>CM050448.1:53555846-54829049 GCA_027563935.2 Costus lasius
AAGCCTTGTTGTAGCTCTTGATAGGGGTTTTGCCCTTCTTCCCCTTCCTCTTGTTCCGTGAAGGAACCATCAAGATAGAGGATGAAGGCTTTCCCTTCTCAAGAGTCTGCTCTGTGGTGCAAAGCATGTTCAGTAACTCTGCCAGAGTACAGTCGATCTTGTTCATATTAAAATTAATGATGAACGAATCGAAAGAAGCCGGGAGAGACTGCAGGATAATGTCCACAACAAGTTCCTGATTGATGGTGTGTCCCAGTTTCTCTAGAGCCTCCTTGTACCCAATCATCTTGAGTACGTGAGCTCCCACTGGACTCCCTTCAGTCAGTTTGCTATGAAAGAAAAGTTTTGTCAAGTTATAGCGTTCAGTCCTTGCCTGTGCAACATACAACATCTTGAGATTTGCTATAATATCAATAGCAGACAAATCCTCATGCTGACGCTGTAGCTCGGGCGTCATTGACGCAAGCATAAGGCAAGCGACATCAGTACTATCACTGACGTGCTTCTCATAAGCATCCCGAACCGCCCTTGTGGCGTTCGCAGCGGGTTTAGCCGGTATTGCCGACTCAAGGACATATAGCTTACTCTCAGCTTTAAGCACAATCTTAAGCTGTCTGTACCAGTCTGAGAAGTTTGGCCCAGCAAACTTCTCCTTTTCCAATATGGATCGCAAATTGAGCCCTGTGGTGTTCGTTGCTGCAGGAATCTACAACATGGCAAGAACAACAAGGTCAGTATCCATGTTAGAATCATTCCAGGACTTAAGAGTGATTCTTTTCTCACTATTTTGTCTGACTGAAAAATCCAATAAAACAGCCCGAAAGAGTGAAACTCTTTTAGTGAGATGGGATCCATATTTCATACTTGATCTCCACGTCCCGCTCAGGCGAGATAAGATGCACAGAGAGTTCAAGCACTAGTCACTGGTAGGCTATCCATGCCAATCGCCAACCCGTGTGATTCCCCTTCATCTAGGCAATCCAGAAGACCGTGCCAACTGAGTTGGTACAACATAGTTTCTGATTCCTTAGATGGCTGCCTCCATACAGCTATCATATGCTCAATATGTAGCCTATATGGTCAAGCTGACCTGACCTACTCCCTGGACCATCACATGCTATGCTGAGCAACGAGAAGAGATAAATGCCTTCTCTGTAGCATGTAGATGTAATCGCACACCGTCTGAAGATAGCTGGGCGTGCCCACTGAGTGGGTACAACACGGCCCCAACGATAGTCAGAACAGTGAGGTTTCGCGTTAGAAGGCAATCGAGCTTGATATGGTCGTTGGATTTTAACGGTCCTTTTATCTTCTTACTATCATGCAAATTCTATAGTGATAGCAGAAGAATATAAACATTCATGTGCTAATATTACTTAAAACAATAAGTAGAAAGCACAATTATCTTATGTGGTAAATGCCCATAAAAGCCTAAGTAAAATCCTAGTTTTACAAAAGTCTTCACGTGAGCTCTTTATGGGTCTTTTACATTTCATCTGGCCCAACTCGGGCCAAAGCGCCCTGCAGGCAGTATGCGCCTGTTCTAGAGTCGAACTCTAGACCTCCACCTGGTGAAGCCACTGACTGCAAGCGCCTCTGCCATGTGTGCTCATGAGCTCATGTCTGATCAAATTACATTTTAATCTATCTAGACATGGTTTGACTCGCAGGTCAAATATACATTTTCATAAATTAAAGTGTGATTCGCAGATCACAGTAAAATTTATAAATTAATTCCCGGCACGCAGGCCCCAGCACAGCACACCAAAAATAAGGGCAGCCCACATAAGATTAAATAAACACCCAATGAACATGTCAAACATGCATACATGTGATCCAAACAGAAAATAAAAATTTTTGAAATACCCATGGCATCAATTTTATTTCCTTATGTGCCCGACTACCTTACAACGGTCCATTAGCAGGTATCCACTCATCAGACCAAGTCAGACCCACTGCCCTTGCATGCACCCAGTCATAACCGACTCGTGTCGACCTAGTGGTCAACTATGCATGCCTTAAGGGCTGAACGTCCCACATGATTTCTGGCAAGCGGGTGTGACCCCGGGCCTTAATCATGATCGTTCACTAGGCGCCTCAATCAGACATCGCTACACGCCCTTCTGCAGTCGACCTATAGCCACCTGTTATGCTTGCACACAGGTGCTATCTGGTCGACCCATCTAGGCTGTCAGATGGTCTGATTAGGCTATTGGGTCCTGACTTGACTAATGACTTCAACCCTGTTAACCCGTCTAAGAGTTTAAAGCAGGCTCTTAGATAGATCTAAATGAGGGGGCGTGCATGATAATATTTTGGTTGAAAAACTATCATGAAGAGCGCAAACAAACAATACATGCTTAAGCTTAAATATAAACAAAATACATCTAACATATAGCATGTATTTTCGCATGACATCATGAAGATCTATCCAACGCATAAAACAAACATGGATCACAACAAGATGGCGATCATATATATCAAGCCAAAAACCCTACCTCTGATACCAATTGAAAGGTCAAACCCTAGTTCACATGCGCATCTAGGAGATCTTGCATAGGCGAAAAACTAGGTTTGATAAGATCGAGAGGCAAGATAATATGAGCAACCATAAAAATGCGTTACCATTGCCATTGATCGAGTGGCGACTTGGAAGAAGAAAGGGCGAGCGGCTCTTCTCCAAAGGAAATCGCACACAAGAAGATGATGACTTCTTCCTTGTATTCCTTGTGCTAGCAAAGATCCAAGGAGTCCTAGATCGTGTATGAGGAGATGTCTTTCTCCCTTTTGCTGGCCGAACTTCCTCTTGTCGTGAAGATCATCCACACGAGAGTAGAGGGGGCGAGAGAGAGATAGGCGTTCGAACATGGGGGCATTTTTTCAAAGAAAACGGCTTCCAAAAATAGTAAGTCCATAACCCCATGTTTAACTCCACTTGAAGCCATCGATAACTCCTCTCTCAATTGAACCATATGTTCACCAAGTGAACCGGTTCAATTCTATTCAGTTCAAAGACCAAACCGAAACCACCATGGTCTTAATCTCTTTAAACCAAATGGTTCAAGATCTGACCACACATCTCTCGACCCTCTTGATCTCTATGATCAAGCATCAATTCCCTCGATCGAAGCTTACCGATCTCAAGCCCTAATCAATCAAACATGATCAGACCAGATCTCACTTCCAATCAGAGTTTAAATTCCTTTAAACTGAACCAGAACAATTCAGTCCACACGATCTGACACAAGTAAGCCATATCATCAAATTGTGCGACCCTAAGGGTTTCCTTCAATGTCGGTAACGATAACTTACGTTATCACGATCAGAGAGGGGTATCTAGCAACACATCACTGTCTCCCGATATGAAGGAAAGAGTCTTCCAAGACTACACCCAAACCATAGCACAAGTGTGAATCCAATTCACTCGGCATACATGTTCCCTTTGCCACTGGACGTTCTTATTGGACAAGCCTGTCAAGCCTGTAATTCCAACATGATGAGAATGGTTAGATCAGAAGAACATAGTCATCTGGGTATGGCCCTACACTTTCTCAACCATCTCATCTAGGGGGGCCCCTTTAGAACATCACACTCCAACTAGGAGAGGCAATCCTATATCTATCACTAGTGTCCTAACATGACTCATGTCCACTATCCAAGATAATCCTTAACCATTATCTTTCAAATGATATTGAACTACCTCAAGACAATGTCAATCATCACTTAGAAACATAAGTGATCTCAAGTCAAAGGGAATATACCACTTGCTTGCTTATAAGGATTTATTCACATTGTGACAAACAATTGAATATCCTAAGTAGGGTCAGTCCAGTACATCCAATGCACCTATGTGTCTAAATCTTATTCCATGCTCGAAGCATCCTATAAGATCAGAACACATATTAGTCTCCATCATATCAAGGCTGTCTCATGTTCACCAAGATATCTCGACTAAGGACAATACTGCATGTCAGCCAAGCTGAAACACCAATGAGAGATTATTCAGAAGTATACATACAGCAGCAGATAATGTAACAACCTGAATAACAACAATTGCCTTTATAAACATATACATAGTTTATACATGATACTGATAATAGCCCAAGGCCTCAAACATTAGCCTTAAGGGCATACCCCAACAATTTCATCCAAAGCTACGAAAATACATGAGGAAGGCTACATTTATAGGCAAGGTAGAGGGTAGGCAAGGTGGTCATTTGCCCCTTAGGCGCCACTTACAAAATTGGAGAGAAAAATTCAGCATTTAATTCAAGGTGTGAATGCAATTAAGAGTGTGGATTCTTTCCTTCTTTGGTGAAGCTTCTTTGGAAGTTATTTGAAATTTGAATGGCTCCTTGTTGTTGACGAGATAGCCTCCATCCTTGTTGGTTGTGGGCGCATGAATGAAGAATTCGAAATTTGAATTCCTTCCACAAAAGCTTGGGCGGCAATATAAGATGGTAAGTCTTCATAAATGACTTCCTTTGATTTTGGATCTTGATGGATGATGGATTCGAATTCTTCCCTTGCTTGGGCTGGTGTGTTGGCGCCTATTCCTTGGATGGATAGTTGAGGTGGCTGATTATATCAAGGAGAGGGCGCCCAACAAAGATAGCAGCTGAGTTGGCAAGTGAACTCATCAACACTTTGAGTTGCACTTTGAGTTGAAGGGGTTGAAGTCTTCTTTCCTTTCTTGAGCTGAACTTGTTGAGTGGAACTTGAGCTAACCTTGGAGTGGAGCTTGAGCTGACCTTTAGCTTGAATGACCTGCCAAAAATATAACCAATGCAAGGATGCACTATCCTACCATGATGCAAAGTACATAAGAGCTACATGCATTACAATGCACAACCTACTATAATTGGACTTGCCATAATTGACTATATGATGCATGGCTTTATTTGAAAGCTTAAACTAACCTAAATGCCATGAAATGCAATGCAAAACAATAGAAAGCAAGTGAGCTCTAGGTGAACCCATGTTGAGGAGGTTTCCTCCGAGCCCAAGTGTGTCTCTTTAAAGCAGGGCTGCTGCCTCCATCAATGATGATTTTACTCATGTGATGTTTGTCCTTAGACTCTCCTCAGATCTATATTACTATTTGTGTTTTAGAATTTTTGCTATTGACTGAAAAAGTAATTGCTTGAGAATTTAGAACCCTATAATTGCATGATAGGAACCCCTTTTAGGTTAGTTCTTATTTGTTTGATTCTAGTAAGCTAACTGCCATGATATAAATCAAGGATTGAATCTAAGCTTTCAAACGTGGAGATCTTATGCGAAAGCAAAGATCGGAACGTTAGAGAACCTTGAGTAAAACTAGTGTCGAGATTCGGATGCACGAAAGTGATCCTTGAGTTCTCAGTTGATGATTTACTTATCATTAGCATTGGGACAACTCTTGCGCGAGAGCGAAGATTTATCCCTGCATGGTTGTCTGCACGAAAGTGAGATAATCCTTTTATTCAAGTAAATTGCGTCTTTGTCATGTTGAAATTAAACTAATGAAATCTCTATTCATGTCTAGTCATAAAAATTAAAGTGAACGAAACCTTAGTCCCAGCTTCTCTCTCTGATAATTTCGTTTTAGCGCTTTGGTTTTCGTTTGCTAGTTTACACTCTTTCGATTGCCTGGATACTGAAAAATCAATTATTTGGTACTCAGCAGCATAGGTCCCTATGGATTTGATACTTTCTTTATTACTTCGAGTATCCGTACACTTGCAGACACAACCAACCTCAAGTCTAAGGATCAATGCATCTCCTATCACTTGTGAGGGTAACTCATGACACCAAGTCATAGCCTCATAGCAGGTTTGTCCAGTATATCTACTATTGATATACCCATATGTCTGTGTTAGCACCCCGTGCCTAACCAGCCCATATACCAGTCTCACAAGTACCATAGTTGTCCCTTATCCACTAAGGTATATCGATTGGGGACAATATTTCGAGCACAGATCCAATCTGTCTCTAGGGACATTATCATGTAAGTACATAAACACAAATGTAGACAAACAACAATAATGACAATACCAGTGTGATATAAGAAATACCAAAGTTAAGTAGTACATAAGTTGACCAAATATAGGTCTCAGGGCATATACACCAACAAGTTGGACGTCCGAAAGGAGACAACTTTTATTTTGGCAATCTCTTCTTTAACATGATTTGAATAATTAACAAGAATCTTTATTATATATAGTCATAAGAATTAAAAGTGATGAAACCTCGGTCTCAATTTTCTCTCTCCAATTTTTGACGACAATTTCCATTTATTTGTTCTTATTACTATCGTACATCGATCACATAGCTTGTAAGAATTCGATTATTTGGTACTTAGCACTTATATCTCTGTGGGTTTGATATCTGTTTATTACTTCAACATATCCGTGCACTTGCGGGCACATCACCTACCACGCTCCTATTACACCAGAGCACTGGTCAGTGGGCCTACCATGACTATATCGTTGTCAAAATTTATGATGTCAAGACAACACCTCTGTCTCCTAGACAAAGTGGAAGCGCATGAGTATGTGCTTGGATCTTAAGTGAAACCCTGGTTCTGAGCCATCTGTTATCGCTCCAATGTACTCATAATAGAGCCTGATAAACACATGGAACCACAAGAAGTTCAGTAATGAACTCCCACTATCCAAACTACTTCCAAGAAGCATCAACACACTATGCCTTCTATTGTAGACATGGTACTCTGCACTGAAGTTCTTTCAGCTTCTAACACTACTATAACAATCGGACTGCGATCATTTTCTCATTGGAATAAGCTGGCAGGTGTAGCCCTATACACTAAGTGTTTTCTATCTTTATAGACCAAGAACCACTCCTTAGTTCTTCTCATAACCCAAGGATATTCTTTTCTCTTTATCTAGTGGCACAAAGCTCGATTGAAATGGTAACGATTGGTTATGCCCAAAGCATAAGCTATATATGGTCCATAATATACCATCGAATATATGATCTATCCCACTACCAAAGCATCAAGGACTCGACTCATGTCTTATCTCACAGAATGTGTTAAGAATACACCTCTTGGAGACAACAAGGTCACGCCTATCTTAAAGGTATGGAAAACCTCTCCACTATCAATGTATGTAATCTGACTCAGGGTCTAGGAGTTTCATAGACTTTATCCTTGAAAATCCTCACCCATTCCATAGGTGCTCTCCCTTAAGTCGTTCATCATGAAACACTTCCCAAGTCTTCACACAATGAAGAATCGAAATGTCATTTCTGGTACTTAGTATGTCCTCGACATACTAGACCAGAGATGTTATCAAGCTCCCACTGAACTCAAACACTATAGGATGAAGATTCTCTTATGTCAAGTTAGGAGTTACCCATAACTCAAACCAAAATGAATCCATTCAACTCGTATAGCCTATAAGTTCTGAGCCTCAGGTTGCCCACAACCTACACAAGTGGTTTAGGTTCCACCTTTGTCCATCTATGTCAAGTGGCTGACCTTGGACTAAATTCAAGTCAAACTTTCTCCTACTAGCCCTTTTCAAGAGAAAAACTTTCCCACAAAAAATAGCACTTTTAGCAACAATTACTTGTTCTCTTGTGGAAATATGGAAATAATATCCCTAAGTTCCTTATGATACCCCACTCACACTTATCACATCTTTGTTCCTATACACTAGAACTCAAATGTATGACTAGAAGTGATGGGGGAGGAAAACATGGATCATGAAACAACGTGTTTTGAAAACGTTTACTAATTAGGATATAGCTATGAAAACCGAGATTATTCTAACGGATTGGAAATTAGATTTTTTTTTTTTTGTATTTATAACAAGGAAAACGGAAATTAGACTAAGCATGCAATTAATTTAAAATTAAACTACCTTAAGCATGATTTGACAAGCAACTAAATTAACACCTATAAACTAATATACGAAGGATAAGACTCACCTTCCGCCCCTTGAGAATAAAAGGGACGTACCATCCTATTCTTCACCTGTCCACTAGTGGATACTCATGAAGTAGGGCCCTATGAGCTTACATCTACGACATTTTTGCCTCCCACATGTGTGGGCGAGTGAGTGATAAAAGGTTAAATGCCTTTACAAGCAAAACTTCAAGAGGGAGATTAGGCCTCCTAGTTCTCTTGCCTAACAAAGAGTAGACTAAGCTATTTAGAGGGGGGGGGGGCTTACACCAAGATGAACCTCCATTTCATGAGCCACAAACCAACAATAATCAAGCGAGGGTGTAGTAAAATGTTCTTCAAGGAAGAAGGAGAAAACACCATAAAGAGATTAAAAACTTAGCTTGGAGTTGTCCTTCTTCAAGGTGTCTTCAGCTTCAATAGTGAGCGCACATCAATGTTGGAATGAAGCTTACGAACAGTGAGGAAAACTTCATGTTGCTGGTGGAGAAGGAGGCTCGTCGGGGACATGGTACGGCAAGACTACTGGCCGAGGGATGCGCCTGGGATCTAGAAGGCAGGCGGCGTTAGCGCAGCCCTAATTCTGGCGGAAACAGGGGACGACGCAAATGGATGCAAAGGGTGTCATGATCATGGGACATAGCACAAACTCCCTGTTGGTGTATATGCCCTACAGACCAATGTATGGACATGGTCAGGCATTGCTTGAATGTACTTTGATAGAATTAATGAAATTGATATAATCAATAAAGGCATGGTCGTTATTATGCAGATTGCTTTACCTGCGTTGATGTATTGAATTGCATATATAATGTCCCAGGAGTTTGGATTGGATCCATTCTCACAAGCTATCCCCAGTCAAGGTACCTTAGCAGATATGGGACAGCTTTGGTACATGTGAGACTGGTGTATGGGCTGGTTAGGTGCAGGGCACAGTAACACAGACATACAGGTGCATTGGATGCACTGGAGTGATCCACCGTGAGGATTGACTTGTCTATGTAACGCCCCTCGATACTTAACCCCGAATTTCACGCGGAAATCATACGAGGGACGTCACGAGAAGATTAAACTAAAAAAAAAACTGATGCCAAGATCATACTACGAACAAAGCTAGGGAATAAAAGATCTGAAAAACTTATACAAAAATCCGGCAGCATGTATACGTACATACTAGGTTCGGGAAAATTCCCATACAGGCACATGCTTTACTGATTCATAACAACAAGTAATTTCAACTTATCAAATACTGAACATAATCGAATCAGATCACACATCACAGAACAGACTGAACATAAAATCCTATCAAAACGCTGACAAGATACCACAACCGAAATCTTGTAACAAAATAGGCCTAAGCCCTCACATGTAACCAAAATACAGCATTCATCATCCAAAACAGAGTACTACTAATACAGGCACGCAGGCCCCAGATAACAAAATCAAGATACAAGTAAGATACAAGTATTCAAATACCAAAATTGTTTACAAGGTCCATATCACAAAACCCAAAGCTTCATCAAGCTACTCAGTATATCTCAAAGGTGCATAACGCCGTATCAATCACTGTCTCTCACCTGTAGATTTTAGAGGGGGTGAGCTAACAGCTCCGCAAGTGAGAACCTTATGAAACCCCTCCATTAATACATTCAAAAATAGCATGTAAGGTTTTTCAAAACATTTACCAAATGCGATTATCAAATATCAAATCAAATACAGATAAGAATACAAAATCCACATGGCGAAATCCAATCATAATACAACAAAACCAAAATAGAGACTTACACATCATATGGCAAAACAGAACACATACGTAGATGCACATCCCATCCTAACATATCCAAATCCAGAACAGAACGAAATGACCACAAAGGTCCGACCCTTCCCTCGTCAGGGCTCGGAGAATGCATGCATGCCAAACAGTAGGGGAGAAATCAGGAGGTGGCCCCCGTCTAGCTAAGACGTGGCACGCTGATCTCCATCTACCCACTCAGACAATGTGGTAAATCAAGAGGTGGCCCCCGCCAAGTCACGGCGTGGCACTTTGTTTCCCCACATTGGTCACACAGCAGTCAGAGAGTTCAAGAGGTGGCCCTCGCTTACCAGTAGCGTGGCACTTTGTCTCTCTTATGCTAAACTAATCACATCTGTGAAGGAAGATCAAGTGGTGGCCCCCGCCTGACCAAGGCGTGGCACTTTGCCCCACTTCACAGTATCTCCAGGGTCACACATAATGGACATGACTTACACCACACACATATAGCAAAAGACTAATACCCGGATATCTAACTTATCGAACTCACCACTCGCAATTAATTACACAGCATAAATGTTTTAGACAGGGTAGTCCTTAAGTTTCATGCAATCAGGTTAGGAAGATACCATGCTAAGTTCTCAACAAATGTTCCCATGCAGGTATAATGTGTTAATCCTAGATTTCATGCAATTAGATTGTAACATCTACATTCTAGGTTATCAAACAGAATTTCCACTCAAGCAGATTAATTACAAGCATTGCACACATTACCATCACTTAATTTCAAGAGAACGATTACACATATCACTATGCATAGGAAATTCCTAAAATTAGGCAAAAATCATATTTAAGTACCATATAAACTCAATTACATGAATAACAGCTTTGCCCCAAAAGTTAACTGAACATTGACCAAAATACCCCTAGGGTAAATTTCGGCCAGCATGAATTAAGGCTCCAAAAATAGTATAAAATTCATGATAAATTCCCTTATACTTCTAATTTCATGAATCCTAAGTTTTCCCCAAAAGTTAGCATGAAATTTCATCAATTTAGGGCATGGGCGCATGTCATACTCTAGGGTTTTTCATGAATACATTATACAATCAAATTGAAGATCAAGACCATGATAACTCATCCTCCTAAGACATCTAATCAAGTAAAGAACGAAAAACCCTATGATTAGAGCCCCTAAATCTGATTTTCGAAACTTCAAATAGGCATTCACGGTTTCATGGTAAGGGGAAATTAAACCCACTCGTTTTTTCCATCACAAAGCAAGAAAAAAACATGGTATATACTCGGAATACAGGTAACATAAGACTTCCACTCGCCTTGGGAACGATTTGCAAGCAAACTGTGAGCAAGAGAGTCGTCGGAAGCCTCCACACGCCGCCGCCGTCCACCACACCGGAAGGCCAAGCGCCGCCGCCGGAAAACTCGCCGGAAGAGGAGCTGGACGAAGGGGAAGGCGCGGCTGCAGTCGTCCACGAGAGGGGGAGGAAGAAACGCAAGGGCGGCTAGGGTTGGGCTGAATTTCGAAAGCACTTAAGTGAGATCTTGTTTTAATCTGCATACTCACATAATAAGTAGGCGCCCACATACATAACACAAAGACTGGGCTGGAACTCTGGTAGTCAGGACAACATACACAGGAAAGGTCTCAAGTTCAAGACACCTCCACAGCAACTTATTTTTTGCCCTACAGGAGAATAATTTTTTCCCCTTAGCCAAAAATCCCACCAACAAGGTTAATAAATGCCTGATTATAGATAGTCAAAATGAGTCACATACCGAGGTTTAATACATCAAAATTCTCGGGTCTTACATCCTCTCCTCCTTAAAAGGCTTTAGTCCTCTAAAGCAAATCGGGAGCAGGTTCAAACAAATGTGGGTAATCCTTTCTCATATCGGTTTCCAACTCCCAAGTAGCTTCTTCCACGGACTGATTTCCCCAAATAACTTTCACTAGAGGTATCACCTTGCTTCGAAGGACTCTCTCTTTTCTATCCACAATCTTAAGTGGCCTTTCAACATAAGTCAGATTTCCATCAATTTGCAAAGGTGTTGAATCCAAGATATGTGACGGGTCATGACAATACTTCCTAAGCACGGATACGTGAAACACACTGTGCAGATGCTCCAAGGATGGCGGTAAGGCTAATCGGTAAGCAACAGGTCCAACCCTCTCGATGATATCAAACGGACCCACATATCTAGGGCTTAATTTCCCTTTCTTTCCGAATCGCATCACACCTTTTGTCGGAGAAACCTTAACAAATACATGTTCTCCCACCGTGAATTCCAGAGGTCTCCTTCTCACATCAGCGTAGCTTTTCTGCCTATCCTGTGCAGCCTTTAGCTTTTCTTGAATAATCTTTACCTTATCTGTGGCTTCCTGCACAGCATCAGACTGGAGCAAGGTCCTATCACCTACCTCCTCCCAACTCAAGGGAGTTCTGCATCTTCTTCCGTACAATGCCTCGTACGGGGCCATCTGGATACTAGAGTGGTAACTATTGTTGTAGGTAAACTCAATCAGGGCTAAGTCTCTATCCCACTCACCATGCCAATCAATGATGTAAGATCTCAGCAAGTCCTCCAATGTCTGTATGGTCCTCTCAGTCTGCCCATCAGACTGCGGGTGATATGCAGTGCTAAAACTGAGCTTGGTGCCCAAATCTTCCTGAAGCTTCTTCCAAAACCGAGATAAGAACCTGGAATCGCGGTCAGATACAATATCCACCGGAACACCATGCAATCTCACAATCTCGTCAATGTACAACCTGGCAAGCCTCTCCAAAGGATAAGTCATCTTGATAGGCAAAAAGTGGGCGGACTTAGTAAGTCTGTCCACGATAACCCAAATAGCATCGTGCCCTTTTCTGGTCCGAGGTAATCCACAGACAAAGTCCATGCTGATATTTTCCCATTTCCACAGAGGAATCTGAAGTGGTTGGAGGGATCCACCCGGTCTCTGATGCTCGGCTTTAACCGTCTGGCATGTCAAACATCTAGCCACATACTGCGCCACATCATTCTTCATCCCTTGCCACCAGAAACTTTTCTTCAGGTCCTGATACATTCTGGTACTACCAGGGTGAATAGAATACTTAGAACTGTGGCCTTCAGCTAAAATCTCCTGTCTCAACTTAGGGTCCTCAGGGACACAGACCCTTCCATGGAACCTAAGCAAACCATCTGTGGATAGGTTGAAATCCTCAATCAATCCCATCTCCAGTTTTTCTTTCCATTTCAAAATTTCAGGATCAACCAACTGTGCTTTGCTCAACTTTTGCAAAATATCAGACTCAACTCTAAGTGCAGCAACAAAACACTTATTACCACGAGGTGTCACATCCAATCGAAGTCTACTGAACTCATCAAGCAAGCGCCACTCCTGCACAAGAAGTGCAGCCATAGAAGTCACAGGCCGCCTGCTCAATGCGTCTGCAACCACATTTGCCTTACCCTCCTGATAGTGAATAGTAAAATCATAATCTTTGATCAGTTCCATCCACCGCCGCTGCCGCATGTTGAGTTCTTTCTGGGTAAATATGTATTTGAGGCTCTGATGGTCGGTGTACAAATCAAAAGTCTGACCCAGCAGATAATGACGCCAAATCTTCAATGCAAACACCACTGCAGCCAACTCCAAGTCATGGGTAGGGTAGTTGGACTCGTATTCCTTTAACTGCCTGGAAGCATAGGCAACCACCTTACCATGCTGCATGAGTACACAGCCCAAACCTTTGCCAGAGGCGTCCGTGTACACAGTGAAACCTTCGCCGCCACTAGGTATAGTGAGAATCGGTGCACTAGTCAAACGCTTCTTCAGCTCGAGGAAACTTTCCTCGCACTTGACATCCCAGATAAAATCAGCATTCTTCCTGGTCAACTTTGTTAAAGGGCCCGCCAGCTTGGAAAACCCTTCAACAAATCTGCGGTAGTAACCTGCTAAGCCCAAGAAACTTCGAATCTCAAATGTATTTGTTGGTCTTCCCCAGCTAATAATAGCCTCTACCTTAGCTGGATCCACAGACACACCCTATCCAGATATCACATGTCCCAAAAAGTTAATCTTCTCCAACCAGAACTCGCATTTACTGGCCTTGGCGTACAACCTTTTACTTCTCAGAACTTCCATCACCCTGCGTAAGTCCTGTGCGTGATCTTGAGCACTCCGCGAGTAAACCAAAATGTCATCGATAAATACAACCACGCATTTATCCAGGAGATGGTGAAACATCCTATTCATAAGATCCATAAAGACAGCAGGGGCATTCGTTAGTCCAAAAGGCATAACTAAAAATTCATAATGCCCATACCTTGTCCTGAATGCTGTCTTAACTACATCCTCCTCTCTGACCTTCAGCTGATAATACCCAGACCTTAAGTCAATCTTGGAGAAGACAGTAGCGCCCTGTAACTGATCGAAGAGATCATCAATACGGGGCAGAGGGTACTTGTTCTTAATTGTTACCTGGTTCAGCTGACGGTAATCGATGCACATTCTCAGTGATCCGTCCTTCTTCTTTACAAACAACACAGGCGCTCCCCAAGGAGACGCGCTAGGCCTGATGTACCCTTTTTCTAGCAATTCTTCCAGCTGTTTCTTCAACTCAGCCAATTCAGAGGTGGCCATGCGGTACGGGGCTTTAGAGATTGGGGCAGTGCCAGGTATCAAGTCAATACTGAATTCCACTTCCCGGTCAGGTGGTAAACCAGATAACTCATCAGAAAATACATCTGAGAATTCATTCACCACAGGTATATAAGCCAAATCAGATACAGGTTCATCCTGAACCTTTACATGTGCCAAGTAGCCTTTACAGCCGCCAGCCAATAACCTTTGAGCATGTAGGAAAGAGATCACATGTAACCCCTGATCTGCAATCAAACCTTTGATATGCAATTGATGACCATCACTCAAATTCAGAGTCACCAACTTTTCAAAACAATCTAGGGTGGCATGGTAAGAGGACAACCAGTCCATCCCTAATATCACATCATAGTCAAGCATGTCAAGCAATATCAAATCAACAAACAAGTCATATTCCTCTACCCTAAGCATGCAATCAGGATAAAGCACATCTGTTACCAGGGAATCACCCATAGGGGTGCAGACAGATATAGCACAATCAAGAGTCTCAGGTGCCACAGGCAAATAACGAACAAAATGAACTGATACGAAAGAGAGATTGTCACCAGGATCAAATAAAACACGTGCTAACTGATCGAAAACAAAAAGAGTACCTTCCACAACTGACTTGGAAGCCCTGGCGTCCTTCTCAGCAATAGCATATACTCGAGTCTGCACTGTGGGCTTATCAGTACCCTGAGATGAAGACTTCAGCTGTGGGCAGTCTTTGATACGGTGTCCGGCCTTACCACACCTGAAACAAGCCCCTGACTTCTTATAGCAGTCCTTGATCTCGTGACCACTGCTTCCACAATGATAGCACTTTCTGCCTTCCACGGTATCACCTCGGGCAGATTTAAAATTCTTCTGATAGGGATGATGCCTACCTTTCTTATCCTTGTGCTTATATTGTTTCTTTTCATGACTCTGGGGAACTGGAGCAGCAGTCTCCACAACAGGGGTTGGGGCAATCACCACTGCCTGCTCAGAAATTGACCTCTCCACTGTGAGAGCCCTCTCTAAAACCTCAGCATAGGTCTCTAGATGCAGTGCCACAATCCGATCTCTGATATCTTTTCTCAAACCCCTCTGAAACTTCCTGGCCCTTAGTTCCTCAGTGCTGACCAAATGGGGAGCATACTTGGACAACTGGGTGAACATAATATCATATTGAGCCACAGAAAGGTCACCCTGCACCAGGTGGATAAACTCCACCTCCTTCTCTTCATTCATGCTAGGTGGAAAGTACTTGTCATTAAATTTTCTCATGAAGTAAACCCAGTCTACAGTATCCCCTTTTTCAGTTGCTAGCCTCTTAACTCCTTTCCACCACATCTCAGCATTCCCCTTCAGCATATATACTGACAGGCACAGTTTATCCTCTTCGCTACATCGCATCACCGCAAAAATCTTATCTAAGTCAGCAAGCCAGTCCTCAGCTGCTCTAGGCCCTGGGCTCCCATAAAAAGCTGGAGGGTTCATACGCTGAAATTCCTTCACCAGTTGAGCATACCTCTTATGCACATTCTCCTGAGAACTCCCCACATTCTCCTTCTCAGCCGGCTGTGACTGGGAATGAGACTGTGACTGCATCTGCTGCTGCATCTGCTGGTGAAATTCTTGTTGCTGATCGCGGTTCTGCTGCAGGAGTTGCTGCTGAAACTCCTGATGCTGCTCACGCTGTTCCCTCATCATCTGTTGCTGTTCTTGCATAGCCTGAGCCTGCTGCTGAATGAGGGCACCCTGTTGTTGAATCATACTACTCATAGACTCTAAAGCCCTCATAAAGCCAGCCATCTGATTATCAGCATTACCCTTGGGTCGTACCATTCTTACCTAGCAAAAACACCTTGCAAGTCAAGACAAACAATAATTTCCTTATCTTACTAACAACCAATTCCTTACTTGGTTTATTTCTATGCAATACACAAACAATGTTTTACTACCCAGATCTAATATTCGCTAGAAACTCCCTCTGATACCATATGTAACGCCCCTCGATACTTAACCCCGAATTTCACGCGGAAATCATACGAGGGACGTCACGAGAAGATTAAACTAAAAAAAAAACTGAAGCCAAGATCATACTACGAACAAAGCTAGGGAATAAAAGATCTGAAAAACTTATACAAAAATCCGGCAGCATGTATACGTACATACTAGGTTCGGGAAAATTCCCATACAGGCACATGCTTTACTGATTCATAACAACAAGTAATTTCAACTTATCAAATACTGAACATAATCGAATCAGATCACACATCACAGAACAGACTGAACATAAAATCCTATCAAAACGCTGACAAGATACCACAACCGAAATCTTGTAACAAAATGGGCCTAAGCCCTCACATGTAACCAAAATACAGCATTCATCATCCAAAACAGAGTACTACTAATACAGGCACGCAGGCCCCAGATAACAAAATCAAGATACAAGTAAGATACAAGTATTCAAATACCAAAATTGTTTACAAGGTCCATATCACAAAACCCAAAGCTTCATCAAGCTACTCAGTATATCTCAAAGGTGCATAACGCCGTATCAATCACTGTCTCTCACCTGTAGATTTTAGAGGGGGTGAGCTAACAGCTCCGCAAGTGAGAACCTTATGAAACCCCTCCATTAATACATTCAAAAATAGCATGTAAGGTTTTTCAAAACATTTACCAAATGCGATTATCAAATATCAAATCAAATACAGATAAGAATACAAAATCCACATGGCGAAATCCAATCATAATACAACAAAACCAAAATAGAGACTTACACATCATATGGCAAAACAGAACACATACGTAGATGCACATCCCATCCTAACATATCCAAATCCAGAACAGAACGAAATGACCACAAAGGTCCGACCCTTCCCTCGTCAGGGCTCGGAGAATGCATGCATGCCAAACAGTAGGGGAGAAATCAGGAGGTGGCCCCCGTCTAGCTAAGACGTGGCACGCTGATCTCCATCTACCCACTCAGACAATGTGGTAAATCAAGAGGTGGCCCCCGCCAAGTCACGGCGTGGCACTTTGTTTCCCCACATTGGTCACACAGCAGTCAGAGAGTTCAAGAGGTGGCCCTCGCTTACCAGTAGCGTGGCACTTTGTCTCTCTTATGCTAAACTAATCACATCTGTGAAGGAAGATCAAGTGGTGGCCCCCGCCTGACCAAGGCGTGGCACTTTGCCCCACTTCACAGTATCTCCAGGGTCACACATAATGGACATGACTTACACCACACACATATAGCAAAAGACTAATACCCGGATATCTAACTTATCGAACTCACCACTCGCAATTAATTACACAGCATAAATGTTTTAGACAGGGTAGTCCTTAAGTTTCATGCAATCAGGTTAGGAAGATACCATGCTAAGTTCTCAACAAATGTTCCCATGCAGGTATAATGTGTTAATCCTAGATTTCATGCAATTAGATTGTAACATCTACATTCTAGGTTATCAAACAGAATTTCCACTCAAGCAGATTAATTACAAGCATTGCACACATTACCATCACTTAATTTCAAGAGAACGATTACACATATCACTATGCATAGGAAATTCCTAAAATTAGGCAAAAATCATATTTAAGTACCATATAAACTCAATTACATGAATAACAGCTTTGCCCCAAAAGTTAACTGAACATTGACCAAAATACCCCTAGGGTAAATTTCGGCCAGCATGAATTAAGGCTCCAAAAATAGTATAAAATTCATGATAAATTCCCTTATACTTCTAATTTCATGAATCCTAAGTTTTCCCCAAAAGTTAGCATGAAATTTCATCAATTTAGGGCATGGGCGCATGTCATACTCTAGGGTTTTTCATGAATACATTATACAATCAAATTGAAGATCAAGACCATGATAACTCATCCTCCTAAGACATCTAATCAAGTAAAGAATGAAAAACCCTATGATTAGAGCCCCTAAATCTGATTTTCGAAACTTCAAATAGGCATTCACGGTTTCATGGTAAGGGGAAATTAAACCCACTCGTTTTTTCCATCACAAAGCAAGAAAAAAACATGGTATATACTCGGAATACAGGTAACATAAGACTTCCACTCGCCTTGGGAACGATTTGCAAGCAAACCGTGAGCAAGAGAGTCGTCGGAAGCCTCCACACGCCGCCGCCGTCCACCACACCGGAAGGCCAAGCGCCGCCGCCGGAAAACTCGCCGGAAGAGGAGCTGGACGAAGGGGAAGGCGCGGCTGCAGTCGTCCACGAGAGGGGGAGGAAGAAACGCAAGGGCGGCTAGGGTTGGGCTGAATTTCGAAAGCACTTAAGTGAGATCTTGTTTTAATCTGCATACTCACATAATAAGTAGGCGCCCACATACATAACACAAAGACTGGGTTGGAACTCTGGTAGTCAGGACAACATACACAGGAAAGGTCTCAAGTTCAAGACACCTCCACAGCAACTTATTTTTTGCCCTACAGGAGAATAATTTTTTCCCCTTAGCCAAAAATCCCACCAACAAGGTTAATAAATGCCTGATTATAGATAGTCAAAATGAGTCACATACCGAGGTTTAATACATCAAAATTCTCGGGTCTTACAGTCTAGTCAACGAGTCAATCTCACATGTAAGAGGTTTGCATTGATCCTTAGACTTGAGGTATTCATGTCTAGACTTGATGAAGGGTATGCTTTAATACAGTCTTACGTCTCTCCGTAATTGGGAGATCAAAACGACTGTCATTGGGCATGTCATAAGTCACGTAGAGACATGGATGACCAATAGTAGGATTTGCCCCTTCCTTCCGAGGAAGCATGATATCCACCACGGGGCGCCCCACCTTATTGGTGCATGACAGGAAAGTGTGGCCACACTTGTTGAGTCATGACCAATGCATTGGATAATAAACTTGAGACTAATCCAATGGCAGGATATCAGCTTAGGCAAAGGGATCTGTAATGCAATGGGAATCCTCGTTGCTTGTTAGGAGTTGTTGCCATAATGACTTAAGTCCTATGACATGGGTAGTAGTAATGTGTTGCTAGATACCCCTCACTACTTATGATGTTTACATCATTGCCATCGTCATATGGATCCTACGGGGTCACACGCAATAGACTCTTGACGTTGCTTTAATCAGAAGCCTTTGGATCAAGTTATTGGATAACTTGGATCCATTTGGAAGATTTCATCAGCGCCAATGGGCCTGATGAGTTGGAAGAAAGTTATTGGAGCCAAACTTCATTTTTGGCAGGTTGACCCGAAATTGACCTTAATTTGTCACATTTGGATTAGGGTTGCATTGGATTGGATCCAATGGCTTAATCAACCCATGCCATGAAGTTTGGGCTAGCTCATTATCCAATGAGGCCCAATAATAAGTTGTCATGAAGAGGGAATTGGCTTAAAAGGGTATAATGGGGAGAAACCCAACCCCATTGGCGCCTAGGGGCATAATGGGGTGTGGGTGGCATAAGTTGCTTCCTTTGGAAGGAAGTGGCGCCTCCCCCTTCATCCATTCATGGTATCTTGTCTCTATGGTAAGTATTGGGGCTGATATGGCTTGAGGACTCTTTTGGAAAGAGCTTGAGCGCATATGAGAAGTAGGGAGATGTTTATGGTAAAGTCTTGGAGACTTTCCTTATCTCATAAACCCTACATGCACCCAAACCCTTACCCTAGCCAAATACCTCTTGCATGTTGCGCCTAGCCCTTCTCCTTGGATGGAAAGAATGCCTCTAAGGCATGTCTTGGGCTGATATGGCTATTGGGCAAATAAGGATAGGTTGAATGAGGTTTATGGCAAAGTCTTGGAGACTTTCCTTACCACAATCCCCTCTCATCCTAACCGCCCACTTGGCATGATCCTAGTCATTGCCCTAGCCGCCCCTTGTCCTATTAATAGGACCCTTGCCGCCCTCTCTTGTGGTTGTTGGTTCGATTCCTTGGAGGTGTGAACAAACATAGAGAGGTGTGAGCTAGGGCAAAGGGCGACAACATCAAGGTGGCGCAACCTTCCTCCTCTTTGTAGCCGCAAGCCTTCTTCTCCTTCTTCTCCTCTTGGCGCAACTTGGAGAAGGGCTTGGTGGCGACATCTCTTGGAGAGAATTGGAAGTTTAAGGTGGCAACAACTTGAGGGCTTGGAGCTCTCCTTCTTCCATCAAAGGCGCAAGCAAGTTCTTCTTGTTCTTCTTCTCATCTTCTTGGCGCAAGGATTCTTTGAGCTTGGTGGCGTCTTCTTGCCACAAGCCCTCATCGTCCCTTGGCCATAGGCGCACCTTGGAGGTGGCGCAAGCAAAGAAGAAGAAGGAAGTACTTGGCGCATCATCTTCCTCCTCATCTCTTCTTGGCGCTTCTACCTTGGAGGTGGCGCAAGTTTTGAAGAGAGTGATAAGGCTTGATTCTCTTCCCGAGGCTAGCACCAAGCGTGGAAGGGAACAACGATCAAGGAGTCGACGCGTGGATACTTGTAGAGGACGAACACTTGGGCGTCTTCAACTTGGCACCTTCATCCTAACAAGCAATAAAGGTACTAACCCTAACACATCCTTGTGTTCTCTCCCTTGCATGGATCCTTGGGACTGGAATGTGTTTCGGGTGTAATGCTTCTTCCGCTGCGTCCTGGGACTGCAAAAATTTTAAATTACACCCGGCATTCCCTAACAGTGGTATCAGAGCTACTTGCGAGAAACACAAGGTGTACGTTTGCTTGTGTGAAAAATTTTTGGAAAATTTTTCTTTCATCCATGCGCGATTCACCTAGAAGGCGCTTTCATCCAAACTTCTTTTATCAATTTTATGGCCGAAATTTGGATTGTGTTTATGATGGATTTAAGACCAAAGGCGCACGTAGTTTTGTCAAGTAGGACGGGCATTGTGTCTTCGGACTGGCCGGGTCTCTTGATCTGACAAAATTGCCAGCCGATAGGGTCCATGAAATCATCATGAAACTTGATCCCAATTTTAGCATAAATTTGATTGAGAGAGTGCTTTGGATGGAGTTGGCACATAAGGGGATAAAATTTGATTATTCCGGTTTTTCAAATTTTATATATGCGCCACTTGTCTCTTCCTTGGGTTAATATGGTCATAGCGGGTGCCCTCCTGTGTTGTGATGTGGAAGCATGTTTCCACCTGTGATGAATGCTTGTAAAATCTTTCTGCCACCTGCGTGTGGTTCTCCCCCTTCTTGAAGTAAAATTTTCATCTTTCCTTAGAATAGATGTAGAACTGCTTACATAAGATAGGTTAAGGTTCATCAAAGACAACAAGGTGTCTTCTTCAACCGATATCAGAGTGGCGCCAGCTTTGGAAGCTTGGTGATGGACTTGCGGCTGAAGGAAGGACACTAGCTTTCGGCTTCTGGCATGGGCTGATTTGCTTCAGGGACTCGCAACCCTTGGATGCACGATAACATGTCACATGGCTCGTGACAAGTTATATGTATGAAAAGGGCTATGACCATATCAACCAAACTAGCATGCATGTGATGGTTTATTATTTTGTCCATAGCATGCCTGTGATGTTTTTCCTTTGCTGCCATAACCATAGGAAAACTGCATGCTAGAAAAGAATAAAAACATGCAAAAACTCTCAATACAATATCAAGTCGATAGCCTTCTAACGCGTAGCCCTCATCAAACTATCGATCCGTGGTGTTGTGAACTGTTTCCCACCCTCGTGGGACACACCCACTTATCTTTAGAAGGTGTGTGGTGACAATGATTTCCCCAGTCCAGTTTTAACCTGGGCGTGCCTTCGCAAGGAAATTCGTTGGCCCTGGGCATAACGGTTAGGACCAGACTTGACTAGTTTTTCATATGTCACTAACATGATGAATCACTAGAGGCAGCTATTGAGAGGATAGGGTTCTGTGTTGTATCCAGCCATCGCTGGACACAGGGCGCCTAGTCTGTCTTAACTAAGAGGAATTGTGCGCGGCACAATTGGCTGGCATGCCTACCTAAGGAAGCATGGGACTCTCTGTGCATCTCAACTCACCCTCGTGAGTCGCGGAGACCTCGTGTGAAATTAGGATCCTACTCATGTATTTCCAAGTTGAGTTTTGAGAGTTATCAACTTGTTAAGGAAATAGTGGGAGTATAGCATTTAATTTAAAGTCCTTGTTAAATGCTTTATCATAGTACTTATTTTGCTTGTTTGCTTATTGTAGATGATTCCATCTCCTGAACCTAGATTGAAACTTCTTAAAAATAAATTGGATGGAACAAATTGGACAATATGGTTCAGACTTTTGTCCAAACTTCTAGAACATGAGAATATGGTCTATCTTCTTGAAAGACCTCCAACCCAGCCCTGTATATATTTTTGTACAGAGTGGGAGTGGAATGTCTATCTTGAACATTGTGTGGATAGTGAACATTACACTGCTCTTATTTTGAGGTGCTTGACCCCTGAGGTCCAGGTTGAGTGTGATGAGATGGGGATTTATGATATGATCATACATCTTCGACGTCTCTTCACACCGGGCACTTCAAATAGTAATCAAGAGAGTGTTGTTGGATCTTCTGGGTGTTTGCTTGAATCCAAGAATGACTATGGTTCCGTATCTTTGAAGCTAAAACTTCGGAAGACTAGGAATGCATCGAAATTTTAGGATGGATTAAGGCCCAGGAAGAGCATGGCACAAAAGAAGGGATGTTATCCATCTGCTTCAGGTATTGTGTTGCTGAGGTCTTTATGTCTACTTCTTATTCATGGGTACTGGGTACCGCATGAGGAGCTTACATATGTTTTTCATATGCAGGGGCTCAAAAGAAGTAGGACAATAAGGCTTGATGGGATCGACTTTCGAGTTAGGGACGGAGCATTGGATGCTGCTGTTGATGTCATCTCACTACCTTCAAAGACTTCAACTAGAACTTTGCTATTATGTACTAGCTTTTGTATTAGAACATTATGTCCATTATTTTGAATGGATTTTCAGTTTGAAATAAATTGGTATTTCCTTAAATCTGGAATGTTCTATAGTAGTGGTACAATTGATGATAGCTTGTAGTTCTGTATGTAACACTGGATAGATCAAGTCCAATGATTCAATCAATACCATCTCTTTGCATTGTCTCTTGGGCCATAAGACATAAGTCACATCCAAAAGTCCATGGACTATTGGGATTATTATCCTTTCAGGGTTATGATATATGTGAGCCTTGTCTAATGGACAAGATGGCAGATGCTACCTTCATTTAGGAAGGAGAGAGAGGTTAGATGTTTGTTGGATCTAGTGCACAGCAATGTGTGTAGACCCATGGAGACAAGCACTAAGTGGTATACTTCATTAAGTTGGGATATGTCATATCCAACACGTAACTTTGGAGAAATCCAAGAAGTTAAGAAATGAAGTATAGAATCGAATTGGAGAATCTATTAAAACCCTTTGATTGGATCAAAGTAGGAAGTGAAGAATTTGATGACTATCTTGAGGAGTGTGGGGTTGTCTCACAGCTTACTTGGAACACCACAACTGTGTGGTGAAATTCAAAGAAAGAAAAGGGAACACATTGGATGTGGTTCCACCTTTGAATAGTCATGCAAATTTACTTCCTTTAGAGGCCATGCAAGCAACTGTTCTGACACTCCATAGTGTGTACTTGTGGGGCACTGAAAGTGCTGCTTGTATCCCGATGAGAACAAAAATATTTGTTGCTCAAACTGCTGTCTTTCTTGAGGAGATATTTGAAAGGTCCCCACAAGGGGGGGGCGAAACCCCTAAGTATGGCGCATATTAAAATTTTAAGCAGCGGAAGAGGGTTTCTTGAGATCGGTTTCATGAGATATGATCAACCATAATAACCCGATTGCAAATAGAGAAGGGTTCATACCGTAGCCATTTCAAGATGGCGCCTTGGAAGAAAAAGTTGCAAACGCCTCTTCTCCAAAGTCTCGCACACAAGATGAACAATGTGCTTCTTCCTTGGTGCTCCTTGTGCTAGCAAGGTTCCAAGGTTGTCTTGCCGAATGGAAAGGAAAAGATGAGATGATGTTCTCTTGGCCGAAACCTCCTCAACCTTCAAGGCGTCGCCACACACGGAAGTCGAGAGGAAAAATGAGAGCGAGAAGCGAGAATAGAGAGCACTCTATTCGAACGTGAGTGACTCCAATTGGAGATCATGGTTACTAAAAATAGCAACCACTCACCGCTCCAACGTTCACGCCAAGTGAACATGTCGCCACACCTTGAACCATGCGCTCATTTCATGAGCCGGTTCAATTTGGTTTGGTTTAAAACCAATCAAGCCAAGTAATCAAGTCCAGATCTCAAATAAACCCTAAGGCTCCAGATCTGACCGTTCATCTCTTGATGCTCTTGATCTCACCGATCTAGCATCTATTCTCTCGATCGAAGCTTACCGATCTCAAGCCCTAATCAATCAAACATGATCAGACTAGATCTCACTTACAATCAGAGATTAAATCCCTTTAAACTGAACCTAAACAATTCAGTCCACACGATCTGACTTAAGTAAGCCATATCATCAAATTGTGCGACCCTGAGGGTTTCCTTTAAATGTCGGTAACGATAACTCACGTTATCACGATCAGTGAGGGGTATCTAGCAACACATCACTGTCTCCCGATATAAAAGAAATGAGTCTTCCAAGACTACACCCAAAAACAGCACAAGTGTGAATCAACTTCACTAGGCATGCATACTTCCTTTGCCACTGGATGTTCTTATTGGACAAGCGTGTCAAGCTTGTAGCTCCAATATGATGAGCATGATTAGATCAGATGAACACTGTCATCTGGGTATGGCCATACACTTTCTCAATCATCTCATCCAGGGGGCCCCTTTAGAACATCACACTCCTTAAACAAGGAGACGGCAATCCTATGTCTATCACTAGTGCCCTAACCTGACTCAAGCTCATTATCCAAGATAGTCTATAATCATTATGTTTCAAATGATATTGAACTACCTCAAAACAATGACAATCATCATTTAGAAAACACAAGTGATCTCAAGTCAGAGGAAATGTGCCACTTGTCATATACAAGGATTATTCACATTGTGACAAACAATTGAATATCCTAGTAGGGTCTGTCCAGCACATCCAATGTACCCATGAGTCTACATCTTATTCCATGCTCGAAGCATCCTATAAGACTAGAACACATATTAGTCTTAACCATATCAAGGCTGTCTCATGTTCACCAAGATACATCGACTAAGGACTTAACTGCATGTCAGCCCAGCTGAACAGCTTTGAGACATTATTCAGAAGAACATATATTGCAGCAGACAATGTAGCTAACTGAATAATAACCATGCCTTTATAAACATAAACGTTTATTACATGATACTGTTACAATCCCAAGGCCTCAAACATTAGGCTTAAGGGCATACCGCAACAATATTTTTTTGAAAGAAGCTGGTGGGAGTAGATTTGATTAGGACAAGGTCCAAAAATCAACCACAATACAGTTAGACACAAATGGAGAGTAGATTCACACATGCAGGTTGAAAAGTCAACCTGAGGTTCAAGTAACACAGGAATCACATGAGTCTGAATGGATTCGAAATACTCTCACAGGTTGTGGGCATGACGAATTTTTCATCTAGGATGAAGCTAAAGACTTATGAGGAAATGGAAGCGGTCAGTGGACCAGATTCCAAGAAATGGCTGAGCGCCATAAGAACCATAATGGACTCCATGTCTGCTAATCAAGTGTGGGACTTGATTGAGCCGCCAAAGGGGTAACACCCAGAGGCTGTATGTGGATCTTCTTGGAAGATAGACATGAAAGGTAACATTGTTACCTATGATGACAAGCTAGTGAATGAAATTTCGGATAAGTCCACTGGGTGGATATTGATGAAATTTTTTCACCGATAGCTTTGTTTGAGTCCATTAGGTATCTACTTGTCTTAATTGCATGTTCTGTTATAGCGTGTTGTTATGAAAATTGCTTTTCTTAATGGACGTCTGGAAGAGGATGTCTAGATGGAAATAGCCAAAATATTTTCATACAGTCGCCATAAAGATATGTATGGTATTATACAAGTATCCTGTGTTTACAAGAAGATCAGTGGGAGCATCATAATGTTTCTTGTTCTAATTGATTGACGATATTCTCCTCACTTGAAATGACATCCCAGCTCTTCACGCGGTGAAGTATAGGCTTGGAATGTATTTCGAGAAGAATGACCTAGGGAATGCAGCCTACATCCTAGGCATGTGGATCAACTGGGATCCAAGAAAGTCATTGCCCTTTAGTCAATCTACGTTCATCCAAGAGATTCTGGAGAGGTTCATGTTGGATCATTCCAAAGGATGATACCTTCCAGAGAGACATGGTCTGATTCTCTGCATGATGCAATGTCTTTTGACACAGTAGGAGAGAGACAACATGATTCTATAGTCCTAATACATTGGGTATAGGATAGATCATGTTTTGTGCAACAAGCACAAGACTATGTGTGGCGAATGCTTGGAGCATGGCCAGTAAGTTTCAATCAGATCCTAGTGTTCAAACACTAGATAGCTGTGAAAGCAATCCTTCGTACTTGGGAAGTATAAAGGATTGAATTTTAGTCTGTGATAGACAGGAAGAACTTTGTGTACTAGGTACACTGACACTTCGTTCCGGTCTAATGACTATCGTTCACAGTTAGGATTTGCTTTTTGCCTTGATGTGGTGTTGTTGGCTGAAAGAGCTTTATGCAAACTGCAGTGGAAAATTCTACAATAAGGCTGAGTACATTGCAGCTTCTTGTGGCAGCCAAGGAAGCAGCTTCATTCATTTGAACTTGATTTAGTCCCTGATGCTTGATGGTCCAGTATAGTTCTTACTAGGGCCGTAAGCATGTGTAAAGGAACTTAGCACTCAAGTATGTACTGCAGCGATATCATCTGATCTTAGAGATCATGGAAAAAGATGATGATTCAAACTAGTTAAAATAAACACAGATAGCAATCTGGAAAAACCCACTGACGTAGCCTCTGGCGCAGCGGAAGCTAAATAAGTCATACTAGAGACATAGGGACTGATTAAACATCAGTTGCCCTTGGTCTTAGTGCAAGTGGGAGATTGTTGGTGTATATGCCCTACAGATCAATGTATGGACATGGTCAGGCATTGCTTGAATGTACTTTGATAGAATTAATGAAATTGATATAATCAATAAAGGCATGGTCGTTATTATGCAGATTGCTTTACCTGCGTTGATGTATTGAATTGCATATATAATGTCCCAGGAGTTTGGATTGGATCCATTCTCACAAGCTATCCCCAGTCAAGGTACCTTAGCAGATATGGGACAGCTTTGGTACATGTGAGACTGGTGTATGGGCTGGTTAGGTGCAGGGCACAGTAACACAGACATACAGGTGCATTGGATGCACTGGAGTGATCCACCGTGAGGATTGACTTGTCTAGTCAACGAGTCAATCTCACATGCAAGAGGTTTGCATTGATCCTTAGACTTGAGGTATTCATGTCTAGACTTGATGAAGGGTATGCTTTAATACAGTCTTACGTCTCTCCGTAATTGGGAGATCAAAACGACTGTCATTGGGCATGTCATAAGTCACGTAGAGACATGGATGACCAATAGTAGGATTTGCCCCTTCCTTCCGAGGAAGCATGATATCCACCACGAGGCGCCCCACCTTATTGGTGCATGACAGGAAAGTGTGGCCACACTTGTTGAGTCATGACCAATGCATTGGATAATAAACTTGAGACTAATCCAATGGCAGGATATCAGCTTAGGCAAAGGGATCTGTAATGCAATGGGAATCCTCGTTGCTTGTTAGGAGTTGTTGCCATAATGACTTAAGTCCTATGACATGGGTAGTAGTAATGTGTTGCTAGATACCCCTCACTACTTATGATGTTTACATCATTGCCATCGTCATATGGATCCTACGGGGTCACACGCAATAGACTCTTGACGTTGCTTTAATCAGAAGCCTTTGGATCAAGTTATTGGATAACTTGGATCCATTTGGAAGATTTCATCAGCGCCAATGGGCCTGATGAGTTGGAAGAAAGTTATTGGAGCCAAACTTCATTTTTGGCAGGTTGACCCGAAATTGACCTTAATTTGTCACATTTGGATTAGGGTTGCATTGGATTGGATCCAATGGCTTAATCAACCCATGCCATGAAGTTTGGGCTAGCTCATTATCCAATGAGGCCCAATAATAAGTTGTCATGAAGAGGGAATTGGCTTAAAAGGGTATAATGGGGAGAAACCCAACCCCATTGGCGCCTAGGGGCATAATGGGGTGTGGGTGGCATAAGTTGCTTCCTTTGGAAGGAAGTGGCGCCTCCCCCTTCATCCATTCATGGTATCTTGTCTCTATGGTAAGTATTGGGGCTGATATGGCTTGAGGACTCTTTTGGAAAGAGCTTGAGCGCATATGAGAAGTAGGGAGATGTTTATGGTAAAGTCTTGGAGACTTTCCTTATCTCATAAACCCTACATGCACCCAAACCCTTACCCTAGCCAAATACCTCTTGCATGTTGCGCCTAGCCCTTCTCCTTGGATGGAAAGAATGCCTCTAAGGCATGTCTTGGGCTGATATGGCTATTGGGCAAATAAGGATAGGTTGAATGAGGTTTATGGCAAAGTCTTGGAGACTTTCCTTACCACAAACCCCTCTCATCCTAACCGCCCACTTGGCATGATCCTAGTCATTGCCCTAGCCGCCCCTTGTCCTATTAATAGGACCCTTGCCGCCCTCTCTTGTGGTTGTTGGTTCGATTCCTTGGAGGTGTGAACAAACATAGAGAGGTGTGAGCTAGGGCAAAGGGCGACAACATCAAGGTGGCGCAACCTTCCTCCTCTTTGTAGCCGCAAGCCTTCTTCTCCTTCTTCTCCTCTTGGCGCAACTTGGAGAAGGGCTTGGTGGCGACATCTCTTGGAGAGAATTGGAAGTTTAAGGTGGCAACAACTTGAGGGCTTGGAGCTCTCCTTCTTCCATCAAAGGCGCAAGCAAGTTCTTCTTGTTCTTCTTCTCATCTTCTTGGCGCAAGGATTCTTTGAGCTTGGTGGCGTCTTCTTGCCACAAGCCCTCATCGTCCCTTGGCCATAGGCGCACCTTGGAGGTGGCGCAAGCAAAGAAGAAGAAGGAAGTACTTGGCGCATCATCTTCCTCCTCATCTCTTCTTGGCGCTTCTACCTTGGAGGTGGCGCAAGTTTTGAAGAGAGTGATAAGGCTTGATTCTCTTCCCAAGGCTAGCACCAAGCGTGGAAGGGAGCAACGATCAAGGAGTCGACGCGTGGATACTTGTAGAGGACGAACACTTGGGCGTCTTCAACTTGGCACCTTCATCCTAACAAGCAATAAAGGTACTAACCCTAACACATCCTTGTGTTCTCTCCCTCGCATGGATCCTTGGGACTGGAATGTGTTTCGGGTGTAATGCTTCTTCCGCTGCGTCCTGGGACTGCAAAAATTTTAAATTACACCCGACATTCCCTAACACTCCCCACCTACTACAACTCGAGGCTCCTCAGATCAGGACGAACTCATTGCTGGAGTTTGGGAGCGAATCATGGCGGGTAGGAGGAGATCGGCACCAAGCAAGGGAGCTTGAGACTGGGCGCTCTAAAAATCTTCCTGATTCCAGCGATCTAGCTGTCGGATGGGGAGATCCTTCCAGTTGGGTTCGTCCGGAAGAGGACAAGGCATGGCTAAGATTATAGTTTGATCCACCTCCTGGATCGGTAAGATGACAATGAAGGCACAGTGACGATGAGAGAAATGCGTGAAGATCCTGTTCAGGAGGATAGAACTTCCAAATCCATGGAAGTTTAAAGAAGAAAAGAAGATCCCAAATCCATGGGAGATTAGAGGAGAGAAGATCCCAAGTCCATGGGAGAATAGGAAACAAGCATCAAATTCATTGTAACATCTAGTTTATTGATTACAAAAGAAGCATGCAACTTATAGGCAAGAGTTGCCATGCTCAAAACATCAAAACAGGAAACATTATAGCTGTTTGCCATGTAGCCATTGGAGACTTGTGGTTTCTTTGGGTAAACTTTGTAAGTCCCAATATGGGGGCGAAACCCTAATCGCATGCACTTTGATTTCTAAAGCATGGGTGGAAATAAGGATTTCAAGTGATCGCATAAGGCATGATCTTATGATTAACTTATTAACTTGCAAAGATCATGTTAAGATCTTACCATTGCCATTGTATGGATGGCGACTTGGAAGGGAAAGAGGCAAGTGCTTCTTCTCCAAAGTGTGCGCACACAAGATGTTGAAGGCTACTCCTTGTCGATCTTTGTGCTAGCAAAGTTCTCCAAGTGATCCTTTTGTGTGGAGGAGAAGAGATGAAGTTCCTTGGATAACCGAACCTCCTCCTGTTGGGGTATGCCCTTAAGGCTAATGTTTGAGGCCTTGGGATTGTATCAGTATCATGTAATAAACTCTTGTGTTTATAAAGGCATGGTTATTATTCAGGTTGTTACCTTGTCTGCTGTAATAAGTGTACTACTGAATAATGTCTCAAAGCTGTTCAGCTAGGCTGACATGCTAAATGTCCTTAGTCGATATATCTTGGTGAACATGAGACAGCCTTGATATGATTGAGACTAATATGTGTTCTAATCTTATAGGATGCTTCGAGCATGGAATAAGATGTAGACTCATGGGTACATTGGATGTACTGGACAGACCCTACTAGGACATTCAATTGCTTGTCACAATGTGAATGATCCTTGATTGCAACAAGTGGCACATGTCCTCTGACTTGAGATCACTTGTGTTTCTAAATGATGATTGTCATTGTTTTGAGGTAGTTCAATATCATTTGAAACATAATGGTTATAGACTATCTTGGATAATGATCATGAGTCAGGTTAGGGCACTAGTGATAGATAAAGGATTGCCGTCTCCTTGTTTAAGGAGTGTGATGTTCTAAGGCCCCCCCCCCTATATGAGATGATTGAGAAAGTGTATGGCCATACCCAGATGACTATGTTCATCTGATTTAATCATGCTCATCGTATTGGAGTCACAAGCTTGACACGCTTGTCCAATAAGAACATCCAGTGGCAAAGGATACATGTATGCCTTGTGAAGTGGATTCACACTTGTGCTATGGTTTGGGTGTAGTCTTGGAAGACTCTTTCCTTTATATCGGGAGACAGTGATGTGTTGCTAGATACCCCTCACTGATCGTGATAACGTGAGTTATCGTTACCGACATTTAAAGGAAACCCTTAGGGTCGCACAATTTGATGATATGGCTTACTTAAGTCAGATCGTGTGGACTGGATTGTTTTGATTCAGTTTAAAGGAGTTTAAACTCTGATTGTAAGTGAGATCCAGTCTAATCATGTTTGATTGATTAGGGTTTGCGATCGGTAAGCTTCGATCGAGAGGATTGATGCTAGATCGGTGAGATCAAGAGCATCATGAGATGAACGGTTAGATTGGAAACCTTAGGGTTTAGTTGATCTAGACCGATTGGCTTGGGCTGGCTTGGTTTGGCCTTTGGACCGAACACATTTACTTTGAACCGGTTCAAGAGCTTGAACGTATGGTTCATTGTTTTGGCGTTTTGATCGATTTAGTGATCATGAACGCATGGTTTAATGGATTTTCCAATTTTGGAAAGTCATTTAGCGCATGTTCCCTTGAACGCCAAATGACTTGAACGCTCCATTCAACTCTCGTCTCCTTGCTCTTGCTTGACGAGACTTTGGCGTGGAGAAGGCGAGGTCTTGGTGGAGGTTCGGCAAGCCTAGACATCATCTCTCATTTCCTTACCATACGAGAGGGACCCTTGAAGGACCTTGCTAGCACAAGGATCTCCAAGGAGCAAGCACATCATCTTGTGTGCGTCAACTAGGGAGAAGATCCCTTTCGATCTTTCTCTTCCAAGTCGCCATCTTCCTCATGGCTTTGGTATGGATCTAAACTTCATCAAGTTGATCATATTATCTTGCTAAGATCCATGAAAAACCCTTGCTTCCGCTTGCAATTTTTTATGCGCCACCCTTAAGGGTTTTTCGCCCCCCTCTTGAAAGGGGTTTCATCTGCTTGTGCTCCCCCTTGAAGGGGACTCTTCAATTGGTATTAGAGCATGCGGTTCAAGCATGTAATATGATTGCTTGGTATATTTTGTGATCCTTGGTTGCGCATTTACATGTATGCTTAGATCTTGTTGACACGCGAAACTTACATGTTATTTCTTCATGCGAAAGTAAGATGTTTACCTTATGTTGGCGCATGTTGTTTGTTCATCTTGTCGCATGTCTTGTGTTGGCGCTTAGTTCATGTTATTTTATCAAAAACCTAACATGCGCGCCTATGACTAGATCTAAGTGGCGCCTACTATAAACCCTTAGATGGGTTGATGGGGTTGAAGTCACCTCTAGGTTAGATCCAATAGTCTGATCAGACCATCTGACAGCCGAGATGGATCGACCAGATGGCACCTGTGCGCAAGCACTAGGTGGCTATAGGTCGATTGCATCTTAGGCGTGTAGCGAGGTCTGGTTGAGACAACCATTGAACACACATGAGTTAGGCCCGGGGTCACACCCGCTTGCCAGACCTCATGAGGGTTGTTCAGCCCTTGGCGCATGCATGGTTGACCATTAGGTCAACTCGAGTCAGTTAGGACTTGGTGCATGCAAGGGGCAGAGGATCTGACTATATGAATGAGTGGATCCCTATCAATGGACCATTGTAAGGTTGTAGGGCACATAAGAAAATTAAAATTGATGCCAATGGGGTTTTCAAAATTTATTTTCTTTGTAAGGGATCACATGTTGTTTGATGCCTATGCTTGTTTATTTATTCTTATGTGGGCTGCCCATGTTAAATGTGTGCTGTGCTGGGGCCTGCGTGCCTGGAATTAAACCTGTAAATTAATATTATTGTGATCTGCGAATCACTTTTTAATTAATTTATTGTATAATTGACCTGCGAGTCAAACTTGTCTAGATAGATCAAAATGTATTTTGATTAGACAAGAGCACAAAGGCACACATCCCAGAGGGGCATTCAGCTGGTGGCGCACCTGAGGTGCTCTTGGCGCAAGGGCCCTGGGTTGGACCAGATGAGATGCTAAAGACCCAAGAAGAGCAAGTGAAGACTTAAGTATCTTAAGGTCTTACTTAGGCTATGGGCTTTTACCACATAAGATGCATGCTTTCTTTTATTGTTTAAATAAGTAGAACAGCATGATTTATTTATCTTCTGCTATAGCCATAGGATTTGCCTGATAGTAAGAAGATAAAAGACCGTTAAAATCCAAACGCTAAAATATCAAGCACGTAATGCCTTCTGACGCGAAACCTCACTGTTCTGACTATCGTTGGAGCCATGTTGTACCCACTCAGTGGGCACGTCCATCTATCTTCAGACGGTGTGTGATTTCACCTGCGTGTTACAGAGAAGGGATTTATCGCTTCTCGTTGCTCAGCATAGCACGTGGTGGTCCAGGGAGTAGGTCAGGTCAGCTTGACCATGTAGGCTACATATGGGGCATATGGTAGCACATGGAGGCAGCCATCTGTGGGGTCAGAGATTGTGTTGTACCAACTCAGTTGGCACAGTCTGCTGGATTGCCCAGATGAAGGGGAATCGCACGGGTTGGCGATTGGCAGGGACTGCCTACCAGAAATTAGTACTTGTACTCGCTGTGCATCTTATCTCGCCTGAGCGGGACGCGGAGACCAAGTATGAAATTTGGATCCCATCTCACTAAAAGAGTTCCACTCTTTCGGGCTGTTTTGCTGGATTTTTCAGCCAGATAAAATAGTGAGAAAAAGAATCTTTCTTAAGTCCTGGATTGATTCTAAACATTGATACTGACCTTGCTGTTCTTGCATTGTTGTAGATTCCTGCAGCAACGAACACCATGAGCTTCAATGTGCGATCCCTACTGGAAAGGGAGAAGTTTGCTGGGCCAAACTTCTCAGACTGGTTCGGACACCTTAAGATCGTCCTTAAGGCTGAGAGGAAACTGTATGTCCTCGAGACGGCTGTGCCGCCTCAACCCGCTGCGAACGCCGCAAGGGCGGTTCGTGATGCCTATGAAAAGCACGTCAATGATAGCATTGATGTCGCTTGCCTGATGCTAGCGTCTATGACGCCACCGCTGCAGCGTCAGCATGAGGATATGTCGGCTATAGAAATTATAGCGAACCTCAAGATGCTGTATGCTGCACAGGCGAGGACAGAACGCTATAATCTGACAAAGCTTTTCTTTCAGAGCAAACTGGCTGAAGGGAGCCCAGTGGGAGCTCACGTGCTCAAGATGATTGGGCACAAGGAGGCTCTGGAGAAACTGGGGCATACCATAAACCAGGAGCTTGCTGTAGACATTATTCTGCAGTCTCTCTCGCCCTCTTTCGATGCGTTCATTATTAACTTTAATATGAACAAAATCGATTGTACTCTGGCAGAGCTGCTGAATATGCTCTTGACTACTGAGGAGACTCTGAAGGGAAAGCCTTCAACCTCTGTCTTAATGGTTCCTTCTAGGAACAAGAAGAAGGGGAAGAAGGGCAAAGCCCCTATCAAGAACTATAGCAAGGCTCTGAAACAGAAGGTAAAGCGGTCGAAGGACAACAGATGTTTCCACTGTGGCCAGCTGGGTCACTGGAAAAAGGACTGTAAAGCGCTCCAAGGAGATAAGAGGGGAAGCATCGCTTCTGGATCAGGTATATACGTGACGGAAGTCATGGTTTCATCTTCTTCTATTTCATGGGTGTTGGACACTGCATGTGGAGTTCACATTTGTTCAAATGTACAGGAACTCAAGAGAAGAAGACAGGTGGGACAGCATGAGGTAGACCTACGCGTTGGAAACGGGGCACGGGTTGCTGCTGTTGCTGTAGGAGACTATTTCATTTCTTTACCATCTGGCATTGTATTAGAACTAAACAGTTGTTACTTTGTTCCCAGTATTACTAAAAATATTGTCTCTATTCCTGCTCTTGTCAGGAAAGGATTTGCCTTTGAATGCAATATTTCAAAGTGTGTTTTATCTTTAGATAATATTGTTTATGCAACTGGTTCAATTAACAATGGGTTATACATGTTGGACATGGAAAGTTCTATACAAAGTGTTGATATTAAGAAAGCCAAGTATGCTGAAGACAGCACCTTGTTATGGCATAGTCGTTTAGGCCATATTAACAAGAAGCGCATTAAGCGGTTGCATGATCATGGACTGCTGGGATCATTCTCCTATGAGGACATTGATACATGCAAAGCTTGTTTGATGGGTAAAATGACGAAGTCACCTTTTCCTAACAAAGGTCAAAGGGCTTCAGGTTTACTTAACCTTATACACAGTGATGTGTGTGGGCCGTTTAGTAAACATGCCAGAGGTGGCTATCAGTACTTCATTACATTTACTGATGATTTCAGTAGATATGGGTATGTCTATCAAATGAGACATAAGAGTGAATCTTTTGACAAGTTCAAAGAGTTCAAAAATGAAGTACAGAATCAGCTAGGGCGAAATATCAAGGCACTTCGTTCTGATCGAGGTGGAGAATACTTGAGTCATGCGTTTACTGACTATCTAAAAGAGTGTGGGATTATCTCACAGCTCACTCCGCCAGGAACACCGCAATGGAATGGTGTGTCCGAGAGGAGAAATAGAACGTTACTTGATATGGTTCGTTCTATGATGAGTCAAGCTACTCTTCCATATTCCTTTTGGGGATTTGCACTGGAAACAGCTGCAAAGGTACTAAACCGAGTGCCATCCAAGGCAGTTTCAAAGACGCCATATGAATTATGGTATGGGAAACAGCCGAGCTTGACATTTATCAGGATCTGGGGTTGCGAGGCTTATGTCAAAAAGCTCGCCTCTAGGAAACTGGAGAACAGATCTGAGAAATGCGTCTTTGTCGGTTACCCTAAGGAAACTAAGGGTTATTATTTCTACGATCCCAAAGAGAACAAAGTATTTGTTGCTCGGACGGCCATATTTCTTGAGAAGGAGTTTCTTCTGCAAGAAGCCAGTGGGAGAGAAATAAAGCTGGATGAGAATCCAGAGGAAGGACAAAGTAGTCAAGCACAGTTGGATGAGCCTGAGCCGGTGGATCAGGTTATTGAACAACCTGAGGCTCAGATATCACGGGAACCGCGAAGATCGGGAAGGATCCGTCGTCAGCCTGAGCGCTATGACGGAGTCTACATCATTGATAATGATGAACCCCTTACTTATGCGAATGCGGTCAGTGGACCGGAGTCAGCTAGATGGCTTGAAGCTATGCGAGCCGAGATGGACTCCATGTCAGATAACCAAGTCTGGGATTTGGTTGATCCGCCTCCGGGAGTAATCCCTATAGGCTGTAAATGGATCTTCAAGAAGAAGATTGACATGGATGGTAACGTGGTTACCTATAAAGGCAGGCTAGTTGCGAAAGGTTTCAAACAAATCTACGGGATAGATTATGATGAAACTTTCTCTCCTGTAGCCATGTTCAAGTCTATTCGGATTCTTTTCGCGATAGCAGCATATTACGATTATGAGATCTGGCAGATGGATGTGAAAACAGCTTTCCTTAATGGAAATCTGGATGAGGATGTGTATATGACACAACCTGAAGGTTTCACTAATCCATCAGATCGTCATAAAATATGCAAACTAAAGAAGTCCATTTATGGACTGAAACAAGCATCTAGAAGCTGGAATATTCGTTTTGATGAATCAATCTCTGAGTTTGGTTTCATCAAGAACGAAGATGACCCGTGTGTATATAAGAGGTTTAGTGGGAGCGTGATTACATTCCTAGTCCTCTACGTCGATGACATCTTGATCATTGGAAATGATATTCCAGAAATGCATGCGGTTAAGGCATGGCTAAGGAAATGTTTCCAGATGAAAGATTTAGGAGAAGCAGCCTATGTATTAGGTGTGAAGATCTACAGGGATAGATCTAAGAGGCTTCTCGGGCTGTGCCAGAGTACTTACATCGATAAAGTCCTGGAGAGATTTCAATTAGAGAATTCTAAAAGAGGATATCTTCCAGTCAGACATGGTCTGAATCTTTCAAAGAGTCAGTGTCCACAAACACAGACTGAGAAAGATGAAATGGATAATACGCCTTATGCTTCTGCTATTGGATCCATTATGTATGCGATGTTGTGTACTCGCCCAGACGTCGCTTACGGGTTAAGCGTGACCAGTCGATTCCAAAGTAATCCAGGTCAGGCACACTGGATTGCAGTCAAGAACATCTTAAAATATCTGCGGAGGACCAAAGATATGTTCTTGATATATGGTGGTCAGGAAGAACTCAGTATAGAGGGATATACTGACGCTTCGTTCCAGTCGGACCAGGATGATTTCCGATCGCAATCAGGCTATGTTTTTAGCTTGAATGGTGGAGCAGTGGTGTGGAAAAGTTTCAAACAGTCAACTGTTGCTGATTCCACAACAGAAGCCAAGTATGTTGCAGCCTCGGAAGCATCCAAGGAGGCAGTGTGGGTTCGTAAGTTCGTGAGAGAACTTGGTGTCGTTCCTTCGAGTGCAGATCCTTTGGTTATCTTTTGTGATAACACTGGAGCAATCGCACAAGCAAAGGAACTACGGTCGCACCAGAAGTCCAAGCACATACAGAGACGGTTTCACTTGATCCGGGAGATCATAGGTCGGGGCGAGATCAAAATATGCAAGGTTCATACAGACGACAATCTGGCTGACCCGCTTACCAAGCCTCTGGCGCAGCAGAAGCATGAGAAGCACTGTAATAACATGGGTTTGAGATTTCTCAACCATTAGATTAAGTGCAAGTGGGAGATTGTTGGGGTATGCCCTTAAGGCTAATGTTTGAGGCCTTGGGATTGTATCAGTATCATGTAATAAACTCTTGTGTTTATAAAGGCATGGTTATTATTCAGGTTGTTACCTTGTCTGCTGTAATAAGTGTACTACTGAATAATGTCTCAAAGCTGTTCAGCTAGGCTGACATGCTAAATGTCCTTAGTCGATATATCTTGGTGAACATGAGACAGCCTTGATATGATTGAGACTAATATGTGTTCTAATCTTATAGGATGCTTCGAGCATGGAATAAGATGTAGACTCATGGGTACATTGGATGTACTGGACAGACCCTACTAGGACATTCAATTGCTTGTCACAATGTGAATGATCCTTGATTGCAACAAGTGGCACATGTCCTCTGACTTGAGATCACTTGTGTTTCTAAATGATGATTGTCATTATTTTGAGGTAGTTCAATATCATTTGAAACATAATGGTTATAGACTATCTTGGATAATGATCATGAGTCAGGTTAGGGCACTAGTGATAGATAAAGGATTGCCGTCTCCTTGTTTAAGGAGTGTGATGTTCTAAGGCCCCCCTATATGAGATGATTGAGAAAGTGTATGGCCATACCCAGATGACTATGTTCATCTGATTTAATCATGCTCATCGTATTGGAGTCACAAGCTTGACACGCTTGTCCAATAAGAACATCCAGTGGCAAAGGATACATGTATGCCTTGTGAAGTGGATTCACACTTGTGCTATGGTTTGGGTGTAGTCTTGGAAGACTCTTTCCTTTATATCGGGAGACAGTGATGTGTTGCTAGATACCCCTCACTGATCGTGATAACGTGAGTTATCGTTACCGACATTTAAAGGAAACCCTTAGGGTCGCACAATTTGATGATATGGCTTACTTAAGTCAGATCGTGTGGACTGGATTGTTTTGATTCAGTTTAAAGGAGTTTAAACTCTGATTGTAAGTGAGATCCAGTCTAATCATGTTTGATTGATTAGGGCTTGCGATCGGTAAGCTTCGATCGAGAGGATTGATGCTAGATCGGTGAGATCAAGAGCATCATGAGATGAACGGTTAGATTGGAAACCTTAGGGTTTAGTTGATCTAGACCGATTGGCTTGGGCTGGCTTGGTTTGGCCTTTGGACCGAACACATTTACTTTGAACCGGTTCAAGAGCTTGAACGTATGGTTCATTGTTTTGGCGTTTTGATCGATTTAGTGATCATGAACGCATGGATTAATGGATTTTCCAATTTTGGAAAGTCATTTAGCGCATGTTCCCTTGAATGCCAAATGACTTGAACGCTCCATTCAACTCTCGTCTCCTTGCTCTTGCTTGACGAGACTTTGGCGTGGAGAAGGCGAGGTCTTGGTGGAGGTTCGGCAAGCCTAGACATCATCTCTCATTTCCTTACCATACGAGAGGGACCCTTGAAGGACCTTGCTAGCACAAGGATCTCCAAGGAGCAAGCACATCATCTTGTGTGCGTCAACTAGGGAGAAGATCCCTTTCGATCTTTCTCTTCCAAGTCGCCATCTTCCTCATGGCTTTGGTATGGATCTAAACTTCATCAAGTTGATCATATTATCTTGCTAAGATCCATGAAAAACCCTTGCTTCCGCTTGCAATTTTTTATGCGCCACCCTTAAGGGTTTTTCGCCCCCCTCTTGAAAGGGGTTTCATCTGCTTGCGCTCCCCCTTGAAGGGGACTCTTCACCTCCTTGGCGTGAAGACCACCCAAGACGAGAGCAAGAAGATGCAAGTCGGCGTGTGAGCGAGAGGAGAGTTTTTCGTTCGAAAAACGTTGAGAGAATCAACAAGGCAAACGGCTTTCTAAAAATAGAAAGCACTAACTCCTTCTTCAATGCCCACGTTACCACCATCGAACTTCTCTCAATTGAACCATACGTTCACATAAGTGAACCGGTTCAATTATTCGGTTCAATTGCATTTGGTTCAAAGACCAAATCAAACCAAGACCAAACCAAGACATGGTCTAGATCTCCTATGAACCAGATGGCTCAAGATCTAACCATTCATCTCTCGATGCTCTTGATCTCATCGATCTAGCATCAGTTCCCTCGATCGAAGCTTGCCGATCTCAAGCCCTAATCAATCAAACATGATCAGACCAGATCTCACTTACAATCAGAGTTTAAATTCCTTTAAACTGAACCAAAACAATTCAGTCCACACGATCTGACATAAGTAAGCCATATCATCAAATTGTGCGACCCTAAGGGTTTCCTTTAAATGTCGGTAATGATAACTTACGTTATCACGATCAGTGAGGGGTATTTAGCAACACATCACTGTCTCCCGATATAAAGGAAAGAGTCTTCCAAGACTACACCCAAACCACAACACAAGTGTGAACCCAAGTCACTTGACATATGTGTTTCCTTTGCCACTGGACGTTCTTATTGGACAAGCGTGTCAAGCCTGTAATTCCAATATGATGAGAATGATTAGATCAGATGAAACATAGTCATCTGGGTATGGCCATACACTTTCTCAATCATCTCATCCAGGGGGGGCCCCAGTAGAACATCACACTCCAATCAAGGAGACGGCAATCCTATATCTATCACTAGTGCCCTAACATGACTCATGCTCATTATCCAAGATAGTCTATAACCATTATGTTTCAAATGATATTGAACTACCTCAAGACAATGCCAATCATCATTTAGAAACACAAGTGATCTCAAGTCAGAGGAAATATGCCACTTGTTCGCATATAAGGATTATTCACATTGTGACAAGCAATTGAATATCCTAAGTAGGGTCTGTCCAGTACATCCAATGTACCCATGAGTCTACATCTTATTCCATGCTCGAAGCATCCTATAAGATTAGAACACATATTAGTCTCAATCATATCAAGGCTGTCTCATGTTCACCAAGATATCTCGACTAAGGACAAAACTGCATGTCAACCAAGCTGAACAGCATTGAGACATTATTCAGAAGTATACATATTGCAGCAGATGATGTAACAAACTGAATAACAACCATTGCCTTTATAAACATAGAGTTTATATACATGATACTGATATAATCCCAAGGCTTCAAACATTAGCCTTAAGGGCATACCCCAACAATCTCCCACTTGCACTTAATCTAATGGTTGAGAAATCTCAAACCCATATTATTACAGTGCTTCTCATGCTTCTGCTGCGCCAGAGGCTTTGTAAGCGGGTCAGCTAGATTGTCATCTGTATGAACCTCACAGATCTTGATCTCTCCTCGATCTATGATCTTCCTGTAAGTCCCCTAAAGGGGGGGGGCGAAAACCCTAAAACTTGCGCATATAAACTTTTCTAGGGTTTTAACAAGATCGCTTGCATGAATATATATGATCAACTTTGATTATGATGCAAAGATCAAGTTAAGATCTTTTACCGTAGCCATGAGGAAGGAGGCGACTTGGAAGCAAGAGGGCGAATTGGCTCTCCTCCTAAGAAGACGCACACTAGATGAGAGATGGCTACCTCTTTGGATGTTCCTTGTGCTAGCAAGGATCTCCAAATTTCCTTGTCGTGTGAAGAAGATGAGATGAATCCTGTTGATGGCCTATCCTCTTTTTTCTTTCGTCAAGGAAGAAGACACCATGATGATAGCTTCACCACTCGAGAAGGGGGCGAACACGTTACAACATGGAGACGTTTTTCTTTTTTGAAAACCGAACTCCAAAAATAGCAAGTCTTCAAAGTTTCATGCGTTCACCTCAAGTGAACCATCGAAACTCCCCTCCTCATTGAACCATACGTTCACATAGGTGAATGGGTTCAATTGCAATCGGTTCAAAAGGATTTGGTACAAAGACCAAATCAAACCAAGCCAAGCCATGGTCTAAATCTATATGAACCATGAAGGTTCAAGATCTAACCGTTCATCTCTAGATGCACTTGATCTCACCGATCTAGCATCACTACTCTCGATCGAAGCTTACCGATCTCAAGCCCTAATCAATCAAACATGATCAGACCAGATCTCACTTACAATCAGAGTTTAAACTCCTTTAAACTGAACCAAAACAATTCAGTCCACACGATCTGACTTAAGTAAGCCATATCATCAAATTGTGCGACCCTGAGGGTTTCCCTTAAATGTCGGTAACGATAACTTACGTTATCACGATCAGTGAGGGGTATCTAGCAACACATCACTGTCTCCCGATATAAAGGAAAGAGTCTTCCAAGACTACACCCAAACCATAGCACAAGTGTGAATCCACTTCACTAGACATACATGTTTCCTTTGCCACTGGATGTTCTTATTGGACAAGCGTGTCAAGCTTGTAACTCCAATATGATGAGCATGATTAGATCAGATGAACATAGTCATCTGGGTATGGCCATACACTTTCTCAATCATCTCATCCAGGGGGCCCCTTTAGAACATCACTCTCCTAAACAAGGAGACGGCAATCCTTTATCTTTCACTAGTGTCCTAACTGTTGGAACCCCTTTCGAGAGGGGGGCAAAAACCCTAATCATGGCGCAAATGAAATTTATGCGAGCGGAAGCAAGGGTTTCAAGATCTTTTGCATGCCATATGTTCAACTATCATAGATTGATAAGAACAAGGGGAGATTCATACCAACGCCATAGGCTTGGAATTCGGCTTGGAAGAAGAGAACAAGTTAGGTCTCCTCCACAAGTCCACACACAAGATGAAGATGCTCACTTCCTTGACGTCCCTTGTGCTAGCAAGGCACCCAAGCTATCTTGTCGAATGGAAAGGGGGTGATTAGATGAATCCCTATGGCCGAGAGCTCCTTTTCCTTGTCTTCCTCTTTCGTCAACCACACAACGAAAAGGATCAAGGCGTTGTCGTCAAGAGACCAACGCTTAAGCGTTTTGGCATTTTAGCAAAACCGGCTTTGATGACTTTCCATAAATGGAAGACAATCAAGCCATGCGCTCAAGACAAACCAAAAAAGCCTATTGGCATTGAACCAAGCGTTCACATTTGTGAACCGGTTCAAGCCAAATCGTCCAATCGAATTTGGTTCATCAAACCAAACCGAAATAGCTCAAGCCACTTGGTCTAGACCAAATTGAACCCTAAGGCTCACGATCTAACCACTCATCTCCTGATGCCCCTGATCTCCCCGATCTAGCATCATTTCTCTCGATCGAAGCTTACCGATCTCAAGCCCTAATCAATCAAACATGATCAGACCAGATCTCACTTACAATCAGAGATTAAATCCCCTTTAATCTGAACTCAAAGAATCCAGTCCATACGATCTGACTCAAGTAAGCCATATCATCAAATTGTGCGACCCTGAGGGTTTCCTTTAAATGTCGGTAACGATAACTTACGTTATCACGACCAGTGAGGGGTATCTAGCAACACATCACTGTCTCCCGATATAAAGGAAAGAGTCTTCCAAGACTTCTCCCAAACCATAGCACAAGTGTTGTAACATCCCACATACTTAACCCCAAGCAAATAACACAATCGCAAAAGTAATAGGATGTTTCATATAAGATCGATCAAATGCTAGGTAAAACCGAGTTCAAGAAAAACACGATCTGAAAATTTTCAAAACTCCAAACACATAAAATCTTCGAATCACAAATCTCATAAATCACATAAAGGTACCTGCCACCACGCAATACGTGCACTAGACATATGCACATTACAGTTATCTCAAAACCGATTGCAAAAATACACATCAACTTCAATTTCAAAACAAATCCACAAAATCGATTTTATAAACTAATACCAAACACCGAAACCAGGCCAAAGCCCGCGGTGACACAAAAATCAGACTCGTAAAACCGCCACAATCTGGCATCACAAGTTCACGTAGTTCACATCATTCATATCACATGGTTCACATAATGCATATAATTCACAGGGTTTAGCCACAACCGGCATCATAAGTTCATTAAGCATAAATCACAGCATCCATGTAATGCTAACTGCGCCCCTGCTCTACACCTGAAAATAGTGAGGGGTGAGCTACACAGCCCAGTGAGTGGATAGTCTAATTGACCATCCATAACATACACTCAAAAACATAGGCAAATTGTTTTAAAAATCTTTAACAGGATATTATGTCAAGATATAACAACATAAAGAAACAGAAGTCATATAGATATCCAGATGTACACACCAACATATAACAACTTAGGTTCTAGAGTTATACTATAAACCAACCGAACACATATATTCTAAACCAACTAAACATACCAACACACTTATAACCTAGTTGTCCAGCATATTCACAAAGTGACCAATATGGTCTAACCCGGCTTGGCCAAAGCACTGGGAGCTGCAAAATCTCGTGCAACACATAAACATGGACAGTGAATAGAATCAGGAGGTGGCCCCCGTCAGGTCACGACGTGGCACGCTGGTCTATCACGCCATAACATAAAACGAGAATAGAATCAGGAGGTGGCCCCCGTCAGGTCACGACGTGGCACGCTGGTCTATCACGCCATAACATAAAACGAGAATAGAATCAGGAGGTGGCCCCCGTCAGGTCACGACGTGGCACGCTGGTCTATCACGCCATAACATAAAACGAGAATGATGACATCAAGAGGTGGCCCCTGTCTGACCAAGACATGGCACTTTGGGTCTTATATCATTCCCAACACATAAAAGAGTAATGACATCAAGAGGTGGCCCCTGTCCGACCAAGACATGGCACTTTGGGTCAAAACCCGTTCTCCCAAAAGGTTCCTACTGGACAACACACATATCTTATTTCATAATTTCACATAGGTGGACATATTTCACAAAGGTGGACTCCTAAGTGTCAACTTGACTCTAGGATAGCCATCACAAAAAAAAATCACATCGGACAGGCTGAACTTCAACCCCCATCACAATAATCATAATAGGCAGGTTGAACATCAACCCCCTCACATATCACAGTACAGGGCTGAAATTCAAACCCTTCACATATCACATAAGAACTATCCCCTTGAGTTCATAGTCACACCTAGCCTTAGTCCTAACCATCGCATGACCACATAATTTTTTTCCAAAAACACAACTCCACATAATTATCAAAGAATCACATAATGAAGATCACATAGTGTAGTCCTTATATTTCATGCTGATTAGTTCAGTGTAATCTTGCTATGTTATCACCCAATTCTCCTCAAACAAGGGTACATGCTACACTCATAAAGAAACATAAAATTACAACAAGCATTCATCATAAAATCAACATAAAATGTAATACATACAAATTACCACAATTTATCAAACAATCTATAAATACACATAAAGGAATATTCATGATTTGCATTTAACAAGCATCCAAAAATTGACATAAAAATCATGTATTCATATTAATTACTACATGTGATCCACGGTTAACATAACATATTAATTACTAAATTTTAAACCTTAGTTAACATCAATCTCATGCTCAAAATCATTGATTTAAAACCTCCTAAATTCCATAAAAGAATACCTTAACTTTCATGTTGCTAACTTTCGGATTTCATAAATAAAATCATCAAAATTTCGGTTTTCAAAATATACACACATTTGCCAAATTTCGGTTTTCACAAAAATACATCTTAATTCCATTGTTAGCATGATAAAATTCCCAACTTAAATCAAACCCTTAGTTAACAAGAATCATCATGAATAAATTAGGTTTTCATTATAAATATCTCCTTGCTATTTTCGATTCTTCACATGAGATATACATCCATTAAACTTTCGGTTTTTCATGTTATATATATACCTTTGCATAAATTCGGTTTTTCATCAAAATAAGAAGTTCTACCATTGTAAAAGAATTCGGTTTTTCATCAAAATAAGAAGATCTTAAATTCGGTATTTAACATGGTGAAATCTTGAATTTCGATTTAGCATGATCAAATTTCTAATCAATCTCATGCATCAATTAATACAACCAAATTACTAGAAATCAAAAAAACACTCCACTCACCCCTTAAACCGTGAACACAAGGATGAAAACCCTTCCAAAATTTCGTCCAAAGCCTTGGGGTCGCCCAAAGGATCTCCAAGACTCACCAAGGAAATTTCTTCACTTCAAGAAGATCGCCAAGAGGAAGAAGATGAAGAAGAAACACCAAAAAAAATCGCCTCCAAGCTTTCCAAGAGTCGCCAAGTTCTTTCAAGCCGCCACCTCAATTTTCTCAAGACTCCCAAATCACCACCAATCTCACCCTAATCGATATTATCACTTAAACTTTGGGTTTTAAAATTTTAAACCCAATAACCCAAAATCTCATAATTAACTAATTATTTAATTAACTTAACCATTAACCAATCACTTAACGAAAATCCATTAAGGATTTAACTAACATCCAATAAGGATTTAATTATCCAATAGAGTATAATTAATTAACCAATAAGGTCTAATTAATTAACTTAAAATTTGCAACCCAAAATCCTAATTAATTTATCACAAACAACCAATGATAATTTATCATAAATTAACAGTCAATAATCAAACAAATAATCTCTAATTAATTTACAAAAAAATCAATAACCAAAAATCTCTAGTTAATTAACTATCAACCAATACATAAAAATATCACAATCAATAATTTTATTTAAATCATGAACAAAATATCACAGTTACTGATTTTATTTAAATCCAAATAATGCTTACCAGAACTTAAGATCCTTGGATCTTACATTCCTCCCTCCTTATAGAGCTTTAGTCCTCTAAAGCTCAGCATCCATAACATCAAAGAGGTAAGCATAATTTTTCCTCATATCAGCTTCAGTCTCCCAAGTCGCCTCCTCAACCGACTGATTTCCCCAGATAACCTTTACCAAAGGTATAGTCTTGTTCCTCAGAACTTTATCCTTTCTATCCACAATCCGGAGAGGTCTTTCCTCAAAAGTCAAATCACTCTGAATCTGAAGAGGTTCCAACTCCAACACATGAGATGGATCAGGATGATATTTCCTCAAAACAGAAACATGGAATACATTATGCACATGATCCATAGTAGGAGGTAAAGCCAATCGATAAGCCACTGGACCAACTCTCTCAATAATATCAAAAGGGCCTACAAACCTAGGGCTCAACTTGCCCTTTTTGCCAAATCTCATAACACCCTTAGTAGGTGACACCTTCAAGAACACATGGTCCCCTACCATAAACTCTAAAGGACGACGACGGTCATCAGCATAACTCTTCTGTCTGTCCCGAGCAATTTTCAGTTTATCCCGGATCTCTCTGACCTTATCAGTAGTCTCCTGTACTGCATCAGATCTCAAAATCATTCTGTCACCAGTTTCCTCCCAACACAAGGGAGTCCTACACCTTCTCCCATACAAAGCCTCATAAGGAGCCATCTGAATACTAGAGTGGAAGCTATTATTATAAGTAAACTCTATCAAAGATAGATCCCGGTTCCACTCAGAACTCCAATCAACCACATAGGCTCTCAACAAATCTTCTAGAGTCTGGATAGTACGCTCCGTCTGGCCATCAGACTGAGGATGGTATGCTGTACTAAAACTCAACTTAGTACCCAAACCCTCCTGTAAACTCTTCCAAAATCTGGACAGAAATCGAGAATCCCTATCAGACACAATATCAACTGGCACTCCATGTAGTCTGACTATCTCATCAATGTACAATCTGGCCAGTCTCTCTAAAGAATAAGTCATCTTAATCGGAAGAAAATGGGCTGATTTAGTGAGTCTATCAACAATCACCCAAATAGCATCATGACCCAATCTGGTTCTGGGCAAACCACATACAAAATCCATACTGATGCATTCCCACTTCCACTCAGGAATAGGAAGAGACTGTAACAAACCACCAGGCTTTTGATGTTCAGCCTTTATAGTCTGACAGGTCAAACACCTAGAGACAAAATCAAGCACTTCTTTCTTCATACCCGGCCACCAAAAACTTTTCTTGAGGTCTTGATACATCTTAGTCACGCCAGGATGTAGAGAATATTTGGAGTTATGGCTGTCCTCCAATATTTCTTTTCTCAAGCTCGGTTCCTCAGGGACACATACCCTTCCACGAAACCGAAGAATACCATCAGCAGACAAGCTAAAATCCTGAAATGCGCCATCAACCAGACTATCCCTGATCTGAACTAATTTCGGATCCACAGACTGCTGATCTCTGATCTTCTGTAACAAGGTAGACTGTACTCTGAGAAAAGCCACATAGCCAGTCTGCACTTTAGGAGAAACACTGATCCTGAGATCTCTGAACTCCTGCAGTAACTGCCACTCACTGACCCGTAAAGCAGCTACTGAAGTAACTGGATGCCTGCTCAGTGCATCCGCCACCACATTGGCCTTTCCAGCCTGATACTGAATAGAGAAGTCATAGTCTTTGATCAACTCCATCCATCTTCTCTGTCTCATGTTCAACTCCTTCTGAGTGAAGATGTACTTGAGACTCTGGTGATCGGTGAACAGATCAAACTCCTGACCCAACAAATAATGACGCCATATCTTCAAAGCAAAGACTACGGCCGCCAACTCTAAATCATGAGTAGGATAGTTCAGTTCATACTCCTTCAATTGTCTCGAAGCATAGGCTACCACAGAACCCTTCTGCATCAAGACACAACCCAGTCCTTTGCCTGAAGCATCAGTATAAACAGTAAACCTTTCCCCATCACTAGGAAAAATGAGGATCGGTGTACTAGTCAATCTTCTTTTCAGCTCCTGGAAGCTCTCTTCACACTTGTCATCCCAAACAAACTTGGCCTCCTTTCTGGTCAATTTGGTTAAAGGACCCGCCAGCTTGGAGAATCCCTCAACAAATCGCCGGTAGTAACCTGCTAAACCCAGAAAACTCCTGATCTCAGTAGCACTAGTAGGTCTTCCCCAATCAAGGATAGCTTGTACTTTAACAGGATCCACAGACACTCCCTGACCAGAAATCACATGTCCCAGAAAACTGATCTTCTCTAACCAGAACTCACACTTACTAGCCTTGGCATATAACCGTTTCTTCCTCAGAACCTCCAGCACTTTGCGCAAATCCCTGACATGATCTGAAGTAGTCCGTGAGTATACCAAAATATCGTCTATAAAGACTACTACACAAGAGTCAAGCAACTCATGGAATACCCTGTTCATCAAATCCATGAAGACAGCAGGTGCATTCGTCAGTCCAAAAGGCATAACTAAAAATTCAAAATGCCCATACCTGGTCCTGAAAGCAGTCTTAAATATATCCTCATCCTTGACTCTAAGCTGATAATACCCTGATCTCAGATCAATCTTAGAGAACACTGTAGCTCCCTGTAACTGATCAAACAGATCATCAATTCTGGGAAGAGGATACTTATTCTTAATGGTCACTTGATTCAACTGCCTGTAGTCTATACACATCCTCAGGGTTCCATCTTTCTTCTTCACAAACAACACTGGCGCTCCCCAGGGAGAAACACTAGGCCGGATGTACCCTTTTTCCAGCAACTCTTCCAGTTGCTTCTTAAGCTCGGCCAACTCTGAAGTAGCCATACGATAAGGAGCTCTGGAGATGGGTGCCGTACCCGGCGCCAACTCAATGCCAAACTCCACTTCTCTAACTGGTGGTAAACCTGAAAATTCCTCAGAGAATACATCAGGAAACTCTTTCACCACTGCCATCTGAGTCAGATCAGAATTAGAATCATCCTGCACCTTGACATGTGCAAGATAACCCTTGCACCCACTAGCAAGTAACTTCCTGGCCTGCAGGAAAGATATCACATGTGGTCCTTGGTCTGACACTAGACCTCTCACAAAAATCCGATTCCCATCAAGCATATTCAAAGTGATCACTTTCTCAAAGCAATCCACAGAGGCATGATGTGAAGACAACCAATCCATTCCTAGGATGACATCATAATCTTGCATGTCTAAAAGGATTAGATCTACCAAAAACTCATAACCCTCTACATGTACTACACAGTCAGCACAAACAGTGTCTGTAGACAATGACTTTCCCAAAGGAGTACTAACAGACACAGCATAATCTAGCATCTTAGGTACAGCAGGTAAACATGCAGCAAACTTAACAGAGACAAAAGACAAGTTTGCACCAGGATCAAATAGAATGCGAGCTAACTGATCAAATACAAATAATGTACCTTCCACAACGGATCGGGAAGCTCGTGTATCCTTCTCAGCCACAGCATAAACTCTAGTCTGGACTGTAGGCTTATCTGCGCCTCTAGGCTGCATCTCAGGCTCCTTGCAGTCCCTGGCCATGTGCCCAGGTTTCTTACATTTGAAGCACACGCCATTCTTCCTATGACAATCTTTCATTAGATGTCCCCTGAGCCCACAATAACTACAAGTCCGGTCCTCTGTGACATTGGTTCTCACGTCCCTGGCATCCCTGAACTGCTGTGGTGCATCCCTGGACTGCTGCGGTGTCTTGTAAGAGTAAGGCTTAAACCGGCTCCTCTTGTAGTCCTTATGCCTAGGGTATTTCTTACCCTTGCCGCCACTGCCATGCTGAGGAACCACCGCCTCCACTGCAGGAATCACTGTCACGGCAGCATGAGAACTCCTCTCAGCTATGTATCTCTCAATAGTGCGTGCTCGACCAACTGTCTCAACATAGGTCTCCAAGTGCTGAGCACCAACCTGCTCCCTAATATCCCATCTGAGACCTCTGAGAAACTTGGTAGCTCTCCTCTTTTCAGTATTTATCAGATGAGGAGCATACTTTCCTAATTTCGTGAACTGTAGCTCATACTGGTCCACTGTCATATCACCCTGCTCCAGATGAATAAAAGCCACCTCTCGGTCCTCCACCAAGCTGTCTGGGAAGTACTTCTCATTAAATTGAGACAAGAAATAAGGCCAATCCACTATCTCATGTCTTTCTGCTGCTAGCCTCACCACACCTTTCCACCACTCGTCTGCGTCACCACGCATCATATAAGTGGCCAGACACAACTTGTCTTCATCCGAGCAACGCATAACTTGGAAAATCTTGTCCAAGCACAACTGCCAGTTCTCAGCAGTGCTGGATTCTGAGCTCCCATAAAATGAGCTAGGACCCAGTTTCTGAAATTCACTCACAAGTGAAGCATAGCGCCTGTGAGCACCCTCCTGAGAGTCATCCCCCACTGCTCTAGTAGTAGTCTGGGGTCTCTCCTGAGTCAGCTGCTGCAAAAGCTGCTGTTGCGCCTCTTGATGCTGAGTCTGCTGCTGCTGCAGCATCTGAGCTTGCCTCTCAATCATGGCACCTTGTTGCTGTACCATGCCAGTCAAAGCCTCAATAGTCCTAGTGAGATTCGGGGTCTGCTCGCCCTCATCACTAGCATTACCTCTGGTTCGCACCATCTTAAATTCAGATTCCTACACGCACATATCATAGTCACACACATATCATAGTCAGGAAAACAAACATAACCTATTAGGCGTCTAGCAATACACAAACATGTTTTCCCCAAACTAAGTTTTAGCTAGCCAACTCCTCTGATACCATTCTGTAACATCCCACATACTTAACCCCAAGCAAATAACACAATCGCAAAAGTAATAGGATGTTTCATATAAGATCGATCAAATGCTAGGTAAAACCGAGTTCAAGAAAAACACGATCTGAAAATTTTCAAAACTCCAAACACATAAAATCTTCGAATCACAAATCTCATAAATCACATAAAGGTACCTGCCACCACGCAATACGTGCACTAGACATATGCACATTACAGTTATCTCAAAACCGATTGCAAAAATACACATCAACTTCAATTTCAAAACAAATCCACAAAATCGATTTTATAAACTAATACCAAACACCGAAACCAGGCCAAAGCCCGCGGTGACACAAAAATCAGACTCGTAAAACCGCCACAATCTGGCATCACAAGTTCACGTAGTTCACATCATTCATATCACATGGTTCACATAATGCATATAATTCACAGGGTTTAGCCACAACCGGCATCATAAGTTCATTAAGCATAAATCACAGCATCCATGTAATGCTAACTGCGCCCCTGCTCTACACCTGAAAATAGTGAGGGGTGAGCTACACAGCCCAGTGAGTGGATAGTCTAATTGACCATCCATAACATACACTCAAAAACATAGGCAAATTGTTTTAAAAATCTTTAACAGGATATTATGTCAAGATATAACAACATAAAGAAACAGAAGTCATATAGATATCCAGATGTACACACCAACATATAACAACTTAGGTTCTAGAGTTATACTATAAACCAACCGAACACATATATTCTAAACCAACTAAACATACCAACACACTTATAACCTAGTTGTCCAGCATATTCACAAAGTGACCAATATGGTCTAACCCGGCTTGGCCAAAGCACTGGGAGCTGCAAAATCTCGTGCAACACATAAACATGGACAGTGAATAGAATCAGGAGGTGGCCCCCGTCAGGTCACGACGTGGCACGCTGGTCTATCACGCCATAACATAAAACGAGAATAGAATCAGGAGGTGGCCCCCGTCAGGTCACGACGTGGCACGCTGGTCTATCACGCCATAACATAAAACGAGAATAGAATCAGGAGGTGGCCCCCGTCAGGTCACGACGTGGCACGCTGGTCTATCACGCCATAACATAAAACGAGAATGATGACATCAAGAGGTGGCCCCTGTCTGACCAAGACATGGCACTTTGGGTCTTATATCATTCCCAACACATAAAAGAGTAATGACATCAAGAGGTGGCCCCTGTCCGACCAAGACATGGCACTTTGGGTCAAAACCCGTTCTCCCAAAAGGTTCCTACTGGACAACACACATATCTTATTTCATAATTTCACATAGGTGGACATATTTCACAAAGGTGGACTCCTAAGTGTCAACTTGACTCTAGGATAGCCATCACAAAAAAAAATCACATCGGACAGGCTGAACTTCAACCCCCATCAATAATCATAATAGGCAGGTTGAACATCAACCCCCTCACATATCACAGTACAGGGCTGAAATTCAAACCCTTCACATATCACATAAGAACTATCCCCTTGAGTTCATAGTCACACCTAGCCTTAGTCCTAACCATCGCATGACCACATAATTTTTTTCCAAAAACACAACTCCACATAATTATCAAAGAATCACATAATGAAGATCACATAGTGTAGTCCTTATATTTCATGCTGATTAGTTCAGTGTAATCTTGCTATGTTATCACCCAATTCTCCTCAAACAAGGGTACATGCTACACTCATAAAGAAACATAAAATTACAACAAGCATTCATCATAAAATCAACATAAAATGTAATACATACAAATTACCACAATTTATCAAACAATCTATAAATACACATAAAGGAATATTCATGATTTGCATTTAACAAGCATCCAAAAATTGACATAAAAATCATGTATTCATATTAATTACTACATGTGATCCACGGTTAACATAACATATTAATTACTAAATTTTAAACCTTAGTTAACATCAATCTCATGCTCAAAATCATTGATTTAAAACCTCCTAAATTCCATAAAAGAATACCTTAACTTTCATGTTGCTAACTTTCGGATTTCATAAATAAAATCATCAAAATTTCGGTTTTCAAAATATACACACATTTGCCAAATTTCGGTTTTCACAAAAATACATCTTAATTCCATTGTTAGCATGATAAAATTCCCAACTTAAATCAAACCCTTAGTTAACAAGAATCATCATGAATAAATTAGGTTTTCATTATAAATATCTCCTTGCTATTTTCGATTCTTCACATGAGATATACATCCATTAAACTTTCGGTTTTTCATGTTATATATATACCTTTGCATAAATTCGGTTTTTCATCAAAATAAGAAGTTCTACCATTGTAAAAGAATTCGGTTTTTCATCAAAATAAGAAGATCTTAAATTCGGTATTTAACATGGTGAAATCTTGAATTTCGATTTAGCATGATCAAATTTCTAATCAATCTCATGCATCAATTAATACAACCAAATTACTAGAAATCAAAAAAACACTCCACTCACCCCTTAAACCGTGAACACAAGGATGAAAACCCTTCCAAAATTTCGTCCAAAGCCTTGGGGTCGCCCAAAGGATCTCCAAGACTCACCAAGGAAATTTCTTCACTTCAAGAAGATCGCCAAGAGGAAGAAGATGAAGAAGAAACACCAAAAAAAATCGCCTCCAAGCTTTCCAAGAGTCGCCAAGTTCTTTCAAGCCGCCACCTCAATTTTCTCAAGACTCCCAAATCACCACCAATCTCACCCTAATCGATATTATCACTTAAACTTTAGGTTTTAAAATTTTAAACCCAATAACCCAAAATCTCATAATTAACTAATTATTTAATTAACTTAACCATTAACCAATCACTTAACGAAAATCCATTAAGGATTTAACTAACATCCAATAAGGATTTAATTATCCAATAGAGTATAATTAATTAACCAATAAGGTCTAATTAATTAACTTAAAATTTGCAACCCAAAATCCTAATTAATTTATCACAAACAACCAATGATAATTTATCATAAATTAACAGTCAATAATCAAACAAATAATCTCTAATTAATTTACAAAAAAATCAATAACCAAAAATCTCTAGTTAATTAACTATCAACCAATACATAAAAATATCACAATCAATAATTTTATTTAAATCATGAACAAAATATCACAGTTACTGATTTTATTTAAATCCAAATAATGCTTACCAGAACTTAAGATCCTTGGATCTTACAAGTGTGAATCAAACTCACGAGGCATACATGTGTCCTTTGCCACTGGATGTTCTTATTGGACAAGCGTGCCAAGCCTGTAATTCCAATATGTTGAGCATGATTAGATCAGATGCACATAGTCATCTGGGTATGGCCATACACTATCTCAATCATCTCATAAGGGGGCCCTTTAGAACACCACACTCCTTAAACAAGGAGACGACAATCCTATGTCTATCACTAGTGTCCTAACCTGACTCATGATCATTATCCAAGATAGTCTATGATCATTATCTTTCAAATGATATTGAACTACCTCAAAACAATGACAGTCATCATTTAGAAACACAAGTGATCTCAAGTCAGAGGACATGTGCCACTTGTTGCAATCAAGGAATATTCACATTGTGACAAGCAATTGAATATCCTAGTAGGGTCTGTCCAGTACATCCAATGTACCCATGAGTCTACATCTTATTCCATGCTCGAAGCATCCTATAAGATCAGCACACATATTAGTCTCAATCATATCAAGGCTGTCTCAGGTTCACCAAGATATCTCGACTAAGGACATATAGCATGTCAGCCTAGCTGAACAGCTTTGAGACATTATTCAGAAGTACACTTATTACAGCAGACAAGGTAACAACCTGAATAATAACCATGCCTTTTATAAACATAAGAGTTTATTACATGATACTTTTACAATCCCAAGGCCTCAAACATTAGCCTTAAGGGCATACCCCAACAATCTCCCACTTGCACTTAATCTAATGGTTGAGTAATCTCAAACCCATATTATTACAGTGCTTCTCATGCTTCTGCTGCGCCAGAGGCTTGGTAAGCGGGTCTGCCAGATTGTCATCTGTATGAACCTTGCAGATTTTGATCTCGCCTCGATCAATGATCTCCCGGATCAAGTGAAACCGTCTCTGTATGTGCTTGGACTTCTGGTGCGACCGTGGTTCCTTTGCTTGTGCGATGGCTCCAGTGTTATCACAGAAGATAACCAAAGGATCTGCACTCGAAGGAACGACACCAAGTTCTCTCACGAACTTACGAATCCACACTGCCTCCTTGGATGCTTCCGAGGCTGCAACATACTCGGCTTCTATTGTGGAATCAGCAACAGTTGACTGTTTGAAGCTCTTCCACACCACTGCTCCACCATTCAAGCTGAAAACATAGCCTGATTGCGATCGGAAATCATCCTGGTCCGACTGGAACGAAGCGTCAGTATATCCCTCTATACTGAGTTCTTCCTGACCACCATATATCAAGAACATATCTTTGGTCCTCCGCAGATATTTTAAAATGTTCTTGACTGCAATCCAGTGCGCCAAACCTGGATTACTTTGGAATCGACTGGTCACGCTTAGCCCGTAAGCGACGTCTGGGCGAGTACACAACATCGCATACATAATGGACCCAATACCCGAAGCATAAGGCGTATTGTCCATTTCATCTTTTTCAGTCTGTGTTTGTGGACACTGACTCTTTGAAAGATTCAGACCATGTCTGACTGGAAGATATCCACGTTTAGAATTCTCTAAATGGAATCTATCCAGGACCTTATCGATGTAAGTACTCTGGCACAGCCCGAGAAGCCTCTTAGATCTATCTCGGTAGATCTTGACACCTAATACATAGGCTGCTTCTCCGAGATCTTTCATCTGGAAACATTTTCCTAACCATGCTTTTACAGCATGCAGTTCAGGAATATCATTTCCAATGATTAAGATATCATCGACGTAGAGGATTAGGAATGTAATTACGCTCCCACTAAACCTCTTATAAACACACGGGTCATCATCGTTCTTGATGAAACCAAACTCAGAGATTGATTCATCAAAACGAATGTTCCAGCTTCTAGATGCTTGTTTCAGTCCATAAATGGACTTCTTTAACTTGCATATTTTATGACGATCTGATGGATTAGTGAAACCCTCAGGTTGTGTCATATACACATCCTCATCCAGATTTCCATTAAGGAAAGCTGTTTTCACATCCATCTGCCAGATCTCATAATCGTAATATGCTGCTATCGCGAAAAGAATCCGAATAGACTTAAACATGGCTACAGGTGAGAAAGTTTCATCATAATCTATCCCGTAGATTTGTTTGAAACCTTTCGCAACTAGCCTGCCTTTATAGGTAACCACGTTACCATCCATGTCAATCTTCTTCTTGAAGATCCATTTACAGCCTATAGGGATTACTCCCGGAGGCGGATCAACCAAATCCCAGACTTGGTTATCTGACATGGAGTCCATTTCGGCTCGCATAGCTTCAAGCCATCTAGCTGACTCCGGTCCACTGACCGCATCCGCATAAGTGAGGGGTTCATCATTATCAATGATGTAGACTCCGTCATAGCGCTCAGGCTGACGACGGATCCTTCCCGATCTTTGCGGTTCCCGTGTTATCTGAGCCTCAGGTTGTTCAATAACCTGTTCAACTGGCTCAGGCTCATCCAAGTGTGCTTGACTACTTTGTCCTTCCTCTGGATTCTCATCCAGCTTTATTTCTCTCCCACTGGCCTCTTGCAGAAGAAATTCCCTCTCAAGAAATATAGCCGTCCGAGCAACAAAAACCTTGTTCTCTTTGGGATCGAAGAAATAATAACCCTTAGTTTCCTTAGGGTAACCAACAAAGATACATTTCTCAGATCTGCTCTCCAGTTTCCGAGAGGCGAGCTTTTTGACACAAGCCTCGCAACCCCAGATCCTGATAAATGTCAAGCTAGGCTGTTTCCCATACCATAACTCATATGGCGTCTTTGAAACTGCCTTGGATGGCACTCGGTTTAGTACCTTTGCAGCTGTTTCCAGTGCAAAACCCCAAAAGGAGTATGGAAGAGTAGCCTGACTCATCATAGAACGAACCATATCAAGTAACGTTCTATTTCTCCTTTCGGACACACCATTCCATTGCGGTGTTCCTGGCGGAGTGAGCTGTGAGACAATCCCACACTCCTTTAGATAGTCAGTAAATGCATGACTCAGGTATTCACCACCTCGATCAGAACGAAGTGCCTTGATATTACGGCCTAACTGATTTTGTACTTCATTTTTGAACTCTTTGAACTTGTCAAAAGATTCACTTTTATGTCTCATCAGATAGACATACCCATACCTACTGAAATCATCAGTAAAGGTAATGAAGTACTGATAGCCACCTCTGGCATGTTTACTGAAAGGCCCACACACATCACTGTGTATAAGGTCAAGTAAACCTGAAGTCCTTTGACCCTTTTGAAGAAAAGGTGACTTCGTCATTTTACCCATTAAACAAGCTTTGCATGTATCAATCTCCTCATAGGAGAATGATCCCAGCAGTCCATGTTCATGCAACCGCTTAATGCGCTTCTCGTTTATATGGCCTAAATGACTATGCCATAGCAAGGTGCTGTCATCAGTATACTTGGCTTTCTTATTATCAATATTTTGTATCGAATATTCCATGTCCAACATGAATAACCCATTGTTAATTGAACCAGTGGCATACACAATATTATCATGAGATAAAACACACTTTGAAATTTTGCATTCAAAGGAAAATCCCTTCCTGACAAGAGCAGGAATGGAGATAATATTCTTGGTAATACTGGGTACAAAATAACAATTGTTTAATTCTAATACAATGCCAGATGGTAAAGAAATGAAATAGTCTCCTACAGCAACAGCAGCAACCCGTGCCCCGTTTCCAACGCGTAGGTCTACCTCATGCTGTCCCACCTGCCTTCTTCTCTTGAGTTCCTGTACATTTGAACAAATGTGAACTCCACATGCAGTGTCCAACACCCATGATATAGAAGAAGATAACATGACCTCAGTCACATATATACCTGAGCCAGAAGCGATGCTTCCCCTCTTATCTCCTTGGAGCGCTTTACAGTCCTTTTTCCAGTGACCCAGCTGGCCACAGTGGAAACACCTGTTGTCCTTCGACCGCTTCACCTTCTGTTTCAGAGCCTTGCTGTAGTTCTTGACAGGGGCCTTGCCCTTCTTCCCCTTCTTCTTGTTCCTTGAAGGAACCATCAAGACAGAGGTCGAAGGCTTTCCCTTCAGAGTCTCCTCAGTAGTCAAGAGCATATTCAGCAGCTCTGCCGGAGTACAATCGATTTTGTTCATATTAAAGTTAATGATGAACGCATCGAAAGAAGGCGGGAGAGACTGCAGAATAATATCTACAGCAAGCTCCTGGTTGATGGTATGCCCCAGTTTCTCCAGAGCCTCCTTGTGCCCAATCATCTTGAGCACGTGAGCTCCCACTGGGCTCCCCTCAGCCAGTTTGCTCTGAAAGAAGAGCTTCGTCAGATTATAGCGTTCTGTCCTCGCCTGTGCAGCATACAGCATCTTGAGGTTCGCTATAATCTCTATAGCCGACATATCCTCATGCTGACGCTGCAGCGGTGGCGTCATAGACGCTAGCATCAGGCAAGCGACATCAATGCTATCATTGACGTGCTTTTCATAGGCATCCCGAACCGCCCTTGCGGCGTTCGGAGCGGGCTGCGGCGGTATCGCCGTCTCGAGGACATACAGTTTCCTCTCTGCCTTAAGAACGATCTTAAGGTGTCCGAACCAGTCAGAGAAGTTCGGCCCAGCAAACTTCTCCCTTTCCAGTAGGGATCGCACATTGAAGCTCATGGTGTTCGTTGCTGCAGGAATCTACAACAATGCAAGAACAGCAAGGTCAGTATCAATGTTCAGAATCAATCCAGGACTTAAGAAAGATTCTTTTCTCACTATTTTATCTGACTGAAAAATCCAGTAAAACAGTCCGAAAGAGTAAAACTCTTTTAGTGAGATGGGATCCAGATTTCATACTTGGTCTCCGCGTCCCGCTCAGGCGAGATAAGATGCACAGAGAGGACAAGCACTAATTTCTGGTAGGCAGTCCCTGCCAATCGCCAGCCCGTGCGATTCCCCTTCATCTGGGCAATCCAGCAGACTGTGCCAACTGAGTTGGTACAACACAGTCTCTGATCCCACAGATGGCTGCCTCCATGTGCTACCATATGCGCCACATATGTAGCCTACATGGTCAAGCTGACCCGACCTACTCCCTGGACCACCACGTGCTATGCTGAGCAACGAGAAGGGATAAATCCCTACTCTGTAACACGCAGGTGTAATCCCGCACCGTCTGAAGATAGATGGACGTGCCCACTGAGTGGGTACAACACGGCCCCAACGATAGTCAGAACAGTGAGGTTTCGCGCCAGAAGGCTTACGTGCTTGATATTTTAACGTTGGATTTTAACGGTCTTTTTATCTTCTTGACTATCATGCAAGTCCTATGGTGATAGCAGAAGATAAACACATGCATTTCTAATTATAAAAGCAATAAATAGAAAGCATGTTGATCTTATGTGGTAAATGCCCATGAACCCTAAGTAAGACCTTAATTTTACTTAAGTCTTCACTTGAGCTCCTTTTGCATCTCATCTGGTCCAACCCAGGGCTCTAGCTCCTAGAGCACCTCAGGTGCGCCACCAGCTGAATGCCCCTTGGGATGTGTGCCTTTGTGCTCCTGTCTAATCAAATACAATTTGATCTATCTAGACAAGATTGACTCGCAGGTCAATTACATATTATAAATTAAGTACAATGTGATTCGCAGATCACAAATTAATTTACAATTTTAAATCCAGGCACGCAGGCCCCAGCACAGCACACAATAGGGCAACCCACATAAGATTAAATAAACAAGCATAGGCATCAATCAACATGTGATCCATTCATGAAATTAAAATTTTTGAAAAACCCCATGGCATCAATTTTAATTTCCTTATGAGCCCTATAACCTTACAACGGTCCATTGATGGGGATCCACTCATCAAGTCTAGTTAGATCCTTGCCCTTGCATGCACCAAGTCCTAACTGACTCGCGTTGACCTGATGGTCAACCATGCATGCGCCAAGGGCTGAACCACCAACATGAGTTCTGGCAAGCGGGTGTGACCCCGGGCCTAACTCATGTGTGTTCACTGGTTGTCTCAACCAGACCTCGCTACACGCCTGTGATGCAATCGACCTATAGCCACCTCGTGCTTGCGCACAGGTGCCATCTGGTCGATCCATCTAGGCTGTCAGATGGTCTGATCAGACTAGTTTGATCTAACATAGAGGATGCTTTCAACCCCATCAACCCGTCTAAGGGTTTACAATAGGTGCAACTTAGATCTAATTCATGGGCGCGCAAGATGTTTTGTTTTGTCAAAAACAACATGTAAGAAGCGCCAATCAAACATGCGCCAACAACAACACTTGTAGAGTCCCCTTCAAGGGGGAGCGCAACTTTGACAACAACAAACAACAAGCACCTATACATGCGGCTTAGAACAACAAACATCATGCATGAAGTTTTCGCATCATAAATTTTTCATGAGCTTGCGCATGTAACCAACCATAGATCTAAGCATAAATGTAAACATGGATCACATCAGCAAACATAATAGCATGCATAGACGCTCTGATACCAATTGTTGGAACCCCTTTCGAGAGGGGGGCAAAAACCCTAATCATGGCGCAAATGAAATTTATGCAAGCGGAAGCAAGGGTTTCAAGATCTTTTGCATGCCATATGTTCAACTATCATAGATTGATAAGAACAAGGGGAGATTCATACCAATGCCATAGGCTTGGAATTCGGCTTGGAAGAAGAGAACAAGTTAGGTCTCCTCCACAAGTCCACACACAAGATGAAGATGCTCACTTCCTTGACGTCCCTTGTGCTAGCAAGGCACCCAAGCTATCTTGTCGAATGGAAAGGGGGTGATTAGATGAATCCCTATGGCCGAGAGCTCCTTTTCCTTGTCTTCCTCTTTCGTCAACCACACAACGAAAAGGATCAAGGCGTTGTCGTCAAGAGACCAACGCTTAAGCGTTTTGGCATTTTAGCAAAACCGGCTTTGATGACTTTCCATAAATGGAAGACAATCAAGCCATGCGCTCAAGACAAACCAAAAACGCCTATTGGCATTGAACCAAGCGTTCACATTTGTGAACCGGTTCAAGCCAAATCGTCCAATCGAATTTGGTTCATCAAACCAAACCGAAATAGCTCAAGCCACTTGGTCTAGACCAAATTGAACCCTAAGGCTCACGATCTAACCACTCATCTCCTGATGCCCCTGATCTCCCCGATCTAGCATCATTTCTCTCGATCGAAGCTTACCGATCTCAAGCCCTAATCAATCAAACATGATCAGACCAGATCTCACTTACAATCAGAGATTAAATCCCCTTTAATCTGAACTCAAAGAATCCAGTCCATACGATCTGACTCAAGTAAGCCATATCATCAAATTGTGCGACCCTGAGGGTTTCCTTTAAATGTCGGTAACGATAACTTACGTTATCACGACCAGTGAGGGGTATCTAGCAACACATCACTGTCTCCCGATATAAAGGAAAGAGTCTTCCAAGACTTCTCCCAAACCATAGCACAAGTGTGAATCAAACTCACGAGGCATACATGTGTCCTTTGCCACTGGATGTTCTTATTGGACAAGCGTGCCAAGCCTGTAATTCCAATATGTTGAGCATGATTAGATCAGATGCACATAGTCATCTGGGTATGGCCATACACTATCTCAATCATCTCATAAGGGGGCCCTTTAGAACACCACACTCCTTAAACAAGGAGACGACAATCCTATGTCTATCACTAGTGTCCTAACCTGACTCATGATCATTATCCAAGATAGTCTATGATCATTATCTTTCAAATGATATTGAACTACCTCAAAACAATGACAGTCATCATTTAGAAACACAAGTGATCTCAAGTCAGAGGACATGTGCCACTTGTTGCAATCAAGGAATATTCACATTGTGACAAGCAATTGAATATCCTAGTAGGGTCTATCCAGTACATCCAATGTACCCATGAGTCTACATCTTATTCCATGCTCGAAGCATCCTATAAGATCAGCACACATATTAGTCTCAATCATATCAAGGCTGTCTCAGGTTCACCAAGATATCTCGACTAAGGACATATAGCATGTCAGCCTAGCTGAACAGCTTTGAGACATTATTCAGAAGTACACTTATTACAGCAGACAAGGTAACAACCTGAATAATAACCATGCCTTTTATAAACATAAGAGTTTATTACATGATACTTTTACAATCCCAAGGCCTCAAACATTAGCCTTAAGGGCATACCCCAACACTAACCTGACTCATGATCATTATCTAAGATAGTCTATAACCATTATGTTTCAAATGATATTGAACTACCTCAAAACAATGACAATCATCATTTAGAAACACAAGTGATCTCAAGTCAGAGGAAGTATGCCACTTGTTCACATACAAGGATTATTCACATTGTGACAAGCAATTGAACATCCTAGTAGGGTCTGTCCAGTACATGCAATGTACCTATGAGTCTATATCTTATTCCATGCTCGAAGCATCCTATAAGATTAGAACACATATTAGTCTGAATCATATCAAGGCTGTCTCATGTTCACCAAGATATCTCGACTAAGGACAATACTGCATGTCAGCCAAGCTGAACAGCATTGAGACATTATTCAGAAGTGTACATATTGCAGCAGATGATGTAACAAACTGAATAACAACCATTGCCTTTATAAACATAAGAGTTTATACATGATACTGAAAGAATCCCTAGGCCTCAAACATTAGCCTTAAGGGCATACCCCAACAATCTCCCACTTGCACTTAATCTAATGGTTGAGAAATCTCAAACCCATATTATTACAGTGCTTCTCATGCTTCTGCTGCGCCAGAGGCTTTGTAAGCGGGTCAGCTAGATTGTCAACTGTATGAACCTTGCAGATTTTGATCTCGCCTCGATCAATGATCTCCCGGATCAAGTGAAACCGTCTCTGTATGTGATTGGACTTCTGGTGCGACCGTGGTTCCTTTGCTTGTGCGATTGCTCCAGTGTTATCACAAAAGATAACCAAAGGATCTGCACTCGAAGGAACAACACCAAGTTCCTGAATGAACTTACGAATCCACACTGCCTCCTTAGATGCTTCTGAGGCTGCAACATACTCGGCTTCTGTTGTAGAATCAGCAACAATAGATTGTTTGAAACTTTTCCACACCACCACACCTCCATTCAAGCTAAAAACATAGCCTGATTGCGATCGGAAATCATCCTGGTCAGATTGGAATGAAGCGTCAGTATATCCTTCAATACTGAGTTCTTCCTGACCACCATACACCAAGAACATATCTTTGGTCCTCCGCAGATATTTTAAAATGTTCTTGACTGCAATCCAGTGTGCCTGACCTGGATTACTTTGGAATCGACTGGTCACGCTTAACCCGTAAGCGACGTCTGGGCGAGTACACAACATCGCATACATAATGGACCCAATAGCCGAAGCATAAGGCGATTTGTCCATTTCATCTTTCTCAGTCTGTGTTTGCGGACACTGACTCTTTGAAAGATTCAGACCAAGTCTGACTGGAAGATATCCTCTTTTAGAATTTTCTAAATGAAATCTCTCCAGGACTTTATCGATGTAAGTACTCTGGCACAGCCCGAGAAGCCTCTTAGATCTATCTCTGTAGATCTTCACACCTAATACATAGGCTGCTTCTCCAAAATCTTTCATCTGGAAACATTTCCTTAACCATGCTTTAACGGCATGTAGTTCAGGAATATCATTTCCAATGATCAAGATATCATCGACATAGAGGACTAGGAAAGTAATCACGCTCCCACTAAACCTCTTATACACACACGGGTCATCTTCATTCTTGATGAAACCAAATTCACAGATTGATTCATCAAAACGAATATTCCAGCTTCTTGATGCTTGCTTAAGTCCATAAATGGACTTCTTTAACTTGCATATTTTATGACGATCTGATGGATTAGTGAAACCTTCAGGTTGTGTCATATACACATCCTCATCCAGATTTCCATTAAGGAAAGCGGTCTTCATATCCATCTGCCAGATCTCATAATCGTAATATGCTGCTATCGCAAGAATAATCCGAATAGACTTGAACATGGCTACAGGAGAGAAAGTTTCATCATAATCTATCCCGTAGATTTGTTTGAAACCTTTCGCAACTAGCCTGCCTTTATAGGTAACCACGTTACCATCCATGTCAATCTTCTTCTTGAAGATCCATTTACAGCCTATAGGGATTACTCCCGGAAGCGGATCAACCAAATCCCAGACTTGGTTATCTGACATGGAGTCCATCTCGGCGCGCATAGCTTCAAGCCATCTCGCTGATTCCGGTCCACTGACCACATCCACATAAGTGAGGGGTTCATCATGATCAATGATGTAGACTCCGTCATAGCGCTCAGGCTGTCGACGGATCCTTCCCGATCTTCGCGGTTCCCGTGATATCTGAGCCTCAGGTTGTTCAATAACCTGTTCTACTGGCTCATGCTCATCCAACTGTGCTTGACTACTTTGTCCTTCCTCTGGATTCTCATCCAGCTTTATTTCTCTCCCACTGGCCTCTTGCAGAAGAAATTCCTTCTCAAGAAAAATGGCCGTCCGAGCAACAAATACCTTGTTCACTTTGGGATCGTAGAAATAATAACCCTTAGTTTCCTTAGGGTAACCGACAAAGATACATTTCTCAGATCTGCTCTCTAGTTTCCCAGAGGCGAGCTTTTTGACATAAGCCTCGCAACCCCAGATCTTAATAAATGTCAAGCTCGGCTGTTTCCCATACCATAACTCATATGGAGTCTTTGAAACTGCCTTGGATGGCACTCGGTTTAGTACCTTTGTAGCTGTTTCCAGTGCAAATCCCCAAAAGGAGTAAGGTAGAGTAGCCTGACTCATCATTGAACGAACCATATCCAATAAGGTTCTGTTTCTCCTCTCGGACACACCATTCCATTGTGGTGTTCCTGGCGGAGTGAGCTGTGAGATAATCCCACACTCCTTCAGATAGTCAGTAAACTCTCGACTTAGGTATTCTCCACCTCGATCTGAGCGAAGTGCCTTGATATTTCGGCCTAGCTGATTCTGTACTTCATTTTTGAACTCTTTGAACTTGTCAAAAGATTCACTTTTATGTCTCATTAGATAGACATATCCATACCTACTGAAATCATCAGTAAAGGTAATGAAGTTTGAATAGCCACCTCTGGCATGTTTACTAAATGGCCCACACACATCACTGTGTATAAGGTCAAGTAAACCTGAAGCCCTTTGACCTTTGTTAGGAAAAGGAGCCTTCGTCATTTTACCCATTAAACAAGCTTTGCATGTATCAATCTCCTCATAGGAGAATGATCCCAGCAGTCCATGGTCATGCAACCGCTTAATGCGTTTCTTGTTAATATGGCCTAAACGATTATGCCATAGCAAGGTGCTATTATCAGCGTACTTGGCTTTCTTATTATCAATATTTTGTATAGAACATTCCATGTCCGACATGAATAATCCATTGTTAATTGATCCAGTAGCATAAACAATATTATCTAAAGAAATAACACACTTTGAAATATTGCATTCAAAGGAAAATCCTTTCCTGACAAGAGCAGGAATAGAGATAATATTTTTCGTTATGCTTGGTACAAAATAACAGCTGTCCAATTCTAATACAAGTCCAGATGGTAATGAGATGTGATATTCTCCTACAGCAACAGCAGCAACCCGTGCCCCGTTTCCAATTCGTAGGTTCACCTCATGCTGTCCCACCTGCCTTCTTCTCTTGAGTTCCTGTACATTTGAACAAATGTGAACTCCACATGCAGTGTCCAACACCCATGAAATAGAAGAAGAAAACATGACCTCAGTCACAAAAATACCTGAGCCAGAAGCGATGCTTCCCTTCTTGTCTCCTTGGAGCGCTTTACAGTCCTTTTTCCAGTGACCCAGCTGGCCACAATGGAAATATCTGTATTCCTTCGACCGCTTAACCTTTTATTTCAGAGCCTTGTTGTAGCTCTTGACAGGGGCTTTGCCCTTCTTCCCCTTCTTCTTGTTCCTGGAAGGAACCATCAAGACAGAGGTTGAAGGCTTTCCCTTTAGAGTCAACTCTGTAGTCAAGAGCATGTTCATTAACTCTGCCGGGGTACAGTCGATCTTGTTCATATTGAAATTAATAATGAACGGATCGAAAGAGGCCGGGAGAGACTGAAGAATGATGTCTACAGCAAGCTCCTAATTGACGGTGTGTCCCAGTTTCTCTAGAGCCTCCTTGTACCCAATCATCTTGAGTACGTGAGCTCCCACTGGACTCCCTTCAGTCAGTTTGCTCTAAAAGAAAAGCTTAGTCAAATTGTAGCGTTCAGTCCTAGCCTGTGCAGCATACAGCATCTTGAGGTTTGCTATAATCTGTATAGCAGATAGATCCTCATGCTGACGCTGCAGCTCTGGCGTCATAGACGCAAGCATCAGGCAAGCGACATCAATGCTATCATTGACATGCTTTTCATAGGCTTCCCGAACCGCCCTTGCGGCGTTCGGAGCGGGTTGAGGTGGTATAGCCGTCTCGAGGACATACAGTTTCCTCTCTGCCTTAAGAACAATCTTAAGGTGTCCGTACCAGTCTGAGAAGTTTGGCCCAGCAAACTTCTCCCTTTCCAGTAGGGATCGCACATTGAAATTCGTGGTGTTCGTTGCTGCAGTAATCTACAACAATGCAAGAACAGCAAGGTTAGTATCAATGTTTAGAATCAATCCAGGACTTAAGAAAGATTCTTTTCTCACTATTTTATCTGGCTGAAAAATCCAGCAAAATAGGAGTAAAACTCTTTTAGTGAGATGAGATCCAGATTTCATACTTGGTCTCCGCGTCCCGCTTAGGCGAGATAAGATGCATAGAGAGTACAAGCACTAATTTCTGGTAGGCAGTCCCTGCCAATCGCCAACCTGTGCGATTCCCCTTCATCTGGGCAATCCAGCAGACTGTGCCAACTGAGTTGGTACAACACAGTCTCTGATCCCACAGATGGCTGCCTCCATATAGCTCACATATGCTCAGTATGTAGCCTACATGGTCAAGCTGACCTGACCTACTCCCTGGACCACCACGTGCTATGCTGAGCAACGAGAAGCGATAAATCCCTTCTCTGTAGCACGCAGGTGTAATCACACACCGTCTGAAGATAGATGGGCGTGCCCACTGAGTGGGTACAACACGGCCCCAACGATAGTCAGAACAGTGAGGTTTCGCGCCAGAAGGCTTACGTGCTTGATATTTTAACGTTGGATTTTAACGGTATTTTATCTTCTTACTATCATTCAAATCCTATGGTGATAGCAGAAGAAAAATCATACAGTTCTAATTATATAAACAATAAGTAGAAAGCATGCTGATCTTATGTGGTAAAAGCCCATTAAGCCTAGGTTAGACCTTAAGTTAACTTAAGTCTTCACTTGAGCTCTTCTTGGGTTTTTGGCCCAGCCCAGGGCCCTAGCGCCCCACTGCAGCTCAGGTGCGCTCACCAGGTAAATGCACCTGTCCTAGGGTCGAACCCTAGACCTCCCACCTGGTCAAGCCACTGCTGCATGCGCCTCTGCCATGTGTGCTCTGTGCTCTTGTCTGATTAAAATTACAATTTAATCTATCTAGACAAGATTGACACGCAGGTCAATAACACAATTAATTAAAATGTGATGCGCAGATCACAATAATAATAATTTACAATTAAATCCAGGCTCGCAGGCCCCAGCACAGCACACATTAAAAGGGCAACCCACATAAGATGAAATAGACACTCATCATGGTATTCAACCAACATGTGATCCAATAACAAAATAAAATTTTTGAAAATCCCATTGGAATCAATTTTATTTTTCTTATGTGCCCTACTACCTTACAACGGTCCATTAATAGGGATCCACTCATCATGTCTAGTCAGATCCACTGCCCTTGCATGCACCAAGTCCTAACTGACTTGAGTTGACCCAATGGTCAACGATGCATGCCTTGGGCTGAACGACCCTCATGAGTTCTGGCAAGCGGGTGTGACCCCGGGCCTAACTCATGCGCGTTCACTGGTTGTCTCAACCAGACATCGCTACACGCCTGTCTGCAGTCGACCTATAGCCACCTCGTGCTTTCGCACAGGTGCCATCTGGTCAACCCATCTAGGCTGTTAGATGGTCTGATCAGACTATTTGGATCTTAACTAGACTATGACTTCAACCCTAATAACCCGTCTAAGGGTTTACAGCAGGCGCATATGTAGATCTAGGTGATAGGCGCGCAAGATGTAATGAGTTTTGATAAATACATTCAACAAGCGCCAACATGAAACAATCATACATGCGCAAACAACTAAATCATGTAGTTTCGGATGTTAACATTAGATCTATGCATTAGCGCAAACAAGTTGTATCAAACATGCGCCAACATCTAATGACTTGCATGTTCTCATGGTGACGATAGATCTACATTAAGGCACAAACAAACATCACTCAAAGCAATCATATGATTCATACATCAACCATGCTTTGATACCAATTGTAAGTCCCCTAAAGGGGGGGGGGGGGGCGAATACCCTAAAACTTGCGCATATAAACTTTTCTAGGGTTTTAACAAGATCGCTTGCATGAATATATATGATCAACTTTGATTATGATGCAAAGATCAAGTTAAGATCTTTTACCGTAGCCATGATGAAGGAGGCGACTTGGAAGCAAGAGGGCGAATTGGCTCTCCTCCTAAGAAGACGCACACTAGATGAGAGATGGCTACCTCTTTGGACGTTCCTTGTGCTAGCAAGGATCTCCAAATTTCCTTGTCGTGTGAAGAAGATGAGATGAATCCGCTTGATGGCCTATCCTCTTTTTTCTTTCGTCAAGGAAGAAGACACCACGATGATAGCTTCACCACTCGAGAAGGGGGCGAACACGTTACAACATGGAGACGTTTTTCTTTTTTGAAAACCGAACTCCAAAAATAGCAAGTCTTCAAAGCTTCATGCGTTCACCTCAAGTGAACCATCGAAACTCCCCTCCTCATTGAACCATACGTTCACATAGGTGAATGGGTTCAATTGCAATCGGTTCAAAAGGATTTGGTACAAAGACCAAATCAAACCAAGCCAAGCCATGGTCTAAATCTATATGAACCATGAAGGTTCAAGATCTAACCGTTCATCTCTAGATGCACTTGATCTCACCGATCTAGCATCACTACTCTCGATCGAAGCTTACCGATCTCAAGCCCTAATCAATCAAACATGATCAGACCAGATCTCACTTACAATCAGAGTTTAAACTCCTTTAAACTGAACCAAAACAATTCAGTCCACACGATCTGACTTAAGTAAGCCATATCATCAAATTGTGCGACCCTGAGGGTTTCCCTTAAATGTCGGTAACGATAACTTACGTTATCACGATCAGTGAGGGGTATCTAGCAACACATCACTGTCTCCCGATATAAAGGAAAGAGTCTTCCAAGACTACACCCAAACCATAGCACAAGTGTGAATCCACTTCACTAGACATACATGTTTCCTTTGCCACTGGATGTTCTTATTGGACAAGCGTGTCAAGCTTGTAACTCCAATATGATGAGCATGATTAGATCAGATGAACATAGTCATCTGGGTATGGCCATACACTTTCTCAATCATCTCATCCAGGGGGCCCCTTTAGAACATCACTCTCCTAAACAAGGAGACGGCAATCCTTTATCTATCACTAGTGTCCTAACCTGACTCATGATCATTATCCAAGATAGTCTATAACCATTATGTTTCAAATGATATTGAACTACCTCAAAACAATGACAATCATCATTTAGAAACACAAGTGATCTCAAGTCAGAGAAAGTATGCCACTTGTTCACATACAAGGATTATTCACATTGTGACAAGCAATTGAACATCCTAGTAGGGTCTGTCCAGTACATGCAATGTACCTATGAGTCTACATCTTATTCCATGCTCGAAGCATCCTATAAGATTAGAACACATATTAGTCTCAATCATATCAAGGCTGTCTCATGTTCACCAAGATATCTCAACTAAGGACAATACTGCATGTCAGCCAAGCTGAACAGCATTGAGACATTATTCAGAAGTGTACATATTGCAGCAGATGATGTAACAAACTGAATAACAACCATTGCCTTTATAAACATAAGAGTTTATACAGGATACTGAAAGAATCCCTAGGCCTCAAACATTAGCCTTAAGGGCATACCCCAACACTCCCGGATCAAATGAAACCTTCTCTGTATGTGCTTGGACTTCTGGTGCGACCGTGGTTCCTTTGCTTGTGCAATTGCTCCAGTGTTATCACAGAAGATAACCAATGGATCTGCACTCGAAGGAATAACACCAAGTTCCTGAATGAACTTATGAATCCACACTGCCTCCTTTGATGCTTCTGAGGCTGCAACATACTCGGCTTCTATTGTGGAATCAGCAACAATTGCTTGTTTGAAACTTTTCCACACCACTACTCCTCCATTCTGTAACATCCCACATTCTTAACCCCAAACAAATGGCACAATTCATGAAGAAACAGGATGTTTCATATAAGATCGATTCATATGCTAGGTAAAACCGAGTTCAAGAAAAACACGATCTGAAAATTTCCATAAATCCATACATACAAATTCACAAAACACAAATCTCATAAATCACATAAGGGTACCTGCCACCACGCAATCCTTGCACTAGACATATGCAAGGCAACAGTTATATCAAATCCGATGGCATAAATACAATTCGATTCGAAATTCAAAACAAAGCCACAAAGTCGATTTTATAAACTCATACCAAACACCGAAACCAGGCTGAAGCCCGCGGTGACACAAAAATCAAACTCATAAGACTGCCATAACCGGCAACATAATTCACATAGTTCACATAGTCTCATGATTCACATAGTTCATATAATTTATGTTAAGGCCACAACCGGCCCCAAGAATTAAGCATAAAAATTCTTAAAACAGCAAACAGCATAATTATCCACGCCAAAGCACTCAAGACATGCGCCCCTGCTCTATGCCTGAAAATAGTGAGGGGTGAGCTACACAGCCCAGTGAGTGGATAGTCTAAATCGACCATCCAGTACATACATTCAAAAATATAGGCAGATTATTTTAAAAATCTTTAACAGGAACATTATGTCAACATATAACAAAATAAAGAAACAGAAGTCATATAGACAGTTAAATGTACACACTAGCATATTACAAATTCAGGTTCTAGAGTTTTACTCTAACCCAATTAAACACATATATTCTAAACCAACTAAACACACCATACTTAATTAACCTAGTTGTCCAGCATATTCAGTAGTGACCAATATGGTCTAACCCGGCTTTGGCCTAAGCACTGGGAGCTGCAAAATCTCGTGCAACACATAAACATGGATAGTGAGTAGAATCAAGAGGTGGCCCCCGCCAGGTCACGACGTGGCACTTTGCTCTATCACCCCATAACACATCGATGGATTGTGTGTAGATTCAAGAGGTGGCCCCCGTCAGGTCATGACGTGGCACTTTGCTCTACGACACCCCATATCACAAAATGAGAGTGATGACATCAAGAGGTGGCCCCTGTCTGATCAAGACATGGCACTTTGCGTCTTATATCACCCCAACACATAAAAGAGTAATGACATCAAGAGGTGGCCCCTGTCCGACCAAGACATGGCACTTTGCGTCAAAACCCGTTCTCCCAAAAGGTTCCTACTGGACAACAGACACATCTTATTTCATATTTCACATAGGTGAACATATTTCACAAAGGTGGACTCCTAAGTGTCAACTAGACTCTAGGATAGTCATCACAAAAATCATATCGGGCAGGCATCAACCCCCATCACAATAATCATAATAGGCAGGCTGAACATCAACCTCCTCACATATCACAATACAGGGCTGAGATTCAAACCCTTAACATAACACATAAGGACTATCCCCTTGAGTTTATAGTTACACCTAGCCTTAGTCCTAACCATCACATAATCACATAATTTTCCAAATTTACATAACCCATAATTTTCCAAATTCACATAATCACACATATTGTTCAAAATTCACATAACATAACACATAATATTTTATATTCGAATATCACCGAATATAGTGTAGTCCTTAAATTTCATGCTGATTAGTTTAATCAAATTTTGCTATGTTATCACCCAAATTTTCTCAAACAAAATACATGACCATAAACATATAATATGTTACACACATAAAGAAATAACTAAGGTAGCGTTAACAGCATTTATAAAGCATCCATAAAATCAACATAAATTGTAAAACATGTATTCTTATAAATCACTTTACAAATTACCACAAATTACCACATGTAAACATGTTAACTACAACTATAAAAATTTCGGTTTAACTACAATTATAAAGGTATCGGTTTTCATACATGCTATAAAAATCATTGATCTAATGTTACCAAAATTCCCTATAAAATACCTAGTTAACAAGAATTTCATGCTCAAAATTCAATGATCTAAAGCTACCAAAAATCCCTATAAAAATACCTTAAATTTCATGCCACAATTTTCGGTTTTCATGAGATACATACCTTTTACAAAATTTCGGTTTTCATGAAAATACAAGAAGATCTTAAATTCGGTTTCACGAACAATAAGGATATATAAATATTCGGTTTCCATGACAATTATACCATTATAACTTTCGGTTATCACAAGAAGAAGTCTTGAATTTTCGGTTTTTAACATTGCAAATCTCTAATCAATCTCATGCATCAATAACACAACCCAATTGTTAGGAATCAATTAAGACAACCCACTCACCTTGAAACTTAGGTTAAAAATCTCCCCAACAAAAATCGTCCAAAGCCTTTGAAGTCACCCAAAGGATCTCCAAGAAATCGCCAAGAAAGTTTCACCTCAAGGGAAATTCGCCAAGGGAAGAAGATGGAGAAAAATCACCTCAAAACTCTTCAATAATCGCCACTTCTTCAAGCCGCCACCCTAATTTTTCTCAAGACTCCCAAAAATCGCCAATAATCTCACCCTAGTCGATATTACCACTTAAACTTTGGGTTTTTAAATTTTAAACCCATTAACCAATTAATTCCAATAGGGTTTAACCCATATAATTCATAATTTCGAATTTTCAAACCCAATAACCCATAGTTAACCAATTAATTTAATTAACTTACAAATAACCAATCACTTAACCGAAATCCAATAAGGATTTAATTAATATCCAATAAGGATTTAATTAACCAATAAGGTCTAATTAATTAACCAATAAGGTCTAATTAATTAACCAACAAACTGTAATTAATTAACTTACAATTTACAACCCATAAATCCCAATTAATTTATTATGAACAACCAATAATAATTCATCATAAATTAACAGCCAATAATCAAATAAATAATCTCTAATTAATTTACAATAAATTAACAACCAAATAAACTCAAATCAAATAATTACAAATTAACAATCAATAAGCCAGTTAATTAGCATCCAATAATTTTATTTAAATCATAATAAAATATCACAGCTAATGATTTTATTTAAATCCAAATAATGCTTACCAGGACTTAAGATCCTTGGATCTTACACATTCAAGCTAAAAACATAGCCTGATTGCGATCGGAAATCATCCTGGTCAGATTGGAATGAAGCGTCAGTATATCCTTCAATACTGAGTTCTTCCTGACCTCCATATATCAAGAACATATCTTTGGTCCTCCGAAGATATTTCAAAATGTTCTTGACCGCAATCCAGTGTGCCTTACCTGGATTACTTTGGAATCGACTGGTCACGCTTAACCCGTAAGCGACGTCTGGGCGAGTACACAACATCGCATACATAATGGACCCAATAGCCGAAGCATAAGGCGTATTGTCCATTTCATCTTTCTCAGTCTGTGTTTGTGGACACTGACTCTTTGAAAGATTCAGACCATGTCTGACTGGAAGATATCCTCTTTTAGAATTCTCTAAATGGAATCTCTCCAGGACTTTATCGATGTAAGTACTCTGGCACAACCCGAGAAGCCTCTTAGATCTATCTCTGTAGATCTTCACACCTAACACATAGGCTGCTTCTCCTAAATCTTTCATCTGGAAACATTTTCTTAACCATGCCTTAACGGCATGCAGTTCAGGAACATCGTTTCCAATGATTAAGATATCATCGACGTAGAGGACTAGGAAAGTAATCACGCTCCCACTAAACCTCTTATATACACACGGGTCATCTTCATTCTTGATGAAACCAAATTCACAGATTGATTCATCAAAACGAATATTCCAGCTTCTTGATGCTTGTTTAAGTCCATAAATGGACTTCTTTAATTTGCATATTTTATGACGATCTGATGGATTAGTGAAACCTTCAGGTTGTGTCATATACACATCCTCTTCTAGTTTTCCATTAAGGAAAGCGGTCTTCACATCCATTTGCCAGATCTCATAATCATAATATGCCGCTATCGCGAGAATAATCCGAATAGACTTGAACATGGCTACAGGAGAGAAAGTTTCATCATAATCTATCCCGTAGATTTGTTTGAAACCTTTCGCAACTAGCCTGCCTTTATAGGTAACCACGTTACCATCCATGTCTATCTTCTTCTTGAAGATCCATTTACAGCCTATAGGGATTACTCCCGGAGGCGGATCAACCAAATCCCATACTTGGTTATCTGACATGGAGTCCATCTCGGCTCGCATAGCTTCAAGCCATCTCGCTGATTCCGGTCCACTGACCGCATCCGCATAAGTGAGGGGTTCATCATCAATGATGTAGACTCCGTCATAGCGCTCAGGCTGTCAACGGATCCTTCCCGATCTTCGCGGTTCCCGTGATATCTGAGCCTCAGGTTGTTCAATAACCTGATCTACTGGCTCAGGCTCATCCAACTGAGCTTGACTACTTTGTCCTACTTCTGGATTCTCATCCAGCTTTATTTCTCTCCCACTGGCCTCTTGCAGAAGAAATTCTTTCTCAAGAAATATAGCCGTCCGAGCAACAAATACTTTGTTCTCTTTGGGATCGTAGAAATAATAACCCTTTGTTTCTTTAGGGTAACCGACAAAGATACATTTCTCAGATCTGCTCTCTAGTTTCCCAGAGGCGAGTTTTTTGACATAAGCCTCGCCACCCCAGATCTTAATAAATGTCAAGCTCGGCTGTTTCCCATACCATAACTCATATGGAGTCTTTCAAATGGCCTTGGATGGCACTCGGTTTAGTACCTTTGCAGCTGTTTCCAGTGCAAATCCCCAAAAGGAGTAAGGTAGAGTAGCCTGACTCATCATAGAACGAACCATATCCAGTAAGGTTCTATTTCTCCTCTCGGACACACCATTCCACTGCGGTTTTCCTGGCAGAGTGAGCTGTGAGATAATCCCACACTCCTTCAGATAGTCAGTAAACTCTCGACTCAAGTATTCTCCACCTCGATCTGAACGAAGTGCCTTGATATTTCGGCCTAGCTGATTTTGTACTTCATTTTTGAACTCTTTGAACTTGTCAAAAGATTCACTCTTACGTCTCATAAGATAGACATAACCATACCTACTGAAATCATCAGTAAAGGTAATGAAGTATGAATAGCCACCTCTAGCATGTTTACTAAATGGCCCACACACATCACTGTGAATGAGGTCAAGTAAACCTGAAGCCCTTTGACCTTTGTTAGAAAAAGGAGACTTCGTCATTTTACCCATTAAACAAGCTTTGCATGTATCAAGCTCCTCATAGGAGAATGATCCCAGCAGTCCATGGTCATGCAACCGCTTAATGCGCTTCTTGTTAATATGGCCTAAACGATTATGCCATAGCAAGGTGCTGTCATTAGCATACTTGGCTTTCTTATTATCAATTTGTTGTACAGAACATTCCATGTCCAACATGAATAACCCATTGTTAATCGACCCAGTAGCATAAACAATATTATCAAAGGAAATATAACACTTTGAAATCTTGCATTCAAAGGAAAACCCTTTCCTGACAAGAGCAGGAATAGAGATAATATTCTTAGTTATGCTCGGTACAAAATAACAATTGTCCAGTTCTAATACAAGACCAGATGGTAAAGAGATGTGATAAACTCCTACAGCAACAGCAGCAACCCGTGCCCCGTTTCCTACTTGTAGGTCCACCTCATGCTGTCCCACCTGTCTTCTTCTCTTGAGTTCCTGTACATTTGAACAAATGTGAACTCCACATGCAGTGTCCAACACCCATGAAATAGAAGAAGATAGCATGACTTCAGTCACAAAAATACCTGAGCCAGAAGCGAAAGGCTTGCTTCCCTTCTTATCTCCTTGGAGCGCTTTACAGTCCTTTTTCCAGTGACCCAGCTGGCCACAATGGAAACATCTGTATTCCTTCGACCGCTTTACTTTTTGCTTCAGAGCCTTGTTGTAGCTCTTGACAGGAGTGTAGAAAGATTCATAAAAAGAGAGAAGAAAATAAAAGAGGGAGAAGGAGAAGAAGGGGAAGGTGACTAGAGGGGCACAAGAGTAAGTAAAAAATCATCATCGCGTAAAAGGGGATGATCCCAGAAAAATAATAATACAGGAGAACGGAAGAAGGGAGTAAAATACTTGATGTGGAGTTCCCTCTGATTTTTTTTTCTCTCTTCTCCGGGCCTCTGTCCGGAACAAAGATAGCACTAAACGATGAAGCGCCTCTCGAAGGCGTTCCCGTCAAGAAGCTTATGGCTGCCCTAGAACCTCCAATGAAAATGTTGCAATGAGATGTTCAGGAATCAATATCTGGAAACAAAAGGGAAGATTACAAAAGAAGAGGCGAGATCACCTCTATAGAATCGGGTCACAATGGACTGTCGAGGTTCTATCTTGATCACCGCACGGCCCCGCACGAGTGTTCTCAAACAAGAAGAACGAAGCACAAAAGAGCCGTTTAAAAAAAAGGGAAAGCACAAAAAGGAGAGTAATAAAAATGATAATGATAAAGGGGTGTGGGCTTTTCGGGTGGACCCGACCCGAATCCGCCCTGATTTGACCCGTCGTCGATGAAGGAGTGAGATCCGCGATCTCGACAGAAGGTCGGACTTCCGGCGCCATCTCTCCCACGGGCTGCATGGTCACCGCCACTCCCAAACCAGCGCCGTGAAGATCGAAGTCGTCGTCGCCCAAATGAGTCGCCTGAAATTCGCCCAGCCGCAGAGCAACAAAGGAAATGCGCCCATATTTCAAGCGGCCAGCCCTACCCCTCGATTAGAAGTCTCGCCATCAGGATACCCACCCGCAAAACCAATTTACCGCCGCCTTTCAGAGATTTGGCCGCCGCAAATATCGTCGCTAGAAGAGGGAGAGATCAAATCGCCGTCGCTCCACCTCCATTTCTCTCTCGTCGCCAACGAATAGTTGGTGATCGTCTTCGGTAACGTCCTCTAGCGTACAGGGTCGCCCGAAATGCAGCAGCAACACCGCCCCTTCCTTCGCCAACTTCACCCCTCAGCCGGCGTCAAAACGCGAAGAGAAAGAGTAAAGAAACATGGAGAGAAAGAATAACTTCACTCTTTCTTATAAAAAAGAACAGTGACGAATAAAAGTTACTAAAGCGTCGAACCAACATGATTATTTTTCGGCATTACGGAAGTAAGTCCAAACTTCGACAGATCAAAGTGAAGTCAGCATTCCAAGTATTGACTCAAGTCAGATGATAACAACCCAGCGTTCTAAATACGAAGTCTAAGTGTAGTCAGAAGAAACAACCACGCACCAATATGGAGCCAAACGACCTAAACTCAACCCAAGCCTTCAACCCAAGTCGGACTTAATCGCATACAAGATCCGTGAGGAAGTCGATTAACGTTGGAAGTCTCAGCGTACAAAGGGAAATTCCGTTTCGGGGATGCGTACATTAATCGTCAGAATATAACTCCTCAATGTAATGCTGCATTCACCAAGGCCGGATAAATTACAAATTAAATTATCCACACGCCGCGAGGCCAGATAAATTCCAAATTAAATTATCCAACACGCCGCGAGGCCGGATAAATTCCAAGACGAATTATCCAACACGCCGCAAGGTCGGATAAATTTCTGAATTAAATTATCCACTACGCTGTAAGGCCGGATAAATTGCAAATTAAATTATCCACTACGCCGTGAGGCCGGATAAATTCCAAGTTAAAGTTATCCAACACGCCGCAAGGCCGAATAAACGCCGAATTAAATTATCCACCACGCCGAAAGGCCGGATAAATTTCCGAACAGAATTATCCATCACGCCGCGAGGCCGGACAAATTTCCAAATCAAACTATCCAATACGTCGTAAGGCTGGATGACCCTCCAAACCAAATATCTGATACGTCTAAACGCAATTACGGTGGAATATTGTTTGGGAGGTGCGTACGTCGATGTTTACCATCGGGGCGTAGCTCCTCAATATAACATCGGATCGCCTAGACAGGATATCACTCAATAAGGTGCTTCAAAGCCGAAAATCCGATGAGCACATGATATTCAAATTGATAAAAGAAGCCCATTCTCTCACCGTTTAAATGCTATGTCAAATTTTGTATTTCGTTACGTTTATAAATGATATTATCCAATTTCTTTCTCTTATCTCATTGCGTAATGTAGACCTCTTAATCAAAGGTTCCCTACTCTTAGGGGTAATTAACAATGAATGCTTGCGTTCATTGTAAGCCAGAACCCATTAAACAAAAAGCCTTATTAATTTAAGGTGGATTTGAAACGGTCATAATACATTCCCAATGTAACAAGAATGACCCCACAGTCATAATTGTGCGCTTTTGCTTATTTTATGCCTTATTTGTCCAATTCTTCGGAATCTACATCTTTCTTGGGTTTTGCTTAATTTTAGGTAAAAATGCATCATTCTAATAGGTTTGTAAGAAATTTCAATACGTATAAGGATTCTAATCATCAAGAGGAGTTTACACATCAAATTTCATGACAAACCAAGTTTTCCCACGAAATTACGGCAGTGCCGTAACGATATTACGACCATAATATGTAAATATTGTTAGGGAATACCGGGTGTAATTTAAAATTTTTGTAGTCCCAGGACGCAGCGGAAGAATCATTGCACCCGAAACATATTCCGATCCCAAGGATCCACGCGAGAGAGAAGACACAAGGATGTGTTAAAGATGTACCTCTTTTGCTTGTCTAGTTGCCGAAGCCATGTTGAAGACGATCAAGTGCTCGCCCTCTACAAGTATCCACGCGTCGACTCCTTGATCGTTGCTCCCTTCCACGCTTGGTGCTAGCCTCAGGAAGAGAATCAAGCCTTAGGGTTCCTTCACTTCTCTTGCACCACCTTCATGGAAGTTGCGCCAAGTGCAAGGAAGTAACCGCCAACTCCTTATCCTCTTCACTCCAAGAAAAGAGGGAGAAGAAGAGTTTCGGCCCTTAGGAAGAATAAGAGGAAGTGGCACCACCAAGTCCTTTTCCAAGTCACGCCAAGAGGAGATGAAGGAGAAGCTTGTGGCCACTACTAGGAAGAAGGGTTGCGCCACCATGATGTTGTCACCCTTTACCCTTGCTCACGCCTCTCTATGTATGTTCACGCCTCCAAGGAATCGAACCATTGAGAGGGGGCAGCTAGGGTCCCTTTTATAAGCCAAGAGGCGGTTTAGGGAGGGCCAAGATCTTGCCAAGTGGGTGGCTAGGATGAGAGGGGTTTGTGGTAAGGAAAGTCTCTAAGACTTTGCCATAAACCTCATTCAACCTATCCTTATTTATCCAATAGCCATATTAGCCCAAGATATGCCTTAGAGGCATTCTTTCCATCCAAGGAGTAGGGCTAGGCGCAACATGCAAGAGGTATTCGGCTAGGGTAAGGGCTTGGGTGCATGTAGGGTTTATGAGATAAGGAAAGTCTCCAAGACTTTACCATAAACATCTCCCTACTTCTCATATGCACCCAAGCTCTTTCCAAAAGAGTCCTCAAGCCATATCAGCCCCAACACTTACCATAGAGACAAGATACCATCAAGGGATGAAGGGGAAGGCACCACTTCCTTCCAAAGGAAGCAATTTATGCCACCCACACCCCATTATGCCCCTAGGCGCCAATGGGGTTGGGTTTCTCCCCATTATACCCTTCTAAGCCAATTCCCTCTTCATGACAACTTATTATTGGGCCTCATTGGATAATGAGCTAACCCAAACTTCATGGCATGGGTTGATTAAGCCATTGGATCCAATTCAATGCAACCCTAATCCAAACGTGACCAATCTAGGTCAATTTCGGGTCAACCTGCCAAAAATGAAGTTTGGCTCCAATAACTTTCTTCCAACTCATCAGGCCCATTGGCGCTGATGAAATCTTCCAAATTGATCCAAGTTATCCAATAACTTGATCATAAGGCTTCTGATTAAAGCAACGTCAAGAGTCTATTGCATGTGACCCCGTAGGATCTATATGACGATGGCAATGATGTAAACATCATAAGTAGTGAGGGGTATCTAGCAACACATCACTACTACCATGTCATAGGACTTAAGTCATTATGGCAACAACTCCTAACAAGCAACGAGGATTCCCATTGCATTATAGATCCCTTTGCCTAAACTGATATCCTGCCATTGGATTAGTCTCAAGTTTATCAATCCAATGCATTGGTCATGACTCAACAAGTGTGGCCACACATTCCTGTCATGCACCAATAAGGTGGGGTGCCCCCGAGTGGATATCATGCTTCCAATAAGGAAGGGGCAAATTCTACTGTTGGTCATCCATGTCTCTACCTGACTTATGACATGCCCAATGTTAGTCGTTTTGGTCTCCCAATTACGGAGAGACGTAAGACTGTATCAAAGCATACCCATCATCAAATCTAAATATGAATACCTCAAGTCTAAGGATCAATGCAAACCTCTTGCATGTGAGATTGACTTGTTGACTAGACAAGTCAAATCTCACGGTGGATCACTCCAGTGCATCCAATGCACCTGTATGCCTGCGTTACTGTGCCCCGCACTTAACCAGCCCATACACCAGTCTGACATGTACCAAAGTTGTCCCATATCTGCTATGGTACCTTGTCTGGGGATAGCTTATGAGAATGGATCCAATCCAAACTCTTGGGACATTATATATGCAACTCAATACATCAACGCAGGTAGAGAAGTCTGCATAATAACGACCATGCCTATATAAAGAGTAATAGTTCTATCAAAGTACATTCAAACAATGCCTGACCATGTCCATACATTGGTCTTCAGGGCATATACACCAACAATCTCCCACTTGCACTAAGACCAAGGGCAACATTTAGTCAGTTCCAATGTCTCTAGTATGACCCATTTAGCTTCCGCTGCGCCAGAGGCTATATCACTGGATTTTTCCAGATTGCTATTTGTGTTTATTTTAACAAATTTGATCATCATCCTTATCCATGATCTCTAAGATCAGATGATATGCTGTAGTACATATTTGAGCACTAAGTTCCTTCATTTATGCTATGGCCCCAATAAGAACTATACTAGACCATCAAGCACCAGGAACTAAATCAAGTTCAAATGAATGAAGCTGCTTACTTGGCTGCCACAAGAAGCTGCAATGTACTCAGCCTTATTTGTAGAATTTTGCCACTATAGTTTGCATAATGCTCTTTCAGCACACAACACCACAACAAGGCAAAGCGCAAATCCTGGCTGTGATCAATAGTCATTAGACTGGAACGAAGTGTCAGTGTACCCCTGTACACAAAGTTCTTCCTGTCTATCATAGACTAAAATTCAATCCTTTACACTTCCCAAGTATGAAGGATTGTTTTCACAGTTATCCAGTGTCTGAACACTAGGATCTGATTGAAACTTGCTGGCCATGCTCCAAGCACTTGCCACAAATGGTCTTGTGTACTATACAAAACATGATCTATCATGTACCCAATGTAACAGGATTTTAGACCCATGTTACTACTCTCTAGCTGTGTCATAGGACATAGCATCCTTGGGAGAGTTAGACCATGTTTCTCTGGAAGGTATCAATATTTAGAATCATCCTATATAAACCTCTCCAGAAATTCTTGGATGAACGTAGATTGACTAAAGGGCAATGACTTTCTTGGATCTCTATCTATAGATCCTCATGCCTAGGATGTAGGCATCATTCCCTAGATCATTCTTCTCAAAATACTTCTCAAGCCTTGTCTTCACCATGTGAAGAGTTGAGATGTCATTCCTTGTGAGGAGAATATCATCAATCTTCTAGAACAAGAACTATTATGGTGCTCCCACTGATCTTCTTGTAAACACAGGCTCTTTTAACATGCTTGCATAAGATCATGCATATCTTTATGGCCACTATATGAAAACATTGGCTATTTCCTTATGGATATCATCTTCCAGACATCCAACAAGAAAAGTAGTTTTTCATAACATGCTATAATAGAAAATGCTACAAGCATATACCTAATGGACTCAAACATAGCTTCTGGTGAAAAATTTCATCATTATCCACCCAGTGGATTTGCTTGAAATTTCTGTTCACTAGCTTGCCTTTCATGGTAACAATGTTACCTTCCATGTCTATCTTCCTAGAAGATTTATTTACAGCCTGTGGGAATTACCCCTTTGGCAGCTCATTCAAGTCCCAGACTTGATTAGCAGACATGGAGTCCATTATGGTTCTCATGGTTTTTAGCCATTTCTTGGAGTCTGGTCCACCGACCGCTTCCATTTCATCATAAGTCTTAGGTTTATCCCAGATAAAAATTCATCATGCCCAGCATTTCGAATCCATCCAGACTTATATGGTTCCTGTGTTACTTGAACTACAGGTTGACTTTCAACCTGTATGTGAGATTCTACTCTCCATTTGTGTCTAATTGTATTGTGGTTGATTCTGGACCTTGTCCAAATCAAATCTACTCCCACCAGCTTCTTTCAAAAGAAATATCTTCTCAAAAGAGACAGCAGTTTGAGCAACAAATAGTTTGTTCTCTTCGGGATAGAATAAGCACTCTATAGTGCTCCACAAACACATACTTTTGAATCACTGCACATTACATTCCTAAATCCTTCGAAGAAATGGGATATTTGCAGTTTCCAAATCAAAAGCTATCTCAGACACACTTTCCAATGGAGTGACAACACATCTGTTTACATGGCGTCAACGTAGTAAATTTGCATGACTATTCAAAAATGGAACCACATCCAATGTGTTCCCTTTTTTTTTTCTTTCTTTGAAATTCACCACACAGTGGACAGTCATCAAATTCTCCACTAATCACCTTGATCCAATCAAAGTGCTTTAATAGATCCTCCAATTTGACTCAATACTTCATTTCTTGGATTTCTCCAAAGTTCTTTGGTTGGATAAGGCATACCCACACCTGATGAAGCATATAACATCTCTTAGTGCTTGTTTACATGGGTCCACATACGCTGTGTAATAGATCCAACAAGCCACTTACCCTTCAACCCTTTATGGTGAAGGCAGCATCTGTCACATTGTTTCTTTGAACTAGGCTCACATGTATCATAATCCTGAAAGGATAATGATCCCAATAGTCCATGGACCTTTGGATGTGACCATTGTTCTATGGTTCAAGAGACAATGCTATAAGAGGGTGTTTATTGAATCATTGGATCTGATCTTGTGTTACATATAGAACCACAAACTATTATCAACTGTATCACTTCAATAGAACATCTCAGATTAAAGAAAAATATCATTTATTATTTCAAACTGAAATCCTTTCCAAAAGGAATGATGTTCTAATACATAAGCTGATACATAATAGCAAAGTTCTAGATAAAGTCTTCAAAGCAGTGAGATGATATCAACAGCAGCATCCAATGCTCCGTCCTTGACCTGAGAGTCCATCCCACCAAGCCTAATCATCCTACTTCTTCTGAGCTCCTGCACATGTAAAACATATGTGAGTCTCACATGCGGTACCCAGTACCCATGAATAAGAAGTAGACATAAAGACCTCAGTAACACAATACCTGAAGCGGATGGATCACATCCCTTCTTCTTTGCCATGCTCTTCTTGGCCATTAATCCACTTCGAAATACCCATGCATTCCCAGTCTTCTGAAGTATTAGCTTCGAAGATACAGAACCATGGTCATTCTTAGATTTAGGCATACACTCTGAAGATCCAACAGAACTCTCCTGATCTTTGTCTATAGAGTATGGTGTGAAGAGACCTTTGAGATGTATGATAAGATCATAAATTCCCATCTCATCACACTCAACTTTGACCTCTGGGGTCATGCACTCTAAGACAAGAGTAGTGTACTGTACATTATCTTCACAATGTTCAAGATAGACATTCCACTCCCACTCAGTAGTGAAATACACACTGGGCTAGGATGGAGGTCTTTCAAGAAGATGCACCTTATTCTCTTGTTCCAGTATCTTGGACAAAATCTTGAACCAATTTGTCCAATTTGTCCCATCCAATTTATTTTTATAAAGTTTCAATCTTAGATCAGGAGATGCCATCTACAATAAGCAAATAAGTAAAATAAGTACTATGATAAAGCATTTAATAAGGACTTTAAATTAAATGCTATGCTCCCACTACTTCCAAAACAAGTTGAGAACTCTCAAACTCAACATGGAAATAAGTGAGTAGGATCCTAATTTCACATGAGGTCTCCGTGACTCACGAGGGTGAGTTGGGATGCACAGAGAGTCTCATGCTTCCTTAGGTAGGTATGCCAGCCAATTGTGCCGTGCACAACTCCTCTTAGTTAAGACAGACTAGGCGCCCTGTGTCCAACGAGGGCTGGATACAACACAGAACTCTATCCTCTTAACAACTGCCTCTAGTAATTCATTATGTCAGTGACATATAAAAACTAGTCAAGTCTGGTTCTAACCGTTATGCCCAGGGCCAACAAATTTCCTTGCGAAGGCACGCCTAGGTTAAAACTGGACTGGGGAAATCATTGTCACCACACATCTCCTAAAGATAAGTGGGTGTGTCCCACGAGGGTGGGAAACAGTTCACAACACCACCGATCGATAGTTTGATGAGGGCTACGCGATAGAAGGCTATTGACTTGATATTTCAATGAGAGTTTTTTCATGTTTATTTTATTCTTTTCTAGCATGCAGTTTTCCTATGGTTATGGTAGCAAAGGAAAAACATCACAGGCATGCTATGGACAAAATAATAAACCATCACAGGCATGCTAGTTTGGTCGATATGGTCATAGCCCTTTTCATACACATAACTTGTCACGAGCCATGTGACATGTTATCATGCATCCAAGGGTTGCGAGTCCCCAAAGCAGATCAGCCCATGCCAGAAGCCGAAAGCATGTGTCCTTCCTTCAGCTGCAAGTCCATCACCACGCTTCCAAAGCTGGCGCCACTTCTGACTCCGATTGAAGAAGACTCCTTGTTGTCAAGATAAAGCCTTAACCTATCATATAATTCTACATTCATTCTAAACAAGATGAAAAGTTCTTTACAACAAGATAGGGAGAGAACCACACGCAGGTGGAAAGAGATTTTCACAAGTGGAAACATGCTTCCACATCACAACACAGGAGGGCACTCGCTATGACCATATCAACCCAATCAAGTGGCGCATGTAAAATTTGAAAATCCGGAAAAATCAAATTTTAGCACCTTATGCGCCAACATCATCCAAAGCACTCTCTTAACCAAATTTATGCCAAAATTTTGATCAAGTTCCATGATGATTTCATAGACCCTATCGGCAGGCAGTTTTGTCAGATCAAGAGACCCGGCCAGTCCGAAGACACAATGCCCGTCCTACTTGACAAAACCACGTGCGCCTTTGGTCTTAAATCAATCATAAACAAAATCCAAGTTTCGGCCACAAAGATGAGAAGAGAGGTCTGGATGAAAACGCTTTCTACGTGAAACGCGCATGGATACAAGAAAAATTTTCCAAAAAAATTTTTCATACAAGGAAACATACACCTTGTGTTTCTCGCAAGTAGCTCTGATACCACTGTTAGGGAATACCGGGTGTAATTTAAAATTTTTGCAGTCCCAGGATGCAGCGGAAGAATCATTACACCCGAAACATATTCCGGTCCCAAGGATCCATGCGAGAGAGAAGACACAAGGATGTCTTAGAGATGTACCTCTTTTGCTTGTCTAGTTGCCGAAGCCATGTTGAAGATGATCAAGTGCTCGCCCTCTATAAGTATCCACGTGTCGACTCCTTGATCGTTGCTCCCTTCCACGCTTGGTGCTAGCCTCGGGAAGAGAATCAAGCCTTAGGGTTCCTTCACTTCTCTTGCGCCACCGTCATGGAAGTTGCGCCAAGTGCAAGGAAGTAGCCGCCAACTCCTTATCCTCCTCACTCCAAGAGAAGAGGGAGAAGAAGAGTTTTGGCCCTTAGGAAGAATAAGAGGAAGTGGCACCACCAAGTCCTTCTCCAAGTCACGCCAAGAGGAGATGAAGGAGAAGACTTGCGGCCACTACTAGGAAGAAGGGTTGCGCCACCTTGATGTTGTCACCCTTTACCCTTGCTCACGCCTCTCTATGTATGTTCACGCCTCTAAGGAATCGAACCATTGAGAGGGGGCAGCTAGGGTCCCTTTTATAAGCCAAGAGGCGGTTTAGGGAGGGCCAAGATCTTGCCAAGTGGGCGGCTAGGATGAGAGGGGTTTGTGGTAAGGAAAGTCTCTAAGACTTTGCCATAAACCTCATTCAACCTATCCTTATTTGTCCAATAGCCATATTAGCCCAAGATATGCCTTAGAGGCATTCTTTCCATCCAAGGAGAAGGGCTAGGCGCAACATGCAAGAGGTATTCAGCTAGGGTAAGGGCTTGGGTGCATGTAGGGTTTATGAGATAAGGAAAGTCTCCAAGACTTTACCATAAACATCTCCCTACTTCTCATAAGCGCCCAAGCTCTTTCCAAAAGAGTCCTCAAGCCATATCAGCCCCAACACTTACCATAGAGACAAGATACCATCAAGGGATGAAGGGGAAGGCACCACTTCCTTCCAAAGGAAGCAATTTATGCCACCCACACCCCATTATGCCCCTAGGCGCCAATGGGGTTGGGTTTCTCCCCATTATACACTTTTAAGCCAATTCCCTCTTCATGACAACTTATTATTGGGCCTCATTGGATAATGAGCTAACCCAAACTTCATGGCATGGGTTGATTAAGCCATTGGATCCAATTCAATGCAACCCTAATCCAAATGTGACCAATCTAGGTCAATTTCGGGTCAACCTGCCAAAAATGAAGTTTGGCTCCAATAACTTTCTTCCAACTCATCATGCCCATTGGCGCTGATGAAATCTTCCAAATTGATCCAAGTTATCCAATAACTTGATCATAAGGCTTCTGATTAAAGCAACGTCAAGAGTCTATTGTGTGTGACCCCGTAGGATCCATATGACGATGGCAATGATGTAAACATCATAAGTAGTGAGGGGTATCTAGCAACACATCACTACTACCCATGTCATAGGACTTAAGTCATTATGACAACAACTCCTAACAAGCAACGAGGATTCCCATTGCATTATAGATCCCTTTGCCTAAACTGATATCCTGCCATTGGATTAGTCTCAAGTTTATCAATCCAATGCATTGGTCATGACTCAACAAGTGTGGCCACACATTCCTGTCATGCACCAATAAGGTGGGGCACCCCCGAGTGGATATCATGCTTCCAATAAGGAAGGGGCAAATTCTACTGTTGGTCATCCATGTCTCTACATGACTTATGACATGCCCAATGTTAGTCGTTTTGGTCTCCCAATTACGGAGAGACGTAAGACTGTATCAAAGCATACCCATCATCAAATCTAGATATGAATACCTCAAGTCTAAGGATCAATGCAAACCTCTTGCATGTGAGATTGACTTGTTGACTAGACAAGTCAAATCTCACGATGGATCACTCTAGTGCATCCAATGCACCTGTATGCCTACGTTACTGTGCCCCGCACTTAACCAGCCCATACACCAGTCTCACATGTACCAAAGCTGTCCCATATCTGCTATGGTACCTTGTCTGGGGATAGCTTATGAGAATGGATCCAATCCAAACTATTGGGACATTATATATGCAACTCAATACATCAACGCAGGTAGAGAAGTCTGCATAATAATGACCATGCCTATATAAAGAGTAATAGTTCTATCAAAGTACATTCAAACAATGCCTGACCATGTCCATACATTGGTCTTCAGGGCATATACACCAACAAATATGGCACTCCCATACTGATTTTCATGGCCGCTTCCCACATAAACTTTTTAAAAAATTATGGCACGACCGTAATATATTTTATGATACCGTAATCTCGGGCAAATTTCATATAGAAACTTTCAGAAACAATCGAGAAGATTACTGCACTACCGTAATGAATTTTACAGTGTCGTAATTGCCGGTTGTTTCCCTACAGTAACTTCAGAAGACATTACGGCACCATCGTAACTATATTCACTGTACCGTAATTTTCGGCCCAGTTTCCCGATTCTTCCGCTGGACACTTAAAAATATGATTTCTCGAGCTTTTGGGGACCAATTGAAGATCCGTAAAAAGGGGAACGATCAGGATAAAGAGGGGGAGTATCTAGAAGTGAAAGGACCAATTTTTATCAACTACACACGGAGAATTTTAGAGAATCACTGCCGCCCTAGGGTTCATCACCGTTCAGCGTACAGACCACCTCAGGCCACGAAATTTATAGGAAAGCTTCACCTAGAGGAGTAGAAGATACCCCAAAAGTTTCAGAGTGAAAGGAGATCGATCGATGGAGAAATCAATGAAAGAAGGGTCGCCTGCACTATTCATTATGAGTTTTCAAGCCAAATTATGACTGTAACTTTCGTTACGGCCGCGCTGTTAGTAGATTTTCCTCTTCTCTTCGATTTCTGATAAATCTGAACTATGGTTTATTGTAATTCTTCTACCATGCTAGCTTAGACATCTTTTGGGACATGGGGGTGTAATGCCCTTAATTTCAAATAACTAGATGATTTTTATTTCATTAGGGAACTCTTGCTATGATAATTCTGCTTATGTGTTGATTGCCTTAAATTCTTTCTAGTTTCATATTATCAGCATGTTTTAGAGTTTTTGTGATATGGACTCAAAAGTGATTTGCGAGAACTTGGAACCCTAAAACTGAGATTAGGAACTCATTGTTGGGGTATGCCCTTAAGGCTAATGTTTGAGGCCTTGGGATTATATCAGTATCATGTATAAACTCTATGTTTATAAAGGCAATGGTTGTTATTCAGGTTGTTACATTATTTGCTGCAATGTGTATACTTCTGAATAATGTCTCAATGATGTTCAGCTAGTCTGACATGCAGTGTAGTCCTTAGTCGAAATATCTTGGTGAACATGAGACAACCTTGATATGATTGAGACTAATATGTGTTCTAATCTTATAGGATGCTTTGAGCATGGAATAAGATGTAGACTCATGGGTACATTGGATGTACTGGACAGACCCTACATAGGATGTTCAATTGCTTGTCACAATGTGAATAATCCTTGTATGCGAACAAGTGGCATACTTCCTCTGACTTGAGATCACTTGTGTTTCTAAATGATGATTGGCATTGTTTTGATATAGTTCGATATCATTTGAAACATAATGGTTATAGACTATCTTGGATGGTGAGCATGAGTCATGTTAGGGCGCTAGTGATAGACATAGGATTGCCATCTCCTTCATTGGAGTGTGATGTTCTAAAGGGGCCCCCTGGATGAGATGATTGAGAAAGTGTATGGCCATACCCAGATGACTATGTTCATCTGATCTAATCATTCTCATCATATTGGAGTTACAGGCCTGACACGCTTGTCCAATAAGAACATCCAGTGGCAAAGGAAACATGTATGTCTAGTGAAATGGATTCACACTTGTGCTGTGGTTTGGGTGTAGTCTTGGAAGACTCTTTCCTTTATATCGGGAGACAGTGATGTGTTGCTAGATACCCCTCACTGATCGTGATAACGTAAGTTATCGTTACCGACGTTTAAAGGAAACCCTTAGGGTCGCACAATTTGATGATATGGCTTACTTAAGTCAGATCGTGTGGACTGAATTGTTTGGGTTCAGTTTAAAGGGATTTAATCTCTGATTGTAAGTGAGATCTGGTCTGATCATGTTTGATTGATTAGGGCTTGAGATCGGTAAGCTTCGATCGAGAGAATTGATGCTAGATCGGTGAGATCAGGAGCATCAGGAGATGAACGGTTAGATCTGGAGCCTTAGGGTTTAATTGTGATCTAGACCAAATGCTTGGGTTAATTGGTCTTTGAACCAAACCAAAATGAACCGGCTCATCATATGAGCGCATGGTTCAATGGGAAGAGAAAAATGCGATGGTTCACAAGGAGTGAACGCATCACACGTTGAGGGGGTTTTTCTATTTTGGGAAACCATGTTTCCAAAACATGGTAACGCCTCACGTTCGCTCCTCTCACGCCTATTGTCGCCTCTTCCTCTCTATGCTCTCTCAACTCTCGTGTGTTGAAGGTGTTGACGACAAGGAGGTCTCGGCCAAGCAAGACATCTCTTCTTCCCTTCCATTCGATCAGGAGACTTGAAGGTCTTTGCTAGCACAAGGATCAACAAGGAGTAGGCGATCTTCTTCTTGTGTGCGCATCTTCTGGAGGAGATCCCTTTCGCTCTCTTCTTCCAAGGCACCATCCAAGCAATGGCGATGGTATGACTCTTATCAATGTATACAAGTTTTAATAGTTGATCATATGACATGCGTGCAACCGATCATCTAGAAACCCTTATTTCCACTGCCCAAAATTCTATATGCGCCACTTTAGGGTTTCGCCCCCTTTATAGGGGACTTTCAATTGGTATCAGAGCGAGGTTATAAGCATGTTTTTATGATTGCTTGAGGCTTTTGTGATCCATGTTTGCGCTTGTATGCTTAGATCTAAACTACATGCGAAAATTACATGTTAAGTTGTTCATGCGAAAACTTGATGAACATGTTTTCTAGTTGGCGCATGTTGTAGTTTTTCTTCAAAACTTGTTAACTTGCGTGCCTCACTTAGATCTATAGCCGCCTACTGTAAAACCTTAGACGGGTTATTAGGGTTGAAATCATAGTCGAGTCTAGATCCAACCAGTCTGATCAGACTATCTGACAGCCTAGAAGGGTCGACCAGATGGCATCTGTGCGCAAGCACAAGGTGGCTATAGGTTGACTGCAGACAGGTGTGTAGCGATGTCTGGTTGAGAGAACCAGTGAACGCTCTTGAGTCAGGCCCGGGCTCACACCCGCTTGCCAGAACTCATGAGGCTCGTTCAGCCCAACGCATGCATTGATGGCCACTGGGTCAACTCAAGTCAGTTAGGACTTGGTGCATGCAAGGGCAGTGGGTCTGACTAGGTCTGATGAGTGAATCCCTATTAATGAACCGTTGTAAGGTAGTAGGGCACATAAGGAAAATAAAATTGATGCCTATGGGTTTTTGAAAACTTTATTTTCTTATTGTTGGATCACATGTTGATTGTATACCACGATGATTGTCTATTTAATCTTATGTGGGCTGCCTATTTTAATGTGTGCTGTGCTGGGGCCTGCGTGCCTGGATTAAACTGTAAATTATTATAATTGTGATCTGCGCATCACATTTTAATTAATCTATTATGTAATTGACCTGCGTGTCAATCTTGTCTAGATAGATTAAATTGTATTTTAATCAGACAAGAGCACATAGCACACTTGGCAGAGGCGCATGCAGCAGTGGCTTGACCAGGTGGGAGGTCCAGGATTCGACTCTGGGACAGGCGCATTTACCTGGTGGGCGCACCTGAGCTGCAGTGGGCGCTTGGGCCCTGGGTTGGGCCAGATGAGATGCAAAAGACCCATGAAGAGCTCAAGTGAAGACTTAAGTTAAATTAAGGTCTTACCTAGGCTTAATGGGCTTTTACCACATAAGATCAGCATGCTTTCTATTTATTGTTTATATAATTAGAATTGCATGATTTAATCTTCTGCTATCACCATAGGGTATGCATGATAGTTAAGAAGATAAAAGACCGTTAAAATCCAACGCTAAAATATCAAGCTCGTAAGCCTTTTGGCGCGAAACCTCACTGTTCTGACTATCGTTGGGGCCGTGTTTTACCCACTCAGTGGGCACGCCCATCTATCTTCAGACGGTGTGTGATTACACCTGCGTGTTACAGGGAAGGGATTTATCGCTTCTCGTTGCTCAGCATAGCACGTGGTGGTCCAGGGAGTAGGTCGTGTCAGCTTGACCATGTAGGCTACATATATGGCGCATATGGTAGCTATATGGAGGCAGCCATCTGTGGGATCAGAGACTGTGTTGTACCAACTCAGTTGGCACAGTCTGCTGGATTGCCCAGATGAAGGGGAATCGCACGGGTTGGCGATTGGCAGGGATTGCCTACCAGAGATTAGTGCTTGTACTCTCTGTGCATCTTATCTCGCCTGAGTGGGACGCGGAGACCAAGTATGAAATCTGGATCCCATCTCACTAAAAGAGTTTTACTCTTTCGGGCTGTTTTGCTGGATTTTTCAGCCAGATAAAATAGTGAGAAAAGAATCATTCTTAAGTCCTGAATTGATTCTCACATTGATACTGACCTTGCTGTTCTTGCATTGTTGTAGATTACTGCAGCAACGAACACCACGAATTTCAATGTACGATCCCTACTGGAAAGGGAGAAGTTTGCTGGACCAAACTTCTCAGACTGGTACGGACACCTTAAGATTGTTCTTAAGGCAGAGAGGAAGTTGTATGTCCTCGAGACGGCTATACCGCCTCAACCCGCTGCGAACGCCGCAAGGGCGGTTCGGGATGCCTATGAGAAGCATGTCAATGATAGCATTGATGTCGCTTGCCTGATGCTTGCGTCTATGACGCCAGAGCTGCAGCGTCAGCATGAGGATCTATCTGCTATACAAATTATAGCAAACCTCAAGCTGCTGTATGCTGCACAGGCTAGGACTGAACGCTACAATTTGACTAAGCTTTTCTTTCAGAGCAAACTGGCTGAAGGAAGTCCAGTGGGAGCTCACGTACTCAAGATGATTGGGTACAAGGAGGCTCTAGAGAAACTGGGACATACCATCAATCAGGAGCTTGCTGTAGACATCATATTGCAGTCTCTCCCGACCTCTTTTGATCCGTTCATCATTAACTTTAATATGAACAAGATCGACTGTACGCCGGCAGAGTTACTGAATATGCTCTTGACTACAGAGTTGACTCTAAAGGGAAAGCCTGTATCCTCTGTCTTAATGGTTCCTTCTAGGAACAAGAACAAAGGGAAGAAAGGCAAAGCCCCTGTTAAGAGCTACAGTAAGGCTCTGAAACAAAAGGTTAAGCGGTCGAAGGAGTACAGATGTTTCCACTGTGGCCAGCTGGGTCACTGGAAAAAGGACTGTAAAGCGCTCCAAGGAGACAAGAAGGGAAGCATCGCTTCTGGCTCAGGTATTTATGTGACTGAGGTCATGTTTTCTTCTTCTATTTCATGGGTGTTAGACACTGCATGTGGAGTTCACATTTGTTCAAATGTACAGGAACTCAAGAGAAGAAGACAAGTGGGACAGCATGAGGTGGACCTACGAGTTGGAAACGGGGCACGGGTTGCTGCTGTTGCTGTAGGCGTTTATTACATCTCATTACCATCTGGACTTGTATTGGAACTGGACAATTGTTATTTTGTACCAAGCATAACGAAAAAATATTATCTCTATTCCTGCTCTTGTCAGGAAAGGGTTTTCCTTTGAATGCAATATTTCAAAGTGTATTATTTCTTTTGATAATATTGTTTATGCTACTGGATCGATTAACAATGGGTTATTCATGTTGGACATGGAATGTTCTATACAACAAATTGATAACAAGAAAGCTAAGTATGCTGATAACAGCACCTTGCTATGGCATAGTCGTTTAGGCCATATTAACAAGAAGCGCATTAAGCGGTTGCATGATCATGGACTGCTGGGATCATTCTCCTATGAGGAGATTGATACATGCAAAGCTTGTTTAATGGGTAAAATGACGAAAGCTCCTTTTCCTAAGAAAGGTCAAAGGGCTTCAGGTTTACTTGACCTCATTCACAGTGATGTGTGTGGACCTTTTAGTAAACATGCCAGAGGTGGCTATCTATACTTCATTACCTTTACTGATGATTTCAGTAGATATGGGTATGTCTATCTAATGAGACATAAAAGTGAATCTTTTGACAAGTTCAAAGAGTTCAAGAATGAAGTACAGAATCAGCTAGGCCGAAATATCAAGGCACTTCGTTCCGATCGAGGTGGTGAATACTTGAGTCGAGAGTTTACTGACTATCTGAAGGAGTGTGGGATTATCTCACAGCTCACTCCGCCAGGAACACCGCAATGGAATGGTGTATCCGAGAGGAGGAACAGAACCTTACTGGATATGGTTCGTTCTATGATGAGTCAGGCTACTCTGCCTTACTCCTTTTGGGGATTTGCACTGGAAACAGCTGCAAAGGTACTAAACCGAGTGCCATCCAAGGCAGTTTCAAAGACGCCATATGAGTTATGGTATGGGAAACAGCCAAGCTTGACGTTTATCAAGATCTGGGGTTGCGAGGCTTATGTCAAAAAGCTCGCATCTGGGAAACTAGAGAGCAGATCTGAGAAATGCATCTTTGTCGATTACCCTAAGGAAACTAAGGGTTATTATTTCTACGATCCCAAAGAGAACAAGGTGTTTGTTGCTCGGACGGCTATTTTTCTTAAGAAGGAATTTCTTCTGCAAGAGGCTAGTGGGAGAGAAATAAAGCTGGATGAGAATCCAGAAGAAGGACAAAGTAGTCAAGCACAGTTGGATGAGCCTGAGCCAGTAGATCAGGTTACTGAACAACCTGAGGCTCAGATATCACGGGAACCGTGAAGATTGGGAAGGATCCGTTGACAGCCTGAGCGCTATGACGGAGTCTACATCATTGATGATGAACCCCTCACTTATGCGGATGCGGTCAGTGGACCGGAATCAGCGAGATGGCTTGAAGCTATGCGAGCCGAGATGGACTCCATGTCAGATAACCAAGTCTGGGATTTGGTTGATCCGCCTCCAGGAGTAATCCCTATAGGCTGTAAATGGATCTTCAAGAAGAAGATTGACATGGATGGTAACGTGGTTACCTATAAAGGCAGGCTAGTTGCGAAAGGTTTCAAACAAATCTACGGGATAGATTATGATGAAACTTTCTCTCCTGTAGCTATGTTTAAGTCTATTCGGATTATTCTCGCGATAGCAGCATCTTATGATTATGAGATCTGGCAGATGGATGTGAAGACTGCTTTCCTTAATGGAAAACTGGATGAGGATGTGTATATGACACAACCTGAAGGTTTCACTAATCCATCAGATCGTCATAAAATATGCAAGTTAAGGAAGTCCATTTATGGACTTAAGCAAGCATCAAGAAGCTGGAATATTCATTTTGATGAATCAATCTGTGAGTTTGGTTTCATCAAGAATGAAGATGACCCGTGTGTATATAAGAGGTTTAGTGGGAGCGTAATCACTTTCCTAGTCCTCTACGTCGATGATATCTTAATCATTGGAAACGATATTCCTGAACTGCATGCGGTTAAGGCATGGTTAAGAAAATGTTTCCAGATAAAAGATTTAGGAGAAGCAGCCTATGTATTAGGTGTGAAGATCTACAGAGATAGATCTAAGAGGCTTCTCGGGCTGTGCCAGAGTACTTACATCGATAAAGTCCTAGAGAGATTCCATTTAGAAAATTCTAAAAGAGGATATCTTCCAGTCAGACATGGTCTGAATCTTTCAAAGAGTCAGTGTCCACAAACACAGACTGAGAAAGATGTAATGGACAATACGCCTTATGCTTCGGCTATTGGGTCCATTATGTATGCGATGTTATGTACTCGCCCAGACGTCGCTTACGGGTAAGCGTGACCAGTCGGTTCCAAAGTAATCCAGGTCAGGCGCACTGGATTGCAGTCAAGAACATTTTGAAATATCTGCGGAGGACCAAAGATATGTTCTTGGTGTATGGAGGTCAGGAAGAACTCAGTATTGAAGGATATACTGACGCTTCGTTCCAATCTGACCAGGATGATTTTTGATCGCAATCAGGCTATGTTTTTAGCTTGAATGGAGGTGCAGTGGTGTGGAAAAGTTCCAAACAATCTATTGTTGCTGATTCCACAACAGAAGCCGAGTATGTTGCAGCCTCGGAAGCATCTAAGGAGGCAGTGTGGATTCGTAAGTTCGTTCAGGAACTTGGTGTTGTTCCTTCGAGTGCAGATCCATTGGTTATCTTTTGTGATAACACTGGAGCAATTGCACAGGCAAAGGAACCACGGTCGCACCAGAAGTCCAAGCACATACAGGGACAGTTTCACTTGATCCGGGAGATCATTGATCGTGGCGAGATCAAAATCTGCAAGGTTCATACAGACGACAATCTGGCTGACCCGCTTACAAAGCCTCTGGCGCAGCAGAAGCATGAGAAGCACTGTAAGAATATGGGTTTGAGATTTCTCAACCATTAGATTAAGTGCAAGTGGGAGATTGTTGGGGTATGCCCTTAAGGCTAATGTTTGAGGCCTTGGGATTATATCAGTATCATGTATAAACTCTATGTTTATAAAGGCAATGGTTGTTATTCAGGTTGTTACATTATCTGCTGCAATGTGTATACTTCTGAATAATGTCTCAATGATGTTCAGCTAGTCTGACATGCAGTGTAGTCCTTAGTCAAAATATCTTGGTGAACATGAGACAACCTTGATATGATTGAGACTAATATGTGTTCTAATCTTATAGGATGCTTTGAGCCTGGAATAAGATGTAGACTCATGGGTACATTGGATGTACTGGACAGACCCTACATAGGATGTTCAATTGCTTGTCACAATGTGAATAATCCTTGTATGCGAACAAGTGGCATACTTCCTCTGACTTGAGATCACTTGTGTTTCTAAATGATGATTGGCATTGTTTTGAGATAGTTCGATATCATTTGAAACATAATGTGTTAGGGTATGCCCTTAAGGCTAATGTTTGAGGCCTTGGGATTGTAAAAGTATCATGTAATAAACTCTTGTGTTTATAAAGGCAATGGTTATTATTCAGTTTGTTACATTGTCTGCTGCAATAACTGTGCTTCTGAATAATGTCTCAATGCTGTTCAGCTAGGCTGACATGCATATGTCCTTAGTCGAGATATCTTGGTGAACATGAGACAGCCTTGATATGATTGAGACTAATATGTGTTCTAATCTTATAGGATGCTTCGAGCATGGAATAAGATGTAGACTCATGGGTACATTGGATGTACTGGACAGACCCTACTAGGATATTCAATTGCTTGTCACAATGTAAATAATCCTTGTTTGCATCAAGTGGCACATGTCCTCTGACTTGAGATCACTTGTGTTTCTAGATGATGATTGTCATTGTTTTGAGGTAGTTCAATATCATTTGAAACATAATGATTATAGACTATCTTGGATAATGATCATGAGTCAGGTTAGGACACTAGTGATAGATAAAGGATTGCCGTCTCCTTGTTCAAGGAGTGTGGTGTTCTAAAGGGGCCCCCCTGAATGAGATGATTGAGAAAGTGTATGGCCATACCCAGGTGACTATGTTCATCTGATCTAATCATGCTCATCATATTGGAGTCACAGGCTTGACACGCTTGTCCAATAAGAACATCCAGTGGCAAAGGAAACATGTATGCCTAGTGAAGTGCATTCACCCTTGTGCTGTGTTTTGGGAGTAGTCTTGGAAGACTCTTTCCTTTATATCGGGAGACAGTGATGTGTTGCTAGATACCCCTCACTGATCGTGATAACGAAAGTTATCGTTACCGACATTTAAAGGAAACCCTCAGGGTCGCACAATTTGATGATATGGCTTACTTGAGTCAGATCGTGTGGACTGAATTGTTTGGGTTCAGTTTAAAGGGATTTAATCTCTGATTGTAAGTGAGATCTGGTCTGATCATGTTTGATTGATTAGGGCTTGAGATCGGTAAGCTTCGATCGAGAGAGGTGATGCTAGATCGGTGAGATCAGGAGCATCAGGAGATGAACGGTTAGATCTTGAACCTTAGGGTTTGATATGATCTAGACCAAAGGGGGCTTGGGCTTATTTGATTTGGTTTGTTGAACCAAATGCAATTGAACCAAAAGAGAACCGGTTCACTTATGTGAACGCATGGTTCGAAAGGGTGAAGGCGTTTTGGTCGTTTATGAGTGCATGCTTCCATTTATGGTAAGTCATCAAGGCCTCTTCTTCAAAACGCCTAACGCCAAGCCGTTCACCACTTGACTTCACTTCGCTTGGCTTCTTGCAATTTGCGTGTGGAGAAGAGGTGGACGAACGTGTGGAGCTCTCGCCCAAGCAAGATCTCGTCTCCCATCCCTTCCATTCGGCAAGGACACTTGAAGATCTTTGCTAGCACAAAGATCAACAAGAAGAAGCCATCTCTCTTCTTGTGTGCGTCACTTGTGGAGAAGATCTCTCTTGGTCTTTGCTTCCAAGCCGCCTCCTTCTCATGGCCATGGTAACGCATCTTTCACTTGATGTTTAAGTTGATCATATGAATGTATAGCATGCGATCAAATGTGAAACCCTAATTCCGCTGCTAAGACAAAGAAAGGTCACTTGCGCCCCCCTCTCGAAAGGGGTAGTCACCTTAGGGTTTCTCGCTCCCCCTTGAAGGGGACCCTAACATAATGGTTATAGACTATCTTGGATGGTGAGCATGAGTCATGTTAGGGCGCTAGTGATAGACATAGGATTGCCATCTCCTTCATTGGAGTGTGATGTTCTAAAGGGGCCCCCTGGATGAGATGATTGAGAAAGTGTATGGCCATACCCAAATGACTATGTTCATCTGATCTAATCATTCTCATCATATTGGAGTTATAGGCTTGACACGCTTGTCCAATAAGAACATCCAGTGGCAAAGGAAACATGTATGTCTAGTGAAATGGATTCACACTTGTGCTGTGGTTTGGGTGTAGTCTTGGAAGACTCTTTCCTTTATATCGGGAGACAGTGATGTGTTGCTAGATACCCCTCACTGATCGTGATAACGTAAGTTATCGTTACCGACGTTTAAAGGAAACCCTTAGGGTCGCACAATTTGATGATATGGCTTACTTAAGTCAGATCGTGTGGACTGAATTGTTTGGGTTCAGTTTAAAGGGATTTAATCTCTGATTGTAAGTGAGATCTGGTCTGATCATGTTTGATTGGTTAGGGCTGTTGGGGTATGCCCTTAAGGCTAATGTTTGAGGCCATGGGAATGTATCTGTATCATGTAATAAACTGTTATGTTTATAAAGGCATGGTTGTTATTCAGTTAGCTACATTATCTGCTGCAATATATGTTCTTCTGAATAATGTCTCAAAGCTGTTCAGCTAGGCTGACATGCTATAAGTCCTTAGTCGAGATATCTTGGTGAACATGAGACAGCCTTGATATGTTTGAGACTAATATGTGTTCTGATCTTATAGGATGCTTCGAGCATGGAATAAGATGTAGACTCATGGGTACATGGGATGTACTGGACAGACCCTACTAGGATGTTCAATTGTTTGTCACAATGTGAATATTCCTTGAATGTGACAAGTGGCACATTTCCTCTGACTTGAGATCACTTGTGTTTTCTAAATGATGATTGTCATTGTTTTGAGATAGTTCAATATCATTTGAAACATAATGATTATAGACTATCTTGGATGGTGAGCTTGAATCAGGTTAGGGCACTAGTGATAGACATAGGATTGCCGTCTCCTTGTTTAAGGAGTGTGATGTTCTAAAGGGGCCCCCTGGATGGGATGATTGAGAGAGTGTATGGCCATACCCAGATGACTGTGTTCATCTGATCTAATCATGCTCATCATATTGGAGTTACAAGCTTGACAGGCTTGTCCAATAAGAACATCCAGTGGCAAAGGAAATTTGCATGCCTTGTGAATTGGATTCACACTTGTGCTGTATTTTGGGTGTAGTCTTGGAAGACTCTTTCCTTTATATCGGGAGACAGTGATGTGTTGCTAGATACCCCTCACTGATCGTGATAATGAGAATTATCGTTACCGACATTTAGAGGAAACCCTCAGGGTCACACAATTTGATGATATGGCTTACTTAAGTCAGATCGTGTGGACTGAATTGTTTGGGTTCAGTTTAAAGGGATTTAATCTCTGATTGTAAGTGAGATCTGGTCTGATCATGTTTGATTGATTAGGGCTTGAGATCGGTAAGCTTCGATCGAGAGAATGGATGCTCGATCGGTGAGATCAGGAGCATCAGGAGATGAACGGTTAGATCTGGAGCCTTAGGGTTTATTTGAGATCTAGACCATATTGCTTGGGTTAATTGGTCTTGGACCAAACCGAAATGAACCAGCTCATTGGTTGAGCGTGTGGTTCAATTTAAGAGAGGTTTGCGATTGGGGTAAACCCATGATCGCATATGGAAGAGTGGCTTTCTATTTTTAGAAAGCATGTCACTTACGTGACCACGATTCTTGTGGTCTCTCTTCACGCCTCCCTCTCGCTCTATTGTCGTCGCTTGACTTTGCTCTTGAGGCATTCTCTCGTGAAGAAGAAGTGGACGACATTGGGAGAGTTTTCGCCCCCCTCTTGAAAGGGGTCCCTTACAATTGGTATCAGAGCATGGTTAAACGCATGTTTATATGATTGCTTTGGTGTTGTGATCCATGAATGCCGATATGTGCTTAGATCTATAACATGCGTAAATTCACATGTTAAATTATATCATGCCGAAACTTGTTTTTGTTTCATTTGCGCATGTATGTTGTATGTTGGCGCATCTTACTTGGTTTGTACAAAACTTGAACACTTGCGCGATTAACACTAGATCTAAGACCTTGCTGTAAACCCTTAGACGGGTTACTAGGGTTGAAGTCATCCCCTAGGTTAGATCCAACAGTCTGATCAGACCATCTGACAGCCTGAATGGGTCGACCAGTTAGCACCTTGGCGCAAGCCTATGGTGGCTATAGGTCGACTGCAGACAGGTGTGTAGCGATGTCTGATTGAGACAACTAATGAACACACATGAGTTAGGCCCGGGGTCACACCCGCTTGCCAGACCTCATTGTGGTTGTTCAGCCCTGGCGCATGCATAGTTGACCTTATGGTCGACTCAAGTCAGTTAGGACTTGGTGCATGCAAGGGCAGTGGATCTGACTAGGTTGGATGAGTGGATCCCTAGTAATGGACCGTTGTAAGGTAGTAAGGGCGAATAAGGAAATTGAAATTGATCCCATGGGGTTTTCGAAAATTTTAATTTTTGTGATGGATCACATGATTGCTGATTGGATGCATATGTTTGTCTATTTAGTCTTATGTGGGCTGCTCATATTAATTGTGTGCTGTGCTGGGGCCTGCGTGCCTGGGATTTAAAATTGTAAATTAATTATTGTGATCTGCGCATCACATTGCTTTAATTTATAAAATGTAATTGACCTGCGTGTCAATCTTGTCTAGATAGTTAAATTTGTAATTTAATTAGACAAGAGCACAGTGCACACTTGGCAGAGGCGCTTGCAGCTTGTGGCTAGACCAGGTGGGAGGTCTAGGGTTCGACCCTAGGACCTGGCGCATTTTCCCTGGTGGGCGCGCCTGTGCTGCAATTGGCGCTTGGGCCCTGGTTTGGGCCAGATGAGCAGCAAAAGACCCATGAAGAGCAAGTGAAGACTTAAGTTAGGTTAAGGTCTCACTAGGGCTATGGGCTTTTACCACATAAGATTCATGCTTTCTTTTATTTATTGTTTAAATATTAGAATTGCATGATTAAGTTTATCTTCTGCTATCACCATAGGAATTGCATGATAGTGAAGAAGATAAAAGACCGTTAAAATCCAACGCTAAAATATCAAGCTCGTAAGCCTTCTGACGCGAAACCTCACTGTTCTGATTATCGTTGGAGTCGTGTTGTACCCACTCAGTGGGCACGTCCATCTATCTTCAGAGGGTGCGGGATTACACCTGTGTGTTACAGAGTAGGGATTTATCCCTTCTCGTTGCTCAGCATAACACATGGTGGTCCAGGGAGTAGGTCGGGTCAGCTTGACCGTGTAGCCTACATATGTGGCGCATATGGTAGCACATGGAGGCAGCCATCTGTGGGGTCAGAGACTGTGTTGTACCAACTCAGTTGGCACAGTCTGCTGGATTGCCCAGATGAAGGGGAATCGCACGGGTTGGCGATCGGCAGGGACTGCCTACCGGAGATTAGTGCTTGTACTCTCTGTGCATCTTATCTCGCCTGAGCGGGACGCGGAGACCAAGTATGAAATCCGGATCCCATCTCACTAAAAGAGTTCTACTCTTTCGGGCTGTTTTGTTGGATTTTTCAAGCCTGATAAAATAGTGAGAAAAAGAATCTTTCTTAAGTCCTGATTGATTCTTATACATTGATACTGACCTTGCTGTTCTTGCATTGTTGTAGATACCTGCAGCAACGAACACCATGAACTTCAATGTGCGATCCCTACTGGAAAGGGAGAAGTTTGCTGGGCCGAACTTCTCTGACTGGTTTGGACACCTTAAGATTGTTCTTAAGGCAGAGAGGAAACTGTATGTCCTCGAGACGGCGATACCGCCGCAGCCCGCTCCGAACGCCGCAAGGGCGGTTCGGGAAGCCTACGAAAAGCACGTCAATGATAGCATTGATGTCGCTTGCCTGATGCTAGCGTCTATGACGCCACCGCTGCAGCGTCAGCATGAGGATATGTCGGCTATACAGATTATAGCGAACCTCAAGATGCTGTATGCTGCATAGGCGAGGACAGAGCGCTACAATTTGACGAAGCTCTTCTTTCAGAGCAAACTGGCTGAAGGGAGCCCAGTGGGAGCTCACGTGCTCAAGATGATTGGGCACAAGGAGGCTCTGGAGAAACTGGGGCACACCATCAACCAGGAGCTTGCTGTGGACATTATTCTGCAGTCTCTCCCGCCTTCATTCGACGCGTTCATTATTAATTTTAATATGAACAAAATCGATTGTACTCCGGCAGAGCTGCTGAATATGCTCTTGACCACTGAGGAGACTCTGAAGGGTAAGCCTTCGACCTCTGTCTTAATGGTTCCTTCGAGGAACAAGAAGAAGGGGAAGAAGGGCAAGGCCCCGGTCAAAAGCTACAGCAAGGCTTTGAAGCAAAAGGTCAAGCGGTCCAAGGAATACAGGTGTTTCCACTGTGGCCAGCTGGGTCACTGGAAGAAGGACTGTAAAGCGCTCCAAGGAGATAAGAGGGGAAGCTTCGCTTCTGGCTCAGGTATATTCGTGACTGAGGTCATGTTTTCTTCTTCTATATCATGGGTGTTGGACACTGCATGTGGAGTTCACATTTGTTCAAATGTACAGGAACTCAAGAGAAGAAGGCAGGTGGGACAGCATGAGGTGGACCTACGCGTTGGAAACGGAGCACGGGTTGCTGCTGTTGCTGTAGGAGACTACTTCATTTCTTTACCATCTGGCATTGTATTGGAACTAGACAATTGTTACTTTGTTCCCAGTATTACTAAAAATATTATCTCCATTCCTGCTCTTGTCAGGAAGGGATTTTCCTTTGAATGCAATATTTCAAAGTGTGTTTTATCTTTAGATAATATTGTTTATGCAACTGGTTCAATTAACAATGGATTATTCATGTTGGACATGGAATGTTCAATACAGCAAATTGATATTAAGAAAGCCAAGTATGCTGATGACAGCACCTTGCTATGGCATAGTCGTTTAGGCCATATTAACGAGAAACGCATTAAGCGGTTGCATGATCATGGACTGCTGGGATCATTCTCCTACAAGGAGATTGATACATGCAAAGCTTGTTTGATGGGTAAAATGACGAAGTCACCTTTTCCTCATAAAGGTCAAAGGGCTTCAGGTTTACTTGACCTTATACACACTGATGTGTGTGGGCCATTTAGTAAACATGCCAGAGGTGGCTATCAGTACTTCATTACCTTTACTGATGATTTCAGTAGGTATGGCTATGTCTATCTGATGAGACATAAGAGTGAATCTTTTGACAAGTTCAAAGAGTTCAAAAATGAAGTACAAAATCAGCTAGGCCGAAATATCAAGGCACTTCGCTCAGATCGAGGTGGAGAATACCTAAGTCATGCGTTTACTGACTATCTGAAGGAGTGTGGGATTATCTCACAGCTCACTCCGCCAGGAACACCGCAATGGAATGGTGTGTCCGAAAGGAGAAATAGAACGTTACTTGACATGGTTCGTTCTATGATGAGTCAGGCTAATCTACCTTACTCCTTTTGGGGTTTTGCACTGGAAACAGCTGCAAAGGTACTAAACCGAGTGCCATCCAAGGCAGTTTCTAAGACTCCATATGAGTTATGGTATGGGAAACAGCCGAGCTTGACATTTATCAGGATCTGGGGCTGCGAGGCTTATGTTAAAAAGCTCGCCTCTGGGAAACTAGAGAGCAGATCTGACAAATGTATCTTTGTCGGTTACCCTAAGGAAACTAAGGGTTATTATTTCTACGATCCCGAAGAGAACAAGGTTTTTGTTGCTCGGACGGCCATATTTCTTGAGAAGGAGTTTCTTCTGCAAGAGGCCAGTGGGAGAGAAATAATGCTGGATGAGAATCCAGAGGAAGGACAAAGTAGTCAAGCACAGTTGGATGAGCCTGAGCCGGTAGAACAGGTTATTGAACAACCTGAGGCTCAAATATCACGGGAACCGCGAAGATCGGGAAGGATTCGTCGACAGCCTGAGCGCTATGACGGAGTCTACATCATTGATAATGATGAACCCCTCACTTATGCGGATGCGGTCAGTGGACCGGAGTCAGCGAGATGGCTTGAAGCTATGCGCGCCGAGATGGACTCCATGTCAGATAACCAAGTTTGGGATTTGGTTGATCCGCCTCCGGGAGTAATCCCTATAGGCTGTAAATGGATCTTCAAGAAGAAGATTGACATGGATGGTAACGTGGTTACCTATAAAGGCAGGCTAGTTGCGAAAGGTTTCAAACAAATCTACGGGATAGATTATGATGAAACTTTCTCACCTGTAGCCATGTTTAAGTCTATTCGGATTCTTTTCGCGATAGCTGCATACTATGATTATGAGATCTGGCAGATGGATGTGAAAACAGCTTTCCTTAATGGAAATCTGGATGAGGATGTGTACATGACACAACCAGAAGGTTTCACTAATCCAGCAGATCGTCATAAGATATGCAAGTTAAAGAATTCCATTTATGGACTTAAGCAAGCATCTAGAAGCTGGAATATTCGTTTTGATGAATCAGTTACTGAATTTGGTTTCATCAAGAACGAGGATGACCCGTGTGTATATAAGAGGTTTAGTGGGAGCGTGATTACTTTTCTAGTCCTCTACGTCGATGACATCTTGATCATTGGAAATGACATTCCTGAAATGCATGCTGTGAAAGCATGGCTGAGGAAATGTTTCCAGATGAAAGATTTAGGAGAAGCAGCCTATGTGTTAGGTGTGAAGATCTACAGGGATAGATCTAAGAGGCTTCTCGGGCTGTGCCAGAGTACTTACATCGATAAAGTCCTGGAGAGATTTCATTTAGAGAATTCTAAACGAGGATATCTTCCAGTCAGACATGGTCTGAATCTTTCAAAGAGTCAGTGTCCACAAACACAGACTGAGAAAGATGAAATGGACAATACGCCTTATGCTTCGGCTATTGGATCCATTATGTATGCGATGTTGTGTACTCGCCCAGACGTGGCTTACGGGTTAAGCATGACCAGTCGTTTCCAAGGTAATCCAGGTATGGCGCACTGGATTGCAGTCAAGAACATTTTAAAATATCTGCGGAGGACCAAAGATATGTTCTTGATATATGGTGGTCAGGAAGAACTCAGTATTGAGGGATATACTGACGCTTCGTTCCAGTCAGACCAGGATGATTTCCGATCGCAATCAGGCTATGTTTTTAGCTTGAATGGAGGTGCAGTGGTGTGGAAGAGTTTCAAACAGTCAACTGTTGCTGATTCCACAACAGAAGCCGAGTATGTTGCAGCCTCGGAAGCATCCAAGGAGGCAGTGTGGATTCGTAAGTTCGTGAGAGAACTTGGTGTCGTTCCTTCGAGTGCAGATCCTTTGGTTATCTTCTGTGATAACACTGGAGCAATCGCACAAGCAAAGGAACCACGGTCGCACCAGAAGTCCAAGCACATACAGAGACGGTTTCATTTGATCAGGGAGATCATTGATCTTGGCGAGATCAAAATCTGCAAGGTTCATACAGATGACAATCTGGCAGACCCGCTTACCAAGCCTCTGGCGCAGCAGAAGCATGAGAAGCACTGTAATAATATGGGTTTGAGATTTCTCAACCATTAGATTAAGTGCAAGTGGGAGATTGTTGGGGTATGCCCTTAAGGCTAATGTTTGAGGCCATGGGAATGTATCTGTATCATGTAATAAACTGTTATGTTTATAAAGGCATGGTTGTTATTCAGTTAGCTACATTATCTGCTGCAATATATGTTCTTCTGAATAATGTCTCAAAGCTGTTCAGCTAGGCTGACATGCTATAAGTCCTTAGTCGAGATATCTTGGTGAACATGAGACAGCCTTGATATGTTTGAGACTAATATGTGTTCTGATCTTATAGGATGCTTCGAGCATGGAATAAGATGTAGACTCATGGGTACATGGGATGTACTGGACAGACCCTACTAGGATGTTCAATTGTTTGTCACAATGTGAATATTCCTTGAATGTGACAAGTGGCACATTTCCTCTGACTTGAGATCACTTGTGTTTTCTAAATGATGATTGTCATTGTTTTGAGATAGTTCAATATCATTTGAAACATAATGATTATAGACTATCTTGGATGGTGAGCTTGAATCAGGTTAGGGCACTAGTGATAGACATAGGATTGCCGTCTCCTTGTTTAAGGAGTGTGATGTTCTAAAGGGGCCCCCTGGATGGGATGATTGAGAGAGTGTATGGCCATACCCAGATGACTGTGTTCATCTGATCTAATCATGCTCATCATATTGGAGTTACAAGCTTGACAGGCTTGTCCAATAAGAACATCCAGTGGCAAAGGAAATTTGCATGCCTTGTGAATTGGATTCACACTTGTGCTGTATTTTGGGTGTAGTCTTGGAAGACTCTTTCCTTTATATCGGGAGACAGTGATGTGTTGCTAGATACCCCTCACTGATCGTGATAATGAGAATTATCGTTACCAACATTTAGAGGAAACCCTCAGGGTCACACAATTTGATGATATGGCTTACTTAAGTCAGATCGTGTGGACTGAATTGTTTGGGTTCAGTTTAAAGGGATTTAATCTCTGATTGTAAGTGAGATCTGGTCTGATCATGTTTGATTGATTAGGGCTTGAGATCGGTAAGCTTCGATCGAGAGAATGGATGCTCGATCGGTGAGATCAGGAGCATCAGGAGATGAACGGTTAGATCTGGAGCCTTAGGGTTTATTTGAGATCTAGACCATATTGCTTGGGTTAATTGGTCTTGGACCAAACCGAAATGAACCAGCTCATTGGTTGAGCGTGTGGTTCAATTTAAGAGAGGTTTGCGATTGGGGTAAACCCATGATCGCATATGGAAGAGTGGCTTTCTATTTTTAGAAAGCATGTCACTTACGTGACCACGATTCTTGTGGTCTCTCTTCACGCCTCCCTCTCGCTCTATTGTCGTCGCTTGACTTTGCTCTTGAGGCATTCTCTCGTGAAGAAGAAGTGGATGACATTGGGAGAGTTTTCGCCCCCCTCTTGAAAGGGGTCCCTTACAAGGGCTTGAGATCGGTAAGCTTCGATCGAGAGAATTGATGCTAGATCGGTGAGATCAGGAGCATCAGGAGATGAACGGTTAGATCTGGAGCCTTAGGGTTTAATTGTGATCTAGACCAAATGCTTGGGTTAATTGGTCTTTGAACCAAACCAAAATGAACCGGCTCATCATATGTGCGCATGGTTCAATGGGAAGAGAAAAATGCGATGGTTCACAAGGAGTGAACGCATCACACGTTGAGGGGGTTTTTCTATTTTGGGAAACCATGTTTCCAAAACATGGTCACGCCTCACGTTCGCTCCTCTCACGCCTATTGTTGCCTCTTCCTCTCTATGCTCTCTCAACTCTCGTGTGTTGAAGGTGTTGACGACAAGGAGGTCTCGGCCAAGCAAGACATCTCTTCTTCCCTTCCATTCGATCAGGAGACTTGAAGGCCTTTGCTAGCACAAGGATCAACAAGGAGTAGGCGATCTTCTTCTTGTGTGCGCATCTTCTGGAGGAGATCCCTTTCGCTCTCTTCCTCCAAGGCACCATCCAAGCAATGGCGATGGTATGACTCTTATCAATGTATACAAGTTTTAATAGTTGATCATATGACATGCGTGCAACCGATCATCTAGAAACCCTTATTTCCGCTGCCCAAAATTCTATATGCGCCACTTTAGGGTTTCGCCCCCTTTATAGGGGACTTTCACTCATCGTAACAAATTAGGTTTGTTCTTATTTCTTGGTTTTAGAAGTTTATTGCCATGTTGATGATTTGATCTAGGAATGAGTTATCGAAATAAACATGAAGATATTGTAAGAAATTAAATATCGGATCATTGGAGAGCCATAAGTAGAACCTGTGAAAATTAAAGTATGAAAGTATTTAGTTTTCACTTGAGATGATTGAGTTATAATTTGGATGCACGAAAGTGATATTTGAGTTCTTTGTCAATGATTTACTTTTATTTAACATTGAATAAATCCTGTGAAAAAGTAAGGATTGGTTATTTGTATATTATCTGCGCGAAAGCGAGATGATTTCTTTATAAAATAAATTTAATCTTTATCATAATAAGAGTGGACTGACGATGCACTTATTTCCCTCTAGTCACAGAAATTAAGGTGGATAAACCCCTAGTCCCAGTTTCTCTCTTTGACTTTTTCGTGTAGTTTTTGATAGTTTGCTTTCATCCTATTCGTTTGCCTAGCTAGTAAGAAATCAATTATTCGGTACTTGACAAATGAGGTCTCTATGGTTCGATATCTTAATTATTACTTCGAATATCCGTGCACATGCGGACACAACAAGTTTTTGGCGCCGTTGTCGGGGACCTTGGTTTTTGTCAATATTGAAGATATTGAAAGTATTGCTAGACTAGGTTTAGTTTTATTTTCTGTTTTTCTATTCTTTGCTCTTCTTTTGAGTTTATTTGATCTATCTACTTTGTATGCGCAGGAATCTTAGATCAGGACCTCTAGTTCCTTTTGAACATGAGATTAACAAAACTCTTAGACTGCGCAGGAAACTGAGATTTGAAGAGAGACAAGAAGAAGAAGTAGTCATGGTAGACAGAAGATCACTTAGGGACTACGCAGCCCCTAATTCATAGGAGATACATTCTAGCATTGCTAGACCAGCGATAGAAGCTAATATCTTTGAAAGCAAGCCTGCTTTCTTGTCTATGTTCCAGCAAAATCAGTTTGGAGGATCTCCACTCGAAGATCCTAATCAATACCTTGCTTTGTTTCTTGAACTATGTGATACAAATAAGATTAATGGTGTTTCTAATGATGCATTGAAATTCAGATTATTTCCTTTTTTGCTCAGGGACCAAGCACGATCTTGGCTTCACTCTCAACCAGCCGGTACCTTCACTACACGGGATCAATTGTCTAATGCTTTCTTGATGAAGTACTTTCGTCCTAGTAAGACAATCCAGTTAAGGAACCAAATTACAAGCTTTGCACAGCGGGATGGCGAGTCTTTTAGCGAGGCATGGGAGCGTTTCAATGAGTTGTAGTGGAAGTGCCCTCACCATGGCCTTGAAAAATGGGTTTTAATTCGCACATTCTATAATGGTTTACTTTATAATACTCGCCTGACTGTTGACGTTGTTGCAGGAGGAGCCCTCATGAACTAGACTATTCATGATGCTTTCAACTTGTTTGAAGAGATGGCTCTGAACCATAATCAGTGGACTACAGAGAGAGGAGTGATATGTTGACCTCTTCATGGTAAGTATGAAAGTGATAACTAGCGCACCTTAGCTGAAAAGGTAGATTCTTTGTGCAACAAATTTGATTCTTTTTAGATGCAAACTGCTGTAGTTTCTTTTGTTACTTGTGAAGTATGTGGGAATCATGGGCACTATGCTGAAGAGTGTAAGGTTATTGATGATTGATGATACCAAAATTTATAGTATATTTTATGTCATTTCATTGTCTTTTTGTGTCATATTTATACTACTTTGCTCATTTTGCTGCCCTTTTTACCAAATATTGCGGAATCTACTTCTTTTTTAGTTTTTCATGATTTTCAGGTAAAAAGTGCCATAGTTTGATGGATTTTGAAAGATTTGAGCACACCAATGGATTCCAGATGCCGAGACGAATCCGCCCATCAATTTTCATGCAAATTAGAGCAAGTTTGAAAAATACACCTCGGGTGTAATTTATATTATGGTCTATAATTTTCTGCCCAGATTACACCCCTGTCGTAATAAAAATTACGGTACCATATTTTCTGCCCAGAAATTACGACAATGCCATAATATTTTTTATGGTATCGTAACTTAGAATTCACATAAAACTTTGCTGAAATTACGGCACTACCGTAATAGAAAACACGGCCATAATTCTGTACTAGACACCCCAATTTTTTTAGAGTTTTTGAAGCCCGATTCTTGCGAAGACGATTTCTCGAGCTATAGACCACCAAATTGAGATCTGAAAGAAGCTATGAACTTGTCTCAATGAGGAGAAGATAAGGGGAGTGAAAACCCTAATTTTTACATATTGTCTAGAGAGAAATCAAGGGAGGTGTCCTTAGGGTTCGGCCTCACACCGATAGGCGTAGAGGTAACCTCAGGTCACGATTTTCATAAGAAAGCTTCACTTGGAGGTGGGGAGGATACCCCAGAAGTTTCAGAGTGAAAGGGAGATCGATCAGAGGAGAAGTCAACGAAAGAAGAGGCGCCTGCACTGTTCACAACAAAAATTATGACTGTAATTTCTATTACAGCCATGTTTTAAAGTTGATTTTCCCTTCTTTTCAATTTCTGATCATTGTAAACTATGATTTATTATAATTCTTCCTCCATGCTAGCTTAAACATCATTTGGGACATGGGGTGTAATCTCCTTGATTTTTTTATGACTAGATAACTTATATTTTGTCAAAATAGTTTTATTATGATAATTCTACTTATGTGATGATTGCCTATAATGTTGGGAAACCCCGGGGATATTTTACAATTTTCAGAGATAGAAATTACATAAAACATTGCACAGTGGAAGTAATATCCTCGAAACGAGCCAGTCCCAAAAACCCAGTGAAGATCGCATGTGAGGGAGTCGACACGATGAGATAGAATATCCCTTAAAGCAAGATGAGGCTGATGTCGTGACAGGCGCCCAAGCGTGCGCCTTCTACAGTCTCACACACACGGATGCCTCAAGTCCTCTTCTTCCATGCTTGGTGCTAGCCTCGGGAAGAAGATCCAAGCCTTAGTATACTTTCTTCACAACTTGTGCCACCTCCAATGAGTATGCGCCAAGGATGAAGATGAGGAGAAGCAGCTAAGAACAATTCCTTCTTGCGCCAAGAGGAGGAGAAGAAGAATTGGTTGCGGCTATGGAAGAGAGGACGAGAACTTGCACCAAGAGTCCCCAACTTTCGCCCTTCTCTATTGCTCACGCCTCCAAGGATGTCATAATGAGAGAGGGGCACCTATGGCCTCTTTTATAGAGCCATAGGTCGGTTATGCATGGGGGGGCAGCCAGGGTTAGGGTTGGGATTTGGGTTCATGAAGCAAAATCGCTTACTCCTCCCCATTATGCCCTTAGGCGCCAATGGGAGGAGATTTATCCTCGTTATACCCTTTTAGCCCCTTTCTTCTTCATGATAACTTATTAGCAAGCCCAACTTATCAATGGGCCTAGCCCAAGGTCCGTTATGCACGTTAACCAAGTTATTGGATCCAATCCAAGTTAACCCAAGGTCAAATGAGGCTAACCATGGTTACATTGGTCAATATGCCAAAATTGGAAGTTGGCTCCAATAAGTTTCTTCCATGTCATCAAGCCCATTGGCGCAGATGAAATCTCCAAAATAGATCTGAGTTATCCTATAACTCGATCACAAGGCTTCCCGATCAATACAAGAACTCAAGTATGAAGGTGTGTGACCCTGTAGGTTCGTCAGACGCTGGCAGTGTTGATCAAAGATCACCACAAGTAGTGAGTGGCACCTAGCAGTGCATCGCTGCTACCCAGGTCATTGGAATGGATATCGACATCGACATCCCCATCATCGTAATTAGGTACAGATGCATTCCAGTCTCTTTGCCGTACTGATATCTGATTGGACAAGTGTGTCATCACTTGTTTTCATCCAATCTCGTGGTTATGACTAAATCAGGTCTCACCTGGGTATTGCCATACACTTTCAGTCATAGAACCATAGAGGAGCTCCATGGATATCAAACTTCACTTAGGAAGGGGCAAATCCTCTGTCTGTCCATTGACCTTCTCATATGGGTCGTGACATGCTCAATGACAACCGTTATTAGCCCCCAATTACGGCGAGGTGTTAGGTTGTATCAAAGCATATCCCTAACCACATAGAATGACCAATGATCTCAAGTCAAGGGATCAATGCATCTCCTATCACTTGTGAGGATAACTTGTGACACCAAGTCATTGCCTCACAGCGGGTCGATCCAGTATATCCACCACTGATATACCTATATGTCTGCGTTAGCACCTCGTGCCTAACCAGCCCATATACCAGTCTCACAAGTGTTAGGGAATACCGTGTGTAATTTAAAATTTTGCAGTCCCACGACGCAGCAAAAGAATCATTACATCCGAAATATATTCCGGTCCCAAGGATCCATGCGAGAGAGAAGACACAAGGATGTGTTAGAGATGTACCTCTTTTGCTTGTCTAGTTGCCGAAGTCATGTTGAAGGCGGCCAAGTGTTCGCCCTCTACAAGTATCCACGCATCGACTCCTTGATCGTTGCTCCCTTCCACGCTTGGTGCTAGCCTCGGGAAGGGAATCAAGCCTTAGGGTTCATTCACTTCTCTTGCGCCACCTCCAAGATGAAAACGCCAAGAAGAGATGAGGAGGAAGATGATGCGCCAAGTGCTTCCTTCTTCTTCTTTGCCTGCGCCACCTTCAAGCAAGGTGCGTCTATGGCCAAGGAACGGAGAGGGCTTGTGGCAAGGAGATGCCACCAAACACTAAGAGTCCTTGCGACAATAAGAGAGGGAGAAGAAGAAGAACTTGCGGCTATGGAAGAAGATTGCGCTCCTTGATGAAGAAGGAGAGCTCCAAGCTCTCAAGTGGTCGCCACCTTAACCCTCCACGCCTCCTTGTGTATGAGACCTCACGTCTTCCAGGAAGGGAACCCAAGAGGGGGCGACAAGGGGTCCTATAAATAGGACTAGAGGCAGTTTGGGCAAGGGCTAGGATCATGCCAAGTGTATGGCTAGGATGAGGTGTCTTGAGGCAAGGAAAGTCTCCAAGACTTTACCATAAACCTCATTCAATCTATCCATAAATGTCCAAGCACTATATCAGCCCAAGACATTCCTCAAATGTATTCTTACCATCAAAGGAGAAGTGGCTAGGCGCAACATGCAAGAGGAATTCGGCTAGGGTGGTGTCTAGGGAGAAACTAGGGTTTGAGGTAAGGTAAGTCTCCAAGACATTACCATATACCTCTTCCCTATATCCATATGCGCCTAGGAACTTCCCATAAAAGTTCTCAAGCCATATCAGCCCCAAGACTTGCCTTAGAGGCAAGTATTCCATCCAAGGAAGAGGGGCTAGGCGCCCTTTACTTCCATAATGAAGCAAAGGCACCTCCCTCACCCCATTAAGCCCCTAGGCGCCAATGGGGTGAGATTTCTCCCCATTATACCCTTTTAAGCCAATTCCCTCTTCATGACAACTAATTATTGGGCCTCATTGGATAATGAGCTAGCCCAAACTTCATGGCATGGGTTGATTAAGCCATTGGATCTAATCCAATGCAACCCTAATCCAAATGTGACCAATTAAGGTCAATTTCGGGTCAACCTGCCAAAAATGAAGTTTGGCTCCAATAACTTTCTTCCAACTCATCAGGCCCATTGGCGCTGATGAAATCTTCCAAATTGATCCAAGTTATCCAATAACTTGATCATAAGGCTTCTGATTAAAGCAACGTCAAGAGTCTATTGCGTGTGACCCCGTAGGATCCATATGACGATGGCAATGATGTAAACATCATAAGTAGTGAGGGGTATCTAGCAACACATCACTACTACCCATGTCATAGGACTTAAGTCATTATGGCAACAACTCCTAACAAGCAACGAGGATTCCCATTGCATTATAGATCCCTTTGCCTAAACTGATATCCTGCCATTGGATTAGTCTCAAGTTTATCAATCCAATGCATTGGTCATGACTCAACAAGTGTGGCCACACATTCCTGTCATGCACCAATAAGGTGGGGGCGCCCCCCTAGTGGATATCATGCTTCCAATAAGGAAGGGAAAAATCCTACTATTGGTCATCTATGTCTCTACATGACTTATGACATGCCCAATGTCAGTCGTTTTGGTCTCCCAATTACGGAGAGACATAATACTGTATCAAAGCATACCCATCATCAAATCTAGACATGAATACCTCAAGTCTAAGGATCAATACAAACCTCTTGCATGTGAGATTGACTTGTTGACTAGACAAGCCAATCCTCACGGTGGATCACTCCAGTGCATCCAATGCACCTATATGCCTGCGTTACTATGCCCCGCAGTTAACCAGCCCATACACCGGTCTCACATGTACCAAAGCTGTCCCATATCTGCTATGGTACCTTGACTGGGGATAGCTTATGAGAATGGATCCAATCCAAATTCCTGGGACATTATTTATGCAGCTCAATACATCAACGCAGGTAGAGAAGTCTGCATAATAACGACCATGCCTTTAAAGAGAATAATAATTCTATCAAAGTACATTTAAACAATGCCCGACCATGTCCAAACATTGGTCTGCAGGGCATAAACACCAACAATCTCCCACTTGCACTAAGCCCAAGGGAAACTGATGTTTAGTCAGTTCCAATGTCTCTAATATGACCCATTTAGCTTCCGCTACGCCAGAGGCTATGTCAGTGGGTTTTTCCATATTGCTATCTGTGTTTATTTTAACAAATTTGATCATCATCCTTATTCATGATCTCTAAGATCAGATGATATGCTGCAGTACATACTTGAGCACTAAGTTCCTTCACTTATGCTATGGCCCCAGTAAGAACTATACTGAACCATCAAGCACCAGGAACTAAATCAAGTTCAAATGAATGAAGCTGCTTCCTTGGCTACCACAAGAAGCTGCAATGTACTCAGCCTTATTTGTAGAATTTTGCCACTATGGTTTGAATAATGCTCTTTCAGCACACAACACAACAACAAGGCAAAGCGCAAATCCTGGCTGTGGTCATAAGACTAGAACGAAGTATCAGTGTACCCTTGTACACAAAATTCTTCTTGTCTATCAAAGACTAGACTTCAATCCTTTATACTTCCCAAGTATATATAAGGATTGCTTTCACAGCTATCCAGTGTCAAACACTAAGATTTGATTGAAACTTACTGGCTATGCTCCAAGCATTTGCCACAAATGGTCTTGTGTATATTACTCAAAATATGATCCATCCTATACACCATGTATCAGGATTTTAGACCCATGTTATTACTCTCCAGCTGTGTCACAGGACACAACATCCTCATGAGAGTCAAACCATATCTCTTTGGAAGGTATCAATATTTGGAATCATCCAATATAAACCTCTCCAGAAACTCTTGGATGAACATAGATTGACTAAAGGGCAATGACTTTCTTGGATCTCTATCTATAGATCCTCATGCCTAGGATGTAGGCATCATTCCCTAGATGTCAAGCCTTTTCTTCACCATGTGAAGAGTTGAGATGTCATTCCATGTGAGGAGAATATCATCAATCATCTAGAACAAGAAATACTATTAAGGTGCTCCCACTGATCTTCTTGTAAACACAGGCTCTTTTAAACATGCTTGCATAACACCATGCATATCTTTATGGCCTTGATATGAAAACCTTCTGGCTATTTCCTTAGAGATATTTTTTCAGACATCCATGCAAGAAAGGTAGTTTCATAACAACACGCCATAACTGATCATGCAATTATAACAAGCAGATTCCTAATGGACTTAAAACTCAGCTATTGGTGAAAAATTTCATCATTATCCACCTAGTGGATTTGCCAGAAATTTCTATTCACTAGCTTGCCTTTCAAGGTAACAATGTTACCTTCCATGTCTATCTTCCTAGAAGATTTATTTACAGCCTGTGGGAATTACCCCTTTGGCAGCTCATCTAAGTCCCAGACTTGATTAGGAGACATGGAGTCCATTATGGTTCTCATGGCCCTTAGCCATTTCTTGGAATCTGGTCCACTGACCGCTTCCATTTCCTCATAAGTCTTAGGTTCATCCTTGATCAAAAATTTGTCATGCCCAGCATATCGAATCGATCCAGACTTATGTGGTTCCTGTGTTACTTGAACCTCAGGTTGACTTTCAACTTGTATGTGAGATTTTGCTCTCTATCTGTGTCTAATTATATTGTGGTTGATTCTGGACCTTGTCCCAATCAAATCTACTTCCACTAGCTTCTTTTAAAAGAAATACTTTCTCAAGAGAGACAGCAGTTTGAGCAACAAATATTTTATTCTCTTTGGGATAGAATTAACACTCTATAGTGCACCACAAACACATACTTTTGAATCACTGCACATTACATTCCCAATTCCATTGAAGAAATGAGATATTTGCAGTTCGCAACTCAAAAGCTAACTTAGACACTTTCTTATGGAGTGACAGTACATCTGTTTGCATGGCATCATAGTAGTATATTTGCATAACTATTCAAAGATGGAACCACATCCAATGTGTTCCTTTTTCTTTCTTTGAAATTCACCACACAGTGGTGTACTAAGTAAGCTGTGAGATAACTCCACACTTCTTAGGACAATCATCAAATTCTCCACTAATCACCTTGATCCAATCAAAGTGCTTTAATAGATCCTCCAATTTGACTCAATACTTCATTTGTGAACTTCTTGGATTTCTCCAAAGTTCTTAGGTTGGATAAGGCATACCCACACCGGATGAAGCATATAACACCTCTTAGTGCTTGTTTACATGGGTCCATATACATTGCTGTGTAATAGATCCAACAAGCCACTTACCCTTCAACCCTTTATGGTGAAGGCAGCATCTGTCACTTTGTTCCTTTGAACAAGGCTCACATTTATCATAATCCTGAAAGGATAATGATCCCAATAGTCCATTGACCTTTGGATGTGACCATTGTTCGATGGTTCAAGAGACAATGCCATAAGAGAATTGTTAATTGAATCAATGGATCTGATATTGTGTTACATATAGAGCCACAAACTATTATTAACTATATCACTTCAATAGAACATCTCAGTTATAAAGAAAAATATCATATTTTATTTCAAACTGAAATCCTTTCCAAAAGGAATGATGTTCTAATACATAAGCTGATACATAATAGCAAAGTTCTAGATAAAAGTCTTCAAGGCAATGAGATGATATCAACAGCAGCATCCAATGCTTCGTCCCTGACCCAAGAGTCGATCCCATCAAGCCACATCGTCCTACTTCTTCTAAGCTCCTGCACATGTAAAACATATGTGAGCCTCACATGCGCTACCCAGTACCCATGAATAAGAAGTAGACAAAAGACCTCGGTAACACAATACCTAAAGCGGATGGATTACATCCCTTCTTCTTTGCCATGCTCTTCTTGGCCATTAATCCTCTTCGAAATACTCGTGCATTCCCAGTCTTCCGAAGTATTAGCTTCGAAGATACAGAACCATGGTCATTCTCAGATTTAGGCATACACTCTGAAGATCCAACAGAACTCACCTGATCATTGTCTATAGAGCATGGTGTGAAGAGACCATTGAGATGTATGATAAGATCATAAATTCCCATCTCATCACACTCAACCTTGACCTCTGGGGTCATGCACTCTAAGACAAGAGCAATGTACTGTTCGTTATCTTCACAATGTTCAAGATAGACATTCCACTCCCACTCAGTAGTGAAATACACACTGGGCTGGGATGGAGGTCTTTCAAGAAGATGCACCTTATTCTCTTGTTCTAGTATCTTGGACAAAATCTTGAACCATTTTGTCCAATTTGTCCCATCCGGTTTGTTTTTATAAAGTTTCAATCTTAGATCAGGAGATGCCATCTACAATAAGCAAATAAGTAAAATAAGTACTATGATAAAACATTTAACAAGGACTTTAACTTAAATGCTATGCTCCCACTATTTCCAAAAACAATTTGAGAACTTTCAAACTCAACATAGAAATAAGTGAGTAGGATCCTAATTTCACATGAGGTCTCCATGACTCACGAGGGTGAGTAGGGATGCACAGAGAATCCCATGCTTCCTTAGGTAGGCATGCCAGCCAATTGTGCCGTGCACAACTCCTCTTAGTTAAGACAGACTAGGCGCCCTGTGTCCAGCGAGGGCTGGATACAACACATAACCTTATCCTCTCAATAGCTGCCTCTAGTGATTCATCATGTCAGTGACATATGAAAAACTAGTCAAGTCTGGTTCTAACCGTTATGCCCAGGGCCAACGAATTCCTTGCGAAGGCATGCCCAGGTTAAAACTGGACTGGGGAAATCATTGTCACCTCACACCTTCTAAAGATAAGTGGGTGTGTCCCACGAGGGTGGGAAACAGTTCACAACACCACCGATTGATAGCTTGATGAGGGCTACGCGTTAGAAGGCTATTGACTTGTTCTCCACTAATCATCTTGATCCAATCAAGGTGCTTTAACAGATCCTTCAATTTGACTCAATACTTCATTTGTGAACTTCTTGGATTTTTCCAAAGTTCTTGGGTTGCGTAAGGCATACCCACACCTAATGAAGTATATAAAACTCCTCTTAGTGCTTGTTTACATGGGTCCACTTACATTGCTATGTAATAGATCCAACAAGTCACTACTCCTTCCACCCTTTTCGGTGAAGGCAGCATCTATCACATTGTTCCTTTGAACTAGGCTCACATGTATCATAGTCCTAATGATCCCAATAGTCCATGGACTTTTGGATGTGACCATTGTTCTATGGTTCAAGAGACAATGCTATAAGAGGATGTTTATTGAATGATTAGATCTGATCTTGTGTCACATATAGAACCACAAACTATTGTCAACTGTATCACTTTCAATAGAACATCTCAGATTTAAAGAAAAATATTATTTATTATTTCAAACTGAAGTCCTTTCCAAAAGGAATGATGTTCTAATACATAAGCTGATACATAATAGCAAAGTTCTATATAAAGTCTTCAAGGCAGTGAGATGATATCAACAGCAGCATCCAATGCTCCGTCCCTGACCCGAAAGTCGATCCCATCAAGCCTCTTCGTCCTACTTCTTTTGAGCTCCTACACATGTAAAACATATGTGAGCCTCACATACGGTACCCAGTACCCATGAATAAGAAGTAGACAAAAGACCTTGGTAACACAATACCTGAAGCGGATGGATTACATCCCTTCTTCTTTGTCATGCTCTTCTTGGCCATTAATCCTCTTCGAAATACCCATGCATTCCCAGTCTTCCAATGTATTAGCTTCGAAGATACAGAACCATGGTCATTCTCAGATTCAGGCACACATTCTGAAGATCCAACAGAACTCTCCTGATCATTGTCTTTAGAGCATGGTGTGAAGAGACCTTTGAGATGTATGATTAGATCACAGATCCCCATCTCATCACATTCAACCTTGACCTCTGGGGTCATGCACTCTAAGACAAGAGCAGTGTACTGTTCGTTATCTTCACAATGTTCAAGATAGACATTGCACTCCCAATCATTAGTGAAATACACACTGGGCTGGGATGGAGGTCTTTCAAGAAGATGCACCTTATTTTCTTATTTCAGTATCTTGGACAAAATCTTGAACCATTTTGTCCAATTTGTCCCATCCAGTTTATGTTTATAAAGTTTCAATCTTAGATCAGGAGATGCCTTCTACAATAAGCAAATAAGTAAAGTAAGTACAATGATAAAGCATTTAACAAGGACTTTAAATTAAATGCTATGCTCCCACTACTTCCAAAACAAGTTGAGAACTCTCTAACTCAACATGGAAATAGGTGAGTAGGATCCTAATTTCACATAAGGTCTCCGCGACTCACGAGGGTGAGTTGAGATGCACAGAGAGTCTCATGCTTCCTTAGGTAGGCATGCCAGCCAATTGTGTCATGCACAATTCCTCTTAGTTAAGACAGACTAGGCGCCCTGTGTCCAGCGAGGGCTGTATACAACACAAAACCCTATCCTCTCAACAGCTGCCTCTAGTAATTCATCATGTCAATGACATATTGAACATCCATTGGCATGTGATGGTTCATTGTGTTGATTAGGCTATGACCACATCGCTTGTTTACTGCTTTTGATATCTGTTAAAGCATGCCTGGATGTGTTTTATTGTTTTGTTATCACTATAGGATTGCATGCCTGTAATGTTAGACAAAAGATAAAACTGAGAGGATGAGACCTCAAAAACCCTCAAAAATAATATCAAGTCTGTAGCCTTCTGACGCGTAGCCCTCGTCAAACTATCGATCAGTGGTGTTGTGCACTGTTTCCCACCCTCGTGGGACACACCCACTTATCTTTAGAAGTCGTGTGGTGGCAATGGTTTCCCTAGTCCAGTTAAAACTCTGGGCGTGCCTTCGCAAGGAAATTGTTGGCCCTGGGCATAACGGTCAGGATAGACTTGACTAGTTTTTCATATGTGGTGGCCACATGATGGAACTCTAGAGGCGGCCTCGAGAGGTTAGGGTTTTGTGTTGTTCCAGCCCTAGCTGGGCACAAAATGCCCGAACTGTCTTGAGAAGGGGAATTGCCTGGGTGCAATCGGCCGGCGTGCCCACCTTAAGAAGCATGGGTCACTTTGTGCATCTCATCCCACCCTCGTGGGACACGAAGCCTCATGTGGAATAAGGATCACATCTCACTAGGAAATCTCGGATTTCCTAATTGACTTTGTGGGTTGTCATTTCGATTAAAATAGTGGGAGCCATAATCATTTAATGCAAATCCAAATTAAATGATTCGAAGTAGTACTAATCTGCTTTGTTGGTTGTTGTAGATCAATGGCTACGAACAATAGCAGATGGTCACTGCGATCTATCCTGGAAAAGGATAAGTTGGTTGGATCCAACTTGATGGACTGGTATCAGAACTTGAGGATTGTCCTACAGCTTGAGAGGAAGCTCTATGTCCTTGAGCAGCATATTCTAGAGCCACTTCCATGCTCGGCCTCAGCGGCTGAGAAGGATGCTTTTGATAAGCATCAGGCTGATACATTGGAGGTTGCTAATTTGATGCTAACCAACATGTCGCCTGAATTTAGAGGGCAATATGAATCTAAGAGTGCTTTTGAGATTATTTATAATCTAAGGCAGCTCTTCAATGAATTGGTTGAGCTCAACCCTTCCAAAGTAGTCATTCAGTGTGGTGAACCGAAAGGTTTAACCAAGGAACTGAAACTAAAGATAGAAAGGATAAGGAATAACAGGTGTTATTCATGTGGAGGGCCACCTCACATGTTGAAGGACATGGTGGGACTTCAAAACGAGGAGAAGAGAAGCAGGGCTTCGTCTTCTGGCTCAGGTATTTATGTTACCGAAGTCAACCTTTCTACTTCTATATCATGAGTATTGGATACCATATACGGAGCTCATATTTGTACAAATATGCAGGTGTTCAAGAAAAGTAGAGCGGTGCGGTCTGGAGAGATTGACCTACGTGTTGGAAACGGAGCATAGGTTGCTGCTGTTGCCGTAGGACTTTTGACGCTCTCCCTGCCTTCTAGACTTCAACTAGAGTTCATTAATTGCTATTATGTACCTTCTCTTACCAAAAACATTGTATCTATCCCTTGCTTGGCAAGGAAAGGATTTAAATTTGAAATAAAAGAGGACTTCTTGTTCTTTTTCATTTGCAAATGTGTTTTATGGGAAGGGTACCTTGTGCAATGGATTATATGTCTTGGACATGGATAACTCTATATGTAACATAAATCATAAAAGGATCAAACTGAGTGGTTCAGTTGGTGCATACCTTTGGCATTGTCGATTAGCTCATATAAACAAGAATCGCATTCAACAACTCAATGCAAATGGATTGTTAGATTCAACCTCCTTGGAAGAGTTTGATACTTGCGACCAAGATTGGTGAGAGGGCAGGACATTTGTTGGATCTCATACATAGTGATGTGTGTGGGCCATTCAGTAAACAAGCCAGAGGAGGGTACAACTACTTCATCACATTTACTGATGACTTCAATAGATACGGTTATGTCTATTTGATGAGACATAAGTCTGAATCCTTTGAGAAATTTAAGGAGTTCAGACATGAAGTAGAGAACCAGCTTGGTAGATCTATTAAGGCTCTTCGATAAAATCGTGGTGGAGAGTACCTGAGCGGTGAGTTCTTTGACTATCTTAGAGAATGTGGGATTCTATCCCAACTCACTCCTCCTAGAACACCTCAATGGAATGGTGTGTCTGAAAGGAGAAATCGTACCTTGTTGGACATGGTTCGATCTATGATGAGTCATGCAACTCTACCACCCTCATTTTGGGGTCATGCACTTGAGACAGCTTCTCTCATACTGAACAATGTTTCATCTAAGAGTGTCTCCAAGTTTCCATACTAGGTATGGAGTGGGAGATGCCCAAATCTCTCTTTCATCAGAGTCTGGGGATGTGAGGCTTATGTCAAACATCAGAATTCTAGCAAGCTAGAACCCAGATCTGATAAATGCGTGTTTGTGGGATATCCTAAGGAAACTAAAGGATATCACTTCTATGTTCCCAACGAGAACAAAGTTTTTGTTGCTCGAGGTGCTGTCTTTCTAGAGAAAGAATTTCTCATGAAAGAAGTCAGTGGAAGTAAGTTTGACTTGGACGAGGTCCAAGTGCAACCACAAGACACTGAGGTGGAACCTGAGCCACTTGCACCGGTTGCTGGGCAACTAGAGGCTCAGACACAGGCCCTGCGTAGGTCTGGGAGGATTCATCGTGCACCTGATAGGTACGGGTCGCTGCCGACCCAACACGACGGATCTTCATCATTGAGGATGAACCCAGGACCTATGATGAGGCGGTCGCTGGATCGGACTCTGAGAAATGGCTTGAGGCCATGAGATCCGAGATGGATTCCATGTCGGCTAACCAAGTCTGGGATTTGGTTGAGCTACCTGATGGAGTAAAACCTATAGGGTGTAAATGGGTCTTCAAGAGGAAGACTGACATGGATGGCAACATATTTACCTATAAGGGTAGACTTGTGGCTAAAGAATACAGACAAGTTCACGGGGTGGACTATGATGAAACCTTCTCGCTAGTTGCCATGTTCAAATCCATTTGAATCCTGCTTGCTATAGCTGCATATCACGATTATGAGATATGGCAGATGGATGTAAAGACAGCGTTCCTTAACGGGAAGCTGACAGAGGATGTGTTCATGACACAACCTGATGGCTTCATCCATCCTGCAGAGGCCAATAAGGTCTGCAGGCTAAAAATATCCATTTATGGATTAAAGTAAGCCTCTCGAAGTTGGAATCTTTGATTTGATGAGGCAGTAAGAGATTACGGCTTTGTCAAGTGCGAAGATGATGCCTATGTATACAAAAAATTTAGTGGGAGCTTGGTGACATTTCTGGTCCTGTATGTCGACGACATACTACTCATCGGAAACAACATCCCTAGTCTTCAAGCTATGAAGACATGGTTGGGGAAGTGTTTTGAGATGAAAGACTTAGGGGAGGCCGCCTATATCCTAGGCGTGAGTATCTACCGGGATAGATCCAAGAAGCTCCTGGCCCTTAGTCAGAGTACTTACATTGATAAGATCCTGGAGAGGTTCAGCTTAGAGCAATCTAAGAAAGGATACCTTCCAGTGAGACATGGCCTTATTCTCTCCAAGAGCCAGTGTCCCGTCACACAGGCTGAGAGAGACGACATAAGTCGAGTGCCCTATCCTTCGGCAGTAGGTTCGATCATGTACGCGATGTTGTGTACTAGACCAGACGTGGCTTATGCTGTGAGCATAACCAGCCGATACCAATCCAATCCAGGTCTGCAGCACTAGGTGGCTGTAAAGAACATTCTATGTTTATGAGAAGAACTAAATAATGGTTCTTGGTCTATGGGGGACAAGAAGAGCTCAGTGTTCAGGGCTACACTGAGGCATCATTCCAATCTGACCCTGATGACTTTAGATCGCAGACAGGCTATATGTTCAGATTGAGTGGAGGTGCTATGAGCTGAGAGAGCTCTAAGCAATCCATTGTAACTGATTCTACGACCGAGGCTGAGTATGTCGTTGCTTCTGAGGCAGCCAAAGAAGCCATTTGGATTTGAAAGTTCATTTCTGAACTTCAGGTGGTTCCAACTACTGTGGATCCGATTGAGCTCTATTGTGACAACAATAAAGCGATGGCACAGGCAAAGGAACCACGGTCTCATCAAAAATCCAAACACATTCTCAGTAGATTTCACCTGATATGGGAGATCATTGATAGAGGTGATGTCAGGATAAGCAGAGTTGACACAGACAATAATCTGGTAGACCACTGACCAAGGCTTTGGCACAGCAGAAGCGTGATGGTCATGCGAGGGACATAGGGTTGAGATTTCTCAACAACTAAGTCTAAGTGCAAGTGGGAGATTGTTGGTGTATATGCCCTTGGACCCATTGTTGGTCCATCTTGTACTACTTGACTGTCCTAAGAAGTGTGGAGTTATCTCATAGCTTACTTAGTACACCACTGTGTGGTGAATTTCAAAAAAAGAAAAAGGAACACATTGGATGTGGATTCCATCTTTGAATAGTCATGCAAATATACTACTGTGATGCCATGCAAACAGATGTACTGCCACTCCATAAGAAAGTGTCTAATTTAGATTTTGAGTTGCGAACTGCAAATATCCCATTTTTCAATAAAATTGGGAATGTAATGTGCAGTGATTCAAAAGTATGTGTTTGTGGTGCACTGTAGAGTGCTAATTCTATCCCATGGAGAACAAAATATTTGTTGCTTAAACTGCTGTCTCTCTTGAGAAAGTATTTCTTTTGAAAGAAGCTAGTGGGAGTAGATTTGATTTGTACAAGGTCCAGAATCAACCACAATATAATTAGACACAGATGGATAGGAAAAACTCACATACAGGTTGAAAGTCAACCTGAGGTTCAAGTAACACAGGAATAACATAAGTCTGGATCGATTCGATATGCTGGGCATGACGAATTTTTCATCAAGCATGAACCTAAGACTTATATGGAAATGGAAGCGGTCAGTGGACCAGATTCCAAGAAATGGCTAAGGGCCATGAAAACCATAATGGACTCCATGTCTGCTAGTCAAGTCTGGGACTTGGATAAGCTGCCAAAGGGGTAATTCCCACAGGCTATAAATAAATCTTCTAGGAAGATAAACATGGAAGGTAACATTGTTACCTTAAAAGGCAAGCTAGTGAACAAAAATTTCAGGCAAATCCACTGGGTGGATAATGATGAAATTTTTCACCAATAGCTGAGTTTTAAGTCCATTAGGAATCTGCATAATTGCATGATCAGTTATGGTATGTTGTTATGAAAACTGCCTTTCTTACATGGACGTCTGAAAAGATATCTGTAAGGAAATAGCCAGAAGGTTTTCATATCAAGGCCATAAAGACATGCATGGTGTTATGCAAGCATGTTTAAAAGAGCCTGTGTTTACAAGAAGATCAGTGGGAGCACCTTAATAGTATTTCTTGTTCTAGATGATTGATGATATTCTCCTCACATGGAATGACATCTCAGCTCTTCACATGGTGAAGAAAAGGTTTGATATGCATTTCGAGAAGAATGATCTAGGGAATGATGCCTACATCCTAGGCATGAGGATCTATAAATAGAGATCCAAGAAAGTCATTGTCCTTTAATCAATCTATGTTCATCCAAGAGTTTCTGGAAAGGTTTATATTGGATGATTCCAAATATTGATACCTTCCAGGAAGATATGGTCTGACTCTCTTAAGGATGTTGTGTCCTGTGACACAGCTGGAGAGTAATAACATGGATCCAAAGTCCTGATACATGGTATGTAGGATGGATCATGTTTTGAATAATACACTCAAGACCATTTGTGGCAAATGCTTGGAGCATAGCCAGCAAGTTTCAATCAAATCTTAGTGTTTAAACACTAGATATCTGTGAAAGCAATCCTTATATATATACTTGGGAAGTATAAAGGATTGGAGTCTAGTCTATGATGGACAGGAAAGAATTTTGTGTACAGGGGTATACTGACACTTCATTCCAGTCTAGTGACTATTGATCACAGCCAGGATTTGCGCTTTGCCTTGTTATGGTGTTGTGTGCTGAAAGAGCATTATGCAAACTAAGGTGGCAAGATTCTACAAATAAGGCTGAGTGCATTGCAGCTCCTTGTGGCAGCCAAGGAGGCAGCTTCATTCATTTGAACTTGATCTAGTTCATAGTGCTTGATGGTCCAGTATAGTTCTTACTGGGACCATAGCATAAGAGAAGGAACTTAATGCTCAAGTATGTACTGCAGCATATCATCTGATCTTAGAGATCATGAAAAGGATGATGATCAAATTTGTTAAAATAAACACAGATAGCAATCTGGAAAAACCCACTGACCTAGCCTCTGGCGCAGCGGAAGCTAAATGGGTCATACTAGAGACATTGGAACTGACTAAACATCAGTTGTCCTTGGTCTTAGTGCAAGTGGGAGATTGTTGGTGTATATGCCCTAAAGACCAATGTATGGACATGGTCAGGCATTGTTTGAATGTACTTTGATAGAACTATTGCTTTTTATATAGGCATGGTCGTTATTATGCAGACTTCTCTACCTGCGTTGATGTATTGAGTTGCATAAATAATGTCCCAAGAGTTTGGATTGGATCCATTCTCATAAGCTATCCCCAGACAAGGTACCTTAGCAGATATGGGACAGCTTTGGTACATGTGAGACTGGTGTATGGGCTGGTTAGGTGCGGGGCATAGTAACGCAGACATACAGGTGCATTGGATGCACTGGAGTGATCCAACGTGAGGATTGACTTGTCTAGTCAACAAGTCAATCTCACATGCAAGAGGTTTGCATTGATCCTTAGACTTGAGGTATTCATGTCTAGATTTGATGATGGGTATGCTTTAATACAGTCTTACGTCTCTCCGTAACTGGGAGATCAAAACGACTGTCATTGGGCATGTCATAAGTCATGTAGAGACATGGATGACCAATAGTAGGATTTGCCCCTTCCTTATTAGAAGCATGATATCCACTCGGGGCGCCCCACCTTATTGGTGCATGATAGGAAAGTGTGGCCACACTTGTTGAGTCATGACCAATGCATTGGATAATAAACTTGAGACTAATCCAATGGCAGGATATCAGCTTAGGCAAAGGGATCTATAATGCAATGGGAATCCTCGTTGCTTGTTAGGAGTTGTTGCCATAATAACTTAAGTCCTATGACATGGGTAGCAGTGATGTGTTGCTAGATACCCCTCACTACTTATGATGCTTACATCATTGCCATCGTCGTATGGATCCTACAGGGTCACACGCAATAGACTCTTGACGTTGCTTTAATCAGAAGCCTTAGGATCAAGTTATTGGATAACTTGGATCAATTTGGAAGATTTCATCAGCGCCAATGGGCCTGATGAGTTGGAAGAAAGTTATTGGAGCCAAACTTCATTTTTGGCAGGTTGACCCGAAATTGACCTAGATTGGTCACATTTGAATTAGGGTTGCATTGGATTGGATCCAATGGCTTAATCAACCCATGCCATGAAGCTTGGGCTAGCTCATTATCCAATGAGGCCCAATAATTAGTTGTTATGAAGAGGAATTGGCTTAAAAGGGTATAATGGGGAGAAATCTCACCCCATTGGTGCCTAGGGGCATAATGGGGTGAGGGAGGCGCCTTTGCTTCATTATGGAAGTAAAGGGCGCCTAGCCCTTCTTCCTTGGATGGAATACTTGCCTCTAAGGCAAGTCTTGGGGCTGATATGGCTTGAGGACCCTTTTGGAAAGAGCTTGGGCGCATATGAGAAGTATGAAGATGTTTATGGTAAAGTCTTGGAGACTTTCCTTATGAACCCTACATGCGCCCAAACCCTTACCCTAGCTGAAACTTCTCATGCATGTTGCGCCTAGCCCCTTATCCTTTGATGGTAAGAATGCATTTGAGGCATGTCTTGGGCTGATATAGTGATGTAGGTGGGAAGCGTGTGACAATAAACTACTAAATTAAAATTCAATTATTTATTTTGAAGTTTTCAGAAAAACAGCATATTCATGAAACAGCCAGAATTCTAGGATTGCATAAAAGTATTATTTAAGAAAAGTAACTATAGGTTGCATTAGGATTGAATGAACCAAAATTCAAATAGATTAGACCCGCTTGTAGACGAAGATTTGTTCTTTCTGATGGATCCAACGATCAGAAGTTTAGGCCTGTCTTAGCGTGTTAGAAACCTGCAAAGAAAAGCTTAATTAGATTAATATTGCGAAGACAGGAAACAGAGAGATTTGGAAGCAGGCTAGCATGCGCCGATCAATGACGGCGGGGTTTGGATCACTCATGGGCGGTGTTGGAGGCAAAGGGAGGACGAGATGGTCTTGTCGGCGTTGGAGCTCGGCGAGGGGTTGTGGAGCGACGCAGCAAAATCATGCCGCGGGTGGCTAGCGAGTCTGGGAACAAGGGATCTGGGTTCCTTGAATTCGTTCTTCGTCTGGTGGAGAGTAGGCGATGCGGACTGTGTTGCTTGTAGTTTGGATGACGACCAAGAGATTGTAGGCGAGGTTGGCATGCTAGAGAGAAGAACACAGAATAAGCTTAATCAGATTAGATTTTAACAGAACAGAACACAGAATGCAGAGAACGAAATCAAGGGACGTAGCGAGAGTTGAGCAGGGATCGTCGGCGTTCATCCAGGGGTGCACGGACGTCGAAACTGCTACAACTGGGAGTTCATGTGATGGTGGCGGAGCTGTGGCCGGAGGTTCGGAGCGGATGGTGGTCGGTCGGAGGTGGCAGACGTTGAATAGCGACGATTGAGCGGAAGGCTGGCAAGAACAGGGGAAGTCGCGCGTGGAGCAGGGGTCGTCGCCGGACGGCCGGTGATGCACGGAATCAAAACCTGTTATAGTTGGGAGTTGCTGTGGTGATGGAGAAGAGGTGGCTGGAGTTTCTGGTCGAATGGTTGCCGGACGGAGGAGGGCGACGATGAAAGGCGGAACTGAGGCGAGAGCATAGTGGAAGCAGGGGAAACACGAGCGCAGAGCAGAGTTGGCCGGTGTTCGTCCGGTGGTCCACGATCGCCGGACCTGTTACAGTTGGAGGTCCCTCTGACGATGGCGAAATGGTGGCCAGAGTTTGAGAGCGATTGGTGGCAGGTCGGAGGAGAACGGTGCTGGAAGACGGAATTAGGGCGGAAAGGCTGGCGAGAACAGAGGATTCGAACGGGTGTTCGATTCCGGTGATCGGAAGGGAGGATTGGCGGATGCCGGCGGCTGAAGACTCGTCTTGGAGAGGAGGAGTGATGTTCGAAACCTTGTGAGGATCAGACCGGCGGATCGTCGGCAGCGTGCTCACAAAGATTCAGAAAATCTGGGAGTTGGCTGTAATGTGCGGATGATTGCAGCAGAGCAGGAGAGTAATGGAGAGGGATTAGAGAAGAGGAGAAGAAGGGAAGAGGGAGGGACTCAGCCCTAGAAGGAGATGAGGGGAAGGATAGGCGACACAAGCGCCTCAGAGGAGAAGAAGATCGGAGACATCATTGAGGACGAAAAACTATTTCCATTCAACAAAATTCTGCAAAATCTGCGTTTACAAGGTTCAAACTTTGATACATATAGGAGAAGATTGGGAGAGACGTTGCTGCAGAGGAACGTTGCGATTTCCATTTGAGGCTTCCACGTGAGGAGCTGGTGTAGACGTTGGAGAACTTCCATTTTTTTTGCATCGCTGAAGACGAGCGTTGGCTGCCGATGTGGGTTGGCAGCGTTGAGGTTGGGGTTGGAATATGGACTTGATTTGGCCTTGAAGAGTTTCTTATTTGGGCCCAATATGCAGCTTCATAGGTTGGCGTGGATGCAGGCAACTTCTCGAGCTTGTGTGTCTTTAGTTTATTGATTGGTTGAAGTAACACTCTTCCAATTATTGAGCTAGCTTTTAGGAGTGACCATGCTAGCTTATTTGAAGGACTCCAGGTCTTTAATTAGGGTACTTGTAGACTCCATTTGTATCTTCGTGGCCTGTGATCTCTGCCCCCATCATTTCTCCCCGGGTGAAAAAAATTCTTCCCCGAAGAATTGTTCTTGTGGCGATGGAGAAATTTTGGAGAGGCAAGAGCTAATTGTTCCTCCCGGATTTGAATCTTCAAATTGTTGTCAGCATCACAGCATATTGTCTTGTTGCTTTTTGTCCACGGTCCAATCGGCATATCAAGGGTACCTGGATTGAATTCCCTTTCTCGGCCGTACTCATTAGTAAAATTGTCATAGAAATTCATAGGACTTATAAAAGAACAAGGAATGATGAAATCAACGTGCTCAACATCATTAAGTGTAAAGAGCAAATCACGTTTGGGTTCATTATGTTCTTTTGATCCTAAAGGAGGCTTAAGGGTGTGGGTAGAAGGACCTAAAAGACAAGATTCAATGATCATAGGGTCCTGGAAAAGATTTTCTACGTCTAGGGGTTGACCTAAAGGTTGAGGATTAGGATCTAGGTCAAGCTCAAAAGGTTCTAACTTAGGTTCAAGACATGGTTCAAGAAGACCTATGGGTTTTGGTTCAGCTTTAGGCTCTCTAATAGTAGTGCTAAGATCAAGTTGAGAACCTATGGGTATGGGCCCTAAAATTGAAGGTAAAAGTTTTGGCCCTAAAATTGAAGGTGAAGGCATTGGTTCTACTTGATGGTTTGGCTCTTCATGTCTTGCTACTTCAATTTCAATGGTTTCATCAAGACATGGATTAATCTCTAATGTAGACTCTAAGGTTTGCTCAAGTTCTAAAGGGGTTGAACTTTCATCTTCTTTTTGCATGGATTGCTCCTTTTGTCTATTATACTCTTCATGCATTTGTTTAATCTGCTCCCCTAACTTATCAAGGCGATCATAGTCCTTTGACTCTAGGCTCTTAGGGTAGATGATATGTTCTAAACCTCTAAATATGATACTATAACACCATGGTTCTCTATAATGATAGGCTTGGAAATAATGAAGGAATTCATCACCTATTAAGATATCAAAATCATCTAGTCCTATAACATCACACCATATTTTGATTTTCATACCATCTAATTGAATAGGAACTAGACATTGGTGGTCAACTACAGTGATAAACTCATGATTGTCCCAAGTTATGTAGTATGGGTGGTTGTGTTTCTTTAAGATGAGTCCAAACCGTTCAGCAACCCTAAGAGTTACAGCATTAAAGCTAACTTGATGATCTATAACAGTTCTAATCTTATGGTCTTCACACCAAACAAAAGTAGTGAAACTATTAGGTCTAAGGGTGAGTCTTTGATATCCATCTCTAGAAAAGATTAAGTCTCTTTGATTATACCGACGCATTGTAAAACAAGAAACTTAGCAAGCAGGAAATGACTATTGTTTGAGTGCAAAAACTATAAACAAACCTAGCAATAAATCAGAATTGATTGCAGCAAGTTGATGACAACAATATGAACAAAACAAAATTCAGAAATCAAATGCAGAATTTATAATCCTAATTTAGCATCAAAATCACTATGTCAAGGCTGCACTCATAGGTGTCCAAGCTGAGATATATTGGTGGTAAAAGTAGCTGCAGTTTGATAGGGATTAAGTGTTGCAGGCTGCGAATTTCAAGCTGCAAATTTCAGATTCACAAAGCTGAAAAAACCCAGATGTTAATATTCAGAAATGAAGTGCAGAATTCAGCATATAGAGTATATTTCAATAGCCTGCAATTTGATATAGATAATGTGCAGCGATAGGGTGAAAACAAATCAGGAATCTCAGAATTTTAATGGTTCAAAACTGCAGAATTTAAAGATCCGAGAGTGGAGTACAAGTGCAGAATTTAGGAAGGCTGATCAAAACTTGCGAGAAGATGCAGTAGTGTGCAGAATTAATTAGAACTTTGCAAAAATTCAAATGCAGTTTTCTTTGGCAAATTTATGCAGTTTTCTTTGGCAAATTGTTTAATGCAAGCAATTTTTTTTTTCTAATCAATAAAGAGCAAATAACTTAACTAACATGCAGAAGCAATGAAGGCAACAAAACATGAAAGCATAAACTAAGAATAATTTTTTTTTTTTTTAAATGCAAGTAATTAGCAAAACATGCAAAAGCAATAAGCAATAAATCATGAAAACCAGAACTAACATTTTTTTTTTTTTTTGTGCAAAGAACAAAGCAAGGATCGTGTGGGCAGACAAGAGTTGCTCACAAACCTGCTCTGATACCAAACTGATGTAGGTGGGAAGCGTGTGACAATAAACTACTAAATTAAAATTCAATTATTTATTTTGAAGTTTTCAGAAAAACAGCATATTCATGAAACAGCCAGAATTCTAGGATTGCATAAAAGTATTATTTAAGAAAAGTAACTATAGGTTGCATTAGGATCGAATGAACCAAAATTCAAATAGATTAGACCCGCTTGTAGACGAAGATTTGTTCTTTCTGATGGATCCAACGATCAGAAGTTTAGGCCTGTCCGAGCGTGTTAGAAACCTGCAAAGAAAAGCTTAATTAGATTAATATTGCGAAGACAGGAAACAGAGAGATTTGGAAGCAGGCTAGCATGCGCCGATCAATGACGGCGGGGTTTGGATCACTCATGGGCGGTGTTGGAGGCAAAGGGAGGACGAGATGGTCTTGTCGGCGTTGGAGCTCGGCGAGGGGTTGTGGAGCGACGCAGCAAAATCATGCCGCGGGTGGCTAGCGAGTCTGGGAACAAGGGATCTGGGTTCCTTGAATTCGTTCTTCGTCTAGTGGAGAGTAGGCGATGCGGACTGTGTTGCTTGTAGTTTGGATGACGACCAAGAGATTGTAGGCGAGGTTGGCATGCTAGAGAGAAGAACACAGAATAAGCTTAATCAGATTAGATTTTAACAGAACAGAACACAAAATGCAGAGAACGAAATCAAGGGACGTAGCGAGAGTTGAGCAGGGATCGTCGGCGTTCATCCAGGGGTGCACGGACGTCGAAACTGCTACAACTGGGAGTTCATGTGATGGTGGCGGAGCTGTGGCCGGAGGTTCGGAGCGGATGGTGGTCGGTCGGAGGTGGCAGACGTTGAATAGCGACGATTGAGCGGAAGGCTGGCAAGAACAGGGGAAGTCGCGCGTGGAGCAGGGGTCGTCGCCGGACGGCCGGTGATGCACGGAATCAAAACCTGTTATAGTTGGGAGTTGCTGTGGTGATGGAGAAGAGGTGGCTGGAGTTTCTGGTCGAATGGTTGCCGGACGGAGGAGGGCGACGATGAAAGGCGGAACTGAGGCGAGAGCATAGTGGAAGCAGGGGAAACACGAGCGCAGAGCAGAGTTGGCCGGTGTTCGTCCGGTGGTCCACGATCGCCGGACCTGTTACAGTTGGAGGTCCCTCTGACGATGGCGAAATGGTGGCCAGAGTTTGAGAGCGATTGGTGGCAGGTCGGAGGAGAACGGTGCTGGAAGACGGAATTAGGGCGGAAAGGCTGGCGAGAACAGAGGATTCGAACGGGTGTTCGATTCCGGTGATCGGAAGGGAGGATTGGCGGATGCCGGCGGCTGAAGACTCGTCTTGGAGAGGAGGAGTGATGTTCGAAACCTTGTGAGGATCAGACCGGCGGATCGTCGGCAGCGTGCTCACAAAGATTCAGAAAATCTGGGAGTTGGCTGTAATGTGCGGATGATTGCAGCAGAGCAGGAGAGTAATGGAGAGGGATTAGAGAAGAGGAGAAGAAGGGAAGAGGGAGGGACTCAGCCCTAGAAGGAGATGAGGGGAAGGATAGGCGACACAAGCGCCTCAGAGGAGAAGAAGATCGGAGACATCATTGAGGACGAAAAACTATTTCCATTCAACAAAATTCTGCAAAATCTGCGTTTACAAGGTTCAAACTTTGATACATATAGGAGAAGATTGGGAGAGACGTTGCTGCAGAGGAACGTTGCGATTTCCATTTGAGGCTTCCACGTGAGGAGCTGGTGTAGACGTTGGAGAACTTCCATTTTTTTTGCATCGCTGAAGACGAGCGTTGGCTGCCGATGTGGGTTGGCAGCGTTGAGGTTGGGGTTGGAATATGGACTTGATTTGGCCTTGAAGAGTTTCTTATTTGGGCCCAATATGCAGCTTCATAGGTTGGCGTGGATGCAGGCAACTTCTCGAGCTTGTGTGTCTTTAGTTTATTGATTGGTTGAAGTAACACTCTTCCAATTATTGAGCTAGCTTTTAGGAGTGACCATGCTAGCTTATTTGAAGGACTCCAGGTCTTTAATTAGGGTACTTGTAGACTCCATTTGTATCTTCGTGGCCTGTGATCTCTGCCCCCATCATATAGTGCTTGGACTTTTATGGATAGGTTGAATGAGGTTTATGGAAAAGTCTTGGAGACTTTCCTTACTTCAAGACACCTCATCCTAGCCATACACTTCGCATGATCCTAGCTCTTGCCCAAACCGCCTCTAGTCCTATTTATAGGACCCATTGTCGCCCTCTCTAGATGATGAACGCTTGGAGACGTGAACACACAAAGAGGGGCGAGAGCAAGGGCAAAGGGCGACAACATCAAGGTGGTGCAACCCTTCTTCCTAATAGTGGCCGCAAGTCTTCTCCTCCCTCTCCTCTTGGCGTGACTTGGAGAAGGACTTGGTGGCGTGACTTCCTCTCAATCTTCCTCAAAGCCGAAGCTCTTCTTCTCCCTCTTCTCTTGGAGTAAAGAGGAAAAGGAGTTGGCGGCATCTTCCTTGCACTTGGCGCATGAGCCTTGGAGGTGGCGCAAGAAGAGTGAAGGAACCCTAAGGCTCGATTCTCTTCCCGAGGCTAGCACCGAGCGTGGAAGGGAGCAACGATCAAGGAGTCGACGTGTGGATACTTGTAGAGGGCGAACATTTGGGCGCCTTCAACATGGCTTCGACATCTAGATAAGCAAAAGAGGTACATCTCTAACACATCCTTGTGTCCTCTCTCTCACATGGATCCTTGGGACCGGAATGTGTTTTGGGTGTAATGCTTCTTCCGCTGCGTCCTGGGACTGCAAAAATTTTAAATTACACCCGGTATTCCCTAACAGTAGCAATTTTAGCAATTTCCTAAACTCACTTAGCACGTTTAAGCATAGCTCGCGTTGGGGACTGCGGTGCCTCGTGGTTTAGCTCACACGTCTATGAAGCTGAAACAAACCAAGAACAAGAGATCCAACCACGCCTCTGATGGTGGATGGCCAGGGGTAAAGGATCAAAGAAAACCACAGCGAATGAATGCAATGAAAACGTAAAGAAGCAAGCGAACCTGACCCACCGGAAAGGTGGGATTTACTTCTTATAAAGCAGGAAACACAAGCTAGAAATACGTCGAGTCGAGACACCGGTCGTCAACTCTTACAAACTCCGAAGGCAAAGAGACTTCACCTTCCACACAGGCTAGAAGCTCTCTTGCTCACCAGGAGATCTCTACCTCTAAGAGAACTACTCCACACACTGTTGGGGTATGCCCTTAAGGCTAATGTTTGAAGCCTTGGGATTGTAACAGTATCATGTATAAACCCTTGTGTTTATAAAGGCAATGGTTGTTATTCAGTTTGTTACATTGTCTGCTGCAATACATGTGCTTCTGAATAATGTCTCAGAGCTGTTCAGCTTGGCTGACATGCTATGTGTCCTTAGTCGAGATATCTTGGTGTACATGAGACAGCCTTGATATGCTTAAGACTAATATGTGTTCTAATCTTATAGGATGCTTCGAGCATGAAATAAGATGTAGACTCATGGGTACATTGGATGTACTGGACAGACCCTACTAGGATATTCAATTGCTTGTCACAATGTGAATAATCCTTGATTGCAACAAGTGGCACATTTCCTCTGACTTGAGATCACTTGTTTTTTTAAATGATGATTGTCATTGTTTTGAGGTAGTTCAATATCATTTGAAACATAATTGTTATAGACTATCTTGGATGGTGAGCTTGAGTCATGTTAGGGCACTAGTGATAGATAAAGGATGGCCGTCTCCTTCATTGGAGTGTGATGTTCTAATGGGGCCCCCCCTGGATGAGATGATTGAGAAAGTGTATGGCCATTCCCAGGTGACTATGTTCATCTGATCTGATCATGCTCATCATATTGGAGCTACAGGCTTGACACGCTTGTCCAATAAGAACATCCAGTGGCAAAGGAATCATGTACGCCTGGTGAAGTGGATTCACACTTGTGCTGTGGTTTGGGTGTAGTCTTGGAAGACTCTTTCTTTTATATCGGGAGACAGTGATGTGTTGCTAGATACCCCTCACTGATGGTGATGACGTAAGTTATCGTTACCGACATTTAAAGGAAACCCTTAGGGTCGCACAATTTGATGATATGGCTTACTTAAGTCAGATCGTGTGGACTGAATTGTTTAGGTTCAGTTTAAAGGGATTTAATCTCTGATTGTGAGTGAGATCTGGTCTGATCATGTTTGATTGATTAGGGCTTGAGATCGGTAAGATTCGATTGAGAGAATGGATGCTAGATTGGTGAGATCAGGAGCATCAAGAGATCAACGGTCAGATCAAGAACCTTAGGGTTTAATGTGATCTGGACTAATGGCTTGGGTTAATTGGTCTTTGAACCAAACCAAAATTGAACCAGCTCATCATGTGAGCGTACGGTTCAAGTTAAGAGAAATATGCGATTGGGAAAAACCCTTGATCGCATGTTGAGGAGTGGCTTTCTATTTTTAGAAAGCATGATCACATACGTGACCACGCCTCACCTCTTCACGCCTGTTGTTGTCGCCCCTCTCTTCTCGTGTGTTTTTTGGGAGGCACTCTCGTGGAAGAGGTTTTGACGACAAGGAAGAATCGCCAAGTGTGGATCTCATCTTCTTCATCCCTTCTCACACGACAAGGTCACTTGGGGAACCTTGCTAGCACAAGGAGCGTCCAAGGAGAAAGCCATCGATCATCTTGTGTGTGGCGCTTTGGAGGAGAACCCCATCGTTCTCTCTTCTTCCTAGACACCATCTAAGTGATGGCCATGGTATGAGTCATTACCATTCTATTGCGATTGATTTTAAAGTTGATCATATATCATGCATTCGATCCCTAGAAACCCCTTCCGCTGCATGTAAACCTCCATATGCGCCTATTAGGGTTTCGCTCCCCCTTGTTAGGGGACTTTCAATTGGTATCAGAGCCAGGTTTATATGCATGTTTGTATGATTGCTAGTGATCCATGTTTGCGCAACACCTTAGATCTAACCTTCATGCGAAAACTACATGATGTATGATTTTTATCATTAGCGCATGTATCTAGTTGGCGCATCCATTTAGTTTTTCTCAAAAACTTCTTTACTTGCGCGACTCACCTTAGATCTAAGTGGCGCCTGCTATAAGTCCTTAGAATGGTTAGTAGGGTTGAAGTCATCTCTAGTTAAGATCCAACTAGTCTGATCAGACCATCTGACAGCCTAGATGGGTCGACCAGATGGCACCTATGCGCAAGCATAAGGTGGCTATAGGTCGACTGCATCAAAGGCGTGTAGCGAGGTCTGGTTGAGACAACCAGTGAACACGCATGAGTTAGGCCCGGGGTCACACCCGCTTGCCAAAACTCATGTAGGTTGTTCAGCCCTAGCGCATGCATAGTTGACCACTGGGTCGACTCAAGTCAGTTAGGACTTGGTGCATGCAAGGGCAGTGGATCTGACTAGGTCTGATGATTGGATCCCTATTAATGGACCGTTGTAAGGTAGTAGGGCACATAAGGAAAATAAAATTGAAGCCAATGGGTTTTTCGAAAATTTTATTTTCATGAATGGATCACATGTTGATTGTAAGCATATGCTTGTTTATTTAATCTTATGTGGGACGCCTAATTAATGTGTGCTGTTCTGGGGCCTGCGTGCCTGGTTAAAATTTGTAAATTAATTTTTATTGTGATCTGCGCATCACATTTTTATTTAATTTATAAACTGTAATTGACCTGCGAGTCAATCTTGTCTAGATAGATTAAATTGTATTTTAATCAGACAAGAGCACAGAGCACACTTGGCAGAGGCGCATGCAGCAGTGGCTTGACCAGACGGGAGGTCTAGGGTTCGACCCTAGGACAGGCGCATTTTCCCTGGTGGGCGCACCTGAGCTGCAGTTGGCGCTTGGGCCCTAGGTTGGGCCAGATGAGAAGCAAAAGCCCTGTTGGTGTATATGCCCTAGGACCTAGCTTTGGTCAACTTATGTACTACTTGACATTGATATTTATATATCATTCTGGCATTGTCGTTATCATTGTCTGTCTACACCTGCGATTGTGTACTTACATGATAATGTCCCTGGAGACAGATTGGATCTGTGCTCAAATAATCATCCCCAGTCAATGTACCTTAGTAGATATGGGACAACTATGGTACTTGTAAAACTGGTATGTGGGCTGGTTAGGCACGGGGTGCTAACGCAGACACATGGGTATATTATGGGAGGATATACTGGATAGACCCGCTATGAGGCTATGACTTGGTGTCATGAGTTATCCTCATAAGTGACAGGAGATGCATTGATCCCTTGACTTGAGGTCATTGATCATTCTATATGGTTAGAGACTTGCTTTGATGCAACCTAACACCTTGCCGTAGTTGGAAGGTCATAAAGGTTGTCATTGAGAGTGTCACGACCCATATGAGAAGGTCAATGGACAGACATAGGATTTGCCCCTTCCTTTGGGAAGCTTGATATCCATGGAGCTCCTCTATGGTTCTATGACTGAAAATGTATGGCCATACCCAGGTAAGAACCTGATTTAGTCATAGCCATGTGATTGGGTGAAAACAAGTGGTGACACACTTGTCCAATCGGATATCAGTTCGGCAAAGAGACTGTAATGCATCTGTACCTAGTTGCGATGATGGGGATGTCGATGTCGATATCCATTCCAATGACCTGGGTAGCAGCGATGCACTGCTAGGTGCCACTCACTGCTTGTGGTGACCTTTGGTCAGCACTGCCAGCGTCAGAGGAACCTACAGGGTCGCACACCTTGATACTTGAGTTCTCGTATTGATCGGGAAGCCTTATGATCGAGTTATTGGATAACTCGGATCTTATTGGGAGATTTCATCAGCGCCAATGGGCCTGATGAGATGGAAGAATATTATTGGAGCCAAACTTCATTTTTGGCAGGTTGACCCGTATTTGACCATGGTTGGTCACATTTGAATTAGGGTTGCATTGGATTGGATCCAAGTGCTTAATCAACCCATGTAATGGAGTTTGGGCTAGCTCATTATCCAATGAGACCCAATAACAAGTTCTCATGAAGAGATGAGAGGTTAAAAGGGTATAATGGGGAGAGACACAACCCCATTGGCGCCTAAGGGGCATAATGGGGTTAGGGTGGCAAAATTGCTTCATTAAGGAAGCAATTGGCGCCTAGCCCTCTTCCATTGATGGAATGTATGCCTTTAAGGCATTGCTTGGGGCGCAAGGCAAGGCCTTGGCGCACAAGGAAGGCGTGGAGCTTAATGAGGAAAGGTTGAATGAAAATTAAGGAAATGTCTTGGAGACTTTCCTTATCTCAAACCTCTTCATCCTAGCCCTACACTTGTCTTGATCCTAGCCCATACACTAACCGCCTCTTGCCCTATAAATCAGATCCTAATCGCCCCCTCATAATTATGATCGGCTCTTGAAGGCGTGAATACAAGAGGAGGGGCGAAACCAAAGGTTTGAAGGGCGACAACTTCAAGAAGTGGCGCATCTTCTTCTTCCATCAAACCCTAGCCGCAAGCTTCATCCTTTCTTCCTCCTTTGGCGCAAGAGACTTGAAGGCTTGGCGGCATTCTCCTTATTCCTCTCTTCTTCATCAATTGGCGCTTCTACCTTGGAGGTGGCGCAAGTACTGAAGAGGGAGCACAAGGCTTGGATCTTCTTCCCGAGGCTAGCACCGGGCGAGGAAGAAGAGAACTCAAGAGATCCGTGTGTGTGAGACTGCAGAGGGCGGACACTTGGACGCCTACATCGGCATCGCTCTCTTCTTTGCTATAAGGTATTTCTTAACTCATCGTGTCGACTCCCTTGCATGCGATCTTCACTGGGTTTTTGGGACCGGCCTGTTTCGGGGACATTCTTCCGCTGTGCAAATATGTATGTCCATGACTCTGAAAAATTGTAAAATGTCCCCGGGGTTTCCCAACAGTGGTATCAGGGTGACTTGCAAGCCTCGAACGATGTTTTATGCTTTTCTTTCATGCTCACATGCCATGTCTCTATTTTCGTAAATAGCATGATGCATGGCAATCAATTTTTCTAAAAGTAGAAAAATTAGGGTTTCTTGTTTCTATCATCCTCTCAATCTCTTTTGGATTTTTGGACTATTTTTCTTGTTTGATTTAAAGATCAAAGGCGCACGTAATTTTGTCAAGTAGGACGGGCATTGTGTCTCCGGACTGGCCAGGTCTCTTGATATGACAAAATTGCCAGCCGAAAGGATCTCTGAAATCATCTTGAAAAATAAATCGCAATTAACCAAAAGATTTGTGAGAAGAAGATGAGAAGAAGAGACTAGTTTTATGAAAAAGTAAAATTTCTAATTTTATGTTTTTCATGAGCATGTAGAATTGCATGAGTAAATACCTTGATTGTGCATGATGTTGTGATCATTAGTCAAGCCACCTTTGCATGCCTGTGATGTATCCTTGTGAGGCCTGCGTGCCGCTTTTCCTTTTGCAAAGAAGAAGATTAGGGTGGCGCATGTACTTGGAGCTTGGCGCATGCATCGAAGGAAGAGGCGCAACAAGCTTGCATAGTGGCGCAAGTTGGGCATGGCCGAACCCTTGGGTTTGTGTGCTAGTTAACTTGGCTTCTTGCATGGTGGCGCATCCTCCACAAAGAAAGACCATGGCATTGGCCGAACCTTTGGGGTCTACCCTTAGGGTTTGTGAGCTAAACCATGTGGGAAGGACCTTGGAGCCGACCTTGAGGACCAAGATAGAGGGCGGCTAGGCTAGGTCTATTTTAGGGGCTTGAGTCCTATGTCAAGAGTTGAATCTCCTTAGGCATGAGTTGATTCAATGTCTTGAAAGGGCTTTGATCACATCATCCTTTACTGCTTTCCCTATCTGATAAAAGCATGCCTGAAATGTTTTATCGTTATGTTATCACTATAGGAGAGCATGCCTGTATTGTTAGACATAAGATAAAACGTAGGATGATGAGACTTAAAAACCCTCAAAGAAATATCAAGTCTAGTAGCCTTCTAACGCGTAGCCCTCACTAAGCTATCGATCAGTGGAGTTGTGAATTGTTTCCCACCCTCGTGGGACACACCCACTTATCTTTAGAAAGTGCGTGGTGACAATGATTTCCCCAGTCCAGTTTTAACCTGGACGTGCCTTCGCAAGGAAACTCGTTGGCCCTGGGCATAACGGTTAGGAATGGACTTGACTAGAAGTTCACATGTGCCGGGCACATGGTGAAATTCTAGAGGCATCGTTGAAAGGTTAGGGTTTCATGTTGTATCCAGCCTTCGCTGGACATGAAACGCCTAGACTGTTTCAATAAAGGGAGTTGCTTGGAGCAACCGGCTGGCGCGCCCACCTTGTGAAGCATGGGTCACTTTGTGCATCTCATCCCACCCTCGTGGGACGCGAAGCCTCATGCGAAATAAGGATCCCATCTCACTAGGAAGTCTTAAACTTCCCGATTGACTTTGTGGGTTGTCAATTCGAATCAAAATAGTGGGAGCCATAATCATTTAAAACAAGTCCAGTTTAAATGATTCAAAGTAGTACTAATCTGCTGTTTCTTGGGTGTTGTAGAATAATGGCTACGAACACTGGCGGATTGTCACTGCGATCTATCCTGGACAAGGATAAGTTAGTTGGAACTAACTTTATGGACTGGCATCGGAATTTGAGGATAGTCCTCAAGCTTGAAAAGAAGCTATATGTCCTGGAACAGCCTCTTCCTGCGGCTCCTCCGCCTAATGCCCGAATGGCAGAAAGAGATGCTTATAGGAAGCATCAGGATGACTCTTTGGAGGTTGCATGTCTCATGCTAGCCAGCATGGCACCTGAATTGCAGGTGCAGTATGAGGAGCAGAACGCTTTTCAGATGATCACTCGTCTGAAACAGATGTTCGAGGCTCAGGGTAGAACTGAGAGATTTGACACTGCCAAAGCAGTCTTTCGGTGCAAGTTGTCTGAGGGTGCACCAGTGAGACCCCATGTTCTCAAACTCATTGGGAATGTGGATCATCTCAGGAAACTGGGACATGCCATAGACAACGAGCTGGTTGTGGATCTTATTCTACATTCCCTGCCCCCTAGCTTCAGTCCGTTTATCATTAATTTCAACATGAACCGGATTGAGTGCACACGGGAGGAATTGATGAATATGCTCCAAACAGCCGAGCGCGAGATGGGTAAGACCAAACCCAATTCTGTTCTTTTGGTCCCTGCGACCAAGAAGATAAAGAAGAAGGGTAAGGCACGTGCTAAGGGCAGTGCCAAAGGTCCTACCAAGGCACTGAAGAAAAGGGCGAAGAAGTCAAAGGACCAGAGGTGTTTCCACTGTGGCGAGCAGGGTCACTGGAGAAGGGACTGCAGGCAGCTTCAGAATGAGGAGAAGAAAGGCTTGGCCTTAACTTCTAGTTCAGGTATCTATGTTACAGAAGTCAATCTTTCTACTTCTATGTCATGGGTATTGGATACCGCATGTGGAGCTCATATTTGTACACATATGCAGGGGCTCAAGAAAAGTAGAACGGTGAAGCCTGGAGAGATAGACCTACGAGTTGGAAACGGGGCACAGGTTGCTGCTGTTGCTGTAGGCGTTTTGACTCTCTCCTTGCCTTCTGGACTTCACTTAGAACTAGATAATTGCTTCTATGTACCTTCTCTTACCAAGAACATTATATCCATTCCTTGCTTAGCAAGGAAGGGCTTTAAATTTGAAATAAATAAGAACTCCTGTTCTTTCTCATTTGCAAACATGTTCTATGGGAAGGGTACTTTATGCAATGGTCTGTATATCTTGGATATGGAAAGTTCTATTTGTAACATAAGTGATAAAAGGACCAAACTGAGTGGTTCAGTTGGTGCTTTCCTATGGCACTGTCGATTGGCCCATATAAACAAGAATCGCATCCAACAACTCCATGCAAATGGATTGTTAGATTCAAGTTCCTTGGAGGAATTTGATACTTGTGAACCTTGTTTATTAGGGAAAATGACAAAAGCGCCCTTCACCAAGATTGGTGAGAGGACAGGAGGTTTATTGGATCTCATACATACTGATGTGTGTGGGCCTTTCAATAAACAAGCCAGAGGAGGGTACAACTACTTCATTACCTTCACTGATGACTTCAGTAGGTATGGTTATGTCTACCTAATAAGACATAAGTCTGAATCCTTTGAGAAATTCAAGGAGTTTAAGAATGAAGTAGAGAACCAGCTTGGAAGATCCATTAAAGCTCTTCGATCAGATCAAGGTGGAGAATACCTGAGCGGTGAGTTCTTTGACTATCTGAAGGAGTGTGGGATCGTATCCCAACTCACTCCTCCTGGAACACCTCAATGGAATGGTGTATCTGAGAGGAGAAATCAAACTTTATTGGATATGGTTCGATCTATGATGAGTCATACAACTCTATCTCCCTCATTCTGGGGGCATGCACTAGAGACAGCTTCTCTGATACTGAATAACGTTCCATCTAAGAGTGTCTCCAAAATACCATACGAGGTATGGACTGGGAGACGCCCTAATCTCACTTTTATCAGAATCTGGGGATGTGAGGCTTATGTCAAACGTCAGGATTCTAGCAAGCTAGAACCTAGATCTGATAAGTGTGTGTTTGTGGGGTATCCTAAGGAAACTAGAGGATACTACTTCTATGTCCCAGCCGAGAACAAAGTTTTTGTTGCTCGGGGAGCTGTCTTTCTGGAGAAAGAATTTCTCATGAAAGAAGTTAGTGGGAGGAAGTTTGACTTGGATGAGGTCCAAGTGCAACCACAAGATATAGAGATGGAATCTGAGCCACCTGCACTGGTTGTTGGACAACCAGAGGCTCAGACACAGGTCCCACGTAGATCTGGGAGGATTCGTCGTGCACCTGAGAGGTATGGGTCGCTGCCGACCCAACACGATGGAATCTTCATCATTGAGGATGAACCCAGGACCTACGATGAGGCGGTCAGTGGACCGGACTCCGAGAAATGGCTTGACGCAATGCGATCCGAGATGGATTCCATGTCAGCTAACCAAGTCTGGGATTTGGTTGAGCCGCCTGATGGGGTAACACCCATTGGATGCAAATGGGTTTTCAAAAAGAAAACAGACATGGATGGCAACATAGTTACCTATAAAGGTAGATTGGTGGCTAAAGGATTTAAACAAGTCCACGGGGTGGACTATGATGAAACCTTCTCGCCAGTTGCCATGATTAAATCCATTCGGATTCTACTTGCAATAGCTGCATATCATAACTATGAGATATGGCAGATGGATGTGAAAACAGCGTTCCTTAACGGGAAGCTGACTGAGGATGTGTATATGTCACAACCTGATGGTTTCATCCATCCTGCAGAGGCTAGTAAAATCTGCAGGCTAAAGAGATCCATTTATGGATTAAAGCAAGCATCTCGAAGTTGGAATCTTCGATTTGATGAAGCCGTGAGAGATTATGGCTTTATCAAAAGCAAAGATTGAAAGTCCCCTTCAAGGGGGAGCGCAAAAGGGGGTGAAACCCTAATAAAGGGGGCGCATGAAATATTATAGGGGTGTCACCCTCAAGACCGCATGTAGATCATATGATTAACTTGGTTATATTGCAAAGATCAAGTTGAGATCTATTACCATAGCCATGAGGAAGGAGGCGGCTTGGAAGCAAGAGGGCAAATGAGCTCTCCTCCAAAGAAGACGCACACAAGGATGATGAAGGCTTCCTCCTTGCGCAATTCTTGTGCTAGCAAAAATCACCAAGTTCTCCTTGCGTGTGTCGAAGTCAAGAGATGCTTGGCCGAACTCTCTTCTCGTCAAGGAAGAAGCTCTTTCTCCTCTCTAGCCAAGACGACAATCGAATTCAATTCATCATCATCATTTAGGCGTTTTCCAAGTGATGGCGTTTTATGACTTCCAAATATGGCAAGTCATGAAGCCATGCGCTCACCCATAAGAAAACCGCCCAAATATGATTGAGCCTTGAACCATGCATTCACATATGTGAACCGGTTCAAGCTAATTCAATTCAATTCAATTCGGTCCAAAGACCAAACCAAACCGGCCCATGGTCTAGATCTCTCTAAACCAAAATGGCTCAAGATCTAACCGTTCATCTCATGATGTTCCTGATCTCACCGATCTAGAATCATCTCTCTTGATCGAAGCTTACCGATCTCAAGCCCCAATCAATCAAACATGATCAGACCAGATCTCACTTACAATCAGAGTTTAAACTCCTTTAAACTGAACCCAAAGAATTCAGTCCACACGATCAGACTTAAGTAAGCCATATCATCAAGTTGTGCGACCCTAAGGGTTTCCTCTAAATGTCGGTAACGATAACTTACATTATCACGATCAGTGAGGGGTATCTAGCAACACATCACTGTCTCCCGATATAAAGGAAAGAGTCTTCCAAGACTACTCCCAAACCACAGCACAAGTGTGAATCCACTTCACTAGGCATACATTTTTCCTTTGCCACTGGATGTTCTTATTGGACAAGCATGTCAAGCTTGTTATTCCAATATGATGAGCATGATTAGATCAGATGATCATAGTCACCTGGGTATGGCCATACACTATCTCAATCATCCCATCTAGGGGGCCCCTATAGAACATCACACTCCAATTAAGGAGATGGCAATCCTTTATCTATCACTAGTGCCCTAACCTGACTCAAGATCATTATCCAAGATAGTCTATAATCATTATGTTTCAAATGATATTGAACTACCTCAAAACAATGACAATCATCATTTAGAAACACAAGTGATCTCAAGTCAGAGGACATGTGCCACTTGGTGCAAACAAGGATTATTCACATTGTGACAAGTAATTGAATATCCTAGTAGGGTCTGTCCAGTACATCCAATGTACCCATGAGTCTACATCTTATTCCATGCTCGAAGCATCCTATAAGATTAGAATACATATTAGTCTCAATTATATCAAGGCTGTCTCATGTTCACCAAGATATCTCGACTAAGGACTTTATAGCATGTCAGCCCAGCTGAACAGCTTTGAGACATTATTCAGAAGTACACTAATTGCAGCAGAGAAGGTAACAACCTGAATAATAACCATGCCTTTATAAACACAAGAGTTTATTACATGATACTGATACAATCCCAAGGCCTCAAACATTAGCCTTAAGGGCATACCCCAACAATCTCCCACTTGCACCTAATCTAATGGTTGAGAAATCTCAAACCCATATTATTACAGTGCTTCTCATGCTTCTGCTGCGCCAGAGGCTTGGTAAGCGGGTCAGCTAGATTGTCATCTGTATGAACCTTGCATATTTTGATCTCGCCACGATCAATGATCTCCCGGATCAAGTGAAACCGTCTCTGTATGTGCTTGGACTTCTGGTGCGACCGTGGTTCCTTTGCTTATGCGATTGCTCCAGTGTTATCACAGAAGATAACCAAAGGATCTGCACTCGAAGGAACGACACCAAGTTCTCTCACGAACTTACGAATCCACACTGCCTCCTTGGATGCTTCAGAGGCTGCAACATACTCGGCTTCTGTTGTGGAATCAGCAACAGTTGACTGTTTGAAACTCTTCCACACCACTGCTCCACCATTCAAGCTAAAAACATAGCCTGATTGCGATCGGAAATCATCCTGGTCAGACTGGAACGAAGCGTCAGTATATCCTTCTATACTGAGTTCTTCCTGACCACCATATATCAAGAACATATCTTTGGTCCTCCGCAGATATTTTAAGATGTTCTTGACTGCAATCCAGTGTGCCTGTCCTGGATTACTTTGGAAACGACTGGTTACGCTTAACCCGTAAGCGACGTCTGGGCGAGTACACAACATCGCATACATAATGGACCCAATAGCCGAAGCATAAGGCGTATTGTCCATTTCATCTTTCTCAGTCTGTGTTTGTGGACACTGACTCTTCGAAAGATTCAGACCATGTCTGACTGGAAGATATCCTCTTTTAGAATTCTCTAAATGGAATCTCTCCAGGACTTTATCGATGTAAGTACTCTGGCACAGCCCGAGAAGCCTCTTAGATCTATCCCTGTAGATCTTTACACCTAACACATAGGCTGCTTCTCCTAAATCTTTCATCTGAAAACATTTTCCTAACCATGCTTTAACAGCATGCAGTTCAGGAACATCGTTTCCAATGATTAAGATATCATCGACGTAGAGGACTAGGAATGTAATTACGCTCCCACTAAACCTCTTATATACACACGGGTCATCCTCGTTCTTGATGAAGCCAAACTCAGAGATTGATTCATCAAAACGAATATTCCAGCTTCTTGATGCTTGTTTAAGTCCATAAATGGACTTCTTTAACTTGCATATTTTATGACGATCTGATGGAATAGTGAAACCTTCAGGTTGTGTCATATACACATCCTCATTAAGATTTCCATTAAGGAAAGCTGTCTTCACATCCATCTGCCAGATCTCATAATCGTAATATGCAGCTATCGCGAAAAGAATCTGAATAGACTTGAACATGGCTACAGGAGAGAAAGTTTCATCATAATCTATCCCGTAGATTTGTTTGAAACCTTTCGCAACTAGCCTGCCTTTATAGGTAACCACGTTACCATCCATGTCAATCTTCTTCTTGAAGATCCATTTACAGCCTATAGGGATTACTCCCGGGGGCGGATCAACCAAATCCTAGACTTGGTTATCTGACATGGAGTCCATTTCGGCTCACATAGCTTCAAGCCATCTAGCTGACTCCGGTCCACTGACCGCATCCGCATAAGTGAGGGGTTCATCATTATCAATGATGTAGACTCCGTCATAGCGCTCAGGCTCTCGACGGATCCTTCCCGATCTTCGCGGTTCCCGTGATATCTGAGCCTCAGGTTGTTCAATAACCTGTTCTACCGGCTCAGGCTCATCCATCTGTGCTTGACTACTTTGTCCTTCATCTGGATTCTCATCCAGCTTTATTTCTCTCCCACTGGCCTCTTGCAGAAGAAACTCCTTCTCAAGAAAAATGGCCGTCCGAGCAACAAATACCTTGTTCTCTTTGGGATCGTAGAAATAATAACCCTTAGTTTCCTTAGGGTAACCGACAAAGAAGCATTTCTCAGATCTGCTCTCCAGTTTCCCAGAGGCGAGCTTTTTGACATAAGCCTCGCAACCCCAGATCTTAATAAATGTCAAGCTAGGCTGTTTCCCATACCATAACTCATATGGAGTCTTTGAAACTGCCTTGGATGGCACTCGGTTTAGTACCTTTGCAGCTGTCTCCAGTGCAAATCCCCAAAAGGAGTAAGGTAGAGTAGCCTGACTCATCATAGAACGAACCATGTCAAGCAACGTTCTATTTCTCCTCTCGGACACACCATTCCATTGCGGTGTTCCTGGCGGAGTGAGCTGTGAGATAATCCCACACTCTTTCAGATAGTCAGTAAACGCATGACTCAAGTATTCTCCACCTCAATCAGAATGAAGTGCCTTGATATTTCGGCCTAGCTGATTCTGTACTTCATTTTTGAACTCTTTGAACTTGTCAAAAGATTCACTCTTATGTCTCATCAAATAGACATAACCATACCTACTGAAATCATCAGTAAAGGTAATGAAGTACTGATAGCCACCTCTGGCATGTTTACTAAATGGCCCACACACATCACTGTGTATAAGGTCAAGTAAACCTGAAGCCCTTTGACCTTTGTTAGGAAAAGGAGACTTCGTCATTTTACCCAATAAACAAGCTTTGCATGTATCAATCTCCTCATAGGAGAATGATCCCAGCAGTCCATGATCATGCAACCGCTTAATGCGCTTCTTGTTAATATGGCCTAAACGACTATGCCATAACAAGGTGCTGTCATCAGCATACTTGGCTTTCTTATTATCAATATTTTGTATAGAATATTCCATGTCCAACATGAATAACCCATTGTTAATTGAACCAGTAGCATAGACAATATTATCAAGAGTAAGATAACACTTTGAAATCTTGCATTCAAAGGAAAACCCTTTCCTGACAAGAGCAGGAATAGAGATAATATTTTTGGTGATACTAGGTACAAAATAACAATTGTTTAATTCCAATACAATGCCAGATGGTAAAGAAATGAAATAGTCTCCTACAGCAACAGCAGCAACCCGTGCCCCATTTCCAACGCGTAGGTCCACCTCATGCTGTCCCACCTGCCTTCTTCTCTTGAGTTCCTGTACATTTGAACAAATGTGAACTCCACATGCAGTGTCCAACACCCATGAAATGGAAGAAGAAGATAACATGACCTCAGTCACATATATACCCGAGCCAGAAGCAATGCTTCCCCTCTTATCTCCTTGGAGCGCTTTACAGTCCTTTTTCCAGTGACGCAGCTGGCCACAGTGGAAACACCTGTTGTCCTTCGACCGCTTTACCTTCTGTTTCAGAGCCTTACTGTAGTTCTTGACAGGGGCTTTGCCCTTCTTCCCCTTCTTCTTGTTCCTGGAAGGAACCATTAAGACAGAGGTTGAAGGCTTTCCCTTCAGAGTTTCCTCAGTAGTCAAGAGCATATTTAGCAGCTCTGCCGGAGTACAATCGATTTTGTTCATATTAAAGTTAATAATGAACGCATCGAAAGAAGGCGGAAGAGACTGCAGAATAATATCTACAGCAAGCTCCTGGTTGATGGTATGCCCCAGTTTCTCCAGAGCCTCCTTGTGCCCAATCATCTTGAGCACGTGAGCTCCCACTGGGCTCCCTTCAGCCAGTTTGCTCTGAAAGAAAAGCTTTGTCAGATTATAGCGTTCTGTCCTCGCCTGTGCAGCATACAGCATCTTGAGGTTCGCTATAATCTCTATAGCCGACATATCCTCATGCTGACGCTGCAGCGGTGGCGTCATAGACGCTAGCATCAGGCAAGCGACATCAATGCTATCATTGACGTGCTTTTCATAGGCATCACGAACCGCCCTTGCAGCGTTCGCAGCGGGTTGAGGCGGCACAGCCGTCTCGAGGACATACAGTTTCCTCTCTGCCTTAAGAACGATCTTAAGGTGTCCGAACCAGTCTGAGAAGTTTGGCCCAGCAAACTTCTCCCTTTCCAGTAGGGATCGCACATTGAAGCTCATGGTGTTCGTTGTTGCAGGAATCTACAACAATGCAAGAACAGCAAGGTCAGTATCAATGTTTAGAATCAATCCAGGACTTAAGAAAGATTCTTTTCTCACTATTTTATCTGACTGAAAAATCCATTAAACAGTCCGAAAGAGTAACACTCTTTTAGTGAGATGGGACCCAGATTTCATACTTGGTCTCCGCGTCCCGCTCAGGCGAGATAAGATGCACAGAGAGTACAAGTACTAATTTCTGGTAGGCAGTCCCTGCCAATCGCCAACCCGTGCGATTCCCCTTCATCTGGGCAATCCAGCAGACTGTGCCAACTGAGTTGGTACAACACAATCTCTGACCCCACAGATGGCTGCCTCCATGTGCTACCATATGCGCCACATATGTAGCCTACATGGTCAAGCTGACCCGACCTACTCCCTGGACCACCACGTGCTATGCTGAGCAACGAGAAGCGATAAATCCCCTCTCTGTAACACGCAGGTGAAATCCCGCACCGTCTGAAGATAGATGGACGTGCCCACTGAGTGGGTACAACACGGCTCCAACGATAGTCAGAACAGTGAGGTTTCGCGTCAGAAGGCATTACGTGCTTGATATTTTAGCTTTTGGATTTTAACGGTCTTTTATCTTCTTACTATCAGGCAAATCCTATGGCTATAGCAGAAGATAAATAACTCATGCAATTCTAATTATATAATCAATAAAAAGAAAGCATGGATCTTATGTGGAAAAAGCCCATAGCCTAAGTAAGACCTTAAGATACTTAAGTCTTCACTTGCTCTTCTTGGGTCTTTAGCATCTCATCTGGTCCAACCCAGGGCCCTTGCACCAAGAGCACCTCAGGTGCGCCACCAGCTGAATGCCCCTCTGGGATGTGTGCCTTTGTGCTCTTGTCTAATCAAAATACATTTTGATCTATCTAGACAAGCTTGACTCGCAGGTCAATTATACAATTAATTAAAAATGTGATTCGCAGATCACAATAATAATAATTTACCAGGCTCGCAGGCCCCAGCACAGCACACATTAAGGGCAACCCACATAAGATTAAATAAACAAGCATCATGGCATCATTCAATCAACATGTGATCCATTACAAAGAAAATAAAATTTTGAAAACCCCATTGGCATCAATTTTAATTTCCTTATGTGCCCTACAACCTTACAATGGTCCATTGATAGGGATCCACTCAACAATCTAGTTAGATCCATGCCCTTGCATGCACCAAGTCCTAACTGACTCGAGTTGACCTAATGGTCAACCATGCATGCGCCAAGGGCTGAACAACCAACATGAGTTCTGGCAAGCGGGTGTGACCCTGGGCCTAACTCATGTGTGTTCACTGGTTGTCTCAACCAGACCTCGCTACACGCCTGTGATGCAATCGACCTATAGCCACCTTGTGCTTGCGCACAGGTACCATCTGGTCGATCCATCTAGGCTGTCAGACGGTCTGATCAGACTATTGGATCTACACTAGATGATGCTTTCAACCCCATCAACCCATCTAAGGGTTTATAGTAGGCGCTTATAGATCTAGATGGAGCGCGCAAGATGTTACAAAGTTTTTAGGGAAAAACAACTTACAACATGCGCAACAACAAAGTAAGAAGCTTTCATCTACATTACCATGCGCAACTAGATACTTGGTAACATGCGCAACTATGATGAAACTTCAATATAGATCTATAACATGTAATGATATACACGGATCACAAACAAGCAACATGAAGCAATCATATGATTCTACAAGAAAACCATGCTTTGATACCATTTGAAAGTCCCCTTCAAGGGGGAGCGCAAAAGGGGGTGAAACCCTAATAAAGGGGGCGCATGAAATATTATAGGGGTGTCACCCTCAAGACCGCATGTAGATCATATGATTAACTTGGTTATATTGCAAAGATCAAGTTGAGATCTATTACCATAGCCATGAGGAAGGAGGCGGCTTGGAAGCAAGAGGGCAAATGAGCTCTCCTCCAAAGAAGACGCACACAAGGATGATGAAGGCTTCCTCCTTGCGCAATTCTTGTGCTAGCAAAAATCACCAAGTTCTCCTTGCGTGTGTCGAAGTCAAGAGATGCTTGGCCGAACTCTCTTCTCGTCAAGGAAGAAGCTCTTTCTCCTCTCTAGCCAAGACGACAATCGAATTCAATTCATCATCATCATTTAAGCGTTTTCCAAGTGATGGCGTTTTATGACTTCCAAATATGGCAAGTCATGAAGCCATGCGCTCACCCATAAGAAAACCGCCCAAATATGATTGAGCCTTGAACCATGCGTTCACATATGTGAACCGGTTCAAGCTAATTCAATTCAATTCAATTCGGTCCAAAGACCAAACCAAACCGGCCCATGGTCTAGATCTCTCTGAACCAAAATGGCTCAAGATCTAACCGTTCATCTCATGATGTTCCTGATCTCACCGATCTAGAATCATCTCTCTTGATCGAAGCTTACCGATCTCAAGCCCCAATCAATCAAACATGATCAGACCAGATCTCACTTACAATCAGAGTTTAAACTCCTTTAAACTGAACCCAAAGAATTCAGTCCACACGATCAGACTTAAGTAAGCCATATCATCAAGTTGTGCGACCCTAAGGGTTTCCTCTAAATGTCGGTAACGATAACTTACATTATCACGATCAGTGAGGGGTATCTAGCAACACATCACTGTCTCCCGATATAAAGGAAAGAGTCTTCCAAGACTACTCCCAAACCACAGCACAAGTGTGAATCCACTTCACTAGGCATACATTTTTCCTTTGCCACTGGATGTTCTTATTGGACAAGCATGTCAAGCTTGTTATTCCAATATGATGAGCATGATTAGATCAGATGATCATAGTCACCTGGGTATGGCCATACACTATCTCAATCATCCCATCTAGGGGGCCCCTATAGAACATCACACTCCAATTAAGGAGATGGCAATCCTTTATCTATCACTAGTGCCCTAACCTGACTCAAGATCATTATCCAAGATAGTCTATAATCATTATGTTTCAAATGATATTGAACTACCTCAAAACAATGACAATCATCATTTAGAAACACAAGTGATCTCAAGTCAGAGGACATGTGCCACTTGGTGCAAACAAGGATTATTCACATTGTGACAAGTAATTGAATATCCTAGTAGGGTCTGTCCAGTACATCCAATGTACCCATGAGTCCACATCTTATTCCATGCTCGAAGCATCCTATAAGATTAGAATACATATTAGTCTCAATTATATCAAGGCTGTCTCATGTTCACCAAGATATCTCGACTAAGGACTTTATAGCATGTCAGCCCAGCTGAACAGCTTTGAGACATTATTCAGAAGTACACTAATTGCAGCAGAGAAGGTAACAACCTGAATAATAACCATGCCTTTATAAACACAAGAGTTTATTACATGATACTGATACAATCCCAAGGCCTCAAACAGTAGCCTTAAGGGCATACCCCAACAAAGATGACGCCTATGTATACAGAAAATTCAGTGGGAGCTTGGTAATTTTTCTGGTCTTGTATGTCGATGACATACTGCTCATCGGAAACGACATCCCTAGTCTTCAAGCTGTGAAGACATGGTTGGGGAAGTGTTTCGAGATGAAAGACTTAGGGGAGGTCGCCTATATTCTAGGCGTGAGGATCTACCGGGATAGATCCAAGAGACTCTTAGCCCTTAGTCAGAGTACTTACATTGATAAGGTACTGGAGAGGTTCTACATGGAGCAATCCAAGAAAGGATACCTTCCAGTGAGACATGGCCTTACTCTTTCAAAGAGCCAGTGTCCTACAACACAGGCTGAGAGGGATGACATGAGTCGAATTCCTTATGCTTCGGCAATAGGATCGATCATGTATGCAATGTTGTGTACTAGACCAGATGTGGCATATGCTGTGAGCATAACCAGCCGATACCAATCCAATCCTGGTCTGCAGCACTGGGTGGCTGTAAAGAACATCCTTAAATATATGAGAAGAACTAAGGATCTGTTCTTGGTCTATGGGGGACAAGAAGAGCTCAGTATACAGGGCTACACTGATGCTTCGTTCCAGTCTGACCCTGACGACTTTAGATCGCAAGCCGGCTATGTGTTCAAGTTAAATGGAGGCGCTGTATGCTGGAAGAGCTTCAAGCAATCTACCATAGCAGATTCTACAACCGAAGCTGAGTATGTAGCTGCTTCTGAGGCAGCCAAGGAAGCTGTTTGGATAAGAAAGTTCTTATGTGATCTTCAAGTGGTACCTGTTGGGGTATGCCCTTAAGGCTAATGTTTGAGGCCTGTGGGAATGTATCTGTATCATGTAATAAACTCTTAAGTTTATAAAGGCATGGTTGTTATTCAGTTAGCTACATTGTCTGCAGCAATAGTGTTCCTCTGAATAATGTCTCAAAGCTGTTCAGCTGGGCTGACATGCTATTATGTCCTTAGTCGATATATCTTGGTGAACATGAGACAGCCTTGATATGGTTAAGACTAATATGTGTTCTAATCTTATAGGATGCTTCGAGTATGGAATAAGATGTAGTCTCATGGGTACATGGGATGTACTGGACAGACCCTACTAGGATGTTCAATTGTTTGTCACAATGTGAATATTCCTTGATTGCGACAAGTGGCACATTTCCTCTGACTTGAGATCACTTGTGTTTTCTAAATGATGATTGTCATTGTTTTGAGGTAGTTCAATATCATTTGAAACATAATGATTATAGACTATCTTGGATGGTGAGCTTGAGTCAGGTTAGGACACTAGTGATAGACATAGGATTGCCGTCTCCTTGTTTAAGGAGTGTGATGTTCTATAAGGGCCCCCTGGATGAGATGATTGAGAGAGTGTATGGCCATACCCAGGTGACAGTGTTCATCTGATCTAATCATGCTCATCATATTGGAGTTACAAGCTTGACAGGCTTGTCCAATAAGAACATCAAGTGGCAAAGGAAGTATGCATGCCTAGTGAATTGGATTCACACTTGTGCTGTGGTTTGGGTGAAGTCTTGGAAGACTCTTTCCTTTATATCGGGAGACAGTGATGTGTTGCTAGATACCCCTCACTGGTCATGATAACGTGAGTTATCGTTACCGACATTTAAAGGAAACCCTTAGGGTCGCACAATTTGATGATATGGCTTCTTTAAGTCAGATCGTGTGGACTGAATTGTTTAGTTCAGTTTAAAGGGGTGTTAAGCTCTGATTGCGAGTGAGATCTGGTCTGATCATGTTTGATTGATTAGGGCTTTAGATCGGTAAGCTTCGATCGAGAGTTATGATGCTAGATCAGTGAGATCTAGAGCATCAAGAGATCAACGGTGATCTTGAACCTTGTGGTTCAATAAGATCGACCATTGCTTGGGCCGATTTGGTCTTAGACCAAAGTCACTTGAACCAGCTCATGTAATGAGCGCTTGGTTCAAATAATCGAAGAGAAGGAATTGCGGTTCACTTCATGTGAACGCATAACCGAAGTGAGTAATGGGTTACTATTTTTGGATAGCAACGCCCACGTTCATTACAACGTGTTTACTCTATTGGCGATCATCACTCTTGAACGAAGTCTCCTTCCTTCTCGTGTAAAAAAAAAAAAAAAAAACTCTCTCGACGAGGGTAGAGGAACTTCTTCTTCGACAAGCCCAAGGATCTTATCCCCTCCATGCGCAAAGGACCCTTGAAGCTTTGCTAGCACAAAGACGACAAGGAGAGGCCATTCTTCATCGTGTGTGCGTCGACTAGGGAGAGGATCCCTTTCGCTCCTTGCTTCCAATACTTCATCCATAGATGGCGATGGTATGAATCTTATTGGCACTCGTAATCGTTTTTCATAGTTGAATATATATCATGCATAATGATCCCTAAAACCCCTATTTCCGCTGCGATGTAACACATGCGCCATTAGGGTTTTCTCGCTCCCCCTCGAAGGGGACTCCTGCAATTGGTATCAGAGCGAGGTTAAAATGCATGATAATATGTTTGCTGTGATTTGTGATCCTTGTATGCGCCATATTGCTAGATCTAGGCTACATGCGAACCTTTACTTGTTGTGTATTGTAGTTGACGCATGTAGTAAGGTAGCGCTTCTATATGTTCTTGTTGATGTTTTCTTAAAAACTCAAACGACTTGCGCGCACACCATTAGATCTAAGTGCCGCCTGCATTAAACCCTTAGACGGGTTATTAGGGTTGAAATCATCCCCTGTGTTAGATCCAAACAGTCTGATCAGACCATCTGACAGCCTGAATGGGTCGACCAGTTAGCACTTTGGCGCAAGCCTATGGTGGCTATAGGTCGACTGCAGACAGGTGTGTAGCGATGTCTGATTGAGACACCCAATGAACGCACCTGAGTTAGGCCCGGGGTCACGCCCGCTTGCCAGACCTCAGTGTGGTCGTTCAGCCCTGGCGCATGCATGGTTGACCTTATGGTCAACACAAGTCAGTTAGGACTTGGTGCATGCAAGGGCAGTGGATTTGACTAGGTTGGTTGAGTGGATCCCTAGTAATGGACCGTTGTAAGGTTGTAGGGGAAATAAGGAAAAAATTAAAATTGATCCCAAGGGGTTTTCGAAAATTTTAATTTTTATGATGGATCACATGATGCTGATTGGATGCATATGTTTGTCTATTTAGTCTTATGTGGGCTGCTCATATTAATTGTGTGCTGTGCTGGGGCCTGCGTGCCTGTATTAAATTGTAAATTAATTATTGTGATCTGCGCATCACTGTGTTTTAATTTATAAATGTTAGTGACCTGCGTGTCACTCTTGTCTAGATAGTTAAATTTGTAATTTAATTAGACAAGAGCACAAAGCACACTTGGCAGAGGCGCATGCAGCAGTGGCTGGACCAGGTGGGAGGTCCAGGGTTCGACTCTGGGACCAGGCGCAAATTCCTGGTGGGCGCACCTGTGCTGCAGATGGCGCTTGGGCCCAGGTTTGGGCCAGATGAGCAGCAAAAGACCCATGAAGAGCAAATGAAGACTTAAGTTAGGTTAAGGTCTTCTAGGGCTATGGGCTTTTACCACATAAGATACATGCTTTCTTTTATTGCTTAAATATTGGAATTGCATGATCAAATTATCTTCTGCTATCACCATAGGAATTGCATGATAGGCAAGAAGATAAAAGACCGTTAAAATCCAACGCTAAAATATCAAGCTCGTAAGCCTTCTGACGCGAAACCTCACTGTTCTGATTATCGTTGGAGCCGTGTTGTACCCACTCAGTGGGCACGTCCATCTATCTTCAGAGGGTGTGGGATTACACCTGTGTGTTACAGAGTAGGGATTTATCCCTTCTCGTTGCTCAGCATAGCACATGGTGGTCCAGGGAGTAGGTCGGGTCAGCTTGACCGTGTAGGCTACATATGTGGCGCATATGGTAGCACATGGAGGCAGCCATCTGTGGGATCAGAGACTGTGTTGTACCAACTCAGTTGGCACAGTCTGCTGGATTGCCCAGATGAAGGGGAATCGCACGGGTTGGCGATTGGCTGGGACGCCTACCAGAAACTAGTGCTTGTACTCTCTGTGCATCTTATCTCGCCTGAGCGGGACGCGGAGACCAAGTATGAAATCTGGATCCCATCTCACTAAAAGAGTTCTACTCTTTCGGGCTGTTTTGCTGGATTTTTCACGCCTGATAAAATAGTGAGAAAAAGAATCTTTCTTAAGTCCTGATCGATTCTTATACATTGATACTGACCTTGCTGTTCTTGCATTGTTGTAGATACCTGCAGCAACGAACACCATGAACTTCAATGTGCGATCCCTATTGGAAAGGGAGAAGTTTGCTGGGCCGAACTTCTCTGACTGGTTTGGACACCTTAAGATCGTTCTTAAGGCAGAGAGGAAACTGTATGTCCTCGAGACGGCGATACCGCCGCAGCCCGCTCCGAACGCCGCAAGGGCGGTTCGGGAAGCCTATGAAAAGCACGTCAATGATAGCATTGATGTCGCTTGCCTGATGCTAGCGTCTATGACGCCACCGCTGCAGCGTCAGCATGAGGATATGTCAGCTATACAGATTATAGCAAACCTCAAGATGCTGTATGCTGCACAGGCGAGGACTGAATGCTATAATTTGACTAAGCTCTTCTTTCAGAGCAAACTGGCTGAAGGGAGCCCAGTGGGAGCTCACGTGCTCAAGATGATTGGGCACAAGGAGGCTCTGGAGAAACTGGGGCACACCATCAACCAGGAGCTTGCTGTGGACATTATTCTGCAGTCTCTCCCGCCATCATTCGACGCGTTCATTATTAACTTTAATATGAACAAAATCGATTGTACGCCGGCAGAGCTGTTGAATATGCTCTTGACTACTGAGGAAACTCTGAAGGGTAAGCCTTCAACCTCTGTCTTGATGGTTCCTTCTAGGAACAAGAAGAAGGGGAAGAAGGGCAAGGCCCCGGTCAAGAATTACAGCAAGGCTCTGAAGCAGAAGGTGAAGCGGTCCAAGGAATACAGGTGTTTCCACTATGGCCAGCTGGGTCACTGGAAAAAGGACTGTAAAGCGCTCCAAGGAGACAAGAGGGGAAGCTTTGCTTCTGGCTCAGGTATATTCGTGACTGAGGTCATGTTTTCTTCTTCTATATCATGGGTGTTGGACACTGCATGTGGAGTTCACATTTGTTCAAATGTGCAGGAACTCAAGAGAAGAAGGCAGGTGGGACAGCATGAGGTGGACCTACGCGTTGGAAACGGGGCACGGGTTGCTGCTGTTGCTGTAGGAGACTACTTCATTTCTTTACCATCTGGAATTGTATTGGAACTAAACAGTTGTTACTTTGTTCCCAGTATAACTAAAAATATTATCTCCATTCCTGCTCTTGTCAGGAAGGGATTTTCCTTTGAATGCAATATTTCAAAGTGTATTTTGTCTTTAGATAATATTGTTTATGCAACTGGTTCAATTAACAATGGGTTATACATGTTGGACATGGAATGTTCGATACAGCAAATTGATATTAAGAAAGCCAAGTATGCTGATGACAGCACCTTGCTATGGCATAGTCGTTTAGGCCATATTAACGAGAAACGCATTAAGCGGTTGCATCATCATGGACTGCTGGGATCATTCTCCTACAAGGAAATTGATACATGCAAGGCTTGTTTAATGGGTAAAATGACGAAGTCACCTTTTCCTCACAAAGGTCAAAGGGCTTCAGGTTTACTTGACCTTATACACAGTGATGTGTGTGGGCCATTTAGTAAACATGCCAGAGGTGGCTATCAGTACTTCATTACCTTTACTGATGATTTCAGTAGATATGGGTATGTCTATCTGATGAGACATAAGAGTGAATCTTTTGACAAGTTCAAAGAGTTCAAGAATGAAGTACAAAATCAGCTAGGCCGTAATATCAAAACACTTCGCTCAGATCGAGGTGGTGAATACCTAAGTCATGCGTTTACTGACTATCTAAAAGAGTGTGGGATTATCTCACAGCTCACTCCACCAGGAACACCGCAATGGAATGGTGTGTCCGAAAGGAGAAATAGAACATTACTAGATATGGTTCGTTCTATGATGAGTCAGGCTACTCTTCCATACTCCTTTTGGGGTTTTGCACTGGAAACAGCTGCAAAGGTACTAAACCGAGTGCCATCCAAGGCAGTTTCTAAGACGCCATATGAGTTATGGTATGGGAAACAGCCGAGCTTGACATTTATCAGGATCTGGGGCTGCGAGGCTTATGTCAAAAAGCTCGCCTCTGGGAAACTAGAGAGCAGATCTGACAAATGTATCTTTGTCGGTTACCCTAAGGAAACTAAGGGTTATTATTTCTTCGATCCCAAGGAGAACAAGGTTTTTGTTGCTCGGACGGCCATATTTCTTGAGAAGGAGTTTCTTCTGCAAGAGGCCAGTGGGAGAGAAATAAAGCTGGATGAGAGTCCAGATGAAGGACAAAGTGACCAAGCACAGTTGGATGAGCCTGAGCCGGTAGAACAGGTTATTGAACAACCTGAGGCTCAGATATCACGGGAACCGCGAAGATCGGGTAGGATCCGTCGACAGCCTGAGCGCTATGACGGAGTCTACATCATTGATAATGATGAACCCCTTACTTATGCGGATGCGGTCAGTGGACCGGAGTCAGCGAGATGGCTTGAGGCTATGCGCGCCGAGATGGACTCCATGTCAGATAACCAAGTCTGGGATTTGGTTGATCCGCCTCCGGGAATAATCCCTATAGGCTGTAAATGGATCTTCAAGAAGAAGATTGACATGGATGGTAACGTGGTTACCTATAAAGGCAGGCTAGTTGCGAAAGGTTTCAAACAAATCTACGGGATAGATTATGATGAAACTTTCTCACCTGTTGCCATGTTTAAGTCTATTCGGATTCTTTTTGCGATAGCTGCATATTACGATTATGAGATCTGGCAGATGGATGTGAAAACAGCTTTCCTTAATGGAAATCTGGATGAGGATGTGTATATGACACAACCTGAGGGTTTCACTAATCCAGCGGATCGTCATAAGATATGCAAGTTAAAGAAGTCCATTTATGGACTTAAACAAGCATCAAGAAGCTGGAATATTCGTTTTGATGAATCAATCACTGATTTTGGTTTCATCAAGAACGAGGATGACCCGTGTGTTTATAAGAGGTTTAGTGGGAGCGTGATTACTTTCCTAGTCCTCTACGTCGATGACATCTTGATCATTGGAAATGACATTCCTGAAATGCATGCTGTTAAGGCATGGCTGAGGAAATATTTCCAGATGAAAGATTTAGGAGAAGCAGCCTATGTGTTAGGTGTGAAGATCTACAGGGATAGATCTAAGAGGCTTCTCGGGCTGTGCCAGAGTACTTACATCGATAAGGTCCTGGAGAGATTTCATTTAGAGAATTCTAAACGAGGATATCTTCCAGTCAGACATGGTCTGAGTCTTTCGAAGAGTCAGTGTCCACAAACACAGACTGAGAAAGATGAAATGGACAATACGCCTTATGCTTCGGCTATTGGTTCCATTATGTATGCGATGTTGTGTACTCGCCCAGACGTCGCTTACGGGTTAATCGTGACCAGTCGTTACCAGAGTAATCCAGGTATGGCGCACTGGATAGCAGTCAAGAACATTTTAAAATATCTGCGGAGGACCAAAGATATGTTCTTGATATATGGTGGTCAGGAAGAACTCAGTATTGAAGGATATACTGACGCTTCGTTCCAGTCTGACCAGGATGATTTCCGATCGCAATCAGGCTATGTTTTTAGCTTGAATGGAGGAGCAGTGGTGTGGAAAAGTTTCAAACAGTCAACTGTTGCTGATTCCACAACAGAAGCCGAGTATGTTGCAGCCTCGGAAGCATCCAAGGAGGCAGTGTGGATTCGTAAGTTCGTGAGAGAACTTGGTGTCGTTCCTTCGAGTGCAGATCCTTTGGTTATCTTTTGTGATAACACTGGAGCAATCGCACAAGCAAAGGAACCACGGTCGCACCAGAAGTCCAAGCACATACAGAGACGGTTTCATTTGATCAGGGAGATCATTGATCGTGGCGAGATCAAAGTATGCAAGGTTCATACAGATGACAATCTGGCAGACCCGCTTACCAAGCCTCTGGCGCAGCAGAAGCATGAGAAGCACTGTAATAATATGGGTTTGAGATTTCTCAACCATTAGATTAAGTGCAAGTGGGAGATTGTTGGGGTATGCCCTTAAGGCTAATGTTTGAGGCCTGTGGGAATGTATCTGTATCATGTAATAAACTCTTAAGTTTATAAAGGCATGGTTGTTATTCAGTTAGCTACATTGTCTGCTGCAATAGTGTTCCTCTGAATAATGTCTCAAAGCTGTTCAGCTGGGCTGACATGCTATTATGTCCTTAGTCGATATATCTTGGTGAACATGAGACAGCCTTGATATGGTTAAGACTAATATGTGTTCTAATCTTATAGGATGCTTCGAGCATGGAATAAGATGTAGTCTCATGGGTACATGGGATGTACTGGACAGACCCTACTAGGATGTTCAATTGTTTGTCACAATGTGAATATTCCTTGATTGCGACAAGTGGCACATTTCCTCTGACTTGAGATCACTTGTGTTTTCTAAATGATGATTGTCATTGTTTTGAGGTAGTTCAATATCATTTGAAACATAATGATTATAGACTATCTTGGATGGTGAGCTTGAGTCAGGTTAGGACACTAGTGATAGACATAGGATTGCCGTCTCCTTGTTTAAGGAGTGTGATGTTCTATAAGGGCCCCCTGGATGAGATGATTGAGAGAGTGTATGGCCATACCCAGGTGACAGTGTTCATCTGATCTAATCATGCTCATCATATTGGAGTTACAAGCTTGACAGGCTTGTCCAATAAGAACATCAAGTGGCAAAGGAAGTATGCATGCCTAGTGAATTGGATTCACACTTGTGCTGTGGTTTGGGTGAAGTCTTGGAAGACTCTTTCCTTTATATCGGGAGACAGTGATGTGTTGCTAGATACCCCTCACTGGTCGTGATAACGTGAGTTATCGTTACCGACATTTAAAGGAAACCCTTAGGGTCGCACAATTTGATGATATGGCTTCTTTAAGTCAGATCGTGTGGACTGAATTGTTTAGTTCAGTTTAAAGGGGTGTTAAGCTCTGATTGCGAGTGAGATCTGGTCTGATCATGTTTGATTGATTAGGGCTTTAGATCGGTAAGCTTCGATCGAGAGTTATGATGCTAGATCAGTGAGATCTAGAGCATCAAGAGATCAACGGTGATCTTGAACCTTGTGGTTCAATAAGATCGACCATTGCTTGGGCCGATTTGGTCTTAGACCAAAGTCACTTGAACCAGCTCATGTAATGAGCGCTTGGTTCAAATAATCGAAGAGAAGGAATTGCGGTTCACTTCATGTGAACGCATAACCGAAGTGAGTAATGGGTTACTATTTTTGGATAGCAACGCCCACGTTCATTACAACGTGTTTACTCTATTGGCGATCATCACTCTTGAACGAAGTCTCCTTCCTTCTCGTGTAAAAAAAAAAAAAAAAAACTCTCTCGACGAGGGTAGAGGAACTTCTTCTTCGACAAGCCCAAGGATCTTATCCCCTCCATGCGCAAAGGACCCTTGAAGCTTTGCTAGCACAAAGACGACAAGGAGAGGCCATTCTTCATCGTGTGTGCGTCGACTAGGGAGAGGATCCCTTTCGCTCCTTGCTTCCAATACTTCATCCATAGATGGCGATGGTATGAATCTTATTGGCACTCGTAATCGTTTTTCATAGTTGAATATATATCATGCATAATGATCCCTAAAACCCCTATTTCCGCTGCGATGTAACACATGCGCCATTAGGGTTTTCTCGCTCCCCCTCGAAGGGGACTCCTGCAATTGGTATCAGAGCGAGGTTAAAATGCATGATAATATGTTTGCTGTGATTTGTGATCCTTGTATGCGCCATATTGCTAGATCTAGGCTACATGCGAACCTTTACTTGTTGTGTATTGTAGTTGACGCATGTAGTAAGGTAGCGCTTCTATATGTTCTTGTTGATGTTTTCTTAAAAACTCAAACGACTTGCGCGCACACCATTAGATCTAAGTGCCGCCTGCATTAAACCCTTAGACGGGTTATTAGGGTTGAAATCATCCCCTGTGTTAGATCCAAACAGTCTGATCAGACCATCTGACAGCCTGAATGGGTCGACCAGTTAGCACTTTGGCGCAAGCCTATGGTGGCTATAGGTCGACTGCAGACAGGTGTGTAGCGATGTCTGATTGAGACACCCAATGAACGCACCTGAGTTAGGCCCGGGGTCACGCCCGCTTGCCAGACCTCAGTGTGGTCGTTCAGCCCTGGCGCATGCATGGTTGACCTTATGGTCAACACAAGTCAGTTAGGACTTGGTGCATGCAAGGGCAGTGGATTTGACTAGGTTGGTTGAGTGGATCCCTAGTAATGGACCGTTGTAAGGTTGTAGGGGAAATAAGGAAAAAATTAAAATTGATCCCAAGGGGTTTTCGAAAATTTTAATTTTTATGATGGATCACATGATGCTGATTGGATGCATATGTTTGTCTATTTAGTCTTATGTGGGCTGCTCATATTAATTGTGTGCTGTGCTGGGGCCTGCGTGCCTGTATTAAATTGTAAATTAATTATTGTGATCTGCGCATCACTGTGTTTTAATTTATAAATGTTAGTGACCTGCGTGTCACTCTTGTCTAGATAGTTAAATTTGTAATTTAATTAGACAAGAGCACAAAGCACACTTGGCAGAGGCGCATGCAGCAGTGGCTGGACCAGGTGGGAGGTCCAGGGTTCGACTCTGGGACCAGGCGCAAATTCCTGGTGGGCGCACCTGTGCTGCAGATGGCGCTTGGGCCCAGGTTTGGGCCAGATGAGCAGCAAAAGACCCATGAAGAGCAAATGAAGACTTAAGTTAGGTTAAGGTCTTCTAGGGCTATGGGCTTTTACCACATAAGATACATGCTTTCTTTTATTGCTTAAATATTGGAATTGCATGATCAAATTATCTTCTGCTATCACCATAGGAATTGCATGATAGGCAAGAAGATAAAAGACCGTTAAAATCCAACGCTAAAATATCAAGCTCGTAAGCCTTCTGACGCGAAACCTCACTGTTCTGATTATCGTTGGAGCCGTGTTGTACCCACTCAGTGGGCACGTCCATCTATCTTCAGAGGGTGTGGGATTACACCTGTGTGTTACAGAGTAGGGATTTATCCCTTCTCGTTGCTCAGCATAGCACATGGTGGTCCAGGGAGTAGGTCGGGTCAGCTTGACCGTGTAGGCTACATATGTGGCGCATATGGTAGCACATGGAGGCAGCCATCTGTGGGATCAGAGACTGTGTTGTACCAACTCAGTTGGCACAGTCTGCTGGATTGCCCAGATGAAGGGGAATCGCACGGGTTGGCGATTGGCTGGGACGCCTACCAGAAACTAGTGCTTGTACTCTCTGTGCATCTTATCTCGCCTGAGCGGGACGCGGAGACCAAGTATGAAATCTGGATCCCATCTCACTAAAAGAGTTCTACTCTTTCGGGCTGTTTTGCTGGATTTTTCACGCCTGATAAAATAGTGAGAAAAAGAATCTTTCTTAAGTCCTGATCGATTCTTATACATTGATACAAGCTTGACAGGCTTGTCCAATAAGAACATCAAGTGGCAAAGGAAGTATGCATGCCTAGTGAATTGGATTCACACTTGTGCTGTGGTTTGGGTGAAGTCTTGGAAGACTCTTTCCTTTATATCGGGAGACAGTGATGTGTTGCTAGATACCCCTCACTGGTCGTGATAACGTGAGTTATCGTTACCGACATTTAAAGGAAACCCTTAGGGTCGCACAATTTGATGATATGGCTTCTTTAAGTCAGATCGTGTGGACTGAATTGTTTAGTTCAGTTTAAAGGGGTGTTAAGCTCTGATTGCGAGTGAGATCTGGTCTGATCATGTTTGATTGATTAGGGCTTTAGATCGGTAAGCTTCGATCGAGAGTTATGATGCTAGATCAGTGAGATCTAGAGCATCAAGAGATCAACGGTGATCTTGAACCTTGTGGTTCAATAAGATCGACCATTGCTTGGGCCGATTTGGTCTTAGACCAAAGTCACTTGAACCAGCTCATGTAATGAGCGCTTGGTTCAAATAATCGAAGAGAAGGAATTGCGGTTCACTTCATGTGAACGCATAACCGAAGTGAGTAATGGGTTACTATTTTTGGATAGCAACGCCCACGTTCATTACAACGTGTTTACTCTATTGGCGATCATCACTCTTGAACGAAGTCTCCTTCCTTCTCGTGTAAAAAAAAAAAAAAAAAACTCTCTCGACGAGGGTAGAGGAACTTCTTCTTCGACAAGCCCAAGGATCTTATCCCCTCCATGCGCAAAGGACCCTTGAAGCTTTGCTAGCACAAAGACGACAAGGAGAGGCCATTCTTCATCGTGTGTGCGTCGACTAGGGAGAGGATCCCTTTCGCTCCTTGCTTCCAATACTTCATCCATAGATGGCGATGGTATGAATCTTATTGGCACTCATAATCGTTTTTCATAGTTGAATATATATCATGCATAATGATCCCTAAAACCCCTATTTCCGCTGCGATGTAACACATGCGCCATTAGGGTTTTCTCGCTCCCCCTCGAAGGGGACTCCTGCAGTACCTAGTGCAATGGACCCCATTGAACTCTACTGTGACAACAATGGAGCAATTGCACAAGCTAAGGAACCACGGTCTCATCAAAGATCCAAACACATACTCAGAAGATTTCACCTGATCAGAGAGATCATAGACAGAGGTGATGTCAAGATTAGCAGAGTAGACACAGATAACAATCTAGCAGACCCATTGACCAAGGCTTTGGCGCAGCAGAAGCATGATGGTCACGCTAGAGATATGGGGTTGAGATTGCTCAACTTCTAGGTCTTAGTGAAAGTGGGAGATTGTTGGTGTATATGCCCTAGGACCTAGCTTTGGTCAACTTATGTACTACTTGACATTGATATTTATATATCATTCTGGCATTGTCGTTATCATTGTCTGTCTACACCTGCGATTGTGTACTTACATGATAATGTCCCTGGAGACAGATTGGATCTGTGCTCAAATAATCATCCCCAGTCAATGTACCTTAGTAGATATGGGACAACTATGGTACTTGTAAAACTGGTATGTGGGCTGGTTAGGCACGGGGTGCTAACGCAGACACATGGGTATATTATGGGAGGATATACTGGATAGACCCGCTATGAGGCTATGACTTGGTGTCATGAGTTATCCTCATAAGTGACAGGAGATGCATTGATCCCTTGACTTGAGGTCATTGATCATTCTATATGGTTAGAGACTTGCTTTGATGCAACCTAACACCTTGCCGTAGTTGGAAGGTCATAAAGGTTGTCATTGAGCGTGTCACGACCCATATGAGAAGGTCAATGGACAGACATAGGATTTGCCCCTTCCTTTGGGAAGCTTGATATCCATGGAGCTCCTCTATGGTTCTATGACTGAAAGTGTATGGCCATACCCAGGTAAGAACCTGATTTAGTCATAGCCATGTGATTGGGTGAAAACAAGTGGTGACACACTTGTCCAATCGGATATCAGTTCGGCAAAGAGACTGTAATGCATCTGTACCTAGTTGCGATGATGGGGATGTCGATGTCGATATCCATTCCAATGACCTGGGTAGCAGCGATGCACTGCTAGGTGCCACTCACTGCTTGTGGTGACCTTTGGTCAGCACTGCCAGCGTCAGAGGAACCTACAGGGTCGCACACCTTGATACTTGAGTTCTCGTATTGATCGGGAAGCCTTATGATCGAGTTATTGGATAACTCGGATCTTATTGGGAGATTTCATCAGCGCCAATGGGCCTGATGAGATGGAAGAATATTATTGGAGCCAAACTTCATTTTTGGCAGGTTGACCCGTATTTGACCATGGTTGGTCACATTTGAATTAGGGTTGCATTGGATTGGATCCAAGTGCTTAATCAACCCATGTAATGGAGTTTGGGCTAGCTCATTATCCAATGAGACCCAATAACAAGTTCTCATGAAGAGATGAGAGGTTAAAAGGGTATAATGGGGAGAGACACAACCCCATTGGCGCCTAAGGGGCATAATGGGGTTAGGGTGGCAAAATTGCTTCATTAAGGAAGCAATTGGCGCCTAGCCCTCTTCCATTGATGGAATGCATGCCTTTAAGGCATTGCTTGGGGCGCAAGGCAAGGCCTTGGCGCACAAGGAAGGCGTGGAGCTTAATGAGGAAAGGTTGAATGAAAATTAAGGAAATGTCTTGGAGACTTTCCTTATCTCAAACCTCTTCATCCTAGCCCTACACTTGTCTTGATCCTAGCCCATACCCTAACCGCCTCTTGCCCTATAAATCAGATCCTAATCGCCCCCTCATAATTATGATCGACTCTTGAAGGCGTGAATACAAGATGAGGGGCGAAACCAAAGGTTTGAAGGGCGACAACTTCAAGAAGTGGCGCATCTTCTTCTTCCATCAAACCCTAGCCGCAAGCTTCATCCTTTCTTCCTCCTTTGGCGCAAGAGACTTGAAGGCTTGGCGGCATTCTTCTTATTCCTCTCTTCTTCATCAATTGGGGCTTCTACCTTGGAGGTGGCGCAAGTACTGAAGAGGGAGCACAAGGCTTGGATCTTCTTCACGAGGCTAGCACCGGGCGAGGAAGAAGAGAACTCAAGAGATCCGTGTGTGTGAGACTGCAGAGGGCGGACACTTGGACGCCTACATCGGCATCGCTCTCTTCTTTGCTATAAGGTATTTCTTAACTCATCGTGTCGACTCCCTTGCATGCGATCTTCACTGGGTTTTTGGGACCGGCCTGTTTCGGGGACATTCTTCCGCTGTGCAAATATGTATGTCCATGACTCTCAAAAATTGTAAAATGTCCCCGGGGTTTCCCAACAAGCCCCATGAAGAAAAGCAAGTGAAGACTTAAGTTAGGTTAAGGTCTTACTTAGGCTTAATGGGCTTTTACCACATAAGATCAGCATACTTTCTATTTATTGTTTATATAATTAGAATTGCATGATTTATTTATCTTCTGCTATCACCATAGGAATTGCATGATAGTTGAGAAGATAAAAGACCGTTAAAATCCAACGTTAAATATCAAGCACGTAAAGCCTTCTGACGCGAAACCTCACTGTTCTGACTATCGTTGGGGCCGTGTTGTACCCACTCAGTGGGCATGCCCATCTATCTTCAGACGGTGTGTGATTACACCTGCGTGTTACAGAGAAGGGATTTATCGCTTCTCGTTGCTCAGCATAGCACGTGGTGGTCCAGGGAGTAGGTCAGGTCAGCTTGACCATGTAGGCTACATATGTGGCGCATATGGTAGCACATGGAGGCAGCCATCTGTGGGATCAGCGACTGTGTTGTACCAACTCAGTTGGCACAGTCTGCTGGATTGCCCAGATGAAGGGGAATCGCACGGGTTGGCGATTGGCAGGGACTGCCTACCAGAAATTAGTGCTTGTACTCTCTGTGCATCTTATCTCGCCTGAGCGGGACGCGGAGACCAAGTATGAAATCTGGATCCCATCTCACTAAAAGAGTGTTACTCTTTCGGACTATTTTCATGGATTTTTCAGTCAGATAAAATAGTGAGAAAAGAATCATTCTTAAGTCCTGAATTGATTCTTAACATTGATACTGACCTTGCTGTTCTTGCATTGTTGTAGATTCCTGCAGCAACGAACACCATGAACTTCAATGTGCGATCCCTACTGGAAAGGGAGAAGTTTGCTGGGCCAAACTTCTCAGACTGGTACGGACACCTTAAGATTGTTCTTAAGGCAGAGAGGAAACTGTATGTCCTCGAGACGGCGATACCGCCTCAACCCGCTCCGAACGCCGCAAGGGCGGTTCGGGAAGCCTATGAAAAGCATGTCAATGATAGCATTGATGTCGCTTGCCTGATGCTAGCGTCTATGACACCACCGCTGCAGCGTCAGCATGAGGATATGTCTGCTATAGAAATGATAGCAAACCTCAAGATGCTATATGCTGCACAGGCAAGGACTGAGCGCTACAATTTGACTAAGCTGTTCTTTTAGAGCAAACTGGCTGAAGGGAGTCCAGTGGGAGCTCACGTGCTCAAGATGATTGGGCACAAGGAGGCTCTAGAGAAACTGGGACACACCATCAATCAGGAGCTTGCTATAGACATTATTCTGCAATCTCTCCCGCCTTCTTTCGATGCGTTCATTATTAACTTTAATATGAACAAAATCGATTGTACTCCGGCAGAGTTGCTGAATATGCTCTTGACTACAGAGGAGACTCTAAAGGGAAAGCCTTCAACCTCTGTCTTGATGTTTCCTTCAAGGAACAAGAAGAAGGGGAAGAAGGGCAAAGCCCCAGTCAAGAACTACAACAAGGCTCTGAAGCAGAAGGTTAAGCGGTCGAAGGAATACATATGTTTCCATTGTGGCCAGCTGGGTCACTGGAAAAAGGACTGTAAAGCGCTCCAAGGAGATAAGAAGGGAAGCATCGCTTCTGGCTCAGGTATTTATGTGACTGAGGTCATGTTTTCTTCTTCTGTAATAACATGGGTGTTGGACACTGCATGTGGAGTTCACATTTGTTCAAATGTACAGGAACTCAAGAGAAGAAGACAGGTGGGACAGCATGAGGTGGACCTACGAGTTGGAAACGGAGCACGGGTTGCTGCTGTTGCTGTAGGAGAATATTACATCTCATTACCATCTGGACTTGTATTAGAACTGAACAATTGTTATTTTGTTCCTAGCATTACCAAAAATATTATCTCTATTCCTGCTCTTGTCAGGAAAGGGTTTTCCTTTGAATGCAATATTTCAAAGTGTGTTTTATCTTTAGATAATATTGTTTATGCTACTGGGTCAATTAACAATGGGTTATTCATGTTGGACATGGAATGTTCTATACAAAACATTGATAATAAGAAAGCCAAGTATGCTGATGACAGCACCTTGCTATGGCATAGTCGTTTAGGCCATATTAACAAGAAGCGCATTAAGCGGTTGCATGAACATGGACTGCTGGGATCATTCTCCTATGAGGAGATTGATACATGCAAAGCTTGTTTAATAGGCAAAATGACGAAGTCTCCTTTTCCTAATAAAGGTCAAAGGGCTTCAGGTTTACTTGACCTTATACACAGTGATGTGTGTGGGCCATTTAGTAAACATGCCAGGGGTGGCTATCAATACTTCATTACCTTTACTGATGATTTCAGTAGATATGGGTATGTCTATTTAATGAGACATAAAAGTGAATCTTTTGACAAGTTCAAAGAGTTCAAGAATGAAGTACAGAATCAGCTAGGCCGAAATATCAAGGCACTTCGTTCTGATCGAGGTGGAGAATACTTGAGTCATGCGTTTACTGACTATCTAAAGGAGTGTGGGATTATCTCACAGCTCACTCCGCCAGGAACACCGCAATGGAATGGTGTGTCCGAAAGGATGAACAGAACCTTACTGGATATGGTTCGTTCTATGATGAGTCAGGCTACTCTACCTTACTCCTTTTGGGGATTTGCACTGGAAACAGCTGCAAAGGTACTAAACTGAGTGCCATCCAAGGCAGTTTCAAAGACCCCATATGAGTTATGGTATGGGAAACAGCCGAGCTTGACATTTATCAGGATCTAGGGTTGCGAGGCTTATGTCAAAAAGCTCGCCTCTAGGAAACTAGAGAGCAGATCTGAGAAATGTATCTTTGTCGGTTACCCTAAGGAAACTAAGGGTTATTATTTCTACGATCCCAAGGAGAACAAGGTATTTGTTGCTCGGACGGCCATTTTTCTTGAGAAGGAGTTTCTTCTGCAAGAGGCCAGTGGGAGAGAAATAAAGCTGGATGAGAATCCAGAGAAAGGACAAAGTAGTCAAGCACAGTTGGATGAGCCTGAGCAGGTAGAACAGGTTATTGAACAACCTGAGGCTCAGATATCACGGGAACCGCGAAGATCGGGAAGGATCCGTCGACAGCCTGAGCGCTATGACGGAGTCTACATCATTGATAATGATGAACCCCTCACTTATGCGGATGCGGTCAGTGGACCGGACTCAGCGAGATGGCTTGAAGCTATGCGAGCCGAGATGGACTCCATGTCAGATAACCAAGTTTGGGATTTGGTTGATCCGCCTCTGGGAGTTATCCCTATAGGCTGCAAATGGATCTTCAAGAAGAAGATTGACATGGATGGTAACGTGATTACCTATAAAGGCAGGCTAGTTGCGAAAGGTTTCATAAAACAAATCTACGGGATAGATTATGATGAAACTTTCTCTCCTGTAGCTATGTTTAAGTCTATTCGGATTCTTCTCGCGATAGCTGCATATTATGATTATGAGATCTGGCAAATGGATGTGAAGACTGCTTTCCTTAATGGAAATTTGCAGGAGGATGTATATATGACACAACCTGAAGGTTTCACAAATCCATCCGATCGTCATAAAATATGCAAGTTAAAGAAGTCCATTTATGGACTTAAACAAGCATCAAGAAGCTGGAATATTCGTTTTGATGAATCAATCAGTGAATTTGGTTTCATCAAGAACGAGGATGACCCGTGTGTATATAAGAGGTTTAGTGGGAGCGTGATTACTTTCCTAGTCCTCTACGTCGATGATATCTTAATCATTGGAAACGATATTCCTGAAATGCATGCTGTTAAAGCATGGCTAAGAAAATGTTTCCAGATGAAAGATTTAGGAGAAGCAGCCTATGTGTTAGGTGTGAAGATCTACAGGGATAGATCTAAGAGGCTTCTCGGGCTGTGCCAGAGTACTTACATCGATAAAGTCCTAGAGAGATTTCATTTAGAGAATTCTAAAAGAGGATATCTTCCAGTCAGACATGGTCTGAATCTTTCAAAGAGTCAGTGTCCTCAAACACAGACTGAGAAAGATGAAATGGACAATACGCCTTATGCTTCGGCTATTGGGTCCATTATGTATGTGATGTTGTGTACTCGCCCAGACGTCGCTTACGGGTTAAGCGTGACCAGTCGGTTCCAAAGTAATCCAGGTCAGGCACACTGGATTGCAGTCAAGAATATCTTAAAATATCTGCGGAGGACCAAAGATATGTTCTTGATATATGGAGGTTAGGAAGAACTCAGTATTGAAGGATATACTGACGCTTCGTTCCAATCTGACCAGGATGATTTCCGATCGCAATCAGGCTATGTTTTTAGCTTGAATGAGGAGCAGTGGTGTGGAAAAGTTTCAAACAGTCTATCGTTGCTGATTCCACAACAGAAGCCGAGTATGTTGCAGCCTCAGAAGCATCTAAGGAGGCAGTATGAATTCGTAAGTTCGTTCAGGAACTTGGTGTTGTTCCTTCGAGTGCAGATCCTTTGGTTATCTTCTGTGATAACACTGGAGCAATCGCACAAGCAAAGGAACCACGGTCGCACCAGAAGTCCAAGCACATACAGAGACGGTTTCACTTGATCCGGGAGATCATTGATCGTGGCGAGATCAAAGTCTGCAAGGTTCATACAGATGACAATCTGGCAGACCCGCTTACAAAGCCTCTGGCGCAGCAGAAGCATGAGAAGCACTGTAATAATATGGGTTTGAGATTTCTCAACCATTAGATTAAGTGCAAGTGGGAGATTGTTGGGGTATGCCCTTAAGGCTAATGTTTGAAGCCTTGGGATTGTAACAGTATCATGTATAAACCCTTGTGTTTATAAAGGCAATGGTTGTTATTCAGTTTGTTACATTGTCTGCTGCAATACATGTGCTTCTGAATAATGTCTCAGAGCTGTTCAGCTTGGCTGACATGCTATGTGTCCTTAGTCGAGATATCTTGGTGAACATGAGACAGCCTTGATATGCTTAAGACTAATATGTGTTCTAATCTTATAGGATGCTTTGAGCATGAAATAAGATGTAGACTCATGGGTACATTGGATGTACTGGACAGACCCTACTAGGATATTCAATTGCTTGTCACAATGTGAATAATCCTTGATTGCAACAAGTGGCACATTTTCCTCTGACTTGAGATCACTTGTATTTCTAAATGATGATTGTCATTGTTTTGAGGTAGTTCAATATCATTTGAAACATAATGGTTATAGACTATCTTGAATGGTGAGCTTGAGTCATGTTAGGGCACTAGTGATAGATAAAGGATGGCCGTCTCCTTCATTGGAGTGTGATGTTCTAATGGGGCCCCCCTGGATGAGATGATTAAGAAAGTGTATGGCCATACCCAGGTGACTATGTTCATCTGATCTGATCATGCTCATCATATTGGAGCTACAGGCTTGACACGCTTGTCCAATAAGAACATCCAGTGGCAAAGGAATCATGTATGCCTGGTGAAGTGGATTCACACTTGTGCTGTGGTTTGGGTGTAGTCTTGGAAGACTCTTTCTTTTATATCAGGAGACAGTGATGTGTTTCTAGATACCCCTCACTGATCGTGATGATGTAAGTTATCGTTACCCGACATTTAAAGGAAACCCTTAGGGTCGCACAATTTGATGATATGGCTTACTTAAGTCAGATCGTGTGGACTGAATTGTTTAGGTTCAGTTTAAAGGGATTTAATCTCTGATTGTGAGTGAGATCTGGTCTGATCATGTTTGATTGATTAGGGCTTGAGATCGGTAAGCTTCGATTGAGAGAATGGATGCTAGATCGGTGAGATCAGGAGCATCAAGAGATCAACGGTCAGATCAAGAACCTTAGGGTTTAATGTGATCTGGACTAATGGCTTGGGTTAATTGGTCTTTGAACCAAACCAAAATTGAACCAGCTCATCATGTGAGCGCACGGTTCAAGTTAAGAGAAATATGCGATTGGGAAAAACCCTTAATCGCATGTTGAGGAGTGGCTTTCTATTTTTAGAAAGCATGATCACATACGTGACCACGCCTCACCTCTTCACGCCTATTGTTGTCGCCCCTCTCTTCTCGTGTGTTTTTTGGGAGGCACTCTCGTGGAAGAGGTTTTGACGACAAGGAAGAATCGCCAAGTGTGGATCTCATCTTCTTCATCCCTTCTCACACGACAAGGTCACTTGGGGAACCTTGCTAGCACAAGGAGCGTCCAAGGAGCAAGCCATCGATCATCTTGTGTGTGGCGATTTGGAGGAGAACCCCATCGTTCTCTCTTCTTCCTAGACACCATCTAAGCGATGGCCATGGTATGAGTCATTACCATTCTATTGCGATTGATTTTAAAGTTGATCATATATCATGCATTCGATCCCTAGAAACCCCTTCCGCTGCATGTAAACCTCCATATGCGCCTATTAGGGTTTCGCTCCCCCTTGTTAGGGGACTTTCACACACTAGCCCAACCTCCTCTTTTATAGAATAAGAGGGGTGGGAACAAACAAAATGCATAAGAGACAATGAACTTTAACCACCTAACAACTATTGCAGCCCACTAAAGTGGTCAAGCTGCAGCTACAAGATATAAATTAACAAACTGCTACCGAATATTCTTTGAAGCTGGTAGCGCGATCCTGTGTCTTCATACGGGGGCAGCTTAGATGCGTTTGGAGCACATGGTGATAAAACAGTAGAATTTGGGCCCTCACGAGGCCGGCTTGTAGCGTCCTTGGGCCGAATTACATCGATGTGAGTGGAGAGGGGGCGAAGGACACCCAAGAAACGTTCTAGAGGCTTGCTTTAGCGTTGGGATTGCCGGATTATTGTAAGTCCCCTAAATCAAGGGGGGCGAAACCCTAATAGGTGGCGCAAATAAATTTTATAGCGGAATCTAGGGTTTCAAAAGATCGAATGCAAGTACATATGATCAACTCTTGAGATTGTATAAATCAAATGAGATTCATACCAGTGCCATGAGGAAGGTGATGACTTGGAAGCAGAGATCGAAAGGGGTCTCCTCCAAAGTTGCCGCACACAAGAAGAGAGATGGCTCCTCCTTGGTGATCTTTGTGCTAGCAAAGATCTTCAAGTATCCTTGATCGAATGAAAGGGGTTAGATGTTCCTCTTGCGGCTAGGGCTCGAAAACTCTCTACCTCTTTTCCGTGAAGAAGAAGTTCACCACACACGAGAGCAATTGAGAGAGGCGAGCGACGTTACAATCGTGGGAGAGTTTCCAATTTGGAAAACCGCCTTCCAAAAATAGTAACTCTCTACGTTTCATGCGTTCACCCAAGTGAACCATCAAAACTCTCCCATTGAACCAAGCGCTCACTCATGAGCCGGTTCAATTTGGTTTGGTTCAAAGACCAAATTACCCAAGCCACTTGGTCTAGATCATATTAAACCCTAAGGTTCCAGATCTAACCGTTCATCTCTTGATGCTCTTGATCTCACCGATCTAACATCAATACTCTCGATCGAAGCTTACCGATCTCAAGCCCTAAGCAATCAAACATGATCAGACCAGATCTCACTTACAATCAGAGTTTAAACTCCTTTAAACTGAACCCAAACAATTCAGTCCACACGATCTGACTTAAGTAAGCCATATCATCAAATTGTGCGACCCTAAGGGTTTCCTTTAAATGTCGGTAACGATAACTTACGTTGTCACGATCAGCGAGGGGTATCTAGCAACACATCACTATCTCCCAATATAAAGGAAAGAGTCTTCCAAGACTACACCCAAACCACAGCACAAGTGTGAATCAACTCACTAGGCATACATGTTTCCTTTGCCACTGGATGTTCTTATTGTTGGGGTATGCCCTTAAGGCTAATGTTTGAGGCCTATGGGAATGTATCTGTATCATGTAATAAACTCTTATGTTTATAAAGGCATGGTTGTTATTCAGTTAGCTACATTGTCTACTGCAATATATGTTCTTCTGAATAATGTCTCAAAGCTGTTCAGCTGGGCTGACATGCTATTAAGTCCTTAGTCGATGTATCTTGGTGAACATGAGACAGCCTTGATATTGTTAAGACTAATATGTGTTCTAATCTTATAGGATGCTTCGAGCATGGAATAAGATGTAGACTCATGGGTACATGGGATGTACTGGACAGACCCTACTAGGATGTTCAATTGTTTGTCACAATGTGAATATTCCTTGATTATGACAAGTGGCACATTTCCTCTGACTTGAGATCACTTGTGTTTTCTAAATGATGATTGTCATTGTTTTGAGATAGTTCAATATCGTTTGAAACATAATGATTATAGACTATCTTGGATGATGAGCTTGAGTCAGGTTAGGGCACTAGTGATAGACATAGGATTGCCGTCTCCTTGTTTAAGGAGTGTGATGTTCTAAAGGGGCCCCCTGGATGAGATGATTGAGAGAGTGTATGGCCATACCCAGGTGACTATGATCATCTGATCTAATCATGCTCATCATATTGGAATTACAAGCTTGACAGGCTTGTCCAATAAGAACATCCAGTGGCAAAGGAAAAATGCATGCCTTGTGATTTGATTCACACTTGTGCTGTTTTTGGGTGTAGTCTTGGAAGACTCTTTTCTTTATATCGGGAGACAGTGATGTGTTGCTAGATACCTCTCACTGATCGTGATAACGTAAGTTGTCGTTACCGACATTTAAAGGAAACCCTTTGGGTCGCACAATTTGATGATATGGCTTACTTAAGTCAGATCGTGTGGACTGAATTATTTGGGTTCAGTTTAAAGGGATTTAATCTCTGATTGTAAGTGAGATCTGGTCTGATCATGTTTGATTGATTAGGGCTTGAGATCGGTAAGCTTTGATCGAGAGAATGCATGCCAGATCGGTCAGATCAGGGGCATCGTTGAGATCGACGGTTAGATCGTGAACCTTAGGGTTTATTTAAGATCTAGACTAGATCATTGGCTTGATTGGTTCTTAAACTGAACCAAAGTGAACCGGCTCACTAAATGAGCGCTTGGTTCATAGGGAGAGGAGTAGGCGACAAGTTCACTTGGCGTGAACGTTGTGGTGAGGAGTGGTTACTATTTTTAGTAACCATGATCTCCACTTGAGGGGGCTCTCGTCCGAATAGAGTATGCTCTATTTTCGCCACTTCCCATATTCCTCTCGCCCATATTCCTCTCGACATTCTTGTGTGAGTGCGGCGACGCTTGACGGATTGAGGAGGATTCGGCCAAGAGAGATTGACATCTCATTTTTCCCTTCACTCGTCAAAGGACCTCTTGGAACCTTGCTAGCACAAGGAGCACCAAGAGAGATAGCGACATCATCTTGTGTGTGACGACAAGGAGAAGATCTCGTTTGATCTTTACTTCCAAGGTGCCATCTAGAAATGGCAATGGTATGGATCGAATCATCTCTTATGCAATCGGTTTTTCCTTTAAGTTGATTATATAAGGTGCATGCGATTCTTAGAGACCCTATCCCTGCTTGAAATTTGTTTTGCACCATGCTGGGTTTCGCCCCCCTCATGAAAGGGGTTCCTACAACTGGTATCAGAGCAGGTTTTCTATGCATCTTTGTATGATTGCTTAAGCTTATGTGATCCATGTTTGCGTGTACATGCTTAGATCTAGTTAACATGCGATTTTTCTTTAAGTTTTTATACATGCGAAACTTGAAGTATGTTTTCATTGGCGCATGTTGTTCTTGGCGCATGCTTTGTGTTTTTCTTAAAACCCTAATTGACATGCGCGAGTCACTCTAGATCTAAGGCTCTACTATAAACCCTTAGACGGGTTATTAGGGTTGAAGTCACCCCCTGAGTTAGATCCAACAGTCTGATCAGACCATCTGACAGCCTGAATGGGTCGACCTGTTAGCACCTTGGCGCAAGCCTATGGTGGCTATAGGTCGACTGCAGACAGGTGTGTAGCGATGTCTGATTGAGACAACCTATGAACACACATGAGTTAGGCCCGGGGTCACACCCGCTTGCCAGACCTCATTGTGGTTGTTCAGCCCTGGCGCATGCATGGTTGACCTCATGGTCGACTCAAGTCAGTTAGGACTTGGTGCATGCAAGGGCAGTGGATCTGACTAGGTTGGATGAGTGGATCCCTAGTAATGTACCGTTGTAAGGTTGTAGGGCAAATAAGGAAAAATTAAAATTAATCCCAAGGGGTTTTCGAAAATTTTAATTTTTATAATGGATCACTTGATTGCTGAATGGATGCATGTGTCTGTCTATTTTGTCTTATGTGGGCTGCCCATGTTAAATCTGTGCTGTGCTGGGGCCTGCGTGCCTGATTTAAAATTGTAAATTAATTATTGTGATCTGCGCATCACTGTGTTTTAATTTATAAATGTAAGTGACCTGCGTGTCACTCTTGTCTAGATAGTTAAATTTGTAATTTAATTAGACAAGAGCACAGAGCACACTTGGCAGAGGCGCATGCAGCAAGTGGCTGGACCAGGTGGGAGGTCCAGGGTTCGACTCTGGGACCAGGCGCATTTTCCCTGGTGGGCGCACCTGTGCTGTAATTGGCGCTTGGGCCCAGGTTTGGGCCAGATGTGCAGCAAAAGACCCATGAAGAGCAAATGAAGACTTAAGTTAGGTTAAGGTCTTCTAGGGCTATGGGCTTTTACCACATAAGATACATGCTTTCTTTTATTGCTTAATATTAGAATTGCATGATTAAATTATCTTCTGCTATCACCATAGGAATTGCATGATAGGCAAGAAGATAAAAGACCGTTAAAATCCAACGCTTAAATATCAAGCTCGTAAGCCTTCTGACGCGAAACCTCACTGTTCTGATTATCGTTGGAGCCGTGTTGTACCCACTCAGTGGGCACGTCCATCTATCTTCAGACGGTGCGGGATTACACCTGCGTGTTACAGAGTAGGGATTTATCCCTTCTCGTTGCTCAGCATAGCACGTGGTGGTCCAGGGAGTAGGTCGGGTCAGCTTGACCGTGTTGGCTACATATGTGGCGCATATGGTAGCACATGGAGGCAGCCATCTGTGGGGTCAGAGATTGTGTTGTACCAACTCAGTTGGCACAGTCTGCTGGACTGCCCAGATGAAGGGGAATCGCACGGGTTGGCGATCGGCAGGGACTGCCTACCAGAAACTAGTGCTTGTACTCTCTGTGCATCTTATCTCGCCTGAGCGGGACGCGGAGACCAAGTATGAAATCTGGATCCCATCTCACTAAAAGAGTTTTACTCTTTCGGGCTGTTTTGCTGGATTTTTCACGCCTGATAAAATAGTGAGAAAAAGAATCTTTCTTAAGTCCTGATTGATTCTTATACATTGATACTGACCTTGCTGTTCTTGCATTGTTGTAGATACCTGCAGCAACGAACACCATGAACTTCAATGTGCGATCCCTACTGGAAAGGGAGAAGTTTGCTGGGCCGAACTTCTCTGACTGGTTTGGACACCTTAAGATCGTTCTTAAGGCAGAGAGGAAACTGTATGTCCTCGAGACGGCGATACCGCCGCAGCCCGCTCCGAACGCCGCAAGGGCGGTTCGGGAAGCCTATGAAAAGCACGTCAATGATAGCATTGATGTCGCTTGCCTGATGCTAGCGTCTATGACGCCACCGCTGCAGCGTCAGCATGAGGATATGTCGGCTATAGAGATGATAGCGAACCTCAAGATGCTGTATGCTGCACAGGCGAGGACTGAACGCTATAATTTGACAAAGCTCTTCTTTCAGAGCAAACTGGCTGAAGGGAGCCCAGTGGGAGCTCACGTGCTCAAGATGATTGGGCACAAGGAGGCTCTAGAGAAACTGGGGCATACCATTAACCAGGAGCTTGCTGTGGACATTATTCTGCAGTCTCTCCCGCCTTCATTCGACGCGTTCATTATTAATTTTAATATGAACAAAATCGATTGTACTCCGGCAGAGCTGCTGAATATGCTCTTGACCACTGAGGAGACTCTGAAGGGTAAGCCTTCAACCTCTGTCTTGATGGTTCCTTCTAGGAACAAGAAGAAGGGGAAGAAGGGCAAGGCCCCGGTCAAGAATTACAGCAAGGCTCTGAAGCAGAAGGTGAAGCGGTCTAAGGAATACAGGTGTTTCCACTGTGGCCAGCTGGGTCACTGGAAAAAGGACTGTAAAGCGCTCCAAGGAGATAAGAGGGGAAGCTTTGCTTCTGGCTCAGGTATATTCGTGACTGAGGTCATGTTTTCTTCTTCTGTATCATGGGTGTTGGACACTGCATGTGGAGTTCACATTTGTTCAAATGTACAGGAACTCAAGAGAAGAAGGCAGGTGGGACAGCATGAGGTGGACCTACGAGTTGGAAACGGGGCACGGGTTGCTGCTGTTGCTGTAGGAGACTACTTTATTTCTTTACCATCTGGACTTGTATTGGAACTAAACAGTTGTTACTTTGTTCCCAGTATAACTAAAAATATTATCTCCATTCCTGCTCTTGTTAGGAAGGGATTTTCCTTTGAATGCAATATTTCAAAGTGTATTTTGTCTTTTGATAATATTGTTTATGCAACTGGTTCAATTAATAATGGGTTATACATGTTGGACATGGAATGTTCGATACAACAAATTGATATTAAGAAAGCCAAGTATGCTGATGACAGCACCTTGCTATGGCATAGTCGTTTAGGCCATATAAACGAGAAACGCATTAAGCGGTTGCATGAAAATGGACTGCTGGGATCATTCTCCTACAAGGAGATTGATACATGCAAAGCTTGTTTAATGGGTAAAATGACGAAGTCACCTTTTCCTCACAAAGGTCAAAGGGCTTCAGGTTTACTTGACCTTATACACAGTGATGTGTGTGGGCCTTTTAGTAAACATGCCAGAGGTGGATATCAGTACTTCATTACCTTTACTGATGATTTCAGTAGATATGGGTATGTCTATCTGATGAGACATAAGAGTGAATCTTTTGACAAGTTCAAAGAGTTCAAAAATGAAGTACAGAATCAGCTAGGCCGTAATATCAAGGCACTTCGCTCAGATCGAGGTGGTGAATACCTAAGTCATGCATTTACTGACTATCTAAAGGAGTGTGGGATTATCTCACAGCTCACTCCGCCTGGAACACCGCAATGGAATGGTGTGTCCGAGAGGAGAAATAGAACGCTACTTGATATGGTTCGTTCTATGATGAGTCAGGCTACTCTACCCTACTCCTTTTGGGGTTTTGCACTGGAAACAGCTGCAAAGGTACTAAACCGAGTGCCATCCAAGGCAGTTTCAAAGACGCCATATGAGTTATGGTATGGGAAACAGCCAAGCTTGACATTTATCAGGATCTGGGGTTGCGAAGCTTATGTAAAGAAGCTCGCCTCTGGGAAACTAGAGAGTAGATCTGACAAATGTATCTTTGTCGGTTACCCTAAGGAAACTAAGGGTTATTATTTCTTCGATCCCAAGGAGAACAAGGTTTTTGTTGCTCGGACGGCCATATTTCTTGAGAAGGAATTTCTTCTGCAAGAGGCCAGTGGGAGAGAAATAAAGCTGGATGAGAATCCAGACGAAGGACAAAGTAGTCAAGCAGAGTTGGATGAGCCTGAGCCGGTAGAACAGGTTATTGAACAACCTGAGGCTCAGATATCACGGGAACCGCGAAGATCGGGTAGGATCCGTCGACAGCCTGAGCGCTATGACGGAGTCTACATCATTGACAATGATGAACCCCTCACTTATGCGGATGCGGTCAGTGGACCGGCGTCAGCGAGATGGCTTGAAGCTATGCGCGCCGAGATGGACTCCATGTCAGATAACCAAGTTTGGGATTTGGTTGATCCGCCTCCGGGAATTATCCCTATAGGCTGTAAATGGATCTTCAAGAAGAAGATTGACATGGATGGTAACGTGGTTACCTATAAAAGCAGGCTAGTTGCGAAAGGTTTCAAACAAATCTACGGGATAGATTATGATGAAACTTTCTCACCTGTAGCTATGTTTAAGTCTATTCGGATTCTTTTCGCGATAGCTGCATATTATGATTATGAGATTTGGCAGATGGATGTGAAAACAGCTTTCCTTAATGGAAATCTGGATGAGGATGTGTATATGACACAACCAGAAGGTTTCACTAATCCAGCAGATCGTCATAAGATATGCAAGTTAAAGAAGTCTATTTATGGACTTAAACAAGCATCAAGAAGCTGGAACATTCGTTTTGATGAATCAGTCATTGAATTTGGTTTCATCAAGAACGAGGATGACCCGTGTGTATATAAGAGGTTTAGTGGGAGCGTGATTACTTTCCTAGTCCTCTACGTCGATGACATCTTGATCATTGGAAACGACATTCCTGAAATGCATACTGTTAAGGCATGGCTAAGGAAATGTTTCCAGATGAAAGATTTAGGAGAAGCAGCCTATGTGTTAGGTGTGAAGATCTACAGGGATAGATCTAAGAGGCTTCTCGGGCTGTGCCAAAGTACTTACATCGATAAGGTCCTGGAGAGATTTCATTTAGAGAATTCTAAACGTGGATATCTTCCAGTCAGACATGGTCTGAATCTTTCGAAGAGTCAGTGTCCACAAACACAGACTGAGAAAGATGAAATGGACAATACGCCTTATGCTTCGGCTATTGGATCCATTATGTATGCGATGTTGTGTACTCGCCCAGACGTTGCTTACGGGTTAAGCGTAACCAGTCGTTACCAGAGTAATCCAGGTGTGGCGCACTGGATTGCAGTCAAGAACATTTTAAAATATCTGCGGAGGACCAAAGATATGTTCTTGATATATGGTGGTCAGGAAGAACTCAGTATTGAAGGATATACTGACGCTTCGTTCCAGTCTGACCAGGATGATTTCCGATCGCAATCAGGCTATGTTTTTAGCTTGAATGGAGGTGCAGTGGTGTGGAAGAGTTTCAAACAGTCAACTGTTGCTGATTCCACAACAGAAGCCGAGTATGTTGCAGCCTCGGAAGCATCCAAGGAGGCAGTGTGGATTCGTAAGTTCGTGAGAGAACTTGGTGTCATTCCTTCGAGTGCAGATCCTTTGGTTATCTTTTGTGATAACACTGGAGCAATCGCACAAGCAAAGGAACCACGGTCGCACCAGAAGTCCAAGCACATACAGAGACGGTTTCATTTGATCAGGGAGATCATAGATCGAGGCGAGATCAAAGTCTGCAAGGTTCATACAGATGACAATCTGGCAGACCCGCTTACCAAGCCTCTGGCGCAGCAGAAGCATGAGAAGCACTGTAATAATATGGGTTTGAGATTTCTCAACCATTAGATTAAGTGCAAGTGGGAGATTGTTGGGGTATGCCCTTAAGGCTAATGTTTGAGGCCTATGGGAATGTATCTGTATCATGTAATAAACTCTTATGTTTATAAAGGCATGGTTGTTATTCAGTTAGCTACATTGTCTGCTGCAATATATGTTCTTCTGAATAATGTCTCAAAGCTGTTCAGCTGGGCTGACATGCTATTAAGTCCTTAGTCGATGTATCTTGGTGAACATGAGACAGCCTTGATATTGTTAAGACTAATATGTGTTCTAATCTTATAGGATGCTTCGAGCATGGAATAAGATGTAGACTCATGGGTACATGGGATGTACTGGACAGACCCTACTAGGATGTTCAATTGTTTGTCACAATGTGAATATTCCTTGATTATGACAAGTGGCACATTTCCTCTGACTTGAGATCACTTGTGTTTTCTAAATGATGATTGTCATTGTTTTGAGATAGTTCAATATCGTTTGAAACATAATGATTATAGACTATCTTGGATGATGAGCTTGAGTCAGGTTAGGGCACTAGTGATAGACATAGGATTGCCGTCTCCTTGTTTAAGGACTGTGATGTTCTAAAGGGGCCCCCTGGATGAGATGATTGAGAGAGTGTATGGCCATACCCAGGTGACTATGATCATCTGATCTAATCATGCTCATCATATTGGAATTACAAGCTTGACAGGCTTGTCCAATAAGAACATCCAGTGGCAAAGGAAAAATGCATGCCTTGTGATTTGATTCACACTTGTGCTGTTTTTGGGTGTAGTCTTGGAAGACTCTTTTCTTTATATCGGGAGACAGTGATGTGTTGCTAGATACCTCTCACTGATCGTGATAACGTAAGTTGTCGTTACCGACATTTAAAGGAAACCCTTTGGGTCGCACAATTTGATGATATGGCTTACTTAAGTCAGATCGTGTGGACTGAATTATTTGGGTTCAGTTTAAAGGGATTTAATCTCTGATTGTAAGTGAGATCTGGTCTGATCATGTTTGATTGATTAGGGCTTGAGATCGGTAAGCTTTGATCGAGAGAATGCATGCCAGATCGGTCAGATCAGGGGCATCGTTGAGATCGACGGTTAGATCGTGAACCTTAGGGTTTATTTAAGATCTAGACTAGATCATTGGCTTGATTGGTTCTTAAACCGAACCAAAGTGAACCGGCTCACTAAATGAGCGCTTGGTTCATAGGGAGAGGAGTAGGCGACAAGTTCACTTGGCGTGAACGTTGTGGTGAGGAGTGGTTACTATTTTTAGTAACCATGATCTCCACTTGAGGGGGCTCTCGTCCGAATAGAGTATGCTCTATTTTCGCCACTTCCCATATTCCTCTCGCCCATATTCCTCTCGACATTCTTGTGTGAGTGCGGCGACGCTTGACGGATTGAGGAGGATTCGGCCAAGAGAGATTGACATCTCATTTTTCCCTTCACTCGTCAAAGGACCTCTTGGAACCTTGCTAGCACAAGGAGCACCAAGAGAGATAGCGACATCATCTTGTGTGTGACGACAAGGAGAAGATCTCGTTTGATCTTTACTTCCAAGGTGCCATCTAGAAATGGCAATGGTATGGATCGAATCATCTCTTATGCAATCGGTTTTTCCTTTAAGTTGATTATATAAGGTGCATGCGATTCTTAGAGACCCTATCCCTGCTTGAAATTTGTTTTGCACCATGCTGGGTTTCGCCCCCCTCATGAAAGGGGTTCCTACACTTATTGGACAAGCGAGTCAAGCCTGTAGCTCCAATATGATGAGAAAGATTAGATCAGATGAACATAGTCACCTGGGTATGGCCATACACTTTCTCAATCATCTCATCCAGGGGGCCCCTATAGAACATCACACTCCAAACTAGGAGACGGCAATCCTTTATCTATCACTAGTGTCCTAACCTGACTCATGATCATTATCCAAGATAGTCTATAACCATTATGTTTCAAATGATATTGAACTACCTCAAAACAATGACAATCATCATTTAGAAACACGTGTGATCTCAAGTCAGAGGAAATATGCCACTTGTTGCATACAAGGATTATTCACATTGTGACAAGCAATTGAATATCCTAGTAGGGTCTGTCCAGTACATCCAATGTACCCATGAGTCTACATCTTATTCCATGCTCGAAGCATCCTATAAGATTAGAACACATATTAGTCTCAATCATATCAAGGCTGTCTCATGTTCACCAAGATATCTCGACTAAGGACTTAACTGCATGTCAGCCAAGCTGAACAGCATTGAGACATTATTCAGAAGTATACATATGACAGCAGATAATGCAACAACATGAATAACAACCATTGCCTTTATAAACATGAAGTTTATACATGATACTGATATAATCCCAAGGCCTCAAACATTAGCCTTAAGGGTATACCCCAACAATCTCCCACTTGCACTTAATCTAATGGTTGAGGTATCTCAAACCCATATTATTACAGTGCTTCTCATGCTTCTGCTGCGCCAGAGGCTTTGTAAGCGGGTCAGCCAGATTGTCATCTGTATGAACCTTGCACATTTTGATCTCGCCTCGATCAATGATCTCCCGGATCAAGTGAAACCGTCTCTGTATGTGCTTGGACTTCTGGTGCGACCGTGGTTCCTTTGCTTGTGCGATTGCTCCAGTGTTATCACAGAAGATAACCAAAGGATCTGCACTCGAAGGAACAACACCAAGTTCCTGAATGAACTTACGAATCCACACTGCCTCCTTAGATGCTTCTGAGGCTGCAACATACTCGGCTTCTGTTGTAGAATCAGCAACAATAGATTGTTTGAAACTTTTCCACACCACCACACCTCCATTCAAGCTAAAAACATAGCCTGATTGCGATCGGAAATCATCCTGGTCAGATTGGAACGAAGCGTCAGTATATCCTTCAATACTGAGTTCTTCCTGACCACCATACACCAAGAACATATCTTTGGTCCTCCGCAGATATTTTAAAATGTTCTTGACTGCAATCCAGTGTGCCTGACCTGGATTACTTTGGAATCGACTGGTCACGCTTAACCCGTAAGCGACGTCTGGGCGAGTACACAACATCGCATACATAATGGACCCAATAGCCGAAGCATAAGGCGTTTTGTCCATTTCATCTTTCTCAGTCTGTGTTTGTGGACACTGACTCTTCGAAAGATTCAGACCATGTCTGACTGGAAGATATCCTCTTTTAGAATTCTCTAAATGAAATCTCTACAGGACTTTATCGATGTAAGTACTCTGGCACAGCCCGAGAAGCCTCTTAGATCTATCTCTGTAGATCTTCACACCTAATACATAGGCTGCTTCTCCTAGATCTTTCATCTGGAATCATTTTCTTAACCATGCCTTAACCGCATGTAGTTCAGGAATATCGTTTCCAATGATTAAGATATCATCGACGTAGAGGACTAGGAATGTAATTACGCTCCCACTAAACCTCTTATATACACATGGGTCATCTTCATTCTTGATGAAACCAAATTCACAGATTGATTCATCAAAACGAATGTTCCAGCTTCTTGATGCTTGCTTAAGTCCATAAATGGACTTCTTTAACTTGCATATTTTATGACGATCTGATGGATTAGTGAAACCTTCAGGTTGTGCCATATACACATCCTGATCCAGATTTCCATTAAGGAAAGCGGTCTTCACATCCATCTGCCAGATCTCATAATCATAATATGCTGCTATTGCGAGAATGATCCGAATAGACTTGAACATGGCTACAGGAGAGAAAGTTTCATCATAATCTATCCTGTAGATTTGTTTGAAACCTTTCGCAACTAGCCTGCCTTTATAGGTAACCACGTTACCATCCATGTCAATCTTCTTCTTGAAGATCCATTTACAGCCTATAGGGATTATTCCCGGAGGCGGATCAACCAAATCCCAAACTTGGTTATCTGACATGGAGTCCATCTCGGCTCGCATAGCTTCAAGCCATCTCGCTGATTCCGGTCCACTGACCGCATCCGCAAAAGTGAGGTGTTCATCATGATCAATGATGTAGACTCCGTCATAGCGCTCAGGCTGTCGACGGATCCTTCCCGATCTTCGCGGTTCCCGTGATATCTGAGCCTCAGGTTGTTGAATAACCTGTTCTACTGGCTCATGCTCATCCAACTGTGCTTGACTACTTTGTCCTTCCTCTGGATTCTCATCCAGCTTTATTTCTCTCCCACTGGCCTCTTGCAGAAGAAATTCCTTCTCAAGAAAAATGGCCGTCCGAGCAACAAATACCTTGTTCTCTTTGGGATCGTAGAAATAATAACCCTTAGTTTCCTTAGGGTAACCGACAAAGATGCATTTCTCAGATCTGCTCTCTAGTTTCCCAGAGGCGAGCTTTTTGACATAAGCCTCGCAACCCCAGATCTTAATAAATGTCAAGCTCGGTTTAGTACCTTTGCAGCTGTTTCCCATACCATAACTCATATGGAGTCTTTGAAACTGCCTTGGATGGCACTCGGTTTAGTACCTTTGCAGCTATTTCCACTGCAAATCCCCAAAAGGAGTAAGGTAGAGTAGCCTGACTCATCATTGAACGAACCATATCCAATAAGGTTCTGTTCCTCCTCTCGGACACACCATTCCATTGCGGTGTTCCTGGCGGAGTAAGCTGTGAGACAATCCCACACTGCTTCAGATAGTCAGTAAACTCGCGACTTAGGTATTCTCCACCTCGATCTGAGTGAAGTGCCTTGATATTTCGGCCTAGCTGATTTTGCACTTCATTTTTGAACTCTTTGAACTTGTCAAAAGATTCACTCTTATGTCTCATTAGATAGACATACCCGTATCTACTGAAATCATCAGTAAAGGTAATGAAGTATGAATAGCCACCTCTGGCATGTTTACTAAATGGCCCACACACATCACTGTGAATGAGGTCAAGTAAACCTGAAGCCCTTTGACCTTTGTTAGGAAAAGGAGCCTTCGTCATTTTACCCATTAAACACGCTTTGCATGTATCAAGCTCCTCATAGGAGAATGATCCCAGCAGTCCATGATCATGCAACCGCTTAATGCGTTTCTTGTTAATATGGCTTAAACGACTATGCCATAGCAAGGTGCTATTATCAGCATACTTGGCTTTCTTATGATAAATATTTTGTATAGAACATTCCATGTCCAACATGAATAATCCATTGTTAATTGATCCAGTAGCATAAACAATATTATCTAAAGAAATAACACACTTTGAAATATTGCATTCAAAGGAAAACCCTTTCCTGACAAGAGCAGGAATAGAGATAATATTTTTCGTTATGCTTGGTACAAAGTAACAATTGTTCAGTTCTAATACAAGTCCAGATGGTAATGAGATGTGATATTCTCCTACAGCAACAGCAGCAACCCGTGCCCCGTTTCCAACGCGTAGGTCTACCTCATGCTGTCCCACCTGTCTTCTTCTCTTGAGTTCCTGTACATTTGAACAAATGTGAACTCCACATGCAGTGTCCAACACCCATGAAATAGAAGAAGAAAACATGACCTCAGTCACAAAAATACCTGAGCCAGAAGCGATGCTTCCCTTCTTGTCTCCTTGGAGCGCTTTATAGTCCTTTTTCCAGTGACCTAGCTGGCCACAATGGAAACATCTGTATCCCTTCGACCGCTTAACCTTTTGTTTCAGAGCCTTGTTGTAACTCTTGACAGGGGCTTTGCCCTTCTTTCCCTTCTTCTTGTTCCTGCAAGGAACCATCAAGACAGAGGTTGAAGGCTTTCCCTTTAGAGTCAACTCTGTAGTCAAGAGCATGTTCAGTAACTCTGCCGGGGTACAGTCGATCTTGTTCATATTAAAATTAATAATGAACGGATCGAAAGAGGCCGGGAGAGACTGAAGAATGATGTCTATAGCAAGCTCCTGATTGATGGTATGTCCTAGTTTCTCTAGAGCCTCTTTGTACCCAATCATCTTGAGTACGTGAGCTCCCACTGGACTCCCTTTAGCCAGTTTGCTCTGAATGAAAAGCTTAGTCAAATTGTAGCGTTCAGTCCTAGCCTGTGCAGCATACAGCATTTTGAGGTTTGCTATAATCTGTATAGCAGATAGATCCTCATTCTGACGCTGCAGCTCTGGCGTCATAGATGCAAGCATCAGGCAAGCGACATCAATGCTATCATTGACATGCTTTTCATAGGCTTCCCGAACCGCCCTTGCGGCGTTCACAGCGGGTTGAGGCGGTATAGCCGTCTCGAGGACATACAGTTTCCTCTCTACCTTAAGAACAATCTTAAGGTGTCCGTACCAGTCTGAGAAGTTTGGCCCAGCAAACTTCTCCCTTTCTAGTAGGGATCGCACATTGAAATTCGTGGTGTTCGTTGCTGCAGTAATCTACAACAATGCAAGAACAGCAAGGTCAGTATCAATGTTTAGAATCAATCCAGGACTTAAGAAAGATTCTTTTCTCACTATTTTATCTGACTGAAAAATCCATTAAACAGTCCGAAAGAGTAACGCTCTTTTAGTGAGATGGGATCCAGATTTCATACTTGGTCTCCGCGTCCCGCTCAGGCGAGATAAGATGCACAGAGAGTACAAGCACTAATTTCTGGTAGGCAATGCCTGCCAATCGCCAACCCGTGCGATTCCCCTTCATCTAGGCAATCCAGCAGACTGTGCCAACTGAGTTGGTACAACACAGTCTCTGATCCCACAGATGGCTGCCTCCATATAGCTCACATATGCTCAGTATGTAGCCTACATGGTCAAGCTGACCTGACCTACTCCCTGGACCACCACGTGCTATGCTGAGCAACGAGAAGCGATAAATCCCTTATCTGTAACACGCAGGTGTAATCACACACCGTCTGAAGATAGATGGGCGTGCCCACTGAGTGGGTACAACACGGCCCCAACGATAGTCAGAACAGTGAGGTTTCGCGTCAGAAGGCTTACGTGCTTGATATTTTACTGTTGGATTTTAACGGTCTTTTATCTTCTTAACTATCATGCATAACCTATGGCGATAGCAGAAGATTAAATCATGCAGTTCTAATTATATAAACAATAAGTAGAAAGCATGCTGATCTTATGTGGTAAAAGCCCATTAAACCTAAGTAGGACCTTAATTTAACTTAAGTAGGACATACAGTTTCCTCTCTGCCTTAAGAACAATCTTAAGGTGTCCGTACCAGTCTGAGAAGTTTGGCCCAGCAAACTTCTCCCTTTCTAGTAGGGATCGCACATTGAAATTCGTGGTGTTCGTTGCTGCAGTAATCTACCACAATGCAAGAACAGCAAGGTCAGTATCAATGTTTAGAACAATCCAGGACTTAAGAAAGATTCTTTTCTCACTATTTTATCTGACTGAAAAATCCATTAAACAGTCCGAAAGAGTAACGCTCTTTTAGTGAGATGGGATCCAGATTTCATACTTGGTCTCCGCGTCCCGCTCAGGCGAGATAAGATGCACAGAGAGTACAAGCACTAATTTCTGGTAGGCAATGCCTGCCAATCGCCAACCCGTGCGATTCCCCTTCATCTAGGCAATCCAGCAGACTGTGCCAACTGAGTTGGTACAACACAGTCTCTGATCCCACAGATGGCTGCCTCCATATAGCTCACATATGCTCAGTATGTAGCCTACATGGTCAAGCTGACCTGACCTACTCCTTGGACCACCACGTGCTATGCTGAGCAACGAGAAGCGATAAATCCCTTCTCTGTAACACGCAGGTGTAATCACACACCGTCTAAAGATAGATGGGCGTGCCCACTGAGTGGGTACAACACGGCCCCAACGATAGTCAGAACAGTGAGGTTTCACGTCAGAAGGCTTACGTGCTTGATATTTTAGCGTTGGATTTTAACGGTCTTTTATCTTCTTAACTATCATGCATAACCTATGGCGATAGCAGAAGATTAAATCATGCAGTTCTAATTCTATAAACAATAAGTAGAAAGCATGCTGATCTTATGTGGTAAAAGCCCATTAAACCTAAGTAGGACCTTTATTTAACTTAAGTCTTCACTTGAGCTCTTCATGGGTCTTTTGCCTTCTCATCTGGCCCAACCCAGGGCCCGAGCACCCACTGCAGCTCAGGTGCGCCCACCAGGTAAATGCGCCTGTCCCAGAGTCGAACCCTGGACCTCCCACCTGGTTAAGCCTCAAGCTGCATGCGCCTCTGCCATGTGTGCTCTGTGCTCTTGTCTGATTAAATTACAATTTAATCTATCTAGACAAGATTGACTCGCAGGTCAATTACACTTTATAAATTAAATAACATGTGATGCGCAGATCACAATAAAATTAATTTACAATTTAATTCCAGGCTCGCAGGCCCCAGCACAGCACACATTAAATTAGGCAGCCCACATAAGATTAAATAAACAAGCATCATGGCATCCAATCAACATGTGATCCAATAATAAGAAAATAAAATTTTTGAAAACCCATTGGCATCAATTTTAATTTTCTTATGTGCCCTACAACCTTACAACGGTCCATTAATAGGGATCCACTCATCATATCTAGTTAGATCCATGCCCTTGCATGCACCAAGTCCTAACTGACTTGAGTCGACCTAATGGTCAACCATGCACGCGCCAAGGGCTGAACAGCCTTCATGAGTTCTGGCAAGCGGGTGTGACCCCGGGCCTAACTCATGTGCGTTCATAGGTTGTCTCAACTAGACCTCGCTACACGCCTGTCTGCAGTCGACCTATAGCCACCTCGTGCTTGCGCACAGGTGCCATCTGGTCGACCCATCTAGGCTGTCAGATGGTCTGATCAGACTATTTGGATCTTTACTAGATGATGACTTCAACCCTATTAACCCATCTAAGGGTTTATAGCAGGCGCTGGTTAGATCTAATAAGGAGGCGCGCAAGATAAGTTTTTGAAAAAACATCTAACAAGCGCCAACAATATACATGCGCCAACAAAAGTATACATGTAGTTTCGCATGATGAACTAGCATGAAAAGTCGCATGTAATAAACTTTAGATCTTTACATAAGCGCAAGCATGGATCAAACATGAAGATCAAGCAATCATATGAACAAGCAATAACCTACCCTCTGATACCAATTGTAAGTCCCCTAAATCAAGGGGGGCGAAACCCTAATAGGTGGCGCAAATAAATTTTATAGCGGAATCTAGGGTTTCAAAAGATCGAATGCAAGTACATATGATCAACTCTTGAGATTGTATAAATCAAATGAGATTCATACCAGTGCCATGAGGAAGGTGACGACTTGGAAGCAGAGATCGAAAGGGGTCTCCTCCAAAGTTGCCGCACACAAGAAGAGAGATGGCTCCTCCTTGGTGATCTTTGTGCTAGCAAAGATCTTCAAGTATCCTTGATCGAATGAAAGGGGTTAGATGTTCCTCTTGCGGCTAGGGCTCGAAAACTCTCTACCTCTTTTCTGTGAAGAAGAAGTTCACCACACACGAGAGCAATTGAGAGAGGCGAGCGACGTTACAATCGTGGGAGAGTTTCCAATTTGGAAAACCGCTTTCCAAAAATAGTAACTCTCTACGTTTCATGCGTTCACCCAAGTGAACCATCAAAACTCTCCCATTGAACAAAGCGCTCACTCATGAGCCGGTTCAATTTGGTTTGGTTCAAAGACCAAATTACCCAAGCCACTTGGTCTAGATCATATTAAACCCTAAGGTTCCAGATCTAACCGTTCATCTCTTGATGCTCTTGATCTCACCGATCTAACATCAATACTCTCGATCGAAGCTTACCGATCTCAAGCCCTAATCAATCAAACATGATCAGACCAGATCTCACTTACAATCAGAGTTTAAACTCCTTTAAACTGAACCCAAACAATTCAGTCCACACGATCTGACTTAAGTAAGCCATATCATCAAATTGTGCGACCCTAAGGGTTTCCTTTAAATGTCGGTAACGATAACTTACGTTATCACGATCAGCGAGGGGTATCTAGCAACACATCACTGTCTCCCAATATAAAGGAAAGAGTCTTCCAAGACTACACCCAAACCACAGCACAAGTGTGAATCAACTCACTAGGCATACATGTTTCCTTTGCCACTGGATGTTCTTATTGGACAAGCGAGTCAAGCCTGTAGCTCCAATATGATGAGAATGATTAGATCAGATGAACATAGTCACCTGGGTATGGCCATACACTTTCTCAATCATCTCATCCAGGGGGCCCCTATAGAACATCAGACTCCAAACTAGGAGACGGCAATCCTTTATCTATCACTAGTGTCCTAACCTGACTCATGATCATTATCCAAGATAGTTTATAACCATTATGTTTCAAATGATATTGAACTACCTCAAAACAATGACAATCATCATTTAGAAACACAAGTGATCTCAAGTCAGAGGAAATATGCCACTTGTTGCATACAAGGATTATTCACATTGTGACAAGCAATTGAATATCCTAGTAGGGTCTGTCCAGTACATCCAATGTACCCATGAGTCTACATCTTATTCCATGCTCGAAGCATCCTATAAGATTAGAACACATATTAGTCTCAATCATATCAAGGCTGTCTCATGTTCACCAAGATATCTCGACTAAGGACTTAACTGCATGTCAGCCAAGCTGAACAGCATTGAGACATTATTCAGAAGTATACATATGACAGCAGATAATGCAACAACATGAATAACAACCATTGCCTTTATAAACATGAAGTTTATACATGATACTGATATAATCCCAAGGCCTCAAACATTAGCCTTAAGGGCATACCCCAACAATTATTACCTTGTTGGGCTCCTCTCGATCATCATGAGGTGGAGCAACATGGTAGGGAGGGTGATGCACATCAAAATCGGGTCGTCGGGGCTTGATTTGATTTTCAAGGGTGAACACGGCCTGGCCGTGATGGCGAACACGGCTGTGTTCGGATTTGCCGAGTTCCACAGAGCGGGGCACGGCTTGCCCGTGACTAGGAGCACGCCCGTGACTAGAGTTGCCGAAATCCATAGAACCGGATACGGCTTGCCCGTGACCATGGGCACGCCCGTGACTGGAGTTGCCGAAATCCACAGAACCGGACACGGCTTGCCCGTGACTAGGAGCACGCCCGTGACTGGAGTTGCTAATATCCACAGAACCGAACACGGCTTGCCCGTGACCAGGAGCACGACCGTGCTTATTTCCAGGCATTTCGGCCGAAGTGGGCACGGTGTACGGCACGGGTGTGGTGGCAGGCGTTTCAGCGTTCGCATCTGGAACGACCGTGTCACGGTCGTGACGAGCCCACGGCCTGGCCGTGTCGGGGCCTGGGGGGGCTCCAATTACGCTGCAAGTTGGGCCGTGTCTTCCTCACGTCCAGGGGGGTCTTCCCAAGTGTCTTCTGGGGAGTTTGGGCGACCCTCATGTGTGCCCATGAGCCTATCTGTGTTGGTTGCTCCTGCATCAATGGAGCTCCTCTATGGTTCTATGACTGAAATTGTATGGCCATACCCAAGTGAGAACCTAATTTAGTCATGACCATGTGATTGGGTGAAAACAAGTGATGACACACTTGTCCAATCGGATATCAGTTTGGCAAAGGGACTATAGTGTATCTGTACCTAGTTGCGATGATGGGGATGTCGATGTTGATATCCATTCCGATGACTTGGGTAGCAGCAATGCACTGCTAGGTGTCACTCATTGCTTGTGGTGACCTTAGGTCAGCACAGCCAATTTCAGAGGAACCTACAGGGTCGCACACCTTGATACTCGAGTTCTCATTTTGATCGGGAAGCCTTATAATTGAGTTATTGGATAGCTCGAATCTATTTGGGAGATTTCATCATCACCAATGGGCCTGATGAGATGGAAGAATGTTATTGGAGCCAAACTTTATTTTTGGCTGGTTGACCCAAAATTGACCATGATTGGTCACATTTGGATTAGGGTTGCGTTGGAATAGATCCAATAGCTTAATCAACCCATGTAATGAAGTTTGGGCTAGCTCATTACCCAATGAGGCCCAATAATAAGTTGTCATGAAGAGACTATAGGCTAAAAGGGTATAATGGGGAAGAAACTTATCCCATTGGCACCTAGGGGCTTAATAGGGATAAGTTGGCGCAATTTGCTTCATTAGGAAGCTTTAGGTGCCTCCCCCTCATCCTTTGATGGTATGCTTGCCTCTATGGCAAGTCTTGGGGCTGATATGGCTTGGTGGAGATCTTAGGAAGGTCCTTGGCGCATATGGATGATAGGAGTGGGTTTATGGAAAAGTCTTGGAGACTTGCTATAACCAAAACCCTAATTACTCCATCCCCTTTACCCTAGCCGCCCCTTCTTTATGAGTTGCACCCCACATCCCTCTAGCCTTGCCGCACCTTTGCATCTATATATTAAATGCATGTGTGAGCTCTTGTATGCAATCATATTGGTGTGAGCAACATTAAAGGGGCGAAAGAAAGAGGCCTTGGTGCAAGCTTCCTTCTTCCATCAAGTGGCCGCAAGTCTTCAACCTCTTCTCCTTCTTGTCTTGGCACAAGAAGAGCTTGAGGTTGGCGGCATCATCTCCTTCCTTCTCCTTCCATGGTGCCTCATCTTTGAGGGTGGCGCAAGCATAGAAGAATGAGCACAAAGGCTTGGATCTTCTTCCCGAGGCTAGCACCTGGCGAGGAAGAAGTCAGCTCGAGGCATCCATGTGAGTGAGATTGCAAAGGGTGCACGCTTGGGCGCCTACCTCGACATCGGCCTCATCTTGCTCCGAAGGTATTTACTATCTCATCGTGTCGACCCCCTCACAAGATGATCTTCACTAGGTTTTTAAGACTGGCCTATTTTGGGGATATTCTTCCGCTGTGCAAATGTAATCTCTGTGAAAAATTATAAAATATCCCTAGGGTTTTCCAACAGATACTTCATTCCAGTCTAATGACTATCGTTCACAGCTAGGATTTGTGTCTTGCCTTATTGTGGTGGCAAAATTCTACAATTAAGGCTGAGCACATTGCAGCTTCTTGTGGCAGCCAAGGAAGCAGCTTCATTCATTTGAACTTGATTTAGTTCCTGGTGTTTAAGGGTCCAGTATAATTCTTGCTGCGGCCATAGCACAAGCAAGGGAAGTTAGGACTCAAGTATATACTACGGCAATATCACCTAATCAGAGAAATCATGTATAAGCGTGATGTTCAAATTTGTGAAATAAACACAGATAGCAATCTGGAAGACCCACTAACATAGCCTCTAGCGCGGTGGAAGCTAAATAAGTCATACTAGAGACATAGAACAGAATAAATTCAGTTGCCCTTGGTCTTAGTGCAAGTGGGAGATTGTTAGTGTTTATGCCCTGCAGACAAATATATGAACATGGTCCGGCATTATTTGAATGTACTTTGATAAAATTGATATAATTGATAAAGGCATGGTCGTTATTATGCAGATTGCTTTACCTGCGTTGATGCATTGAATTGCAAAAATAATGTCCCATGAGTTTGGTTGGATCCATTCACATTGTAATCCCCAGTCAAGGTGCCTTAGTCGATAACGGACAGCTTTGGTGCATGTGAGGCTGGTGTATGGGCTGGTTAGGTGCGAGGCACAATAACGCAGACATACAGGTGCTTCAGTATTAGTTGCACTAGAGTGACCCACCTTTAGGATTGACTTGTCTAGTCAATAGGTCAATCTCATATGCAAGAGGTTTGCATTGATCCTTAGACTTGAGGTATTCATGTCTAAATATGATGACGGATGTGTTTTGATACAGTCTTACATTTCTCCATAATTGGGTGATCAAAACGGCTGTCATTGGGTATATCATAAGTCATATAGAGATATGAATGACTAGTAGTAGGATTTGCCCCTTCCTTAATTGGAAGCTTGATATCAACTTTGGGGCGCCCCACCTCATTGCTGCATGACAGGAATGTATAACCATACTGTTTGAGTCATGATCAATAGATTGGATTAATAAATATGAAACTAATCCAATGGCGGGATATCAGTTCAGGCAAAGGGATCTAGAATGCAAGGGAATCCTCGTTGCTTGTTAGGGAGTTGATTGCCAAGATGACTTTAGTCCTATGACATGGGTAGTAGTGATGTGTTGCTAGATACCTCTCACTACTTATGATGTTTAATCATCATTGCCATCATCATATGGATCCTACGGGGTCACACGCAATAGACTCTTGACGTTGTATTTTGATCTGGACATCTTGGAATATATTTGAGTTCATTCTGATTTTGAATCCAAGATAGATTCATGGTTGAATCTGAGTCCAATTGGGATTCATGGGTTTATGTATATCCTGGCCAAGTTTGTACTTGGACTTGGGATTATAAACCATGTTGGATTCGAATCCTAATTTAATTAGGAATTGGAATCCTAATTTAATTAGGAGTTGGAATCCTAAATTAATTAAGAGTTGGAATCCTAATTCAATTAGGAATTGGAATCCTAATCCAACTAGGAGTTAGAATCCTAATTTCATTCAGGGTAGGAATCCTAATCCTATTAGGAATTGGAATCCTAATCCAAGTAAGAGTTGGAATCCTAATTTAATTAGGAGTTAGAATGCTAATTCTACTAGGAGTTAGAATCCTAGTCCAATTTGGTTTCAAATCCTAATAAGAATTTGGTTTTGGATAAGGCCCATTTTATTGGGCGCAAATCCTAATCCAACTATGATTCAAATCCTAATAAGAATTTGGTTTTGGATAAGGCCTGTGTTGGGCGCAAATCCTAATCCAACTAGGATTCAAACCCTAATGGTAATTGGATTTGGATAAGGCCCATTGTGTTGGGCGCAAATCCTTATGCAATAAGGATTTAAATCCAATACATAATTAGAGATAAAATCCAAATCCAATTAGGAGTTGTGGATTAAATCTAATTGTGGTAAGTTGGAATCCTAATGGGAGAAGGATTTGTAATTGGCGCATAGCATAATTCCATATATGGAATTTCCGCCAATAACATGTTTGAATCCTTTTGGAATTTGGTTTCCATAGTTGGAAATTACCTTTGATGCATAGGGCTGTTATATTGGTGTGTATGGCTTGATTAATTCATGCAAGAAATCAGCCAAGTATATATGGTAAGTCCTAATAAGAACAGAACTCAAACTCCCTCTCTTGATAAGGCAAGAAGCTAGATTATTTCCTAACTTCATGATTGCGCCAATTAAAGAGGGATGGTGGCTGAACTCTTATGGCAATTCCTTGGAGGAATTGCGCCAAGAGCATAGAAGCAAAGAAGAGGGGCGGTGAGGCATGGATGGCTATAAAACAAAGGGGTATGCACCCCTCTTATAGTGCAGAATTCTTCTTCATGGCAAGGCGACTTCTACTTGGAGTTACGCAAGCCTCTTGATGCCCAAGCCACCCTCTTCTTCTTGTGTTGTGCCACTTTCCTCTTCTTCTTCCTTGTTGACCGAGAGTCTCTAAGCAAGGAGCCTTGTTGGCATGAAGAACAAAGGAGGAAGAAGAAGGAGATTCCAAGAGGTGATCTTCTCTTCCCGAGGCTACCACCAAGCATGGAAGGCAGCAACGTTGAGAAGGTCGACACATGGATACTTGTAGAGGACGAGCGCTTGATCGTCTTCAACTTGGCTGAAAGTCCCCTTCAAGAGGGGGGCGAAACCCTAAAGTGGCGCATGTAAAACTTTTTGGCAGCGGAATTAGGGTTTCATAAGGATCGCATGTGATATATTCATATGATCAACTTTAAAACCTTGTAAAGATCGAAAGATTCATACCAATGCCATTTGATGGATGGCGTCTTGGAAGCAGAGATCGAAAGGGCTCTCCTCCAAAGGTGCCGCACACAAGAAGAGAGATGGCTTCTCCTTGATGTTCTTTGTGCTAGCAAAGACCTTCAAGTCTCCTTGATCGCTTGAAGGGAATTGAGAGATGAACTCTTGCTTGGCTGAATTTTCTCCAAGGCGTTAACCTCTTTCTCTTACGAGAGTGTCGTCGAAAAGAGAAGAGAACAAGAGCAAGAGGCGTTCCACACAAACGTGGGGCGTTACTCTCAAATTGGAAAATCGAATTTCCAAATATAGAAAGCCCTCAATGCTCATGCGTTCACACGTTCACCCAAGTGAACCGAACGCTCATCTCTTTCATTTGAACCAAGCGCTCACACATGAGCCGGTTCAATGACATTTGGTTCAATGACCAATTAAGCCAAGCCTTTGATCTATATCTCATTAAACCCAAAGGTTCAAGATCTAACCGTTGATCTCTCGATGCTCTTGATCTCACCAATCTAGCATCACTTCTCTCGATCGAAGCTTACCAATCTCAAGCCCTAATCAATCAAACATGATCAGACCAGATCTCACTTACAATCAGAGTTTAAATCCCATTAAAATGAACCGAAACAATTCAGTCCACACGATCTGACATGGGTAAGCCATATCATCAAATTGTGCGACCCTAAGGGTTTCCTTTAAATGTCGGTAACGATAACTTACGTTATCACGATCAGTGAGGGGTATCTAGCAACACATCACTGTCTCCCGATATAAAGGAAAGAGTCTTCCAAGACTACACCCAAACCACAGCACAAGTATGAATCCACTTCACTAGGCATACATGTTTCCTTTGCCACTGGATGTTCTTATTGGACAAGCGTGTCAAGCCTGTGACTCCAATATGATGAGCATGATTAGATCAGATGAACATAGTCATCTGGGTATGGCCATACACTTTCTCAATCATCTCATCCAGGGGGGCCCCTTTAGAACATCACTCTCCTAAACAAGGAGACGGCAATCCTTTATCTATCACTAGTGTCCTAACCTGACTCATGATCATTATCCAAGATAGTCTATAACCATTATGTTTCAAATGATATTGAACTACCTCAAAATAATGCCAATCATCATTTAGAAACACAAGTGATCTCAAGTCAGAGGAAATATGCCACTTGTTCGCATACAAGGATTATTCACATTGTGACAAGCAATTGAATATCCTAGTAGGGTCTGTCCAGTACATCCAATGTACCCATGAGTCTACATCTTATTCCATGCTCGAAGCATCCTATAAGATTAGAACACATATTAGTCTCAATCATATCAAGGCTGTCTCAAGTTCACCAAGATATCTCGACTAAGGACAATACTGCATGTCAGCCTAGCTGAACAGCATTGAGACATTAATCAGAAGTACACTTATTGCAGCAGATAATGTAACAACCTGAATAACAACCATTGCCTTTATAAACATAAGAGTTTATACATGATACTGATATAATCCCAAGGCCTCAAACATTAGCCTTAAGGGCATACCCCAACAATCTCCCACTTGCACTTAATCTAATGGTTGAGAAATCTCAAACCCATATTATTACAGTGCTTCTCATGCTTCTGCTGCGCCAGAGGCTTTGTAAGCGGGTCAGCCAGATTGTCATCTGTATGAACCTTGCAGACTTTGATCTCGCCTCGATCAATGATCTCCCGGATCAAGTGAAACCGTCTCTGTATGTGCTTGGACTTCTGGTGCGACCGTGGTTCCTTTGCTTATGCTATTGCTCCAGTGTTATCAAAAAAGATAACCAAAGGATCTGCACTCGAAGGAACAACACCAAGTTCCTGAACGAACTTACGAATCCACACTGCCTCCTTGGATGCTTCCGAGGCTGCAACATACTCGGCTTCTGTTGTGGAATCAGCAACGATAGATTGTTTTGAAACTTTTCCACACCACTGCACCTCCATTCAAGCTAAAAACATAGCCTGATTGCGATCGGAAATCATCTTGGTCAGATTGGAACGAAGCGTCAGTATATCCTTCAATACTGAGTTCTTCCTGACCACCATACACCAAGAACATATCTTTGGTCCTCCGAAGATATTTCAAAATGTTCTTGACTGCAATCCAGTGTGCCTGACCTGGATTACTTTGGAATCGACTGGTCACGCTTAACCCGTAAGCGACGTCTGGGCGAGTACACAACATCGCATACATAATGGACCCAATAGCCGAAGCATAAGGCGTATTGTCCATTTCATCTTTCTCAGTCTGTGTTTGTGGACACTGACTCTTTGAAAGATTCAGACCATGTCTGACTGGAAGATATCCTCTTTTAGAATTCTCTAAATGAAATCTCTACAGGACTTTATCGATGTAAGTACTCTGGCACAGCCCGAGAAGCCTCTTAGATCTATCTCTGTAGATCTTCACACCTAATACATAGGCTGCTTCTCCTAGATCTTTCATCTGGAAACATTTTCTTAACCATGCTTTAACCGCATGTAGTTCAGGAATATCGTTTCCAATGATTAAGATATCATCGACGTAGAGGACTAGGAAAGTAATCACGCTCCCACTAAACCTCTTATACACACACGGGTCATCTTCATTCTTGATGAAACCAAATTTACAGATTGATTCATCAAAACGAATATTCCAGCTTCTAGATGCTTGCTTAAGTCCATAAATGGACTTCTTTAACTTGCATATTTTATGACGATCTGATGGATTAGTGAAACCTTCAGGTTGTGTCATATACACATCCTCATCCAGATTTCCATTAAGGAAAGCGGTCTTCACATCCATCTGCCAGATCTCATAATCATAATATGCTGCTATCGCAAGAATAATCTGAATAGACTTGAACATGGCTACAGGAGAGAACGTTTCATCATAATCTATCCCGTAGATTTGTTTGAAACCTTTCGCAACTAGCCTGCCTTTATAGGTAACCACGTTACCATCCATGTCAATCTTCTTCTTGAAGATCCATTTACAGCCTATAGGGATTACTCCCGGAGGCGGATCAACCAAATCCCAGACTTGGTTATCTGACATGGAGTCCATCTTGGCTCGCATAGCTTCAAGCCATCTCGCTGATTCCGGTCCACTGACCGCATCCGCATAAGTGAGGGGTTCATCATGATCAATGATGTAGACTCCGTCATAGCGCTCAGGCTGTCGACGGATCCTTCCCGATCTTCGCGGTTCCCATGATATCTGAGCCTCAGGTTGTTCAATAACCTGTTCTACTGGCTCATGCTCATCCAACTGTGCTTGACTACTTTGTCCTTCCTCTGGATTCTCATCCAGCTTTATTTCTCTCCCACTGGCCTCTTGCAGAAGAAATTCCTTCTCAAGAAAAATGGCCGTCCGAGCAACAAATACCTTGTTCTCTTTGGGATCATAGAAATAATAACCCTTAGTTTCCTTAGGGTAACCGACAAAGATACATTTCTCAGATCTGCTCTCTAGTTTCCCAGAGGCGAGCTTTTTGACATAAGCCTCGCAACCCCAGATCTTAATAAATGTCAAGCTAGGCTGTTTCCCATACCATAACTCATATGGAGTCTTTGAACTGCCTTGGATGGCACTCAGTTTAGTACCTTTGCAGCTGTTTCCAGTGCAAATCCCCAAAAGGAGTAAGGTAGAGTAGCCTGACTCATCATAGAACGAACCATATCAAGTAACGTTCTATTTCTCCTCTCGGACACACCATTCCATTGCGGTGTTCCTGGCGGAGTGAGCTGTGAGATAATCCCACACTCCTTTAGATAGTCAGTAAACTCTCGACTTAGGTATTCTCCACCTCGATCAGAACGAAGTGCCTTGATATTTCGGCCTAGCTGATTCTATACTTCATTTTTGAACTCTTTGAACTTGTCAAAAGATTCACTCTTATGTCTCATTAGATAGACATACCCATATCTACTGAAATCATCAGTAAACGTAATGAAGTACAGATAGCCACCTCTGGCATGTTTACTAAATGGTCCACACACATCACTGTGTATAAGGTCAAGTAAACCTGAAGCCCTTTGACCTTTGTGAGGAAAAGGAGACTTCGTCATTTTACCCATTAAACAAGCTTTGCATGTATCAATCTCCTCATAGGAGAATGATCCCAGCAGTCAATGATCATGCAACCGCTTAATGCGCTTCTTGTTAATATGGCCTAAACGACTATGCCATAGCAAGGTGCTGTCATCAGCATACTTGGCTTTCTTATTATCAATATTTTGTATAGAATATTCCATGTCCAACATGAATAACCCATTGTTAATTGAACCAGTAGCATAAACAATATTATCAAGAGTAAGATAACACTTTGAAATCTTGCATTCAAAGGAAAACCCTTTCCTGACAAGTGCAGGAATAGAGATAATATTTTTGGTAATACTGGGTACAAAGTAACAATTGTTTAATTCTAATACAATGCCAGATGGTAATGAGATGTAATAATCCCCTACAGCAACAGCAGCAACCCGTGCCCCGTTTCCAACTCGTAGGTCCACCTCAAGCTGTCTCACCTGTCTTCTTCTCTTGAGTTCCTGCACATTTGAACAAATGTGAACTCCACATGCAGTGTCCAACACCCATGAAATAGAAGAAGAAGATATCATGACCTCAGTCACAAATATACCTGAGCCAGAAGCGATGCTTCCCCTCTTGTCTCCTTGGAGCGCTTTATAGTCCTTTTTCCAGTGACCCAGCTGGCCACAGTGGAAACATCTGTTGTCCTTCGACCGCTTCACCTTCTGTTTCAGAGCCTTGCTGTAGTTCTTGACAGGGGCCTTGCCCTTCTTCCCCTTCTTCTTGTTCCTGGAGGGGAACATCAAGACAGAGGTTGAAGGCTTTCCCTTCAGAGTTTCCTCAGTAGTCAAGAGCATATTCAGCAGCTCTGCCGGAGTACAATCGATCTTGTTCATATTAAAATTAATAATGAACGCATCGAAAGAGGGCGGGAGAGACTGCAGAATAATGTCTACAGCAAGCTCCTGATTGATGGTATGCCCCAGTTTCTCCAGAGCCTCCTTGTGCCCAATCATCTTGAGCACGTGAGCTCCCACTGGGCTCCCTTCAGCCAGTTTGCTCTGAAAGAACAGCTTAGTCAAATTATAGCGTTCTGTCCTCGCCTGTGCAGCATACAGCATCTTGAGGTTCGCTATAATTTCTATAGCAGACATATCCTCATGCTGACGCTGCAGCGGTGGCGTCATAGACGCTAGCATCAGGCAAGCAACATCAATGCTATCATTGACATGCTTTTCATAGGCATCGCGAACCGCCCTTGCGGCGTTCGCAGCGGGTTGAGGCGGCACAGCCGTCTCGAGGACATACAGTTTCCTCTCTGCCTTAAGAACAATCTTAAGGTGTCCGAACCAGTCTGAGAAGTTTGGCCCAGCAAACTTCTCCCTTTCCAATAGGGATCGCACATTGAAGCTCATGGTGTTCGTTGCTGCAGGAATCTACAACAATGCAAGAACAGCATGGTCAGTATCAATGTTTAGAATCAATCCAGGACTTAAGAAAGATTCTTTTCTCACTATTTTATCTGACTGAAAAATCCATTAAACAGTCCGAAAGAGTAACACTCTTTTAGTGAGATGGGATCCAGATTTCATACTTGGTCTCCGCGTCCCGCTCAGGCGAGATAAGATGCACAGAGAATACAAGTACTAATTTCTGGTAGGCAGTCCCTGCCAATCGCCAACCCGTGCGATTCCCCTTCATCTGGGCAATCCAGCAGACTGTGCCAACTGAGTTGGTACAACACAGTCTCTGATCCCACAGATGGCTGCCTCCATATAGCTCACATATGCCCCATATGTAGCCTACATGGTCAAGCTAACCCGACCTACTCCCTGGACCACCACGTGCTATGCTGAGCAACGAGAAGCGATAAATCCCTTCTCTGTAACACGCAGGTGAAATCGCACACCGTCTGAAGATAGATGGACGTGCCCACTGAGTGGGTACAACACGGCTCCAACGATAATCAGAACAGCGAGGTTTCGCGTCAGAAGGCTTACGAGCTTGATATTTTAGCGTTGGATTTTAACGGTCTTTTATCTTCTTCACTATCATGCAATTCCTATGGTGATAGCAGAAGATAAATAAATCATGCTGTTCTACTTATATAAACAATAAAAGAAAGCATGGATCTTATGTGGTAAAAGCCCACAGAGCCTAAGTAAGACCTTAAATCAACTTAAGTCTTCACTTGCTCTTCTTGGGTGTTTTGCATCTCATCTGGTCCAACCCAGGGCCCTAGCGCTCAATGCAGCTCAGGTGCGCCCACCAGCTGAATGCCTGATGTGGGGTGTAGACACGTGATGTGCAAACCAGAAAGAAAGTAATTAAATCCTAAAATTACAATAAGCAGCCATAATTCATGATCAGATACTTAGCTGATCTGAGGAATCTGGGTTCAGTCCAACTGATCAGAATAATGGAGGAAGATCAGGTCTTGTTATTGGGTCCAATGATCAGAGCGCGTTCTTCCCCATCGTAGAAAAATCAGGTACATCAGGATCACCCAGCACGTTAATTATCTGCATTACAAAACGCTAATCAAGTTTAAGATTGGGTAAAGAAATAAACAGTTACAGGTGGATGGACTGTGTCCTCGTGAAGCAGCGGAGGATCGGGCGCATGAACTGGTCGACGTTGGTGGTTGCAGAGGCGTGGGGAAGGGTGGCTCGAGGCTGTAGGGACGCATTCCGGCGTGATGGCCGGCCGGCGGTGGCGTCTGGGTGCTAGGAGACGGGCGGCGTCAACAATGCCTTGTTTATGGCGGAAACAGGGGAGGACACGGGATGGGGCAGAGGCTGCCAGCGCTCGTCGGAGACGGTCTGAACTCCCGACCTGCTACAACTGGAAGATCCTCAGGCCACGGCGAACTCGTGGCCGGAGTTTGGGGTCGAACGGGGGCTTGTCGGAGGAGATCGACGGCGATCAGTGGTGAAGGGCGGAAACAGGGGCGTGAGCTGAGGCGTCACCGGAAATCTTCCGATTCCGGCTATCCAGACGTCGGATGGGGCGATCCTGCCGGTTGTGGGTTCGACCGGAAAGGGAGGATGTGTGGATGGAGTTTGAGGACGATCCGTCGGCCGGATCGTCGCCGGCGGTGAGGCGAATGGAGAGTTCCAGGCTGGATTCGGCGGGAAGCAGGGGAGTTTTGCGACAGCGGCGGAAGCTTGTTTAAACGAGGAAGAGGTGGAGAAGAGTGGCGTTCAGCTGGAGAAAAGGGAGAGGAGAGGTGCTCGGCACCTAGAGGAAGAGAGGGGAGAAGGAGACATCCGACAAACGGAGGAAAACTATTTCCATTGATTTCAACTTCAATTCGCATGCTTACAAAAAGGAGATACTCTTTTATATAGAGGGGCTGGTAATAATGCCGTTGCCCCTTTCTTCATCTTCACGCCAGCTGCAACGGGCAGCTTTTCTCTTCGCCTGCTGGAGATTGGTGGCTTTGCTGGCGCGTGGAGCTTGATAGAGATGTGCTTGAATGTTGCTGGCACAAGGTTGACTTCATGTGGACGTTGTGGGTGCAGCCCAGATTTTGCAGGAATTTGTTTGAATAGATGCAGCTGATGATAATTGCTTGGCATGCATTATTGGTAAATGCAATTGGTGGTGGCATTTGATTTGATGATGAGGTTGATTGCGTATTCAGCCTTTCTCCTTGGGCTGAATTCTTCTTTGACTTGGCTGAATTCTTCTTTGACTTGAACTAGCTTGAGCTTAGGAGATGTGACCGTAGCCATTGGACCTCATATTGTCATGGCAAAATAAGATGGATTAGTGCCTCTATAAACATAATTGTTGACTAAGTCTATGAATAATCAAGATTTACAATAATTATGCAAAAATTGACTAAGTCAAAATTAGATCAAATATCATGTGATATGCTCCTACATCATACACCCCTGGTTCAAGTGTTTCTACTCCTGGAGAAACTTAGGTTAATTAAAATGACTAGCAACAATTAAACTACTAGCATGGAAATTAACAATTTATCACGCTTAGGTGGAGGCCTATAGGTGTATTCATCTTTGAGGATAGGTAGGAAGAGGAGTTGATCATGCATAAGTTGAGTGGGTTGTCTTGTTTTAACCCCTAATGTACTTCTCGCAATCAAGAAGCTAGGTGAAAGAAAATTCAGATTTAAACAAGACATATTAGCAAGCTCAAGTAGTCCATTATAGGATCTAAGAGAAGGAAAGATAAAATCAATATATTCAACTTGCAAAAGAGGTAAAGCACTCATGTTTTCACTTTGTTTGATTGACCTTACAGGTGGCTTAGGAGCGTGGGTAGTTGGATCTAAGAGGCATGACTCAAGGATCATGGGATCATGGGTCAAGTCTTCTAAGCCTTCAAGATGTGGTTCTCTTAATGATTGAGACTTGGGGTCTAGGTCAATGGCAAAAGGATCTAACATTGGTTCAAAGTGTGGTTCATCATGATCTATGGATGTGGATTCAACTTGGCTATCTAAGTCATCAATGATAAATGTTCCAAACTTAAGTTGTTTTATGCCTAATGGAGTCTCTATGGGCAATTGATTCTCACATGTGTTAATAATGGGTTCCTTAGTTGGAATAGATGTGCTAGAGTCAAGTTGAGGCATGTTTTCTAAAGGACCTATGGGTATGGGCCCTAAAATTGAAGGTAATGGTACTTCATGATTTATTTCTTCAAATTTAGTGGTTTCATCAAGACATGGTTTAGGCTCTAATGTTTGGTTGAACTCTAGAGGATTAGGACTCTCTTGTTCAACTTGTAAATGGGGCTTTCTTAATTTCTCCATTGATTGTTGCAACTTTTTCATAAGCTCCTTGAACTCATGTTGCAACTTTTTAGTTTTCTCCCTTAACTCATCATAAGGGTGAATTATGTGTGGCATCCCTTTATGAATAAAACTATAACTCCAAGGGTTGTGAAAATAATGTCCTTGATAATCATGCATGAATTCATTCCCTAATAAGATGTCAAATCCTTCTAAACTCATTACATCACACCAAATTTCAGTTTTCATATTGCCTAATTGAATAGGAACTAAGCATTGAAAGTCAACTAAAGTTGAAGTGAAATCATCCCAAGTTATGCAATAAGGGTTAGGATTTTTTTCTATGGTAAGGCCAAATTTTTCAAGGGATCTAGGAGATATGATATTGTAGTTGACAAAATGATCAATAATAGTTTTACATTTAAAACCATTGCACCAATTATGTGTAGTAAAACTATTAGGCCCATGTGTGAGAACCCTACATTTTTGTTTTATAGAACTATTAGGCCTATGAATAAGAGTCATATAGTGTTCCCTAATAGTTATTAATTCTGTTCTAGCTATAACTTCCCTTTGAGTAAAGTGACGCATGATAAAAGTTTATGGTACAACTAGGGAGTAAGCATGCAAATCTACTGAATTGAGTGACTATTGTTTAAGTGCAAGAGATAAGTGCAGAAGTAATAGTCAGAAATCAGAATTTGCAAATTTGAGTTTCGGTGATGAGTAATATTGAGAATACAGGTTTCAGCTCAGCATGTAAAATTTCAGCATAAGTGAAGTACAGCTTGAGAAGGAAAGAATTTGCAGCCTATACCAGATCTAGGTCTCAGCTGAAATTCCAGATTAATAAGGCTGAGTTTCAGCAAGAATTTTAGGCATAGCAATTGCAGGAGTCTAAAGTTATCTTAACACAAGAAAAGTAACAACTAACATGGATTGGTAACCTGCAAGAATAATGTTCAGCAACACAAGTTTAATGGCAGCAGAAGATTCTCAACAGTGGCAAAGTTATCAATGTTCAGCACAGTTTTTTTTTTTGAGGAAATGATACCAGATTTTCAAATTCAAATGTGCAGATTTTTGTTCTTAAAAGCAGAATTTCAGCACGTAGAAGACAGCAAACACCAATGAAAATGCGGCGCATGTAGGTGCTAAAAGCTGAGATAGATGACTACAATTTGATATAGTTCGATTGGAGAAAACAATGCTGAAAGCTAGATTGGAAATTTCAGAATTCAAGTGCAGTTTTTAGAATCATATTCAGCATTTAATGAAAATCAAAATCAACGCATCAAAGGCTGCACTTATAGGTGTTTTACACAGAAATATAGTGATGGTTATCTTAGCTGAACTTGTCAAAAATGAGAATGGCAGAAATCAGAATTTGCAAAGCTGAAAAAACTGTGGAGATGTGTGCAGATTTTGAATGCAAATTGGGTTCCAGCCTATTAGCTAAGATGGTTTCCAAATCCTCCCAGCTGAGTTCACTCGGCAGAGAATGCAGGTGGTAAGCTACAGTGAACTCAGAAATTTTCAGCTTCCTCAGAAATCAAACGCAGGGGCTGGGAAGCAGCAATTTGAGGTGCATAGCAAAAATCCAGAAATATTATGCAGTTCTATGCATAATTGTTCTCAATGTAAGCATTTTTTTTTTTTTTTTGTGCATATAAACTACAACTAGCAAATAACTTACAAATGCAAACTAAATGGAAGAACTAAGCATGAAAGCATGTAACATATTTTTTTTTTTAAATGCAAAGAGCAAAGCAAGAATCGTGTGGGCAGACAAGAGTTGCTCACAAACTGCTCTGATACCAAACTGATGTGGGGTGTAGACACGTGATGTGCAAACCAGAAAGAAAGTAATTAAATCCTAAAATTACAATAAGCAGCCATAATTCATGATCAGATACTTAGCTGATCTGAGGAATCTGGGTTCAGTCCAACTGATCAGAATAATGGAGGAAGATCAGGTCTTGTTATTGGGTCCAATGATCAGAGCGCGTTCTTCCCCATCGTAGAAAAATCAGGTACATCAGGATCACCCAGCACGTTAATTATCTGCATTACAAAACGCTAATCAAGTTTAAGATTGGGTAAAGAAATAAACAGTTACAGGTGGATGGACTGTGTCCTCGTGAAGCAGCGGAGGATCGGGCGCATGAACTGGTCGACGTTGGTGGTTGCAGAGGCGTGGGGAAGGGTGGCTCGAGGCTGTAGGGACGCATTCCGGCGTGATGGCCGGCCGGCGGTGGCGTCTGGGTGCTAGGAGACGGGCGGCGTCAACAATGCCTTGTTTATGGCGGAAACAGGGGAGGACACGGGATGGGGCAGAGGCTGCCAGCGCTCGTCGGAGACGGTCTGAACTCCCGACCTGCTACAACTGGAAGATCCTCAGGCCACGGCGAACTCGTGGCCGGAGTTTGGGGTCGAACGGGGGCTTGTCGGAGGAGATCGACGGCGATCAGTGGTGAAGGGCGGAAACAGGGGCGTGAGCTGAGGCGTCACCGGAAATCTTCCGATTCCGGCTATCCAGACGTCGGATGGGGCGATCCTGCCGGTTGTGGGTTCGACCGGAAAGGGAGGATGTGTGGATGGAGTTTGAGGACGATCCGTCGGCCGGATCGTCGCCGGCGGTGAGGCGAATGGAGAGTTCCAGGCTGGATTCGGCGGGAAGCAGGGGAGTTTTGCGACAGCGGCGGAAGCTTGTTTAAACGAGGAAGAGGTGGAGAAGAGTGGCGTTCAGCTGGAGAAAAGGGAGAGGAGAGGTGCTCGGCACCTAGAGGAAGAGAGGGGAGAAGGAGACATCCGACAAACGGAGGAAAACTATTTCCATTGATTTCAACTTCAATTCGCATGCTTACAAAAAGGAGATACTCTTTTATATAGAGGGGCTGGTAATAATGCCGTTGCCCCTTTCTTCATCTTCACGCCAGCTGCAACGGGCAGCTTTTCTCTTCGCCTGCTGGAGATTGGTGGCTTTGCTGGCGCGTGGAGCTTGATAGAGATGTGCTTGAATGTTGCTGGCACAAGGTTGACTTCATGTGGACGTTGTGGGTGCAGCCCAGATTTTGCAGGAATTTGTTTGAATAGATGCAGCTGATGATAATTGCTTGGCATGCATTATTGGTAAATGCAATTGGTGGTGGCATTTGATTTGATGATGAGGTTGATTGCGTATTCAGCCTTTCTCCTTGGGCTGAATTCTTCTTTGACTTGGCTGAATTCTTCTTTGACTTGAACTAGCTTGAGCTTAGGAGATGTGACCGTAGCCATTGGACCTCATATTGTCATGGCAAAATAAGATGGATTAGTGCCTCTATAAACATAATTGTTGACTAAGTCTATGAATAATCAAGATTTACAATAATTATGCAAAAATTGACTAAGTCAAAATTAGATCAAATATCATGTGATATGCTCCTACATCAATGCCCCTCTGCGATGTGTGCTTTTGTGCTCTTGTCTAATTAAAATACATTTTAATCTATCTAGACAAGCTTGACTCGCAGGTCAAATATACAATAAATTAATTAAAAATGTGACTCGCAGATCACAAAAATAATAATTTACCAGGCTCGTAGGCCCCAGCACAGCACACATTAAAAGGGCAACCCACATAAGATTAAATAAACAAGCATCATGGCATCATTCAATCAACATGTGATCCATTACAAAGAAAATAAAATTTTGAAAACCCATTGGCATCAATTTTAATTTTCTTATGTGCCCTACAACCTTACAACGGTCCATTGATAGGGATCCACTCATCAATCTAGTTAGATCTATGCCATTGCATGCACCAAGTCCTTACTGACTCGAGTTGACCTAATGGTCAACCATGCATGCGCCAAGGGCTGAACAGCCAACATGAGTTCTGGCAAGCGGGTGTGACCCCGGGCCTAACTCATGTGTGTTCACTGGTTGTCTCAACCAGACCTCGCTACACGCCTGTGATGCAATCGACCTATAGCCACCTCGTGCTTGCGCACAGGTGCCATCTGGTCGATCCATTTAGGCTGTCAGATGGTCTGATCAGACTAATTTGATCTATACTAGATGATGCCTTCAACCCCATCAACCCATCTAAGGGTTTATAGTAAGCGCCTCTTAGATCTAGTAAACGCGCAAGTCATCAAGTTTTGTGAAAACATCAAGAACAACATGCGCAACTATCAACTAGCGCCAACATAACTCTCATACATGCGCAACATGAACATACTATCAACTAGTATAATCGCATGAAGAGAAAACATAGATCTAAGCATCAAGCATACATGGATCACACAAAGCAATCATAAGAACATATAAGAACCTATGCTCTGATACCAATTGTAGAGTCCCCTTCAAGGGGGAGCGCAAGGGGCTGAAACCCTAAGGGTGGCGCATATAACATTTTCGCATGAAGATGCTAGGGTTTTCACCAAAATCGCATGTAATATATTCTTATGATCAACTTCAAATGATTGAATGGATCAAGCGGAAGTTCATACCATAGCCATGAGTGGATGCGGCTTGGAAACAAAGACCAAGAGAGATCTTCTCCACAAGTGACACACACAAGAAGAGAGATGGCTTCCTCTTGTTGATCTTTGTGCTAGCAAAGATCTTCAAGTGTCCTTGCCGAATGGAAGGGATGAAAGATGAGATCTTGCTCGGGCGAGAGCTCCACTTCTTCGTCCACGCCTTCTCCACACGCAAAAATGCAAGAAGACAAGTGAAGTGAAGTCGTGAATGTCTTGGCGTTAGGCGTTTTGAAGAAGAGGTCTTGATGACTTACCATAAATGGAAGCATGCACTCATAAACGACCAAAACGCCTTCACCCTTTCGAACCATGTGTTCACATAAGTGAACCGGTTCTCCCTTTTGGTTCAATTGCATTTGGTTCAAAGAAAACCAAATCAAATAAGCCCAAGCCATGGTCTAGATCATATCAAACCCTATGGTTCCAGATCTAACCGTTTATCTCTTGATGCTCCTGATCTCACCGATCTAGCATCATCTCTCTCGATCGAAGCTTACCGATCTCAAGCCCTAATCAATCAAACATGATCAGACTAGATCTCACTTACAATCAGAGATTAAATCCCTTTAAACTGAACCCAAATAATTCAGTCCACACGATCTGACTCAAGTAAGCCATATCTTCAAATTGTGCGACCCTCAGGGTTTCCTTTACATGTCGGTAACGATAACTTACGTTGTCACGACCAGTGAGGGGTATCTAGCAACACATCACTGTCTCCCGATATAAAGGAAAGAGTCTTCCAAGACTACTCCCAAATCACAGCACAAGTGTGAAATCACTTCACGAGGCATACATGTTTCCTTTGCCACTGGATGTTCTTATTGGACAAGCGTGTCAAGCCTGTAGCTCCAATATGATGAGCATGATTAGATCAGATGAACATAGTCACCTGGGTATGGCCATACACTTTCTCAATCATCTCATTTAGGCGGGGGCCCCTTTAGAACATCACACTCCTTAAACAAGGAGACGGCAATCCTATATCTATCACTAGAGTCCTAACCTGACTCATGATCATTATCCAAGATAGTCTATAATCATTCTTTTTCAAATGATATTGAACTACCTCAAAACAATGACAATCATCATTTAGAAACACAAGTGATCTCAAGTCAGAGGACATGTGCCACTTGTTGCAAACAAGGATTATTCACATTGTGACAAGCAATTGAACATCCTAGTAGGGTCTGTCCAGTACATCCAATGTACCCATGAGTCTACATCTTATTCCATGCTCGAAGCATCCTATAAGATTAGAGCACATATTAGTCTCAATCATATCAAGGCTGTCTCATGTTCACCAAGATATCTCGACTAAGGACATTACAGCATGTCAGCCTAGCTGAACAGCATTGAGACATTATTCAGAAGCACACTTATTGCAGCAGACAATGTAACATACTGAATAACAACCATTGCCTTTATAAACATAAGAGTTTATATACATGATACACATAGAATCCCAAGGCCTCAAACATTAGCCTTAAGGGCATACCCCAACATGCACGATTATAGAGGGCAGACACTTGTGCGCCTCTTCTTCGTCATCACTAGCCCCTAGGATTATGCGAATAAAGGTTTATTACTCTGACACATCCGGTGGATCACTCGTAAGGGATCCTGGCTCTTAGGGTTATCATGTTTCGGGCCAACGCTTCCGTTGTTATTAAAATTTTAAAATTGGCCCGGGGATTTCCTACAGCTCGCCCGTGCTTGAGATCGCCGAATTCCACAGAACCGAACACGGCTTGCCCGTGCTTGGGGGCACGCCCGTGACTGGAGTCGCCAGGTTCCGCCGACGCGAACATAGCTTGCCCGTGTCCAGGAGCACCCTCTTGCTTTCATTCGCGTCCGAGGTCACTGTTTTCTTCATCTTCCGCTGAGGCGAACACGGCCTGGCCGTGTTCGGCTTCATGCCCGTGCATTAGGTCACCAAAAGTCACCGACCCGATCATGCCCTGCCCGTGTCCATGTGCATGGCCGTGCTCGGGGTTGCCGAAGTTTGTCGAGCCAATCACGTCCGTGTCTGGGCGCACGGCCTGGTCGTGGTTGACTCGCAGGGACATTTCTGGCTGCTTTTTCGGGTCTGTTTCTTCTATCCTTTCAGTGTAGGTTGCTCCTGCATCAGCTTCCGCTGTGTGTTCTGATGGGTTCTCCTCCGGAGAACTGGGAGGTAGGGGATCGTCGGGGTCCGAGGGCTCCTCCAACAGACCATAGAAGGGAAGGAGTGATATTCCGAACGAAGGGTAAAGGCTTTACAGGTGGAATGTCATTTCCAAGAGAAGAGATTGATTCGAAGAACAGGAAGTAGGGTACAGAATGAGTGCTTTCTTTTACCAATCTGATTCTAGTCCTTGTGCGAGATTGAACGAATGAAACGAACTACCTGAATGACTCGCTTGGTGAATCCCCACGTCTTCGGGTAAGTCCCGAACATAAGTGTTGGAGCCGATCTGCCGCACCACCGGATAGGGTCCCATGTAGTGTGGCCGGAGCTTAAAATGTGCTTTGTCGGACAAACGCTCGGGCCAGATACACACCCTCACCAACTCACCTACAAAAAAATGATGTGGCCTACGATGCGCGTTGGCCTTCATTGCATTGTGAGTGTTGCCCAAAAAGATACGACACCAAACCTCATCATGCAAACTAGCGATATGCTACGCGAAGGAGTATGCATGCGTGGAAAGATGGGACTCCATGGGAAGGTCATGCAAGTCGATGGGTTTACGCGGCTGATGGCCCGTGACAATCTGGAAGGGACTAAGACCCGTAGACCTATTGGAAGCGCTATTGTACGCAAACTCGACCATGAGCAGGATGGAATCCCAAGACCTCGGATGGTCACCGATGAGGCAACGGAGGAGGTTGCCCAAGCTATGGTTAACGACTTCAGTTTGCCCATCGGTTTGGGGGTGATAGGCCGTGGAGAAATTCAGAGTGGTGCCCAAGAGGGCCCACAGCGAGCGCCAGAAGTGGCTCACAAAGCACGTGTTGCGGTCGGACACGATGGTAGAGGGAAGTCCATGGAGACGCACAATTTCTCGGACGAAAAGATGTGCAACGTGGGAATCATCTGCAGTGCGCGAACAAGGGATAAAGTGGGTCATCTTCGAAAACCGATCTACGACCACATAGATGGAATCGAAGCGGGAGGCAGTCCACGACAACCCAAGGACAAAATCCATGTTCAGGTTGCGCCACAGGCCAGCGGCCACAGGCAATGGTGTATAGATAGCCGTGTTCAGAGGGCGGGGTTTAGCTAACTGACACGTGCTGCAATGGCGCACAATGCGCTCGACATTCTTATGTAGGGAAGGCCAAAACAAGCATTCCTTCGCCATCTCAAGGGTCTTGTCGCGGCCATGGTGGCCAGCGACACCACCCACGTGGAGCTCGAGCAAGAGATGGTCTCGAAGCGATGAGCGGGGAATGCACAAATGATTCCCCAAGACAAGGTAACCCTCGCACAATTGGTAGGGTGAGTCAGGGTCTAGGGATGCAGTCAAGGCAGCATAGATGGCACCAAAGTCAGAGCACGTGGCATACTCCTCTTTGACATGGTAAAAGGTATTGACACGAGTCCGCATCGCACATAATAGGGTCCGAACATGACTCAAGGCATCTGCGACGACATTCTCCTTACCCGCCTTATGGTTGATCACGAAGGAATACTACTGTAGGTACTCAACCCACTTAGGATGGCAGGCGCCCAACCTCTTTTGGGCATTAAGGAAGGAGAGGGCCTGATGGTCGCTATACAACACAAACTCATGGTGAAGAAGATAGTGCCGCCATTGGCGCAACGTCTAGACTATCGCACAAAATTCCTTATCGTACGTCGAGTAACGCTGGCGAACAGCGTTCAGTTTCTCACTGAAGAAGGCCACGGGGTGACCCTCCTGACTATCCGATGCCAGAACCGGAGGCAACACACGCAACCTCAAAGACTTTCGAAAAGTCAGGGAGGCGCAAGACAAGGGCGGTGGTCAAGGCGTCCTTAAGCGTGTCGAAAGCTCGTTGAGTGGTGGGGGTCCACTCAAACTCATCTTTCGAGAGACGTTGGCTTAAGGGGGTTGCGATCGTGCTGAATCCATGGATAAACCGATGGTAGAAACCCACAAGACCCAAGAAACTGCGGACCTCGGTGACAGTGCGAGGCTCAGGCCAATGCCGGATGGCGTCAACCTTAGCAAGGTCAATGGACAGACCTTGGTCGGACACAATATACCCAAGAAAATACACGCTGCTAGTCAAAAAAGTGCACTTCTTCGTGTTAAGAAAGAGGTGCTCTTTGCGCAGGAGTTCGAAAGTGGAGCAAAGGTGCTCCAAGTGTTCATCGCGGGTCCAACTGTAGATCAGGATGTCGTCGAAGTAGACGACCAAAAACTTGCCCATATATGGCTTGAGGACTTGACTCATCAAGCGCATGAACGTAGAAGGGGCATTGGACAAGCCAATCGTAAAGACCGTCCTTGGTCTTAAAGGCGGTCTTCCACTCATTACCCTCGCGAATGCGGACTTGGTGATATCCACTCCAGAGGTTGAGCTTTGAAAACTACGACGCACCGGAGACCAAATCCAACATGTCGTCAAGCCAAGGAATGGGAAACCTATACTTGACGGTGATCCTATTAATGGCGCGGCTATCAACACACATGCGCCACGACCTATCCTTTTTGGGCGTGAGAAGCACGAGAATGGTACAAGGGCTGAGACTCTCATGGATGTACCCCTTAGTGAGGAGATCATCCACTTGACACTGCAGTTCAGCGTGCTCCTTGGGGTTGAGATGATGATGTGGCAAGTTAGGGAGGGGTGCTCCCGAGACGAGATCAATTGCGTACTGGATTTCCCTTTCCGGGGGAAGGCCATGAGGTAAATCCTCGGGGCTGATATCACCAAACTTGGCAAGGAGGGCGGACACCTCAACGGGAGGCGCCGGGTCAAGGCAAGGGATAGAAACCTGCACTTCGCGCAGCATGAGCGCATAGATGGTCTTGGTCTCATGGGCCTTTCGAACCAGCGCGGGGGTGCGCATGAGGGAGACCATGGGGGAGCGCAGAGGGGCAGGTACCGAGGGTGTGATTAGGCCCTTAGAGGTGGACGCGCGAAGCTCCTTGGGCGGAGCTGAGATCAAGCGAATCTTCTGCTCATCATGATCAAACACATAAGTGTTCGATCGGCCATAGTGGACCACATCCCTATCATACAGCCATGGGCGGCCGAGGAGGACGTGGGCGACATCCATAGTGGCGACGTTACACAACACCTTCTCACGGCAGTTCCCAAAAGCGATGGGAACCTGACACTGGTGCGTGACCAGAAGACTCATGGTATCGACCCATGCGATAGAGTAAGGTCTTGGGTGGGGTGCAAGAGGAAGGCCGAAGCACGTGACCGTAGTCCGAGAGACCACGTTCAAGCTGCTGCCTCTGTCTATGATGATCTTACACAAGTGCCCATTGCACTTAATGTAAGTCGTGAAAATGTCCGAGCGCCTCCAATCCTCAGAAGGCGCAGGCTGGACAAGGTTGCAGCACACTACAAGTGTGGACGGACCCGACTCCTCACCACTAGTGTAGCACTCGGCCTCAACGTCGAGCTCAGCGGGGATTATGGTAGCCACGCGGGCCAGACCAGCGTCGGCTCGGGCGGTTTTCTTGGGACACTCACGCGACAAGTGACCCGGCTGCAGACAGTTGTAACAGGTGATGCGGCTAGAGGACCCAACCGCGGGGGCCTTGCCCTTCTCCTCCCAAGTGGGCTGAGAAGACGAAGCCTCGAGGTGTGGGCGTCGAAGGGACGGATGGGTCGGGGCTGCAGGTCGCAGGTCTGGACGAGTGATCCACAAGTGCACGGATACTCGAAGTAATTAAGAAATATATCGAACCACAGAGACCTTATTGTTAAGTACCAAATAGTTGTATTCTTACTGATTCTAATGACAAGTGAACAATAAAAAGAGCGTAGAGATAATCAGAGAGAAACATTGGGACTAGGGTTTCATCCTCCTTGATTCTAATGACTAGATTTAAATAAAAGGTCGTCAGACTAATCTTATCATGATAAAGACTTAATTTACTTCATAAAGGGATTATCTCACTTTCGTGAAGACAATCATGCAGGGATCAACTCCTTCAAGACATATAATCGACCAAGCCTCTCTAACTTGACTCTATTGTTTATTTGCTTGGTTTGCCTTTGCTTAACTTTTTAAATCTTGTAGGTGGCGCAAGGGAGATCATCTTCTCACCTCAAGGGATAACCAACTTCAAGTGGCGCATCTTCAATCCTAAAGATCTCAGCCACTCTTGCTTGGATAATCTTCAACCGAAACTCTTCCCTTCAATCCTAGTTTGCATTTAATGCTTATTTGATTTATCTCATCACTAATAGACTTCATTTGTTCCTTGAAGCTCTCGACATCAAAAGGGGATCCACAAGATGAGACATCTTCAATGACTCAACCATGTCCGAAACTTACAAGGCCCTCCCATCCAATAACTTGGTGCTTTGCTAGTGTAGCTTAAGTAGATTAGTTAAGCCTTCTTGTTAGCAAGAGGAACTTGGAGGCTTAACCTCCCCTCTTGATTTCTTTTTGTAAAAGAACTTGGGACTATTAAACACTAATTTTATACTCACACATGTGTGAGTTTGTTGTGTTGGTGTGTTTGTAATGAAGCAACTCCTTCCATCAGAGTAGGACCGTTGAAGATCGGGAAGGACGATCCTTCTATTCTCAAGGATTGCACGGTGAGCGCTTCTTTACAATACTATCTTTTAATGTTTTAGAAATGCATGTTTAGCCATAGAGTAGTTAACCACATGTTTAGTTATAGTTTTGTTTGTAAGAGCATGCTAGTTGCAATTTATTTTGTAGTTTATAATTGCATGCTTAGGTCTAATATTATTTAGCATATAATTTAGTAGCATATTAATCTTCGATTTTTATCTAAAATACCAAAAACATATTTTTGAAATGCCCCGTTAGATAACCTTGCATGCTAGTTTGTTTTCCTTAGATTCATGTTTTCATGCTAGCCCAAATTGCATGCTTCCCCCCTACATCAAATCACGGTCTGAGGTGGCCTCCACGCCTCTCGGAGCAAAGCCAAACCCTAAGCACCTTTTTGTCAATTTCTCTCTCAATACTAGATAAAAATTTTTGTTTTCACTTCATGTGTGTTCTCCTCTTTAAGACGAGTCTGCGGCAACTTTTGGATCTCAATTTCGAGCTCTGGATTAAAAGTTATGGTCCGCGCAAGATTCGGCTCGAAAAAGTCGCGCATCCAGGAAAAAAATATAGTCGTGTTTTATTTTACGACAGTGCCGTATTTTGGTTCTGTGAACCTGTGTCAAAATTACGGCTCATAAAAGTTATTATGGCAGTGCCGTAAAATCGGACGAGTTCTCTAGTCTGAAATCTCTGATGAATACGGCACCGTAAAATGGTTTACAGCAGTGCCATAATTTCAGTGAATTTCTCTGTTATGAAGCGCTCCAAAATACGGCCAGTGTAATTCTTTACAGCGGTGCCGTAAAATGAGGGAAACTTTCTGATCTGAAAATCCACCAAATTATGGCAGATGCTCTGATCTTACGGTATCGTACAGAAATACGGTACCATAATATAAAATACGGCACTACCGTATTTTGGTCAGTTGCTCCAATTTGCATAAAATTTGTCGGGTGATCTCATCTTGATGATGGCAACTCTTCTATGTCTTCGATTTTGCTTGAAAGCGCTTCAAAATAGTGCATTTTTACCTGAAAATCTTGAAAAACCAAAATTGAAGTAGATTTTGCAATATTTGATAATTTTGGCATAAAAATGAGCAAAAGACCTTCAATTATATATTTTGGTTTCATCAAATACATAAGGCTCAAACTTTGCTCGTCCTCAAGCAAAAATCAAAAGTTGATTTAAAGAAAAACCTTTTCATGCTCAATAAATTTCTAAAATACAATCACCAATGAAAAGTCCCATCAATTATTTCAGAAAACTTCAAATAAATATATCATTCTTAGAACTCAACCCTCTAGATTCACAACTCAATCAAATAAAACATTGCAACTTGTATAATAAATAGAATTTTCAATCTCATGATTTCACCCAATTTCAGTTCAAATCTATCGTGCTTTTGTTTACAGGAATTACGTTTCCAAGATCTTTTTCCACACATAATTTTTTTCCTCTTTTATGTATTTTGTTTGTTTTTGTAAAGATGGCATGTACCCACTTAGATACACTCTTTTTATTTTTGACTTCAACTCTTATCTACGGTACCACTATAAATTTTGCATAGTGCCAAGTAGAGGAGATATTTGCAAGTGCATGGATACTCGAAGTAATAAAGAAAGATATCGAACAACAGAGACCTTATTGTTAAGTACCAAATAGTTGTATTCTTACTAGCTAAGCGATCGATTATAATGCAAGTGAACAATAAAAATAGCATAGAGATAATCAGAGAGAAACATTGGGACTAGGGTTTCATCCTCCTTCATTCTAATGACTTAAATAAAAGGTCGTCAGACTAATCTTTTCATGATAAAGACTTAATTTACTTCATAAAGGGATTATCTCACTTTCGTGAAGACAATCATGCAGGGATCAATCCTCGCTTTCACGCAAGATCTATCCCAACGCTAAAGATAAGTAAATCATCAATCAACGAATTCAAAGATCACTTTCATGCATCCGAATTCTAAGTTGATTGTCTCGAGTGGAATCTCAAGGATCACTTTTGTGCATCCGAGACTCAACACAAGTTCTACTTATGGTTTTCCGACGACTCGATCCTCACTTTCGTGCAAGATCAAATCAAGCCTAATACAATAACTCAATCCTAGATTCAAATTATCATCATGGCAATAAAATCACTAAAATCAAATAATAAGAACTAACCAAAGAGAGTTCCTAATATGCAATTCTAGGGTTCCAAGTTCTCAAGAAAGTCACCTTTCGGTCCTTATTGCGAGAACTCTAAAACATGAATAATAACATCAATCTGTGGAGAATCAAAGTGCAAATATTCACATAAGTAAAATTATCATCATAAAACTATTCTCACGAAAATAAGAGTTATCTAATCATTAAGAAATCAGAGTGAATTACACCCATGTCCCAAATATGATTAAGCTAGCATGGAAAGAGAAATACAATATGCCATAGTATCAACGTGTTCAAAAATCAAAGAAGAAGAAGAAACAAAGTTACAACACGGCTGTAATAGAAATTACAGCCGTAATTTGCCTCCAAAACACGTTGTGAATAGTGCCGCGCCCCTTCTTTCGTTGATTCCTCCTCCGATTGAATTCCTTTTCCTCTGAAACTTCAGGGGTATCGTCTTTGTTGTGATCCACAAGTGCATGGACACTCAAAGTAATAAAGAAAGTAATTGAACCACAGAGACCTTATTGTTAAGTACCAAATAGTTGTATTATTACTAGCTAAACGATGGATTATAATGCAAGTGAACAATAAAAAGAGGGTAGAGATAATCAAAGAGAAACATTGGGACTAGGGTTTCATCCTCCTTGATTCTAATGACTAGATTTAAATAAAAGGTCATCAGACTAATCTTATCATGATAAAGACTTAATTTACTTCATAAAGGGATTATCTCACTTTCGTGAAGACAATCATGCAGGGATCAATCCTCACTTTCGTGCAAGATCTATCCCAACGCTAAAGATAAGTAAATCATCAATCAACGAATTCAAAGATCACTTTCGTGCATCCGAATTCTAAGTTGATTGTCTCGAGTGGAATCTCAAGGATCACTTTTGTGCATCCGAGACTCAACACAAGTTCTACTTATGGTTTTCCGACGACTCGATCCTCACTTTCGTGCAAGATCAAATCAAGCCTAATACAATAACTCAACCCTAGATTCAAATTATCGTCATGGCAATAAAATCACGAAAATCAAATAATAAGAACTAACCAAAGAGAGTTCCTAACATGCAATTCTAGGGTTCCAAGTTCTCAAGCAAGTCACCTTTCGGTCCATATTGCGAGAACTCTAAAACATGAATAATAACATCAATCTATGGAGAATCAAAGTGCAAATATTCACATAAGTAAAATTATCATCATAAAACTATTCTGACGAAAATAAGAGTTATCTAATCATTAAGAAATCAGAGTGAATTACACCCATGTCCCAAATATGATTAAGCTAGCATGGAAAGAGAAATACAATATGCCATAGTATCAAAGTGTTCAGAAATCAAAGAAGAAGAAGAAACAATGTTACAACACGGCTGTAATAGAAATTACAGCCGTAATTTGCCTCCAAAACACGTTGTGAATAGTGCCGCGCCCCTTCTTTCGTTGATTCCTCCTCCGATTGAACTACTTTTCCTCTGAAACTTCAGGGGTATCGTCTTTGTTGTGATCGACAAGTGCACGGATACTCGAAGTAATAAAGAAAGTAATCGAACCACAGAGACCTTATTGTTAAGTACCAAATAGTTGTATTATTACTAGCTAAACGATCGATTATAATGCAAGTGAACAATAAAAAGAGCGTAGAGATAATCAGAGAGAAACATTGGGACTAGGGTTTCATCCTCCTTGATTCTAATGACTAGATTTAAATAAAAGGTCATCAGACTAATCTTATCATGATAAAGACTTAATTTACTTCATAAAGGGATTATCTCACTTTCGTGAAGACAATCATGCAGGGATCAATCCTCACTTTCGTGCAAGATCTATTCCAACGCTAAAGATAAGTAAATCATCAATCAAAGAATTCAAAGATCACTTTCGTGCATCCGAATTCTAAGTTGATTGTCTCGAGTGGAATCTCAAGGATCACTTTCGTGCATCCGAGACTCAACACAAGTTCTACTTATGGTTTTCCGACGACTCAATCCTCACTTTCGTGCAAGATCAAAACAAGCCTAATACAATAACTCAACCCTAGATTCAAATTATCATTATGGCAATAAAATCACTAAAATCAAATAATAAGAACTAACCTAAGAGAGTTCTTAACATGCAATTCTAGGGTTCCAAGTTCTCAAGCAAGTCACCTTTCGGTCCTTATTGCGAGAACTCTAAAACATAAATAATAACATCAACCTATGGAGAATCAAAGTGCAAATATTCACATAAGTAAAATTATCATCATGATACTATTCTGACGAAAATAAGAGTTATCTAATCACTAAGAAATCAGAGTGAATTACACCCATGTCCCAAATATGATATAGCTAGCATGGAACGAGAAATACAATATGCCATAGTATCAAAGTGTTCAGAAATCAAAGAAGAAGAAGAAACAACGTTACAACACGGCTGTAATAGAAATTACAGCCGTAATTTGCCTCCAAAACACATTGTGAACAGTGCCGCACCCCTTATTTCATTGATTCCTCCTCCGATTGAATTCCTTTTGTAAGATCCAAGGATCTTAAGTCCTGGTAAGTATTATTTTGATTTAAATAAAATCATTGATTGTGGATATTACGTTAAGCAGTATTGGATGTTAATTAACTAGCTTATTGGATGTTAATTAACTGGCTTATTGATTGTTAATTTGTAATTAATTGATTAGAGTTTATTGGTTGTTAATTTATAATTAATTAAATAGACCTTATTGGATGTTAATTTAATCCTTATTGGATTTTCGTTTAAGTGAATGGTTAATTGTTAGTTAATGGTTAAATTAATTAGTTAACTATGGGTTATTGGGTTTACACTTAAATTAGATGGATTCGAATTAATTAGTTAGTGGATTAAGTCTTCTCACCTAATTGGATCATCACTTGGCGACATGGACTTGGATCCTCTAATTGGCGGTTAGGATGCTTGGCGACTTGAAGATCCAATCCGTTAATTCAAATATGGCGTGAAGAGGACTTTTGGCGGCTGATCGTTCATGCAACCCTAGAGCTTGACGCCACCTTGGAGGAAGAAGGCGATCTTGGTGTTCTTGGAGTTATTGAGGCGAATTCTCCATCTTCTTCCCCTTGGCGAATTTCCTTGAGGTGAAGAAACTTTCTTGGCGAGTTCTTGGAGATTCTTTGGGCGGCTTAAAGGCTTTAGACGAGTTTTGTGAGGGAAGATTTCACCTTAGTGTTCACGGTTAAGAGGTGAGTGGGGTGTCTTATTCGAGTTTGTCCATTTAATCTTGTTAGATGATACCTTTGATTGCTTGGAAAACTTTACTATGCTAAAAACCGAATTTAAGACACCATTTATGAAAACCGAAAACTTGATATTTGTTTATGAAAACCGAAATCTTAATATTTGTAATTAACATGTTCACATGTGAATTGAATCTTGATATTTTTTTATGAAAACCGAAATCTTGATATTTTTCATGAAAACCGAAATTTGTAAGGTATATCTATCATGAAAACCGAATTCTGGCAACCTGAAATTTAAGATATTTCTTATGTGGAATTTAGGTAGCTTTAAATCAGTAATTTTTGAGCATTAAATTCTTGTTAACTAGGGTTAAATTTTAAGTAGATAATATGCTAGAAACCGTGAGCTATATGTGTTTTATTTTAATCCTTTGAGCATGAGATTTTTGTTAACTAGAGTTTAATTGTTGTAAAACCGTGGGTTACATGTAGTAATTTGTAAAGTAGTTTGTAAGAATACATGTTTTAATTTTATGTTGATTTTATGGATGCTTGTTAAATGCAATCCATGAATGTTTCTTTATGTGTGTAGCATGTTATATATTTATGGTTATATATTTATGGCCATGTATCTTTGTTTGAGAAACTTGGGTGATAACATAGCAAGGTTAGACTGAACTAATCAGCATGAAACCTAAGGACTACACTACTATGTGATTATGTGATTTTTTGAATATTATGTGGTTATGTGATTTTCGAATATTATGTGGTTATGTGATTTTCGAATATTATGTGTTGTGGTCATGGAATGGTTAGGACTAAGGCTAAGTGTAACTGTGTACTCAAGGGGATAGTCTATTTGTGATATGTTAAGGGTGGGAGATTTCAGCCCTGTATTGTGATATGTGAGGGGGTTGTTGTTCAGCCTGCCTGATGTGATTATTGTGATAAAAATGACTATCCTAGAGTCTAGTTGACACTTAGGAGTCCACTTTTGTGAAATAAGATATAAGATGTGTCTGGTGTTGTCCAGTTAAGGAACCCTTTGGGAGAACGAGTGATATAAGACGCAAAGTGCCATGTCTTGGTCGGACAGGGGCCACCTCTTGATGTCATCACTCTTAGACGCTTAGATTTTTGTGATTATGGGGTGGTGTAGATCAAGGTATCACATCTTGACCGGGTGGGGATTACCTCTTGAGTCTACTCACTGTCCATGTATATGTTGCATGTGATTTGCAGATATGTTGCATGTGATTTGCAGGCTTCTCCCAGTGCTTAGGCCAAAGCCGGGTTGGACCATAATGGTCACTATTGATTATGCTGGACAACTAGGTCAATTAAGTCATTAGTTGGTTTAGAGTATAGCTCTAGAACCCTGGTTACTCTTTGGGGACAATGATGTCTTAGCAGTTTACATCTGATTGTTTTATATGAGTTCTGTCCTTTAATTTTGTTATATGTTGACATGATATTCTGTTAAATGTTTTTAAAATAATCTGCATGTATTTTCGAGTGTATGTTATGGATGGTCGTTTGAGACTATCCACTCACTGGGCTGTGTAGCTCACTCCCTCACTATTTTCAGGTGTAGAGCAGGGGCGCATTACCAGTTAGCATTTTATATGGATATTGTGATAAGACTTTTGTGCTTAATTATCTGGGGCCGGTTGTGGCCGAATTATGTGAACTATATGAACTTGTGATGCCAGTTGTGGCCGAACTATGTGAACTATGTGAAATTGTGTTGCCGGATTGTGGCAGTTTTGAGAGTTTGATTTTTGTGTCACCGCGGGCTTTGACCTGGTTTCGGTGTTTGGTATCAGTGATGTTAGTTATGAAGTTATAGAATCGACATTGTGGTTTTGTTTTGAATTTCAAGTCGATTTGTATTTTTGCAATCGGATTTGATATAAATGTGAACTTGCATATGTCTAGTGCAAGTATTGCCTGGTGGCAGGTACCCTTATGTGATTTATGTGATTTATGGATTTTATGGATTTTATGGATTTTATACGGATTTGATATAACTGTTGCCTTGCATATGTCTAGTGCAAGGATTGCGTGGTGGCAGGTACATTTATGAAATTGTGTTTTGTGGAGATTCTATATATGCATTCTCGAAAATTTTCAGATCGTGTTTTCTTGAACTTGGTTTTACCTAGCATGTGAATCGATCATGTATGATAACATCCTGTTTCTCTATGACTTGTGTTGCTTGTTTGGGGTTAAGATAACGGGATGTGACACCTTTTCCCCTGAAACTTCTGGGGTATCGTCTTTGTTGTGATCCGCAAGTGCACGAATACTTGAAGTAATAAAGAAAGATATCAAACCACAGAGACCTTATTGTTAAGTACCAAATAGTTGTATTCTTACTAGCTAAGCGATCGATTATAATGCAAGTGAACAATAAAAAGAGCGTAGAGATAATCAGAGAGAAACATTGGGATTAGGGTTTCATCCACCTTGATTCTAATGACTAGATTTAAATAAAAGGTCATCAGACTAATCTTATCATGATAAAGACTTAATTTACCTCATAAAGGGCTTATCTCACTTTCGTGATGACAATCATGCGGGGATCAATCCTCGCTTTCGTGCAAGATCTATCCCAATGCTAAAGATAAGTAAATCATCAATCAAAGAATTCAAAGATCACTTTCGTGCATCCGAATTCTAAGTTGATTGTCTCAAGTGGAATCTCAAGGATAACTTTCGTGCATCCGAGACTCAACACAAGTTCTACTTATGGTTTTCTGACGACTCGATCCTCACTTTCGTGCAAGATCAAATCAAGCCTAATACAATAACTCAACCCTAGATTCAAATTATCATCATGACATTAAAATCACTAAAATCAAATAATAAGAACTAACCTAAGAGAGTTCCTAACATGCAATTCTAGAGTTCCAAGTTCTCAAGCAAGTCACCTTTTGGTCCTTATTGCTAGAACTATAAAACATGAATAATAACATCAATCTATGGAGAATCAAAGTGCAAATATTCACATAAGTAAAATTATCATCATAAAACTATTCTGACAAAAATAAGAGTTATATAATCATTAAGAAATCAGAGTGAATTTTACCCATATCCCAAATATGATTAAGCTAGCATGGAAAGAGGAATACAATATGCCATAGGTCAAAACACGCTGTGAACAAGCAAAATTTTTCTTGAATTACTTGAGTTTGAAATATTGATTGCTTAATTTGTAAACTGAGGATATTAATACGGGCAAAAACAATTGAAAAATCCTTATCTTTACATTCTTTATACATATCAAGGTATTGCTTGAGGACAAGCAAAATTCTAAGTCTAGGGTTATTTGATAAGTGATTTTTACACCATATTTTTGCCTATGTTTTAGATCATATTTTGGGCTTATTTGCATGATTTTGTGCTACTTTTAGTGTTTTTATCTTACTTTGCACAGAATCTTCATTTTTCTTGGTTTTTATGAAAATGTAGGTAAAATGGCCTAAAAATGATGGATTTTGAGGGTTTTGAAGCCAAAGCATGATTCCCGAGGAGATCACGAGCTCACACGTCCAATTTGGGGTGAAAACGGTGAAGAACAAGACATTTACGGCCTTGGCCGTAATTGCTGATTCGGCCGTAAAAGCGACGACGAACGGAGGACGAATAAACATAAACTTTCATGGGCAAGGCCGTAATTCCATCACGGGCTGTAAAAGTTTCTATGACTAAAAGCATTATTATACACCAAAATAATTATGGCCGAAGCCGTAAACTCATCACCGACTGTAAAACTTTCTGCCCCTTCGTGTTTCTCACTCGATTCGACTCTAAACTGAACCAAAATTGAACCAAACTCCCCAGAAACCTTCTTAGACCGGTTGTATACTGATTAGACTATAAAAGGAAAGGTTTTGGAAGGGTTTTCGGGGCTTCGAGGCACAAAAACAAGAGGAGGTGGCGGCGACGATGAGAATTGATTCCAGGGCAGAAAATGAACAAGAAAGCCGCGCAAAGGAAGAATTAGAGGGTTCATCTTCGTCTCCACCTCGAGGGGAAACCTTTCTACTATCTTGTCTAGCGATTTCTTGTTTTTTTACTAAGTTTCCATGCGATTTTCATCAATGAACATGCTGTTTATTATGAACATGAATGTGTAAACCCTTATTTTGGGATTTGGGGAATAGCCCGTTGACGATTTATGGATTAAATACATAATTTTAAATCTTTGACATGATCTTTTATAGATTTGATTTGATTAGAATTCTGCTTATTTTGTGAATTACCCTGATCAAGTAATTTTACGTCTTAGACGTTGCGAGAAGGACCGGGAGGTGAATCGCAACGTTGGATCTATTCTTTTCAAACCTGTGAATCCGATCACGGGAGTAGTTCGGATTCACTTGAAGGATTACCATGGTTTTTCACAGAACTTAATGGGTCTATTTATGTTAATTTCCACGGGAGTAGGGAATTAATGTAAATAAATACCGGGTTACGCTTCGGGAGGTGGTAATCTGTACCTTAGGAAAAAATCCCTTTCAAAATTATAATTTTTTGGTCAAAAGATTTATTTGCAAATTTTATTCATAATCATCAACGTGGTGAAACCCTAGATCCTGAATTTATCCGAATTGATTTTTACCCGAACGCTCGCTTTTGCTTCTTTTTGTACTTAGAAGTTGCCAAAACAAAAACCACATATTGATTCGTCTAGATATAGATCAAACGTGTAATCGGTACTTGACCGCCAGATCCTCGTTGGGAACGATAATCTTTTTATTACTTCGATAAATCCGTGCACTTGCGGATACCTATCAAGTTTTTGGCGCCGTTGCTGGGGATTAGGCCAGTCAATATTGATTTAATCGTGAGATTTATAGACTAGACATTTTTTTATTATTTATTTTTTTTATTTTTGTTTTTATTTTTGTTTTTGTTTTTATTTTATTTGTTTTTGTTTTCATTTTTTTATTTTTATTTATTTTTCACATTTTTTTATATAGGTAGTTTTTTTTATTTTTCTCTTTTTGGATTAACACGTTGTATGTGCAGGAGAACTGAAAAATCACTTGTCTACATATTTTGCATTTTCTGTTCTACATTATATATTTTTGAATTTATTGCATAAATTGAAAAGAATAATGTTTAACCAATGTCAATGGTCAAATCAGGGATATGTGCCACCTGTAAAGACTAGAGAATATGTGCTGCCAGTTGCATTTCAATCACCTGCAGTAAGGGTAAATTCTTTTTCTCAATACACTGAATATTTAAGAATAAAATATTATGTTACTTGTGATATTTGTGGAAGCTATTATCATTATCCTTCTAAGTGTCAATTTGGAAATCCTGCCAGTTCTAATTTATCATGGTACCAAGATGATCAATATAATTCTAGATGAAAAAATCAGCAAACTTCTTTTAATGAGGATTTCTCAAATAATATTTCAGAACCACACTTTGAGGAATCTGAAGAATCTATGCTAGAATCCATGCTTGAAAAAATTATAATAAATCAGAGTAAGGAACTTGAAGATCTTAGTGAGATGATTGCTCAGCTTACTTCTCAAGTAGAATCTATATGTGCTAATACTAAAATCCTAGAAACACAGATAACACAATAAAGTTGTATACTTGAGTTTGATTTGGAAAGTGAAGATATTCATAGTATGATTGATGGCACTGATAAAAATGACATAAAGGATGAAATCCATGATGAATCTAAGAATTTTGTAGAGTTAGATCAATCATTAGTCATGACTCCTGATTGTAATTTACCTTCTGCAAATTTTGAGGATTCTGCAAATTTTGATGATTGTGATTTACCTTCTTCGAATTTTGATGATTTTAAAAAATTTGATGATTGTGATTTACCTCCTACAATTTTTGATGATTTGGATGATTATGATTTACCTTCCTCAGCACTTTACCAGCCATCTAGTCCTCTCTCACATAATGAAGTGTCTTTCAACACAAATACTTGGGACATGTTTGAAGATGATAATTTTAAGGATAATGATGAAGTGATTGAAATATTATTTGAATCAAATTCAAGCACAGGTACCCAAGAGAAGATAACGCATGAGATTCTTGATTTCATTGGCATTGAGGTAAATGAAAAACTAAATTTGAAATTTGAAAACTTTTTGATCAATCCAAGGTATGAATTCCTTGATTTTAATTCTAATCTTCTTCCAGTTACTAATGTAAATCTTAAGGAAGAATGCATGATTTTACTCTTGGATAAATACAGGAAAATTATTGATTATTCTTTACATGATTCTAACTCTTGTTTTTGTATGCATGTACTGATTACTGCGACATGGATCCACTTGCTTAACTGGATATATTTGGTGGACACACTCTTGAGGAGAAGGAAAAGTAGAAGATTATATGCTCTCTACTTTGGCACTGATTCACCAACTCCACCATGACATAAAGCATTGGTCAAGCTAATGACCTTAAACAAGCGCTTTTTGGGAGGCAACCCAAATTTCTAACTTTTATTATGTCTTTTGTTTTATTTTATCTTTGCTTTGCTTTGAAATAAATTTTTACAGCATGTATTGATGAATTTTTATCTTTTAATAAGTTGTTTTATGTGCAAGAATTTTTGGAAAATTTTTACCTGAAGAAAAGGTATCCGACTAGACATTCACAGGCGTGGCCGTGAGTCACTTATGGCCGTAAATTTAATTTTTGCAGATGGATTTATGTCATGGAAACTTTTACGGCCGCAGCCGTGAACGGCTCATGAACAATGAAAACCCAATTTCTCGTTGATTCCTTCCACCTCATGCGACAAATCTCTGTTCCCGACCTTCCTTCATCACCAGCGACCCTTTCCGTTGATCCTCCGACAAGATTTTGGCCGGATATCATCAGGAAGCGCTGGACGTTCGCAAGAACACGAGTTCGCCACCGAAGCTTGATTTCAGCCCGATTTTGCTCAAATTTGTGAGAATCTCTTTACCTAGCTGTTACAATTGGTTTCTCCACTTGATGTACATGTTTTTCCACTGATTTGGAACCGAGATTATTTGATTCTTGAGTGAGATTTATGCAAAATCGTGGTTGATGTTTTTGTAGAGTTACTGTAGCTTCACGATTTTTGCAAAAACTATATTTATCCGTGTTGGTATTTGATGTTTGTGATACTTATTTGACATACATGATGATTTTTGATGTATTTGGATGCATGATGTTGATCTGGATTGAATTTTGGTATTATACTGAATTTTGATATTAGAGATTGTAAATGCTTAATTGATTGCTGAAACATGATGGTATTTGATGTTTGAAACTTGTTTACATTATAAAATGTGATTATCTTCAATGTGATATAGTTTCTAGATTTTTCTGAGTCATGTTTTCATTCTTTTGATAATTATATAGGATTTCGCCAATATTACAAAGGGAACTATTGCAAAATTTTTCTGAAATCTATCATTCATTGATTTTAATGTCTATGTATATGCAACAATTTAAGTCTAGGGTGTCCTTCATGATATGCTTATTCTTCAGAGCTTTATAAATATGTATTTTGAATGTTTATGATTGTTAAGGATGATCAAATTTGTTTTACCCTTGATTTTGGACTTAAGAAACATTTTGAGTGATTGATTTGATGACTTAGGGAATTTTTGGAATTTCATGTAGACTTAAATTGTTGAGTAAATTCAATTCTGGTATTTATAGAATACATATGTGAATTGTTATATGTTCAAACGACACGTGCAAAGTATCTTTATACTTGAAGTTTAATTTATCTATTTTTTGCTTGATGGAGATTTTTATGAATATAAATTTGGTGATTTATCTTTTTAAATTGAGATTTGCTCCAACTCCTCTAGTTGAGAAATCTTAAGTCATGAGTTATATTATACCATCGTTTGGTATACTTTAAATCTGTTGCGATCAAGTATCGATAACGATTTAAGTACCATGCCACTGACCGGCTTTCTCCATAAAAAAAAAGAGAAGAAAAAGAAAAGACTCCTCTACTTGGCACTACTAATTTTGGCAGTGGTACCTAAGACATGAGTTGAAGTCTAATAATGATAAAAAAAAGGAGAAAAATGGAGAAAAAGAGAAAGCTGTACGTTAAGTGGACAACTCCGCTGACTTTCATGATTCAGACTATGAGTTAAATTATACTACTTTGTAGTATACTTTAAACATGTTATGATACTAACAGTAAATAGCATATAACAGTTTAAAGACCAAATTGCTTTAAAAATCTCTTATCTTTAACATCACTGAAATTCTTGAATTAGAAATTTTATCTATTAAGTGAAATGGATTTATTAAGATGAAAGTATTTGATGCTTAGTGTGTGTTGAATGGTTGTTATGACATGAATTGTGAATTTTATCTTTCTTGAATTGTAACCTCTTGGAAATTTATTTCTATTGTAATTTTTCTTGAATTACTTGAGTTTGAAATATTGATTGCTTAATTTGTAAACTGAGGATATTAATAGGGGCAAAAACAATTGAAAAATCCTTATCTTTACATTCTTTATACATATCAAGGTATTGCTTGAGGACATGCAAAATTCTAAGTCTAGGGTTATTTGATAAGTGATTTTTACACCATGTTTTTGTCTATGTTTTAGATCATATTTTGGGCTTATTTGCATGATTTTGTGCTACTTTTAGTGTTTTTAACTTACTTTGCACAGAATCTTCACTTTTCTTGGTTTTTGTGAAAATGTAGGTAAAATGGCCTAAAATGATGGATTTTGAGGGTTTTGAAGCCAAAGCATGATTCCCGAGGATATCACGAGCTCACACGTTCAATTTGGGGCGAAAACGGTGAAGAACGAGACATTTACGGCCTTGGCCATAATTGCTGATTCGGCCGTAAAAGCGACGACAAACGGAGGACGAATAAATAGAAACTTTCACTGGCAAGGCCGTAATTCCATCACGGGCCGTAAAAGTTTCTGTGACCAAAAGCATTATACACCGAAATAATTACGGCCGACGCCATAAACTCATCACCGACCACAAAAGTTTCCACCCCTTCGTGTTTCTCACTCCATTTGACTCCAAACTGAACCAAACTCTCCAGAAACCTTCCTAGACCAGTTCTATACTAATTAGACTATAAAAGGAAAGGTTTTGGAAGGGTTTAGGGGGCTTCGAGGCACAAAAACGAGAGGAGGCAGCGGCGACGATGAGAATTGATTCCAGGGCAGAAAACGAACAAGAAAGCCGCACAAAGGAAGAATTAGATGGTTAATCTTCGTCTCCACGTCGAGGGGAAGCTTTTCTACTATCTTGTCTAGCGATTTCTTCTATTTTTATTGAGTTTCCATGTGATTTTCATCAATGAACATGCTGTTTGTTATGAACATGAATGTGTAAACCCTTATTTTGGGATTTGGGGAATAGCCCATTGACGATTTATGGATTAAATACATAATTTTAAATCTTTGACATGATCTTTTATAGATTTGATTTGATTAGAATTCTGCTTATTTTGTGAATTACCCTGATCAAGTAATTTTACGTCTTAGACGTTGCGAGAAGGACCGGGAGGTGAATCGCAACGTTGGATCTATTCTTTTCAAACCTGTGAATCCGATCACGGGAGTAGTTCGGATTCACTTGAAGGATTACCATGGTTTTTCACAGAACTTAATGGGTCTATTTATGTTAATTTCCACGGGAGTAGGGAATTAATGTAAATAAATACCGGGTTACGCTTCGGGAGGTGGTAATCTGTACCTTAGGAAAAATCCCTTTCAAAATTATAATTTTTTGATCAAAAGATTTATTTGCAAATTTTATTCATAATCATCAACGTGGTGAAACCCTAGATCCTGAATTTATCCGAATTGATTTTTACCCGAACGCTCGCTTTTGCTTCTTTTTGTACTTAGAAGTTGCCAAAACAAAAACCACATATTGATTCGTCTAGATATAGATCAAACGTGTAATCGGTACTTGACCGCCAGATCCTCATTAGGAACGATAATCTTTTTATTACTTCGATAAATCCGTGCACTTGCGGATACCTATCAAGTTTTTGGCGTCGTTGCTGGGGATTAGGCCAGTCAATATTGATTTAATCGTGAGATTTATAGACTAGACATTTTTTTATTATTTATTTTTTTATTTTTGTTTTTATTTTTGTTTTTGTTTTTATTTTATTTATTTTTGTTTTCATTTTTTTATTTTTATTTATTTTTCACATTTTTTTATATAGGTAGTTTTTTTTATTTTTCTCTTTTTGGATTAACACGTTGTATGTGCAGGAGAACTGAAAAATCACTTGTCTACATATTTTGCATTTTCTGTTGTACATTATATATTTTTGAATTTATTGCATAAATTGAAAAGAATAATGTTTAACCAATGTCAATGGTCAAATCAGGGATATGTGCCACCTGTAAAGACTAGAGAATATGTGCCGCCAGTTGCATTTCAATCACCTGCAGCAAGGGTAAATTCTTTTTCTCAACACACTGAATATTTAAGAATGAAATCTTATGTTACTTGTGATATTTGTGGAAGCTATTATCATTATCCTTCTAAGTGTCAATTTGGAAATTCTGCCAGTTCTAATTTATCATGGTACCAAGATGATTAATATAATTCTAGATGGAAAAATCAGCAAACTTCTTTTGATGAGGATTTCTCAAATAATATTTCAGAACCACACTTTGAGGAATCTGAAGAATCTATGCTAGAATCCATGCTTGAAAAAATTATAATAAATCAGAGTAAGGAACTTGAAGATCTTAGTGAGATGATTGCTCAGCTTACTTCTCAAGTAGAATCTATATGTGCTAATACTAAAATGCTAGAAACATAGATAACACAATAAAGTTGTATACTTGAGTTTGATTTGGAAAGTGAAGATATTCATAGTATGATTGATGGCACTGATAAAAATGACATAAAGGATGAAATCCATGATGAATCTAAGAATTTTATAGAGTTAGATCAATCATTAGTCATAACTCCTGATTGTAATTTACCTTCTGCAAATTTTGATGATTGTGATTTACCTTCTTCGAATTTTGATGATTTTAAAAATTTTGATGATTGTGATTTACCTCCTGCAATTTTTGATGATTTGGATGATTATGATTTACCTTCCTCAGCACTTTACCAGCCATCTAGTCCTCTCTCACATAATGAAGTGTCTTTCAACACAAATACGTGGGACATGTTTGAAGATGATAATTTTAAGGATAATGATGAAGTGATTGAAATATTATTTGAATCAAATTCAAGCACAGGTACCCAAGAGAAGATAACGCATGAGATTCTTGATTTCATTGGCATTGAGGTAAATGAAAAACCAAATTTGAAATTTCAAAACTTTTTGATCAATCCAAGGTATGAATTCCTTGATTTTAATTCTAATCTTCTTCTAGTTACTAATGTACATCTTAAGGAAGAATACATGATTTTACTCTTGGATAAATACAGGAAAATTATTGATTATTCTTTACATGATTCTAACTCTTGTTTTTGTATGCATGTACTGATTACTGCGACATGGATCCACTTGCTTAACTGGATATATTTGGTGGACACACTCTTGAGGAGAAGGAAAAGTAGAAGATTATATGCTCTCTACTTTGGCACTGATTCACCAACTCCACCATGACATAAAGCATTGGTCAAGCTAATGACCTTAAACAAGCACTTTTTGGAAGGCAACCCAAATTTCTAACTTTTATTATGTCTTTTGTTTTATTTTATCTTTGCTTTGCTTTGAAATAAATTTTTACTGCATGTATTGATGAATTTTTATCTTTTAATAAGTTGTTTTATGTGCAAGAATTTTTGGAAAATTTTTACATGAAGAAAAGGTATCCGATAAGACATTCACAAGCGTGGTCGTGAGTCACTTATGGCCGTAAATTTAATTTTTGCAGATGGATTTATGTCATGGAAACTTTTACGGCCGCAGCCGTGAATGGCTCATGAATAATGAAAACCCAATTTCTCGTTGATTCCTTCCACCTCAAGTGACAAATCTCTGTTCCCGACCTTCCTTCATCACCAGCGACCATTTCCGTTGATCCTCCGACAAGATTTTGGCCGGATATCATCAGGAAGCGCTGGACGTTCGCAAGAACACGAGTTCGCCACCGAAGCTTGATTTCAGCCCGATTTTGCTCAAATTTGTGAGAATCTCTTTACCTAGCTGTTACAATTGGTTTCTCCACTTGATGTACATGTTTTTCCACTGATTTGGAACCGAGATTATTTGATTCTTGAGTGAGATTTATGCAAAATCGTGGTTGATGTTTTTGTAGAGTTACTGTAGCTTCACAATTTTTGCAAAAACTATATTTATCTGTGTTGGTATTTGATGTTTGTGATACTTATTTGACATACATGATAATTTTTGATGTATTTGGATGCATGATGTTGATCTGGATTGAATTTTGGTATTATACTGAATTTTGATATTAGAGATGGTAAATGCTTATTTGATTGCTGAAACATGATGGTATTTGATGTTTGAAACTTGTTTACATTATAAAATCTGATTATCTTCGATGTGATATAGTTTCTAGATTTTTCTGAGTCATGTTTTCATTCTTTTGATAATTATATAGGATTTCGCCAATATTACAAAGGGAACTATTGCAAAATTTTTCTGAAATCTATCATTCATTGATTTTAATGTCTATGTATATACAACAATTTAAGTCTAGGGTGTCCTTCATGATATGCTTATTCTTCAGAGCTTTATAAATATGTATTTTGAATGTTTATGATTGTTAATGATGATCAAATTTGTTTTACCCTTGATTTTGGACTTAAGAAACATTTTGAGTGATTGATTTGATGACTTAGGGAATTTTTGGAATTTCATGTAGACTTAAATTGTTGAGTAAATTCAATTTTGGTATTGATAAAATACATATGTGAATTGTTATATGTTCAAACGACACGTGCATAGTATCTTTATACTTGAAGTTTAATTTATCTATTTTTTGCTTGATGGAGATTTTTATGAATATAAATTTGGTGATTTATCTTTTTAAATTGAGATTTGCTCCAACTCCTCTAGTTGAGAAATCTTAAGTCATGAGTTATATTATACCATCGTTTGGTATACTTTAAATCTGTTGCGATCAAGTATCGATAACGATTTAAGTACCATGCCACTGACCGGCATTCTCCATAAAAAAAAAGAGAAAAAAAGAAAAGACTCCTCTACTTGGCACTACTAATTTTGGCAGTGGTACCTAAGACATGAGTTGAAGTCTAATAATGATAAAAAAAGGAGAAAAATGGAGAAAAAGAGAAAGCTGTACGTTAAGTGGACAACTCCGCTGACTTTCATGATTAAGACTATGAGTTAAATTATACTACTTTGTAGTATACTTTAAACATGTTATGATACTAACAGTAAATAGCATATAACAGTTTAAAGACCAGATTGCTTTAAAAATCTCTTATCTTTAACATCACTGAAATTCTTGAAGTAGAAATTTTATCTATTAAGTGAAATGGATTTATTAAGATGAAAGTATTTGATGCTTAGTGTGTGTTGAATGGTTGTTATGACATGAATTGTGAATTTTATCTTTCTTGAATTGTAACCTCTTGGAAATTTATTTCTATTGTAATTTTTCTTGAATTACTTGAGTTTGAAATATTGATTGCTTAATTTGTAAACTGAGGATATTAATAGGGGCAAAAATAATTGAAAAATCCTTATCTTTACATTCTTTATACATATCAAGGTATTGCTTGAGGACACGCAAAATTCTAAGTCTTGGGTTATTTGATAAGTGATTTTTACACCATGTTTTTGTCTATGTTTTAGATCATATTTTGGGCTTATTTGCATGATTTTGTGCTACTTTTAGTGTTTTTAACTTACTTTGCACAGAATCTTTACTTTTCTTGGTTTTTGTGAAAATGTAGGTAAAATGGCCTAAAAATGATGGATTTTGAGGGTTTTGAAGCCAAAGCATGATTCCCGAGGATATCACGAGCTCACACGTTCAATTTGGGGCGAAAACGGTGAAGAACGAGACATTTACGGCCTTGGCCGTAATTGCTGATTCCGCCGTAAAAGCGACGACAAACGGAGGACGAATAAACAGAAACTTTCACGGGCAAGGCCGTAATTCCATCACGGGCCGTAAAAGTTTCTGTGACCAAAAGCATTATACACCGAAATAATTACGGCCGAAGCCGTAAACTCATCACCGACCATAAAAGTTTCCGCCCCTTCGTGTTTCTCACTCCATTTGACTCCAAACTGAACCAAAATTGAACCAAACTCTCCAGAAACCTTCCTAGACCAGTTCTATACTGATTAGACTATAAAAGGAAAGGTTTTGGAAGGGTTTAGGGGGCTTCGAGGCACAAAAATGAGAGGAGGCAGCGGCGACGATGAGAATTGATTCCAGGGCAGAAAACGAACAAGAAAGCCACACAAAGGAAGAATTAGAGGGTTAATCTTCGTCTCCACGTCGAGGGGAAGCCTTTCTACTATCTTGTCTAGCAATTTCTTGTATTTTTATTGAGTTTCCATGCGATTTTCATCAATGAACATGCTGTTTGTTATGAACATCAATGTGTAAACCCTTATTTCAGGATTTGGGTAATAGCCCGTTGATGATTTATGGATTAAATACATAGTTTTAAATCTTTGACATGATCTTTTATAGATTTGTTTTGATTAGAATTGTGCTTATTTTGTGAATTACCCTGATCAAGTAATTTTATGTCTTAGACATTGGGAGAAGGACCGGGAGGTGAATCGCAACGTCGGATCTATTCTTTTCAAAACTGTGAATCCGATCACGGGAGTAGTTCGGATTCGCTTGAAGGATTACCATGGTTTTTCATAGAACTTAATGGGTCTATTTATGTTAATTGCCACGGGAGTAGGGAATTAATGTAAATAGATACTGGGTTACGCTTCGGGAGGAGGTAATCTGTACCTTAGGAGAAATCCCTTTCAAAATTATAATTTTCTCATCAAAAGATTTATTTGCAAATTTTATTCATAATCATCAACGCGGTAAAACCCTAGATCCTAAATTTATCCGAATTGATTTTTACCCGAACGCTCGCTTTTGCTTCTTTTTGTACTTAGAAGTTGCCAAAACAAAAACCACATATTGATTCATCTAGATATAGATCAAATGTGTAATCGGTACTTGATCGCCAAATCCTCGTTGGGAATGATAATCTTTTTATTATTTTGATAAATCCGTGCACTTGTGGATACCTATCAGTAGTCCCATGCTAGTTTGCCACCTCACCATGGTGATGAGTCATGTTAGCCAACTATTCCTAGACCTAGTTCACCTGCACCTTATAGGCCACCTATACCTTTTCCCCAAAGATTAGTTCAAGCAAAATTAGATAAGCAATTTAGAAAGTTTCTTGATGTCTTGAAAAAGCTTTATATTAACATTCCATTTACTAAAGTTTTATCTCAAATGCCCACATATGCTAAGTTTTTAAAAGAAATTTTGTCAAATAAAAGAAAGATAGAGGGCTATGGCACTGTGGCATTAACTGAGGAGTGTAGTGCTATCATCCAAAATAAGTTGCGACCAAAATTAAAAGATCCAGGTCGTTTCTCTATTCCTTGATCAATTGGGAGTATGGCTTTTGACCAAGCCTTATGTGATTTAGATGCAAGTGTAAGCCTAATGCCCTTATCTATTTGCAGGAAATTGTAAATGGGAGAGCTTAAACCAACTTCAATATCTTTGCAGCTCGCCAATCGTTCAGTTAAGCATCCTGTAGGGATTCTTGAGGATGTTCCAATCCAAGTAGGTAAGTATTTTGTTTCAGCACACTTTGTAGTTATGGAGATGGAGGAGGATGCAAAAATTCCTATCATACTTGGTAGACCGTTCCTAGCCACAGCAGGGGCAATTATTTATGTAAAAAACGGTAAACTCACACTTAACATTGGTAATAAAAAAAATTGAGTATGACTTGAATGAAACCATGTAGAAACCATCATGTGGATCTTGTTGTAGTATACAAGTTGTAGATGACATTGTCTATGATCTTAGTGATCTATTTGATGAACCTTTTGCTTGTGATTCTGATTTAAATTCTGCTCTTGATCCTGTTAGTGTTTATGACCTGCAGACCAATATATGAACATGGTCCGGCATGATTTGAATGTACTTTGATAGAATTGATATAATTGATAAAGGCATAGTCGTTATTATGCAGATTACTTTACCTGCGTTGATGTATTGAATTGCATAAATAATGTCTCAGGAGTTTGGTTGGATCCATTCTCATAGTAATCCCCAGTCAAGGTGCCTTAGCGAATAAGGGATAGCTTTGGTGCATGTGAGACATGTGTATGGGCTGGTTAGGTGCGAGGCATAGTAACGCAGACATACAGTGAAGGAACCCCTAACATAAAGGGGGGGGGGAAAACCCTAATCATGCGCATCTAGCATGCATGGCGGAAAATAGGGTTTCAAAATCGCATATGAAACTATATGATCAACTTAAGTTATGAGAAATCATACCAACGCCATAAGCTTGGAATTCGGCTTGGAAGAAGAGATCAAACTAGGTCTCCTCCACAAGTCCACACACAAGATGAAGATGCTCACTTCCTTGAGATCTCTTGTGCTAGCAAGACACCCAAGCCTTCTCTTGTCGAATGGAAAGGGTTTGATGAGATGAATCCGTTCGGCCGAGAGCTTCTCTTGGATGTCTACTCCCACACCTTCGTCAACCACACCTCGAAAAGAATCAAGGCGTTGAAGTGAGGAGCTCAACGCATAAGCGTTTTGGCATTGAAGCAAAACCGGCCCTTGATGACTTTCCATAAATGGAAGTCAATCAAGCCATGCGTTCAAGCCAACCCAAAACGCATTTTGGCATTGAACCAAGCGTTCATATTTGTGAACCGGTTCAATCCAAAATGTCAAATCGGCTTTGGTTCATCAAACCAAACCGAAATAGCTCAAGCCACTTGGTCTAGACCAAATCGAACCCCAAGGCTTATGATCCAACCGTTCATCTCCTGATGCCCCTGATCTCTCCGATCTAGCATCACCTCTCTCGATCGAAGCTTACCGATCTCAAGCCCTAATCAATCAAACATGATCAGACCAGATCTCACTTACAATCAGAGATTAAATCCCTTTAATCTGAACTCAAAGAATCCAGTCCATACGATCTGACTTAAGTAAGCCATATCACCAAATTGTGCGACCCTGAGGGTTTTCTCTAAATGTCGGTAACGATAACTTACGTTATCACGATCAGTGAGGGGTATCTAGCAACACATCACTGTCTCCCGATATAAAGGAAAGAGTCTTCCAAGACTACTCCCAAACCATAGCACAAGTGTGACTCAATTCACAAGGCATACATATGTCCTTTACCACTGGATGTTCTTATTGGACAAGCATGTCAAGCCTGTAACTCCAATACGATGAGCATGATTAGATCAGATGCACATAGTCATCTGGGTATGGCCATACACTATCTCAATCATCTCATAAGGGGGCCCTTTAGAACATCACACTCCTTAAACAAGGAGACGGCAATCCTATGTCTATCACTAGTGTCCTAACCTGATTCAAGCTCACCATCCAAGATAGTCTATAATCATTATGTTTCAAATGATATTGAACTACCTCAAGACAATGACAATCATCATTTAGAAACACAAGTGATCTCAAGTCAAAGGACATGTGCCACTTGCTGCTTACAAGGATTATTCACATTGTGACAAGCAATGGAATATCCCAGTAGGGTCTGTCCAGTACATCCAATGTACCCATGAGTCTACATCTTATTCCATGCTCGAAGCATCCTATAAGATTAGCACTCATATTAGTCTCAATCATATCAAGGCTGTCTCATGTTCACCAAGATATCTCGACTAAGGACATATAGCCTGTCAGCCTAGCTGAACAGCTTTGAGACATTATTCAGAAGTACACTTATTACAGCAGACAAGGTAACAACCTGAATAATAACCATGCCTTTATAAACTTAAGAGTTTATTACATGATACTAATACAATCCCAAGGCCTCAAACATTAGCCTTAAGGGCATACCCCAACAATCTCCCACTTGCACTTAATCTAATGGTTGAGAAATCTCAAACCCATATTATTACAGTGCTTCTCATGCTTCTGCTGCGCCAGAGGCTTGGTAAGTGGGTCTGCCAGATTGTCATCTGTATGAACCTTGCATATTTTGATCTCGCCTCGATCAATGATCTCCCGGATCAAGTGAAACCGTCTCTGTATGTGCTTGGACTTCTGGTGCGACCGCGGTTCCTTTGCTTGTGCGATGGCTCCAGTGTTATCACAGAAGATAACCAAAGGATCAGCACTCGAAGGAACGACACCAAGTTCTCTCACGAACTTACGAATCCACACTGCCTCCTTGGATGCTTCCGAGGCTGCAACATACTCGGCTTCTGTTGTGGAATCAGCAACAGTTGACTGTTTGAAACTCTTCCACACCACTGCTCCACCATTCAAGCTAAAAACATAGCCTGATTGCGATCGGAAATCATCCTGGTCTGACTGGAACGAAGCGTCAGTATATCCCTCTATACTGAGTTCTTCCTGACCACCATATATCAAGAACATATCTTTGGTCCTCCGCAGATATTTTAAAATGTTCTTGACTGCAATCCAGTGCGCCAAACCTGGATTACTTTGGAATCGACTGGTTACGCTTAACCCGTAAGCGACGTCTGGGCGAGTACACAACATCGCATACATAATGGACCCAATAGCCGAAGCATAAGGCGTATTGTCCATTTCATCTTTCTCAGTCTGTGTTTGTGGACACTGACTCTTCGAAAGATTCAGACCATGTCTGACTGGAAGATATCCACGTTTAGAATTCTCTAAATGGAATCTCTCCAGGACCTTATCGATGTAAGTACTCTGGCACAGCCCGAGAAGCCTCTTAGATCTATCCCTGTAGATCTTCACACCTAATACATAGGCTGCTTCTCCTAAATCTTTCATCTGGAAACATTTTCCTAACCATGCCTTAACAGCATGCAGTTCAGGAATATCATTTCCAATGATCAAGATATCATCGACGTAGAGGATTAGGAATGTAATCACGCTCCCACTAAACCTCTTATATACACACGGGTCATCCTCGTTCTTGATGAAACCAAACTCAGAGATTGATTCATCAAAACGAATATTCCAGCTCCTAGATGCTTGTTTAAGTCCATAAATGGACTTCTTTAACTTGCATATTTTATGACGATCTGATGGATTAGTGAAACCTTCTGGTTGTGTCATATACACATCCTCATCCAGATTTCCATTAAGGAAAGCTGTCTTCACATCCATCTGCCAGATCTCATAATCGTAATATGCAGCTATCGCGAAAAGAATCCGAATAGACTTAAACATGGCTACAGGTGAGAAAGTTTCATCATAATCTATCCCGTAGATTTGTTTGAAACCTTTCGCAACTAGCCTGCCTTTATAGGTAACCACGTTACCATCCATGTCAATCTTCTTCTTGAAGATCCATTTACAGCCTATAGGGATTACTCCCGGAGGCGGATCAACCAAATCCCAGACTTGGTTATCTGACATGGAGTCCATCTCGGCTCGCATAGCTTCAAGCCATCTAGCTGACTCCGGTCCACTGACCGCATCCGCATAAGTTAGGGGTTCATCATTATCAATGATGTAGACTCCGACATAGCGCTCAGGCTGTCGACGGATCCTACCCGATCTTCGCGGTTCCCGTGATATCTGAGCCTCAGGTTGTTCAGTAACCTGATCTACTGGCTCAGGCACATCCAACTCTGCCTGACTACTTTGTCCTTCCTCTGGAATCTCATCCAGCTTTATTTCTCTCCCACTGGCCTCTTGCAGAAGAAACTCCTTCTCAAGAAATATGGCCGTCCGAGCAACAAATATCTTGTTCTCTTTGGGATCGTAGAAATAATAACCCTTAGTTTCCTTAGGGTAACCGACAAAGATGCATTTCTCAGATCTGCTCTCCAGTTTCCCAGAGGCGAGCTTTTTGACATAAGCCTCGCAACCCCAGATCCTGATAAATGTCAAGCTAGGCTGTTTCCCATACCATAGCTCATATGGCGTCTTTGAAACTGCCTTGGATGGCACTCGGTTTAGTACCTTTGCAGCTGTTTCCAGTGCAAAACCCCAAAAGGAATATGGAAGAGTAGCCTGACTCATCATAGAACGAACCATATCAAGTAACGTTCTATTTCTCCTCTCGGACACACCATTCCACTGCGGTGTTCCTGGCGGAGTGAGCTGTGAGATAATCCCACACTCCTTCAGATAGTCAGTAAACGTATGACTCAGGTATTCTCCACCTCGATCAGAACGAAGTGCCTTGATATTTCGGCCTAACTGATTTTGTACTTCATTTTTGAACTCTTTGAACTTGTCAAAAGATTCACTTTTATGTCTCATTAAATAGACATATCCATACCTACTGAAATCATCAGTGAAGGTAATGAAGTACTGATAGCCACCTCTGGCATGTTTACTGAAAGGCCCACACACATCACTGTGTATCAGGTCAAGTAAACCTGAAGTCCTTTGACCTTTGTGAGGAAAAGGAGACTTCGTCATTTTACCCATTAAACAAGCTTTGCATGTATCAATCTCCTCATAGGAGAAAGATCCCAGCAGTCCATGATCATGCAACCGCTTAATACGCTTCTTGTTTATATGGCCTAAACGACTATGCCATAGCAAAGTGCTGTCATCAGCATACTTGGCTTTCTTATTATCAATGTTTTGTATAGAATATTCCATGTCCAACATGAATAACCCATTGTTAATTGAACCAGTTGCATACACAATATTATCATAAGTTAAAACACACTTTGAAATCTTGCATTCAAAGGCAAATCCTTTCCTGACAAGAGCAGGAATAGAGATAATATTCTTGGTAATACTGGGTACAAAATAACAATTGTTCAATTCTAATACAATGCCAGATGGTAAAGTGATGAAATAGTCTCCTACAGCAACAGCAGCAACCCGTGCCCCGTTTCCAACGCGTAGGTCTACCTCATGCTGTCCCACCTGCCTTCTTCTCTTGAGTTCCTGCACATTTGAACAAATGTGAACTCCACATGCAGTGTCCAACACCCATGATATAGAAGAAGATGAAACCATGACTTCCGTCACGTATATACCTGAGCCAGAAGCAATGCTTCCCCTCTTATCTCCTTGGAGCGCTTTACAGTCCTTTTTCCAGTGACCCAGCTAGCCACAGTGGAAACACCTGTTATCCTTCGACCGCTTCACCTTCTGTTTCAGGGCCTTGCTGTAATTCTTGACAGGGGCCTTGCCCTTCTTCCCCTTCTTCTTGTTCCTAGAAGGAACCAACAAGACAGAGGTTGAAGGCTTACCCTTCAGAGTTTCCTCAGTAGTCAAGAGCATATTCAGCAGCTCTGCCGGCGTACAATCGATTTTGTTCATATTAAAGTTAATGATGAACGCATCGAAAGAAGGCGGAAGAGACTGCAGAATAATATCTACAGCAAGCTCCTGGTTGATGGTATGCCCCAGTTTCTCCAGAGCCTCCTTGTGCCCAATCATCTTGAGCACGTGAGCTCCCACTGGGCTCCCCTCAGCCAGTTTGCTCTGAAAGAAGAGCTTCGTCAGATTATAGCGTTCTGTCCTCGCCTGTGCAGCATACAACATCTTGAGGTTCGCTATAATTTCTATAGCCGACATATCCTCATGCTGACGCTGCAGCGGTGGCGTCATAGACGCTAGCATCAGGCAAGCGACATCAATGCTATCATTGACGTGCTTTTCATAGGCATCCCGAACCGCCCTTGCGGCGTTCGGAGCGGGCTGCGGCGGTATCGCCGTCTCGAGGACATACAGTTTCCTCTCTGCCTTAAGAACGATCTTAAGGTGTCCGAACCAGTCAGAGAAGTTCGGCCCAGCAAACTTCTCCCTTTCCAGTAGGGATCGCACATTGAAGCTCATGGTGTTCGTTGCTGCAGGAATCTACAACAAGCAAGAACAGCAAGGTCAGTATCAATGTTTAGAATCAATCCAGGACTTAAGAAAGATTCTTTTCTCACTATTTTGTCTGACTGAAAAATCCAGTAAACAGTCCGAAAGAGTATCACTCTTTTAGTGAGATGGGATCCAAATTTCATACTTGGTCTCCGCGTCCCGCTCAGGCGAGATAAGATGCACAGAGATGACAAGCACTAATTTCTGGTAGGCTGTCCCAGCCAATCGCCAACCCGTGCGATTCCCCTTCATCTTGGCAATCCAGCAGACTGTGCCAACTGAGTTGGTACAACACAGTCTCTGATCCCAGAGATGGCTGCCTCCATGCGCTACCATATGCGCCACATATGTAGCCTACATGGTCAAGCTGACCCGACCTACTCCCTGGACCACCACGTGTTATGCTAAGCAACGAGCAGTGATAAATCCCTACTCTGTAACACGCAGGTGAAATCCAGCACCGTCTGAAGATAGATGGACGTGCCCACTGAGTGGGTTCAACACGGCTCCAACGATAATCAGAAAGGTGAGGTTTCGCGTCAGAAGGCTTATCGAGCTTGATATGTTAGCGTTGGATTTTAACGGTCTTTTATCTTCTTACTATCAGGCATATCCTATGGCTATAGTAGAAGATAAACTTAAACATGCAATTCTAATTATTAGCAATAAGTAGAAAGCATGATCTTATGTGGTAAAAGCCCATGAACCCTAGTAAGACCTTAATTTTACTTAAGTCTTCACTTGAGCTCCTTGGCATCTCATCTGGTCCAACCTAGGGCCCTAGCGCCAAGAGCACCTCAGGTGCGCCACCAGCTGAATGCTCCTTTGGGATGTGTGCATTTGTACTCTTGTCTAATCAAAGTACATTTGATCTATCTAGACAAGGTTGACTCGCAGGTCAATTATACAATAAATTAATGAAAAAGTGATTCGCAGATCACAATAAAATTAACTTATAATTTACCAGGCACGCAGGCCCCAGCACAGCACACAATAGGGCAACCCACATAAGACTAAATAGACAAGCATCATGGCATCAAATCATCATGTGATCCAATCAAGAAATTAAATTTTTGAAAAACCCCATGGCATCAATTTTAATTTCCTTATGTGCCCTACAACCTTACAATGGTCCATTGATAGGGATCCACTCATCCATCTAGTTAGATCCTTTGCCCCTGCATGCACCGAGTCCTAACTGACCCGAGTTGACCTGATGGTCAACTATGCATGCGCCAAGGGCTGAACCACCCTCATGAGTTTTGGCAAGCGGGTGTGACCCCGGGCCTAACTCATGTGTGTTCAGTAGTTGTCTCAACCAGACCTCGCTACACGCCTTGGATGCAGTCGACCTATAGCCACCTCGTGCTTGCGCACAGGTGCTATCTGGTCAACCCATCTAGGCTGTCAGATGGTCTGATCAGACTAGTTGGATCTAACCTAGAAGATGCTTTCAACCCCATCAACCCATCTAAGGATTTAATGTAGTGGCACCTTAGATCTAATCATGCGCGCAAGATGTAAGTTTTAGAAAACATTTTGACATGCGCAAACATCTAGAACATCCATAAGATATATCTTCTAGCATGTTGATAACCCTTAGATCTAAGGGGGTCCCCTTCAAGGGGGAGCGCAAACTTTAGGGGGTCCCCTTCTAGGGGGAGCGCATACTTCATCAAAGCCATGATACAAGCGCAAACTACATGTTAGCATGATACAAGCGCAAACTTCATGTTAGCATGATACAAGCGCAAACTTCATGTAAACAAAGCATGCATCAAGTAAGCGCAATATGTATGGATCACAAACACTTCAAAGCAATCATATAGATCATATCAAGAGCCTAGCTCTGATACCAATTGAAGGAACCCCTAACATAAAGGGGGGGGGGAAAACCCTAATCATGCGCATCTAGCATGCATGGCGGAAAATAGGGTTTCAAAATCGCATATGAAACTATATGATCAACTTAAGTTATGAGAAATCATACCAACGCCATAAGCTTGGAATTCGGCTTGGAAGAAGAGATCAAACTAGGTCTCCTCCACAAGTCCACACACAAGATGAAGATGCTCACTTCCTTGAGATCTCTTGTGCTAGCAAGACACCCAAGCCTTCTCTTGTCGAATGGAAAGGGTTTGATGAGATGAATCCGTTCGGCCGAGAGCTTCTCTTGGATGTCTACTCCCACACCTTCATCAACCACACCTCGAAAAGAATCAAGGCGTTGAAGTGAGGAGCTCAACGCATAAGCGTTTTGGCATTGAAGCAAAACCGGCCCTTGATGACTTTCCATAAATGGAAGTCAATCAAGCCATGCGTTCAAGCCAACCCAAAACGCATTTTGGCATTGAACCAAGCGTTCATATTTGTGAACCGGTTCAATCCAAAATGTCAAATCGGCTTTGGTTCATCAAACCAAACCGAAATAGCTCAAGCCACTTGGTCTAGACCAAATCGAACCCCAAGGCTTATGATCCAACCGTTCATCTCCTGATGCCCCTGATCTCTCCGATCTAGCATCACCTCTCTCGATCGAAGCTTACCGATCTCAAGCCCTAATCAATCAAACATGATCAGACCAGATCTCACTTACAATCAGAGATTAAATCCCTTTAATCTGAACTCAAAGAATCCAGTCCATACGATCTGACTTAAGTAAGCCATATCACCAAATTGTGCGACCCTGAGGGTTTCCTCTAAATGTCGGTAACGATAACTTACGTTATCACGATCAGTGAGGGGTATCTAGCAACACATCACTGTCTCCCGATATAAAGGAAAGAGTCTTCCAAGACTACTCCCAAACCATAGCACAAGTGTGACTCAATTCACAAGGCATACATATGTCCTTTACCACTGGATGTTCTTATTGGACAAGCATGTCAAGCCTGTAACTCCAATACGATGAGCATGATTAGATCAGATGCACATAGTCATCTGGGTATGGCCATACACTATCTCAATCATCTCATAAGGGGGCCCTTTAGAACATCACACTCCTTAAACAAGGAGACGGCAATCCTATGTCTATCACTAGTGTCCTAACCTGATTCAAGCTCACCATCCAAGATAGTCTATAATCATTATGTTTCAAATGATATTGAACTACCTCAAGACAATGACAATCATCATTTAGAAACACAAGTGATCTCAAGTCAAAGGACATGTGCCACTTGCTGCTTACAAGGATTATTCACATTGTGACAAGCAATGGAATATCCCAGTAGGGTCTGTCCAGTACATCCAATGTACCCATGAGTCTACATCTTATTCCATGCTCGAAGCATCCTATAAGATTAGCACTCATATTAGTCTCAATCATATCAAGGCTGTCTCATGTTCACCAAGATATCTCGACTAAGGACATATAGCCTGTCAGCCTAGCTGAACAGCTTTGAGACATTATTCAGAAGTACACTTATTACAGCAGACAAGGTAACAACCTGAATAATAACCATGCCTTTATAAACTTAAGAGTTTATTACATGATACTAATACAATCCCAAGGCCTCAAACATTAGCCTTAAGGGCATACCCCAACATACAGGTGCTTCAGCATTAGTTGCACTGGAGTGACCCACCATGAGGATTGACTTGTCTAGTCAACAGGTCAATCTCACATGCGCAAAAGGTTTGCATTGATCCTTAGACTTGAGGTATTCATGTCTAGATGTGATGATGGATATGTTTTGATACAGTCTTACATCTCTCCGTAAATGGGTGATCAAAACGACTGTCATTGGGCATGTCATAAGTCATATGGAGATATGGATGACCAATAGTAGGATTTGCCCCTTCCTTGATAGGAAGCATGATATCCACTATGGGGCGCCCCACCTCATTGGTGCTTGGCGGGAATGTATGGCCATACTGTTTAAGTCATGACCAATAGATTGGATTAATAAATATAAGACTAATCCAATGGCAGGATATCAGTTCAGGCAAAGGGATATGGAATGCATGGGAATCCTCATTGCTTGTTAGGGAGTTGATTGCCAAGATGACTTTAGTCTTATGACTTGCGTAGTAGTAATGTGATGCTAGATACCTCTCACTACTTATGATGTTTAATCATCATTGCCATCGTCATATGGATCCTATAGGGTCACACGCAATAGACTCTTGACGTTGTATTTTGATCTGGATATCTTAGAATATATTTGAGTTCATTCTGATCCTAAGTCCAAGACAGATTCAGGGTTGAATCTGAGTCCAATTGGGATTCATGGGTTTATGTATATCCTGGCCAAGTTTGTACTCTGTATGGGAGTTGGACTTGGACTTGGACTTGGGACTATAAACCATGTTGGATTCGAATCCTAATTTAATTAGGAGTAGGAATCCTAATCCTATCAGGAATTAGAATCTGATGTAGGGACATGTGCTCAATCAGATGAACTCAATCTATTTGACCCAGGATGACTCAAGCCGTGCCGATTTTGACTATTGCCTACGTTCTAACGTGCATGACATTTTGGAACATTTTAATGTTCAAGTAGGTTTACATTTCAGCATTTTGAACTTGTTTAATTTTTGTTTTGAACTTGTTGAATTCTACGTTGAAATGTTGTTTTAAACGCTCCTTATTTTCAGCTCTTGATATTTTGTAACTAGGAGTAGCTTAGGATTTATTTTGAAGTATTTGTTTTTGTTTTAGTGGATGTAATAGGATGCTTTAGCCTAGGATTGAACACATGTATTGCACATGCAAGCACCAGCCTCTCAACACAATCCAAATTCGGCTCAAGACAAACAAGGTTAATCCAAAGTTCAAAGCAGCCTACAAATGAAGAAGTTCAATCACATCCGCAGCAATCCAGCCAACGGCAACAAGATCCAAAGAGGAAGTCAATTTCAAGATCAATTCCAGCATCGGCCCAAGTAATCTCAGCTCAAATCCAATCCTAAATCAGCTCAACACCAGCTCGAAGCCAATACCAACAAGCAGCCCAATCAATTTCAGATCAGGACAATCCAAAGATATCAAGACACTTGTCAATCTCCACTACAGCCAACGGTCTCCAAATCTCTGCATATGCCAAGGAATCTTTTCATACCAACCAGGGAACAGCCGTCAACAACCAACTATGATTCAGCCAAGGAATGCCAAAGGTCACTACAAAATAGTGTCATTGAGAGGAGGGTTTTAAGCTTGCGCATGTACACCTTTTACACCTTTTGCTCCCCTACGGTTACCATTCCTTTAATTGCCTCCAAAATTCCATTACCGACCCCCACATCCATCCCTCGCTAAGTGTTACTGTTCCATTGCCGAGACCAAGCTCCCAGCAAACCACTCCTCGGGCTGAAATTTCTGGGTACTACATTATCTTAACTAGCTCAACATTACACTACTTATTCAAAATTGCTTGTTATATCACATGCTGTTTGTTGTTTACACTGATTTTGAAATTAGTAAAAATTCATGGCCCCTAGACTCAAAATCCTTGAAAGAGACACTAGACCACCCATCAAGAGATGGGATGACATGATAAGAGAAATGTATCCCTTCTTCCCTCAATGAACAAATCCTTATACAAGAGGACATGACTGTAGCTGAATACATACTAAAGTTCAAATCCCTCCACCAAAGGTCTAGAGAAGTTCCTAGTGTTATACTTAACTAGTATATGGATGGTCTTAATTTTGAGATTAGGAAAGGCCTCACCTATTACCCCATACACACAATAGAATACGCTTTCCAAATACCTAGTGAGGTAGAACAAAATCTTAAGAGAAACTATAGAAGAAGCTTTGACCATCCTATACTTCAAACCCCTAAGGTAGTCAATCTTGCCAAACAACCCATGGGGGCCAAACTATCTTCCCAAAGCCTATCTCAATTCGAGCCTAGTTCCACGAACCCTACTAGGGAACCCATACAAGACTTACCCCCAAGCCAACCCAGGTTATCCCTTATAACCCAAGACTCTCAAGATGGTTCTACTCAAGTTGACCCCAGACGAACCAAGCTAGATCATGCTTCACCTTCTGACCTGATAGAACTTTCCCGGTATAGCCTTGAAGATCTTGCTCCAGACATGGGAGAGCCTTTTCTCTTTTCCTTAGGAGGTCTAATTCTAGAGGAGCCCCTCACCCTTCTTGAGTTAGATCTTAACTCACCTAAATATGAAGAAGAATTTATGTTAGATCCTCTTGGGTCTCCCATGGTAGGATATGAGTTAGACCCTTACTTATGTGAGTTGACAACATCACATATATCTCCTTTAGACTTTGAATCTTTCTTCAATGATCCCAGCCTTAATTCTCCCAGGTTAACTAAAACTCAATTGAACAATGATTTGCTTTCCTTACCAGAGCTTGAATATTTTGACTTTGTGATAACTGACTCTTTTACTATACCAAATTTGAATCTTACTTGCAGGGATAGGGAAGCCACAGAAGCTGATGACAATATCCATACCTTGGGATGACCACCTGAAACAATGAGGAGCTTCAAACTTAATTCTCCGGAGGAGAATTCTACAACCCCCCGGAAAGGTGATGTAGGGGCATGGAACCAAGCGGATATCCACACTCTAGGCTTACCGCCGGAGCCTCCACCCATTGTCAACTTTAATTCTCCGGAGGAGAATTCTTCACCCCCGGAGATAGCTCATGTTGGGACATGTGCTCAATCAGATGAACTCAAGCTATTTGACCCAGGATGATTCAAGCCGTGCCGATTTTGACTATTGCCTGCGTTCTAACCTGCAGGACATTTTGGAACATTTTAATGTTCAAGTAGGCTTACATCCAGCATTTTGAACTTGTTTAATTTTTGTTTTGAACTTGTTTAATTCTATGTTGTAATGTTGTTGTAAATGCTCCTTATTTTCAGCCCTTGATATTTTGTAACTAGGAGTAGCTTAGGAATTATTTTAAAGTCTTTGTTTTTGTTTTAGTGGATGTAATAGGATGTTTTAGCCTAGGATTGAACACATGTATTGCACATGCAAGCACCAGCCTCTCAACACACAATCCAGATTCGGCTCAAGTCAAACAAGGTTAATCCAAAGTTCAAAGCAGCCTACAAATGAAGAAGTTCAATCACATCCGCAGCAATCCAGCCAACGGCAACAAGATCCAAAGAGGAAGTCAATTTCAAGATCAATTCCAGCATCAGCCCAAGTAATCTCAGCTCAAATCCAATCCTAAATCAGCTCAACACCAACTTGAAGCCAATACCAACAAGCAACCCAATCAATTCCAAATCAGGACAATCCAAAGATATCAAGACACTTGTCAATCTCCACTATAGCCAACGGTCTCCAAATCTCTGCATATGCCAAGGAATCTTTTCATACCAACCAGGGAACAGTCGTCAACGACCAACTATGATTCAGCCAAGGAATGCCAAAGGTCACTACAAAATAGTGTCGTTGAGAGGAGGGTTTTAAGCTTGTGCATGTACACCTTTTGCACTTAGTCTGAAAAATTCTGAATCTAAATCTTGTGTTAGCATTTGTGTTGAGAGTTGAGCTTGCTCCTCTTTGAGTTGAGCTTGCTCCACTATGGTTACCATTCCTTCAATCGCCTCCACAATTCCATTATCGACCCCCACATCCATCCCTTGCCAAGTGTTACTGTTCCATTGCCGAGACCAAGTTCCCAACAAACCACTCCTCGGGCTGAAGTTGAATCACGTTGGAAGGATCATCATCAACTCCTTGAAGACTTGTTGTTGAAGTTCCTTGCCTTGGGAGATTCAAAAGGGGTTCGGCGCCCTTCCCTTAAGGGGGCCCTAGGTGCTTTCCTCCCAATCCATTCTCAAACTATCTATTATTTTCTTGCTAGAGCTCCATAGCTAAGGTGATCTAGGGCTTAGGATTTTCATCCTTCATCAGTGGTATCAGAGCGTACCTTAGGAGCTCATTTGAGATCTGAAATTTCTGCCAATTCACGTTCTCTATTTCTGAAATCTTTGAAGTTTCTAAGCTTGTTACGTAACTATTTCTGCACTTGTTCTTTGTGGTTCTGAACTTCTAGTTTCCCTGACACTACGCTTGATGTCTTTTCATCTCTAATTGGATTTTCATCTGGGCTTTCTTGCTACCGAATCTCTAAGCTGCATCATTACTTGCGCTGAAAATACTTGCACTCAACCTATTTGTTGAAACTTCTCATTTTGAAGTTTTGTTTCACCTCTTTGTTGTTTTCCCTGCGTAATACCTTTCAATAATATTCTGTGAAAATAGTCAAATACTAGCCAAATCTTACCACACTCCTGTTGTCGAATTGCTGTACTGCAGCTATTGATATCAGCTCGGGTACTGTAGCTTACCGGGCTAGCTGAATTTTTTTGAATACTGGTGCTTTTTCTCCACTAAACTGGGATCTTAATCTGATAGGATATTCCAAGTTCAGACGGCAAACTGGGGTGTGAGTCCATCTCAGCTTTAGGTGGACCAACACAGTCAAATTGATAAAGTTACACATTAAGTCGAACTTCTGATTTTCTGATTTCAGCGGGATGTACTGTGGCTTCCAGCTTGAGTTACTAATCTCGGCTGATCTGCATTTTGCTCCTTCACAAAAGTTCTATTGTCGCTACTACTTGGCATTGCACTTATATTTGATCCGGCTATACCTCTTCACTGTTGTGCACTACAAACTAGGAAATTACTACTACTGAAGCTGAATCTGAATCACGTTGGAAGGATCATCATCAACTCCTTGAAGACTTGCTGTTGAAGTTCCTTGCCTTGGGAGATTCAGAAGGGGTTCGGCCCCCTTCCCTTAAGGGGGCCTTAGGTGCTTTCCTCCCAATCCATTCTCAAACTGTCTATTACTTTCCTGCTAGAGCTCCATACCTAAGGTGATGTAGGGCTTAGGATTTTCATCCTTCATCAGAATCCTAATCCAACTAGGAGTTGGAATCCTAATTTAATTAGGAGTAGGAATCTTAATTGTATTAGGAATTGGAATCCTAATCCAACTCAGAGTTGGAATCCTAAATTAATTAGGAGTTGGATTTCTAATCCTATTAAGAATTAGAATCCTAATTTAATTAGGAGTTGGAATCCTAATTCTACTAGGAGTTAAAATCCTAATCTAATTAGGATTCAAATCCTAATGGGAATTGGATATGGATAAGGCCCATAGTGGTTGGGCGCAAATCCTAATCCAACTAGGATTCAAATCCTAATGGGAATCGCATATGGATAAGGCCCATTATGGTGGGCGCAAATCCTAATCCAATAAGGATTTAAATCATGGGCCTAACTAGTGTTGAAATCCAAATCCAATTAGGATTTGTGGATTAAATCCAATTTGGGCAAGTTTGAATCCTAATAGAAGTTGGATTTGCCCTTGGCGCATGGGATAATTTGTTGGGAAACCCCCGGGATTTTAAAATTTTTACAGACATGCACGGCGGAAGCAATCCCCGAAATAGGCCAGTCCCAAAAACCTAGAAGATCGAGTCTTGCCAGGGAATCGACACGGTGAGTAGGAGATGATACCTTGCAGCGAAGAACAGGATGTGATGCAGGCGCCCAAATGTTCGCCCTCTGTAGTCTCGCACACAGCCGATGCTCGAGTTCCCTTCTTCCTCGCCCGGTGCTAGCCTCGGGAAGTGTAAGATCCAAGGATCTTAAGTCCTGGTAAGTACAATTCTTGATTTAAATCTTTGACTGTGATATTTTATTTTTTGATTTAAATGAAAATCATTGGCTATGATATTTTTCTATGTTTTGATTTTGTAAACTCTAGGATGGGGGAGAGTTTTATCTCTAAAACCTTAAGGGGTTAGTTATAAATTAGTGGCAAAGGGTTAGTGGATATTAATTTAAGTCTTAGTGGATTTTGACCCTAGTAATTAATTAATTAGAGCTTATTGGATGTTAATTAAATCCTTATTGGATTTTCGCTTAAGTGAATAATTAATTATGGGTTATTGGGTTTACACTTAATTTAGATTTAAAATTTGGATTAATTAGTTAGCGGGTTTAAAATTAAAAACTGAAATTTTAATTAGGTAATTGCGGTTAGGGAAGGAGAGTTAGCGTTTTTGGCTTGGAGGAAACCTTGGGGGCGGCGGCTTGAAGGCTTGGGCGATCTCTTGGAGGCTTGGACGAATTTCCCCTTCTTCCTCTTCCTTTTCCCTTGGCCGGCGTTCTTTGGTGTTTGGTGGCGCTTCTTCTTCCATTGGTGGCGACATTGGTGGAATTTCAAGGCCTTAGACGAGTTTTTGGATCATCTTGGTGTTCACGGTTCAAGATAATAGGTGAGTGGGGTGTCTTGTTCGAATTTTATCCTTTTGGTTGTGATAGATAAATAATTTTGATTTCTTAGAAACTTCATCATGCTAAAAACCGAAACCCAAGATGTATCTATCATGAAGACCGAAACTTGATTTCTTAGAAACTTCATCATGCTAAAAACCGAAACCCAAGATGTATCTATCATGAAGACCGAAATTTGACAACATGAAATTTAAGATATCTTTTATATGGAATTTAGGTAGCTCTAAATCAGTGATTCTTGGGCACGAAATTCTTATTAACTAGGGTTAAATTTTAAAGTAGATTGTAGCATGTAAATTGTAGAAACCGTGGACTACTTGTGATATTATGTAATGTAGATTGTAAGAATACAAATTTTAATCCTAAGTTGATTTTTATGAATTTCTCTATGTGTAGCATGTTATATATTTATGGCCATGTATCTTTGTTTGAGAAACTTGGGTGATAATTTAGCAAGGTTAAACCAAACTGATCAGCATGAAACCTAAGGACTCTACAAAACATTATATGATTATGTGGTTTCAAATGTTATGTGTTGTGGTCTGTGTACCCATTATGGTTAGGACTAAGGCTAAGTGTAACTGTGTACTCAAGGGGATAGTCTATATGTGATATGTTAGGGGTTGGAGATTTCAGCCCTGTGTTTGTGATATGTGAGGGGTTGATGTTTCAGCCGCCTGTTGTGATTATCGTGATGAAAATGACTATCCTAGAGTCTGGTTGACACTTAGGAGTCCACTTTTGTGAAATAAGATATAAGTTGTGTCTAGTGGTTGTCCAGATAAGGAACCCTTTGGGAGAACGAGTGATTGAAGCAAAGTGCCATGTCTTGGTCGGACAGGGGCCACCTCTTGATGTCATCACTCTTAGACTTTTAGATTTTTGTGTTATGGGGTGGTGTAGATCAAGGTATCACATCTTGACCGGATGGGGATCACCTCTTGAGTCTACACACTGTCCATGTTTGTGTTGCATGTGATTTGCAGGCTTCTCCCAGTGCTTAGGCCAGAGCCGGGTTGGACCATAGTGGTCACTCTTGATTTATGCTGGACAACAACTAAGTGGTTGGTGTGTTTAGTTGGTTTAGAGTATGGCTCTAGAACTTTGGTTACTTTGAGGTGACATTTGTGTGATGTCTGTACATTTAATTGTTTATATGAGTTCTGTTCTTTGTTTTCTGTTCTTTGTTTTAGTTATATGTTGACATAATGTTCTGCTAAAGATTTTTAAAATAATCTGCATGTATCTTTGAGTGTATGTTATGGATGGTCGATTGAGACTATCCACTCACTGGGCTGTGTAGCTCACTCCCTCAATATTTTCAGGTGTAGAACAGGGGCGCACTACCTGAGTTAGCGTTTTATATGGGACTTGTGTTGATATGGATATTATGTTGGTTTGATGTATAAAACTTTTGTGTTTAGTTAACTGGGGCCGGTTATGGCTAAACTTTGTGAACCAGTGTTGCCGGTTGTGGCAGTTTTGAGATTTTGATTTTTGTGTCACCGAGGGCTTTGGCCTGTTTTCGGTGTTTGGTTCATTGATGTTAGTTCCATGAGTTTATAAAATCGATATTGTGGCTTTGCTTCGAATTTCGAGTTGATTTGTATTTTGCGATCAGATTTGATATAATTGTGAACTTGCATATGTCTAGTGCAAGTATTGCCTAGTGGCAGGTACCCTTACGTGATTTATGGATTTTACGGATTTTATTTGGTTTTGATATAACTGTTGACTTGCATATGTCTAGTGCAAGTATTGCGTGGTGGCAGGTACATTTGTGAATTTGTGTTTTTTTGGAGATTCAATATGTGGATTCTCGAAAAATTTTCAGATCGACTTTTCCTGAACTTGGTTTTACTTAGCATGTGCATCGATCCTGTGTGATAACATCCTGTTATTTTGTGACTTGTGTTGCTTGTTTGGGGTTAAGATAACGGGATGTGACAGAATGGTATCAGAGCAGTTGGCTAGCTAAAACTTAGTTCGGGGGAAAAACATGTTTGTGTATTGCTAGACACCTGATAGGTTTATGTTTGTTTTCCTTACTATGGTGTGTGTGTGTAGGAATTTAAGATGGTGCGATCCAGAGGAAATGCTAGCAGCGAGGGTGAGCAGACCTCAGATCTCACGAGAACCATTGAGGCTCTGACAGGCATGGTACGGCAACAGGGTACCATGATAGAGAGGCAAGCTCAGATGCTGCAGCAGCAACAGACTCAGCATCAAGAAGCGCAACAGCAGCTCTTGCAGCAATTGACTCAGGAGAGATCCCAGACTACCACTCGGGCGGTGGGGAATGACTATCGGCAAGACGCTCACAGGCGCTATGCCTCGCTTGTGAGTGAATTCCAGAAACTGGGTCCTAGCTCTTTTTATGGGGGCTCAGAATCAAGTACTGCAGAGAACTGGCAGTTATGCTTGGAAAAGATTTTTCAAGTCATGCGTTGCTCCGATGAGGACAAGCTGTGTCTGGCCACCTATATGATGCGTGGTGACGTAGATGAGTGGTGGAAGGGCGTGGTGAGGTTAGCTGCAGAAAGACAAGAAATAGTAAATTGGCCCTACTTCTTGTCTCAATTTAACGAGAAGTATTTCCCTGATAGCTTGGTAGAGGACCGAGAGGTGGAATTTATTCACCTGGAGCAGGGTGATCTGACTGTGGACCAGTATGAGCTGCAGTTCACTAAGTTGGGAAAGTATGCTCCTCACCTGATAAACACTGAAAAGAGGAGGGCTACCAAGTTTCTCAGAGGTCTCAGATGGGACATTCGAGAACAAGTTGGTGCTCAGCACTTGGAGACATATAGTGAGACTGTTGGGCGAGCACGCACCATCGAGAGATACATATCTGAGAGGACCGTGACTGTGATTCCTGCAGCTGAGGCGGCAGCTCCTCGGTATGGTGATGGCGGCAAGGGTAAGAAGTACCCTAAGCATAAGGACTACAAGAAGAGCAGGTATAAGCCCTACTCTCACAAGGCACCGCAGCAGTCCAGGGAGGCACCGCAGCAATCCAGGGATGCAAGGAACGGTAACACAGAGGATCGGATCTATCATCATTGTGGGCTCAAAGGACATCTGATGAGGAATTGTTATAAGAAGAATGGTGTATGCTTCAGGTGTAAGAAACCTGGGCACATGATCAAAGACTGCAAAGAGCCTGAGATGCAGCAGAGAGGCACAGATAAGCCTACAGTCCAGACTCGAGTTTATGCTGTGGCTGAGAAGGATACACGGGCTTCCCGATCCGTCGTGGAAGGTACTTTATTTGTATTCGATCAGTTAGCTCGCATCTTATTTGACCCTAGTGCAAATTTATCTTTTGTATCTATTAGATTTGCTGCATGTTTACCTGTATTACCTAAGGTGATGGATTATGTTGTGTCTGTAAGTACTCCCTTAGGAAAATCATCATCTACAGACACTGTTTGTGCTGATTGTGTAGTGCATGTAGAGGGTTATGAGTTTCTTGTAGATCTAATCCTTTTGGACATGCAAGATTATGATGTCATTCTAGGTATGGATTGGTTATCCTCACATCATGCCACTGTGGATTGCTTTGAGAAAGTAATCACCTTGAATCTACTAGATGGGAGTCGGCTTTTTGTGAGAGGTCTAGTGTCAGACCAAGGACCATATGTGATATCTTTCCTGCAGGCCAGAAAGTTACTTGCTAGTGGGTGTAAGGGTTATATTGCACATGTTAAGGTGCAGAATGATTCTACTCCTGATTTGACTCAGATGGCGGTGGTGCAAGAGTTTCCTGATGTGTTCTCTGAGGAATTTTCAGGCTTGCCACCAATACGAGAGGTAGAGTTTGGCATTGAGTTGGTGCCTGGTACTGCACCTATCTCCAGAGCTCCTTACCGCATGGCTACCTCAGAGTTGGCCGAACTTAAGAAGCAACTGGAGGAATTGCTGGAGAAAGGTTACATCCGGCCTAGTGCTTCTCCCTGGGGAGCACCAGTGCTGTTCGTAAAGAAGAAGGATGGAACCCTGAGGATGTGTATAGACTACAGGCAACTGAACCAAGTGACTATCAAGAATAGGTATCCTCTCCCCAGAATTGATGATCTATTTGATTAATTACAGGGAGCTACAGTGTTCTCTAAGATTGATCTGAGATCAGGGTATTACCAGCTTAGGGTCAAGGATGAGGATATATTTAAGACTGCTTTCAGGACCAGGTATGGGCATTTTGAATTTCTAGTTATGCCTTTTGGACTGACGAATGCACCTGCTGTCTTCATGGATTTGATGAATAGGGTATTTCATGAATTGCTCGATTCTTGTGTGGTAGTCTTCATAGATGATATCTTGGTGTACTCTCGGACTACTTCGGATCATGTCAGTGACTTGCGCAGAGTGCTGGAGATCCTAAGGAAAAACCGATTATATGCCAAGGCTAGTAAGTGTGAGTTTTGGCTAGAAAAGATCAGCTTCCTTGGGCATGTGATTTCTGGTCAGGGGGTGTCTGTGGATCCAGTTAAAGTGCAAGTCATCCTTAATTGGGGAAGACCGACTAGTGCTACTGAGATCAGAAGTTTCCTGGGTCTAGCAGGTTACTACCGGAGGTTTGTTGAGGGATTCTCCAAGCTGGCGGGTCCTTTAACTAAATTGACCAGAAAGGAGGCCAAGTTTAATTGGGATGACAAGTGTGAAGAGAGCTTTCAGGAGCTAAAGAGAAGGTTGACTAGTACACCGATCCTCATTATTCCTAGTGATGGGGAAAGGTTTACTGTCTATACGGATGCTTCAGGCAAGGGGTTGGGTTGTGTCTTGATGCAGAAGAGTAATGTGGTAGCTTATGCTTCGAGACAACTGAAGGAGTATGAGTCGAACTACCCTACTCATGACTTAGAGTTGGCGGCCGTAGTCTTTGCTCTGAAGATATGGCGTCACTATTTGTTGGGTCAGGAGTTTGATCTGTTCACTGACCACCAGAGTCTCAAGTACATCTTCACTCAGAAGGAATTGAACATGAGACAGAGAAGATGGATGGAGTTGATCAAAGACTATGACTTCACTATTCAGTATCAGGCTGGAAAGGCCAATGTAGTGGCTGATGCACTGAGCAGACATCCAGTAGCTTCAGTAGCGGCACTACGGGTCAGTGAGTGGCAGTTATTGCAGGAGTTCAGAGATCTCAGGATCAGTGTTTCTCTTTATGTGGCTTTCCTCAGAGTACAGTCTGCTTTGTTGCAGAAGATCAGAGATCAGCAGTCTATGGATCCGAGATTAGTTCAGATCAGGGATAGTTTGGTTGCGGGTGAAGTTTAGGATTTTAGCTTGTCTGATGATGGTGTTCTCCGGTTCTGTGGAAGGGTGTGTGTCCCTGAGGAACCGAGCTTGAGGAAAGAAATATTGGAGGATAGCCATAACTCCAAATATTCTCTACACCCTGGTGTGACTAAGATGTATCAGGATCTTAAGAAGATCTTTTGGTGGCCGGGTATGAGGAAAGAGGTAATCGATTTTGTCTCTAGGTGTTTAACCTGTCATACTGTAAAGGCTGAACACCAGAAGCCTGGTGGTTTGTTGCAGCCCCTTCCTATTCCTGAGTGGAAGTGGGAATGCATTAGTATGGACTTTGTGTGTGGTTTGCCCAGAACCAGATTGGGACATGATGCTATTTGGGTGATTGTTGATAGACTCACTAAATCAGCCCACTTTCTCCCGATTAAGATGACTTATCCTTTAGAGAGACTGGCTAGGTTGTACATTGATGAGATAGTCAGACTGCATGGAGTGCCTGTTGATATTGTGTCTGATAGGGACTCTCGGTTTTTGTCCAGGTTTTTGGAAGAGCTTACAGGAGGGTTTGGGTACGAAGTTGAATTTTAGTACAGCATACCATCCTCAGTCTGATGGCCAGACGGAGCGTACTATCCAGACTTTAGAAGACCTGTTGAGAGCTTATGTGGTTGATTGGAGTTCTGAGTGGAACCGGGATCTATCTTTGATAGAGTTCACCTATAATAATAGCTTCCACTCCAGTATTCAGATGGCTCCTTATGAGGCTTTGTATGGGAGAAGATGTAGGACTCCCTTGTGTTGGGAGGAAACTGGTGATAGATTGATTTTGAGATCTGATGCAGTACAGGAGACTACTGATAAGGTCAAAGAGATTCAGGATAAACTGAAGATTTCTCGGGACAGACAGAAGAGTTATGCTGATGACCGTCGTCGACCCCTAGAGTTTATGGTAGGGGATCATGTTTTCTTAAAGGTGTCACCTACTAAGGGTGTTATGAGGTTTGGCAAGAAAGGAAAGCTGAGCCCGAGGTTTGTTGGACCTTTTGACATTATTGAGAGAGTTGGTCCAGTGGCTTACAGGTTAGCTTTACCTCCTGCTTTGGAACATGTGCATAATGTATTCCATGTTTCTGTTTTGAGGAAGTATCATCCTGATCCATCTCATGTATTGGAGTTGGAACCTCTTCAGATTCAGAGTGATTTGACCTTTGAGGAAAGACCTCTCCGGATTGTGGATAGAAAGGATAAAGTTCTGAGGAACAAGTCTATACCTTTGGTAAAAGTTATCTGGGGAAATCAGTCGGTTGAGGAGGCGACCTGGGAGACTGAAGCTGATATGAGGAGGTTGTATGCTTATCTTTTTGATGATATGAATGTTGAGCTTTAGAGGACTAAAGCTTTATAAGGAGGGAGGGATGTAAGATCCAAGGATCTTAAGTCCTGGTAAGTACAATTCTTGATTTAAATCTTTGACTGTGATATTTTATTTTTTGATTTAAATGAAAATCATTGGCTGTGATATTTTTCTATGTTTTGATTTTGAAAACTCTAGGATGGGGGAGAGTTTTATCTCTAAAACCTTAAGGGGTTAGTTATAAATTAGTGGCAAAGGGTTAGTGGATATTAATTTAAGTCTTAGTGGATTTTGACCCTAGTAATTAATTAATTAGAGCTTATTGGATGTTAATTAAATCCTTATTGGATTTTCGCTTAAGTGAATAATTAATTATGGGTTATTGGGTTTACACTTAATTTAGATTTAAAATTCGGATTAATTAGTTAGCGGGTTTAAAATTAAAAACCGAAATTTTAATTAGGTAATTGCGGTTAGGGAAGGAGAGTTAGCATTTTTGGCTTGGAGGAAACCTTGGGGGCGGCGGCTTGAAGGCTTGGGCGATCTCTTGGAGGCTTGGACGAATTTCCCCTTCTTCCTCTTCCTTTTCCCTTGGCCGGCGTTCTTTGGTGTTTGGTGGCGCTTCTTCTTCCATTGGTGGCGACATTGGTGGAATTTCAAGGCCTTAGACGAGTTTTTGGATCATCTTGGTGTTCACGGTTCAAGATAATAGGTGAGTGGGGTGTGTTGTTCGAATTTTATCCTTTTGGTTGTGATAGATAAATAATTTTGATTTCTTAGAAACTTCATCATGCTAAAAACCGAAACCCAAGATGTATCTATCATGAAGACCGAAACTTGATTTCTTAGAAACTTCATCATGCTAAAAACCGAAACCCAAGATGTATCTATCATGAAGACCGAAATTTGACAACATGAAATTTAAGATATCTTTTATATGGAATTTAGGTAGCTCTAAATCAGTGATTCTTGGGCACGAAATTCTTATTAACTAGGGTTAAATTTTAAAGTAGATTGTAGCATGTAAATTGTAGAAACCGTGGACTACTTGTGATATTATGTAATGTAGATTGTAAGAATACAAATTTTAATCCTAAGTTGATTTTTATGAATTTCTCTATGTGTAGCATGTTATATATTTATGGCCATGTATCTTTGTTTGAGAAACTTGGGTGATAATTTAGCAAGGTTAAACCAAACTGATCAGCATGAAACCTAAGGACTCTACAAAACATTATATGATTATGTGATTTCAAATGTTATGTGTTGTGGTCTGTGTACCCATTATGGTTAGGACTAAGGCTAAGTGTAACTGTGTACTCAAGGGGATAGTCTATATGTGATATGTTAGGGGTTGGAGATTTCAGCCCTGTGTTTGTGATATGTGAGGGGTTGATGTTTCAGCCGCCTGTTGTGATTATCGTGATGAAAATGACTATCCTAGAGTCTGGTTGACACTTAGGAGTCCACTTTTGTGAAATAAGATATAAGTTGTGTCTAGTGGTTGTCCAGATAAGGAACCCTTTGGGAGAACGAGTGATTGAAGCAAAGTGCCATGTCTTGGTCGGACAGGGGCCACCTCTTGATGTCATCACTCTTAGACTTCTAGATTTTTGTGTTATGGGGTGGTGTAGATCAAGGTATCACATCTTGACCGGATGGGGATCACCTCTTGAGTCTACACACTGTCCATGTTTGTGTTGCATGTGATTTGCAGGCTTCTCCCAGTGCTTAGGCCAGAGCCGGGTTGGACCATAGTGGTCACTCTTGATTTATGCTGGACAACAACTAAGTGGTTGGTGTGTTTAGTTGGTTTAGAGTATGGCTCTTGAACTTTGGTTACTTTGAGGTGACATTTGTGTGATGTCTGTACATTTAATTGTTTATATGAGTTCTGTTCTTTGTTTTCTGTTCTTTGTTTTAGTTATATGTTGACATAATGTTCTGCTAAAGATTTTTAAAATAATCTGCATGTATCTTTGAGTGTATGTTATGGATGGTCGATTGAGACTATCCACTCACTGGGCTGTGTAGCTCACTCCCTCAATATTTTCAGGTGTAGAACAGGGGCGCACTACCTGAGTTAGCGTTTATATGGGACTTGTGTTGATATGGATATTATGCTGGTTTGATGTATAAAACTTTTGTGTTTAGTTAACTGGGGCCGGTTATGGCTAAACTTTGTGAACCAGTGTTGCCGGTTGTGGCAGTTTTGAGATTTTGATTTTTGTGTCACCGAGGGCTTTGGCCTGTTTTCGGTGTTTGGGTCATTGATGTTAGTTCCATGAGTTTATAAAATTGATATTGTGGCTTTGCTTCGAATTTCGAGTTGATTCGTATTTTGCGATCAGATTTGATATAATTGTGAACTTGCATATGTCTAGTGCAAGTATTGCCTAGTGGCAGGTACCCTTACGTGATTTATGGATTTTACGGATTTTATGTGGTTTTGATATAACTGTTGACTTGCATATGTCTAGTGCAAGTATTGCGTTGTGGCAGGTACATTTGTGAATTTGTGTTTTTTTGGAGATTCAATATGTGGATTCTCGAAAAATTTTCAGATCGACTTTTCCTGAACTTGGTTTTACTTAGCATGTGCATCGATCCTGTGTGATAACATCCTGTTATTTTGTGACTTGTGTTGCTTGTTTGGGGTTAAGATAACGGGATGTGACAGGAAGAAGATCCACGCCTCTGGGAGAAATCCTCAAGATCTTGCGCCACCCACACAGTGAATACGCCAAGAGGAGTAGAAGGATGGAAGAATGCTGCCAAGGTCCAACCTTGCAGCCGCCCAAAGGAGAGGTGATGGAGATTTCGTCAAGGTCCAACCTTGCGAATGCCAAAAACCAACCAACCCCAGGAGAGAGGGCACCAAGGAGAATTTATTCAAGTGAATAGGTGCCAAGGAGAAGAACCTCTTCACAAGTGAATAGGCGCCAACTCCAAACCTCTCCCACCCTTTCATAGAAATCATAGCAACCTTTCGCATTCATAAATGCAAAATCAAATTCAAATTTTTAATTCCCAGAATTAAATATAGAGTTTATTTTTACCATGATGTCTTTTGGGCCAGGCAACTTATTGTCATGGCCCATCAGGCTTGACGCCCCATTAGGCCTCAGGCCCCAACTAGGCTTCACACCCTATTAGGCCATGCTCCAAGCTAGACTTCCTTTAGCCCATTTGGTCCAATTAGCCTATTGGGCCTATTTGGCCCATTTGGCCCAATTGACCTTTTGGGCCCATTAGGCCCATCTGGCCCAAAAATGAAGTTAGCTCCAATAAGTCCCTTCCATCTCATCAGGCACAGTGGCGCTGATGAATTCTCCCAAAGAGATCCAAGTTATCCAATAACTCGATTAATAGGCTACCCGATCAATACAAGAACCCGAGTTTCAAGTTGTGCGACCCTGTAAGGTCCTCTGACGTTGGCAGTGATGAACTCAGGTCATCACAAGCAGTGAGTGGCACCTAGCAGTGCATCACTGCTACCCAAGTCTTCGGAATGGATATCAGCATCGACATCCCCATCATCGCATCAAGATACCGATGCATTACAGTCTCTTTGCCAAACTGATATCCGATTGGACAAAGTGTGTCACCACATTGTTTTCACCCAATCTCATGGTCATGACTAGATCAGGCTTTCACCTGGGTATGGCCATACACTCTCAGTCATGCAACCATAGGGGGCCCCGTAGATATCAAGCTACCCGCAAGAAGGGGCAAATCCTATGTCTGTCCATTGATCTTCTCATATGGGTCGTGACATACCCAATAACAACCGTTATTACCTCCCAACTATGGTGAGGCGTTAGGTTGTGTCAAAGCATGTCCCTAACCATATAGAAGAGTCAATGACCTCAAGTCAAGGGATCAATGCATCTCCTGTCACTTGTGAGCTTAACTCATGACACCAAGTCAGAGCCTCACAGCGGTTTGCTCCAGTATATCCACCACTGATATACCCATATGCCTGCGTTAGCAACCCGTGCATAACCAGCCCATATACTAGTCTCACATGTACCAGAGCTGTCCCTTATTCACTCAGGTACTCGACCAGGGACACACTGTTTGAGCATAGATACAATCTGTCTCCAAGGACATTATTATTCATGTACATAATCACAGATATAAACATAGCATAATAACGACAATGCCAGAATGATACATAAATATCAATTCAAGTAGTACAAGATGGACCAACAACGGGTCCAAGGGCATATACACCAACATAATTCTATATATAGAATTGGCGCAAATTAGGGTGCACAAATCCTAATGAAACTTGGTTTTCATTGTTGGGAATAATCATGGACACATGGGTAGATTTGTTGGCGTGTAAGGCTTGATTAAATCAAGCAAGAATCAAGCCAACAATATATGGAAAGTCCTAATTAAATTGGAACTCAAACATCCTCTCTTGATATAGCAAGAAGCTAGATTATTTCTATACTTCAATTTGTGCCAATACAAGAGATATGTGTGGCTCAACTCTTATGGCAATTCCTTGGAGGAATTGCGCCAAGCTATAGAAGGAAATAAGGGGGCGTGAAGGGCTAGGGAAATTATAAATGAAAGGGGTAGCTGCCCCTCTCTTGGATGCAATCACTCCTACCCAAAGCAAGGCAACTTCTACTTGGATTTGCGCAAGGTTTGGATCCCTAGCTACCCCTCTTCTTGTGTTGCACCACCACTCTTCTACCTCTTCTCTTGTTGGCTGAGAGTCTCCAAGCAAAGGGACTTGTTGGCGTGAAGGACAAGGAGGAAGAAGAAGGAGATTCCATGAGGTGATCTTCTCTTCCCGAGGCTAGCACCAAGCGTGGAAGGGAGCAACTTTGAGAAGGTTGACACGTGGATACTTGTAGAGGACGAGCACTTGAGCGTCTTCAACTTGGCATCATCAACTTGACAAGCAATAGAGGTACTATCCCTATCACATCCTTGTGTCCTCTCTCTCGCATGGATCCTTAGGAAAGGAATATGTTTCGGGTGTAATGCTACTTCCGCTAGATCCTAGGACTGCAAAATTTTAAATTACACCTGGTATTCCCTAGTAGTGGTATCAGAGGTACTTGCAAGAAACACAAGGTGTACATGTGCTTGTATGAAAATTTTTCAAAAATTTTCTTTCATCCATGCGCGTTTCACCTAGAAGGCGTTTTCATCCAAACTTCTCTTATCGATTTTATGGCTGATCTTTGGATTATTTTTCTGATTGATTTAATACCAAAATCGAACGTAGTTTTGTCAAGTAGGATGGGCATTGTGTCTTCGGACTGGCCAGGTCTCTTGATCTAACAAAATTGCCAGCTGATAGGGTCTATGAAATCATCATGAAACTTGATCTCAATTTTACGATAAATTTGATTGAGAGAGTGCTTTGGATGAAGTTGGCGCATAAGGGGATAAAATTTGATTATTCCGGTTTTTTAAATTTTATATATATGCGCCACTTGTCTCTTCCATGGGTTGATATGGTCATAGCGAGTGCCCACCTGTGTTGTGATGTGGAAGGATGTTTCCACTTGTGATGAATGCTTGTAAATTTTTTTCTACCACCTGCGTGTGGTTCTCCCCCCTATCTTGATGTAAAAATTTTCATGTATTCTCTCAACTTGTTTTAGAATAGATGTAGAATTGTTTTCATAATTTAGGTTAAGGCTTCATTAAGGCAACAAGGTGACTTCTTCAACTGAAATCTAAGTGGCGCCATCCTTTGGAAGCATGGTGATGGATTTGCAATTGGAGGGAGGATGCTAGCTTCGGCTTTCTAGCATGGGCTGATCTGCTATAGGGACTCGCAACCCTTTGATGCATGATAACATATCACATCGCTTGTGATATGTTATGTGTATGAAAAGGGCTATGACCATATCAACCATATTAGCATGCCTGTCATGGTTTATTATTCTGTCCATAGCTTGCCTGTGATGTGTTTTTCCTTTTGCTGCCACCATAGGAAAATTGCATCCTAGAAAAGAATAATAATTAATGAATAAACTCCCCATGTAATATCATGTCGATAGCCTTCTGAGGTGTAGCCCTCGTCAAGACATCGATCGATGGACTGTGAACTGTTTTAACCCTCGTGAGACACACCCATCTATCTTTGGAACACACGTGATGACAATATGCATCTTAGTCTGCCACAAGTGTAGACGTGCCCTCGCGAGGTGCAAGTTGGCCCTGGGCATAACAATCAGGTCAGACTTGACTCATTTTTATATGTCACTGACATGATGAAACACTAGAGGCAGCTGTTGAGAGGATAGGGTTCTGTGTTGTATCCAGCCCTCGCTAGACACAGGGTGCCTAGTCTGTCTTAACTAAGAGGAGTTGTGCATGGCACAATTGGCTGGCATGCCTACCTAAGGAAGCATGTGATCACTCTGTGCAGCCCAACTCACCCTCGTGAGTCGTGGAGACCTCATGTGAAATTAGGGTCCTACTCACTTATTTCCAAGTTGAGTTTGAGAGTTATCAACTTGTTAGGAAATAGTGGGAGCATAGCATTTAATTTAAGTCCTTGTTAAATGCTTTATCTTAGATTGAAACTTTATAAGAATAAACTGGATTGGACAAATTGGACAAGATGGTTCAGAATTTTATCCAAAATACTAGAACAAGAGAATGTGGTGCATCTTCTTGAAAGACCTCCATCCCAGCCCTGTCTTTATTTGAGTACAGAGTGGGAGTGGAATGTTTATCTTGAACATTGTGAAGATGGTAAACATTACACTGCTCTTGTTTTAAAGTGCATGACCCCTGAGGTCCAGGTTGAGTGTGATGAGATGGGGGTTTATGATATCATCATACATCTTCAAGGTCTCTTCACACCATGCACTTCAAATAGTGATCAAGAGAGTGCTGTTGGACCTTCAGGGTGTTTGCCTAAATCCAGGAATGACCATGATTCTATTTCTTCGAAGCTAAAACTTTGGAAGACTAGGAATGCATGAAAATTTTAGGATGGATTATGGCCCCAAGATGAGCATGGCACAGAAGAAGGGATGTAATCCATCTGCTTCAGGTATTGTGTTACTGAGGTCTTTATGTCTACTTCTTATTTATGGGTACTTGGTACCGCATATGGGGCTCACATATGTTTTCATATGCAGTCCCTCAGAAGAAGTAGGATAATAAGGCTTGGTGGGATCGACCTTTGAGTCAGGAACGGATCATTGGATGCTGCTGTTTATATCATCTCACTGCCTTCAAGACTTCAAATAGAACTTTGCTATTATGTACCAGCTGTTGTAAAAGAACATCTTATCCATTCTTTTGGAAAGGATTTTAGTTAGAAATAAATGGTATTTCTTTAAATCTGGAATGTTCTATAGTAGTGGTGTAATTAATAATTGTTTGTGGTTCTGTGTGTAACACTAAGAAGATAAAATCCAATGATTTCATCAATAACATCACTTAGCGTTGTCTCTTGGGCCATTTAAATATTACATCCAAGAAGTCCATGGACTATTGGGATCATTATCCTTTTGGGATTATGATGCATGTGAGTCTTGGACAAGATGACAGATGCTCCCTTCACAAAGATTGGTGAGAGGGTCATAGGCTTGTTGGATCTAGTACATAGCAATGTGTGTGGACCCATGGGAACAAGCACGAGGTGGTATACTTCATTAAGTTTGGATATGTCATATCCAACATAAAACTTTGGAGAAATCCAAGAAGTTCAGAAATGAAGTATAGAATCAGATTGGAAGATTTGTTAAAGCACTTTGATTGGATCAAGGTGATTAATGAGGAATTTGATGACTATCGTAAGGAGTGTGGAATTGTTTCACAGCTTACTCCTTCTAGAACACCACAACTGAATGGTGTATTCAAAGAAAGAAATGGGAACATATTGGATATGGTTCCATCTTTGAATAGTCATGCAAATTTACTTCCTTTTGAGGCCGTGTAAGTAAATGTTCTGACACTCCATAGTGTGTGTTTGTGGGGTACCAAAGAGTACTATTTCTATCCCAGTGAGAACAAAATATTTGTTGCTCAAACTGCTGTCTTTCTTAAGGAGATATTTCTTTTGAAAGAAGCTAGTGAGAGTAGATTTGATTAGGACAAGGTCCAAAATCAACCACAAAACAATTAGACACTGATGGAGAGAAATCTCACATGCAGATTGAAAGTCAATCTGAAGTTCAAGTAACACAGGAACCATATAAGTCTGACGGATTCGAAATGTTCACTCAAGTGGTGGGCATGATGATTTTTCATCAAAGATGAACCTAAGACTTATGAGGAAACAAAAGCGGTTAGTGGACTAGTTTTCGAGAAATGGCTAAGCTCCATGAGAACCGTAATAGACTCCATGTCTGCTAATCAAGTGTGGGACTTGGTTGAGCTGCCAAAGGGGTAACACACATAGGCTGTAAATGGGTCTTCAAGGAAGATAGACATCAAAGGTAACAATGTTACCTATAATGGCAAGCTAGTGAATAAATTTCAGGCAAGTCCACTGGGTGGATAGTGATGAAATTTTTCACCAATAGCTATGTTTGAGTCCATTAGTTATCTGTTTGTTATAATTGCATATTCTGTTATAGCGTGTTATTATGAAAACTGTTTTTCTTAATGGACGTCTGGAAGAGGATGTCCATATGGAAATAGCCGAAAAGTATTCATATAGAGGCCATAAAGATATGCATGATCTTATGCAAGCATCTTGAAAAGGAGCCTGTGTTTACAAGAAGATCAGTGGGAGCATCATAGTATTTCTTGTTCTACATGATTGACGATATTCTCCTCGCATGAAATGACATCCCAGCTCCTCACACGGTGAAGTCATGGCTTGGGAAGTATTTCGAGAAGAATGTCCTAGGGAATACCGCCTATATCCTAGGCATGGGGATCTATAGATAGGGATCCAAGAAAGTCATTGCCCTCAATCAATCTACGTTCATCCAAGAGATTCTAGAGAGGTTCATATTGGGTGAATCCAAAAGTTGATACCTTCCAGGAAGACATGGTCTGACTCTCTCAAAGATACTATGTCCTATGACACAGCTGTAGAGTAGTAATATGAGTCTATAATCCTAGCACATTGGGTATAGGATAGATCATGTTTTATGGAACATGCACAAAACCATATGTGGAGAATGCTTGGAGCATGGCCAGTAAGTTCCAATCAGATCCTAGTGTTTAACACTGGATAGCTGTGAAAGCAATCCTTACATACTTGGGAAGTACAAAGGATTAGGGTCTAGTCTGTGATAGATAGGAAGAACTTTGTGTACAAGGGTACACTAATACTTCATTCTAGTCTAATGACTAGCTAGGATTTGCATTTTGCCTCGTTGTGGTGTTGTATGCTGGATGAGCTTTATGCAAACCACAGTGGCAAATTCTACAATTAAGGCCCAGTACATTGCAACTTTTTGGGGCAGCCAAGGAAGCACCTTCATTCATTTGAACTCAATTTAGTTCCTGGTGCTTAGGGGCTAGTATAATTCTTGCTGTGGCCATAGCACAAGCAAGGGAACTTAGGACTCAAGTATGCACTACGGCAATATCACCTGATCAGAGAGATCATGGATATGGGTGATGTTCAAATTTGCGAAATAAACACAGATAGCAGTCTGGAAGACCCACTGACATAGCCTCTAACGCAGCGGAAGCTAAATAAATCATACTAGAGACATGGGACTGAACAAATCTAGTTGCCCTTGGTCTTAGTGCAAGTGGGAGATTGTTAGTGTTTATGCCCTACAGACCAATATATGAACATGGTCCGGCATTATTTGAATGTATTATGATATAATTGATATAATTGATAAAGGCATAGTCATTATTATGCAGATTGCTTTACCTACGTTGATGTATTGAATTGCATAAATAATATCCCAGGAGTTTGGTTGGATCCATTCTCATAGTAATCCCCAGTCAAGGTGCCTTAGCCGATAAGGGACAGCTTTGGTGCATGTGAGACTGGTGTACGGGCTAGTTAGGGGCAAGGCATAGTAATGTAGACATACAGGTGCTTCAACATTAGTTGCACTGGAGTGACCCACTGTGAGGATTGACTTGTCTAGTGAACAGGTCAATGATGACACCAAAATATATAGTATATTTTGTATCATTTTCTATACCTTTTCATGCTAAATTGAAGATCTTTTTGCTTATTTTTATGCTAAATTCATCGAATATTGCAAAGTCTACTTCTATTTTGGTTTTTCATGTTTTTCATGTTTTTCAGGTAAAAAGACACTATTTTGAGGTATTTTCAAGCAAAATCAAAGACATGAAAGAGTTATCATCGTCAAGAGAAGATCACCCAAGAAATTTCATGCAAAACGGAGCAACTCAGCAAAATACGGCAGTGCCGTAATCCATTTTACGGTACCGTAATTTCAGAAAGTATCGTAAAATCAGAACACTGTCGTAATTTGGAGGATTTTCCGAATAGAAAGTTTTTGTGATTTTATGGCACTGCCGTAAAGAATTACACTGCCGTATTTTTCAGCGCTTTCAAAACAGAAACATTTGCTGATTTTACGGCACGGCTGTAAACAATTCTACGATACCGTATTTCCCAAGCGATCCAGACCAGAGAACTCGTCCGATTTTACGGCACTATCGAGAAATATTTTATGGGCCATATTTTGACTTTTGGTGCACATAATGAAAATACGGCACTGCCGTAAAACATTACACGGCCGTAATTTCCAGTCAAAATCACGAGTTTTCCGCGGCCGAATCGTGCGCGGGCCATAACTTTTGATCCAGAGCTCCAAATTTAGAACCGAAAGTTGCTGCCGACTCATCTTTAAGAGAAGAAGACACACACACCAAAACGGAGAATTTTTATTTAGAATTGAGAGAGCAATCGATAGAGAGGCGGTTAGGGTTTGGCCTCAGGCCGTGATTTTCACTCAGAAGCTTCACCTGGAGGAGAGGAGGACACACCAGAAGTTTCAGATTGAAAGGAGATCAATCAGAGGAGGAATTGATGAAATTGGTGGTGACAGCACTATTCATCGAGTTTTGCTGCAAATTACAGTGCTGTAATATCATTATAGCACCTGTTTTGTAACTTTTCTTCTTCCCTTCTTCGATTTCTGACTTTTTGAAAATATGCTTTATTGTAATTCTTCCTCCATGCAAGCTTAATCTTATATTGGGACATGGGGCATAATCCCTTTGATTTTTAATGATTAGATACTTTTTATTTTGTCAAGATAATTTTGCCATGATAATTTTACCTATATGATTATTGTTCTAAGTTTCTCCTTAGTTTACTTTTTCTCATCATGAATAGAGTTCTTGCATTAAGGACCGAAAGTTGACATGCTTGAGAACTGGAACCATAAAATTGATTAATAGGAACTCATCGTAAGAAGTTAGGTTAAGTTCTTATTTCTTTATTTTAGATGACTAACTGCCTTGATGATGATGATGAACCTAGGATTAATTTAGTGTGTCAAACGTGGAGATCTTGCACGAAAGTGAGGATCGGAATGTTAGAGAACCATAGGTATAACTTGTGTTGAGTCTCGGATGCACGAAAGTGATCCTCGAGATTCTGCTCGAGACAATCAACTTAGAATTCGGATCCACGAAAGTGATCTTTGAATTCTCTGATTGATGATTTACTTATCTTTAGCTTGGGATAAATCTTGCGCGAAAGCGAGGATTGGTCCCTACATGATTGTCTACACAAAAGTGAGATAATCCCTTTATGAAGTAAATTAAGTCTTTATCATAACAAGATTTGATTGACAACCCTTTTATTTATATCTAATCATTGAAATCAAGGTGGATGAAACCCTAGTCCCAGTTTATCTCTCTGATTATCTTTCGTGTTCTCTCTATATCGTTCACTTGCATCATATTTGGTTTACTTAGCTAGCAAGAATATGATTATTTGGTACTTAACAATAAGGTCTTTGTGGTATCGATTATTTAGTACTTAACAATAAGGTCTCCGTACACTTGCGGACACTACGAGTTAGGGACAACATGTTTTTGGAGCCGTATCAGGGGGTGATAGTTCCCTATGCGCCAAACAAGTTTTGGCTGCGACACCTTAGATTAGTCTACCTGCTCGTATTTAAAAGTGTGTCCTTTCAGATCATATCAAGTTTTTGGCGCCGTTGCGGGGGACCTTAGTTTTGTTAATATGAAAATAGTTGTTAGTTTTGCTAGACTAAGTTTTATTTGTTTTAGATTTAACATTTTGATGTTTCTTTTTGCAGGTTTTGGATTTTCACAGTTATGACAGAACTGAGATTTTCTAAAATTTGTGAATTTGCTTGTGTTTTATATTTTCTATTTTTTTTATATATTCTAAACAAAGTTTTTGATTGGTGTTGGATTATATCTCTGTTTTTGATAGATTTGATAAATATGTCTTTTCATCACAGTTCATGGGCTTCTGAAAGAGGTAAGGTATACATTCAACAAGGTGAGCATAAAGATTATTCACATATGACTCTTGCAAAACTAGCGAAATTACACTCTTATTTTGTTACATGTAATATTTGTAAGTCTTCTGATCATTATACTTCTGATTGCAAATTTTTAATGCCTAAAAATTCTAATTCTTCATGTTACCTAGATGATCATTATGATTCTAGTTAGAAAAATCAAACTTCTTTTTATGATGATTGCTCTGATCATGTTTCTGTGTCATGCTTTGAGGATACTGAAAAATCTAGCTTAGAAACTACGTTAGAAAGATTTATGGCTGATCAAGAAAAATTCATGTCAAATCAAAACCAACTCATGACAAATAGAAGTAAAAAATTTGAAGATCTTAAGGGGATGACTAGTCAACTTGCTTCTCGGGTTAAATCTTTGACTGCTAATACTGAATTGCTAGAAACCCAGATTGCACAACAAGCATGTTTATTTGAGTTTGAAACTGAAGAACTTGATTTAGAAAAATCCCCCTATGATTATGATTGTTTTGAGATTGAGCCTTATGTGAATATTCATGAATCTCACTCTAATTTTGATTGTTGTGAAATTGATTCATCTGCTAATTTATTTGTTGAAAAGGTTGAGAAAATTGAAATTGAAAAACCTTCTTTTGATGATAATTCTGATTTTGATGAAGACTTATTTATGGTTAAATCTGATGAGCATGATGAAGGTTCAAAAATTATAGACATTAATGAACCCCACTGTGATTTTGGTGATATTGTTGAAACTTATGATAAAACTTTTGATGTTAACTTTGATCCTACTGTAAACATTGATAAATCTTATTTTTCATATGATTCTAATTTTGACTCTTCTGATGATGAATTATTTGTGGGGAAGCATGAGGAAATTGATTTTGAAGAGTCTCATCTTGATTTTGATAATGATATTGATAAACTATTTGATTGTGAGCATGAGGAACCTGAAGATGATTCGAAAATTACAAATATCAATGAATCTCACCTTGATGTTTTGCCCATAGCAATTGTTGAAAATTTTGATCTATTTGAAAATTTGTGCTTTATTGAGGAATCTGATGTAGAACAGAAAAACTACTATTATGATGATCCAATGCTTGATTATTTTGATGGAAGTCCTACTTTTATTGCAATCGAAAAGATAAAGTTGAAGAAAGGACTTATGATTTTGCTTACTGACAAACATAGGAAGATCATTGAAAATTTTGATTTTAATTTCTGCATAATTATGAAAGCCACATCAATTGTGATTTATATGAAATTTTGGATATTTAGATTTGTGGCTAACCATTTTGGACAAAAAAAATGCAGAAAATTGTTTGCTCTTTACTTTGGAACTGATTCACCTACTTCACCATGATATTGATTTTTCATCAAGCTAATGACCTAAAAATTAGCCCTTGTTGGGAGGCAACCCAAGCACTCTACCTTAGCTTAGTTTCTTTTATTTTAGTTTATTTTTAGAACTAATTTTTCTTCTCTTTTTGTAGGTGAAAACAAGTTTTAGCACAAAATACGGCACTGCCGTAATCCATTTTACGGTACCGTATTTTTGGTCTGTTTTCGACAGAAAGTTTTGTAAATTTCATGGTAGGTCCATAACGTCTTTCACATGCCGTAATTTTGAGTGATTTCTTTCCCGAGAGTTCTTTGTAAATTATGGCACTGCCGTAAAGCATTTCACGGTACCGTATTTTAAAGCTGATTTATGCTTATTGAGTAGGTGTTTTCTCGCTGCGATTTTAAGAAACTAGGTTGAGAAAAATTTTGATCTTTGGCACAACATTGAAGTACTCATCTTTGTCTATCATCTGGATATTTTTTTCTGAATTTTAAAGTCCATGGATCATTCTAAAACCCATAGCAACTTTTCGAATCTAATAAATTTCTACATCAGTTTTTTCTAACTAATCTGATTAGCACTTTTGCTGCAACTTTTTAAGATGCTTTAATGACTTGAAAACCTGATTTTTCACTTGGAATTGGAAGTTCGTGTGTCATTCTACCTTGTGGATTAATTATTTTCATGAAAATATTTTCTGATCATTCTATGACACATAGCAACTTTTTGAATCTGATTAACTTTTGTGCAGTTTGTGCAGTTTTTAATCTGAGTAGCCTTCTTTCTGTTGATGCCCTAAATTCCTGACAGAATTTGATCCTTTGATTTTCATAAGTCTGAAAAGAACATATCTCATTCTATTACATGGTTCTGTCCATTTTTTATTTGGATCATTATATTTTATTCTAGGGTATGGCTACTTTTCATAAAAAATTTCAAAAACTGCACAGTTTGTTTTCTACCAGTTATTGCATATTTTGCCTCCAGATTTAGAAATCTTCAAGAGCAACTATCTTCCACCTCTAGCCACCACTGCATCTGCCTCTGACTGAAGAAACCCCTTTCGAGAGGGGGGCGAAAACCCTAAGCATGGCGCAAATAAAATTTTGCAAGCGGAAGCAAGGGTTTGATGATCTTTTGCATGCCATATGATCAACTATCATAGATTGAATAGATCAAGAGTAGATCATACCAATGCCATCGGTTTGGTTGGTGCCTTGGAAGCAAAGACGCAAGTGCTCCTTCTCCAAAGGTGACGCACACAACAAGTGAAGATGGCTTGCTCCTTTGAATCCTTTGTGCTAGCAAAGTGCTTCAATGGGACCTTGTCGCGTGAAGGAGAGGATAGAGATAGCTTTTCTCGGCCGAATTCCTCCTCTTGTCGTCAACACACTCTCCTCTCCACGAGATTGCAAGCGGTCATCATCCAAGAGAAGCGTTGAGGCGTTTTTACAAAGTCGCCTTGATGACTTTCCAAAAATGGAATGACATGAAGTAATGCTTTGAAAACCGACCAAAACGCTTAAGCATTGAACCAAGCGTTCACACACATGTGAACCGGTTCATGCTCAATCGATCCAATTGACTTTGGTCCAAAAAACCAAATCAAATCAGCCCAAGCCATGGTCTAGACCTCATTGAACCAATAGGTTCCAGATCTAACCGTTCATCTCCTGATGCTCCTGATCTTACCGATCTAGCATCATCTCTCTCGATCGAAGCTTACCGATCTCAAGCCCTAATCAATCAAACATGATCAGACCAGATCTCACTTACAATCAGAGATTAAATCCCTTTAAACTGAACCCAAACAATTCAGTCCACACGATCTGACTCAAGTAAGCCATATCATCAAATTGTGCGACCCTGAGGGTTTCCTTTAAATGTCGGTAACGATAACTTACGTTATCACGATCAGTGAGGGGTATCTAGCAACACATCACTGTCTCCCGATATAAAGGAAAGAGTCTTCCAAGACTACACCCAAACCACAGCACAAGTGTGAATCCACTTCACAAGGCACGCATGTTTCCTTTGCCACTGGATGTTCTTATTGGACAAGCGTGTCAAGCCTGTAGCTCCAATATGATGAGCATGATTAGATCAGATGCACATAGTCATCTGGGTATGGCCATACACTTTCTCAATCATCTCATCTAGGGGGCCCCTATAGAACACCACACTCCTTCAACAAGGAGACGGCAATCCTCTATCTATCACTAGTGCCCTAACCTGACTCATGATCATTATCCAAGATAGTCTATAACCATTATGTTTCAAATGATATTGAACTACCTCAAAACAATGACAATCATCATTTAGAAACACAAGTGATCTCAAGTCAGAGGACATGTGCCACTTGTTGCAATCAAGGATCATTCACATTGTGACAAGCAATTGAATGTCCTAGTAGGGTCTGTCCAGTACATCCAATGTACCCATGAGTCTACATCTTATTCCATGCTCGAAGCATCCTATAAGATTAGAATACATATTAGTCTTAAGCATATCAAGGCTGTCTCATGTTCACCAAGATATCTCGACTAAGGACTTTATAGCATGTCAGCCCAGCTAAACAGCTTTGAGACATTATTCAAAAGTACACTAATTGCAGCAGAGAAGGTAACAACCTGAATAATAACCATGCCTTTATAAACACAAGAGTTTATTACATGATACAGATACAATCCCAAGGCCTCAAACATTAGCCTTAAGGGCATACCCCAACACTGACATCACTGTTTCTAGCCGTCGACACTGGATTATACCATCTGCAGATTCTTACTTCTTCTACTGCCTCTTATTATATTTATTTGATTTATTTTTACAGCAGACTCTTCATTAGTGACTGATTTTCTATTTTTTGTAGTGCCATCTCTCACACCCACAGGCCGACGATCTCACCTCCAGGACTGTATTCTCTAGCAGGCCACTAGAGATTACTCACTCTACTGTCGGCACCATCACCATCATTACTAGCAGCTTTTCAGCTAGCCTCTGTTCACCTCTGCTTCTTGCCAGCTCGACTCTTTCCACCGGCATCCTCTTCAGACCTCCGGCGACATCTCTGATTCTCCCTTCAGAAAATTATTTTTATCATTATTATTTTTAGAGACTATTTTCAGACTGAGCCTTATGTATCTTCAATTGTGCAGGTAAAAATTTTGAGAAGGCACATCTTTGGACCTAGCAGCATCTGCCCCGACACTATTTTTTATCTGAGCCTTATGTGAGCCTTATGTACCTTAAATTATGCAGAAAATTTTCAAAAGGCACATCTTTAGACCCAGCTGCATTGGCCTGACAATGATTGAGCATGATCTATATAGTTTTGTGAGTATCACTTGCACTCTCTTATTAATGACTATTTCTTATAGTGCATCTTTGACTTTATCATATTTATACTACTTATTGGTTTTCTCTTGAAAAATGATTTTATGGATATATGGAACTCATTGTTTTGATGATGATATTATTCAAATTTGTTGTTAAAATTGATGAAAGCATATGATCCACTTTCTACTATATGATGGCATGATTTATTGATAAAATATCTTCCTTTATGATGTGAGTATTTATACTTGTGATTAGAGAAAAACCCTATCATGTTAGATTTATTTCTTCAATGCATATCTATTTTTGAAATTTGACATTGGTTGATGCATGAAATTTTGGGTAGATGTGTTATTTGAAGAATAAGATCTAAAGGTGAAACTACTCCTTTAAATAAAATGAGCATATGAGTATGATTTGTGAATTGAGATCAATTGATCAACCTAGTAGATGTTTAGTCTATTTTTCTATTTGTTGGGAAAGAAGAATCCAAAATTCACAAAACAGTGAGAGACTCCCCTACTTGGCACTATGTAAAATTGATAGTGGTACTTAAGACATGGGTTGAAGTCTATAAAAAATTAATGAGTGTGAAAAATAATAAGACTCCTCTACTTGGCACTGTGTAAAATTGATAGTGGTACCGAGAAAGAGTTGAAGTCAAAATAAAAAGTGTGTATCTATGTGGGTACATGCCATCCATGCAAAAATAACAAAATACACGAACAAAAAAAGTGTGGAAAAAGATCTTGGAAACTCAATTCCTGTAAACAAAAGCATGATAGATTTGAACTGAAATTGGGTGAAGTCATGAGGTTGAAGTTCTTTTTATTGTACAAGTTGCAAAGTTTTATTTGATTGAATTGTGGATCTAGAGAGTTGAGTTCTAAGGATGATATGTTTATTTGAAGTTTTGTAAATCAACTGGTGGAATTTTTCATTGATAGGTTATATTTTAGAAATTTATTGAGCATGAAAAGGTTTATCTTTTAATCAATTTTTTATTTTTGCTTGAGGGCAAGGAAAGTTTGAGCCTTATGTATTTGATGACACCAAAATATATAGTATATTTTGTATCATTTTCTATACCTTTTCATGCTAAATTGAAGATCTTTTTGCTTATTTTTATTCAAAATTTATCGAATATTGCAAAGTCTACTTCTATTTTGGTTTTTCATGTTTTTCAGGTAAAAAGGCACTATTTTGAGGTATTTTCAAGCAAAATCAAAGACATGAAAGAGTTACCATCATCAAGAGAAGATCATCCAAGAAATTTCACGCAAAACGGAGCAACTCAGCAAAATACGGCAGTGCCGTAATCCATTTTACGGTACCATAATTTCAGATAGTATCGTAAAATTAGAACATTGCTGTAATTTGGAGGATTTTCCAAACAAAAATTTTTTGTGATTTTACAGCACTGCCGTAAAGAATTACACTGCCGTATTTTTCAGCGCTTTCAGAATAGAAACCTTTGCTGATTTTACGGCACGGTAGTAAACAATTCTACGGTACCGTATTTCCCAGGCGATCCAGACCAGAGAACTCGTCTGATTTTATGGCACCATCGAGAAATATTTTACGGGTTGTAATTTTGACTTTCGGTGCACAGAATAAAAATACGGCACTGCTGTAAAACATTACACCGCCGTAATTTCCAGTCAAAATCGTGAGTTTTCCGCGGCCGAATCTTGCGTGGGCCATAACTTTTGATTCAGAGCTCCAAATTTAGATCTGAAAGTTGATGCACACTCGTCTTTAAGAGTAGAAGACACATGCACTGAAAGGGAGAATTTTTATTCAGAATTGAGAGAGAAATCAACAGAGAGGCGGTTAGGGTTTGGCCTCGCGCCGAGAGGCGTAGAGGGCACCTCAGGCCGTGATTTTCACTCAGAAGCTTCCCCTAGAGGAGAGGAGGACACACCATAAGTTTTATATCAAAAGGAGATCGATCGAAGGAGGAATCCATGAAATGGATGGTGACAGCACTGTTCATCGAGTTTTGCTGCAAATTACGGTGCTGTAATTTCATTACAGCACATGTTTTGTAACTTTTCTTCTTCCCTTCCTCGACTTATGACTTTTTGAAAATATTCTTTATTGTAATTCTTCCTCCATGCAAGCTTAATCTTATATTGGGACATGGGGCGTAATCCCTTTGATTTTTAATGATTAGATACTTTTTATTTCGTCAAGATAATTTTGCCATGATAATTTTACCTATGTGATTATTGTTCTAAGTTTCTCCTTAGTTTACTTTTTGTCATCATGATCGGAGGAGGACACACCAGAAGTTTCAGATCGAAAGGAGATCGATCGGAGGAGGAATCGACGAAATTGGTGGTGACAGCACTGTTCATCGATAAGCACCTGTTTTGTAACTTTTCTTCTTCCCTTCTTCGATTTCTGACTTTTTAAAAACATACTTTATTGTAATTCTTCCTCCATGCAAGCTTAATCTCATATTGGGACATGGGGTGTAATCCCTTTGATTTTTAATGATTAGATATTTTTTATTTCGTCAAGATAATTTTGCCATGATAATTTTACCTATATGATTATTGTTCTAAAATTCTCCTTAGTTTACGTCTTGTCATCATGTTTAGAGTTCTCGCAATAAGGACCGAAAGGTGACTTGCTTGAGAATTGGAACCCTAAAATTGATAAATAGGAACTCATCGTAAGAAATTAGGTTTGTTCTTAATTATTTGATTTTAGCGACATAATTGCCATGTTGATAATTATGAACTTAGGATTAAGTTAGTGTGCCAAACGTGGAGATCTTGCACGAAAGTGAGGATCAGAATGTTGAAGAACCATAGGTAGGACTTGTGTTGAGTCTCGGATGCATGAAAGTGATCCTTGAGATTTTCGCTTGAGACAATCAACTTAGAATTCGGATGCACGAAAGTGATATTTGAATTCTTTGATTGATGATTTACTTATTCTTAGCGTTGGGATAGATCTTGGGTAAAAGTGAGGATTGATCCCTGCATGATTGTCTGCACGAAAGTGAGATGATCCCTTTATGAAGTAAATTAAGTCTTTATCATAACAAGATTTGACTGACGACCTTTTATTTATATCTAGTCATCGAAATTAAGGTGGATGAAACCCTAGTCCCAGTTTATGGCTCTGATTTCGTGTTCTTTCTATCATTGACTTTCATCATATTCGATTTACTTAGCTAGAGAGAAAACAATTATTTGGTATTTAACACGTAGGTCTCTGTGGTTCGATATTTTTATTACTTCGAAGTATCCGTGCACTTGCGGACACAACAGTCAATCTCACATGCAAGAGGTTTGCATTGACAAGTCATAGGATTGACTTGTCTAGTCCTATGACTTGGGTACTAGTGATGTGTTGCTAGATACCTCTCACCACTTATGATGTTTAATCATCATTGCCATCATCATATGGATCCTATAGGGTCACACGCAATAGACTCTTGACGTTGTATTTTGATCTGGATATCTTGGAATATATTTGAGTTCATTCTGATCCTAAGTCCAAGACAGATTCATGGTTGAATCTAAGTCCAATTGGGATTCATGGTTTTATGTATATCCTGGCCAATTTTGTACTCTGTATGGAAGTTAGACTTGGACTTGGGACTATAAACCATGTTGGATTCGAATCCTAATTTAATTAGGAGTAGGAATCCTAATCCTATTAGGAATTAGAATCCTAATCCAACAAGGAGTTGGAATCCTAATTTAATTAGGAGTAGGAATCTTAATCCTATTAGTGTTGGGAAACCCCGGAGATATTTTATAATTTTTCATAGAGATTACAAGTGCACAGCAGAAGAAAATCCCCAAAATAGGCCGGTCCTAAAAACCCAGTGAAGATCGTCATGCGAGGGGTTAGGTTGTATCAAAGGATGTCCCTTACCATATAGAATGGTCAATGACCTCAAGTCAAGGGAACAATGCATCTCCTGTCACTTGTGAGGATAACTCATGACACCAAGTCATTGCCTCACAGCGTGTCGGTCCAATATATCACCACTGATGTACCCATATGTTTGCATTAGCACCTCGTGCCTAACCAGCCCATATACCAGTCTCACAAGTACCAGAGCTATCCCATATCCACTTAGGGACATCGATTAGGGATAATCATTTGAGCACAGATCCAATCTGTCTCCAGGGACATTATCATGTAAGTACATAATCGCAGATGTAGACAAACATTGATAATGACAATGCCAGAATGATATATATAAATATTAGAGTCAAGTAGTACAAAGATGGACCAAAACTAGGTCTCAAGGCATACACACCAACAATCTCCCACTTGCACTAAGACCTAGAGGTAGAGAAATCTCAACCCCATATCTCTAGCATGACCATCATGCTTCTGCTGCGCCAAAGCCTTGGTCAGTGGGTATGCTAGATTGTTGTCTGTGTCAACTCTGCTAATCTTGACATCACCTCGGTCAATGATCTCTCTGATCAGGTGAAATCTCCTGAGTATGTGTTTGGACCTTTGATGAGACCGTGGTTCCTTGGCTTGTGCAATTGCCCCATTGTTGTCACAATAAAGCTCAATGGGATCCATTGCACTTGGAACCATCTGAAGTTCAGATGTGAACTTCCTTATCCAAACGGCTTCTTTGGCTACCTCAGAAGTGACCACATACTCAGCCTCGGTTGTAGAATCAGTTATGGTGGATTGCTTGAAGCTCTTCCATCATACAGCGCCTCCATTCATTTTGAACACATAGCCGGCCTGCAATCTAAAGTCGTTAGGGTCAGACTGGAATGACGCATCAGTATAGCCCTAAACACTGAGCTCTTCCTGTCTCCCATAGACAAAGAACTGATCCTTAGTTCTTCTAAGATACTTAAGGATGTTCTTCACAGCCACCCAGTGCTGCAGACCTGGATTGGATTTGCATCGGCTGGTTATGCTCACAGCATAAGCCACATCTGGTCTAGAACATAACATTGCATACATGATCGATCCTACTGCCGAAGCATAGGGCACTCGACTCATGTCATCCCTCTCAGCCTGTGTGGTGGGACACTGGCTCTTTGAGAGAGTAAGGATATGTCTCATTGGAAGGTATCCTTACTTGGATTGCTCCAAGTTGAACCTCTCCAAGACCTTATCAATGTAAGTACTTGGACTAAGAGCCAGGAGCCTCTTGGATCTATCTCGGTAGATCCTCATTCCTAGGATATAGGCGGCCTCTCCTAAGTCCTTCATCTCGAGACACTTCCCCAACCATGTCTTCACAGACTGAAGACTAGGGATGTCGTTTCCAATGAGTAGTATGTCATCAACATACAAGACCAGAAAAGTCACTAAGCTCCCACTGAATTTTCTGTTTACACAGGCGTCATCTTCACTTTTGATAAAGCCATAATCTCTCATAGCTTCATCAAATCGAAGATTCCAACTTCGAGATGCTTGCTTTAATCCATAAATGGATTTATTTAGCCTGCATACCTTATTGACATCTGCAGGATGGATGAAACCATCAGGTTGTGTCATATACATATCCTCTGTCAGCTTTCCATTAAGGAACGTTGTCTTAACATCCATCTGTCATATCTCATGATCATGATATGCAGCTATAGCAAGCAGAATCCAAATGGATTTGATCATGGCAACTGGTGAAAAAGTTTCATCATAGTCCACCCCATCGACCTGTCTGAATCCTTTAGCCACTAGTCTACCCTTATAGGTAACTATGTTGCCATCCATGCCGGTCTTCATTTTGAAAACTCATTTACACCCTATGGTATTACCCCATCAGGCAGCTCAACCAAATCCTAGATTTAGTTAGCCGACATGGATTCCATCTCGGATTGCATGGCCTCAAACCATCTCTCGGAGTCCGGTCCACTGACCGCCTCATCAGAAGCGACCCACCTCTCGGGCACACGATGAATCCTCCTAGACCTACGTAGGGCCTATGTTCGAGCCTCAGGTTGCCTAGCAACCTATGCAAGTGGCTCAGGTTCCATCTCCTTGTCTTGTGGTTGTACTTGGACCTTGTCCTTGTTAAACTTGCTCCCATTGTCTTCTTTCATGAGAAATTCTTTCTCTAGAAAGACAACACCCTGAGCAATAAAAACTTTGTTCTCGATGGGAACATAGAAGTAGTATCCTTTAGTTTCCTTAAGATAACCCACAAAGACACATTTATTAGCTTTAGGTTCTAGCTTGCTAGAATCCTGTCATTTGACATAAGCCTCACATCCCCAGATCCTAATAAATGAGAGATTAGGGCGTCTCCCACTCCATACCTCGTACGGTATCCTAGAGACACTCTTGGATGGAACGTTGTTCAGTATAAGAGAATCTGTCTCAAGTGCATGACTCCATAATGAGGGTGGCAGAGCTGCATGACTCATCATGGATCAAACCATGTCTAACAAAGTTCGATTTCTCCTCTCAGACATACCATTCTATTGAGGTGTTCCAGGAGGAGTGTGTTGGGATAGGATCCCACACTCTCTTAGATAGTCAAAGAACACACCGCTCAGGTACTCTCCACCATGATCTAATCGAAGAGTCTTAATGGATCTACCAAGCTGGTTTTCTACTTCATGTCTGAACTCCTTAAATTTCTCAAAGGATTCAGACTTATGTCTCATCAGATAGACATATTCATATCTACTGAAGTCATCAGTAAATGTGATGAAGTAGTTGTACCCTCCTCTAGCTTGTTTACTGAATGGCCCACACACATCACTATGTATAAGATCCAATAAACCTTGCGCCCTCTCACCAGTTTTGGTGAAGGGCACCTTTGTCATTTTCCCTAATAAACAAGGCTCCTAAGTATCAAATTCCTCCAAGGGACTTGAATCTAACAATCCATTTGCATTGAGTTGTTGAATGCGATTCTTGTTTGTATGGGCTGATCGACAATGCCATAGGAAAGCACCAACTGAGCCACTCAGTTTGGTCCTTTTGCTATTTATGTTACAAATAGAGCTATTCATGTCCAGGACATATAAGCCATTGCACAATGTACCCTTCCCGTAAAACATATTTGTAAATGAAAAAGAACAAATGTTCTCCTTTATTTCAAATTTAAATCCTTCCTTGCCAAGCAGGGAATGGATATAATGTTTTTGGTAAGCGAAGGTACATAATAGCAATTATCTAGCTCTAACTGAAGTCTGGAAGGCAAGGAGAGAGTCAAAACTCCTACAGCAACAGCAACAACCTGTGCTCCGTTTCCAACCCGTAGGTCAATCTCTCTAGGCCGTACCAATCTACTTTTCTTGAGCCTCTGCATATTTGTACAAATATGAACTCCACATGCGGTATCCAATACCCATGACGTAGAAGTAGAAAGGTTGACTTCAGTAACATAAATACATGAGCATGAAGACGAAGCCTTGCCTCTCTTCTTCTCATTCTGAAGTCGCACTATTTCCTTTATCATGTGAGGTGGCCCTCCACATGAGTAACACTTGTTATTCCTGACTCTTTCTTCAATGTCTTAGTTAAGCCTCTCTGCTCAACACATTGAATGTCTACTTTAGGAGGGTTGACCTCAGCCAATTCATCAAAGAGCTGCCTTAGATTAGAAATAATCTCAGAGGCACTCTTAGATTCATAGTGCCCTCTTAATTCAGGCGACATGTTGGTTAGCATCAAATTAGTAACCTCTTAGGTATCAACCTGATGCTTATCATAAGCATCCTTCTCAGCCGCTGAGGCCGAGCATGGAAGTGGCTCAGGAATAGGCTGCTCAAGGATATAGAGCTTCCTCTCGAGCTTGAGCACATTTCTTAAGTTCATATACCAATCTAGTAAGTTGGATCCAACCAACTTATCCCTTTCCAGGGTAGATAGCAGTGACCATCTACCATTGTTCACAGCCAATGTTCTACAACAACCAAGAATCAACAGATTTGTACTACTTCGAATCATTTAAACTGCACTTGTTTTAAATGATCATGGCTCCCACTATTTTAATCGAATTGACAACCCACAAAGTCAATTGGGAAATTTAAGATTTCCTAGTGAGATGGGATCCTTATTTCACATGAGGCTTTGCGTCCCACGAGGGTGGGATGAGATGCACAAAGTGACCCATGCTTCTTAAGATGGGCACGCTGGCTGATTGCTCTAAGCAACTCCCCTTATTGAGACAGTCCAAGCATTTCATGTCCAGCGAGGGCTGGATATAGCATGAAACCATAACCACTCAACGATGCCTCTAGAGTTTCATCATGTGCCCCGCACATATAAAAATCTAGTCAAGTCCATTCCTAATCGTTATGCCCAGGGCCAATGAGTTCCCTTGCGAAGGCGCGCCCGATTAAAACAGACTGGGGAAACCATTGTCACGCACACCATCTAAAGATAAGTGGGTGAGTCCCACGAGGGTGGGAAATAGTTCACAACACCATTGGTCGATAGTTTGATGAGGGCTACGCATTAGAAGGCTACTAGACTTGATATTTTGATTGAGGGTTTTTGAGGTATCATCAACTTAGTTTTTTCTTATGTCTAACATTACAAGCATGCAATCCTATAGTGATAACATAATGGTAAAACAACACAGGCATGCTTTTAGCAAATAAAGAAAGCGGTAAAGGGATGATGTGATCATAGCCCATTCATGACATTGAACCAATCCATGCCAAAAAGGTGTTCAACTCTTGACCTAGAATTAAAGCCCCAAAACAAGACCTAACCTAGCCGACCTCTAGCTTAATCTTCAAGGTTGGCTCCAAGGTTTAGCTCTCAAACCCTAGATGTGCCCTTAGGGTAAACCCAAGTAGCACCATCATGGGTTCGGCCAATGCCATGGGCTTCCTCCAAGGAAGATGCGCCACCATGCAAGTGTTGGGGTATGCCCTTAAGGCTAATGTTTGAGGCCTTGGGACTCTATCAGTATCATGTATAAACTCTAAGTTTATAAAGGCAATGGTTGTTATTCAGTTTGTTACATTGTCTGCTGCAATAAGTGTGCTTCTGAATAATGTCTCAATGCTGTTCAGCTTGGCTGACATGCTGTAATGTCCTTAGTCGATATATCTTGGTGAACATGAGACAGCCTTGATATGATTGAGACTAATATGTGTTCTAATCTTGTAGGATGCTTCGAGCATGGAATAAGATGTAGACTCATGGGTACATTGGATGTACTGGACAGACCCTACTTGGATATTCAATTGCTTGTCACAATGTGAATAATCCTTGTTTGCAACAAGTGGCACATGTCCTCTGACTTGAGATCACTTGTGTTTCTAAATGATGATTGTCATTGTTTTGAGGTAGTTCAATATCATTTGAAACATAATAGTTATAGACTATCTTGGATAATGATCATGAGTCAGGTTAGGACACTAGTGATAGATATAGGATTGCCGTCTCCTTGATTGGAGTGTGATGTTCTAAAGGGGCCCCCCCTGGATGAGATGATTGAGAAAGTGTATGGCCATACCCAGGTGACTATGTTCATCTGATCTAATCATGCTCATCATATTGGAGTTACAAGCTTGACACGCTTGTCCAATAAGAACATCCAGTGGCAAAGGAATCATGTATGCCTAGTGAAGTGGATTCACACTTGTGCTGTGGTTTGGGTGTAGTCTTGGAAGACTCTTTCCTTTATATCGGGAGACAGTGATGTGTTGCTAGATACCCCTCACTGATCGTGATAACGTAAGTTATCGTTACCGACATTTAAAGGAAACCCTCAGGGTCGCACAATTTGATGATATGGCTTACTTAAGTCAGATCGTGTGGACTGAATTGTTTGGGTTCAGTTTAAAGGGATTTAGACTCTGATTGTAAGTGAGATCTGGTCTGATCATGTTTGATTGATTAGGGCTTGAGATCGGTAAGCTTCGATCGAGAGATTTGATGCTAGATCGGTGAGATCAAGAGCATTCAGAGATGAACGGTTAGATCTGGAACCTTAGGGTTTACTATGGTCTAGACCAAATCGCTTGGGCTAATTTAATTTGGTCTTGGACCAAAATTCAATTGAACCGGCTCATGTATGAGCGCATGGTTCAAAAGGGAGTGAGATAAGCGCTTGGTTCACTTTGAAGTAAACGCATAACCGCTTGAGACATTAAGGCTTACTATTTTTAGAAGTCATGTCTTAACGTTCAAATGGAACGTTTCTCACGTCGCCTATGATCTCCTCTCGACGTCTCCTCTCTCGAAGAGAGATAGAGTCTTCACGCCAAGGAGGTTACTCGGCCAAGCAAGAGAGATCTCATCATCCTCACGCGACAAGGACCCTTTGAAGCGCTTTGCTAGCACAAAGGATTCAAAGGAGCAAGCCATCTTCGTTTGTTGTGTGCATCACCTTTGGAGAAGGAGCGTTTGCGTCTTTGCTTCCAAGGCACCATCCAATCGATGGCATTGGTATGATCTCCTTTTTGATCTCTATCGATCTATACAAGCATTTATATATGTTGATCATATGGCATGCAAAAGATGGAAAAGAAACCCTTGCTTCCGCTCGAAATTTGTTATATGCGCCTTATATTAGGGTTTCGCCCCTCCCCTTGAATTAGGGGACCTTTCAATTGGTATCAGAGCAGGTTATTTGCATGTTAATATGATTGCTATGTTTGATCTTCATGTTTGATCCATGCTTGCGCAAATACTTAGATCTAATAGTTTCATCATGCGACAAGATGACATGTATGTTTATCTTATAGTTGCGCATGTATAATGATGTTGGGACTTGTTATTATTTTCGGTTTGTTAAACACTTAACTTGCGCACCTAACTTAGATCTAAGATGCGCCTACTATAAACCCTTAGACGGGTTGATGGGGTTGAAGTCATCCTCTAGGTAGGATCCAACCAGTCTGATCAGACCATCTGACAGCCTAGATGGGTCGACCAGATGGCACCTGTGCGCTAGCACGAGGTGGCTATAGGTCGACTGCAGATAGGCGTGTAGCGATGTCTGGTTGAGACAACAAGTGAACGCACATGAGTTAGGCCCGGGGTCACACCCGCTTGCCAGAACTCATGAGGACGTTCAGCCCTTGGCGCATGCATGGTTGACCATTTGGTCGATTCAAGTCAGTTAGGACTTGGTGCATGCAAGGGCAGTGGATCTAACTAGACATGATGAGTGGATCCCTATTAATGGACCGTTGTAAGGTAGTAGGGCACATAAGACAAATAAAATTGATGCCAATGGGGTTTTTCAAAATTTTATTTTCTTATTGGATCACATGTTGATTGTAAGCATATGCTTGTTTATTTAATCTTATGTGGGCTGCCCGTGTTAATGTGTGCTGTGCTGGGGCCTGCGTGCCTGGATTAAAAATGTAAATTATTTTATTTGTGATCTGCGCATCACATTTTAATTAATTTATTGTGTAATTGACCTGCGTGTCAATCTTGTCTAGATAGATTAAAATGTACTTTTAATCAGACAAGAGCACAGAGCACACTTGGCAGAGGCGCATGCAGCTAGAGGCTTGACCAGGTGGGAGGACTAGGGTTCGACCCTATGACAGGCGCATTTACCTGGTGGGCGCACCTAAGCTGCAGTGGGCGCTTGGGCCCTGGGTTGGGCCAGATGAGATGCAAAAGACCCATGGAGAGCTCAAGTGAAGACTTAAGTTAAATTAAGGTCTTACTTAGGGTTAATGGGCTTTTACCACATAAGATCAGCATGCTTTCTATTTATTGTTTATATAATTAGAATTGCATGATTTAATCTTCTGCTATCACCATAGGGTTTCCATGATAGTTAAGAAGATAAAAGACCGTTAAAATCCAACGCTAAATATCAAGCGCGTAAGCCTTCTGACGCGAAACCTCACTGTTCTGACTATCGTTGGGGCCGTGTTGTACCCACTCAGTGGGCACGCCCATCTATCTTCAGACGGTGTGTGATTACACCTGCGTGTTACAGAGAAGGGATTTATCGCTTCTCGTTGCTCAGCATAGCACGTGGTGGTCCAGGGAGTAGGTCAGGTCAGCTTGACCATATAGGCTACATACTGAGCATATGTGAGCTATATGGAGGCAGCCATCTGTGGGATCAGAGACTGTGTTGTACCAACTCAGTTGGCACAGTCTGCTGGATTGCCCAGATGAAGGGGAATCGCACGGGTTGGCGATTGGCAGGGACTGCCTACCAGAAATTAGTGCTTGTACTCTCTGTGCATCTTATCTCGCCTGAGCGGGACGCGGAGACCAAGTATGAAATCTGGATCCCATCTCACTAAAAGAGTCTTACTCTTTCGGACTGTTTTAATGGATTTTTCAGTCAGATAAAATAGTGAGAAAAGAATCATTCTTAATTCCTGGATTGATTCTAAACATTGATACTGACCTTGCTGTTCTTGCATTGTTGTAGATTCCTGCAGCAACGAACACCATGAGCTTCAATGTGCGATCCCTACTGGAAAGGGAGAAGTTTGCTGGGCCATGAAAAGGTCCCCTTCAAGGGGGAGCGCAAGGGGGTGAATGTTGGGGTATGCCCTTAAGGCTAATGTTTGAGGCCTTGGGATTGTATCAGTATCATGTAATAAACTCTTATGTTTATAAAGGCATGGTTGTTATTCAGTTTGTTACCTTGTCTGCTGTAATAAGTGTACTTCTGAATAATGTCTCAAAGCTGTTCAGCTGGGCTGACATGCTGTAAAGTCCTTAGTCGAAATATCTTGGTGAACATGAGACAACCTTGATATGATTGAGACTAATATGTGTTCTAATCTTATAGGATGCTTCGAGCATGGAATAAGATGTAGACTCATGGGTACATTGGATGTACTGGACAGACCCTACTAGGATATTCAATTGTTTGTCACAATGTGAATAATCCTTGTTTGCATCAAGTGGCACATGTCCTCTGACTTGAGATCACTTGTGTTTCTAAATGATGATTGTCATTGTTTTGAGGTTGTTCAATATCATTTGAAACATAATGGTTATAGACTATCTTGGATAATGATCATGAGTCAGGTTAGGGCACTAGTGATAGATACAGGATTGCCGTCTCCTTGTTTAAGGAGTGTGATGTTCTAAAGGGGCCCCCTTGAATGAGATGATTGAGAAAGTGTATGGCCATACCCAGGTGACAGTGTTCATCTGATCTAATCATGCTCGTAATATTGGAGTTACAAGCTTGACTTGCTTGTCCAATAAGAACATCCAGTGGCAAAGGATATATGCATGCCTTGTGAAGTTGATTCACACTTGTGCTATGGTTTGGGTGTAGTCTTGGAAGACTCTTTCCTTTATATCGGGAGACAGTGATGTGTTGCTAGATACCCCTCACTGATCGTGATAACGAAAGTTATCGTTACCGACATTTAAAGGAAACCCTCAGGGTCGCACAATTTGATGATATGGCTTACTTGAGTCAGATCGTGTGGACTGAATTATTTGGGTTCAGTTTAAAGGGATTATAAGCTCTGATTATAAGTGAGATCTGGTCTAATCATGTTTGATTGATTAGGGCTTGAGATCGGTAAGCTTTGATCGAGAGAGTTGATGCTAGATCGGTGAGATCAGAAGCATCAGGAGATGAACGGTTGGATCTGGAGCCTTAGGGTTTAACGGTGATCTAAACCAATGCTTGGGTTAATTGATCTTTGAACCAAAATTGAAATGCATTCGATTTGCTTGAACCGGTTCACATGTGTGAACGCTTGGTTCATTGGTTGAAAGCATTTTCTTTGATCGGTTATGAGATCATGGCGCATGATTTCCATTTATGGAAAGTCATGAAGGCCTCAACGCCTTAACGCCCAAAACGCCTCTACACCTCAACGTCAAGGCATTCACTTGGAAGTGAACGAAGATACTCTCGTGGATTGAGGTAGTTGACGAAGAGGAGGTCTCGGTGAAGGCACCAAGCGATCTCATCCCTTCCATACGTCAAGGACACCTTGGGCACTTGCTAGCACAAGGAATGCCAAAGGAAGTAGGCGGCATCTTCTTGTGTGCGTCAACTTTGGAGAAGGTTCATTTGCGCCTTTGCTTCCAAGGCTCCATCAAACCGATGGCTATGGTATGAGATCTTCTTTCGATCTTTACAACGTCTTAAGGTTGATCATATGAACATATATTCATGCGATCTTGATAAAACCCTAATTCCGCTGCCAAAAGAATTTACATGCGCCCCCTTTAGGGTTTGATCTGCTTGCGCTCCCCCTCGAAGGGGACCCTACAGTGAAACCCTAAATGGGGGCACATTGAAAATTTTGCAGCGGATGCAAGGGTTTCATAGGATCGCAAGTAAGAGCATATGATCAACTTAACCAAATAAGATCACACCATAGCCATTGTGTGGGTGACGACTTGGAAGCAAGAGAACAAAATAGATCTCCTCCAAACGGCGCGCACACAAGATGAAGTCAGCCACTCTTTGAGATCCTTGTGCTAGCAAGGTTCTTCAAAGGTACTTGTCGTATGGAAGGGATGAGATGTCTCCTTCTTGGCCGAGAGCTCCTTGTCCAAAGCCTCTCTTCCTCGTCAACCTCCTCTACACGAGAGTGCAAGTTTTCCACACGAGAAGAGGGGAACGTATTTGCGTTTTGGCGTTGAGAGGAATCGACATTGAAGACATTCCAAAAATGGAACATCATTAAGCCATGCGCTCATGTCAACCCAAAAACGCATACTAGCATTGAACCAAGCGTTCACCTTTGTGAACCGGTTCAAGCCAAAACGTCCCAATCGAATTTGGTTCATAAACCAAATCAAAATAGCCCAAGCCATTTGGTCTAGACCATAGTAAACCCTAAGGTTCCAGATCTAACCGTTCATCTCTTTGATGCTCCTGATCTTACCGATCTAGCATCATCTCTCTCGATCGAAGCTTACCGATCTCAAGCCCTAATCAATCAAACATGATCAGACCAGATCTCACTTACAATCAGAGTCTATATCCCTTTAAACTGAACCCAAACAATTCAGTCCACACGATCTGACTTAAGTAAGCCATATCATCAAATTGTGCGACCCTGAGGGTTTCCTTTAAATGTCGGTAACGATAACTTACGTTATCACGATCAGTGAGGGGTATCTAGCAACACATCACTGTCTCCCGATGTAAAGGAAAGAGTCTTCCAAGACTCCACCCAAACAACAGCACAAGAGTGAATCAACTTCACGAGGCATGCATGTTTCCTTTGCCACTGGATGTTCTTATTGTCACATCCCGTTATCTTAACCCCAAACAAGCAACACAATTCACAATGGAACAGGATGTTATCATACAAGATCGATGCACATGCTAAGTAAAACCAAGTTCAGGAAAAGTCGATCTAAAAATTTTCGAGAATCCACACATCGAAAATCCACGAAACACAATTTCATAAATGTACCTGCCACCACGCAATCCTTGCACTAGACATATGCAAGGCAACAGTTATATCAAAGCCATATAAAATCCATAAAATCCATAAATCACATAAGGGTACCTGCCACCAGGCAATACTTGCACTAGACATATGCAAGTTCACATTTATATCAAATCTGATCGCAAATACAAACCGACTCGAAAGTTTGAAGCAAAACCACAATATCGATTCAATAAATTCATATAACTAACATCAATGTTATCAAACACCGAAAACAGGCCAAAGCCCTCGGTGACACAAAAATCAAAATCTCAAAACTGCCACAACCGGCAACACTGGTTCACAAAGTTTAGCCACAACCGGCCCCAGTTAACTAAGCACAAAAGTCTTATACATCAAACCAGCATAATATCCATATCAACACAAGTCCCATATAAAACGCTAACTCAGGTAGTGCGCCCCTGTTCTACACCTGAAAATATTGAGGGGTGAGCTACACAGCCCAGTGAGTAGATAGTCTCACTCGACCATCCATAACATACACTCAAAGATACATGCAGATTGTTTTAAAAAATCTTTAGCAGAACATTATGTCAACATATAACTAAAATAAAGAATCAGAAAATCAAGAACAGAACTCATATAAATAATTAGATGTATAGGCATCACACAAATATCACACCAGAGTAACCAAAGTTCTAGAGCCATACTCTAAACCAACTAAACACACCAACCACTTAGTCGTTGTCCAGCATAAATCAAGAGTGACCACTATGGTCCAACCCGGCTCTGGCCTAAGCACTGGGAGAAGCCTGCAAATCACATGCAACACAAACATGGACAGTGTGTAGACTCAAGAGGTGATCCCCATCCGGTCAAGATGTGATACCTTGATCTACACCACCCCATAACACAAAAATCTAAGAGTCTAAGAGTGATAATATCAAGAGGTGGCCCCTGTCCGACCAAGACATGGCACTTTGCATCAATCACTCGTTCTCCCAAAGGGTTCCTTATCTGGACAACCACTAGACACATCTTATATCTTATTTCACAAAAGTGGACTCCTAAGTGTTGACCAAACTCTAGGATAGTCATTTTTATCACAATAATCACAACAGGCAGGCTGAACATCAACTCCCTCACATATCACAATACACAGGGCTGAAATCTCAAACCCTTAACATGTCACATACAGACTATCCCTTGAGTACACAGTTACACTTAGCCTTAGTCCTAACCATAATGGGTACACAGACCATGACACATAACATTTGAAACCACATAATCATATAATGTTTTGTAGAGTCCTTAGGTTTCATGCTGATCAGTTTGGTTTAACCTTTCTAAATTATCACCCAAGTTTCTCAAACAAAAATACATGGCCATAAATATAACATGCTGCACATAGGGAAACAATCATGAATCCTATGACATTTTTAGCATTTATCAGGCATCCATAAAATTCCAATAATACCACATGTAGTCCAAGGTTTCTTAGTATATTATCTACTTACAATTTAAAATCCTAGTTAATAAGATTTTCATGCTCAAAAATCACTAATTTAAGGCTACCTAAACTCCATATAAGAATACCTTAAATTTCATGTTGCAGAATTTCGGTTTTCCTGATAGATACACCTTTGCAAAATTTCGGTTTTCATGATAGATACACCTTTGCAAAATTTCGGTTTTCATGATAGATATACCTTTGCAAAATTTCGGTTTTCATGATAGATACACCTTTGCAAAATTTCGGTTTTCATGATAGATACACCTTTGCAAAATTTCGGTTTTCATGATAGATACACCTTTGCAAAATTTCGGTTTTCAACATAGTGAAGTCTTGAGTTTCGGTTTTTAGCATGATAAAATTTCCAATCAACCAAATGTATCATCTAACACAACCAAATTGATAGAATTCGAATAAGACACCCCACTCACCTATTATCTTGAACCGTGAACACCAAGATGATCCAAAAACTCGTCTAAGGCCTTGAAATTCCACCAATGTCGCCACCAATGGAAGAAGAAGCGCCACCAAACACCAAAGAACGCCGGCCAAGGGAAAAGGAAGAGGAAGAAGGGGAAATTCGTCCAAGCCTCCAAGAGATCGCCCAAGCCTTCAAGAAATTGCCTAAGACGCCAACTTCTTTGCCCTAGCCGTCCGCCCCCCCTCTTGGATCTTTGGTTTTTAAATTTTCAAACCCGCTAACTAATTAATTCGAATAGGGTTTATGAATTATCCCACTTACTGATTAATTCAAATTTTAAACCCAAAATCCATCTAACTTAAGTGTAAACCCAATAACCCATAATTAATTATTCACTTAAGCGAAAATCCAATAAGGATTTAATTAACATCCAATAAGCTCTAATTAATTAATTACTAGAGTCAAAATCCATTAAGACTTAAATTAATATCCACTAACCCTTTGCCACTAATTTATAACTAACCCCTTAAGGTTTTTAGAGATAAAATTCTCCCCCATCCTAGGGTTGACGAAATTAAAACATAGCATCCTAGGGTTGACGAAATTAAAACATAGAAACATATCACAGTCAAAGATTTAAATCAAGAATAATACTTACAAGGAATTAAAATTCTTGGATCTTACATCCCTCCCTCCTTATAAAGCTTTAGTCCTCTAAAGCTCAGCATTCATATCATCAAAAAGATAAGCATACAGCCTCCTCATATCAGCTTCAGTCTCCCAGGTCGCCTCCTCAACCGACTGATTTCCCCAGATAACTTTTACCAAAGGTATAGACTTGTTCCTCAGAACTTTATCCTTTCTATCCACAATCCGGAGAGGTCTTTCCTCAAAGGTCAAATCACTCTGAATCTGAAGAGGTTCCAACTCCAATACATGAGATGGATCAGGATGATATTTCCTCAAAGCAGAAACATGGAATACATTATGCACATGTTCCAAAGCAGGAGGTAAAGCTAACTTGTAAGCTACTTGACCAACTCTCTCAATAATGTCAAAAGGGCCTACAAACCTAGGGCTCAGCTTGCCCTTTTTGCCAAACCTCATAACACCCTTAGTAGGTGACACCTTTAAGAAAACATGATCCCCTACCACAAACTCCAGGGAACGACGACGGTCATCAGCATAACTCTTCTGTCTGTCCCGAGAAATCTTCAGTTTATCCTGAATCTCTCTGACCTTATCAGTAGTCTCCTGTACTGCATCAGATCTCAAAATCAATCTATCACTGGTTTCCTCCCAACACAAGGGAGTCCTACACCTTCTCCCATACAAAGCCTCATAAGGAGCCATCTGAATACTGGAGTGGAAGCTATTATTATAGGTGAACTCTATCAAAGATAGATCCCGGTTCCACTCAGAACTCCAATCAACCACATAAGCTCTCAACAGATCTTCTAAAGTCTGGATAGTACGCTCCGTCTGGCCATCAGACTGAGGATGGTATGCTGTACTAAAATTCAACTTAGTACCCAAACCCTCCTGCAAGCTCTTCCAAAACCTGGACAGAAACCGAGAGTCCCTATCAGACACAATATCAACAGGCACTCCATGCAGTCTGACTATCTCATCAATGTACAACCTAGCCAATCTCTCTAAAGGATAAGTCATCTTGATCGGGAGAAAGTGGGCTGATTTAGTGAGTCTATCAACAATCACCCAAATAGCATCATGACCCAATCTGGTTCTGGGCAAACCACACACAAAGTCCATACTGATGCATTCCCACTTCCACTCAGGAATAGGAAGGGGCTGCAACAAACCACCAGGCTTCTGGTGTTCAGCCTTTACAGTCTGACAGGTTAAACACCTAGAGACAAAATCAACTACCTCTTTCTTCATACCCGGCCACCAAAAGCTCTTCTTAAGGTCCTGATACATCTTAGTCACGCCAGGGTGTAGAGAATATTTGGAGTTATGGCTATCCTCCAATATTTCTTTCCTCAAGCTCGGTTCCTCAGGGACACACACCCTTCCACGGAACCGGAGAACACCATCATCAGACAAGCTAAAATCCTGAACTTCACCCGCAACCAAACTATCCCTGATCTGAGCTAATCTCGGATCCACAGACTGCTGATCTCTGATCTTCTGCAACAAAACAGACTGTACTCTGAGGAAAGCCACATAACCCGACTGAACTCTAGGAGAAACACTGATCCTGAGATCTCTGAACTCCTGCAATAACTGCCACTCACTGACCCGTAGTGTCGCTACTGAAGCTACTGGATGTCTGCTCAGTGCATCAGCCACTACATTGGCTTTTCCAGCCTGATACTGAATAGTGAAGTCATAGTCTTTGATCAACTCCATCCATCTTCTTTGTCTCATGTTCAACTCCTTCTGAGTGAAGATGTACTTGAGACTCTGGTGGTCAGTGAACAGATCAAACTCTTGACCCAACAAATAGTGACGCCATATTTTCAGAGCAAAGACTACGGCCGCCAATTCCAAGTCATGAGTAGGGTAGTTCGACTCATACTCCTTCAGTTGTCTCGAAGCATAAGCTACCACATTACTCTTCTGCATCAAGACACAACCCAACCCCTTGCCTGAAGCATCCGTATAGACAGTAAACCTTTCCCCATCACTAGGAATAATGAGGATCGGTGTACTAGTCAACCTTCTCTTTAGCTCCTGAAAGCTCTCTTCACACTTGTCATCCCAATTAAACTTGGCCTCCTTTCTGGTCAATTTAGTTAAAGGACCCGCCAGCTTGGAGAATCCCTCAACAAACCTCCGGTAGTAACCTGCTAGACCCAGGAAACTTCTGATCTCAGTAGCACTAGTCGGTCTTCCCCAATTAAGGATGGCTTGCACTTTAACTGGATCCACAGACACCCCCTGACCAGAAATTGTTGGGGTATGCCCTTAAGGCTAATGTTTGAGGCCATGGGAATGTATCAGTATCATGTAATAAACTGTTATGTTTATAAAGGCATGGTTATTATTCAGTTGTTTACATTGTCTGCTGCAATATATGTTCTTCTGAATAATGTCTCAAAGCTGTTCAGCTAGGCTAACATGCTATAAGTCCTTAGTCGAGATATCTTGGTGAACATGAGACAGCCTTGATATGGTTGAGACTAATATGTGTTCTAATCTTATAGGATGCTTCGAGCATGGAATAAGATGTAGACTCATGGGTACATTGGATGTACTGGACAGACCCTACTAGGATGTTCAATTGTTTGTCACAATGTGAATATTCCTTGAATATGACAAGTGGCACATTTCCTCTGACTTGAGATCGCTTGTGTTTTCTGAATGATGATTGTCATCATTTTGAGGTAGTTCAATATCATTTGAAACATAATGGTTATAGACTATCTTGGATGGTGAGCTTGAATCAGGTTAGGGCACTAGTGATAGACATAGGATTGCCGTCTCCTTGTTTAAGGAGTGTGATGTTCTAAAGGGGCCCCCTGGATGAGATGATTGAGAGAGTGTATGGCCATACCCAGGTGACAGTGTTCATCTGTTCTAATCATGCTCATCATATTGGAGTTACAAGCTTGACAGGCTTGTCCAATAAGAACATCCAGTGGCAAAGGAAATATGTATGCTTTGTGAGTTGATTCACACTTGTGCTGTATTTTGGGTGTAGTCTTGGAAGACTCTTTTCTTTATATCGGGAGACAGTGATGTGTTGCTAGATACCCCTCACTGATCGTGATAATGAGAATTATCGTTACCCGACATTTAAAGAAAACCCTCAGGGTCGCACAATTTGATGATATGGCTTACTTAAGTTAGATCGTGTGGACTGAATTGTTTGGGTTCAGTTTAAAGGGATTTAATCTCTGATCGTAAGTGAGATCTGGTCTGATCATGTTTGATTGATTAGGGCATTAGATCGGTAAGCTTTGATCGAGAGAATGGATGCTAGATTGGTCAGATCAGGAGCATCAAAGAGATCGACGGTTAGATCTGGAGCCTTAGGGTTTAATTTGATCTAAGCCTTGTCGCTTGGCTTATTTGGTTTTTGGACCGAACCAACATGAACCGGCTCATGGATGAGCGCATGGTTCAAGGGTGAAGTGAGTTGCGATTGGGGTAAACCCATGACCGCAAGTGGTGAAGTGGTATGCTATTTTTAGATAGCACTTCCCTACGTGACCACGACTCACGATTCACGCCTTTCTCTCTTGTCGTTTGACGCTCATCTCTCGCTCTAGAGCATCCATCTCTCGGGGTTTTTGCATTCGAGAAAGAGAGAGGTTGACGAAAAGAAGGAGGAAGAAAATCGCCAAGCAAAGAAGATCTCCTTCCCTTCCATTCGAGAAGAACACCTTGACGCCTTGCTAGCACAAGGAGCATCAAGGAGTAGGCACATCTTTCATCTTGTGTGCGCATCTTCAGGAGGAGAGCGGCATCACTCTCTGCTTCCAAGGCGCCATCTAGAAATGGCTATGGTATGGTTCTATCTCATCTATGCAATCGGTTTTGTTAATCATATAACATGAAAGATCCTAAGAAACCCTCTCCGCTGCGTTCTCCCTTAATATGCGCCTCACTTGGGTTTCGCCCCCCCTTATCTGGGGACCTTTCAATTGGTATCAGAGCCATAGGTTAACACATGTTTTATGATTGCATGAGCCATTTTTGTGATTCATGTTGCAGATCTTTATTACATGCGCATATACATGTTTAGTTGTCATGAACGATACTTGTATTTTTCATCTTGGCGCATGTAAGATGGCGCATTATTTTTGTTGTTGTTTTTACAAAACGATGAAAACATGCGCGACTCACTATAGATCTGAGGCCCTGCTATAAACCCTTAGACGGGTTATTAGGGTTGAAGTCACCCCCTAGCTTAGATCCAAACAGTCTGATCAGACTATCTGACAGCCTGAATGGGTCGACCAGATAGCACCTTGGCGCAAGCCTATGGTGGCTATAGGTCGACTGCAGACAGGTGTGTAGCGATGTCTGATTGAGACAACAGATGAACACACATGAGTTAGGCCCGGGGTCACACCCGCTTGCCAGACCTCATTGTGGTTGTTCAGCCCTGGCGCATGCATGGTTGACCTTATGGTCGACTCAAGTCAGTTAGGACTTGGTGCATGCTAGGGCAGTGGATCTGACTAGGTTGGATGAGTGGATCCCTGGTAATAGACCGTTGTAAGGTTGAAGGGCAAATAAGGAAATTAAAATTGATCCCATGGGGTTTTTCAAAAATTTTAATTTTTATGGATCACATGATTGCTGATTGGATGCATATGTTTGTTTATTTAGTCTTATGTGGGCTGCCCATATTAATTGTGTGCTGTGCTGGGGCCTGCGTGCCTGGGATTTAAAAGTGTAAATTAATTATTGTGATCTGCGCATCACATTGCTTTAATTTATAAAATGTTATTGACCTGCGTGTCAATCTTGTCTAGATAGTTAAATTTGTAATTTAATTAGACAAGAGCACAGAGCACACTTGGCAGAGGCGCATGCAGCTGTGGCTGGACCAGGTGGGAGGTCTAGGGTTCGACCCTAGGACCTGGCGCATTTCCCTGGTGGGCGCACCAAAGCTGCAATTGGCGCTTGGGCCCTGGCTTGGGCCAGATGAGCAGCAAAAGACCCATGAAGAGCAAGTGAAGACTTAAGTTAGGTTAAGGTCTCACTAGGGCTATGGGCTTTTACCACATAAGATTCATGCTTTCTTTTATTTATTGTTTAAATATTAGAATTGCATGATTAAGTTTATCTTCTGCTATCACCATAGGAATTGCATGATAGTGAAGAAGATAAAAGACCGTGAAAATCCAACGCTTAATATCAAGCTCATAAAGCCTTCTGACGCGAAACCTCACTGTTCTGATTATCGTTGGAGCCGTGTTGTACCCACTCAGTGGGCACGTCCATCTATCTTCAGAGGGTGTGGGATTACACCTGTGTGTTACAGAGTAGGGATTTATCCCTTCTCGTTGCTCAGCATAGCACATGGTGGTCCAGGGAGTAGGTTGGGTCAGCTTGACCATGTAGGCTACATATGTGGCGCATATGGTAGCACATGGAGGCAGCCATCTGTGGGGTCAGAGACTGTGTTGTACCAACTCAGTTGGCACAGTCTGCTGGATTGCCCAGATGAAGGGGAATCGCATGGGTTGGCGATCGGCAGGGAATGCCTACCGGAGATTAGTGCTTGTACTCTCTGTGCATCTTATCTCGCCTGAGCGGGACGCGGAGACCAAGTATGAAATCCGGATCCCATCTCACTAAAAGAGTACTACTCTTTCGGGCTGTTTTGCTGGATTTTTTCAGCCAGATAAAATAGTGAGAAAAAGAATCTTTCTTAAGTCCTGATTGATTCTTAAACATTGATACTGACCTTGCTGTTCTTGCATTGTTGTAGATACCTGCAGCAACGAACACCATGAACTTCAATGTGCGATCCCTACTGGAAAGGGAGAAGTTTGCTGGGCCGAACTTCTCTGACTGGTTTGGACACCTTAAGATCGTTCTTAAGGCAGAGAGGAAACTGTATGTCCTCGAGACGGCGATACCGCCGCAGCCCGCTCCGAACGCCGCAAGGGCGGTTCGGGAAGCCTATGAAAAGCACGTCAATGATAGCATTGATGTCGCTTGCCTGATGCTAGCGTCTATGACGCCACCGCTGCAGCGTCAGCATGAGGATATGTCGGCTATAGAGATTATAGCGAACCTCAAGATGCTGTATGCTGCACAGGCGAGGACAGAGCGCTACAATTTGACGAAGCTCTTCTTTCAGAGCAAACTGGCTGAAGGGAGCCCAGTGGGAGCTCACGTGCTCAAGATGATTGGGCACAAGGAAGCTCTGGAGAAACTGGGGCACACCATCAACCAAGAGCTTGCTGTGGATATTATTCTCCAGTCTCTCCCGCCTTCATTCGACGCGTTCATTATTAATTTTAATATGAACAAAATCGATTGTACTCCGGCAGAGCTGCTGAATATGCTCCTCACTACTGAGGAGACTCTGAAGGGAAAGCCTTCGACCTCTGTCTTAATGGTTCCTTCAAGGAACAAGAAGAAGGGGAAGAAGGGCAAGACCCCTGTCAAGAGCTACAGCAAGGCTTTGAAGCAAAAGGTCAAGCGGTCCAAGGAATACAGGTGTTTCCACTGTGGCCAGCTGGGTCACTGGAAAAAGGACTGTAAAGCGCTCCAAGGAGATAAGAGGGGAAGCTTCGCTTCTGGCTCAGGTATATTCGTGACTGAGGTCATGTTTTCTTCTTCTATATCATGGGTGTTGGACACTGCATGTGGAGTTCACATTTGTTCAAATGTACAGGAACTCAAGAGAAGAAGGCAGGTGGGACAGCATGAAGTGGACCTACGAGTTGGAAACGGGGCACGGGTTGCTGCTGTTGCTGTAGGAGACTATTTCATTTCCTTACCATCTGGACTTGTATTGGAACTAAACAGTTGTTATTTTGTTCCCAGTATTACTAAAAATATTATCTCCATTCCTGCTCTTGTCAGGAAGGGATTTTCCTTTGAATGCAATATTTCAAAGTGTATTTTGTCTTTAGATAATATTGTTTATGCAACTGGTTCAATTAGCAATGGGTTATTCATGTTGGACATGGAATGTTCGATACAGCAAATCGATATTAAGAAAGCCAAGTATGCTGATGACAGCACCTTGCTATGGCATAGTCGTTTAGGCCATATAAACGAGAAACGCATTAAGCGGTTGCATGATAATGGACTGCTGGGATCATTCTCCTATAAGGAGATTGATACATGCAAGGCTTGTTTAATGGGTAAAATGACGAAGTCACCTTTTCCTCATAAAGGTCAAAGGGCTTCAGGTTTACTTGACCTAATACACAGTGATGTGTGTGGGCCATTTAGTAAACATGCCAGAGGTGGCTATCAGTACTTCATTACCTTTACTGATGATTTCAGTAGGTATGGCTATGTCTTTTTAATGAGACATAAGAGTGAATCTTTTGACAAGTTCAAAGAGTTCAAGAATGAAGTACAAAATCAGTTAGGCCGAAATATCAAGGCACTTCGCTCAGATCGAGGTGGAGAATACCTAAGTCATGCGTTTACTGACTATCTGAAGGAGTGTGGGATCATCTCACAGCTCACTCCGCCAGGAACACCGCAATGGAATGGTGTGTCCGAAAGGAGAAATAGAACGTTACTTGATATGGTTCGTTCTATGATGAGTCAGGCTAATCTACCTTACTCCTTTTGGGGTTTTGCGCTGGAAACAGCTGCAAAGGTACTAAACCGAGTGCCATCCAAGGCAGTTTCTAAGACTCCATATGAGTTATGGTATGGAAAACAGCCGAGCTTGACATTTATTAAGATCTGGGGCTGCGAGGCTTATGTCAAAAAGCTCGCCTCTGGGAAACTAGAGAGCAGATCTGACAAATGTATCTTTGTCGGTTACCCTAAGGAAACTAAGGGTTATTATTTCTACGATCCCAATGAGAACAAGGTTTTTGTTGCTCGGACGGCCATATTTCTTGAGAAGGAGTTTCTTCTGCAAGAGGCTAGTGGGAGAGAAATAAAGCTGGATGAGAATCCAGAGGAAGGACAAAGTGACCAAGCACAGTTGGATGAGCCTGAGCCGGTAGAACAGGTTATTGAACAACCTGAGGCTCAAATATCACGGGAACCGCGAAGATCGGGAAGGATCCGTCGACAGCCTGAGCGCTATGACGGAGTCTACATCATTGATAATGATGAACCCCTCACTTATGCGGATGCGGTCAGTGGACCGGAGTCAGCGAGATGGCTTGAAGCTATGCGCGCCGAGATGGACTCCATGTCAGATAACCAAGTTTGGGATTTGGTTGATCCGCCTTCGGGAGTTATCCCTATAGGCTGTAAATGGATCTTCAAGAAGAAGATTGACATGGATGGTAACGTAGTTACCTATAAAGGCAGGCTTGTTGCGAAAGGTTTCAAACAAATCTACGGGATAGATTATGATGAAACTTTCTCACCTGTAGCCATGTTTAAGTCTATTCGGATTCTTTTCGCGATAGCTGCATATTATGATTATGAGATCTGGCAGATGGATGTGAAAACAGCTTTCCTGAATGGAAATCTGGATGAGGATGTGTACATGACACAACCAGAAGGTTTCACTAATCCAGCAGATCGTCATAAGATATGCAAGTTAAAGAAGTCCATTTATGGACTTAAGCAAGCATCAAGAAGCTGGAATATTCGTTTTGATGAATCAGTCACCGAATTTGGTTTCATCAAGAACGAGGATGACCCGTGTGTATATAAGAGGTTTAGTGGGAGCGTGATTACTTTCCTAGTCCTCTACGTCGATGACATCTTGATCATTGGAAATGACATTCCTGAAATGCATGCTGTGAAGGCATGGCTAAGGAAATGTTTCCAGATGAAAGATCTAGGAGAAGCTGCCTATGTGTTAGGTGTGAAGATCTACAGGGATAGATCTAAGAGGCTTCTCGGGCTGTGCCAGAGTACTTACATCGATAAAGTCCTGGAGAGATTTCATTTAGAGAATTCTAAACGAGGATATCTTCCAGTCAGACATGGTCTGAATCTTTCAAAGAGTCAGTGTCCACAAACACAGACTGAGAAAGATGAAATGGACAATACGCCTTATGCTTCGGCTATTGGTTCCATTATGTATGCGATGTTGTGTACTCGCCCAGACGTCGCTTACGGGTTAAGCGTGACCAGTCGTTTTCAAAGTAATCCAGGTTTGGCGCACTGGATTGCAGTCAAGAACATCCTAAAATATCTGCGGAGGACCAAAGATATGTTCTTGATATATGGTGGTCAGGAAGAACTCAGTATAGAGGGATATACTGACGCTTCGTTCCAGTCTGACCAGGATGATTTCCGATCGCAATCAGGCTATGTTTTTAGCTTGAATGGAGGAGCAGTGGTGTGGAAGAGTTTCAAACAGTCAACTGTTGCTGATTCCACAACAGAAGCCGAGTATGTTGCAGCCTCGGAAGCATCCAAGGAGGCAGTGTGGATTCGTAAGTTCGTGAGAGAACTTGGTGTTGTTCCTTCGAGTGCAGATCCTTTGGTTATCTTCTGTGATAACACTGGAGCAATCGCACAAGCAAAGGAACCACGGTCGCACCAGAAGTCCAAGCACATACAGAGACGGTTTCATTTGATCAGGGAGATCATAGATCGTGGCGAGATCAAAATCTGCAAGGTTCATACAGATGACAATCTGGCAGACCCGCTTACCAAGCCTCTGGCGCAGCAGAAGCATGAGAAGCACTGTAATAACATGGGTTTGAGATTTCTCAACCATTAGATTAAGTGCAAGTGGGAGATTGTTGGGGTATGCCCTTAAGGCTAATGTTTGAGGCCATGGGAATGTATCAGTATCATGTAATAAACTGTTATGTTTATAAAGGCATGGTTATTATTCAGTTGTTTACATTGTCTGCTGCAATATATGTTCTTCTGAATAATGTCTCAAAGCTGTTCAGCTAGGCTAACATGCTATAAGTCCTTAGTCGAGATATCTTGGTGAACATGAGACAGCCTTGATATGGTTGAGACTAATATGTGTTCTAATCTTATAGGATGCTTCGAGCATGGAATAAGATGTAGACTCATGGGTACATTGGATGTACTGGACAGACCCTACTAGGATGTTCAATTGTTTGTCACAATGTGAATATTCCTTGAATATGACAAGTGGCACATTTCCTCTGACTTGAGATCGCTTGTGTTTTCTGAATGATGATTGTCATCATTTTGAGGTAGTTCAATATCATTTGAAACATAATGGTTATAGACTATCTTGGATGGTGAGCTTGAATCAGGTTAGGGCACTAGTGATAGACATAGGATTGCCGTCTCCTTGTTTAAGGAGTGTGATGTTCTAAAGGGGCCCCCTGGATGAGATGATTGAGAGAGTGTATGGCCATACCCAGGTGACAGTGTTCATCTGTTCTAATCATGCTCATCATATTGGAGTTACAAGCTTGACAGGCTTGTCCAATAAGAACATCCAGTGGCAAAGGAAATATGTATGCTTTGTGAGTTGATTCACACTTGTGCTGTATTTTGGGTGTAGTCTTGGAAGACTCTTTTCTTTATATCGGGAGACAGTGATGTGTTGCTAGATACCCCTCACTGATCGTGATAATGAGAATTATCGTTACCGACATTTAAAGAAAACCCTCAGGGTCGCACAATTTGATGATATGGCTTACTTAAGTTAGATCGTGTGGACTGAATTGTTTGGGTTCAGTTTAAAGGGATTTAATCTCTGATCGTAAGTGAGATCTGGTCTGATCATGTTTGATTGATTAGGGCATTAGATCGGTAAGCTTTGATCGAGAGAATGGATGCTAGATTGGTCAGATCAGGAGCATCAAAGAGATCGACGGTTAGATCTGGAGCCTTAGGGTTTAATTTGATCTAAGCCTTGTCGCTTGGCTTATTTGGTTTTTGGACCGAACCAACATGAACCGGCTCATGGATGAGCGCATGGTTCAAGGGTGAAGTGAGTTGCGATTGGGGTAAACCCATGACCGCAAGTGGTGAAGTGGTATGCTATTTTTAGATAGCACTTCCCTACGTGACCACGACTCACGATTCACGCCTTTCTCTCTTGTCGTTTGATGCTCATCTCTCGCTCTAGAGCATCCATCTCTCGGGGTTTTTGCATTCGAGAAAGAGAGAGGTTGACGAAAAGGAGGAAGAAAATCGCCAAGCAAAGAAGATCTCCTTCCCTTCCATTCGAGAAGAACACCTTGACGCCTTGCTAGCACAAGGAGCATCAAGGAGTAGGCACATCTTTCATCTTGTGTGCGCATCTTCAGGAGGAGAGCGGCATCACTCTCTGCTTCCAAGGCGCCATCTAGAAATGGCTATGGTATGGTTCTATCTCATCTATGCAATCGGTTTTGTTAATCATATAACATGAAAGATCCTAAGAAACCCTCTCCGCTGCGTTCTCCCTTAATATGCGCCTCACTTGGGTTTCGCCCCCCCTTATCTGGGGACCTTTCAGAAATCAGATGCCCAAGGAAACTGATCTTTTCTAGCCAAAACTCACACTTACTAGCCTTGGCATATAATCGGTTTTTCCTCAGAATCTCCAGCACTCTGCGCAAGTCACTGACATGATCCGAAGTAGTCCGAGAGTACACCAAGATATCATCTATGAAGACTACCACACAAGAATCGAGCAATTCATGAAATACCCTGTTCATCAAATCCATGAAGACAGCAGGTGCATTCGTCAGTCCAAAAGGCATAACTAGAAATTCGAAATGCCCATACCTGGTCCTGAAAGCAGTCTTAAATATATCCTCATCCTTGACCCTAAGCTGGTAATACCCTGATCTCAGATCAATCTTAGAGAACACTGTAGCTCCCTGTAATTGATCAAATAGATCATCAATTCTGGGGAGAGGATACCTATTCTTGATAGTCACTTGGTTCAGTTGCCTGTAGTCTATACACATCCTCAGGGTTCCATCCTTCTTCTTTACGAACAGCACTGGTGCTCCCCAGGGAGAAGCACTAGGCCGGATGTAACCTTTCTCCAGCAAATCCTCCAGTTGCTTCTTAAGTTCGGCCAACTCTGAGGTAGCCATGCGGTAAGGAGCTCTGCAGATAGGTGCAGTACCTGGCACCAACTCAATACCAAACTCTACCTCTCGTATTGGTGGCAAGCCTGAAAATTCCTCAGAGAACACATCAGGAAACTCTTGCACCACCGCCATCTGAGTCAAATCAGAAGTAGAATCATCCTGCACCTTTACATGCGCAATATAACCCTTACACCCACTAGCAAGTAACTTTCTGGCCTGCAGGAAAGATATCACATGTGGTCCTTGGTCTGATACCAGACCTCTCACAAAAAGCCGATTCCCATCTAGTAGATTCAAGGTGATTACTTTCTCAAAGCAATCCACAGTGGCATGATGCGAGGATAACCAATCCATACCTAGGATGACATCATAGTCTTGCATGTCTAAAAGGATTAGATCTACAAGAAACTCATAACCCTCTACATGCACTACACAATCGGCACAAACAGTGTCTGTAGATGATGATTTTCCTAAGGGAGTACTTACAGACACAACATAATCCAGCACCTTAGGTAATACAGGTAAACATGCAGCAAATTTAACAGATACAAAAGATAAATTTGCACCAGGGTCAAATAAGATGCGAGCTAACTGATCGAATACAAATAAAGTACCTTCCACTACAGATCGGGAAGCCCGTGTATCCTTCTCAGCCACAGCATAAACTCGAGTCTGGACTGTAGGCTTATCTGTGCCTCTCTGCTGCATCTCAGGCTCTTTGCAGTCTTTGATCATGTGCCCAGGTTTCTTACACCTGAAGCATACACCATTCTTCTTATAACAATCCCTCATCAGATGTCCTTTGAGCCCACAATGATGACAAATCCGATGCTCAGTGTTACCGTTCTTTACATCCCTGGACTGCTGCGGTGCATCCCTGGACTGCTGCGGTGCCTTGTGAGAGTAAGGCTTATACCTGCCCTTCTTGTAGTCCTTATGCTTAGGGTACTTCTTACCCTTGCCGCCACCACCATACTGAGGAGCTGCCGCCTCAGCTGCAGGAATCACAGTCACGGTCCTCTCAGATATGTACCTCTCGATGGTGCGTGCTCGCCCAACAGTCTCACTATATGTCTCCAAGTGCTGAGCACCAACCTGCTCTCGAATGTCCCATCTGAGACCTCTGAGAAACTTGGTAGCCCTCCTCTTTTCAGTGTTTATCAGGTGAGGAGCATACTTTCCCAACTTAGTGAACTGCAACTCATACTGGTCCACAGTCAGATCACCCTGCTCCAGGTGAATAAATTCCACCTCTCGGTCCTCAACCAAGCTATCAGGGAAATACTTCTAGTTAAATTGAGACAAGAAGTAGGGCCAATTCACTGTTTCATGTCTTTCCACAGCTAGCCTCACCACGCCCTTCCACCACTCATCTGCGTCACCACGCATCATATAGGTGGCCAGACACAGCTTGTCCTCATCTGAGCAACGCATGACTTGAAAAATCTTTTCCAAGCACAACTGCCAGTTCTCTGCAGTACTTGATTCTGAGCCCCCATAAAAGGAACTAGGACCCAATTTCTGGAATTCACTCACTAGCGAGGCATAGCGCCTGTGAGCGTCTTCCCGATAGTCATTCCCCACCGCCCGAGTGGTAGTCTGAGATCTCTCCTGAGTCAATTGCTGCAAGAGCTGCTGTTGCGCTTCTTGATGCTGAGTCTGTTGCTGCTGCAGCATCTGAGCTTGCCTCTCTATCATGGCACCCTGTTGCCGTACCATGCCTGTTAGAGCCTCAATGGTTCTCGTGAGATCTGAGGTCTGCTCACCCTCGCTGCTAGCATTTCCTCTGGATCGCACCATCTTAAATTCCTACACACACACACCATAGTAAGGAAAACAAACATAAACCTATCAGGTGTCTAGCAATACACAAACATGTTTTCCCCCGAACAAAGTTTTAGCTAGCCAACTGCCTCTGATACCATTCTGTCACATCCCGTTATCTTAACCCCAAACAAGCAACACAATTCACAAAGGAACAGGATGTTATCATACAAGATCGATGCACATGCTAAGTAAAACCAAGTTCAGGAAAAGTCGATCTGAAAATTTTTGAGAATCCACACATCGAAAATCCACGAAACACAATTTCATAAATGTACCTGCCACCACGCAATCCTTGCACTAGACATATGCAAGGCAGCAGTTATATCAAAGCCATATAAAATCCGTAAAATCCATAAATCACATAAGGGTACCTGCCACCAGGCAATACTTGCACTAGACATATGCAAGTTCACATTTATATCAAATCTGATCGCAAATACAAACCGACTCGAAAGTTCGAAGCAAAACCACAATATCGATTCAATAAATTCATATAACTAACATCAATGTTATCAAACACCGAAAACAGGCCAAAGCCCTCGGTGACACAAAAATCAAAATCTCAAAACTGCCACAACCGGCAACACTGGTTCACAAAGTTTAGCCACAACCGGCCCCAGTTAACTAAGCACAAAAGTCTTATACATCAAACCAGCATAATATCCATATCAACACAAGTCCCATATAAAACGCTAACTCAGGTAGTGCGCCCCTGTTCTACACCTGAAAATATTGAGGGGTGAGCTACACAGCCCAGTGAGTAGATAGTCTCACTCGACCATCCATAACATACACTCAAAGATACATGCAGATTGTTTTAAAAAATCTTTAGCAGAACATTATGTCAACATATAACTAAAATAAAGAATCAGAAAATCAAGAACAGAACTCATAAAAATAATTAGATGTATAGGCATCACACAAATATCACACTAGAGTAACCAAAGTTCTAGAGCCATACTCTAAACCAACTAAACACACCAACCACTTAGTCGTTGTCCAGCATAAATCAAGAGTGACCACTATGGTCCAACCCGGCTCTGGCCTAAGCACTGGGAGAAGCCTGCAAATCACATGCAACACAAACATGGACAGTGTGTAGACTCAAGAGGTGATCCCCATCCGGTCAAGATGTGATACCTTGATCTACACCACCCCATAACACAAAAATCTAAGAGTCTAAGAGTGATAATATCAAGAGGTGGCCCCTGTCCGACCAAGACATGGCACTTTGCATCAATCACTCGTTCTCCCAAAGGGTTCCTTATCTGGACAACCACTAGACACATCTTATATCTTATTCACAAAAGTGGACTCCTAAGTGTTGACCAAACTCTAGGATAGTCATTTTTATCACAATAATCACAACAGGCAGGCTGAACATCAACCCCCTCACATATCACAATACACAGGGCTGAAATCTCAAACCCTTAACATGTCACATACAGACTATCCCTTGAGTACACAGTTACACTTAGCCTTAGTCCTAACCATAATGGGTACACAGACCACGACACATAACATTTGAAACCACATAATCATATAATGTTTTGTAGAGTCCTTAGGTTTCATGCTGATCAGTTTGGTTTAACCTTGCTAAATTATCACCCAAGTTTCTCAAACAAAAATACATGGCCATAAATATAACATGCTGCACATAGGGAAACAATCATGAATCCTATGACATTTTTAGCATTTATCAGGCATCCATAAAATTCCAATAATACCACATGTAGTCCAAGGTTTCTTAGTATATTATCTACTTACAATTTAAAATCCTAGTTAATAAGATTTTCATGCTCAAAAATCACTAATTTAAGGCTACCTAAACTCCATATAAGAATACCTTAAATTTCATGTTGCAGAATTTCGGTTTTCCTGATAGATACACCTTTGCAAAATTTCGGTTTTCATGATAGATACACCTTTGCAAAATTTCGGTTTTCATGATAGATATACCTTTGCAAAATTTCGGTTTTCATGATAGATATACCTTTGCAAAATTTCGGTTTTCATGATAGATACACCTTTGCAAAATTTCGGTTTTCATGATAGATACACCTTTGCAAAATTTCGGTTTTCATGATAGATACACCTTTGCAAAATTTCGGTTTTCAACATAGTGAAGTCTTGAGTTTCGGTTTTTAGCATGATAAAATTTCCAATCAACCAAATGTATCATCTAACACAACCAAATTGATAGAATTCGAATAAGACACCCCACTCACCTATTATCTTGAACCGTGAACACCAAGATGATCCAAAAACTCGTCTAAGGCCTTGAAATTCCACCAATGTCGCCACCAATGGAAGAAGAAGCGCCACCAAACACCAAAGAACGCCGGCCAAGGGAAAAGGAAGAGGAAGAAGGGGAAATTCGTCCAAGCCTCCAAGAGATCGCCCAAGCCTTCAAGAAATCGCCTAAGACGCCAACTTCTTTGCCCTAGCCGTCCACCCCCCCTCTTGGATCTTTGGTTTTTAAATTTTCAAACCCGCTAACTAATTAATTCGAATAGGGTTTATGAATTATCCCACTTACTGATTAATTCAAATTTTAAACCCAAAATCCATCTAACTTAAGTGTAAACCCAATAACCCATAATTAATTATTCACTTAAGCGAAAATCCAATAAGGATTTAATTAACATCCAATAAGCTCTAATTAATTAATTACTAGAGTCAAAATCCATTAAGACTTAAATTAATATCCACTAACCCTTTGCCACTAATTTATAACTAACCCCTTAAGGTTTTTAGAGATAAAATTCTCCCCCATCCTAGGGTTGACGAAATTAGAACATAGCATCCTAGGGTTGACAAAATTAAAACATAGAAACATATCACAGTCAAAGATTTAAATCAAGAATAATACTTACAAGGAATTAAAATTCTTGGATCTTACACTTATTGGACAAGCGTGTCAAGCCTGTGGCTCCAATATGATGAGCATGATTAGATCAGATGAACATAGTCACCTGGGTATGGCCATACACTTTCTCAATCATCTCATTCAGGGGGGCCCCTTTAGAACATCACACTCCTTAAACAAGGAGACCGCAATCCTGTATCTATCACTAGTGTCCTAACCTGACTCATGATCATCATCCAAGATAGTCTATAATCATTATGTTTCAAATGATATTGAACTACCTCAAAACAATGACAATCATCATTTAGAAACACAAGTGATCTCAAGTCAGAGGACATGTGCCACTTGTTGCAAACAAGGATTATTCACATTGTGACAAGCAATTGAATATCCTAGTAGGGTCTGTCCAGTACATCCAATGTACCCATGAGTCTACATCTTATTCCATGCTCGAAGCATCCTATAAGATTAGAACACATATTAGTCTCAATCATATCAAGGCTGTCTCATGTTCACCAAGATATCTCGACTAAGGACATTACAGCATGTCAGCCTAGCTGAACAGCATTGAGACATTATTCAGAAGCACACTTATTGCAGCAGACAATGTAACATACTGAATAACAACCATTGCCTTTATAAACATAAGAGTTTATATATATACATGATACGGATAGAATCCCAAGGCCTCAAACATTAGCCTTAAGGGCATACCCCAACAATCTCCCACTTGCACTTAATCTTAATGGTTGAGAAATCTCAAACCCATATTATTACAGTGCTTCTCATGCTTCTGCTGCGCCAGAGGCTTGGTAAGCGGGTCAGCCAGATTGTCATCTGTATGAACCTTGCAAATTTTGATCTCGCCACGATCAATGATCTCCCGGATCAAGTGAAACCTCCTCTGTATGTGCTTGGACTTCTGGTGCGACCGTGGTTCCTTTGCTTGTGCTATTGCTCTAGTGTTATCACAGAAGATAACTAAAGGATCTGCACTCGAAGGAACAACACCAAGTTCTTGAACGAACTTACGAATCCACACTGCCTCCTTGGATGCTTCCGAGGCTGCAACATACTCGGCTTATGTTGTGGAATCAGCAACAGTAGACTGTTTGAAACTTTTCCACACCACTGCTCCTCCATTCAAGCTAAAGACATAGCCTGATTGCGATCGGAAATCATCCTGGTCCGACTGGAACGAAGCGTCAGTATATCCTTCAATACTGAGTTCTTCCTGACCACCATATGTCAAGAACATATCTTTGGTCCTCCGTAGATATTTTAAAATGTTCTTGACCGCAATCCAGTGTGCCTGACTTGGATTACTTTGGAACCGACTGGTCATGCTTAACCCGTAAGCGACGTCTGGGCGAGTACACAACATCGCATACATTATGGACCCAATAGCCGAAGCATAAGGCGTATTGTCCATTTCATCTTTCTCAGTCTGTGTTTGTGGACACTGACTCTTTGAAAGATTCAGACCATGTCTGACTGGAAGATATCCTCTTTTAGAATTCTCTAAATGGAATCTCTCCAGGACTTTATCGATGTAAGTACTCTGGCACAGCCCGAGAAGCCTCTTAGATCTATCCCTGTAGATCTTCACACCTAATACATAGGCTGCTTCTCCTAGATCTTTCATCTGGAAACATTTTCCTAACCATGCTTTAACAGCATGCAGTTCAGGAATATCGTTTCCAATGATTAAGATATCATCGACGTAGAGGACTAGGAAAGTAATCACGCTCCCACTAAACCTCTTATATACACACGGGTCATCTTCATTCTTGATGAAACCAAACTCAGAGATTGATTCATCAAAACGAATATTCCAGCTTCTAGATGCTTGCTTAAGTCCATAAATGGACTTCTTTAACTTGCATATTTTATGACGATCTGATGGATTAGTGAAACCTTCTGGTTGTGTCATATACACATCCTCATCCAGATTTCCATTAAGGAAAGCTGTCTTCACATCCATTTGCCAGATCTCATAATCATAATATGCTGCTATCGCGAAAAGAATCCGAATAGACTTGAACATGGCTACAGGAGAGAAAGTTTCATCATAATCTATCCCGTAGATTTGTTTGAAACCTTTCGCAACTAGCCTGCCTTTATAGGTAACCACGTTACCATCCATGTCAATCTTCTTCTTGAAGATCCATTTACAGCCTATAGGGATTACTCCCGGAGGCGGATCAACCAAATCCCAGACTTGGTTATCTGACATGGAGTCCATCTCGGCTCGCATAGCTTCAATTCATCTCGCTGACTCCGGTCCACTGACCGCATCCGCATAAGTGAGGGGTTCATCATTATCAATGATGTAGACTCCGTCATAGCGCTCAGGCTGTCGACGGATCCTTCCCGATCTTCGCGGTTCCTGTGATATCTGAGCCTCAGGTTGTTCAATAACCTGTTCTACCGGCTCAGGCTCATCCAACTGTGCTTGACTACTTTGTCCTTCCTCTGGATTCTCATCCAGCTTTATTTCTCTCCCACTGTCTTCTTGCAGAAGAAACTCCTTCTCAAGAAAAACTGCCGTCCGAGCAACAAATACTTTGTTCTCTTTGGGATCGTAGAAATAATAACCCTTAGTTTCCTTAGGGTAACCGACAAAGATACATTTCTCAGATCTGCTCTCCAGTTTCCCAGAGGCGAGCTTTTTGACATAAGCCTCGCAACCCCAGATCTTAACAAATGTCAAGCTAGGCTGTTTCCCATACCATAACTCATATGGAGTCTTAGAAACTGCCTTGGATGGCACTCGGTTTAGTACCTTTGCAGCTGTTTCCAGTGCAAATCCCCAAAAGGAGTAAGGTAGAGTAGCCTGACTCATCATAGAACGAACCATATCTAGTAAGGTTCTGTTCCTCCTCTCGGACACACCATTCCATTGCGGTGTTCCTGGCGGAGTGAGCTGTGAGATAATCCCACACTCCTTCAGATAGTCAATAAACTCTCGACTTAGGTATTCACCACCTCGATCAGAACGAAGTGCCTTGATATTTCGGCCTAGCTGATTCTGTACTTCATTTTTGAACTCTTTGAACTTGTCAAAAGATTCACTCTTATGTCTCATTAGATAGACATATCCATACCTACTGAAATCATCAGTGAAGGTAATGAAGTATGAATAGCCACCTCTGGCATGTTTACTAAATGGCCCACACACATCACTGTGTATAAGGTCAAGTAAACCTGAAGCCCTTTGACCTTTGTGAGGAAAAGGAGCCTTCGTCATTTTACCCATTAAACAAGCTTTGCATGTATCAATCTCCTCATAGGAGAATGATCCCAGCAGTCCATGATCATGCAACCGCTTAATGCGTTTCTTGTTAATATGGCCTAAACGACTATGCCATAGCAAGGTGCTGTCATCAGCATACTTGGCTTTCTTATTATCAATGTTTTGTATAGAATATTCCATGTTCAACATGAATAACCCATTGTTAATTGAACCAGTAGCATAAACAATATTATCAAGAGTAAGATAACACTTTGAAATCTTGCATTCAAAGGAAAACCCTTTCCTGACAAGAGCAGGAATAGAGATAATATTTTTGGTAATACTGGGTACAAAGTAACAATTGTTTAATTCTAATACAATGCCAGATGGTAATGAGATGTAATAATCCCCTACAGCAACAGCAGCAACCCGTGCCCCGTTTCCAACTCGTAGGTCCACCTCATGCTGTCCCACCTGTCTTCTTCTCTTGAGTTCCTGTACATTTGAACAAATGTGAACTCCACATGCAGTGTCCAACACCCATGAAATAGAAGAAGAAGATATCATGACCTCAGTCACAAATATACCTGAGTCAGAAGCTATGCTTCCCTTCTTGTCTCCTTGGAGCGCTTTACAGTCCTTTTTCCAGTGACCCAGCTGGCCACAGTGGAAACATCTGTTGTCCTTTGACCGCTTCACCTTCTGTTTCAGAGCCTTACTGTAGTTCTTGACAGGGGCTTTGCCCTTCTTCCCCTTCTTCTTGTTCCTGGAGGGGAACATCAAGACAGAGGTTGAAGGCTTTCCCTTCAGAGTCTCCTCCGTAGTCAAGAGCATATTCAGCAACTCTGCCGGAGTACAGTCGATCTTGTTCATATTAAAATTAATAATGAACGCATCGAAAGAGGCCGGGAGAGACTGCAGAATAATGTCTACAGCAAGCTCCTGGTTGATGGTATGCCCCAGTTTCTCTAGAGCCTCCTTGTGCCCAATCATCTTGAGCACATGAGCTCCCACTGGACTCCCTTCAGCCAGTTTGCTCTGAAAGAAAAGCTTGGTCAGATTATAGCGTTCAGTCCTCGCCTGTGCAGCATACAACATCTTGAGGTTTGCTATAATTTATATAGCAGACATATCCTCATGCTGACGCTGCAGTGGTGGCGTCATAGACGCTAGCATCAGGCAAGCGACATCAATGCTATCATTGACATGCTTTTCATAGGCATCGCGAACCGCCCTTGCGGCGTTCGCAGCGGGTTGAGGCGGTATAGCCGTCTCGAGGACATACAGTTTCCTCTCTGCCTTAAGAACAATCTTAAGGTGTCCGTACCAGTCCGAGAAGTTTGGCCCAGCAAACTTCTCCCTTTCCAGTAGGGATCGCACATTGAAGCTCATGGTGTTCGTTGCTGCAGGAATCTACAACAATGCAAGAACAGCAAGGTCAGTATCAATGTTTAGAATCAATCCAGGACTTAAGAAAGATTCTTTTCTCACTATTTTATCTGGCTGAAAAATCCAGCAAAACAGCCCGAAAGAGTAACACTCTTTTAGTGAGATGGGATCCAGATTTCATACTTGGTCTCCGCGTCCCGCTCAGGCGAGATAAGATGCACAGAGAGTACAAGCACTAATTTCTGGTAGGCAGTCCCTTGCCAATCGCCAACCCGTGCGATTCCCCTTCATCTGGGCAATCCAGTAGACTGTGCCAACTGAGTTGGTACAACACAGTCTCTGATCCCACAGATGGCTGCCTCCATATAGCTACCATATGCCCCATATGTAGCCTACATGGTCAAGCTGACCCGACCTACTCCCTAGACCACCACGTGCTATGCTGAGCAACGAGAAGCGATAAATCCCTTCTCTGTAACACGCAGGTGAAATCACACACCGTCTGAAGATAGATGGACGTGCCCACTGAGCACGGCTCCAACGATAGTCAGAACAGTGAGGTTTCGTGTCAGAAGGCTATCGAGCTTAATATTTTAGCGTTGGATTTTAACGGTCTTTTAATCTTCTTAACTATCATGCAAACCCTATGGTGATAGCAGAAGATAAATAAATCATGCAATTCTAATTATTCAAACAATAAAAGAAAGCATGATGATCTTATGTGGTAAACGCCCATAAAGCCTAGGTAAGACCTTAAGTTATCTTAAGTCTTCATTTGCTTCTTGGGTCTTTTGCCTCTCATCTGGCCCAGACCAGGGCCCAAGCGCCCTTTGCAGCTCAGGTGCCCCCACCAGGTATATGCGCCTGTCCTAGGGTCAAACCCTAGACTTCCCAACTGGTCAAGCCTCAAGCTGCAAGCGCCTCATCCATGTGTGCTTTGAGCTCTTGTCTGATTAAAAGTACATTTCAATCTATCTAGACAAGATTGACTCGCAGGTCAATTACATTTTATAAATTAATTTAAAAGTGATGCACAGATCACAATAATATTAATTTACAATTTTATTCCAGGCACACAGGCCCCAGCACAGCACACAATAAAAGGGCAACCCACACAAGATGAAATAAACAAGCACATGGCATCAAATCAACATGTGATCCATCAACAAAATAAAATTTTTCAAAATCCCATCGGAATCAATTTTATTTGTCTTATTTCCCCTACTACCTTACAACGGTACATCAATAGGGATCCACTCATCATATCTAGTCAGATCCACTGCCCTTGCATGCACCAAGTCCTAACTGACTTGAGTTGACCTAATGGTCAACCATGCATGCGCCAAGGGCTGAACTGCCTTCATGAGTTCTAGCAAGCGGGTGTGACCCCGGGCCTAACTCATGCGCATTCAATGGTTGTCTCAACCAGACCTCGCTACACGCCCTTGATGCAGTCGACCTATAGCCACCTCGTGCTTGCGCACAGGTGCTATCTGGTCAACCCATCTAGGCTGTCAGATGGTCTGATCAGACTATTTGGATCCATCTTAGAAGATGATTTCAACCCTACTAACCCGTCTAAGGGTTTATAGCAAGGGCATAGATCTAGGTGAGCGCGCAAGTGATGTAGGTTTGTGACAAAACATTAACATGCGCCAATACATGCGCCAAGAGTGACATACTTCATATTTGCACAGATAAACATGCATGTAACCCTTTCGCATGATCATAAGCCTAGATCTTTACAACTAAAACATGGATCACAAAGCATCAAGCAATCATAAGCTTCATACCAAAAACATCCTCTGATACCAATTGAAAAGGTCCCCTTCAAGGGGGAGCGCAAGGGGGTGAAACCCTAAATGGGGGCACATTGAAAATTTTGCAGCGGATGCAAGGGTTTCATAGGATCGCAAGTAAGAGCATATGATCAACTTAACCAACTAAGATCATACCATAGCCATTGTGTGGGTGACGACTTGGAAGCAAGAGAACAAAATAGATCTCCTCCAAACGGCGCGCACACAAGATGAAGTCGGCCACTCTTTGAGATCCTTGTGCTAGCAAGGTTCTTCAAAGGTACTTGTCGTATGGAAGGGATGAGATGTCTCCTTCTTGGCCGAGAGCTCCTTGTCCAAAGCCTCTCTTCCTCGTCAACCTCCTCTACACGAGAGTGCAAGTTTTCCACACGAGAAGAGGGGAACGTATTTGCGTTTTGGCGTTGAGAGGAATCGGCATTGAAGACATTCCAAAAATGGAACATCATTAAGCCATGCGCTCATGCCAACCCAAAAACGCATACTAGCATTGAACCAAGCGTTCACCTTTGTGAACCGGTTCAAGCCAAAACGTCCCAATCGAATTTGGTTCATAAACCAAATCAAAATAGCCCAAGCCATTTGGTCTAGACCATAGTAAACCCTAAGGTTCCAGATCTAACCGTTCATCTCTTTGATGCTCCTGATCTTACCGATCTAGCATCATCTCTCTCGATCGAAGCTTACCGATCTCAAGCCCTAATCAATCAAACATGATCAGACCAGATCTCACTTACAATCAGAGTCTATATCCCTTTAAACTGAACCCAAACAATTCAGTCCACACGATCTGACTTAAGTAAGCCATATCATCAAATTGTGCGACCCTAAGGGTTTCCTTTAAATGTCGGTAACGATAACTTACGTTATCACGATCAGTGAGGGGTATCTAGCAACACATCACTGTCTCCCGATGTAAAGGAAAGAGTCTTCCAAGACTCCACCCAAACAACAGCACAAGAGTGAATCAACTTCACGAGGCATGCATGTTTCCTTTGCCACTGGATGTTCTTATTGGACAAGCGTGTCAAGCCTGTGGCTCCAATATGATGAGCATGATTAGAACAGATGAACACTGTCACCTGGGTATGGCCATACACTTTCTCAATCATCTCATTCAGGGGGGGCCCTTTAGAACATCACACTCCTTAAACAAGGAGACGGCAATCCTGTATCTATCACTAGTGTCCTAACCTGACTCATGATCATCATCCAAGATAGTCTATAATCATTATGTTTCAAATGATATTGAACTACCTCAAAACAATGACAATCATCATTTAGAAACACAAGTGATCTCAAGTCAGAGGACATGTGCCACTTGTTGCAAACAAGGATTATTCACATTGTGACAAGCAATTGAATATCCTAGTAGGGTCTGTCCAGTACATCCAATGTACCCATGAGTCTACATCTTATTCCATGCTCGAAGCATCCTATAAGATTAGAACACATATTAGTCTCAATCATATCAAGGCTGTCTCATGTTCACCAAGATATCTCGACTAAGGACATTACAGCATGTCAGCCTAGCTGAACAGCATTGAGACATTATTCAGAAGCACACTTATTGCAGCAGACAATGTAACATACTGAATAACAACCATTGCCTTTATAAACATAAGAGTTTATATATATACATGATACGGATAGAATCCCAAGGCCTCAAACATTAGCCTTAAGGGCATACCCCAACAGGCCAAACTTCTCAGACTGGTACGGACACCTTAAGATTGTTCTTAAGGCTGAGAGGAAACTGTATGTCCTCGAGACGGCTATACCGCCTCAACCCGCTCCGAACGCCGCAAGGGCGGTTCGGGATGCCTATGAAAAGCATGTCAATGATAGCATTGATGTCGCTTGCCTGATGCTAGCGTCTATGACGCCACAGCTGCAGCGTCAGCATGAGAATATGTCTGCTATAGAAATTATAGCAAACCTCAAGATGCTATATGCTGCACAGGCGAGGACTGAACGCTATAATTTGACCAAGCTTTTCTTTCAGAGCAAACCGACTGAAGGGAGTCCAGTGGGAGCTCATGTGCTCAAGATGATTGGGCACAAAGAGGCTCTAGAGAAACTGGGGCATACCATCAATCAGGAGCTTGCTGTAGACATTATTCTGCAGTCCCTCCCGGCCTCTTTCGATCCGTTCATTATTAATTTTAATATGAACAAGATCGACTGCACTCCGGCAGAGTTGCTGAATATGCTCTTGACTACAGAGGAGACTCTAAAGGGAAAGCCTTCAACCTCTGTCTTGATGTTTCCTTCCAGGAACAAGAAGAAGGGGAAGAAGGGCAAAGCCCCTGTCAAGAACTACAACAAGGCTCTAAAACAAAAGGTCAAGCGGTCGAAGGAATACAGATGTTTCCATTGTGGCCAGCTGGGTCACTGGAAAAAGTGAAAGTCCCCACAAGGGGGTGAAACCCTAAAGCATTGGCGCATATGGAAGATGCAAGCAGCGGAAAGGGGGTTTCTAGATCTTGCATGCTATATGATTAACAAAAGGAACCCGATTGCATATAGAGAAGGATCATACCATAGCCATTTCTAGATGGCGCCTTGGAAGCAAAGATCAAACTGGATCTTCTCCAGAGGTGACGCACACAATTGATGTCGCCTACTCCTCCTTGCGATCCTTGTGCTAGCAAGGTCCAAAGATGTCTTGGTCGAGTGAAAGGGAAAAGAAAGAACTTCTTGGCTTGGCGATTTTTCCTTATCGTCTCTTCCTCTCCACCACGCGAGAATGCCCCAAGAGCCAAAGCCAAGTTGGCGACAAAGCGTGAAGGCGTGAAGAGGGAGGACGTGAAAACGTGGTCACGTTGAGAAGTGCTATCCAAAAATAGCATATAACTTCTCCACATGCGATCTTGGGTTTACCCCAATCGCAAAGTCCACTTCACCCATGAACCATGCGCTCATTCATGAGCCGGTTCACTTGAATTTGGTTCAATAACCAAATAAACCAAGCCATAATTCCAGATCACATTAAAACCCTAAGGTATTTGATCTGACCGTTCATCTCTTGATGCTCCTGATCTCACCGATCCAGCATCCATTCTCTCAATCGAAGCTTACCGATCTTAAGCCCTAATCAATCAAACATGATCAGACCAGATCTCACTTACAATCAGAGATTAAATCCCTTTAAACTGAACCTAAACAATTCAGTCCACACGATCTGACTCAAGTAAGCCATATCATCAAATTGTGCGACCCTGAGGGTTTCCTTTAAATGTCGGTAACGATAACTCACGTCATCACGATCAGTGAGGGGTATCTAGCAACACATCACTGTCTCCCGATATAAAGAAAAGAGTCTTCCAAGACTACACCCAAAAATAGCACAAGTGTGAATCAACTCACTAGGCATGCATATTTCCTTTGCCACTGGATGTTCTTATTGGACAAGCGTGTCAAGCTTGTAACTCCAATATGACGAGCATGATTAGAACAGATGAACACTGTCACCTGGGTATGGCCATACTCTTTTCTCAATCATCTCATCCAGGGGGCCCCTTTAGAACATCACACTCCTTAAACAAGGAGACGGCAATCCTATGTCTATCACTAGTGCCCTAACCTGACTCAAGCTCACCATCCAAGATAGTCTATAATCATTATGTTTCAAATGATATTGACTACCTCAAAACAATGACAATCATCATTTAGAAACACAAGTGATCTCAAGTCAGAGGAAATGTGCCACTTGTCGCAATCAAGGAATATTCACATTGTGACAAGCAATTGAATATCCTAGTAGGGTCTGTCCAGTACATCCAATGTACCCATGAGTCTACATCTTATTCCATGCTCGAAGCATCCTATAAGATTAGAACACATATTAGTCTCAATCATATCAAGGCTGTCTCATGTTCACCAAGATATCTCGACTAAGGACTTTACTGCATGTCAGCCTAGCTGAACAGCTTTGAGACATTATTCAGAAGTACACTTATTACAGCAGACAAGGTAACAACCTGAATAACAACCATGCCTTTATAAACATAAGAGTTTATTACATGATACTGATACAATCCCAAGGCCTCAAACATTAGCCTTAAGGGCATACCCCAACAATCTCCCACTTGCACTTAATCTAATGGTTGAGAAATCTCAAACCCATATTATTACAATGCTTCTCATGCTTCTGCTGCGCCAGAGGCTTGGTAAGCGGGTCTGCCAGATTGTCATCTGTATGTACCTTGCAGACTTTGATCTCGCCACGATCTATGATCTCCCGGATCAAATGAAACCGTCTCTGTATGTGCTTGGACTTCTGGTGCGACCGTGGTTCCTTTGCCTGTGCTATTGCTCCAGTGTTATCACAGAAGATAACCAAAGGAACTGCACTCGAAGGAACGACACCAAGTTCTCTCACGAACTTACGAATCCACACTGCCTCCTTGGATGCTTCCGAGGCTGCAACATACTCGGCTTCTGTTGTGGAATCAGCAACAGTTGACTGTTTGAAACTTTTCCACACCACTGCTCCTCCATTCAAGCTAAATACATAGCCTGATTGCGATCGGAAATCATCCTGGTCCGACTGGAACGAAGCGTCAGTATATCCTTCAATACTGAGTTCTTCCTGACCACCATATATCAAGAACATATCTTTGGTCCTCCGCAGATATTTTAAAATGTTCTTGACTGCAATCCAGTGCGCCACACCTGGATTACTTTGGAACCGACTGGTCACGCTTAACCCGTAAGCGACGTCTGGGCGAGTACACAACATCGCATACATAATGGACCCAATAGCCGAAGCATAAGGCGTATTGTCCATTTCATCTTTCTCAGTCTGTGTTTGTGGACACTGACTCTTCGAAAGATTCAGACCATGTCTGACTGGAAGATATCCTCTTTTAGAATTCTCTAAATGAAATCTCTCCAGGACTTTATCGATGTAAGTACTCTGGCACAGCCCGAGAAGCCTCTTAGATCTATCCCTGTAGATCTTCACACCTAATACATAGGCTGCTTCTCCTAGATCTTTCATCTGGAAACATTTCCTTAACCATGCCTTAACCGCATGCATTTCAGGAATGTCATTTCCAATGATCAAGATATCATCGACGTAGAGGACTAAGAAAGTAATCACGCTCCCACTAAACCTCTTATATACACACGGGTCATCCTCGTTCTTGATGAAACCAAATTCACTGATTGATTCATCAAAATGAATATTCCAGCTTCTAGATGCTTGTTTAAGTCCATAAATAGACTTCTTTAACTTGCATATTTTATGACGATCTGATGGATTAGTGAAACCTTCTGGTTGTGTCATATACACATCCTCATCCAGATTTCCATTCAGGAAAACTGTTTTCACATCCATTTGCCAAATCTCATAATCATAATATGCTGCTATCGCGAAAAGAATCCGAATAGACTTAAACATGGCTACAGGTGAGAAAGTTTCATCATAATCTATCCCGTAGATTTGTTTGAAACCTTTCGCAACTAGCCTGCCTTTATAGGTAACCACGTTACCATCCATGTCAATCTTCTTCTTGAAGATCCATTTACAGCCTATAGGGATTACTCCCGGAGGCGGATCAACCAAATCCCAGACTTGGTTATCTGACATGGAGTCCATCTCGGCGCGCATAGCTTCAAGCCATCTCGCTGACTCCGGTCCACTGACCGCATCCGCATAAGTGAGGGGTTCATCATTATCAATGATGTAGACTCCGTCATAGCGCTCAGGCTGTCGACGGATCCTTCCCGATCTTCGCGGTTCCCGTGATATCTGAGCCTCAGGTTGTTCAATAACCTGATCTACCGGCTCAGGCTCATCCAACTGTGCTTGACTACTTTGTCCTTCCTCTGGATTCTCATCCAGCATTATTTCTCTCCCACTGGCCTCTTGCAGAAGAAACTCCTTCTCAAGAAATATGGCCGTCCAAGCAACAAATACCTTGTTCTCTTTGGGATCAAAGAAATAATAACCCTTAGTTTCCTTAGGGTAACCGACAAAGATACATTTGTCAGATCTGCTCTCTAGTTTCCCAGAGGCGAGCTTTTTGACAAAAGCCTCGCAGCCCCAGATCCTGATAAATGTCAAGCTCGGCTGTTTCCCATACCATAACTCATATGGCGTCTTTGAAACTGCCTTGGATGGCACTCGGTTTAGTACCTTTGCAGCTGTCTCCAGTGCAAATCCCCAAAAGGAATATGGAAGAGTAGCCTGACTCATCATAGAACGAACCATATCAAGTAACGTTCTATTTCTCCTCTCGGACACACCATTCCATTGCGGTGTTCCTGGCGGAGTGAGCTATGAGATAATCCCACACTCCTTCAGATAGTCAGTAAACACATGACTCAAGTATTCTCCACCTCGATCAGAATGAAGTGCCTTGATATTTCGGCCTAGCTGATTTTGTACTTCATTCTTGAACTCTTTGAACTTGTCAAAAGATTCACTTTTATGTCTCATTAAATAGACATACCCATATCTACTGAAATCATCAGTAAAGGTAATAAAGTACTGATAGCCACCTCTGGCATGTTTACTAAATGGCCCACACACATCACTGTGTATAAGGTCAAGTAAACCTGAAGCCCTTTGACCTTTGTGAGAAAAAGGTGACTTCGTCATTTTACCCATTAAACAAGCCTTGCATGTATCAATCTCCTCATAGGAGAATGATCCCAACAGTCCATGATCATGCAACCGCTTAATGCGTTTCTCGTTAATATGGCCTAAACGACTATGCCATAGCAAGGTGCTGTCATCAGCATACTTGGCTTTCTTAATATCAATCTGCTGTATAGAACTTTCCATGTCCAACATGAATAACCCATTGTTAATTGAACCAGTGGCATAAACAATATTATCAAAAGATAAAACACACTTTGAAATATTGCATTCAAAGGAAAATCCCTTCCTGACAAGAGCAGGAATGGAGATAATATTCTTAGTAATGCTGGGAACAAAGTAACAACTGTTTAGTTCCAATACAAGCCCAGATGGCAAAGAGATGAAATAGTCTCCTACAGCAACAGCAGCAACCCGTGCCCCGTTTCCAACTCGTAGGTCCACCTCATACTGTCCCACCTGTCTTCTTCTCATGAGTTCCTGTACATTTGAACAAATGTGAACTCCACATGCAGTGTCCAACACCCATGATATAGAAGAAGATGAAACCATGACTTCCGTCACGTATATACCTGAGCCAGAAGCGAAGCTTCCCCTCTTATCTCCTTGGAGCGCTTTACAGTCCTTTTTCCAGTGACCCAGCTGGCCACAGTGGAAACATCTGTATTCCTTGGACCGCTTAACCTTCTGCTTCAGAGCCTTGCTGTAATTCTTGACAGGGGCCTTGCCCTTCTTCCCCTTCTTCTTGTTCCTCGAAGGAACCATCAAGACAGAGGTTGAAGGCTTACCCTTCAGAGTTTCCTCAGTAGTCAAGAGCATATTCAGCAGCTCTGCCGGAGTACAATCGATTTTGTTCATATTAAAGTTAATGATGAACGCGTCGAATGAAGGCGGGAGAGACTGCAGAATTATGTCTACAGCAAGCTCCTGGTTGATGGTATGTCCCAGTTTCTCTAGAGCCTCCTTGTGCCCAATCATCTTGAGCACGTGAGCTCCCACTGGGCTCCCTTCAGCCAGTTTGCTCTGAAAGAACAGCTTTGTCAGATTATAGCGTTCTGTCCTCGCCTGTGCAGCATACAGCATCTTGAGGTTTGCTATCATGTCTATAGCAGACATATCCTCATGCTGACGCTGCAGCGGTGGCGTCATAGACGCTAGCATCAGGCAAGCGACATCAATGCTATCACTGACGTGCTTTTCATAGGCTTCCCGAACCGCCCTTGCGGCGTTCGGAGCGGGCTGAGGCGGTATCGCCGTCTCGAGGACATACAGTTTCCTCTCTGCCTTAAGAACGATCTTAAGGTGTCCAAACCAGTCTGAGAAGTTCGGCCCAGCAAACTTCTCCCTTTCCAGTAGGGATCGCACATTGAAGCTCATGGTGTTCGTTGCTGCAGGTATCTACAACAATGCAAGAACAGCAAGGTCAGTATCAATGTTAAGAATCAATCAGGACTTAAGAAAGATTCTTTTTCTCACTATTTTATCTGGCTAAAAAATCCAGCAAAATAGCCCGAAAGAGTAGAACTCTTTTAGTGAGATGGGATCCAGATTTCATACTTGGTCTCCGCGTCCCGCTCAGGCGAGATAAGATGCACAGAGAGTACAAGCACTAATCTCTGGTAGGCAGTCCCTGCCAATCGCCAACCCGTGCGATTCCCCTTCATCTGGGCAATCCAGCAGACTGTGCCAACTGAGTTGGTACAACACAATCTCTGACCCCACAGATGGCTGCCTCCATGCGCTACCATATGCGCCACATATGTAGGCTACATGGTCAAGCTGACCCGACCTACTCCCTGGACCACCACGTGCTATGCTGAGCAACGAGAAGCGATAAATCCCTTCTCTGTAACACGCAAGTGTAATCCCGCACCGTCTGAAGATAGATGGACGTGCCCACTGAGTGGGTACAACACGGCTCCAACGATAATCAGAACAGTGAGGTTTCGCATCAGAAGGCATACGAGCTTGATATTTTAGCGTTGGATTTTAACGGTCTTTTATCTTCTTCACTATCATTCAATTCCTATGGTGATAGCAGAAGATAAATAAATCATGCTGTTCTACTTATTTAAACAATAAAAGAAAGCATGGATCTTATGTGGTAAAAGCCCATAGCCCTAGTAAGACCTTAATTAACTTAAGTCTTCACTTGCTTTTCTTCATGGGTCTTTTGCTGCTCATCTGGCCCAAACCAGGGCCCAAGCACCAATTGCAACTCAGGTGCGCCCACCAGGGAAAATGCGCCTGGTCCCAGAGTCGAACCCTGGACCTCCCACCTGTTGGGGTATGCCCTTAAGGCTAATGTTTGAGGCCTATGGGAATGTAACAAGTATCATGTAATAAACTCTATGTGTTTATAAAGGCATGGTTGTTATTCAGTTAGCTACATTGTCTGCTGCAATATATGTTCTTCTGAATAATGTCTCAAAGCTGTTCAGCTGGGCTGACATGCTATTATGTCCTTAGTCGATATATCTTGGTAAACATGAGACAGCCTCGATATGGTTAAGACTAATATGTGTTCTAATCTTATAGGATGCTTCGAGCATGGAATAAGATGTAGACTCATGGGTACATGGGATGTACTGGACAGACCCTACTAGGATGTTCAATTGTTTGTCACAATGTGAATATTCCTTGATTAAGACAAGTGGCACATTTCCTCTGACTTGAGATCACTTGTGTTTTCTAAATGATGATTGTCATTGTTTTGAGGTAGTTCAATATCATTTGAAACATAATGATTATAGACTATCTTGGATGGTGAGCTTGAATCAGGTTAGAGCACTAGTGATAGACATAGGATTGCCGTCTCCTTGTTTAAGGAGTGTGATGTTCTAAAGGGGCCCCCTGGATGAGATGATTGAGAGAGTGTATGGCCATACCCAGGTGACAGTGCTCATCTGTTCTAATCATGCTCATCATATTGGAGTTACGAGCTTGACAGGCTTGTCCAATAAGAACATCCAGTGGCAAAGGAAATATGTATGCTTTGTGAATTGATTCACACTTGTGCTGTTTTTGGGTGAAGTCTTGGAAGACTCTTTCCTTGATATCGGGAGACAGTGATGTGTTGCTAGATACCCCTCACTGGTTGTGATAATGTAAGTTATCGTTACCGATGTTTTAAGGAAACCCTCAGGGTCGCACAATTGATGATATGGCTTACTTAAGTCAGATCGTGTGGACTGAATTGTTTCGGGTTCAGTTTAAAGGGATTTAATCTCTGATTGTGAGTGAGATCTGGTCTGATCATGTTTGATTGATTAGGGCTTGAGATCGGTAAGCTTCGATCGAGAGAAGAGATGCTAGATCGGTCAGATCAGGAGCATCATAGAGATCAACGGCTAGATCTGGAACCTTAGGGTTTTAATATGATCTAGGCCATGTCGTTTGGTTTATTTGGTAATTGAACCAAAATTAAATTAAACCAAAATGGTTCAAGCATTGGCGACAAGTTCACTTGGCGTGAACATGTTGGGCGGTTAGTGGTGCTATTTTTAGCAACCATGATCTCCACTTGGAGAGTCTCACGTTCGAAAGAGAGTGCTCTCTCCATTCTCGCCACTTGAACGCATTCCTCTTGTTTTTTCCGTGGGTGACGACGCCTTGGATTTGGAGGAGAAATCGGCAAAGAAAAGATCTCTTCATCCCTTTCTCATTTTCGATCAAAGACTTCTTTGGATCTTGCTAGCACAAGGATCGCAAAGAGGAGTAGGCGACATCAACTGTGTGCGTCACCTCTGGAGAAGATCTGCTTTGATCTTTGCTTCCTAGGCGCCATTCGAAATGGCTATGGTATGAGTTTTATCTCTTACATGCAATCGTTTCCATTTGGTTGATCATATCACATGAACCGATTCTTGAAACCCTAATCCGCTGCCCAAAAATTTTATGCGCCACTGCCTAGGGTTTTCGCTCCCCCTAGAAGGGGACCCCCCTTAGTTTAAGGGGTACTTTCAATTGGTATCAGAGGCTGATGTTTCATGCTTGTTTATGATTGCCATGATATGTCATATGATCCATGTATGCGCATTATAATAGATCTATAGGTTACATGCGATTATCTAAGTTGGCGAAAATTCATGATTTGTATAGATGTTATTTTCTCCATTGCGCATGTTGTTGTTGGCGCATGTTTTTGTAAGTTTTTCTAAAACCTTGATCACATGCGCGTTTCACCTTAGATCTAATGCTCCTACATTAAACCCTTAGATGGGTTATTAGGGTTGAAGTCACCCCCTAGGTTAGATCCAAACATGTCTGATCAGACTATCTGACAGCCTGAATGGGTCGACCAGTTAGCACCTTGGCGCATGCCTGTGGTGGCTATAGGTCGACTGCAGACAGGTGTGTAGCGATGTCTGATTGAGACAACTGATGAACGCACCTGAGTTAGGCCCGGGGTCACGCCCGCTTGCCAGACCTCAGTGTGGTCGTTCAGCCTTGGTGCATGCATGGTTGACCTTTTGGTCGACTCAAGTCAGTTAGGACTTGGTGCATGCTAGGGCAGTGGATCTGACTAGGTTGGATGAGTGGATCCCTAGTAATGGACCATTGTAAGGTTGTGGGGCAAATAAGGAAAAATTAATAAAAAAAAAAATCGATCCCAAGGGGTTTTTTAAAAATTTATTTTTCCTGACTGGATCACATGATGGTTGTTGCATCTGCTTGTTTATTTAGTCTTATGTGGGCTGCCCGTTTTTAATGCGTGCTGTGCTGGGGCCTGCGTGCCTGGATTATATGTTGTAAATTAATTTTCTTTATGTGATCTGCGTATCACAATTTTAATTAATTTATAATGTGAAAGTGACCTGCGTGTCACTCTTGTCTAGATAGTTAAATTTGTAATTTAATTAGACAAGAGCACAATGCACACTTGGCAGAAGCGCATGCAGCAGTGGCTGGACCAGGTGGGAGGTCTAGGGTTCGACCCTAGGACCAGGCGCAAATTCCTGGTGGGCGCACCAGAGCTGCAGTTGGCGCTTGGGCCCAGGTTTGGGCCAGATGAGCAGCTAAAGACCCATAAAGAGCAAGTGTAGACTTAAGTTAGGTTAAGGTCTCACTAGGGCTATGGGCTTTTACCACAATAGACACATGCTTTCTTTTATTGCTTTATATTAGAATTGCATGAGTAAATTTATCTTCTGCTATCACCATAGGAATTGCATGATAGGCAAGAAGATAAAAGACCGTTAAAATCCAACGATTAAATATCAAGCTCGTAAGCCTTCTGACGCGAAACCTCACTGTTCTGATTATCGTTGGAGCCGTGTTGTACCCACTCAGTGGGCACGTCCATCTATCTTCAGACGGTGCGGGATTACACCTGTGTGTTACAGAGCAGGGATTTATCCCTTCTCGTTGCTCAGCATAGCACATGGTGGTCCAGGGAGTAGGTCGGGTCAGCTTGACCGTGTAGGCTACATATGTGGCGCATATGGTAGCACATGGAGGCAGCCATCGGTGGGGTCAGAGATTGTGTTGTACCAACTCAGTTGGCACAGTCTGCTGGACTGCCCAGATGAAGGGGAATCGCACGGGTTGGCGATCGGCAGGGACTACCTACCAGAAACTAGTGCTTGTACTCTCTGTGCATCTTATCTCGCCTGAGCGGGACACGGAGACCAAGTATGAAATCTGGATCCCATCTCACTAAAAGAGTTCTACTCTTTCGGGCTGTTTTGCTGGATTTTTCACGCCTGATAAAATAGTGAGAAAAAGAATCTTTCTTAAGTCCTGATTGATTCTTATACATTGATACTGACCTTGCTGTTCTTGCATTGTTGTAGATACCTGCAGCAACGAACACCATGAACTTCAATGTGCGATCCCTACTGGAAAGAGAGAAGTTTGCTGGGCCGAACTTCTCTGACTGGTTTGGACACCTTAAGATCGTTCTTAAGGCAGAGAGGAAACTGTATGTCCTCGAGACGGCGATACCGCCGCAGCCCGCTCCGAACGCCGCAAGGGCGGTTCGGGAAGCCTATGAAAAGCACGTCAATGATAGCATTGATGTCGCTTGCCTGATGTTAGCGTCTATGACGCCACCGCTGCAGCGTCAGCATGAGGACATGTCGGCTAGAGACATGATTACAAACCTCAAGATGTTGTATGCTGCACAGGCGAGGACTGAACGCTATAATTTGACGAAGCTCTTCTTTCAGAGCAAACTGGCTGAAGGGAGCCCAGTGGGAGCTCACGTGCTCAAGATGATTGGGCACAAGGAGGCTCTAGAGAAACTGGGGCATACCATCAACCAGGAGCTTGCTGTGGACATTATTCTGCAGTCTCTCCCGCCATCATTCGACGCGTTCATTATTAATTTTAATATGAACAAAATCGATTGTACTCCGGCAGAGCTGCTGAATATGCTCTTGACCACTGAGGAAACTCTGAAGGGTAAGCCTTCAACCTCTGTCTTGATGGTTCCTTCCAGGAACAAGAAGAAGGGGAAGAAGGGCAAGGCCCCGGTCAAGAATTACAGCAAGGCTCTGAAGCAGAAGGTGAAGCGGTCTAAGGAATACAGGTGTTTCCACTGTGGCCAGCTGGGTCACTGGAAAAAGGACTGTAAAGCGCTCCAAGGAGATAAGAGGGGAAGCTTTGCTTCTGGCTCAGGTATATTCGTGACTGAGGTCATGTATTCTTCTTCTGTATCATGGGTGTTGGACACTGCATGTGGAGTTCACATTTGTTCAAATGTGCAGGAACTCAAGAGAAGAAGGCAGGTGGGACAGCATGAGGTGGACCTACGCGTTGGAAACGGGGCACGGGTTGCTGCTGTTGCTGTAGGAGACTACTTCATTACTTTACCATCTGGAATTGTATTGGAACTAAACAGTTGTTATTTTGTTCCCAGTATAACTAAAAATATTATCTCCATTCCTGCTCTTGTCAGGAAGGGGTTTTCCTTTGAATGCAATATTTCAAAGTGTGTTTTGTCATATGATAATATTGTTTATGCAACTGGTTCAATTAATAATGGGTTATTCATGTTGGACATGGAAAGTTCTATACAGAATGTTGATATTAAGAAAGCCAAGTATGCTGATGACAGCACCTTGCTATGGCATAGTCGTTTAGGCCATATTAACGAGAAACGCATTAAGCGGTTGCATGATCATGGACTGCTGGGATCATTCTCCTATAAGGAGATTGATACATGCAAAGCTTGTTTGATGGGTAAAATGACGAAGTCACCTTTTCCTAATAAAGGTCAAAGGGCTTCAGGTTTACTTGACCTCATACACAGTGATGTGTGTGGGCCATTTAGTAAACATGCCAGAGGTGGCTATCAGTACTTCATTACATTTACTGATGATTTCAGTAGATATGGGTATGTCTATCTGATGAGACATAAGAGTGAATCTTTTGACAAGTTCAAAGAGTTCAAGAATGAAGTACAAAATCAGCTAGGCCGTAATATCAAGGCACTTCGCTCAGATCGAGGTGGTGAATACCTAAGTCATGCATTTACTGACTATCTAAAGGAGTGTGGGATTATCTCACAGCTCACTCCACCAGGAACACCGCAATGGAATGGTGTGTCCGAGAGGAGAAATAGAACGTTACTTGATATGGTTCGTTCTATGATGAGTCAGGCTACTCTTCCATACTCCTTTTGGGGTTTTGCGCTGGAAACAGCTGCAAAGGTACTAAACCGAGTGCCATCCAAGGCAGTTTCAAAGACGCCATATGAGTTATGGTATGGGAAACAGCCGAGCTTGACATTTATCAGGATCTGGGGTTGCGAGGCTTATGTTAAAAAGCTCGCCTCTGGGAAACTAGAGAGCAGATCTGACAAATGTATCTTTGTCGGTTACCCTAAGGAAACTAAGGGTTATTATTTCTTCGATCCCAATGAGAACAAGGTTTTTGTTGCTCGGACGGCCATATTTCTTGAGAAGGAGTTTCTTCTGCAAGAGGCCAGTGGGAGAGAAATAAAGCTGGATGAGAATCCAGAAGAAGGACAAAGTGATCAAGCACAGTTGGATGAGCCTGAGCCGGTAGAACAGGTTATTGAACAACCTGAGGCTCAGACATCACGGGAACCGCGAAGATCGGGTAGGATTCGTCGACAGCCTGAGCGCTATGACGGAGTCTACATCATTGACAATGATGAACCCCTTACTTATGCGGATGCGGTCAGTGGACCAGAGTCAGCGAGATGGCTTGAGGCTATGCGCGCCGAGATGGACTCCATGTCAGATAACCAAGTCTGGGATTTGGTTGATCCGCCTCCGGGAGTTATCCCTATAGGCTGTAAATGGATCTTCAAGAAGAAGATTGACATGGATGGTAACGTAGTTACCTATAAAGGCAGGCTAGTTGCGAAAGGTTTCAAACAAATCTACGGGATAGATTATGATGAAACTTTCTCACCTGTAGCCATGTTTAAGTCTATTCGGATTCTTTTCGCGATAGCTGCATATTATGATTATGAGATTTGGCAGATGGATGTGAAAACAGCTTTCCTTAATGGAAATCTGGATGAGGATGTGTATATGACACAACCAGAAGGTTTCACTAATCCAGCAGATCGTCATAAAATATGCAAGTTAAAGAAGTCCATTTATGGACTTAAACAAGCATCAAGAAGCTGGAATATTCGTTTTGATGAATCAGTTACTGAATTTGGTTTCATCAAGAACGAGGATGACCCGTGTGTATATAAGAGGTTTAGTGGGAGCGTGATTACTTTCCTAGTCCTCTACGTCGATGATATCTTGATCATTGGAAACGACATTCCTGAAATGCATGCTGTTAAGGCATGGCTGAGGAAATGTTTCCAGATGAAAGATCTAGGAGAAGCAGCCTATGTGTTAGGTGTGAAGATCTACAGGGATAGATCTAAGAGGCTTCTCGGGCTGTGCCAGAGTACTTACATCGATAAGGTCCTGGAGAGATTTCACTTAGAGAATTCTAAGCGAGGATATCTTCCAGTCAGACATGGTCTGAATCTTTCTAAGAGTCAGTGTCCACAAACACAGACTGAGAAAGATGAAATGAACAATACGCCTTATGCGCTACCATATGCGCCACATATGTAGGCTACATGGTCAAGCTGACCCGACCTACTCCCTGGACCACCACGTGCTATGCTGAGCAACGAGAAGCGATAAATCCCTTCTCTGTAACACGCAGGTGTAATCCCGCACCGTCTGAAGATAGATGGACGTGCCCACTGAGTGGGTACAACACGGCTCCAACGATAATCAGAACAGTGAGGTTTCGCATCAGAAGGCATACGAGCTTGATATTTTAGCGTTGGATTTTAACGGTCTTTTATCTTCTTCACTATCATTCAATTCCTATGGTGATAGCAGAAGATAAATAAATCATGCTGTTCTACTTATTTAAACAATAAAAGAAAGCATGGATCTTATGTGGTAAAAGCCCATAGCCCTAGTAAGACCTTAATTAACTTAAGTCTTCACTTGCTTTTCTTCATGGGTCTTTTGCTGCTCATCTGGCCCAAACCAGGGCCCAAGCACCAATTGCAACTCAGGTGCGCCCACCAGGGAAAATGCGCCTGGTCCCAGAGTCGAACCCTGGACCTCCCACCTGTTGGGGTATGCCCTTAAGGCTAATGTTTGAGGCCTATGGGAATGTAACAAGTATCATGTAATAAACTCTATGTGTTTATAAAGGCATGGTTGTTATTCAGTTAGCTACATTGTCTGCTGCAATATATGTTCTTCTGAATAATGTCTCAAAGCTGTTCAGCTGGGCTGACATGCTATTATGTCCTTAGTCGATATATCTTGGTAAACATGAGACAGCCTCGATATGGTTAAGACTAATATGTGTTCTAATCTTATAGGATGCTTCGAGCATGGAATAAGATGTAGACTCATGGGTACATGGGATGTACTGGACAGACCCTACTAGGATGTTCAATTGTTTGTCACAATGTGAATATTCCTTGATTAAGACAAGTGGCACATTTCCTCTGACTTGAGATCACTTGTGTTTTCTAAATGATGATTGTCATTGTTTTGAGGTAGTTCAATATCATTTGAAACATAATGATTATAGACTATCTTGGATGGTGAGCTTGAATCAGGTTAGAGCACTAGTGATAGACATAGGATTGCCGTCTCCTTGTTTAAGGAGTGTGATGTTCTAAAGGGGCCCCCTGGATGAGATGATTGAGAGAGTGTATGGCCATACCCAGGTGACAGTGCTCATCTGTTCTAATCATGCTCATCATATTGGAGTTACGAGCTTGACAGGCTTGTCCAATAAGAACATCCAGTGGCAAAGGAAATATGTATGCTTTGTGAATTGATTCACACTTGTGCTGTTTTTGGGTGAAGTCTTGGAAGACTCTTTCCTTGATATCGGGAGACAGTGATGTGTTGCTAGATACCCCTCACTGGTTGTGATAATGTAAGTTATCGTTACCGATGTTTTAAGGAAACCCTCAGGGTCGCACAATTGATGATATGGCTTACTTAAGTCAGATCGTGTGGACTGAATTGTTTCGGGTTCAGTTTAAAGGGATTTAATCTCTGATTGTGAGTGAGATCTGGTCTGATCATGTTTGATTGATTAGGGCTTGAGATCGGTAAGCTTCGATCGAGAGAAGAGATGCTAGATCGGTCAGATCAGGAGCATCATAGAGATCAACGGCTAGATCTGGAACCTTAGGGTTTTAATATGATCTAGGCCATGTCGTTTGGTTTATTTGGTAATTGAACCAAAATTAAATTAAACCAAAATGGTTCAAGCATTGGCGACAAGTTCACTTGGCGTGAACATGTTGGGCGGTTAGTGGTGCTATTTTTAGCAACCATGATCTCCACTTGGAGAGTCTCACGTTCGAAAGAGAGTGCTCTCTCCATTCTCGCCACTTGAACGCATTCCTCTTGTTTTTTCCGTGGGTGACGACGCCTTGGATTTGGAGGAGAAATCGGCAAAGAAAAGATCTCTTCATCCCTTTCTCATTTTCGATCAAAGACTTCTTTGGATCTTGCTAGCACAAGGATCGCAAAGAGGAGTAGGCGACATCAACTGTGTGCGTCACCTCTGGAGAAGATCTGCTTTGATCTTTGCTTCCTAGGCGCCATTCGAAATGGCTATGGTATGAGTTTTATCTCTTACATGCAATCGTTTCCATTTGGTTGATCATATCACATGAACCGATTCTTGAAACCCTAATCCGCTGCCCAAAAATTTTATGCGCCACTGCCTAGGGTTTTCGCTCCCCCTAGAAGGGGACCCCCCTTAGTTTAAGGGGTACTTTCACCACCTGGTCTAGCCACTGCTGCATGCGCCTCTGCCAAGTGTGCTCTGTGCTCTTGTCTGATTAATTTACAAATTAATCTATCTAGACAAGATTGACACGCAGGTCAATTACATTTTTATAAATTAAATAAATGTGATGCGCATATCACAATTAAAAATTAATTTACAAAATTAAAGTCCAGGCACGCAGGCCCCAGCACAGCACACATTTAATATGGGCAGCCCACATAAGAATAAATAAACAAACATAGGCATCAATCAACATGTGATCCAATCAAGAAAATTAAATTTTTGAAAAACCCCATAGGCATCAATTTTAATTTCCTTATTTGCCCTACATCCTTACAACGGTCCATTACTAGGGATCCACTCATCCAACCTAGTCAGATCCACTGCCCTTGCATGCACCAAGTCCTAACTGACTTGAGTCGACCAAAAGGTCAACCATGCATGCGCCAGGGCTGAACAACCACAATGAGGTCTGGCAAACGGGTGTGACCCCGGGCCTAACTCATGTGCGTTCATAGGTTGTCTCAATCAGACATCGCTACACGCCTGTCTGCAGTCGACCTATAGCCACCAGGTGCTTGCGCACAGGTGCTATCTGGTCAACCCATCAAGGCTGTCAGATGGTCTGATCAGACTGTCTGGATCTAACCTAGGGGATGACTTCAACCCTAGTAACCCGTCTAAGGGTTTACAGTAAGGCCTTAGATCTAGTGTGAGTCGTGCAAGTATTTAAGTTTTTAAGAAAACCAACAACATACAAGCGCCAACTGAAGGTAACCTCATACATGCGCCATAAACAAAATACAAGTTTCGCCTATGATAACTTAACATGTATTTTTGCATGTAATACAGATCTAAGCATTGTTCGCAAACAAGGATCACAAAATGGCTTGCAATCATAAAACATGCATGAAACCTAGGCTCTGATACCAATTGAAAGTCCCCACAAGGGGGTGAAACCCTAAAGCATTGGCGCATATGGAAGATGCAAGCAGCGGAAAGGGGGTTTCTAGATCTTGCATGCTATATGATTAACAAAAGGAACCCGATTGCATATAGAGAAGGATCATACCATAGCCATTTCTAGATGGCGCCTTGGAAGCAAAGATCAAACTGGATCTTCTCCAGAGGTGACGCACACAATTGATGTCGCCTACTCCTCCTTGCGATCCTTGTGCTAGCAAGGTCCAAAGATGTCTTGGTCGAGTGAAAGGGAAAAGAAAGAACTTCTTGGCTTGGCGATTTTTCCTTATCGTCTCTTCCTCTCCACCACGCGAGAATGCCCCAAGAGCCAAAGCCAAGTTGGCGACAAAGCGTGAAGGCGTGAAGAGGGAGGACGTGAAAACGTGGTCACGTTGAGAAGTGCTATCCAAAAATAGCATATAACTTCTCCACATGCGATCTTGGGTTTACCCCAATCGCAAACTCCACTTCACCCTTGAACCATGCGCTCATTCATGAGCCGGTTCACTTGAATTTGGTTCAATAACCAAATAAACCAAGCCATAATTCCAGATCACATTAAAACCCTAAGGTATTTGATCTGACCGTTCATCTCTTGATGCTCCTGATCTCACCGATCCAGCATCCATTCTCTCAATCGAAGCTTACCGATCTTAAGCCCTAATCAATCAAACATGATCAGACCAGATCTCACTTACAATCAGAAATTAAATCCCTTTAAACTGAACCTGAACAATTCAGTCCACACGATCTGACTCAAGTAAGCCATATCATCAAATTGTGCGACCCTGAGGGTTTCCTTTAAATGTCGGTAACGATAACTCACGTCATCACGATCAGTGAGGGGTATCTAGCAACACATCACTGTCTCCCGATATAAAGAAAAGAGTCTTCCAAGACTACACCCAAAAACAGCACAAGTGTGAATCAACTCACTAGGCATCCATATTTCCTTTGCCACTGGATGTTCTTATTGGACAAGCGTGTCAAGCTTGTAACTCCAATATGACGAGCATGATTAGAACAGATGAACACTGTCACCTGGGTATGGCCATACTCTTTTCTCAATCATCTCATCCAGGGGGCCCCTTTAGAACATCACACTCCTTAAACAAGGAGACGGCAATCCTATGTCTATCACTAGTGCCCTAACCTGACTCAAGCTCACCATCCAAGATAGTCTATAATCATTATGTTTCAAATGATATTGACTACCTCAAAACAATGACAATCATCATTTAGAAACACAAGTGATCTCAAGTCAGAGGAAATGTGCCACTTGTCGCAATCAAGGAATATTCACATTGTGACAAGCAATTGAATATCCTAGTAGGGTCTGTCCAGTACATCCAATGTACCCATGAGTCTACATCTTATTCCATGCTCGAAGCATCCTATAAGATTAGAACACATATTAGTCTCAATCATATCAAGGCTGTCTCATGTTCACCAAGATATCTCGACTAAGGACTTTACTGCATGTCAGCCTAGCTGAACAGCTTTGAGACATTATTCAGAAGTACACTTATTACAGCAGACAAGGTAACAACCTGAATAACAACCATGCCTTTATAAACATAAGAGTTTATTACATGATACTGATACAATCCCAAGGCCTCAAACATTAGCCTTAAGGGCATACCCCAACAAAAAGGACTGTAAAGCGCTCCAAGGAGACAAGAAGGGAAGCATCGCTTCTGGCTTAGGTATTTTTGTGACTGAAGTCATGATATCTTCTTCTTCTATTTCATGGGTGTTGGACACTGCATGTGGAGTTCACATTTGTTCAAATGTACAGGAACTCAAGAGAAGAAGACAGGTGGGACAGCATGAGGTGGACCTACGAGTTGGAAACGGGGCACGGGTTGCTGCTGTTGCTGTAGGAGAATATTACATCTCATTGCCATCTGGACTTGTATTAGAACTGAACAATTGTTATTTTGTACCTAGCATTACCAAGAATATTATCTCCATTCCTGCTCTTGTCAGGAAAGGGTTTTCCTTTGAATGCAAGACTTCAAAGTGTTATCTTTCTCTTGATAATATTATTTATGCTACTGGGTCAATTAACAATGGGTTATTCATGTTGGACATGGAATGTTCTATACAAAATATTGATAATAAGAAAGCCAAGTATGCTGATGACAGCACCTTGTTATGGCATAGTCGTTTAGGCCATATTAACAAGAAGCGCATTAAGCGGTTGCATGACAATGGACTGCTGGGATCATTCTCCTGTGAGGAGATTGATACATGCAAAGCTTGTTTAATGGGTAAAATGACGAAGGCTCCTTTTCCTCACAAAGGTCAAAGGGCTTCATGTTTACTTGACCTTATACACAGTGATGTGTGTGGGCCATTTAGTAAACATGCCAGAGGTGGCTATTCATACTTCATTACCTTTACTGATGATTTCAGTAGATATGGGTATGTCTATCTAATGAGACATAAGAGTGAATCTTTTGACAAGTTCAAAGAGTTCAAGAATGAAGTACAGAATCAGCTAGGCCGAAATATCAAGGCACTTCATTCTGATCGAGGTGGAGAATACCTAAGTCGAGAGTTTACTGACTATCTGAAGGAGTGTGGGATTATCTCACAGGTCACTCCGCCAGGAATACCGCAATGGAATAGTGTGTCCGAGAGGAGAAATAGAACCTTACAGGATATGGTTCGTTCGATGATGAGTCAGGCTACTCTACCTTACTCCTTTTGGGGATTTGCACTGGAAACAGCTGCAAAAGTACTAAACCGAGTGCCATCCAAGGCAGTTTCAAAGACTCCATATGAGTTATGGTATGGGAAACAGCCGAGCTTGACATTTATCAAGATCTGGGGTTGCGAGGCTTATGTCAAAAAGCTCGCCTCTGGGAAACTGGAGAGCAGATCTGATAAATGCATCTTTGTCGGTTACCCTAAGGAAACTAAGGGTTATTATTTCTACGATCCCAAAGAGAACAAGGTATTTGTTGCTCGAACGGCCATTTTTCTTGAGAAGGAGTTTCTTCTGCAAGAAGCCAGTGGGAGAGAAATAAAGTTGGATGAGAATCCACAGGAAGCACAAAGTAGTCAAGCATAGTTGGATGAGCCTGAGCCAGTAGAACGGGTTATTGAACAACCTGAGGCTCAGATATCACGGGAACCGCGAAGATCGGGAAGGATCCGTCGACAGCCTGAGCGCTATGACGGAGTCTACATCATTGATCATGATGAACCCCTCACTTATGCGGATGCGGTCAGTGGACCGGAATCAGCTAGATGGCTTGAAGCTATGCGCGCCGAAATGGACTCCATGTCAGATAACCAAGTCTGGGATTTGGTTGATCCGCCTCCGGGAGTAATCCCTATAGGCTGTAAATGGATCTTCAAGAAGAAGATTGACATGGATGGTAACGTGGTTACCTATAAAGGCAGGCTAGTTGCGAAAGGTTTCAAACAAATCTACGGGATAGATTATGATGAAACTTTCTCTCCTGTAGCCATGTTCAAGTCTATTCGGATTATTCTTGCGATAGCAGCATATTACGATTATGAGATCTGGCAAATGGATGTGAAGACTGCTTTCCTTAATGGAAAACTGGATGAGGATGTGTATATGACACAACCTGAAGGTTTCACCAATCCATCAGATCGTCATAAAATATGCAAGTTAAAGAAGTCCATTTATGGACTTAAACAAGCATCAAGAAGCTGGAATATTCGTTTTGATGAATCAATCTGTGAATTTGGTTTCATCAAGAATGAAGATGACCCGTGTGTATATAAGAGGTTTAGTGGGAGCGTGATTACTTTCCTAGTCCTCTACGTCGATGATATCTTAATCATTGGAAACGATATTCCTGAACTGCATGCTGTTAAAGCATGGTTAAGAAAATATTTCCAGATGAAAGATCTAGGAGAAGCAGCCTATGTATTAGGTGTGAAGATCTACAGGGATAGATCTAAGAGGCTTCTCGGGCTGTGCCAGAGTACTTACATCGATAAAGTCCTGGAGAGATTTCATTTAGAGAATTCTAAAAGAGGATATCTTCCAGTCAGACATGGTCTGAATCTTTCAAAGAGTCAGTGTCCACAAACACAGACTGAGAAAGATGAAATGGACAATACGCCTTATGCTTCGGCTATTGGATCCATTATGTATGCGATGTTGTGTACTCGCCCAGACGTCGCTTACGGGTTAAGCGTGACCAGTCGATTCCAAAGTAATCCAGGTCAGGCGCACTGGATTGCAGTCAAGAACATTTTGAAATATCTTCGGAGGACCAAAGATATGTTCTTGATATATGGAGGTCAGGAAGAACTCAGTATTGAAGGATATACTGACGCTTCATTCCAATTGGACCAGGATGATTTCCGATCGCAATCAGGCTATGTTTTTAGCTTGAATGGAGGAGCAGTGGTGTGGAAAAGTTTCAAACAGTCAACTGTTGCTGATTCCACAACAGAAGCCGAGTATGTTGCAGCCTCGGAAGCATCCAAGGAGGCAGTGTGGATTCGTAAGTTCGTGAGAGAACTTGGTGTCGTTCCTTCGAGTGCAGTTCCTTTGGTTATCTTCTGCGATAACACTGGAGCAATGGCACAAGCAAAGGAACCACGGTCGCACCAGAAGTCCAAGCACATACAGAGAAGGTTTCACTTGATCCGGGAGATCATTGATCGTGGTGAGATCAAAATCTGCAAGGTTCATACAGATGACAATCTGGCTGACCCGCTTACCAAGCCTCTGGCGCAGCAGAAGCATGAGAAGCACTATAATAATATGGGTTTGAGATTTCTCAACCATTAGATTAAGTGCAAGTGGGAGATTGTTGGGGTATGCCCTTAAGGCTAATGTTTGAGGCCTTGGGACTCTATCAGTATCATGTATAAACTCTAAGTTTATAAAGGCAATGGTTGTTATTCAGTTTGTTACATTGTCTGCTGCAATAAGTGTGCTTCTAAATAATGTCTCAATGCTGTTCAGCTTGGCTGACATGCTGTAATGTCCTTAGTCGATATATCTTGTTGAACATGAGACAGCCTTAATATGATTGAGACTAATATGTGTTCTAATCTTGTAGGATGCTTCGAGCATGGAATAAGATGTAGACTCATGGGTACATTGGATGTACTGGACAGACCCTACTAGGATATTCAATTGCTTGTCACAATGTGAATAATCCTTGTTTGCAACAAGTGGCACATGTCCTCTGACTTTAGATCACTTGTGTTTCTAAATGATGATTGTCATTGTTTTGAGGTAGTTCAATATCATTTGAAACATAATGGTTATAGACTATCTTGGATAATGATCATGAGTCAGGTTAGGACACTAGTGATAGATATAGGATTGCCGTCTCCTTGATTGGAGTGTGATGTTCTAAAGGGGCCCCCCTGGATGAGATGATTGAGAAAGTGTATGGCCATACCCAGGTGACTATGTTCATCTGATCTAATCATGCTCATCATATTGGAGTTACAAGCTTGACACGCTTGTCCAATAAGAACATCCAGTGGCAAAGGAATCATGTATGCCTAGTGAAGTGGATTCACACTTGTGCTGTGGTTTGGGTGTAGTCTTGGAAGACTCTTTCCTTTATATCGGGAGACAGTGATGTGTTGCTAGATACCCCTCACTGATCGTGATAACGTAAGTTATCGTTACCGACATTTAAAGGAAACCCTCAGGGTCGCACAATTTGATGATATGGCTTACTTAAGTCAGATCGTGTGGACTGAATTGTTTGGGTTCAGTTTAAAGGGATTTAGACTCTGATTGTAAGTGAGATCTGGTCTGATCATGTTTGATTGATTAGGGCTTGAGATCGGTAAGCTTCGATCGAGAGATTTGATGCTAGATCGGTGAGATCAAGAGCATTCAGAGATGAACGGTTAGATCTGGAACCTTAGGGTTTACTATGGTCTAGACCAAATCGCTTGGGCTGATTTAATTTGGTCTTGGACCAAAATTCAATTGAACCGGCTCATGTATGAGCGCATGGTTCAAAAGGGAGTGAGATAAGCGCTTGGTTCACTTTGAAGTGAACGCATAACCGCTTGAGACATTAAGGCTTACTATTTTTAGAAGCCATGTCTTAACGTTCAAATGGAACGTTTCTCACGTCGCCTATGATCTCCTCTCGACGTCTCCTCTCTCGAAGAGAGATAGAGTCTTCACGCCAAGGAGGTTACTCGGCCAAGCAAGAGAGATCTCATCATCCTCACGCGACAAGGACCCTTTAAAGCGCTTTGCTAGCACAAAGGATTCAAAGGAGCAAGCCATCTTCGTTTGTTGTGTGCGTCACCTTTGGAGAAGGAGCGTTTGCGTCTTTGCTTCCAAGGCACCATCCAATCGATGGCATTGGTATGATCTCCTTTTTGATCTCTATCGATCTATACAAGCATTTATATATGTTGATCATATGGCATGCAAAAGATGGAAAAGAAACCCTTGCTTCCGCTCGAAATTTGTTATATGCGCCTTATATTAGGGTTTCGCCCCTCCCCTTGAATTAGGGGACCTTTCAGCAAGGGGCCAAGATAGCTAGCTCTCAAACCCAACGGGTTCGGCCATGCCAACTTATGCCACTTAGCATGCATGCGCCAATGCTTCAAGTGATATGCACCACCCTAATCTTCTTCTTAGTTAAAAGCAAAAGAAAAGCGGCACGCAGGCCCCACAAGAGAACATCACAGACATGCAAAGGGGCTTGACTAATGACCACGACATCATGCACAATCAAGGCACTTACTCATGCAATTCTACATGCTCATGAAAAACATAAAATCTGAAATTTTACTTTTTCATAAAACAAGTTTCTTTTCCTCATCTTCTTATCACAATTCTTTTAGTTATTTGCGATTAACTTTTCATGATGATTTCATATATCCTTTCGGCTGGCAATTTTGTCAGATCAAGAGACCCGGCCAGTCCATAGACACAATGTCCATCCTACTTGACAAAACTACATGCACCTTTGATCTTAAATCATCCAAGAAAAATAACCCAAAAATACCATAAGAAATTGATTAGAGGATAGGAACAAGAAACCCTTAATTTTTCGTACTTAGAAAAATCATGCGCCATGTGAGTATGCAATTTTTGAAAAATTGAAGCATGGCATGTGAGCATGGAAAAGCATGAAAGAACATCATTCGACGCTCGCAAGTCACTCTGATACCACTGTTGGGAAACCCCAGGGATATTTTATAATTTTTCACAGAGATTACAAGTGCACAGCGGAAGAATATCCCCGAAATAGGCCGGTCCCAAAAACCCAGTGAAGATCGTCATGAGAGGGGGTCTACACGATGTGATAGTATGTCACGCCCCGGTGGAAGCCGGCTATTTCTAGCTCAGGGTTCCCCAGGGAGTAACAATATTGATAGGAACCAGAGAACTACAATAATCCAATATCATTTATTTAATAAACAATCCAATCTTAACATCTACAGTTTTATAACACAATATCTGAATACAACTATCCAAATTATCGACTGAATAAAATACAAAAGGCAACTATCTCAACTCGGGCTGGTATCTGCTATCTACTCTATCCCTCCCAAAAGCTAACTCTGTACCTGGAAGAGAAACAAAGGGAGTTAGCAAAATTGCTAAGTAGGAATCAACAAACATGGTGAGGGAATCAATTAACAAGATAATTCAATGACTGAAACAACAATATACAAATAATATAAAAATGTCGTGCAAATCATTAAGTTGGCCAATAGATCTCAATTAAGAGCTGCACTCATTTTCAGAGTGTTTCCACTGTTGCTCATGCAATGGAACGACTATCCTAAACAGCCCGGAGTGTTGCGTCCAACACTGACATCCGTAGTATTATCCTCAAGACAACTGGCGGTGCCGTACCGGCATCTCAGATAGTCCGATGCACGTCAGAACTATAACTCAGATAAACAGGCCACTGGAGAATAAATCATCCAGGTCAGTGGTCAAAATATATCACGACTTTATCATCTCAGATTTATAGCGGTTCCACATACTTATACGTCAATATCTCAGATACACAATTGTTCAACCAGACTCATAAGCCAATAAATCAGATATCTCAACACAGTTTCTTTTATCGTGCATACAGAAATAGAATATGACCAATGAACAAGATAAATGAGGTCAACAGGAATTCAGAAACAAATCAAGCAGATGAAGCAATCAGATATCAGTGTCAATCAATTCTATCATATGCATCATATATCAAACAAAAGGATTAAGTAGCAAATCCTATTATTGACACTATAAGAAAGGAGTAGGGTAAGATTCCTACCTCAATCGCTGTTATCCTGAATTCTTTTGAAAAGTCAACAAGTTTGTATATCAAACAATGCAAGCCGATTATTGGATCAACCACTCTGTAACAAGAATTTGTACATGAACTCTATCAATAAACATTCTAATTTGAAAACCAAAACTACCAACAGGTAGAACATAACCCTAAACCTAGAGAACCAGTCTCAGATCATATGAACCAGACCTAAAGCCTACTGAACCGAACACAATTGTACTGAACCGAGCAAATTCACCCTGAACCAAGTTAAACCGAGACTTCTAACTTCAATTACACAAAATATAAACCTCATATAAAGCTATACAGACTACCATTAGATAGGAAATTTAATTACCTTTCCAATGACTACCTGAACCGGCCCGGATTCGACCAAATAGGGGTCGAACCGGTCAACATTCAATAACTGACCAACTTGAAATTGAACCGCTCAGCGGTTCAAATCAATTTCAAAACAGCCGATGGTTTATTTCAAAATAAACCGAACCCAAAACTTAAATAAAACTCGAACCGGTTTAAATCGATTTCAACATAGCCGACGGTTTATTTCTAAATAAACCGCCAAACCCTAAAATCGAACCTGGTCCAGCCATTCGAACCGCGCCGCCCGACCGCCGCCCCGCAAGGCTGCCGGACTCGCGTCCGCTGCTTGCGCCGGCGAGCTCGCGAGAACGCGTCGAACATCGGATCGACTCTAAATTTCTCCAGAAGATTTATAACAACGAAACGAAGCTCCTCGATGAACTTCGGAGAGATTTCGACGCCCAGTCGAAGCTCTCGAAATAGACGAAAGTATCGACGGTGGCGCCGTCACAGTCGATACTCAAAACTCAACCAAAGCCCAACAGAACTTCACGAAAACTTTAGGAAAGGAAGTATACCTTGCTATGGAGTTGTATCGTAGCCCAGAACACAGAGATCGCCGTCGATGAAGGCGCTGGATGGCTGGAACACGAGGCGGCGCCGCTCGAACTCCGACGACGAGTTTGAGCGCGATTTCTCCTTCCTGGCAGCGTTTCGAGGGGTGAAGATGTTCAAGGGTTCGAATCGAATCGACGAGAGCAGAAGCCCCATTATATATAGGCAAAACGTGTTCCATACGGCGAGAACGCGGCGGCGACCAAATCGCCGCAAAGATCGGGGAAGACGACGAGTTCACTCGTCGCCCTAATTTAATTCACAAATCGAATAAATAAAAATCTCAGCGTTTTAATATTAAAATGCGAATTAGCACGATGGTTAGGCGGCGGCGTTTACGAACGCGAGACGCGGGTTCGAATCCCCGCGGACGCGTTTTTTTCGGTTTTGAATAAAATCAATTCAAATCAGACTTAACATGAAGAAGCATGGATTAATATCAGCAATGAAGACGTAGCCTGGTGGTTGGGCTACGTCCGAAAATTGAACGCGTCGCGGGTTCGAGCCCCCGCGAACGCATAATAAGTTTTATATATAAAAACTTATTATTTTATCATTTTAAAATTCTGAAAAATTTCAGAAAAATCATAAAAATTCTAAAATAAATTTCTGAATTAAATTTATAAAATTAAGGTTATAACATAGTAAGTACCTTTAGCAAGCATGATTCGATGTCGAGATAGGCGCCCAAGTGTTCGCCCTCTGCAGTCTCACACACATGAATGCCTCGAGCTCTCTTCTTCCACGCCCGGTGCTAGCCTCGGGAAGAAGATCCAAGCCTTTGTTCACCTCCTTCAAGCCTTGCGCCACCTTCAAGGTAGAAGCACCAAGATGGTGAAGGAGATAATGCCGCCAAGATTCAGCCCCTCTTCTATACTTGCGCTAACCTTCAAGGAAGGTGCGCCAAGATGAAGAAGAGAGGGGATGAAGACACCAAGCTTTCTTCTTCCTTGCGCCAAGAAGAGAAGGAGAGAAAAAGCTTGCGGCAAGGTTGTAAATGGAAGAAGAACTTGCGCCAAGACTATTGCTTTCACCACTTTAAGTTGTTCATGCCAACCTAATTTTTCCCCACCTTACTCTCGCATATACAAGTGTATAAATAGAGCAAGGGGTGTAAGATCCAAGGATCTTAAGTCCTGGTAAGTATTATTTTGATTTAAATAAAATCATTGATTGTGGATATTACGTTAAGCAGTATTGGATGTTAATTAACTAGCTTATTGGATGTTAATTAACTGGCTTATTGATTGTTAATTTGTAATTAATTGATTAGAGTTTATTGGTTGTTAATTTATAATTAATTAATTAGAAATTTATTGGTTGTTAATTTGTAATTAATTAAATAGACCTTATTGGATGTTAAGTTAATCCTTATTGGATTTTCGTTTAAGTGAATGGTTAAATTGTTAGTTAATGGTTAAATTAATTAGTTATTGGGTTTGCACTTAAATTAGATGGATTTGAATTAATTAGTTAGTGGGTTAAACCCTATTTAGATTAATTGGTTAGCGGGTTTAAAAGTTAAAAATCGAAAATCTAAGAGGTGGACGGCTAGGGCAAAGAAGTTGGCGATTTTCTTGAAGGCTTGGGCGATTCTTGGAGGCTTGGGCGAAATTTCCTTTCTTTCTTCTCCCTTGGCCTGCGTTCTTGGGTGATTGGTGGCGTTTCTTCTTCCATTGGTGGCGTCTTTCAAGGCCTTAGACGAGTTTGTAAGAGAGATTTTTCATCTTGGTGTTCACGGTTGAGGTGAGTGGATTTTCTCCTTCACCTAGTTCATGAATTTTGGATGTATTGTTTGTTTTAGAGAAGTTTGATGCCTAGAAACATGACATGAACCTTGATTGCAAGTTGTATACGTTTTCTTTGCTTTTCCCTAAAATTCGAAACCCTAGGTTGCATGACAATTAGGGCTTTTCATTTTTAAGGCTTCTAATCATCAATTAGACCTTGTTTAAGCTTGTATGTAGCTTTAGTTTTTCAATTGCATGAAGGTTAGGGTTTGAATGAGAATTTCGACCCTTCTTCATGAAATCTCGCCCAAATGCATGGGTAAAAATTAGGGAAAACCTGATATTCATGAAATTAGGTATATGAGGGCTCTACTGTATTTTTTTGGGAATTTTTAGAAATAAAAGTTTCTGTTGACTGAAGTTGACCTAGGGGTAATTCGGTAAATTTCCTAGTTAAAATTGGGGAAAACTTGAAATTACGAATCTAGGGATCATGAGGGACGTAATGAATATTTTTACGAAATTTTTGGATAACTTTTCTTGTATGACTTAAACTTTGAACTAGGGGTATTTCTGTCTTTTGTTATCAGAACTAGTAGAAAACTATGAATATATGATATTCTGCATTTATGTTAATTGTGAACGAAATTTAGTGAATTTTCTGTATTATTATGTATTTTTAATTGAATGGTGTATGCAGAAAGTAATGACATGAAATATTGATTGATAACTTTGGGTGATAACATAGCAAGGTTAGACTGAACTAATCAGCATGAAACCTAAGGACTACACTACTATGTGATTATGTGATTTTTGAATAATTATGTGATTATGTGATTTTTGAATATTATGTGGTTATGTGATTTTCGAATATTATGTGGTTATGTGAACTCAAATATTATGTGTTGTGGTCATGGAATGGATAGGACTAAGGCTAAGTGTAACTGTGTACTCAAGGGGATAGTCTATATGTGATATGTTAACGGTTAGAGATTTCAGCCCTGTATTGTGATATGTGAGGGGGTTGTTGTTCAGCCTGCCTGATGTGATTATTGTGATGAGGGGGTTGTTGTTCAGCCTGCCTGATGTGATTATTGTGATAAGGGGGTTGTTATTCAGCCTGCCTGATGTGATTATTGTGATAAAAATGACTATCCTAGAGTCTAGTTGACACTTAGGAGTCCACTTTTGTGAAATAAGATATAAGATGTGTCTGTGTTGTCCAGTAGGAACCCTTTGGGAGAACGAGTGATATAAGACGCAAAGTGCCATGTCTTGGTCGGACAGGGGCCACCTCTTGATGTCATCACTCTTAGACGCTTAGATTTTTGTGTTATGGGGTGATCGTAGAGCAAAGTGCCACGTCGTGACCTGGCGGGGGCCACCTCTTGAATCTACACACCGTCCATCTATATGTTGCATGTGATTTGCAGGCTTCTCCCAGTGCTTAGGCCAAAGCCGGGTTAGACCATAATGGTCACTACTGAATATGCTGGACAACTAGGTTAACTAAGTGGTTGGTATGTTTAGTTGGTTTAGAGTATAACTCTAGAACCTTGAGTAAACACTGGTGTGATGTCTTAGCAGTGTCCATCTGACTGTTTTATATGAGTTCTATGCTTTAATTTTGTTATATGTTGACATGATATTCTGTTCAATGTTTTTAAAATAATCTGCATGTATTTTGAGTGTATGTTATGGATGGTCGTTTGAGACTATCCACTCACTGGGCTGTGTAGCTCACCCCTCATTATTTTCAGGTGTAGAGCAGGGGCGCATTTCCAGTTAACATTTTATATGAACATCGTGATATGCCAGTTGAATGAATAAGACTTTTGTGTTTAATTACTGGGGCCGGTTGTGGCCGAATTATGTGAACTTGTGTTGCCAGTTGTGGCCGAATTATGTGAACTTGTGTTGCCGGTTGTGGCAGTTTGATATTCTGATTTTTGTGTCACCGCGGGCTTTGGCCTGGTTTCGGTGTGGTATCATTGAATGAATTCATAGAATCGATATTATGACTTTGTTTCGAATTTCGAGTTGACTTGTGTTTTTGCAATCGGTTTTAATATAAATGTAACTTGCATATGTCTAGTGCAAGTATTGCGTGGTGGCAGGTACATTTATGAAATTGTGTTTTGAGATTCTATGTATGAATTTTCAAAAATTTTCAGATCGTGTTTTCTTGAACTTGGTTTTACCTAGCATGTGCATCGATCTTGTATGATAACATCCGGTATCTTTCATGACTTGTGATCCTTGTTTGGGGTTAAGATAAACGGGATGTGACATAATGGTATCAGAGGAGTTGGCTAGCTAAAACTTAGTTCGGGGGAAAACATGTTTGTGTATTGCTAGACACCTGATAGGTTTATGTTTGATTTCCTTACTGTGGTATGTGTGTGTAGGAGGGCGCTCACAGGCGCTATGCCTCACTTGTGAGTGAATTCCAGAAACTGGGTCCCAGCTCTTTTTATGGGGGCTCAGAATCAAGTACTGCAGAAAACTGGCAGTTGGTCTTGGAAAAGATTTTCCAAGTCATGCGTTGCTCGGATGAGGACAAGCTGTGTCTGACCACCTATATGATGCGTGGTGACGCAGATGAGTGGTGGAAGGGCGTGGTGAGGCTTGCTGAAGAAAGACATGAAACAGTAGATTGGCTCTATTTCTTGTCTCAATTTAATGAGAAGTACTTCCCCGATAGCTTGGTGGAGGACTGAGAGGTGGAATTTATTCATCTGGAGCAGGGTGATATGACTGTGGACCAGTATGAGTTGCAGTTCACTAAGTTGGGAAAGTATGCCCCTCACCTGATAAACACTGAAAAGAGGAGGGCTACCAAGTTTCTCAGAGGTCTCAGATGGGAATCGGCTTTTTGTGAGAGGTCTAGTGTCAGACCAAGGACCGCATGTGATATCTTTCCTACAAGCCAGAAAGTTACTTGCTAGTGGGTGTAAGGGTTACCTCGCACATGTTAAGGTGCAGGATGATTCTACTTCTGATTTGACTCAGATGGCGGTGGTGAAAGAGTTTCCTGATGTGTTCTCTGAGGAATTTTCAGGCTTGCCACCAATTCGAGAAGTAGAGTTTGGCATTGAGTTGGGGCCAGGTACTGCACCTATCTCCAGAGCTCCTTACCGTATGGCTACTTCAGAGTTGGCCGAGCTTAAGAAACAACTGGAGGAATTGCTAGAGAAAGGGTATATCCGGCCTAGTGCTTCTCCCTGGGGAGCGCCAGTGCTATTCGTAAAGAAGAAGGATGGAACCCTGAGGATGTGTATAGACTACAGGCAACTGAACCAAGTGACTATCAAGAATAAGTATCCTCTTCCCAGAATTGATGATCTATTTGATCAATTACAGGGAGCGACAGTGTTCTCTAAGATTGACCTGAGATCAGGGTATTACCAGCTTAGGGTCAAGGATGAGGATATATTTAAGACTGCTTTCAGGACCAGGTATGGGCATTTTGAATTTCTAGTTATGCCTTTTGGACTGACGAATGCACCTGCTGTCTTCATGGATTTGATGAACAGGGTATTTCATGAGTTGCTTGACTCTTGTGTGGTAGTCTTTATAGATGATATCTTGGTATACTCACGGACTACTTCGGATCATGTCAGTGACTTGCGCAGAGTGCTGGAGGTTCTGAGGAAGAATCGATTATATGCCAAGGCTAGTAAGTGTGAGTTCTGGCTAGAAAAGATCAGTTTCCTTGGGCATGTGATTTCTGGTCAGGGGGTGTCTGTGGATCCGGTTAAAGTGCAAGCCATCCTCAATTGGGGAAGACCGACTAGTGCTACTGAGATCAGAAGTTTCCTGGGTCTAGCAGGTTACTACCGGAGGTTTGTTGAGGGATTCTCCAAGCTGGCGGATCCTTTAACTAAATTGACCAGAAAGGAGGCCAAGTTTATTTGGGATGACAAGTGTGAAGAAAGCTTTCAAGAGCTGAAGAGAAGGTTGACTAGTACACCGATCCTCATTATTCCTAGTGATGGGGAAAGGTTTACTGTTTATACGGATGCTTCAGGCAAAGGGTTGGGTTGTGTCTTGATGCAGAAGGGTTCTGTGGTAGCCTATGCTTCGAGACAACTGAAGGAGTATGAGTTGAACTACCCTACTCATGACTTAGAGTTGGCGGCCGTAGTCTTTGCCCTGAAGATATGGCGTCACTATTTGTTGGGTCAAGAGTTTGATCTGTTCACTGACCACCAGAGTCTCAAGTACATCTTCACTCAGAAGGAGTTGAACATGAGACAGAGAAGATGGATGGAGTTGATCAAAGACTATGACTTCTCTATTCAGTATCAGGCTGGAAAGGCCAATGTAGTGGCGGATGCACTGAGCAGACATCCAGTTACTTCAGTAGCTGCTTTACGGGTCAGTGAGTGGCAGTTACTGCAGGAGTTCAGAGATCTCAGGATCAGTGTTACTCCTAGAGTTCAGTCTGGATATGTGGCTTTCCTCAGAGTACAGTCTGCTTTGTTGCAGAAGATCAGAGATCAGCAGTCAGTGGATCCGAAATTAGTTCAGATCAGGGATAGTTTGGTTGCGGGTACAGTCCAGGATTTTAGCTTGTCTGATGATGGTGTTCTTCGGTTTCGTGGAAGGGTGTGTGTCCCTGAGGAACCGAGCTTGAGGAAAGAAATATTGGAGGACAGCCATAACTCCAAGTATTCTCTACATCCTGGTGTAACTAAGATGTATCAGGACCTCAAGAAGAGCTTTTGGTGGCCGGGTATGAAGAAAGAAGTATTTGATTTTGTCTCTAGGTGTTTAACCTGTCAGACGGTAAAGGCTGAACACCAGAAGCCTGGTGGTTTGTTGCAGCCTCTCCCTATTCCTGAGTGGAAGTGGGAATGCATCAGTATGGATTTTGTGTGTGGTTTGCCCAGAACCAGATTGGGTCATGATGCTATTTGGGTGATTGTTGATAGACTCACTAAATCAGCCCATTTTCTCCCGATCAAGATGACTTATCCTCTAGAGAGACTAGCTAGATTGTACATTGATGAGATAGTCAGACTGCATGGAGTGCCTGTTGATATTGTGTCTGATAGGGACTCTCGATTTCTGTCCAGGTTTTGGAAGAGCTTACAGGAGGGTTTGGGTACTAAGTTGAGTTTTAGTACAGCATACCATCCTCAGTCTGATGGCCAGACGGAGCGTACTATCCAGACTCTAGAAGACTTATTGAGAGCTTATGTAGTTGATTGGAGTTCTGAGTGGAATCGGGATCTATCTTTGATAGAGTTCACTTATAATAATAGCTTCCACTCCAGTATTCAGATGGCTCCATATGAGGCTTTGTATGGAAGAAGGTGTAGGACTCCCTTGTGTTGGGAGGAGACTGGTGATAGATTGATTTTGAGATCTGATGCAGTTCAGGAGACTACTGATAAGGTCAGAGAGATTCAGGATAAACTGAAGATTGCTCGGGACAGACAGAAGAGTTATGCTGATGACCGTCGTCGTCCCTTGGAGTTTATGGTAGGGGATCATGTTTTCTTAAAGGTGTCACCTACTAAGGGTGTTATGAGGTTTGGCAAAAAGGGCAAGTTGAGCCCTAGGTTTGTTGGACCTTTTGATATTATTGAGAGAGTTGGTCCAGTGGCTTACAGGTTAGCTTTACCTCCTGCTATGGATCATGTGCATAATGTGTTCCATGTTTCTGCTTTGAGGAAATATCATCCTGATCCATCTCATGTATTGGAGTTGGAACCTCTTCAGATTCAGAGTGATTTGACCTTTGAAGAAAGACCTCTCCGGATTGTTGATAGAAAGGATAAGGTTCTGAGGAATAAGTCTATACCTTTGGTAAAGGTTATCTTGGGAAATCAGTCGGTTGAGGAGGCGACTTGGGAGACTGAAGCTGATATGAGGAAGTTTTATGCTTATCTTTTTGATGATATGAATGCTGAGCTTTAGAGGACTAAAGCTTTATAAGGAGGGAGGGATGTAAGATCCAAGGATCTTAAGTCCTGGTAAGTATTATTTTGATTTAAATAAAATCATTGATTGTGGATATTACGTTAAGCAGTATTGGATGTTAATTAACTGGCTTATTGGATGTTAATTAACTGGCTTATTGATTGTTAATTTGTAATTAATTGATTAGAGTTTATTGGTTGTTAATTTATAATTAATTAATTAGAAATTTATTGGTTGTTAATTTGTAATTAATTAAATAGACCTTATTGGATGTTAAGTTAATCCTTATTGGATTTTCGTTTAAGTGAATGGTTAAATTGTTAGTTAATGGTTAAATTAATTAGTTATTGGGTTTGCACTTAAATTAGATGGATTTGAATTAATTAGTTAGTGGGTTAAACCCTATTTGGATTAATTGGTTAGCGGGTTTAAAAGTTAAAAATCGAAAATCTAAGAGGTGGACGGCTAGGGCAAAGAAGTTGGCGATTTTCTTGAAGGCTTGGGCGATTCTTGGAGGCTTGGGCGAAATTTCCTTTCTTTCTTCTCCCTTGGCCGGCGTTCTTGGGTGATTGGTGGCGTTTCTTCTTCCATTGGTGGCGTCTTTCAAGGCCTTAGACGAGTTTGTAAGAGAGATTTTTCATCTTGGTGTTCACGGTTGAGGTGAGTGGATTTTCTCCTTCACCTAGTTCATGAATTTTGGATGTATTGTTTGTTTTAGAGAAGTTTGATGCCTAGAAACATGACATGAACCTTGATTGCAAGTTGTATACGTTTTCTTTGCTTTTCCCTAAAATTCGAAACCCTAGGTTGCATGACAATTAGGGCTTTTCATTTTTAAGGCTTCTAATCATCAATTAGACCTTGTTTAAGCTTGTATGTAGCTTTAGTTTTTCAATTGCATGAAGGTTAGGGTTTGAATGAGAATTTCGACCCTTCTTCATGAAATCGCGCCCAAATGCATGGGTAAAAATTGGGGAAAACCTGATATTCATGAAATTAGGTATATGAGTGCTCTACTGTATTTTTTTGGGAATTTTTAGAAATAAAAGTTTCTGTTGACTGAAGTTGACCTAGGGGTAATTCGGTAAATTTCCTAGTTAAAATTGGGGAAAACTTGAAATTACGAATCTAGGGATCATGAGGGACGTAATGAATATTTTTACGAAATTTTTGGATAACTTTTCTTGTATGACTTAAACTTTGAACTAGGGGTATTTCTGTCTTTTGTTATCAGAACTAGTAGAAAACTATGAATATGTGATATTTTGCATTTATGTTAATTGTGAACGAAATTTAGTGAATTTTCTGTATTATTATGTATTTTTAATTGAATGGTGTATGAAGAAAGTAATGACATGAAATATTGATTGATAACTTTGGGTGATAACATAGCAAGGTTAGACTGAACTAATCAGCATGAAACCTAAGGACTACACTACTATGTGATTATGTGATTTTTGAATAATTATGTGATTATGTGATTTTTGAATATTATGTGGTTATGTGATTTTCGAATATTATGTGGTTATGTGAACTCAAATATTATGTGTTGTGGTCATGGAATGGATAGGACTAAGGCTAAGTGTAACTGTGTACTCAAGGGGATAGTCTATATGTGATATGTTAACGGTTAGAGATTTCAGCCCTGTATTGTGATATGTGAGGGGGTTGTTGTTCAGCCTGCCTGATGTGATTATTGTGATGAGGGGGTTGTTGTTCAGCCTGCCTGATGTGATTATTGTGATAAGGGGGTTGTTATTCAGCCTGCCTGATGTGATTATTGTGATAAAAATGACTATCCTAGAGTCTAGTTGACACTTAGGAGTCCACTTTTGTGAAATAAGATATAAGATGTGTCTGTGTTGTCCAGTAGGAACCCTTTGGGAGAACGAGTGATATAAAACGCAAAGTGCCATGTCTTGGTCGGACAGGGGCCACCTCTTGATGTCATCACTCTTAGACACTTAGATTTTTGGGTTATGGGGTGATCGTAGAGCAAAGTGCCACGTCGTGACCTGGCGGGGGCCACCTCTTGAATCTACACACCGTCCATCTATATGTTGCATGTGATTTGCAGGCTTCTCCCAGTGCTTAGGCCAAAGCCGGGTTAGACCATAATGGTCACTACTGAATATGCTGGACAACTAGGTTAACTAAGTGGTTGGTATGTTTAGTTGGTTTAGAGTATAACTCTAGAACCTTGAGTAAACACTGGTGTGATGTCTTAGCAGTGTCCATCTGACTGTTTTATATGAGTTCTATGCTTTAATTTTGTTATATGTTGACATGATATTCTGTTCAATGTTTTTAAAATAATCTGCATGTATTTTGAGTGTGTGTTATGGATGGTCGTTTGAGACTATCCACTCACTGGGCTGTGTAGCTCACCCCTCATTATTTTCAGGTGTAGAGCAGGGGCGCATTTCCAGTTAACATTTTATATGAACATCGTGATATGCCAGTTGAATGAATAAGATTTTTGTGTTTAATTACTGGGGCCGGTTGTGGCCGAATTATGTGAACTTGTGTTGCCAGTTGTGGCCGAATTATGTGAACTTGTGTTGCCGGTTGTGGCAGTTTGATATTCTGATTTTTGTGTCACCGCGGGCTTTGGCCTGGTTTCGGTGTGGTATCATTGAATGAATTCATAGAATCGATATTATGACTTTGTTTCGAATTTCGAGTTGACTTGTGTTTTTGCAATCGGTTTTAATATAAATGTAACTTGCATATGTCTAGTGCAAGTATTGCGTGGTGGCAGGTACATTTATGAAATTATGTTTTGAGATTCTATGTATGAATTTTCAAAAATTTTCAGATCGTGTTTTCTTGAACTTGGTTTTACCTAGCATGTGCATCGATCTTGTATGATAACATCCGGTATCTTTCATGACTTGTGATCCTTGTTTGGGGTTAAGATAAACGGGATGTGACAAGGGGCGGCAAGACAAAGGGATGGGCGCAACTCTCATGAATAGATGTGGCTAGGGTAAAAGGGGAGTGGGCGACTAGGGTTTGAAGCAAGGAAAGACTCCAAGTTCATTCCATACCCTCCTAGCCTTCTTCCATATGCGCTTAGAGCTTTCCATATAAGTTCCTCAAGCCATATGTGCCCTCATCCTTGCCATAGAAGCAAGGTTGCCATCCTAGGCATAAGGGCTAGGCGCCAAATCCCTCCAAAGGAAGCACCATGCGCCCACTCCTCCCCATTATGCCCTTAGGCGCCAATGGGAGGAGATTTCTCCCCATTATACACTTTTAGCCCATTCTCTTATCATGACAACTTGTTATTGGGCCTCATTGGATAATGAGCTAGCCCAAGCTTCATTGCATGGGTTGATTAAGTCATTGGCCAATCCAATGCAACCCTAATCCAAATGTGACCAACCATGGTCAATTTCTGGTCATCCTACCAAAAATGAAGTTTGGCTCTAATAACTCTCTTCCATCTCATCAAGCCCATTGGTGCTGATGAAATTCCAAAATAGATCCGAGCTATCCAATAACTCGATCATAAGGCTTCCCAATCAATATGAGAACTCGAGTATCAGGTGTGCGACCCTGTAGGTTCCACTGACGTTGGCAGTGTTGACCTAAGGTCACCACAAGCAGTGAGTGGCACCTAGCAGTGCATCGCTGCTACCAAAGTCATTAGAATAGAAATCGACATTGACATCCCCATCATCGCAACTAGGTACAGATGCATTACAGTCTTTTTGCCGAACTAATATCCGATTGGACAAGTGTGTTACCACTTGTTTTCACCCAATCACATGGTTATGACTAAATTAGGTTCTCATCTGGATATGGCCATACACTTTCAGTCATAGAATCATAGAGGAGCTCCATGGTTATCAAGCTTCCCTTATGAAGGGGCAAATCCTCTGTCTGTCCATTGACCTTCTCATATGGGTCGTGACATGCTCAATGACAACCGTTATTTCCTTCCAACTATGGCGAGAGGTTAGGTTGTATCAAAGCATGTCCCTTACCATATAGAATGATCAATGACCTCAAGTCAAGGAAACAATGCATCTCCTGTCACTTATGAGGATAATTCATGACACCAAGTCATTGCCTTACAGCGGGTCAGTCCAGTATATCACTACTCATATACTCATATGTCTACGTTAGCACCTCATGCCTAACTAGCCCATATACCAGTCTCACAAGTACCAGAGCTATCCCATTTCCACTCAGGTACATCAACTAGGGACAATCATTTGAGCACAGATCCAATCTATCTCCAGGGACATTATCATGTAAGTACATAATCGCATATGTAGATAAACATTGATAATGACAATGCCAGAATGATATATATAAATATTAGAGTCAAGTAGTACAAAGATGGACCAAAACTAGGTCTGAGGGCATACACACCAACAATTAGGAATTGGAATCCTAATCTAACTAGGAGTTGGAATCCTAAATTAATTAGGAGTTGGATTCCTAATCCTATTAGGAATTAGAATCCTAATCCAACTAGGAGTTGGAATCCAAATTCTACTAAGAATTAGAATCCTAATCCAATTAGGATTCAAATCCTAATGGGAATTGGATATGGATATGGCCCATAGTGGTTGGGCGCAAATCTTAATCCAACTAGGATTCAAATCCTAATGGGAATTGGATATGGATAAGGCCCAATATGGTGGGCGCAAATACTAATCCAATAAGGATTTAAATCATGGGCCTAATTAGTGTTGAAATCCAAATCCAATTAGGAATTATGGATTAAATCAAATTGAGGCAAGTTTGAATCCTAATAGAAGTTGGATTTGCCCTTGGCGCATGGGATAATTCTATATATAGAATTGGCACAAATTAGGGTGCATAAATCCTAATGAAACTTGGTTTTCATTGTTGGGAATAATCTTGGAAGCATGGGCAGATTTGTTGGCGTGTAAGGCTTGATTAAATCAAGCAAGAATCAAGCCAACAATATATGGAAAGTCCTAATTAAATTGGAACTCAACTATCCTCTCTTGATATGGCAAGAAGCTAGATTATTTTTATACTTCAATTTGCGCCAATACAAGAGATATGCGTGGCTGAACTCTTATGGCAATTCCTTGGAGGAATTGCACCAAGCTATAGAAGGAAATAAAGGGGCGTGATGGGCTAGGGAAATTATAAAAGAAATGGGTAGCTGCCCCTCTCTTGGACGCAATAACTCCAACCCAAAGCAAGGCAACTTCTACTTGGATTTATGCCAGCTTTGGATCCCTAGCCGCCCCTCTTCTTATGTTGCGCCACCACTCTTCTACCTCTTCTCTTGTTGGCCGAGAGTCTCCAAGCAAGGGGACTTGTTGGCGTGAAAGACAAAGAGGAAGAAGAAGGAGATTCCAAGAGGTGATCTTCTCTTCCCGAGGCTACCACCAAGCGTGGAAGGGAGCAACATTGAGAAGGTCGACGTGTGGATACTTGTAGAAGATGAGCACTTGAGCCGTCTTCAACTTGGCATCATCAACTTGACAAGCAATAGAGGTACTATCCCTATCACATCCTTGTGTCCTCTCTCTCGCATGGATCCTTGGGAAAGGAATATGTTTCGGGTGTAATGCTTCTTCCGCTGCGTCCTGGGACTGCAAAATTTTAAATTACACCCGGTATTCCCTAATAGTGCCTAGTGTAAATTCCAGTTTTGAAATTAATGAATTATTAGACTGCACAGTTTGTGATAATGAAAAGAATGACGGAGAGAAAGTCCCAAAAGTAGAACTTAAAGCTTTACCTGATAATCTTCGTTATGAATTTCTTGGACCAAATTCTACTTACCCTGTTATTGTTGATGCACAGCTTGGGAAAAGAGAGACTGAGTTACTTCTTAAGGAATTAAGGATTCATAGGAAGGTAATTGGGTATATTATTGATGATTTGAAAGGAATTAATCTCTCTTTTTGTATGCACAGGATTTTAATGGAAGAGGAACACAAGCCACATGTAGATTTTCAAAGGAGACTTAACCCCTCTATGAAAGAAGTTGTGAAGAAGGAAGTCCTGAAATTACTTGATGCAGGTATTATCTATCCTATCTCTGATAGTAAATGGGTAAGTCCATTACATTATGTTCCTAAGAAAGGAGGAGTGACTGTCATGAAAAACAAAGACAATGAATTGATTCCTATTAGAACAGTAACTAGTTGGCACATGTGCATAGATTATAGAAAATTATATGCAGCCACTAGGAAAGACCACTTTCCCTTTTTTTTTATTGATCAGATGGTTAAAAGGCTTGCAAACCATTCTCATTTTTGTTTCTTAGATGGATATTCTGGATTTTTCCAAATTCCTATACATCCTGATGACCAAGATAAGACCACATTCACTTGCCCATACGGTACTTTTGCATATTGGAGAATGCCTTTTGGTTTATATAATGCACCTGCTACTTTTCAAAGATGTATGATGGCTATTTTTTCTGACTTTAATGAAGATTTTATGGATGTCTTTATGGATGATGATGTGTTCCAAAAGGACACACTTTTAAATACAAGCAGGTAGACTCGTTTCAGGTGTCGCGGCCAAAGGTATTGGCGTACAGGGCTATTGTCACTCCCTAGCACGGCTCCAAAAACTTGTTGTCCCTAACTTGTAGTGTCTGCAAGTGCACGGATACTCGAAGTAATAAAGAAAATATCGATCCCACAGAGCGACTTGCGTTGTCAAGTACCGAATAATTGATTTTTCACTATCTAGGCGATCGAATAATAGCAAAGTAAGAATCGAAGACACGCGAAAAATTACTATCAAAGAGAAATTGGGACTAGGGTTTCATTCACTTTGATTTTCAATAGTTAGATATATAAAGATGTTCATCAATCAAATTATAATATGATAAAGGCATAATTTACCTTAAAAAAGGGTTATCTCACTCTCATGCAGATAACCATGCAAGAATAAATCCTCGCTTTCGCGCAAGATTCATCCCAAGCTATAGATAGGTAAACCATCAGACAAAGAATTCAAGGATCACTTTCGTGCATCCGAATTCTAAGTTGATTACCTCGAGTGGAATCTCAAGGATCACTTTCGTGCATCCGAGACTCAACACACATTCTACCTATGATTCTCCAATGTTCTGATCTTCACTTTCATCCAAGATCTCCACGTTTGACATAATAACTCAATCCTAAGTTTATTAATATCATCATGGCAATTTAACTTACTAAAATAAAGAAATAAGAACTTAACCTAGTTTCCTACGGTGAGTTCCTATTAGTCAATTTTAGGGTTCCAAGCTCTCAAGCAAATCACCTTTCGGTCCTTATTGCGAAAACTCTAAATCATGATAACAAAAAGTAAACTAAGGAGAATCTTAATGCAATAATCGCATAGGTAAAATTATCAAAGTAAAATAATCATGATGAAAGTGAAAGATTATCTAATCATTAAGAAAATCAAAGGGAATTACTCCCCCATGTTCCAAAATAAGTTTAAGCTAGCATGGTGAAGGGATTACAAAATATCATAATTTCATAAGATCAAAAATCAACAGAATAGGAGTTTTAGGAAAATACAGCACGGCTGTGAAATATTTCACAGCCGTAATTTGCAATGAAAGTGGCAGCGCTTCTTCTTCCTTTAATTTCTCCTCAATTTGATCTCCTCTCGTTCTGAAACTTATGGCACGTTGTCTCCTTCTCCAGACGAAGCTTCAGTATGAAAATCACGGCCGGAGGTGCTCTGGATTGATTGCGACAGCGGAACCCTAAGCGGCGGGGTGTAGCGTGATTTCTCTCTCGATAGTGGATGCAATTTGGGGCTTTTTGTGTCTACATGATCCTCTCGTCATGAGCTCTCTTTCTTCTTCTTACAGCATTCAATTTAACACTCTAGATCGCCCGCAATAATCTCTGCAAGAATCGGGCTTCGAAATTGACCTGGGAGTCGCGTTCAAAAATGGAAATACGGTAGTGTAATAGTTCACGGCACTGCCGTAAAATCGCTTGAGTCTCCTGTTCCGAAAGTGCTAGGAAAAACGGTACCGTAATATGGTTCACGGCACTGCCGTAAAATCGGCTAAACTCTATGGTCGAGAACATCTGGAAAATACGGCCCGTGTCAAAGTTTACGGTAGTGCCGTAAAATCAATGAAACTTTCTGTTCTGAAGGCGCTGCAAAATACGGCCCGTAAAATGGTTTATGGCAGTGCCGTATTTTTGACAAAACCTTCTGTTCGGAATATCTCCAAATTACGGCAGTGGCTCGATATTACGGTATTGTGCGGAAATACGGTACCGTAATATAGTTTACGGCCTTGCTGTATTTTGGTTTGTTGCTCTATTTTGCGTGAAATTTGTTGGGTGATTTCCTCTTGATGATGGTAACTCTTCCATGTATTTGATTTTGCTTGAAAACATCTTAAAATAGTGTCTTTTTGCCTGAATATCATGAAAAACCAAAATAGAAGTAGACTTTGCAATATTTTATGAATTCAGCATAAAAATAAGCAAAAGATCCTCAATTTAGCATGAAAAGATATCTAAAATGATACAAAATATACTATATATTTCGGTGTCATCAGATGACTTCTTTGTATATGGTTATTCTTTTGATGAGTGTTTGGCTAATTTATCCCGAGTTTTGTAGAGGTGTGAAGAAACTAACCTTGTGCTTAATTGGGGAAAGTGTCATTTCATGGTTCGGCAGGGGATAGTTTTGGGGCACTTAATTTCAGAAAGAGGGATTGAAATGGACAAAGCCAAAATTGAGGTGATAGAAAAATTGGAGCCACCCACTACAGTAAAGGAGGTCCAGAGCTTTCTAGGACATGTAGGATTCTACCAACGATTCATCAAGGATTTCTCTAAACTTGTTATACCTCTTACAAATTTACTTTGTAAAGATGTTAAATTTTCTTTTGATGAAGATTGTTTATTTGCTTTTCAGGAGTTAAAGAAGGCTTTGATTTCAGCACCTATCATCCAGCCTCCAGACTGGAATTTGCCCTTTGAGCTCATGTGTGATGCCAGTGATTATGCTATAGGAGCAATCCTAGGGCAAAGAAAAGAGAAAAAGCATTATGTCATTCATTATGCTAGTAGGACCTTGGATGAGACACAGAGGAATTATACCACCACTAAAAAAGAACTTTTGGCTGTAGTTTTTGCCTTTGACAAATTCAGATTATATTTGCTTAACTCTAAAGTTGTGGTATACATTGATCATGCTGTAGTGAGATACTTGATGCAGAAGAAGGATAGTAAACTGTGCTTGCTTAGATGGATTTTACTTTTGCAAGAGTTTAATTTGGAAATCAAAGATAAAAGGGGATCAGAGAACTTTATTGCAGATCTTCTTTCGAGGATAATGGTAGATACTGAAAAGAATGACATAATCAATTATTCCTTTCCTGAAGAACAACTCTTAGCCATTGAACAGATCAAGGCTCCATGGTATGCTGATATAGTAAATTACTTAGTAGCTAATGTTTTTCCTCCTGATTTGAGTTATCAAAGAAAGAAGATATTGTTGGCTAAAGTAAAGAACTATTTTTTGGATATGTATACTTGAAGAGGAAATCACAGATATATTACTTCAGTGTTATGGATCTTCATAAGGAGGGCATGCTAGCACTCAGAAAACTACTTTCAAAGTTTTGCAATCAGGATTTTATTAGCCTTCGATCTTTGTTGTATCCCAAGTTGTTTGGCGTGTACCTTGGACTAATCCCCAGCAACGGCGCCAAAAACTTGTTGTTGTCCGCAAGTGCACGGATACTCGAAGTAATAAAAATATCGAACCACGGAGACCGTGTTGCCAAGTACTGAATAATCGATTTCTCGCTAGCTAGGCAATCGGAAAATAGTGAATCAAACTATCGAAAAGAACACGGAGAAAATATCAGAGAAGAAATCGGGACTAGGGGTTCATCTACTTTAATTTCTAATGGTTATATTAAGATAAGTGTCTGTCAATCTAATTTTATCATGATAAAGGTATAGTTTACCTCATAAATAAATTGTCTCGCTCTCGCGCAAACAATCGTACAAAGAACCGATCTTCACTCTTGTGCAAGATCTATTCAATGCTGAAAATAAGTAAACCATCAACTAAGAACTCAAGGATCACTCTCGTGCATCCGAATTCTAAGTTGATAACCTCAAGTGGAAACTCAAATATCACTCTCGTGCATCCGAGTCTCAACACAAGTTTTACTCAAGGTTCTCTGACGATCAGAAATTTAATCTCTTACAATTTCTAATTAAGTCTAAAATATTAACTCAATCCAAAGAATCATAAAATAAACAAGGCATTAAAATTCTCTAAAAATTAGAATTCGAAGAACAACCTAATCTCTTACGATAGTTCCAAACTTGATAATTCCTAGGGTTCCGAATTTCACAATCAACTTCTCAATCTATTTTGTAAAATTCTAAAACATCCTGATATTAAGAAACAAAGGAGAATTAAAGAACAATCAATCACAAAAGTAAAATTATCACAATAAAATCAGTTTGACAAAATTAGGATTTTCTAGTCATTAAGAAATAAATAGATTACACCCCCATGTCCCAAATAAAGATTAAGATAGCATGATGAAGATAATACAACTAAACATGTTTCAGTATGATAAGAAAACTGATGTAGGGGGGAAGCGTGGAGTAAAACTACTGATGTAAAACTAAAGTTATTTATTATTTATTTTTTTAAATTTTAGAAAAATCAAAATTCAGAAGGCAGCCAGGAAATAGCAATTAGATTTCAGTGCTACAGAAAAATATCATTTATGAAATGTAGCTATACATTGCAGAAGAATCCATTCAATGAATATTTAAACCAGTTAAACCAAATTGTAGACCAAGACTTGTTCTTTTGAATTGTATGAGAATTGTTGAGTGAAGTGTTGGGGTATGCCCTTAAGCCTAATGTTTGAGGCCTTGGGATTGTAACAGTATCATGTAATAAACGTTTATGTTTATAAAGGCATGGTTATTATTCAGTTAGCTACATTGTCTGCTGCAATATATGTTCTTCTGAATAATGTCTCAAAGCTGTTCAGCTGGGCTGACATGCAGTTAAGTCCTTAGTCGATGTATCTTGGTGAACATGAGACAGCCTTGATATGGTTAAGACTAATATGTGTTCTAGTCTTATAGGATGCTTCGAGCATGGAATAAGATGTAGACTCATGGGTACATTGGATGTGCTGGACAGACCCTACTAGGATATTCAATTGTTTGTCACAATGTGAATAATCCTTGTATATGACAAGTGGCACATTTCCTCTGACTTGAGATCACTTGTGTTTTCTAAATGATGATTGTCATTGTTTTGAGGTAGTTCAATATCATTTGAAACATAATGATTATAGACTATCTTGGATAATGAGCTTGAGTCAGGTTAGGGCACTAGTGATAGACATAGGATTGCCGTCTCCTTGTTTAAGGAGTGTGATGTTCTAAAGGGGCCCCCTGGATGAGATGATTGAGAAAGTGTATGGCCATACCCAGATGACAGTGTTCATCTGATCTAATCATGCTCATCATATTGGAGCTACAAGCTTGACACGCTTGTCCAATAAGAACATCCAATGGCAAAGGAAGTATGCATGCCTAGTGAAGTTGATTCACACTTGTGCTATTTTTGGGTGTAGTCTTGGAAGACTCATTTCTTTTATATCGGGAGACAGTGATGTGTTGCTAGATACCCCTCACTGATCGTGATAACGTGAGTTATCGTTACCGACATTTAAAGGAAACCCTCAGGGTCGCACAATTTGATGATATGGCTTACTTAAGTCAGATCGTGTGGACTGAATTGTTTAGGTTCAGTTTAAAGGGATTTAATCTCTGATTGTAAGTGAGATCTAGTCTGATCATGTTTGATTGATTAGGGCTTGAGATCGGTAAGCTTCGATCGAGAGAATAGATGCTAGATCGGTGAGATCAAGAGCATCAAGAGATGAACGGTCAGATCTGGAGCCTTAGGGTTTATTTGAGATCTGGACTTGATTACTTGGCTTGATTGGTTTTAAACCAAACCAAATTGAACCGGCTCATGAAATGAGCGCATGGTTCAAGGTGTGGCGACATGTTCACTTGGCGTGAACGTTGGAGCGGTGAGTGGTTGCTATTTTTAGTAACCATGATCTCCAATTGGAGTCACTCACGTTCGAATAGAGTGCTCTCTATTCTCGCCTCTCGCTCTCATTTTTCCTCTCGACTTCCGTGTGTGGCGACGCCTTGAAGGTTGAGGAGGTTTCGGCCAAGAGAACATCATCTCATCTTTTCCTTTCCATTCGGCAAGACAACCTTGGAACCTTGCTAGCACAAGGAGCACCAAGGAAGAAGCACATTGTTCATCTTGTGTGCGAGACTTTGGAGAAGAGGCGTTTGCAACTTTTTCTTCCAAGGCGCCATCTTGAAATGGCTACGGTATGAACCCTTCTCTATTTGCAATCGGGTTATTATGGTTGATCATATCTCTTGAAATCGATCTCAAGAAACCCTCTTCCGCTGCTTAAAATTTTAATATGCGCCATACTTAGGGGTTTCGCCCCCCTTGTGGGGACCTTTCAATTGGTATCAGAGCCAATGTTCATGTTTTATGATTGCCATGTTATGATTTATGATCCATGTTTGCGCAAGATAACAGATCTATAGGTCACATGCGAATGCTTATGCTGTAGTTGTAAGTTGGCGAAAATACATGTTTCTTATAGATGTTATTTTCTCCCTGGCGCATGTTGTTGGCGCATGTTTTATTGTGTTTTCAAAACAAATAACTTGCGCGATTCATCTTAGATCTAAAGCACCTACTTTAAACCCTTAGATGGGTTATTAGGGTTGAAGTCACCCCCCTTAGGTTAGATCCAAAAGTCTGATCATACTATCTGACAGCCTTGATGGGTTGACCAGGTAGCACCTGTGCGCAAGCACGTGGTGGCTACAGGTCGGCTGCAGACAGGCGTGTAGCGATGTCTGATTGAGACAACTGATGAACGCACATGAGTTAGGCCCGGGGTCACACCCGCTTGCCAGACCTCATTGTGGTTGTTCAGCCCTGGCACATGCATGGTTGACCTTATGGTCGACTCAAGTCAGTTAGGACTTGGTGCATGCAAGGGCAGTGGATCTGACTAGGATGGATGAGTGGATCCCTAGTAATAGACCATTGTAAGGCAGTAGGGCAAATAAGGAAAATTAAAATTCATCCCAAGGGGTTTTCGAAATTTAATTTTCATGATTGGATCACATGTTGATTGTTGCATATGTATGTTTATTTAATCTTATGTGGGCTGCCCGTCTTTAATGAGTGCTGTGCTGGGGCCTGCGTGCCTGGTTAATTTTGTAAATTAATTTTATATTGTGATCTGCGCATCACATTGCTTTAATTTATAAAATGTAATTGACCTGCGTGTCAATCTTGTCTAGATAGTTAAATTTGTAATTTAATTAGACAAGAGCACAGAGCACTCTTGGCAGAGGCGCATGCAGCAAGTGGCTTGACCAGGTGGGAGGTCTAGGGTTCGACCCTAGGACCTGGCGCATATTCCTGGTGGGCGCACCAGACCTGCAGATGGCGCTTGGGCCCTGGTTTGGGCCAGATGAGCAGCAAGAGCCCCATGAAGAAAAGCAAGTGAAGACTTAAGTTAATTAAGGTCTTACTAAGGCTATGGGCTTTTACCACATAAGATTCATGCTTTCTTTTATTTATTGTTTAAATATTAGAATTGCATGATTAGTTTATCTTCTGCTATCACCATAGGAATTGCATGATAGTGAAGAAGATAAAAGACCGTTAAAATCCAACGCTAAAATATCAAGCTCGTAAGCCTTCTGACGCGAAACCTCACTGTTCTGATTATCGTTGGAGCCGTGTTGTACCCACTCAGTGGGCACGTCCATCTATCTTCAGACGGTGTGGGATTACACCTGTGTGTTACAGAGTAGGGATTTATCCCTTCTCGTTGCTCAGCATAGCACATGGTGGTCCAGGGAGTAGGTCGGGTCAGCTTGACCATGTAGGCTACATATGTGGCGCATATGGTAGCACATGGAGGCAGCCATCTGTGGGATCAGAGACTGTGTTGTACCAACTCAGTTGGCACAGTCTGCTGGATTGCCCAGATGAAGGGGATGTTTGGGTATGCCCTTAAGGCTAATGTTTGAGGCCTTGGGATTGTAAAAGTATCATGTAATAAACTCTTATGTTTATAAAAGGCATGGTTATTATTCAGGTTGTTACCTTGTCTGCTGTAATAAGTGTACTTCTGAATAATGTCTCAAAGCTGTTCAGCTAGGCTGACATGCTATATGTCCTTAGTCGAGATATCTTGGTGAACCTGAGACAGCCTTGATATGATTGAGACTAATATGTGTGCTGATCTTATAGGATGCTTCGAGCATGGAATAAGATGTAGACTCATGGGTACATTGGATGTACTGGACAGACCCTACTAGGATATTCAATTGCTTGTCACAATGTGAATATTCCTTGATTGCAACAAGTGGCACATGTCCTCTGACTTGAGATCACTTGTGTTTCTAAATGATGACTGTCATTGTTTTGAGGTAGTTCAATATCATTTGAAAGATAATGATCATAGACTATCTTGGATAATGATCATGAGTCAGGTTAGGACACTAGTGATAGACATAGGATTGTCGTCTCCTTGTTTAAGGAGTGTGGTGTTCTAAAGGGCCCCCTTATGAGATGATTGAGATAGTGTATGGCCATACCCAGATGACTATGTGCATCTGATCTAATCATGCTCAACATATTGGAATTACAGGCTTGGCACGCTTGTCCAATAAGAACATCCAGTGGCAAAGGACACATGTATGCCTCGTGAGTTTGATTCACACTTGTGCTATGGTTTGGGAGAAGTCTTGGAAGACTCTTTCCTTTATATCGGGAGACAGTGATGTGTTGCTAGATACCCCTCACTGGTCGTGATAACGTAAGTTATCGTTACCGACATTTAAAGGAAACCCTCAGGGTCGCACAATTTGATGATATGGCTTACTTGAGTCAGATCGTATGGACTGGATTCTTTGAGTTCAGATTAAAGGGGATTTAATCTCTGATTGTAAGTGAGATCTGGTCTGATCATGTTTGATTGATTAGGGCTTGAGATCGGTAAGCTTCGATCGAGAGAAATGATGCTAGATCGGGGAGATCAGGGGCATCAGGAGATGAGTGGTTAGATCGTGAGCCTTAGGGTTCAATTTGGTCTAGACCAAGTGGCTTGAGCTATTTCGGTTTGGTTTGATGAACCAAATTCGATTGGACGATTTGGCTTGAACCGGTTCACAAATGTGAACTCTTGGTTCAATGCCAATAGGCGTTTTTGGTTTGTCTTGAGCGCATGGCTTGATTGTCTTCCATTTATGGAAAGTCATCAAAGCCGGTTTTGCTTAAACGCCAAAACGCTTAAGCGTTGGTCTCTTGACGACAACGCCTTGATCCTTTTCGTTGGGTGGTTGACGAAAGAGGAAGACAAGGAAAAGGAGCTCTCGGCCATAGGGATTCATCTAATCACCCCCTTTCCATTCGACAAGATAGCTTGGGTGCCTTGCTAGCACAAGGGACGTCAAGGAAGTGAGCATCTTCATCTTGTGTGTGGACTTGTGGAGGAGACCTAACTTGTTCTCTTCTTCCAAGCCGAATTCCAAGCCTATGGCGTTGGTATGAATCTCCCCTTGTTCTTATCAATCTATGATAGTTGAACATATGGCATGCAAAAGATCTTGAAACCCTTGCTTCCGCTTGCATAAATTTCATTTGCGCCATGATTAGGGTTTTTGCCCCCCTCTCGAAAGGGGTTCCAACAGGGGAATCGCACGGGTTGGCGATCGGCAGGGACTGCCTACCGGAGATTAGTGCTTGTACTCTCTGTGCATCTTATCTCGCCTGAGCGGGACGCGGAGACCAAGTATGAAATCCGGATCCCATCTCACTAAAAGAGTGTCTACTCTTTCGGACTGTTTAATGGATTTTTCAGTCAGATAAAATAGTGAGAAAAAGAATCTTTCTTAAGTCCTGATTGATTCTTAACATTGATACTGACCTTGCTGTTCTTGCATTGTTGTAGATACCTGCAGCAACGAACACCATGAACTTCAATGTGCGATCCCTACTGGAAAGGGAGAAGTTTGCTGGGCCGAACTTCTCTGACTGGTTCGGACACCTTAAGATTGTTCTTAAGGCAGAGAGGAAACTGTATGTCCTCGAGACGGTGATACCGCCTCAGCCCGCTCCGAACGCCGCAAGGGCGGTTCGGGAAGCCTATGAAAAGCACGTCAATGATAGCATTGATGTCGCTTGCCTGATGCTAGCGTCTATGACGCCACCGCTGCAGCGTCAGCATGAGGATATGTCTGCTATAGACATGATAGCGAACCTCAAGATGCTGTATGCTGCATAGGCAAGGACTGAGCGCTACAATTTGACAAAGCTTTTCTTTCAGAGCAAACTGGCTGAAGGGAGCCCAGTGGGAGCTCACGTGCTCAAGATGATTGGGCACAAGGAGGCTCTAGAGAAACTGGGGCATACCATCAACCAGGAGCTTGCTGTGGATATTATTCTGCAGTCTCTCCCGCCTTCATTCGACGCGTTCATTATTAACTTTAATATGAACAAAATCGATTGTACTCCGGCAGAGCTGCTGAATATGCTCTTGACTACTGAGGAGACTCTGAAGGGAAAGCCTTCGACCTCTGTCTTAATGGTTCCTTCGAGGAACAAGAAGAAGGGGAAGAAGGGCAAGACCCCTGTCAAGAGCTACAGCAAGGCTCTGAAGCAGAAGGTGAAGCGGTCCAAGGAATACAGGTGTTTCCACTGTGGCCAGCTCGGTCACTGGAAAAAGGACTGTAAAGCGCTCCAAGGAGATAAGAGGGGAAGCATCGCTTCTGGCTCAGGTATATTCGTGACTGAGGTCATGTTTTCTTCTTCTATATCATGGGTGTTGGACACTGCATGTGGAGTTCACATTTGTTCAAATGTACAGGAACTCAAGAGAAGAAGGCAGGTGGGACAGCATGAGGTGGACCTACGAGTTGGAAACGGGGCACGGGTTGCTGCTGTTGCTATAGGAGACTATTTCATTTCTTTACCATCTGGAATTGTATTGGAACTAGACAATTGTTATTTTGTTCCCAGTATTACTAAAAATATTATCTCCATTCCTGCTCTTGTCAGGAAGGGTTTTTCCTTTGAATGCAATATTTCAAAGTGTCTTTTATCTTATGATAATATTGTTTATGCAACTGGTTCAATTAGCAATGGATTATTCATGTTGGACATGGAGCGTTCTATACAAAATGTTGATATTAAGAAAGCCAAGTATGCTGATGACAGCACCTTGCTATGGCATAGTCGTTTAGGCCATATTAACGAGAAACGCATTAAGCGGTTGCATGATCATGGACTGCTGGGATCATTCTCTTACAAGGAGATTGATACATGCAAAGCTTGTTTGATGGGCAAAATGACGAAGTCACCTTTTCCTAACAAAGGACAAAGGGCTTCAGGTTTACTTGACCTTATACACAGTGATGTGTGTGGGCCATTTAGTAAACATGCCAGAGGTGGCTATCAGTACTTCATTACCTTTACTGACGATTTCAGTAGGTATGGCTATGTCTATCTGATGAGACATAAGAGTGAATCTTTTGACAAGTTCAAAGAGTTCAAGAATGAAGTACAGAATCAGCTAGGCCGAAATATCAAGGCACTTCGCTCAGATCGAGGTGGAGAATACTTGAGTCATACGTTTACTGACTATCTGAAGGAGTGTGGGATTATCTCACAGCTCACTCCGCCAGGAACACCGCAATGGAATGGTGTGTCCGAGAGGAGAAATAGAACGTTACTTGATATGGTTCGTTCTATGATGAGTCAGGCTACTCTTCCATACTCCTTTTGGGGTTTTGCACTGGAAACAGCTGCAAAGGTACTAAACCGAGTGCCATCCAAGGCAGTTTCAAAGACGCCATATGAATTATGGTATGGGAAACAGCCAAGCTTGACATTTATCAGGATCTGGGGTTGCGAGGCTTATGTCAAAAAGCTCGCCTCTGGGAAACTAGAGAGCAGATCTGACAAATGTATCTTTGTCGGTTACCCTAAGGAGACTAAGGGTTATTATTTCTACGATCCCAAAGAGAACAAGGTATTTGTTGCTCGGACGGCCATATTTCTTGAGAAGGAGTTTCTTCTACAAGAGGCCAGTGGGAGAGAAATAAAGCTGGATGAGAATCCAGAGGAAGGACAAAGTGCTCAAGCAGAGTTGGATGAGCCTGAGCCAGCAGATCAGGTTATTGAACAACCTGAGGCTCAGATATCACGGGAACCGCGAAGATCGGGAAGGATCCGTCGACAACCTGAGCGTTATGACGGAGTCTACATCATTGATAATGATGAACCCCTCACTTATGCGGATGCGGTCAGTGGACCAGAGTCAGCGAGATGGCTTGAAGCTATGCGCGCCGAGATGGACTCCATGTCAGATAACCAAGTCTGGGATTTGGTTGATCCGCCTCCGGGAGTAATCCCTATAGGCTGTAAATGGATCTTCAAGAAGAAGATTGACATGGATGGTAACGTGGTTACCTATAAAGGCAGGCTAGTTGCGAAAGGTTTCAAACAAATCTACGGGATAGATTATGATGAAACTTTCTCACCTGTAGCCATGTTTAAGTCTATTCGGATTCTTTTCGCGATAGCGGCATATTATGATTATGAGATCTGGCAGATGGATGTGAAAACAGCTTTCCTTAATGGAAATCTGGATGAGGATGTGTATATGACACAACCTGAGGGTTTCACTAATCCATCAGATCGTCATAAGATATGCAAGTTAAAGAAGTCCATTTATGGACTTAAGCAAGCATCAAGAAGCTGGAATATTCGTTTTGATGAATCAGTCACTGAATTTGGTTTCATCAAGAACGAGGATGACCCGTGTGTGTATAAGAGGTTTAGTGGGAGCGTAATTACTTTCCTAGTCCTCTACGTCGATGACATCTTGATCATTGGAAATGACATTCCTGAAATGCATGCTGTTAAAGCATGGTTAAAGAAATGTTTCCAGATGAAAGATCTAGGAGAAGCAGCCTATGTATTAGGTGTGAAGATCTACAGGGATAGATCTAAGAGGCTTCTCGGGTTGTGCCAGAGTACTTACATCGAAAAAGTCCTGGAGAGATTTCATTTAGAGAATTCTAAACGAGGGTATCTTCCAGTCAGACATGGTCTGAATCTTTCGAAGAGTCAGTGTCCACAAACACAGACTGAGAAAGATGAAATGGACAATACGCCTTATGCTTCGGCTATTGGATCCATTATGTATGCGATGTTGTGTACTCACCCAGACGTCGCTTACGGGTTAAGCGTGACCAGTCGTTTCCAAAGTAATCCAGGTCAGGCACACTGGATTGCAGTCAAGAACATCTTAAAATATCTGCGGAGGACCAAAGATATGTTCTTGATATATGGTGGTCAGGAAGAACTCAGTATTGAAGGATATACTGACGCTTCATTCCAGTCTGACCAGGATGATTTCCGATCGCAATCAGGCTATGTTTTTAGCTTGAATGGAGGAGCAGTGGTGTGGAAGAGTTTCAAACAGTCAACTGTTGCTGATTCCACAACAGAAGCCGAGTAAGTTGCAGCCTCGGAAGCATCCAAGGAGGCAGTGTGGATTCGTAAGTTCGTGAGAGAACTTGGTGTTGTTCCTTCGAGTGCAGATCCTTTGGTTATCTTCTGTGATAACATTGGAGCAATCGCACAAGCAAAGGAACCACGGTCGCACCAGAAGTCCAAGCACATACAGAGACGGTTTCATTTGATCAAGGAGATCATAGATCGTGGCGAGATCAAAGTCTGCAAGGTTCATACAGATGACAATCTGGCAGACCCGCTTACCAAGCCTCTGGCGCAGCAGAAGCATGAGAAGCACTGTAATAATATGGGTTTGAGATTTCTCAACCATTAGATTAAGTGCAAGTGGGAGATTGTTGGGGTATGCCCTTAAGCCTAATGTTTGAGGCCTTGGGATTGTAACAGTATCATGTAATAAACGTTTATGTTTATAAAGGCATGGTTATTATTCAGTTAGCTACATTGTCTGCTGCAATATATGTTCTTCTGAATAATGTCTCAATGCTGTTCAGCTGGGCTGACATGCAGTTAAGTCCTTAGTCGATGTATCTTGGTGAACATGAGACAGCCTTGATATGGTTAAGACTAATATGTGTTCTAGTCTTATAGGATGCTTCGAGCATGGAATAAGATATAGACTCATGGGTACATTGGATGTGCTGGACAGACCCTACTAGGATATTCAATTGTTTGTCACAATGTGAATAATCCTTGTATATGACAAGTGGCATATTTCCTCTGACTTGAGATCACTTGTGTTTTCTAAATGATGATTGTCATTGTTTTGAGGTAGTTCAATATCATTTGAAACATAATGATTATAGACTATCTTGGATAATGAGCTTGAGTCAGGTTAGGGCACTAGTGATAGACATAGGATTGCCATCTCCTTGTTTAAGGAGTGTGATGTTCTAAAGGGGCCCCCTGGATGAGATGATTGAGAAAGTGTATGGCCATACCCAGATGACAGTGTTCATCTGATCTAATCATGCTCATCATTTTGGAGCTACAAGCTTGACACGCTTGTCCAATAAGAACATCCAGTGGCAAAGGAAGTATGCATGCCTAGTGAAGTTGATTCACACTTGTGCTGTTTTTGGGTGTAGTCTTGGAAGACTCATTTCTTTTATATCGGGAGACAGTGATGTGTTGCTAGATACCCCTCACTGATCGTGATAACGTGAGTTATCGTTACCGACATTTAAAGGAAACCCTCAGGGTCGCACAATTTGATGATATGGCTTACTTAAGTCAGATCGTGTGGACTGAATTGTTTAGGTTCAGTTTAAAGGGATTTAATCTCTGATTGTAAGTGAGATCTAGTCTGATCATGTTTGATTGATTAGGGCTTGAGATCGGTAAGCTTCGATCGAGAGAATAGATGCTAGATCGGTGAGATCAAGAGCATCAAGAGATGAACGGTCAGATCTGGAGCCTTAGGGTTTATTTGAGATCTGGACTTGATTACTTGGCTTGATTGGTTTTAAACCAAACCAAATTGAACCGGCTCATGAAATGAGCGCATGGTTCAAGGTGTGGCGACATGTTCACTTGGCGTGAACGTTGGAGCGGTGAGTGGTTGCTATTTTTAGTAACCATGATCTCCAATTGGAGTCACTCACGTTCGAATAGAGTGCTCTCTATTCTCGCCTCTCGCTCTCATTTTTCCTCTCGACTTCCGTGTGTGGCGACGCCTTGAAGGTTGAGGAGGTTTCGGCCAAGAGAACATCATCTCATCTTTTCCTTTCCATTCGGCAAGACAACCTTGGAACCTTGCTAGCACAAGGAGCACCAAGGAAGAAGCACATTGTTCATCTTGTGTGCGAGACTTTGGAGAAGAGGCGTTTGCAACTTTTTCTTCCAAGGCGCCATCTTGAAATGGCTACGGTATGAACCCTTCTCTATTTGCAATCGGGTTATTATGGTTGATCATATCTCTTGAAATCGATCTCAAGAAACCCTCTTCCGCTGCTTAAAATTTTAATATGCGCCATACTTAGGGGTTTCGCCCCCCTTGTGGGGACCTTTCATGAAGAACTGCAATAAGGATATAAGTGATAAAATAGCTAGTCAGATCGTGAAATTAAGACAGTTCAGAATTTTATCAGAATACAAATTTTGCTATGCTTCCTAGGATGAACCATTCATTCTTTCATGGAGCCAACTAATCCGAGACGTAGAACGAGACGTGTGCTTCATAATCCATGCTGAATGTCAAGATTTTGTTGTGCCAAATTCTTAAAAATACCTGCAAGGAAGAGCTCAATCAGATTAGCAAACAGGAACACTGAAACAGGAAACTTAAGCAGATCTGGAACAGGGTAGGAGAAGTTGCACTAATCAATGACATCGGAGCATGGAATGTTCGTTCGAGGCGTTGGAGATGAAGGGGGATGAGGAGGCGTTGATATCGTCGGAGCATGGACGAGCGGCGGTGGAGCGACGCAGCAGAATCGTGCTACTGCAGGAGGTGGCTGACGAGTCGGGGAACTAGGAATCTGGGTTTCTTGACTTCGTTCTTCGATTGGCAGAAGGGAGGTGATGTGGACTGTGTTGCTGATGGTTTGGAAGATGAACAAGAGATTGCAGGCAGGACTGGAGTTCTGGAGAATGCGTAAAGGCGTCGGCGAAATGGAAGCAAGGAATTTTCCGAAAATGGAGGATTTGACGAGGAACAGGGGAAGCGCGAGATAGGAGCAGGGGCGGTCACCGTTCATCGGGTGGTGGACGAACGTCAAACCTGCTACAACTGGAGGTTGGTATGGTTGCGAGGATGACGTGGCCAGAGTTTCGGGGTAGACGGTGGCCGGTCGGATGAGGACGACGGTGAAAGGCGGGAGTAGGGCAGAAACTGGGCGGAAACAGGGGAACACGTCTGTGTTTCGATTCCGGCGATAGCTGCATCGGATGGTCGGATTCCAGAGGCGAAAGGTTATTAACGGGAAGGAGACATGGTGGCTGAAGTTTTGGAGAGATCTGACGGCTGGATCGTCGGCGGCGTGGTTGCAAACTTTCAAAGATCTGGGAAGAAGTTGCGGGCGAGGTTTGTAACGGAGTAGAGAAAATTTGAAGGAGAAGAGGAGGTTAGGGAAGAGAGGGAGAGGGAGGGGTTCAACCCTAGAAGGAGAAGAAGAAGAAGAGGGAGGAGACATCCGAATCCATCTAAAGAAGGAAAACTATTTCATTCAATTTCATCAAACAATCTGCCGATTACAAAGTTCATACGTGATAGATATAGAGACACGCTGGGAGAAACGTTCCTGCTGAACGTTGGAGTTTCCTTTCTTGAGTAGCTGCACAGATGGCGTTGAAGCTTTCCTTGTGGGCTGAATCTGGTTTGAAGGTGGATGGAAGGAGACGTTGGAGTTTCCATCTTCGATCCGCAGAGAGATATGTTGAAGCTTCCTTTGCAGCGGTGAAGATGAGCTTGATCAGCAGGGAGAGATGTTGAGGCTTCCATTTTTGCAGCGATCAAGATTTGTGCAGACGTGTGCTTGATGAAATATTGAGATGAGTGTTGGCTGCATTTTACTTTGAGATTCGTGTGATGAAAATAGCTGTATGTTGGTTTGGTGCATCTTGTTTTGTTGCTCGCTGATCGAATGGAAAAGTCTTGGGCCTCTTTGTGGTCAATTGTTGCTGATAAGTGGGCTTGTTTTGGGCCTTTTTGATGTGGTTATTTATTGATCTAGCTTTATTGATTTGAGCTGCTAGCTTATTTGCAAATCTCTGAGCCTTTGATTACGGCAACCTAAGGCTCCACTTGTATCTTCGTGGCTTGTGCTCTCTTCCCCCATCATTTCTCCCCGGGTGAAAAAAATTTTTCCCCGAAGAATTGTTATTGCGTTGGTGGAGAAGTTCTAGCGAGGCAAGGGTGAATTGTTCCTTCTGAACTTGAAGCTTCAAAATGTTGTCACCATCATAGCATATTGTCTTGTTGCTCCTTGTCCACAGTCCAAGCTGCATATCAAGGGTACCTGCATTGAATTCCCTTTCTCGGCCGTACTCATTAGTAAGTTTGTCATAGAAAATCATAGGTCTTAGAAAAGAGCATGGAATGATGAAATCAATATACTCAATTTCAATAAAAGCAGGCTGCAAAGCATGTTTGAGTTCATTATGTTTTGTTAATACTAATGGAGGCTTAAGGGTGTGGGTAGAAGGACCTAAAAGACAAGATTCAAGGATCATAGGGTCCTGGAAGAGATTTTCTAAGTCTAGGGGTTGACTTAAAGGTTGAGGATTAGGATCCAGGTCAAGCTCAAAAGGTTCTAACTTAGGTTCAAGACATGGTTCAAGAAGACCTATGGGTTTGGGTTCAACTGGATTTTTAGGCAAGTCATCTTTAGGTTCGCTAGAGGTAGTGCTAACGTCAAGTTGAGAACCTGTGGGTATGGGCCCTAAAATTGAAGGTAAGAGTTTTGGCCCTAAAATTGAAGGTGAAGGTATTGGTTCTACTGGAAGGTTTGGTTCTTCATGACTTGCTTCTTCAAGTTTAGTGATTTGATCAAGACATGGGCTATGCTCTAAATTTAAATGGACTTAACTCTCTTTTTCTTTTTGCAAGGACTTCTCCATGAATCTCTTTATCTCTTGCTTAATCTCTTAAAGTTCTTCACGTAGCTCCTTACAAAGGCTATGTGTTGACTTTTCATCTTTAGGATAAACTATATGTTCCAAACCTTTATGAATAAAACTATAACACCAAGGTTTGCTATAATGATATCCTTGAAAATCATGCATAAATTCTTTCCCTAATAAGATGTCAAAACCTTTTGGACTCATCACATCACACCAAATGTTTGTTTTGATATTGTCTAGCATTTGGGAACTAAGCATTGATAGTCAACAAAAGTCATAGTCAAATCATCCCAAGTTATGTAGTAAGGGTTATGATGTTTATCTTTGGTGAGACCAAATTGTTCAAGGGCATCAATAGATATAAAATTAAACTTTACAAAGTGATCAATAATAGTTCTACCCTTATAACCATTACACCAAACATAAGTTTTGAAACTATTAGGACTATGTGTGAGAACCTTATAGTTGTCCCTTTTAGATATAAGTTCTTTTTTTTGGTGTGATTTCCCTTTGATAAAAGTGACGCACCATGATGTGGTATGAGAAGTTTGGGGTGCAACTAGGGTGTAAGCAAGATTTTTTTTTTTTAGCAAATATAAATATGCAAACTAAATAATAAGAACAATCAAAGCGTGTAATTTTTTTTTTCAATTGCATGTAAATAGCAAGTACTTAAATAACATGCAAAAAGCAACAAAACATGACAAAAATAACAATTTTTTTTATGCAAAGAGCAAAGCAAAGGATCGTGTGGGCAGACAAGAGTTGCCTACAACCTGCTCTGATACCAAAATGATGTAGGGGGGAAGCGTGGAGTAAAACTACTGATGTAAAACTAAAGTTATTTATTTTTTATATTATTAAATTTTAGAAAAATCAAAATTCAGAAGGCAGCCAGGAAACAGCAATTAGATTTCGGTGCTACAGAAAAATATCATTTATGAAATGTAGCTATGCATTGCAGAAGAATCCATTCAATGAATATTTAAACCAGTTAAACCAAATTGTAGACCAAGACTTGTTCTTTTGAATTGTATGAGAATTGTTGAGTGAAGAACTGCAATAAGGATATAAGTGATAAAATAGCTAGTCAGATCGTGAAATTAAGACAGTTCAGAATTTTATCAGAATGCAAATTTTGCTATGCTTCCTAGGATGAACCATTCATTCTTTCATGGAGCCAACTAATCCGAGACGTAGAACGAGACGTGTGCTTCATAATCCATGCTGAATATCAAGATTTTGTTGTGCCAAATTCTTAAAAATACCTGCAAGAAAGAGCTTAATCAGATTAGCAAACAGGAACACTGAAACAGGAAACTTAAGCAGATTTGGAACAGGGTAGGAGAAGTTGCGCCGATCAATGACACCGGAGCATGGAATGTTCGTTTGAGGCATTGGAGATGAAGGGGATGAGGAGGCGTTGATGTCGTCGGAGCACGGACGAGCGGCGGTGGAGCGACACAGCAGAATCGTGCTACTGCCGGAGGTGGCTGACGAGTTGGGGAACCAGGAATATGGGTTTCTTGACTTCGTTCTTCGATTGGCGGAAGGGAGGCGATGTGGACTATGTTGCTGATGGTTTGGAAGACGAACAAGAGATTGCAGGCAGGACTGGAGTTCTGGGAATGCGTAAAGGCGTCGGCGAAACGGAAGCAAGGAATTTCCCGAAAATGGAGGATTTGACGACGAACAGGGGAAGCGCGAGATAGGAGAAGGGGCGGTCACCGTTCGTCCGGTGGTGGACGAACGTCAAACCTGCTACAACTGGAGGTTGGTATGGTTGTGAGGACGACGTGGCCGGAGTTTCGGGGCGGACGGTGGCCAGTCCGAGGAGGACGACGGTGAAAGGCGGGAGTAGGGCAGAAACTAGGCGAAAACAGGGGAACACGTCTATGTTTCGATTCCGGCGATCGCTGCGGCGGATGGACGGATGCCGGAGGCAGAAGGTTATTAATGGGAAGGAGACGTGGTGGCTAAAGTTTTGGAGAGATCCGACGGCTGGATCGTCGGCGGCGTGGTTGCAAACTTTCAAAGATCTGGGAAGAAGTTGCGGGTGAGGTTTGTAACGGAGTAGAGAAAATTTGAGGGAGAAGAGCAGGTTAGGGAAGAGAGGGAGAGGGAGGGGTTCAACCCTAGAAGGAGAAGAAGAAGAAGAAGGAGGAGGAGACATCCGAATCCATCGGAAGAAGGAAAACTATTTCATTCAATTTCATCAAACAATCTACCGATTACAAAGTTCATACGTGATAGATATAGAGACATGCTGGGAGAAACGTTCCTACTGAACGTTGGAGTTTCCTTTCTTGAGTAGCTGCACATATGGCATTGAAGCTTTCCTTGTGGGCTGAATCTGGTTTGAAGGTGGATGGAAGGAGACGTTGGAGTTTCCATCTTCGATCCGCAGAGAGATATGTTGAAGCTTCCTTTGCAGCGGTGAAGATGAGCTTGATCAGCAGGGAGAGACGTTGAGGCTTCCATTTTTGCAGCGATCAAGATTTGTGCAGACGTGCGCTTGATGAAATATTGAGATGAGTGTTGGCTGCATTGAACTCTAAGATTCGTGTGATGAAAATAGCTACATGTTGGTTTGGCGCATCTTGTTTTGTTGCTGGCTGATCGAATGGAAAAGTCTTGGGCCTCTTTGTGGCGAATTATTGCTGATAAGTGGGCTTGTTTTTGGCCTTTTTGAAGTGGTTATTTATTGAGCTAGCTTTATTGATTTGAGCTGCTAGCTTATTTGCAAATCTCCAAGCCTTTGATTACGACAACCTAAGGCTCCACTTGTATCTTCGTGGCTTGTGGTCTCTGCCCCCATCAAAATCAAAATAAGGAGAGAAGAGTTACAAAACAGAGTTGTAATGAAATTACAACCTGTAATTTTGCCCTAAACAGTGCTGTCACTGTTCTTTCATTGATTTCTCCTCCGTTCGGAATCATTTCGCTCTGAAACTTCATATGTATGTTCTCCTTCACCAGGTGAAGCTCTCTGTCAAATTTCGTGGCCAGAGGTGGTATGTAGGCTGAGAACCGACGAACCCTCGCGCGGCGCTTCTCCTCTCAAATTCGCTGTGGATCGGTGGTAAAATTTCCTTTGTTGCTTCGAAAACCCTCCCCCTAGTTATTCTGAGTCCTCCCCTTTTTAATTGTGAGTGCACCACCCTTTACAGATCTCAATTTAGTGCCCTAAATCTCAAGAAATCGCGAAATCAATTTTCTGGCGAAAGAATCGGGCGTCTAGGTAGGAATTACGGTACCGTAATTGTTCACTGAACTCGCTGTATGAAGTCTGACCAAATTATGGCACCATGAAGGATTTTACGGTAGTGCCGTAATTTTCCTCTGAAGCCTTTGAAGTCTCAGGTCGAAATCAACCTGAAATTACGGTACCGTAATTTTCATGAAAATTACGGTAGTGCCGTAATTCTCAAAAAAATTTCCCAAATGAAGCTGCCATGAAAATCATTACGGTAGTGCCTTAATCCAAAATTACGGCCGTAATAATACTTACGGCACTACCGTAAGTTTGCTAGAATGTTCGTTTTGGCTTGAAATTTGATGTGTAGTCTCCTCTTGATGTTAGGATCACGCTCATGTGTTGGATTTGCTTGAAAACCATTGAAAACGTTGCCTTTTTGCCTGAAAATGATCAAAATCTAAAAAGGGTGTAGATTCCGAAATATTTGATAAAAAAGACATAAAATAAGCAAAGAAACATGAATATGACTGAAAAACTTGATGGAATAAGCATGAAATTCACTATGAAATTTGGAGTCATCAAATACATAAGGCTCAAACTTTGTTTGTCCTCAAGCAAATAAAGTAAATCAATACTGAGTATTGAATAATGAACTTTCACATGACGAATAAATTTCTAAAATATAATCATCCATAGAAAATTTCATTAATCCCACCCAAAATTTCCAAGTAAATACATCGTCTTCTGAAATTAATCTTTAAGACTCAAAAACTCAATCAAATAAAATTTTGCAATATGCATAGTAATAGAATTTCAATCTCATGAATTAATCTTGTTTTTAAGATTTTCATCTAATATGTTTTTGTTTACAGGAATAAGATCTCCAAATCTTTTTCCACTCAAATTTTTCTCTCTCTCCTTTTTTTTTTCTTTTTTTTTTTCATTTGTCCTTGACATTCTCTAAATCGATTACCACCCTTTTTTCGATGACGAATTTAGAGTATGTTGGTCACATAACCACACATAATAGAACTCATGTCTCATAAGTAGAAAGAATTTTCTTGAGGCAGAGGAGTTAATGTCAAAGGAACTCTCTCTTGGCATGCATCCATATAGATACACACTTTTTCATTGAAACTTCAACTCTTGTCTTAAGTACCATTGTAAACACAATGCCAAGAAGAGGAGTTATTCTTTTTTTCTTTTTGTGGACTTCAACCCATGTCTTTAGATTTCACTGTCAATTTTGCACAGTGTCAAGTAGGGGAGTCATTCTTTTTCATGGATTTGGATTTCTTTTTCCCAACAAATAACATGAAAGATTATAAAGATCAACTAGATTAATCAATTGATATCAACTCAAAAACATATGCAAATATGCTCACTTTATTCAAAAGAATTATTTCACTTCAAGATTGCATTAATTAAACAATGCATTTACCTAGAATTTTATGCATCACTTAATGAAAAAAATTCCAACAAATAGATTATATCAGAGAAATAAATTCAACATATTAAATCTATTTCCAACTTTCAGAAATTGATATGCATGAAAGCTCCTAAAAATTTTGGCATGGTATCTGCTGTATTTTTCAAAAAAAAAATCCTTACTACACATCATTGCAAAATTCATCAACATCATTCAAAAATATCTTCATTCAAACCAAGAAGCATCATATCACTTACTACATGCAAACAAGTCATAAAATCTCACAATATTAGCATCACATTTTCAAATACAACCACATCGAAAATCATCATAATATCAAGGTTTTGTACAACCACATTGAAATAAAATCCAAACATCAGCATCATAATATATCAATACAACCAAATTGAAATATCTATCAATAAAATCAAAAGGCGAGGATCTGTGGCATGCGGGCACAAGAAGCATGACAACGTCATCCTTCCCTATAAGAGAATAAAACTATCATGTATCAAATAAAGCACAAATAAAGAAAAGTAGGGTAGGAGATGCTCACAAAGCCTACTAATGATCAGAATCTGTAGCCTCATCATCGCCCTCTACTGGTGCGGTGGTAGTCCTTAATCTCCTCCATGTCATCGTGAATATGGACCACGTAATCGAAAACTCGCCCTAAAATAGAAGTAATCTGATGAACATCAGCCTGAAGGGACTGAAATCCTGGATCGAGATGACTCTGCCATCCGCTCTGAGCAGGGGCAGCTCGTCGAGAAGAGGATCCTGGGGCATGGTGGGGTGATGGCTCTGAAGCTCTGGGAGGTGAAGACTCCTCACCCAAATCATAAGGATCATCACTGCCCCAAGCAGCGGGTGGTGGTGGAATAGAAGTCTCTGGTGCTGGAGTGGCATAAGAAGCTGCGGTGGGTGAGAGCTTCCAATTCTCTGGATTCTGGACTGAAGTCTTTTCCGGATTCGGCAAAGGTAAGGTGGGAAGACTAGGCTGAATGACTAAACAGTAGGTATCGCCATCTCTGACGATCATCTTCATCGCAATACAAGACTCAATATCCAATCGTGAGTTGCTTCTGGCAACCTCAATACCATACGGCTCAAAGCCCAGAAAGAGGGCAATAGGAGTGAAAAATCCTCCTATCACTGTAGTGTCCTTCTTTGCCTTAGCTACTTTCTCTTAGTGTTTCTTAAAAAAGAATGCAATGTCTATGAAGTAGCCATGTAACATGCCCCAAAGAAAGAAAAGCTCGGTGTGGCGGACCATACCATCGTTGTCTCCTCGCCCGAAGATAGTGTGCACAAGAACCTTATGAACGTATCGGATGCAGGGGTTCAAAATTCTGGAAGCTCTAGCAAAGGTGGGGGAAAATCTGGTCTCATATGTAATTTGGTCCAAAACACATTCTCTATAAAACCAATAGGAGCCTCAGTGCTCCCATCACCTGGTAAGTGGAATATGTGTCTAACTTCCCTCAAAGTGAGCTTCTTCTCTTGATTGGCCATCCTAAACTTGATTTCCCCTTTGGTTGGCCCGTGGTTGTATCCATCATAGTCAAATTCAAAGTTGCTCAGTACCTCAAGAACAAGTGGGAGGTATCTCTGTGGATCCATAGAGAAAAATCCCTTTGTAGATATCTGCTCAAACATCCACATCACATCATCCTTGAGTCCTAAGAGCTCCAATGCTCTCATATCAGCATATTTCGTCTTCACAATGCGTCTGGTCAAAAGTTGGTTGTATCGTTCTTCCTATGCCTCATCTCTAAAAATAATGTCGTAGGGGTTCGGTGGTGGCGGTGGAGCAGAGGACTTGGCTGGCCTCTTACCAGCCCTCTTGGTAGCCATCCTTTTGATTCTTTGAGCCATAACAAAATGCAAACAAATATGTGTATGCAAGAACTTGAACTGCAAAATTAGAAGCTGAAAGTAATTGTTACCAAGCACTATGAACAGTGCAGTCGCAGGGAAGAATAGGGCTGAAAAAATTGAGCTTGATCTGGATTTCTAGGCTAGTTTCGAGCTGCAAATCGCCTTGAGGAAGCTTCCTCTACCTCTGGGGAAGATCTAAGAAGCAGATGCAAGTCGAATCGATGCTCAAATGAGAAGAAATCGAGAAGGGCGAACAGTCAGTGGATGAACTGCAGCAGAGCTTGCTCGAGCTAAAAAATCACAAGATCTGGGTCAAAAATCGGTTTAAAATCGAGGCGAATCGATCAGGAAAGGTTTAATGAGGGTTTTGGAAGTGATTTCGCAAAGAACGGGGTTGGATCGAGCGAGAAATCGCGAAAATACCTAACTCGGCGCTAAGAAACCCTAAATACGGTGAGTAAAAGTGTGGGGTCAGGCGGAATTATGGCACCGTAATGTGATTACGGTAGTGCCGTAATTTGCACTCGAACTTGCGACAAGTAAAAACTTCAAAATTACGATACTGTGACGAAAAATATGGCACTACCGTAATTGGGACGAAAACTCAGAAATTCTCGGGTCGAAAAATGCACAAAATTACAGTGTCGTGATAATATTTACGGTAGTGTCGTAATTTGGTCAAATACTTGAAAACTCACGGGTGGAAAAATGACCAGAATTGCGGTACCATGATGAAAAATATGGCAATGCCGGAATTTACACAAAAAATATGAAAGTTACTATACGAAAAAGACCCAAAAATACGGCAGCGTGAAAACCATTACGGCGGTACCGTATAGTGATTACGGTACCGTAATAAATGTTACGGCACTGCCATAATTTACAAAAAAACTCAAAACTCTCTGTTGAAAAATCAGCCAAAAATACAGTACCGTAAATAAATTACGGTACTGTCGTAATTCATGAAAATTTTTGGAATTCGCCGTTTAACTTAAAAATTCAGCATGGATTTACCTACAAAGAGAAAATTAAAAGTTAGTAAGCAAATAACTAAGATAAAAGTAAAAAAAAAACAAGAACAAAAAGAAAACAAAAAACAAATGAATGCTTGGGTTGCCTCCTAAGAAGCGCTAATTTTCGGTCATCAACTTGACCGTTCAACACTCAGATTTGATTGTGATTGTGTCTTTGGTCGCCATCCTGATTTTTCTATGTCTCATTCAGGGCTCTTAAGAACATAAGGCTCAGACCTAAAACAGTGTCCAAATTTACTTATGAGCCTTTTTCCTTTCTCAAGTAATTTTGACTTTCCTTTCCTCTTTCGTCTCATCCTCTTCTTCTTTGCTACTCTTTCCTGAAATTCTTTATTAGCACTCTCAGAAGATGTATTAGTTTCAAAATTAGAAGTTTCATCAAATAAACTATGCATGTTACAAACAACCTCATCATCAATTATTTCTATGCTACAACATGTCCCTGAGTGTGATGCCTTTTTTAAAGAATCAATCAAATCAAATTCAATTATATCACCACAAATATCAAAAGTCAATTTTCCTTTTCTAAGATCAATTAATGCACCAGATGTAGCTAAGAAAGGCCAACCAAGAATAATCGGATTTTTAGAATTTTCTTCCATCTCTAGAACTACAAAGTCTGTGAAAGTGGCTAAAGGGGGGCGAAAACCCTAATAGGCGCATATCAGAGTTTTCACAAGCGGAAGCTAGGGTTTCTAAGATCGGTTTGCATGTCATATAATCAACTTATTAATACTTGTATAGATCAAATTAAGATCATACCATAGCCATGATTGAATGGCGTCTTGGAAGCAGAGAACGAAGTAGCTCTCCTCCAAAGCGTGCGCACACAAGATGATTGATCGCCTACTCCTTGTCGATCCTTGTGCTAGCAAAGATCCAAGGTCTCCTGATCGTGTGAAAGGAATGTGATGATGTCTTTTGCTTGTCACACAACCTCCTTGGTGTGAAGACTCTGCTTACACGAGAGAGGCGTCGAAAAGAGAAGAGAGGCGAGCGTTCATCTCGAACGTGAGGCGTGAAGTCTATTTTGGAAACCATGACTTCCAAAAATAGCAAGTCATCACTTCATGCGTTCATGCGTTCATGCGTTCATGCGTTCATGAACCAACCGCAAACTCCTTCTTTTGAACCATGCGCTCATGTGATGAGCCGGTTCAATTATATTTGGTTCAAAGACCAAATCAAACCAAGCCTTGGTCTAGATCATATAAAACCAAATGGCTCAAGATCTAACCACACATCTCTTGATGCTCTTGATCTCATCGATTTAGCATCAGTTCTCTCGATCGAAGCTTACCGATCTCAAGCCCTAATCAATCAAACATGATCAGACCAGATCTCACTTACAATCAGAGTGTAAACTCCTTTAAACTGAACCAATACAATTCAGTCCACACGATCTGACATAAGTAAGCCATATCATCAAATTGTGCGACCCTAAGGGTTTCCTTTAAATGTCGGTAACGATAACTTACGTTATCACGAACAGAGAGGGGTATCTAGCAACACATCACTGTCTCCCGATATAAAGGAAAGAGTCTTCCAAGACTACACCCAAACCATAGCACAAGTGTGAATTCAATTCACTAGGCATACATGTTTCCTTTGCCACTGGATGTTCTCGTTGGACAAGCGTGTCAAGCCTGTAACTCCAACATGATGAGAATGATTAGATCAGATGAACATAGTCATCTGGGTATGGCCATACACTTTCTCAACCATCTCATCCAGGGGACCCCTTTAGAACATCACACTCCAATCAAGGAGAAGGCAATCCTATATCTATCACTAGCGCCCTAACATGACTCATGTTCATTATCCAAGATAGTCTCTAACCATTATGTTTCAAATGATATTTAAACTACCTCAAGACAATGCCAATCATCATTTAGAAACACAAGTGATCTCAAGTCAAAGGAAATATGCCACTTGCTTGCATATAAGGATTATTCACATTGAGACAAGTAATTGAATATCCTAAGTAGGGTCAGTCCAGTACATCCAATATACCCATGAGTCTACATCTTATTCCATGCTCGAAGCATCCTATAAGATTAGAACACATATTAGTCTCAATCATATCAAGGCTGTCTCATGTTCACCAAGATATCTCGACTAAGGACAATATTGCATGTCAGCCAAGCTGAACAGCATTGAGACATTATTCAGAAGTATACATATGGCAGCAGATAATGCAACAACCTGAATAACAACCATTGCCTTTATAAACATTGAGTTTATACATGATACTGATAACAACCCAAGGCCTCAAACATTAGCCTTAAGGGCATACCCCAACAATCTCCCACTTGCACTTAATCTAATGGTTGAGAAATCTCAAACCCATATTATTATAGTGCTTCTCATGCTTCTGCTGCGCCAGAGGCTTTGTAAGCGGGTCAGCTAGATTGTCATCTGTATGAACCTTGCAGATCTTGATCTCTCCTCGATCAATGATCTCCCGGATCAAGTGAAACCTTCTCTGTATGTGCTTGGACTTCTGGTGCGACCGTGGTTCCTTTGCTTGTGCTATGGCTCCAGTGTTATCACATAAGATAACCAAAGGATCTGCACTCGAAGGAATAACACCAAGTTCCTGAACGAACTTACGAATCCACACTGCCTCCTTGGATGCTTCCGAGGCTGCAACATACTCGGCTTCTGTTGTGGAATCAGCAACAATAGATTGTTTGAAACTTTTCCACATCACTGCTCCTCCATTCAAGCTAAAAACATTGCCTGATTGCGATCGGAAATCATCCTGGTCAGATTGGAACGAAGCGTCAGTATATCCTTCAATACTGAGTTCTTCCTGACCTCCATATATCAAGAACATATCTTTGGTCCTCCGAAGATATTTTAAAATGTTCTTGACCGCAATCCAGTGTGCCTTTCCTGGATTACTTTGGAATCGACTGGTCACGCTTAACCCGTAAGTGACGTCTGGGCGAGTACACAACATCGCATACATAATGGACCCAATAGCCGAAGCATAAGGCGTATTGTCCATTTCATCTTTCTCAGTCTGTGTTTGTGGACACTGAGTCTTTGAAAGATTCAGACCATGTCTGACTGGAAGATATCCTCTTTTAGAATTTTCTAAATGGAATCTCTCCAGGACTTTATCGATGTAAGTACTCTGGCACAACCCGAGAAGCCTCTTAGATCTATCTCTGTAGATCTTAACACCTAATACATAGGCTGCTTCTCCTAAATCTTTCATCTGGAAACATTTTCTTAACCATGCTTTTACAGCATGCAGTTCAGGAATATCGTTTCCAATGATTAAGATATCATCGACGTAGAGGACTAGGAAAGTAATCACGCTCCCACTAAACCTCTTATATACACACGGGTCATCTTCATTCTTGATGAAACCAAACTTACAGATTGATTCATCAAAACGAATATTCCAGCTTCTCGATGCTTGTTTAAGTCCATAAATGGACTTCTTTAATTTGCATATTTTATGACGATCTGATGGATTAATGAAACCTTCAGGTTGTGTCATATACACATCCTCTTCTAGTTTTCCATTAAGGAAAGCGGTTTTCACATCCATTTGCTAGATCTCATAATCATAATATGCAGCTATCGCGAGAATAATCCGAATAGACTTGAACATGGCTACAGGAGAGAAAGTTTCATCATAATCTATCCCGTAGATTTGTTTGAAACCTTTCGCAACTAGCCTGCCTTTATAGGTAACCACGTTACCATCCATGTCAATCTTCTTCTTGAAGATCCATTTACAGCCTATAGGGATTACTCCCGGAGGCGGATCAACCAAATCCCAGACTTGATTATCTGACATGGAGTCCATCTCGGCTCGCATAGCTTCAAGCCATCTCGCTGATTCCGGTCCACTGACCGCATCCGCATAAGTGAGGGGTTCATCATCAATGATGTAGACTCCGTCATAGCGCTCAGGCTGTCAACGGATCCTTCCCAATCTTCGTGGTTCCCGTGATATCTGAGCCTCAGGTTGCTCAGTAACCTGTTCTATTGGCTCAGGCTCATCCAACTGTGCTTGACTACTTTGTCCTTCTTCTGGATTTTCATCCAGCTTTATTTCTCTCCCACTGGCCTCTTGCAGAAGAAATTCCTTCTCAAGAAAAATAGCCGTTCGAGCAACAAATACTTTGTTCTCTTTGGGATCGTAGAAATAATAACCCTTAGTTTCTTTAGGGTAACCGACAAAGATACATTTATCAGATCTGCTCTCCAGTTTCCTAGAGGCGAGCTTTTTGACATAAGCCTCGCAACCCTAGATTTTAATAAATGTCAAGCTCGGCTGTTTCCCATACCATAACTCATATGGAGTCTTTGAAACGGCCTTGGATGGCACTCGGTTTAGTACCTTTGCAGCTGTTTCCAGTGCAAATCCCCAAAAGGAGTAAGGTAGAGTAGCCTGACTCATCATTGAACGAACCATATCCAGTAAGGTTCTATTTCTCCTCTCGGACACACCATTCCATTGCGGTGTTTCTGGCGGAGTGAGCTGTGAGATAATCCCACACTCCTTCAGATAGTCAGTAAACTCTCAACTCAAGTATTCTCCACCTCGATCTGAACGAAGTGCCTTGATATTTCGGCCTAGCTGATTTTGTACTTCATTTTTGAACTCTTTGAACTTGTCAAAAGATTCACTCTTATGTCTCATTAGATAGACATAACCATACCTACTGAAATCATCAGTAAAGGTAATGAAGTATGAATAGCCACCTCTGGCATGTTTACTAAATGGCCCACACACATCACTGTGAATGAGGTCAAGTAAACCTGAAGCCCTTTGACCTTTATTAGAAAAAGGAGCCTTCGTCATTTTGCCCATTAAACAAGCTTTGCATGTATCAAGCTCCTCATAGGAGAATGATCCCAGCAGTCCATGGTCATGCAACCGCTTAATGCGCTTCTTGTTAATATGGCCTAAACGACTATGCCATAGCAAGGTGCTGTCATCAGCATACTTGGCTTTCTTATTATCAATTTGTTGTACAGAACATTCCATGTCCAACATGAATAACCCATTGTTAATCGACCCAGTAGCATAAACAATATTATCAAAAGAAATATAACACTTTGAAGTTTTGCATTCAAAGGAAAACCCTTTCCTGACAAGAGCAGGAATAGAGATAATATTCTTAGTTATGCTCGGTACAAAATAACAATTGTCCAGTTCTAATACAAGACCAGATGGTAAAGAGATGTGATATTCTCCTACAGCAACAGCAGCAACCCATGCCCCGTTTCCTACTCGTAGGTCCACCTCATGCTGTCCCACCTGTCTTCTTCTCTTGAGTTCCTGTACATTTGAACAAATGTGAACTCCACATGCAGTGTCCAACACCCATGAAATAGAAGAAGAAGATACCATGACTTCAGTCACGAAAATACCTGAGCCAGAAGTGAAAGCCTTGCTTCCCTTCTTATCTCCTTGGAGCGCTTTACAGTCCTTCTTCCAGTGACCCAGCTGACCACAATGGAAACATCTGTATTCCTTCGACCGCTTGATCTTTTGTTTCAGAGCCTTGTTGTAGCTCTTGATAGGGGCTTTGCCCTTCTTCCCCTTCTTCTTGTTCCTGAAAGGAACCATTAGGACAGAGGATGAAGGCTTTCCCTTCTCAAGAGTCTGCTCTGTAGTATAGAGCATGTTCAGTAACTCCGCCGGCGTACAGTCGATCTTGTTCATATTAAAATTAATGATGAATGGATCGAAAGAGGCCGGGAGAGACTGCAGGATGATGTCTACAACAAGCTCCTGATTGATGGTGTGTCCCAGTTTCTCTAGAGCCTCCTTGTACCCAATCATCTTGAGTACGTGAGCTCCCACTGGACTCCCTTCAGTCAGTTTGCTCTGAAAGAAAAGCTTTGTCAAGTTATAGCATTCAGTCCTTGCCTGTGCAGCATACAGCATCTTGAGATTTGCTATAATTTCAATAGTAGATAAATCCTCATGCTGACGCTGAAGCTCTGGCGTCATAGACGCAAGCATAAGGCAAGCGACATCAATGCTATCATTGACATGCTTCTCATAAGCATCCCGAACCGCCCTTGCGGCGTTCGCAGCGGGTTGAGGCGGTATTGCCGTCTCAAGGACATACAGTTTCCTCTCAGCCTTAAGAACAATCTTAAGGTGTCCGTACCAGTCTGAGAAGTTTGGCCCAGCAAACTTCTCCCTTTCCAGTAAGGATCGCACATTGAACGCTGTGGTGTTCGTTGCTGCAGTAATCTACAACATTGCAAGAACAACAAGGTCAGTATCAATGTTAGAATCAATCCAGGACTTAAGAATGATTCTTTTCTCACTATTTTATCTGACTGAAAAATCCATTAAAACAGTCCGAAAGAGTAACACTCTTTTAGTGAGATGGGATCCAGATTTCATACTTGGTCTCCGCGTCCCGCTCAAGCGAGATAAGATGCACAGAGAGTACAAGCACTAATCTCTGGTAGGCAATCCCTGCCAATCGCCAACCCGTGCGATTCCCCTTCATCTGGGCAATCCAGCAGACTGTGCCAACTGAGTTGGTACAACATAGTCTCTGATCCCACAGATGGCTGCCTCCATATGGCTACCATATGCTCAATATGTAGCCTACATGGTCAAGCTGACCTGACCTACTCCCTGGACCACCACGTGCTATGCTGAGCAACGAGAAGCGATAAATCCCTTCTCTGTAACACGCAGGTGTAATCACACACCGTCTGAAGATAGATGGGCGTGCCCACTGAGTGGGTACAACACGGCCCCAACGATAGTCAGAACAGTGAGGTTTCGCGTCAGAAGGCTTACGTGCTTGATATTCAACGTTGGATTTTAACGGTCCTTTTATCTTCTTACTATCATGCATATCCTATGGCGATAGCAGAAGAATAAATCATGCAGATATTAAATTTACTTAAACAGTAAATAGAAAGCATGATGATCTTATGTGGTAAAAGCCCATTAAGCCTAAGTTAGACCTTAAATTAACTTAAGTCTTCACTTGAGCTCTTCATGGGACTTTAGCATTTCATTTGGCCCAACCCGGGCCCAAGCGCCCTGTGCAGCTGAGATGCGCCCACCAGGTAAAATGCGCCTGTCCTAGAGTCGAACCCTAGACCTCCCACTGGTGAAGCCACTTGCTGCATGCGCCTCTGCCATGTGTGCTCTGAGCTCATGTCTGATTAAATTACATTTTAATCTATCTAGACATGATTTGACTCGCAGGTCAATTACACATTATCAATTAATTAAAATGTGATGCGCAGATCACAATAAATAATTTACAATATTGATTCAGGCACGCAGGCCCCAGCACAGCACACATTAAAATTGGGCAGCCCACATAAGATTAAATAGACATTCAATCATGTTATACAAACATCATGTGATCCAATCAAGAAAATAAAATTTTTGAAAATCCCATTGGCATCAATTTTATTTCCTTATGTGCCCTACTACCTTACAACGGTCCATTAATAGGGATCCACTCATCAGACCTAGTCAGACCCACTGCCCTTGCATGCACCAAGTCATAACCGACTTGAGTCGACCTAGTGGTCAACAATGCATGCTTTAAGGGCTGAACGTCCCTCATGATTTCTGGCAAGCGGGTGTGACCCTGGGCCTTAATCATGAGCGTTCATTGGTTGTCTCAATTAGACATCGCTACACGCCTTTCTGCGGTCGACCTATAGCCACCTCATGCTTGCGCATAGGTGCCATCTGGTCGACCCGTCTAGGCTGTCAGATGGTCTGATTAGACTGTAGGGTCTAGACTAGACGACGACTTCAACCCTAATAACCCGTCTAAGGTTTTACAGTAGGCGCTTATAGATCTAAGTGGATGCGCGCAAGTTGTTATAAGTTTTGATAAAAACATTTTAACAAAGCGCAAACAAACATCATGCGCCAATAAGTAACATGTATAAACATGAAAATCATACATGCGCCAACATTTCATAACTAGCATGTATTTTCGCATGTTGCTTAGGTTTAGATCTACAAATCGCAAACATGGATCACACAAAGCAATCATATGATTCATACAGAAACCTGCTCTGATACCAATTGAAAGTGGCTAAAGGGGGGCGAAAACCCTAATAGGCGCATATCAGAGTTTTCACAAGCGGAAGCTAGGGTTTCTAAGATCGGTTTGCATGTCATATAATCAACTTATTAATACTTGTATAGATCAAATTAAGATCATACCATAGCCATGATTGAATGGCGTCTTGGAAGCAGAGAACGAAGTAGCTCTCCTCCAAAGCGTGCGCACACAAGATGATTGATCGCCTACTCCTTGTCGATCCTTGTGCTAGCAAAGATCCAAGGTCTCCTGATCGTGTGAAAGGAATGTGATGATGTCTTTTGCTTGTCACACAACCTCCTTGGCGTGAAGACTCTGCTTACACGAGAGAGGCGTCGAAAAGAGAAGAGAGGCGAGCGTTCATCTCGAACGTGAGGCGTGAAGTCTATTTTGGAAACCATGACTTCCAAAAATAGCAAGTCATCACTTCATGCGTTCATGCGTTCATGAACCAACCGCAAACTCCTTCTTTTGAACCATGCGCTCATGTGATGAGCCGGTTCAATTATATTTGGTTCAAAGACCAAATCAAACCAAGCCTTGGTCTAGATCATATAAAACCAAATGGCTCAAGATCTAACCACACATCTCTTGATGCTCTTGATCTCATCGATTTAGCATCAGTTCTCTCGATCGAAGCTTACCGATCTCAAGCCCTAATCAATCAAACATGATCAGACCAGATCTCACTTACAATCAGAGTGTAAACTCCTTTAAACTGAACCAATACAATTCAGTCCACACGATCTGACATAAGTAAGCCATATCATCAAATTGTGCGACCCTAAGGGTTTCCTTTAAATGTCGGTAACGATAACTTACGTTATCACGAACAGAGAGGGGTATCTAGCAACACATCACTGTCTCCCGATATAAAGGAAAGAGTCTTCCAAGACTACACCCAAACCATAGCACAAGTGTGAATTCAATTCACTAGGCATACATGTTTCCTTTGCCACTGGATGTTCTCGTTGGACAAGCGTGTCAAGCCTGTAACTCCAACATGATGAGAATGATTAGATCAGATGAACATAGTCATCTGGGTATGGCCATACACTTTCTCAACCATCTCATCCAGGGGACCCCTTTAGAACATCACACTCCAATCAAGGAGAAGGCAATCCTATATCTATCACTAGCGCCCTAACATGACTCATGTTCATTATCCAAGATAGTCTCTAACCATTATGTTTCAAATGATATTTAAACTACCTCAAGACAATGCCAATCATCATTTAGAAACACAAGTGATCTCAAGTCAAAGGAAATATGCCACTTGCTTGCATATAAGGATTATTCACATTGAGACAAGTAATTGAATATCCTAAGTAGGGTCAGTCCAGTACATCCAATATACCCATGAGTCTACATCTTATTCCATGCTCGAAGCATCCTATAAGATTAGAACACATATTAGTCTCAATCATATCAAGGCTGTCTCATGTTCACCAAGATATCTCGACTAAGGACAATATTGCATGTCAGCCAAGCTGAACAGCATTGAGACATTATTCAGAAGTATACATATGGCAGCAGATAATGCAACAACCTGAATAACAACCATTGCCTTTATAAACATTGAGTTTATACATGATACTGATAACAACCCAAGGCCTCAAACATTAGCCTTAAGGGCATACCCCAACAGTCTGTAGGTATGAAAAACTTACCAATTTGTACAGGAACATTCTCTAATATACCAACTGGATACTTAACTGATGAATCAAAAAGTTGTAAAGAAATTGAGGTTGGTTTGAGCTCTCCAATATCCAATTTCCTATAAAGAGAATAAGGTATTAGACTAACACTTGTACCGAGATCACATAAGGCTCGGTCAAAAGCCATAGCTCCAATAGAACAAGGTATATAGAAACTACTTGGATCCTTTAGTTTAGGTGGCAACTTATTCTGAATAAGAGCACTATATTCCTCTATAAGTGCCACAGTACCATAATCCTCAATCTTTCTCTTGTTAGACAGAATTTCTTTTAAAAATTTTGCATAAGATGGCATTTGAGATAAAGCTTCAGTAAAAGGTATGTTAATGTAAAGCTTTTTAATAACATCTAAAAATTGCCCAAATTGTTTATCTAGTTTTGCTTGAACAATCCTCTAGGGAAAGGGAATAGGTGGCCTATAGGGAGGTGGTGAACTAGGTTTAGAATCATCAACCTTACATGGCAAATCACCTTTAGGTTCATCACCCTTGTGAGGTGACAAACTAGTTTGGGACTGCTCATGTGCAGGTTGTGATTCCAGCACAGGTTCACTGCTAGTCTTAATGTTGGGCTCTACCTTATCATGATCTAGAGATCCCCTTGGATCATCCAATTGTTTTCCACTTCTAGTTATGACAGCATTACATTGCTCCCTACGGTTTGGTTCAGGTTTGGCAGGTAACTTTCCTGGGGGTCTGTATGAAGTGCTAGCCTGCTGTGCAATTTGTGATTCTAGCATTTTATTGTGAGCGACAATACCATCTATCCTAGAATTGATCTGTTTCAGACTCTCATTCACATCATCATTCTATTTTTTTTGGAACCCCACAAATTGAGTAAACATCTCATCTAAGCTAGGTTTTTGGGGTTGACTCTGATTTTGTGTTCTTTGTTGAAACCCCCTACATTCATTCTGCTCACTAGCATGATTATTGCTTTTCCAGGACAAATTAGGGTGGTTTCTCCATCCAGGGTTGTAGGTATGAGAGTAGGGGTCATTAGATCTACTTTGATTGTAACCCCCCAAAACATTAACTTGTTCCTCACCCCTGTCAACAATTATTTTGCACCCCTCAGCATTATGCCCATTATTCCCACAAATCTCACAAATAATAGAAGAAGAAACAGCATGAGTTTGCATTTTTAAACATATCAAAATGATTGCACAAAGATTCAACTTTCTCAGCTAGAGTGCGAAAATCATTAGCATCATTCTTACCATGAGGAGATCGATATATCACTCCTCTTTCTTTGGAATTTTGATCATTGTTCAAAGCCATCTCTTCAATCAGTTGATAGGCTTCCTCCACTGTCATGCTCATGAAAGCTCCCCCTATAGCAGCATCAGTTGATAGGCGTGTATTATTGAGTAAAGCATAATAAAATGTTTCAATTAAAACCCATCTCTCCAAGCCATGGTGAGGACACTTCCTTTGCAATTCATTGTACCGCTCCCATGCTTCACTAAGAGATTCTCCTTCCTTCTGAGCAAATCCCGTGATCTGGTTTCTTAAATAAATCATCTTACTAGGAGGGAAGTATTTCATTAGAAAAGCATTAGACAGCTGCTCCCAAGTTGTGAACGTTCCAGAAGGTTGAGAGTGTAGCCAATCACGTGCTCGGTTCTGAGAGAAAAAGGAAATAATCGCAATTTAAGTGCATCATCAGAAACTCCATTAATTTTAATTGTTTCACACAATTCATGAAAAAGATAAAGATGAATATTAGGATCCTCAAGTGGAAATCCTCCAAACTGATTTTGTTGAAGCATAAATAGGAAGGCTGGTTTGATCTCGAAATTGTTCACATCAATGGCCGGTCTGGTGACACTAGAGTGAATTCCCTGTGAATTAGGGGCAGCATAGTCGCGCAAAGATCTTCTCTCAGCCATGATCACTTCTTCTTCTTGTACCTCTGCAAATCTAAGCTTCCTGTGCAATCTAAGTGTTTTGTTAATTTCAGGGTCTAGAGGAACTAGAGGTCCTGATCTTAAATTTCTGTGCAATAAACAGATTAAAAAGTTCAAAATATGCAGAATAATAAAAAAAATAGAATTAATCTCAACTTCAAAAACAAGAAAACAAAAACAAAAAAACAGTGAACAAAAACAAAAAAACAAAAAACCTAGTCTAGAAATACTCTCAATATCTTCAATATTGACAAAACCAAGGTCCCCAGCAACAGCACCAAAAACTTGTTGTTGTCCGCAAGTGCACGGATACTCGAAGTAATAAAATAGATATCAAACCACAAAGACCTTGTTGCCAAGTACTGAATAATCAATTTCTCGCTAGTTAGGCAATCGGAAAATAGTGAATCAAACTATCGAAAAGAACACGGAGAAAATATTAGAGAAGAAATCAGGACTGGGGGTTCATCTACTTTAATTTCTAATGGCTAAATTAAGATAAGCATATGTCAATCTAATTTTATCATGATAAAGGTATAGTTTTCCTCATAAATAAATTGTCTCGCTCTCGCGCAAACAATCGTACAAAGAACCGATCTTCACTCTCATGCAAGATCTATTCAATGCTGAAAATAACTAAACCATCAACTAAGAACTCAAGGATCACTCTCGTGCATCCGAATTCTAAGTTGATAACCTCAAGTGGAAACTCAAGATCACTCTCGTGCATTAGAGTCTCAACACAAGTTTTACTCAAGGTTTTCTGACGACTAGGAATTTAATCTCTTACAATTTCTAATCAAGTCTAAAATATTAACTCAATCCAAAGAATCATAAAATCAACAAGGCATTAAAACTCTCTAAAAATTAGAATTCGAAGAACAACCTAATCTCTTACGTTAGTTCCAAACTTGATAATTCCTAGGGTTCGAATTTCACAATCAACTTCTCAGTCTATTTCGCAAAATCCTAAAACAAGTTGATATTAAGATACAAAGGAGAATTAAAGAGCAATCAATCACAAAAGTAAAATTATCACAATAAAATCAGTTTGACAAAATTAGGGTTTTCTAGTCATTAAGAAACAAAGAGATTACACCCCCATGTCCCGGTGAAAGATTAAGCTACCATGATGAAGGAATTACAATAAAACATATTTCAGTGTGATAAGATATCGAAGAGAGGGAAGAAAAGTTACAAAACAGGGTTGTACTTGAATTACAGCCCGTAATTTCGATATCAACAGTGCTGTCACCACCGTTCTACTGATTTCTCCCTCGATCGGACTCCAAATGCTCTGAAACTTCAGCTGTGTATTCTCCTTCACCAGGCGAAGCTCTCTTTCAAAAATCGTGGCCGTTGATGGTCTGTGTAGCGAACGGCAATGAACCCTAGCGTGGCGGCGATTTCTTCAAATTCTCCGTGTATCCTCAATCCAAATTGTTCCTTTTGCTCCCCACAAATCTCAGAAGTAATAGAAGAAGAAACAGCATGAGTTTGAATTTTAAACGTATCAAAACGATTGCACAAAGATTCAACTTTTTCAGCTAGAGTGCGAAAATCATTACCATCATTCTTACCTTGAGGAGGTCGATATATCACTCCTCTTTCTCTGGAATTTTAATCATTATTCAAAGCCATCTCTTCAATCAGTTGATAGGCTTCCTCCAATGTCTTGCTCATGAAAGCTCCTCTTGCAGCAGCATCAACTGTGAGGCGTGTATTACTGGGCAAAGCATAATAAAATGTTTCAATTAAAACCCATCTCTCCAAGCCATGGTGAGGACACTTCCTTTGTAATTCATTGTACCGCTCTCATGCTTCGCTAAGAGATTCTCCTTCCTTTTGAGCAAATCCCGTGATCTAGTTTCTTAAATGAATCGTCTTACTGGGAGGGAAGTATTTCATCAGAAAAGCATTGGACAGCAGCTCCCAAGTTGTGAATATTCCAGAAGGTTGAGAGTATAGCCAATCACGTGCTCGGTTCCTGAGAGAAAAAGAAAATAGTCACAATTTTAGTGCATCATCAGAAACTCTATTAATTTTAATTATATCATACAATTCATGAAAAAGAGAAAGATGAATATTAGGATCCTCAAGTGGAGATCCTCCAAACTGATTTTGTTGAAGCATAGATAGGAACGTTGGTTTGATCTCGAAATTGTTCGCATCAATGGCCGGTCTGGTGACACTAGAGTGAACTCCTTGTGGATTAAGGGCAGCGTAGTCACGCAAAGATCTTCTCTCGGCCATGATCACTTCTTCTGCTTGTACTTTTGCAAATCTAAGCTTCCTGCGCAATCTGAGAGTTTTGTTAATTTCAGGGTCTAGAGGAACTAGAGGTCCTGATCATAAATTTCTGCTCATACACAAGTAAACAAGTCAAATATTTCAAAATATGCAGAATAATAAAAAAACAGAATTAATCTAAACTTCAAAAACAGGAAAACAAAAATACCCAAAACAGTAAACAAAAACAAAAACAAAAGACCTAGTCTAGAAATACTCTCAATATCTTCAATATTGACAAGACCAAGGCCCCCGGTAACAGTGCTAAAAACTTGTTGTATCCCAAATTGTTAGGCGTGTACCTTGGACTAATCCCCGGCAACGGCGCAAAAAACTTGTTGTAGTCTGCAAGTGAACGGATACTTCGAAGTAATAAAATAGATATCAAACCACAGAGACCTACGTGTTAAGTATCAAATAGATGTTTTCTCACTAGCTAAGCAAACCGAATAGTGTTAAACAATCGATTGAAAAGAATGCGAAAAAGTATATCAGAGAGAAACTGGGACTAGGGGATCATCCACCTTAATTCTAATGACTAGAAGGAAATAAAGGCTGTCAGTCATATTTCATTTCGATAAAGATTTAATTTATTTCATAAAAGGATCATCTCGCTCTCGCGCAGACAATCATACAAAGGACCAATCCTCACTCTCGTGCAAGATCTATCCGATGCTGAAAATAAGTAAATCATTGAACAAAGAACTCAAGGATCACTCTCATGCATCCGAATTCCACTAAAAATCAGAATTTAAAGAACAAATCTAATCTCTTACGATAAGTTCCAAACTCAATGACTTTTAGGGTTCCAAATTTCACAATCAACCTCTCAGTCTATTTTTCAAAATTCTAAAACATGCTGATATTTAAAAACTAAGAAGAATTAAAGGAAAGTCATCACATAAGCAAAATTATCATAACAAAATTATCATGACAAAAATAATCAATGTCTAGTCATTAAGAAATTAAGGGAATTACACCCCATGTCCCATAAAAAATCTAAGCTAACATGGAATAATAAATACAGCAACCCATAGTTTAGATAATCAGAATAGAAAAGGGAAGAAATTACATAACACAATGCTGTAATCGAAATTACAGCACCATAATAGGCTGGAAACGCAATGAACAGTGGCGTCACCCACTGTTTCATTGATTCCTCCCTTGATCAGACTCTTCTCACTATGAAACTTCTGGGGTGTGATCTCCTCCTCCAGGCGAAGCTTTCGTGTAAAAATCATGGCCTGAGGTGGCCTCTACGCCTCTCGGTGCGAGGCCGAACCCTAAGGACGCCTCTCTAAATTTTCTCTATGGATCTTGGATAAAAATTTGGGCTTTCTATCCCTTTGTCTTCTTCTCATTGAGACGAGTCCGTAGCTTCTTTCAGATCTCAATTTAGTGCCCTAAATCTCAAGATATCATCTATTAAAGTTTGCGGCGGAAAAAACAGGAAACTAGGCCAAAATTACGGTACCGTGGAAATAATTACGGCAGTGCCATAATTTCCTCAAAAACTCAGAAACTTTCTGGTTGAAATCATCCAAAAATATGGTACCATAAAATTTTGGACCAAAATTACGGTAGTGCCATAATTTCTCAAACTTGCTCCGATTTGCATGAAAATTGACGGGTAGTTTCGTTCCGACGTCTGGAATCCATTGGTGTGCTCATATCTTCCAAAATCCATCAAAATATGGCACTTTTTACCTGAAAATGATGAAAAATAAGAAATGGTGTAGATTCTGTAATATTTGATAATTAAAGCTTAAAAACAAGCAAAAGAGCATAAATATGACACAAAAAGACCAATGAAATGACACAAAATACACTATGAATTTTGGTGTCATCAATCTTTAAAGATACTAGAAATTTTATTTTATCTCGTGATAGATGTCAAAAGATAGGGAACATTAATAGAAGACATGAGATGCTACTGTCCACTATTCTTGAGGTTGAGATATTTGATGTTTGGGGAATAGATTTCATAGGACATTTTCCATCTTCTGGATGTAACAAATACATACTTATGGCAGTTGATTATGTTTCTAAGTGGGTTGAGGCTCTTGCTTCTCCTACTAATGATACTAGAATTGTTGTTAAACTGTTCAAAAAGATTATCTTTCCACGATTTGGGGCACGACGAGTAGTGATTAGTGATGGAGGCTCACACTTCATAGAACATAAGTTCTCAGCCTTGCTTAGGAAGTATGGGCTGAATCATAAAGTCGCAATGCCATATCATCCCCAAACAAGTGGACAAGTTGAGATATCAAATAGAGAAATCAAGGGAATTTTGGAAAAGACTGTGTCACGCACGAGAAAAGATTGGGCATCCAAACTTGATGATGCACTTTGGGCTTACTGAACTGCTTTCAAAACTCCAATAGGTATGTCTCCTTTCTAATTGGTTTATGGTAAATCTTGTCATCTACCTGTAGAGCTCGAGCATAGGGCATTCTGGGCAATCAAAGCACTAAATATTGACTTAAAGAATGTGGGGGAGAAACGGAGGTTACAATTGAACGAGCTAGATGAGATAAGACTCTCCGCTTACAAAAATGCGAGAATTTATAAAGAGAGGACTAAAAGATGGCATGATTGGCATATCTTCAGAAGGGAATTCCAACCAGGTGACTTTGTTCTTTTATTTAATTCTAGATTGAGACTTTTTTCTAGTAAACTTAAGTCTCGATAGTCTGGACCTTTTCAGGTGAAGAAAACTTACCCTTACTGAGCTGTGGATATATGGAGTGACGGAACAATAGAGTTTAAAGTTAATCGTCAGAGATTGATGCAGTATTATCAAGGAGAACTAATTGAAGACGAAAAAAAATTTCATCTTCATGAACCTCGAAGGGACATAAGTGTTGAACGGTCAAGCTAATGACCTTTAAATTAGCGCTTCTTGGGAGGCAACCCAAGCACTCTTAGTTTAGTTTCTTTTATTTTAGTTTATTTTTAGAGTTAATTTTTCTCTTCTTTTTGCAGGGAAAAATGAACTTTTCGCAAAATATGGCACCGCCGTAATGGAAATTACGGGCCGTAATCTTGGTCCATTTTCAACCAGAAACTTTTGAGTCTTTTACGGCAGTACCATAAGTAATTTTATATGCCGTAATTTGGGGTAATTTTTGTACAGGAAGTTTTATGGTCTTTACGACAATACCGTAAGTATTTTCACTAGCCATAATTTGGATCGAAATCTTTCCCGAGAGTTCTGCATCTTTTACGATACTATCGTAATAAAATTTACGGTATCGTAATTCCAATATATTTTTGACCCGAGAATTTTGAGATTTTTGTGCCAAATACGGCAGTGGGTAACCTTTTTTATGGTGTCGTAAGTCCAGCATATTTTTGAAAAAAAAAAGTTCAGCTTTGAGGATAGTAGGAGAGGTAGAGGTGATGATGGAGGCCAGGGTGGACAGCATGATGATCCCATGGATGCTGCCCCTGAGGATACCAAGGAGATTGGATCTGATGTGGATGAGCAGAGCTCTATGAGTATCTTCTTCCTTACTTATTTGAATTTCATCTCTTGGGCGCAAATCCTATTCCAAATAGGACTCTCATTAAGTTAATAATCAGCCCCATGTGTCAAGGACATACCAAAGATGTCCTTCAAGCCAAAAACGCCCTAACCCTTGCCATAGATGCAAGGTTGCCATCCAAGGATGAAGGGGGATGCGCCCTTTACTTCCATAATGAAGCAAAGGTGCCAACTTATCCCCATTAAGCTCCTAGGCACCAATGGGATAAGTTTCCTCCCCATTATGCTCTTTAAACCTCTAGTTTCTTCATGACAACTTATTAGTAAGCCCAATTAAGCAATGGGCCTAGCCCAAAGTTCATTATGCATGTTGACCAAGCCATTGGATCCAATCCAAATTAACCCAAAGTCAAATGAGGCTAACCATGGTTAATTTGGTCAATATGCCAAAAATGGAAGTTGGCCCCAATAAGTTTCTTCCATCTCATCAAGCCCATTGGCGCTGATGAAATCTCCCAAATAGATCCAAGTTATCCAATAACTCGATCTAAAGGCTGCCCGATCAATACGAGAACTCGAGTATCAAGGTGTGCGACCCTATAGGTTTCTCTAACGTTGGCAGTGCTGACCTAAGGTCACGACAAGCAGTGAGTGGCACCTAACAGTGCATCGCTGCTACCTAAGTCTTCAGAATGGATATCGACATCGACATTCCCATTATCGCAACTAGGTACAGATGCATTATAGTCCCTTTGCCAAACTGATATCCGATTAGACAAGTGTGTCATCACTTGTTCTCACCCAATCACATGGTCATGACTAAATCAGGTCTTCACTTGGGTATGGCCATACACTTTCAGTCATAAAACCATAGAGGAGCTCCATGGATATCATGCTTCCCTCAGGAAGGGGTAAATCCTCTATCTGTCTATTGACCTTCTCATATGGGTCGTGACATACTCAATGACAACCGTTATAACCTCCCAACTACGGCGAGGTGTTAGGTTGCATCAAAGCATGTCCCTAACCATAGAGAAGAGTCAATGACCTCAAGTCTAAGGATCAATGCATCTCCTATCACTTGTGAGGATAACTCATGACACCAAGTCATAGCCTCATAGCGGGTCGGTCCAGTATATCCACCACTAATATACCCACATGTCTGTGTTAGCACCACGTGCCTAACTAGCCCATATACCAGTCTCACAAGTACCATAGCTATCCCTTATTCACTAAGGTACATCAATTGGGGACAATCTTTTGAGCACAGATCCAATCTGTCTCCAGGGACATTATCATGTAAGCACATAATCGCAGATGTAGACAAATAACGATAATGACAATGCCAGATTGATATATAAATATCAAAGTGAAGTAGTACAAAGATGGACCAAAGCTAGGTCTCAGGGCATATACACCAACAGCCACTACAACCACCAACGTCGACCAGCTCGCACCCCGACTCCCCCGCTGCTTCCATGAGAACTCAGGAGAGTTCTATTACTATTCAAGTTTATATACTTAGTTTTAATTTGATTAGAGTTTTTAATGCATGTAATTAACATGCCAGGAGCTACTGAAATACCAGATTCTTGCACAACTAGGAAGAACACATTTTGCTCTACATCTTAGACTACTTGATGATAGTTGAGCATTACTAGATCAACCTGCACATCCTAGCAAAATTTGATGACTGATTAACTCCTGCAAGTGTTTTCTTTACTAATTTGATTAGTGTTTTTGTTGTAGGTGTTTAATGTGCTTTGATAAGATGGAACCCTGATCTTTCACATGAATTGGAAGAACATATTTTGTTCTAACTATAGGATCAATTGGTTCCATTAAAGAGTAAATGGGTCATCCTAGGAGGCATAGCAAACTTTCAAGTCTGATAAATTTTTGTGCTGTTTTAATTTACTGATCTGATTAGCCATCTTCTTGCAGATGCCCTATATGCCTGACAGATAATGATCCTCCATTTTTGATATGCCTAAAAGAACAACTTTTATTCTACTATTTGGTTTTATCAGTTTTTCTTGTGAATCATTGGAACCTACTCCCATACATGGCTACTTTTTGTAAATGATTATTTTTGTAGTCCTGGATTTCTGGGTGCTGATTGAATTTGGTTTCTTTTATTCAAAAAATATAAAAATTCTAAACATGTGTTTGCCCACCACATCACAAACAAGTTAATTTACATTGGTGTTATACTTGATCCAAGACTTTAGCTTCAATATGTTGAAGGAGAGCTGTACAGTTTGTATGGGAATGAGAAGGGAACAGTTGTATGTAAGGAAGTAAAAACTGCACTTTTTGATATGTTTAATGAATAAAGTATTTGAATGCTTCCACAAAAGGCCCACAAACAACTGAAAATGCACAAACTAAAATCACGCTTGAAGATTCTAGTGGGAATGAAAATTTTTGAGATGCAAAAATGAAAAAGAGGAGGCAAAAGCTTAAAAGGTGCAAAACAGATTTTGAAGGGGTAGATTCAACAACGGAATTGGACAAATATTTAAGTGAGGAATGTGATGATGATTTGTGATGAATTTGATATATTATCATGGTGGAAAGTCAACAATCCTCGGTTTCCTATGCTCTCACAAATATTTATAGATGTGTTTGTTGTTCCTATCTCCACAGTACCTTCAGAATCATCATTTAGCACTGGAAATCGAGTTCTTAATCAATTTAGGGGTTCATTATCTCCTAAATTAGTAGAAACTCTCATATGTGGTCAAGACTGGTTTAGAAGATCATCACATCCAATTAATATTGAATAAACACTTGAAGACATAGATAAATTTGAATCGGGTATAATTTTCTTTTGCTAATTAATTTTCTATTCTATTGTACTACGCCTTTTTTCCTTTTGCTAAACTCATTTTTTTTATTTTTGTAGAATTATCAAAAATGCAGTAAATGATAATGATTTCACAAATTTTGAATGGGATGCTTGTTGCTCTCACTTGTAAGAAGTAAAATCACTTCAGATTATATGCTTATATATTTTTTAAATTTTATAATTGTAAGATATATGTGACTAATAATGATTATTTTGTTTGTTTTACTTTGTAGTTTGTTGGATCTTGGGATGATTGATGGATTGTAGACTACAAGATGCTTCACCTTTTGATTTCATTGTGAACTTATGATTTAGATCTCAACACTTTTTAATGTGGACTATTTGTTGTGTACAATTAAAAAATGAGGTCAATGAACTTATGATTTCATTGTGAACTTATGAAGTAAATATGACTAAGGTTACACCAATTTCAAAAAAAAATGAGGCTATCTTTTATATAATGGAATTCAATCCCTTTTTATCTCCTATAATGGTCAAAGATAGATAGCCCGTTTGATGTGGGCTTAATTATACGTAATTATATTTGCATTCATATGTCATGTAGATTAGGGATTGCATGAATGTACTCCATGCATCATGTAGCACTTGATAGGAATGCAATATAAAATGCATAAGTAAACTTAAGGTTGTGCATATGTCATGTGCAAGTAGGAAATTAGTCATACACCATATTTTACATGCAATATTAGAATGGATGACATAACACCCCGCTCTAATGCCACAAATAAGTTGTGCATGTGTCATGTACAAGTAGGAAATTAGTCATACATCATATGTTACATGCCATATTAGCATGGATGACATAGCACCCCACTCTAAAGCCACAAATGATGTCTAAGGTGATATGTTTAAATTATGTTTATATTTATGTTTCAATACCATTTTCATTGTTATATTTACTTGATATCTATAATATAAGTAATTATAAATGATGTATTTAGACTAATATAAGTATCTTAAATTTCTCTAATCATGCACTATTGTGAATTAATACAACAATAATATGTTGAAACTAGTATTTATAGTTACTAATGACAAGAAGTTGCCATGATTTGAGATATTAAGTTAATAGATTGAGACATGTTAGAGAACATTATACTAGATAGATCCACCAAGGGAGTATCACGTGGATTTTATATGAATGTCATTAGCATTTCATACTGACAATTGTGTATGTTATCATTTAATTTGAGATCATCATGGATTCCAACATAACTAGTTTTAGACTTTAATATAATTAAATAATATATATTAGTAATTATAAAAAGATATAATTGGTTATGCCATGAACCTTGGAAGAGAGGGATGTGAGTGATCAAGATAAAATTTATCTCTTCAATATAATAGGATTGTTGGTACCTTATGTTTCTTAAGAAAGTAAGAGTGAAAATATATTATCATCCTTAAATAAATTGATATAAGATATTAATTGTATTATTATATTAGTCTACTTAGAAATAAAATAATAAAATAATTAAATCATCTAAGTATGATATATTTTATAGCTTATGTGCAATCTAGATACTAATGATAAATGTATTAAACTATATGAGAACATTATCATAAAAAGATTATGTCGAATCTTAATATTCTTTTGACTTAGGTAGTAATAATATCTTGCTACACACTCTTCATATGTTTATAATATTACAATGTAATTATAATTATAAGAATTTAATGGGTCATAAACTAAGATAAAATAGAATATTATTTTAATAAGTATTATCAAATAATATGATGGTGATAGTTATCGACAAGTAGCAATTTTCTTTTTTTGCATAATTGAATTAAATTAGCTAATTCAACTAGTAAGGATCTTTACTGATAATAAAGTTTCACTTTCTAGTTTTTAGAGGAAAAAAAATAGTTTATTATTATTATTTTTATTAGCATCATTATTATTATCATCATCATTATTATGATTATCACGTAGAACCCAATTTGAGTAAAGGACAACGTATTAAAACCCATAAGAAGTTTGGACATATTCAACTTGATTCATCCATTATAAATGAGTTTGGATACTTAATTAATTTTATAAAGTATATTTAAAATTTATAAATTGAGTTTAGGTCATATTTCAAATGTAAAACAGTTACGGAATATCTGATTCCAAATAAATTCATAATAAAAATAAAATTATAAGCTTAACCAAATTCCATAATCAACTAACCATGCAAAGAATTATTATATAAATATAAAATAATTTTAATTTATAAAAAAGTTTAGATAAAGAAGAAAAATAAAATATTGAATTTGTTTAAGTAGGATAATCATCGTGTTTAAAATACCTTTATCACATTTAGTTTATGCAAATGAAAGTTAACTAATTATTATGAATTTGAATTTAAGGAAAAAAAAATTCGAGTATCTTATTAACCATTATCATTTCTTTGGTTACCTTTTAAAAGGATACTTTCCCCGTAACACGTTGGGCCACTTTGTTTTTCTGTTCAAATGGACCTTAAAAAAAAGCCCAAGTTATAGGCGAGGGGCTGACTTGTTTGCCAAGAAAGAAGCAGGTGTCGTCAATCTCGACGGTGCGACCGTTCAAAATATTTCCAGTAATTTTTTGCCCATCCTAACGAATGTACCTGACATTTGGTTGAACAAATCGGGGTCCCGCATTTTCAGCATCAAAGATTTAAAAAGATGGGTACGATGAAGGTGTCCACAACTTTTAATTTGGTTAAAGTGTGATGCCAATGCGTCGCCAACTTCCTCCACCTGCCCTTTGATATCGTATCGACCTCTTTCTTCGTTCCATTTGTTTCGTTTTCCTCACAAAGATGTCAGCATACTGTGGAAAATACCACGGTAAATTCCTCTATTCTATTTCCCCTCTTTCTCGTTGATCGTTTGCTGATCTAAGTGATTAATTCTGATTCAAAATAATAATTTCTTTTAGATCTCTTGCTAGTCGTAATTTTGCTCTCTATTTGATGTCTTAAATCTGCTGTATTGGTTACGTTGCTGCCCGAGCCTGTTGTTATGGGCCATGTTTTATGGATATAGATCTTGTCGCTAGAATGTGTTTGTACTACATTTTATGTATATTTTAGTTTTATTTTAAAATCTTTTATCGGCTAAAAGATGGAATTTTGACGCGATATGCTCTTGCGTGATGAACTCTAGATTCTATACATACATTTTGTTGTGTGAAAGACTCCATTTTTTTCTCGTGTTGGATTATATTGATTTCATTGATCCATCTGCTGTCAAACCCTGGTGTCATCTTTCAGCCTTATTAATAGATGAAAACAGACAATCAGATACGTTACAATTATCTTTTACAGTTTGTGTTGTGTTTACTCTTTACATCCACGTCTTAGTTGTGATGCCTTTCTAGTATTGAATGCGGATGTTTGCCTATGGTATTATGGTGTTTTTTGCTGTGTTACATGTGCTTTTCTTTTTTTTTCTTTTTTTTTTTTCCTGTTTTCTAGATCCTTATTATAGTTTGTCTTTTTACTGTGCTTGTACTAGGACATTATATTGAGAAAAAAAAAATTAGTGAGTAGGTAATAAAATATGAGAGAAATTTTACTTTGCTTACTTAAATCGTTGGAAATGCAGACAACGGATAAAGTTTTCTTGTCCTTGGGGTAGCTTTTTAGGGTGAAAATACGAGGCTACTATATATACCCTTTACTTTACATTCTTTTTTCTCTTGCACCACAATCAAGACGAGCTTATATCCAAGTTCAAACATTTTGGACAGAGAAAATATAATAGAATTGTGTTTATAAATTTTGTGCTACGAGAAGGAATGAGGCTGTGAATTGCTTCTCTACTTTTTCTTTTCCTCTCATGCTCCCTATTGTTAGGCCCGAAATTAAGGCCCAAATCAGACCAGTCAACGGCTGAGTTGACCCAGTCAAAATCGAGCGCAATTTGAGCCGTGTTCGATTTAGGGCTCAGCTTCAATGTTGCGGGCGGCGGCTTTGGCGGAACGCTGGAACGGGCGGCGGCGTCCGTTTCTGGCATCAGTCGCCCTCGAGCTTCGCGGCGGAGACGACAGGCTGCTGGAGGCCGGTGGTGAGCTCGACACGTTGAGCACGCAGAGAGGATGAGATCCGGAGAGATCTCCGGCGCGGGAATGCGAGCAGCGAGCGTCTCGTTTCCAGGAGCACGCGCTGACGGAAGGGAGAAACGAGGTCGGCGGCGACCTTGGGCAGGGGCGAGAACGCCGCGTGGAGCTTCATTGTCGAGCGGGGCTTCCGCGTGGCACGAGAGCAGTGGGAGGTGGCTCGATAGGCGAAGCGACGCCCTTGGGAGCTGATGAACGAGGTTCGCGAGGTTCTCGTTCAGAGTAATGTCGGCCGTGTGGCACACAATGACTGACGACGACGGGCGATGGCGCCGAGCTGGCGAGGTCACTCCAACGGATGGTCGAGCTCCAGCAGGCAGCGGCCGCGTGTCGACTCCCAACGGGCGACGCGGGTGGCATTCGGCGGACGCGGCTGACGAGTTGGCGTGCGTCCAAGCCATTTGCCGAGGTGGAACTGACGAGGCGAGCGCGGACTCGTCCAACCAGGAGCCATCTGGCAGCGAAAGTCGAAGCGTCGCAGGAGGGGATCAAAAGTCGGAAACGAGCGTCGTTTCCGCATTCCGGCTCTCGCTCCCTTTTTGCTCTGCTCTCGGCGATTGTGATCCAGCTTCCCCTTTCCTCTCGGTCCGGCGTCCAGCGGTGGATTCCGACCAACTCCTGACGCTGGTGGTGTGGTTGTGGGCGGTTCAGCGTTCGTGGAGTCCTACTCGGTCCCTCCTCTCTTCAACGTGGCGTAAGCGCGGCGGAGTCGACGACTCGACTCCGACGAGGTAAACTCGTCCTCGTGTGGTTTTTGTCCGACGTTGTGATCTTCCGAACTCTCTTCGTTCCTCGCTATTCCCTTCCATCGGTTTCGTGATCTTCGTGCGAGTTTCTTCCTTCGGGTTTTGGTTCCCTTGTTCCTTTTTGTCCACCTGCGTGTGGACGTGTTTTCTTGTTCGGCTGCCTGCGCGCAGCATTGTGTTCTTGTCCACCTGCGTGTGGACGCATCTCGCACCCATTACTCTGTCTTCGTCCATCTGCGTGTGGACCATCCTGTGTGTTGGGTTGCTGTTTGCGTACAGCTCGTCTCTGTTCAGCGTCCTCTGTTTCGACGCTTCTTCCTACCTGCGTGTAGGTCTCGTTTATTCCGATGTTTCTCTCATAAGGCTGAGGTGGTAATCCTTCCACCTGCCGATCGCGCCCTGGTCAAATCCGCTGTCCACGCTGCTCCCGCGAGGGTGTTGTGTTCCTTGAGTCCTGCGTGACTCATTTTTGTGGCATCTGGCCTCTTTATTTTAAAAATTTTTGTTACGTTAATCGTGGGCGTGACAGACTATATATAGGAAGCAAGAAAAAATGTTGTTTTCTTCCTTCCTTTCCCTCCTAATGCTTCCTTCCTCCCTCTATTGCAAGAAAAGACGCCCTTTATTTGATCTGGTCATTAATTGAAAGTCAAATTGGTACTCTGGAGTTGACACTGGGAGTTAGGGATTTGGAATTTCAGAGATGAATTCGCATGGATGTAAGAAAAGATGATGATTGAGAAGGAGTTGTAATATGATAAAGAATAAAGAATAAAATTGTGGCAAATAGTTTATTTATTACTTATCCATTCTTTATTTCACCTGTTTTGGATGGATTTAAATCATGAAAAGTTAGACCATTTCTCTATTACCCTTCTTTTTCCACATCTTTGTCAGCGAGAAACTTGGGCTTGGAATTTTGTTTTATTCTTTTTAGAGATCATGGCAGCAGACTGGGCGCGGCGGCTCCGCACAGCTTCACCAAGACGCCGCTCGGTTCAATCAGTTCAAACTGGTCCGACGGATTTCTTAAACTATGTTTGATTCTATTCCAACATTATTCCTCATATCTTTCTGTGTTTGATTAACTTATTATACTTTTTAAATATGCATTTGCGCACTTTTATGAGCTCAGACAAATTCTTACTCTGATGAAAATTTCATTTTTCTAGGCTTAAGCTATTAAAGGTCGTTTACATTTGTAGATATTTTAGTTTGTTGCAAATAAACAGCTGTTTTGTTCCTGGCTCCATTTTGTTGCCTTAGTTACCTCAACGTGGTCTGAAAACAAATGGTTTTCTTTATCTACTTAACTAATGTCACGCTATTGTTTGCACGCAGATGAGCTCATTAAGAATGCTACTTACATAGGCACCCCAGGCAAGGGGATTCTCGCAGCTGATGAGTCCACTGGAACAATTGGTAAGCGCTTGGCCAGTATCAACGTTGAGAATGTTGAAAGCAACCGTCGGGGGCTGCGCGAGCTTCTCTTCTGCACTCCTGGCGCGCTTCAGTATCTCAGTGGTGTTATCCTTTTTGAAGAAACCCTCTACCAGAAAACTGCCGATGGCAAGCCATTTGTTGATGTCCTAAAGGAAGGTGGTGTTCTCCCTGGGGTCAAGGTTGACAAGGGCACAATTGAGCTTGCTGGCACCAATGGTGAAACCACTACCCAGGGCCACGATGACCTTGGCAAGCGCTGCGCCAAGTACTACGAGGCTGGAGCTCGCTTTGCCAAGTGGCGTGCGGTTCTGAAGATTGGCCCTACTGAGCCATCCCAGTTGGCGATCAATGAGAATGCGAATGGACTTGCTCGTTATGCCATCATCTGCCAGGAGAATGGGCTTGTTCCAATTGTTGAGCCGGAGATCCTTGTTGATGGACCTCATGACATTAAACGCTGTGCTGACGTGACCGAGAGAGTTCTTGCTGCTTGCTACAAGGCACTCAATGACCATCATGTTCTGCTCGAGGGGACGCTTCTAAAGCCCAACATGGTTACCCCTGGGTCAGATGCACCTAAAGTGGCACCAGAGGTTGTGGCCGAGTATACTGTGCGGGCTCTTCAGAGGACCGTGCCAGTTGCAGTGCCCGCCATTGTTTTCCTCTCCGGTGGTCAGAGTGAAGAAGAGGCTACTCTGAACCTGAATGCCATGAACCAGCTCTTGGGGAAGAAGCCCTGGTCACTCTCTTTCTCGTTCGGCCGTGCTCTGCAGCAGAGCACACTGAAAACTTGGGCTGGGAAGGAGGAAAACGTGGAGAAGGCGCGTGCCGCCTTTCTGACTCGGTGCAAGGCGAATTCGGAGGCTACTCTTGGAAAGTACAAGGGTGATGCTGCCAAGGGAGAGGGAGTCTCGGAGAGCCTGCACGTGAAGGATTACAAATACTGATCTTGGTTTGTCCTAGCCTGCTTATTATTTGTGCAAGTACTGGAGATGCCAGATTTAGGGTACTTTAGGCTCCTTGGGAGTTCTGGAGAGTTAGAATAAATCGGCAATTTGTGGGTTTTCCATATTTGGAGTCTTTGACAATGTTTTTCCATTCAGTGTAACCACATATCTGTGGTTGTATGAAAACTTTTGATTAATGTCGAAGCTTGATCATTTTATTCTCGTATAAAGGTTTTTCTAGTTCACCTTGTCTTTGTCTTGTTTTGATTTGATTTTTAATTTATATATATTAGTGTACCGATCTGCTAACCTATAAACTTTTAAGCTATCTTTATAAGTCGAAATGCATTATTATGAATTTATTTATTTTTATTGTGAATTTTGTGGAGATAAGATAACCACTTCTTCTCTTTTTTCTTCATAAGTTGATTTGATGCAGGAGTAATCTGAAACCTCTTCCTCCTACTAATTTGAGAACATTATTAAAGAGATTCTATTGCATTATGGTTTAGGGAATATTATATGTTTATGAGATTTTGAGATATTAAATGACTTGCATCTTATGTTTTTCGATTGATTAGTGAAATTTGCTCTATCTTCATTTGTGGATGTAGGTTTATCATTCATCTTGTGGTGTCGATATTAATTTTTGTAAGTTATAATGTTATGTCATTAGTTATTAATTACAAGGCTTATTTGCATAACAGGTGGGGTATTTGAGCGAGGTTTTCATATTTGCTATGACATCCTTAAGATTTGATATTGAGAAATTTGATCGTAATATGAGTTTTTCATTATAACAAGTTAAGATATATGCATTATTTGTACAAAAATAGTTTACAAAAAATATTCTTACAGCCTGTTTCAGAAGAGGGAAATGGGGAGAGAAAGGAAAGAAATCTAATTCTTTCCCTCTATTTCCTTGGTTTCAGTGAAAGGAAATAAAGGGGGAAAGGAAAGAATTAACTTTCCCTTCTCTCCAAAAGTGTTCCCTCTTATTTCGACGGAAACATCATTTCCGTCCGCCCTCTCGCCCTTCCGACCTCACCTTCGCCCTTTCGACTCTCGCCCTCGACTCTCGCCTCTTGTCCGCGGCTCTGGCGTCGTCGCCCCTCTCGCCTCGTCTCGCCAGCAATCTCGCCAGACCTGAACTACAATAGCAAACTGGGCCAAAGCCGAGTAAAAACCAATAGAATTACGACCTCGGGTCCTCGGGCGAGGTGGGAGTCGGCCGTGCTCTGATCAATTCGATGGATCTGTCACTGCAAAACTCTTCCTCCACCGCCGGTAATGGCGGTTTGTCAACCCCCGGTGCCTCTGCTACTCCCAGCCCCATCCCCAATCCGTTGCCCGCCGTCGCCGCCGCTGCTGATCCCGCAGAGGAGTCTAAGCAGAACCTCAGCCAGGCCATCAACTCAATTGACAAGACTCTCGGCCTCCTCCACCAGCTCTACATCACCGTCTCTTCCTTCAGCGTCGCTTCGCAGCTCCCGCTCCTCCAGAGATTGTAATTCCATTAATCCTTTTGTTCGTGCATCATTAGTGCACATGGCTCTGATCCTAGGGTTTCTGCTCTTTTGGGCTCTCCCAGGAACACCTTAGTCGCGGAACTTGATGCGATGCAGAAGATGGCTGACAAGTGCAAACAAAAGAATAGGAATTTAGATTTGTGGGGATTTCTTTCTAACAAAGATTGAAATTATTTTCCCTATGGATTAGATTTATCACAGGGAAGTACCTATTTAGTGAACCTAGGAAACCTTTTATATATGATTTCTGTTTCAGCAAATGTGTCTTTCATGATATTGGATGGTACAACTATGAGGATGTTGAACTAATCATGTTTTGTGTGATGATGTTGATAATTTTATTTCAATATTGATATGAAGTAAACTTATGGGAATATTGGAATCTATATCTTTCATGCAAAATTTGTGATGTGTGATGATGTTTATAATTTTTTATAATTTTAATAAAATTTTATACAAATTAATATGAATTTTATAGTATTTTTATAATTAACAACTATAATATTTATAATTTTACTAATTATTTATGTATTATATATAATATAATTAATTTAAAATTTTTTTACTTTTTTCTTATTTCCTTTCCTTCCACTGAAACACAGGGCCTATAAGGGAAAGCAATGATTTCTTTTCCTCCTTATTTCCTTTCTCTCCTTATTTTCTTTCTTTGCTGATTTCTTTCCTTCCACCGAAATAGGCCGTTACGGAAAGATAAATTATTAGCCTCTATGTTAGAAGAAGAAAAATAAGAATTTACATCTATTCTAATGGAATTAAAAAAATCTTGAAATTAAGTATAAAGAGGAAGATCAAGCCATTATGTTGCTTCATTCGCTACCTCCTTACAAGCATTTTAGAGACACATTATATTCAGTAAAAGACATTAATTGTTAAAAAATGTAAAAATAGTTTTATTTTTAGAAAAACTCATGGATAAGGAACTTGTTAGTGGTACTTCAGATAATCCTTCAGCAAGTTTAATGGTTAGACAAAGATCTTTTGATTAAGATTTTGCTAGAAGCAATCATCCTAGATCATTATCAAAATTCAGATACAAGAATATAACTTACAATTACTATAAGAGAAAATAGCATATCAAGACTGATTATTTTAAGTTGAAAAATAAACAACGGTATAAAATCAGAATAACTTATCAAACATAGTTTAAGCTTACATTATTGAATAAGAGATTCAGTGTGAATTTCTCATAGTTACTAAAGACAAAGCCAAGTGATGTAGGACGAGCAGGTGCCAAAGATGGTGAAATTCTAGAAGAAAAACTAGCTCCAAAATATTTTGGTTGAGAAAAGCATGGTCGTGCTTATTTGCCCGGGTAGGCCGTGTTCAGCTCGGTAGATTTAAAAAAAAAATGCAAAAGTCAGATGCGAACAAGAACACAGCCTTGTAAAAATGCACAGGCAAGTAGTGACTGGTGTAGAAGCTTCGAAATCACCCCGACTACTCCATTTTGACGATGGCATTGATAGACCGAAAGGGAACACAACAAATCTGGCACGCGTGTACCTTGGACTAATCCTTGGTAACGGCACCAGAAACTTGTTATTAAACTGCAAGTGCACGGGTATACGAAGTAATAAAAAAAGTATCGAATCCACAGGGACCTACGTTGTCGAATACTAAATAGTTGATTTCTTACTAACTAGGCAAAACGAGATCGTGAGAATAGCAATCGGTAACTAAAAGCGAGATTATCAGAGAGAAAAGCTGGGACTAGGGTTTCGTTCACTTAAACTTTTATGACTAGACATGAATAAGGATTTTGTTGATTCAATTTCATCATGAAGAAGATATTATCAAAGGATGAACTCAAGGATCACTTTCGTGCATCCGAGCTCTAGAATCTCTAGTGGAGTCTCAAGGATCACTTTCGTGCATCCGAGTCTCACAACTAGTTTTGCTCAAGGACCTCCAACGTTTCGATCTTTGCTTTCGCACAAGATCTCCACGTTTGACAAATAGACTCGATCTATAGACTCATGTTATAATCATGACAATTATTTTACTAGAAAAGATCAAGATGGATCTAACCTAAGGAAGGGATCCTAACATGCAATTATAGGGCTCCAAATTCTCAAGCAATTACCTTTCAGTCTCAAGCGAAAATTCTAAGAACATAATTAATAATATGAACTTAAAGAGAGTCTAAGCACAATCATCACATGAGCAAAATCATCATGCTGAAATCAAACTCAACGAAATATTAAAAAAGTAGTTATCTAATCATTAAAAGTCAAGTGAACTACTCCCCCATGTCCCAAGAGTAGTTTAAGCTAGCATGGCGAAGGAAATACAATATTCCATAATTTCAGAAAATCAAAAATCAACAAAAAGAAGAGTTTTTAGAAAATATGGCACGGCTGTGAAGTATTTCACGGCCGTATTTTACAAAGGAAGGCGTGAACAGTGGTGGCGATCCTTCTTCCTCTGATTTCTCCTCTAATTTGTCTCCTTTCGATCTGAAACTTCTGGCACGTTATCTCCTTCACCAGGCGATGCTTCGGTAGAAAAATAACGGCCGGAGGTTGTCTGGATCGAGCGCGGCGGCGAAACCCTCGGCGACGGCGTGGATCAAAATTTCTCCCTCGATGGTGTACAAAATTTAGGGCTTTTGGTCTCTTTCAAATCCTCCCGTCCAAAGCTCCCCTTTTGCTTCTTACGGCATCGAATATAAACTTCTGGATCATCCGCAATCATCTCCGTGAGAATCGGGTGTGGACATTGACCTGGGTGTCGCGTTCAAAACAGGTTTTACGGCAGTGTAATTGTTTACGGATGGTGCCGTAAAATCTCTTGAGTCTTATGTGCCGATGTCGTCAAGGAAAATACAGCCCGTAAAATAGTTTACGGCCAGTGCCGTAAAATCTCTTGAACTCTCTAGTCGGATTTGTCGGGGAAATACGGCTCGTGTAATTCTTTATAGCAGGTGCCGTAATTTCAAATGAAGTTTCTGTTCTTGTGCAATCCGAAATACGGTAACGTAATATTGCTTACGGCCAGTACCGTAAAATCAAAAAATCTTTCTGTTCGAAAATCTTCACAAATTACGGCAGTGTTCGGCTTTTACGGTACCATTTGGAATTACGGTACCGTAAAATAGATTACGACACTACCGTAATTTGCTGGCTTGCTCCGATTTGCGTGAAATTTCTTGGGTGATCTCCTCTTGAGGATGAGAACTCTTCCATGTATTTGATTTTGCTTGAAAATGCCTAAAATAGTGCCTTTTTGCCTGAGAAATATGAAAAACCAAAATAGAAGTAGACTTTGCAATATTTAATGAATTTAGCATAAAAACAAGTAGAAAGATCCTCGATTTAGCATGAAAAGGTATCTAAAATGATGCAAAATATACTACATATTTCGGTGTCATCAAACACATAAGGCTCAAACCTTGCTTGTCCTCAAGCAAAAAATCAAAATTTGAAATCAAAATTTGATTGGAAGAATAACTTTCCCATGCTCAATAAATTTCTAAAATACAACTTGTCAATGAAAATTTCTATTAATTGATTTATAAAATTTCAAGTAAACATATCATTCTCAGAACTCAATTTTCTAGATTCACAACTCAATCAAATAAAACTTTGCAACTTGTATAATAGATAGAATTTTCAATCTCATGATTTCACCTAGTATAAATTTAAATCTATCATGCTTTTGTTTACAGGAATTAGGTCTCCAAGATCTTTTTCCACACATAATTTTTTTTTTGTATTTTGTTTGTTTTTGTGAAGACGGCATGTATCCACATAGACACATACTTTTTATTTTTGACTTCAACTCTTTCTTCGGTACCACTGTCAATTTTACACAGTGCCAAGTAGAGGAGTCTTATTCTTTTCATCACTCATTATTTTTCATGCATAGACTTCAACCCATGTCTTAGGTACCTCTATCAATTTTACATAGTGCCAAGTAGGGGAGTCTCTCACTATTTTTTATGGATCTTGGATTCTTATTTCCCAACAAATAGCAAAAATAGACTAAACCTCAACTAGGTTGATCAATTGATCTAAATTCACAAATCATACTAATATACTCATTTTATTCAAAAGAGAAGTTTCACTTTTAAATTTCATTCTTCAAATAATATATCTCCCCAAAATTTTATGCATCAATCAATGTCATATCTCAATAGACAAATATGTATTGAAGAAATAAATTTGACATGATGGAGTTATGTTTTCAATCATGAATTTGAGATCATCAATCATTCAAGTCATCAATAGTATAAATTAAGAGTGAACCCATCATCACCTTCAATTATCACAATATCATATCAATATATCAAAACATTAGAATATCAAATCATCATACAACCCCATCGAATTAGTAAAAATCAATATCATCATCATAATACAACCATATCGAATATCAATCATCAAAATATCATCATACAACCATATCGAAATAAGAGTAATAGGCATGTTAAACAGAATGTAGTGGCGGTAGTCATGGTAGCACCATCCTTCCCTTCATCATATAAAACAACAGTGAAATAAAGAAAATCATAGTACAGCAAAAAGGTAAGGGAAGATAATACTTACAAAGCCTCTACTCATCATCGTCAGATCGCGTAGCCTCTGAATCTAGTGCAGCAGTCTCCATGGGATCAAAGTATGGGGCTCCTCCCTGATCGCCATGATAGCCATAGTCCCTGTGATCAGCATAACCAAAACGGTCATAGAGGAAGTTACCCATGTCTTCCATGTGGTTGCATAGCCTCTCCATGTCTCTGTGGATGTACCCTAAGGTCTCCTCCATCCTCTCCTGGCGGCGCTCTTGGTTATACATCTGTGCTGTCAACGCCTGAAAACCAGGATCATGGTAGCTAGCAAAGCCACCCGTCGGTCTTTGTGATGAAGTGCCTGCAGTCTGTGCAGAATCACGAGGTGGTGACTCCATCCCAAATGGATCACCCCGTCCACCCCAGGTGGGTGGTGGTGGTGCTGAATCAAGAGGTGGGGAAAAAGCTGCTACTGCTGTGCTAGGTGACAACTTCCAGTTTGCTCTGTCCCTGACTGTGGTCTTCTGAACATGGGGTAAAGGTAGAGGGTGGATATTCGGTCCAAGGACCAAACAAAATGTATCTCCCTCCCTGACAATCATCTTCATCGCGATGCAAGACTCCATGTCAAGTCTTGGATTCCCTCGTGCCATTTCTGTGTCAAAGGGCTCAATCCCAAGATGCATGGTTATAGGAGTAACTAAGCCTCCTATTACCACTGATCCTCTAGTTGCCCTGGCAACCTTATCCATATGCTTTACCATGAAGTAAGCGACATCCACAGCAAATCCGTTGAGCATCCCCCATAGAAAATACAACTCATGCTAACGGACCATGCCATCACTATCTCCTCTCCCAAATACCATGTGTGCTAGAACCCGATGAGCATATTTGACACAGGGGTTCATGATCTTGAGGCTCTGGCAGACATAGCATAAAAATGATTTTCATTTGTAATCTGGTTCCAGAAGATGTTTTCCATAAATCCTAAGGGAATTTCAGTATATCCTCCTATGCTCAACCCAAATATGTCTCTTACTTCCTGCAGTGTAAGCTCTCTCTCTTCATTTGCCAATCTGAAAGTAATCTTTCCCTCAGCTGGGCCATGGGAGTATTCCTTTAATTCCACAATCAGGCTGCTCATAAACTCTAAAACAAGTGGCAAGAATGTTGGTGGATGTATCTAGAAAAATTGCTTGGTTTCTATCCTCTCAAACATCCAAAGAACATCCTCATAAAGCCCTAAGGCTTCAAGAGTTCTTTGATCAGCGTATTTTGTGTTTACAAATCTCCTTTCCAGCAGTTTGTTACATCTTGCTTCTTGCATCTCATTCCTAAATGTGATCCCATATGGATTTTGGGATTGAGATGATCTACTAGGGGCTTTCCCCTTTCCTTTTCTTTTGTCTGGTTCTCTTTGGCAAATGGACTTTGTTCTTGGCATGTTGGCAATCAAGCTGCAAACTCACAATTTAATGGCAGCAAACAATAATGTAGTTCAATTGCAACCTATCCATGTGTTCTAAAACATAAAAATAGGGCATGCAATTTAATCTTCATTCCGATATGGTATGTATGTATGAATCACAGGTTCTTCATCACTAATTAAGCAAGTAGAAAGTGAAAATCAACTCAAAACTCAGCTCAAACTCAAAAAAATCAACCGAACTATGAGTGAACAGTAACTTCAAATGCGTTTATCGTGTTTCAGCTCAAATCAGTCATGAAATCTAACTAAATTCTTTTCTAACAGCAAGAAATCGAAAGCCTATCCTCTAACGAGCGTATAGAAACAAAAATCACTTCAAACGGTTGAGAATCGAGCAAGAACGAGCGAAAGTTCGTCAAAACTCACTAAAACGTAAAAATCGGAGAATCGGTTAACTAATCGACGATGAAGATTGAACGGAAAGGGTCGCCGGCATCTTGAGGTGGTCAGAGAAAGTTAGAGATCCAAAATCGACGCAAGAACGGGCAAGATCGAGGGTAAAAACCCTAAAAATGGTTCGGTTGTAACCCTAAATACGGTACAGACTCGTGTGCCAGAAAGCAATTTATGGCAGTGTAATACTTTACGGCCGGTGCCATAATTTCGAAACAACTCTCTGTTCGAAACAGATTCCTGATTACGGCACCGTAAAATTGTCTACGGTAGGTGCCGTAAAATATCAAAAACCTTCTGTTCAAAATCGACGCGGAATTACGGTACCGTAAAGAGTTTACGGTACCACCATAAAATCTCGACAACGTTCTGTTCGGAGTGACATCAAAAATACGGTACCATAAAATGCTTTATGGTACCGCCGTAATATTCAAATAGTAAAGATTTTTTTTTTGTCTGATGAAAAACCGAAAAACAAAATTCTAGAAAATACGGCCCGTAAACTACCTTATGGTAGTACCGTAAAAACGAAAGAACTCTCGGGTTGATTTTGGATCAGAAATATGGTACCGTAAAATCCTTTACGGTACTGCCGTATTTTGCTCCAAATCACGAAAAACCTACAAATAATAAAATAAAAATTAGTCCTAAGCAAAAATCAAGGTAAATAAAACTAAAATAAGGGTTAGAAAACTTGGGTTGTCTCCCAAGAAGCGCTAATTTAAAGGTCATTAGCTTGACCCTTTAACACTCGGGTTTGATCGTGAATTTCTGGATCTCAACTCTGATTTTACAACATAAGGCTCGATCTTGAAACAATATCCAAATCTACTCAGAATTCTTTCTATTTTCTCAATCATCCTAGAGCCTTCTCTTCTTCTCTTCCTCTTTGGCTTTTTCTTCTTCTGCAATTTCTCATCAATACCCTCAAAAAGATTGTTAGATTCATTATTTGGGGTTTCATCAAACAAACTTGAAACATCATAAATTTCATCATTAAATATTTCAATACTATAACAAGATCCTGAGTATGAAAGTTTGTTTGTTGAATCATTAAGACTAAATTCGATCTTGTTATCACATATATCAAAGGTAATTTTTTCTGATTCCACATCAATTTTTGCTTTAGCTATGGCCAATAGTGGTCTACCCAGAATGATAGGATTTCTACAATTTTCCTCCATGTCCAATATTACAAAATCTGCAGGTATGAGAAACTCACCTATCTTTATTGGAATATTCTCTAACATACCTACAGGATACTTCACTGATGAGTCTGCGAGCTGCAAAGATATTGATGTAGGCTTTTGGTCTCCCAAATTCAGTTTCTTGTAAGTAGAAAGAGGCATTAAACTTACACTCGCACCTAAGTCACATAAGGCTCAGTCAAAAGATAGGGTGCCAAATGAACAGGGTGTAGAAAAGCTACCTGGATCCTTCAATTTAGATGGCAATTTATTCTGTATGACCGCACTACAATCTTCTGTTAGTGTAACCATGCAAGTACCATAATCATCCAATTTTCTTTTACTAGACAATATCTCTTTTAAAAACTTGGCATAAGATGGCATTTCAATAATAGCTTCAAGAATTGGAACATTAATATAAAGCTTTTTAAAAACTTCAAGAAACTTGCCAAACTTTTTGTCTAGTTTATGTTGAACTAACCTTTGAGGAAAAGGTATAGGTGTTTGGTAAGGATTAGGTAAATCAGATTTAGGATTATCTTTCTCACATGATTCCTCCCCTTTTGGTTCATCACCCTTTTGAGGTGATAAACAAATTTAGGGTTTCTCATGTGAAGAAGATTCTCTTATCTCCAATTCCCTTGTATTATCATTAAGCTTTTCTTCAGTGTTTTCAAACCTCCCTCTAGGTTCTCCCAGTTGTTTCCCACTTCTAGTCATGATGGCATTACAGTGCTCCCTAGGGTTTATCTCAGGTTTTGCAGGCAATTTCCCACGGGGTCTGTAAGGAACACTAGCATGCTGTGCAATTTGGTTTTCAAAAATTTTGTTGTGGGCTTCTACTCTATCCAGTCTAGAGTTGATTTGATGAAAATTTTCCTTAAATTCCTCATTTTGCTTATTTTGATTTGACATGTATTCTTTTATATTAGACATGAACTAATTTTGGTTGGCCAAAAGTTTTTCAAGTATGGATCCCTCATTAGAATTTTGATTTATGTTTTGGTTCAGATTTTGCTTTTGGAATCCTTTGTTTTCATTGTTCCCCCCTACATTGTTATTGTTTTTCCATGAAAGGTTGGGGTGATTTCTCCATCCAGGGTTGTATGTATTAGAATAGGGATCATTAGGTCTACTTTGGTTGTAATTCCCTATGGCGTTCACATGCTCATTACCCTGATCGACAATTCTACAGTATTCAGCAGTATGACCTGTTAGGGAATACCGGGTGTAATTTAAAATTTTGCAATCCCAAGACGCAGTGGAAGAATCATTACACCCGAAACATATTCCGGTCCCAAGGATCCATGCGAGAGAGAATACACAAGGATGTGTTAGAGATGTACCTCTTTTGCTTGTCTAGTTGCCGAAGCCATGTTGAAGGCGCCCAAGTGTTCGCCCTCCACAAGTATCCACGCGTCGACTCCTTGATCGTTGCTCCCTTCCTCGCTTGGTGCTAGCCTCGGGAAGAGAATGAAGCCTTGGGGTTCCTTCACTTCTCTTGCGCCACCTCTAAGGATCATGCGCCAAGTGCAAGGAAGATGCCGCCAACTCCTTATCCTCTTCACTCCAAGAGAAAAGGGAGAAGAAGAGTTTCGGCCCTTAGAAAGAATAAGATGAAGTGGCGCCACCAAGTCCTTCTCCAAGTCACGCTAAGAGGAGAGGAAGGAGAAGACTTGCAGCCACTAGTAGGAAGAAGGGTTGCGCCACCTTGATGTTGTCGCCCTTTGCCCTTGTTCTCGCCCCTCTATGTGTGTTCACATCTCCAAGTATTCGAACATTGAGAGGGGGCAGCTAGGGTCCCTTTTATAAGCCAAGAGGCGGTTTAGGGAGGGCCAAGATCATGCCAAGTGGGCGGCTAGGATGATAGGGGTTTGTGGTAAGGAAAGTCTCCAAGACTTTGCCATAAACCTCATTCAACCTATCCTTATTTGCCTAATAGCCATATCAGCCCAAGACATTAGAGGCATTCTTTCCATCCAAGGAGAAGGGCTAGGCGCAACAAACAAGAGGAATTCAGCTAGGGTAAGGGTTTGGGCGCATGTAGGGTTCATGAGATAAGGAAAGTCTCCAAGACTTTACCATAAACATCTTCCTACTTCTCATATGCGCCCAAGCTCTTTCCAAAAGAGTCCTCAAGCCATATCAGCCCCCACACTTACCATAGAGGCAAGATACCATCAAAGGATGAAGGGGGAGGCGCCACTTCCTTCCAAAGGAAGCAATTTATGCCACCCACACCCCATTATGCCCCTAGGCGCTAATGGGGTTGGGTTTCTCCCCATTATACCCTTTTAAGCCAATTCCCTCTTCATGACAACTTATAATTGGGCCTCATTGGATAATGAGCTAGCCCAAACTTCATGGCATGGGTTGATTAAGCCATTGGATCCAATCCAATGCAACCATAATCCGAATGTGACCAATTAAGGTCAATTTCGGGTCAACCTGCCAAAAATGAAGTTTGGCTCCAACAACTTTCTTCCAACTCATCAGGCCCATTGGCGCTGATGAAATCTTCCAAATTGATCCAAATTATCCAATAACTTGATCATAAGGCTTCTGATTAAAGCAACGTCAAGAGTCTATTGCGTGTGACCCCGTAGGATCCACATGACGATGGCAATGATGTAAACATCATAAGTAGTGAGGGGTATCTAGCAACACATCACTACTACCCATGTCATAGGACTTAAGTCATTATGGCAACAACTCCTAACAAGCAACGAGGATTCTCATTGCATTATAGATCCCTTTGCCTAAGCTGATATCCTGCCATTGGATTAGTCTCAAGTTTATCAATCCAATGCATTGGTCATGACTCAACAAGTGTGGCCACACATTCCTGTCATGCACCAATAAGGTGGGGCGCCCCGAGTGGATATCATGCTTCCAATAAGGAAGGGGCAAATCCTACTATTGGTCATCCATGTCTCTACATGACTTATGACATGCCCAATGTCAGTCGTTTTTGTTTCCCAATTACGGAGAGACGTAAGACTGTATCAAAGCATATCCATCATCAAATCTAGACATGAATACCTCAAGTCTAAGGATCAATGCAAACCTCTTGCATGTGAGATTGACTTGTTGACTAGACAAGTCAATCCTCACGGTGGATCACTCCAGTGCATCCAATGCACCTGTATGTCTGCGTTACTGTGCCCCGCACCTAACCAGCCCATACATCAGTCTCACATGTACCAAAGCTGTCCCATATCTGCTATGGTACCTTGTCTGGGGATAGCTTATGAGAATGGATCCAATCCAAACTCCTGGGACATTATTTATGCAACTCAATACATTAACGCAGGTAGAGAAGTCTACATAATAACGACCATGCCTATATAAAGAGTAATAGTTCTATCAAAGTACATTCAAACAATGCCTGACCATGTCCATACATTGGTCTTCAGGGCATATACACCAACAATCTCCCACTTGCACTAAGACCAAGGGTAACTGATGTTTAGTTAGTTCCAATGTCTCTAGTATGACCCATTTAGCTTCCGCTGCGCCAGAGGCTAGGTCAGTGGGTTTTTCCAGATTGCTATCTGTGTTTATTTTAACAAATTTGATCATCATCCTTATCCATGATCTCTAAGATCAGATGATATGCTGCAGTACATACTTGAGCACTAAGTTCCTTCACTTATGCTATGGCCCCAGTAAGAACTATACTGGACCATCAAGCACCAGGAACTAAATCAGGTTCAAATGAATGAAGTTGCTTCCTTGGCTGCCACAAGGAGCTGTAATGTACTCAGCCTTATTTGTAGAATCTTGCCACTTTGGTTTGCATAATGCTCTTTCAGCACACAACACCATAACAAGGCAAAGCGCAAATCCTGGCTGTGATCAATAGTCACTAGACTGGTACGAAGTGTCAGTGTACCCCTGTACACAAAATTCTTTCCTGTCTATCATAGACTAGAGTTCAATCCTTTATACTTCCCAAGTATATATAAGGATTGCTTTCACAGCTATCTAGTGTTAAACACTAAGATCTGATTGAAACTTGCTGGCTATGCTCCAAGCATTTGCCACAAATGGTCTTGTGTATATTATTCAAAACATGATCCATCCTATACACCATGTATCAGGATTTTAGACCCATGTTATTACTCTCCAGCTGTGTCACAGGACACAACATCCTTGAGAGAGTCAGACCATATCTTCCTGGAAGGTATCAATATTTGGAATCATCCAATATAAACCTCTCCAGAAACTCTTGGATGAACATAGATTGACTAAAGGGCAATGACTTTCTTGGATCTCTATCTATAGATCCTCATGCCTAGGATGTAGGCATCATTCCCTAGATCATACTTCTCGAAATATATCTCAAGCCTTTTCTTCACCATGTGAAGAGCTGAGATGTCATTCCATGTGAGGAGAATATCATCAATCATCTAGAACAAGAAAAATTATTAAGGTGCTCCCACTGATCTTCTTGTAAACATAGGCTCTTTTAAACATGTTTGCATAACACCATGCATATCTTTATGGCCTTGATATGAAAACCTTCTGGCCATTTCCTTATAGATATCTTTTCAGACGTCCATGCAAGAAAGGTAGTTTTCATACAACACGCCATAACTGATCATGCAATTATAACATGCAGATTCCTGATGGACTTAAAACTCAACTATTGGTGCAAAATTTCATCATTATCCACCCAGTGGATTTGCCTGAAATTTTTGTTCACTAGCTTGCCTTTCAAGGTAACAATGTTACCTTCCATGTCTATCTTCCTAGAAGATTTATTTACAGCCTGTGGGAATTACCCCTTTGGCAGCTCATCCAAGTCCCAGACTTGATTAGCAGACATGGAGTCCATTATGGTTCTCATGGCCCTTAGCCATTTCTTGGAATCTGGTCCACTGACCTCTTCCATTTCCTCATAAGTCTTAGGTTCATCCTTGATGAAAAATTCGTCATGCCCAGCATATCGAATCGATCCAGACTTATGTGGTTCTTGTGTTACTTGAACCTCAGGTTGACTTTCAACCTGTGTGTGAGATTTTACTCTCCATTTGTATCTAATTGTATTGTGGTTGATTCTGGACCTTATCCAAATCAGATCTACTCCCACTAGCTTCTTTCAAAAGAAATATCTTCTCAAGAGAGACAGCAGTTTGAGCAACAAATAGTTTGTTCTCTTCGGGATAGAATAAGCACTCTACAGTGCTCCACAAACGCATACTTTTGAATCACTGCATATTACATTCCCAATTCCATTGAAGAAATGGGATATTTGCAGTTTGCAACTCAAAAGCTAACTTAGACACTTTCTTATGGAGTGGCAGTACATCTGTTTGCATGGCATCACAGTAGTATATTTGCATGACTATTCAAAGATGGAACCGCATCCAATGTGTTCCTTTTCTTTCTTTGAAATTCACCACACAGTGGTGTACTAAGTAAGCTGTGAGATAACTCCACACTTCTTAGGACAGTCATCAAATTCTCCACTAATCACTTTGATCTAATCAAAGTGCTTTAATAGATCCTTCAATTTGACTCAATACTTCATTTGTGAACTTCTTGGATTTTTCCAAAGTTCTTAGGTTGGATAAGGCATACCCACACCTGATGAAGCACGTAACACCTCTTAGTGCTTGTTTATATGGGTCCACATACATTGTTATGTAATAGATCCAACAAGCCAATAGTCCTTCCACCCTTTATGGTGAAGGCAGCATCTGTCATATTGTTCCTTTGAACTAGGCTCACATGTATCATAATCCTGAAAGGACAATGATCCCAATAGTCCATGGACCTTTGGATGTGACCATTGTTCTATGGTTCAAGAGACAATGCTATAAGAGGATGTTTATTGAATCATTAGATATGATTTTGTGTTACATATAGAGCCACAAACTATTGTCAACTGTATCACTTCAATAGAACATCTCAGAAAATATCATATATTATTTCAAACTGAAATCCTTTCTAAAAGGAATGATGTTCTAATACATAAGCTGATACATAATAGCAAAGTTCTATATAAAGTCTTCAAGGCAGTGAGATGATATCAACAGCAGCATCCAATGCTCCGTCCTTGACCCGAGAGTCGATCCCATCAAGCCTCTTCGTCCTACTTCCTTTGAGCTCCTACACATGTAAAACATATGTGAGCCTCACATACGGTACCCAGTACCCATGAATAAGAAGTAGACAAAAGACCTCGGTAACACAATACCTGAAGCGGATGGATTACATCCCTTCTTCTTTGCCATGCACTTCTTGGCCATTAATCCTCTTCGAAATACCCATGCATTCCCAGTCTTCCGAAGTATTAGCTTCGAAGATACAAAACCATGGTCATTCTCAGATTCAGGCATACACTCTGAAGATCCAACAGAACTCTCCTGATCATTGTCTATAGAGCATGGTGTGAAGAGACCTTTGAGATGTATGATAAGATCATAAATCCCCATCTCATCACATTCAACCTTGACCTCTGGGGTCATGCACTCTAAGACAAGAGCAGTGTACTGTTCGTTATCTTCACAATGTTCAAGATAGACATTCCACTCCCACTCATTAGTGAAATACACACTGGGCTGGGATGGAGGTCTTTCAAGAAGATGCACCTTATTCTCTTATTCCAGTATCTTGGAAAAAATCTTGAACCAATTTGTCCAATTTGTCTCATCCAGTTTATTTTTATAAAGTTTCAATCTTAGATCAGGAGATGCCATCTACAATAAGCAAATAAGTAAAATAAGTACAATGATAAAGCATTTAACAAGGACTTTAAATTAAATGTTATGCTCCCACTACTTCCAAAACAAGTTGAGAACTCTCAAACTCAACATGGAAAGAGGTGAGTAGGATCCTAATTTCATATGAGGTCTCCGCGACTCACGAGGGTGAGTTGGGATGCACAGAGTGATCTCATGCTTCTTAAGGTAGGCATACCAGCCAATTGTGTCATGCACAATTCCTCTTAGTTAAGACAGACTAGGTGCCCTGTGTCCAGCGAGGGCTGGATACAACACAGAACCCTATCCTCTCAACAGCTGCCTCCAGTGATTCATCATGTCAGTGTCATATGAAAAACTAATCAAGTCTGGTCCTAACCGTTATGCCTAGGGTCAATGAATTTCCTTGCGAAGGCACGCCCAGGTTAAAACTGGACTGGGGAAATCATTGTCACCACACACCTTCTAAAGATAAGTGGGTGTGTCCCACGAGGGTGGGAAATAGTTCACAACACCACCAATCGATAGTTTGATGAGGGCTACGCGTTAGAAGGCTATCGACTTGATATTGTATTGAGAGTTTTTGCATGTTTGTTTTATTCTTTTCTAGCATGCAGTTTTCCTATGGTTATGGCAGCAAAGGAAAAACATCACAGGCATGCTATGGACAAAATAATAAACCATCATAGGCATGCTAGTTTGGTCGATATGGTCATAGCCCTTTTCATACACATAACTTGTCACGAGCCATGTGACATGTTATCGCGCATCCAAGGGTTGCGAGTCCCTAAAGCAGATCAGCCCATGCTAGAAGCCGAAAGCATGTGTCCTTCCTTCAGCCACAAGTCCATCACCACGCTTCCAAAGCTGGCGCCACTTCTGACTCCGATTGAAGAAGACTCCTTGTTGTCAAGATGAAGCCTTAACCTATCATATAATTCTACACCTATTCTAAACAAGATGAAAAATTCTTTACAACAAGATAGGGAGAGAACCACACGTAGGTGGAAAGAGATTTTACAAGCATTCATCATAAGTGGAAACATGCTTCCACATCACAACACAGGAGGGCACTCGCTATGACCATATCAACCCAATCAAGTGGCGCATGTAAAATTTGAAAATCCGAAAAAATCAAATTTTAACACCTTATGCGCCAACATCATCCAAAGCACTCTCTTAACTAAATTTATGCCAAAATTTAGATCAAGTTCCATGATGATTTCATAGACCCTATCGACTGGCAGTTTTGTTAGATCAAGAGACCCGGCCAGTCCGAAGACACAATGCTCGTCCTACTTGACAAAACCACGTGCGCCTTTGGTCTTAAATCAATGATAAACAAAATCCAAGTTTCGGCCACAAAGATGAGAAGAGAGGTCTGGATGAAAACGCTTTCTACGTGAAACGCGCATGGATAGAAGAAAAATTTTCAAAAATTTTTCACACAAGCAAACGTACACCTTGTGTGTCTCGCAACCTCGCTCTGATACCACTGTTAGGGAATACCGGGTGTAATTTAAAATTTTGCAGTCCCAGGACGCAGCAAAAGAATCATTACACCCGAAACATATTCCGGTCCCAAGGATCCATGCGAGAGAGAATACACAAGGATGTGCTAGAGATGTACCTATCTTTGGCACCTTTGTTTGGACCTTGTAAAACAAGAACCTTATTCACTATCTCCATACGAATGGATTTGTGGATTCAATCTCTTTTCAGGAGAATGAGTCGGATCTACCTCTTTCGAGAGCTAGACTCGCATGAGCCTTGTTTGCTAAGGACAACAACAACGATGCTCTTCACTTTTTTAGAAGTGGAAGATTATGAGACTTGTTGGACCTCATACACTTTAGTGTGTGTGGCCAGGTCTAATTAGTCCTTTACAGACATATCTGAGAGATATGAATAAAGGAAACTAGCTTAATAGATCCATAAAGAGTTTTCTGACTTGTTGGAAAGCACTTGAGCCATAGTTTATGATTATCCTGATGAGCATGAGATTCCTCATAGCTCACTCCTTCTAGAACTCCTTTTTTAAAAAGGGTGAGTGTCTAAATGGAGGAATCAAGTCGTGCTTGGCATGATTCGATACAGGATAAGTCATGTAACTCCTTGTTAAAGGTTGTGCAAAAATGAATAGTTTTTCCTGAACACTGATAGGTGTTCCATATCTGATGCATATGTGTATGGAGTATCCTTTGGGAATACTACTTCCATGATCCCATAGGAGAGCAACTTGGTTGCTGCTCAGAGTGCTAATTTCTTGGGAAAGTTTTTCTCTTGAAAAAGGCTAGTGGGAGGAAGTCTGACTTGGATGTAGTCCAAGGTCGACCATTTGACACACTTGGTCAAAGATGGAATCTGAGCCAGTTATATAGGTTGTGGGTAACCTGAGGCTCAGAACACTCAGGCTGTACAGGTCGAATAGATTCGTCTGGTTTTGACTTATGGGTAACTCCTAACTCAATGCAGATAATCTTCAATCGATGGTGCCTGAGTGCAGTGGGAGCTTGATGACGTCTCTGGTCTTGTATGTTGGGGAGATATAGATCATCAAAGATTATATCCCAATCCTTCACTTGGTGAATGGATGACTGGGAAATGTCTTGTGATGAATGACTTAGTGGACATCACCTATGGGGTAGGTGTGAGAGTTTTTGAAACTCCAAGTGCTAAGTCAGATAAGATACATCGATGATGGTATATTATAGACCAGATGTGGTTTGTGCCGAGAGCATAACCAATGGATACTAGGTCCAATCCTGGTGGATGGCACTGGATAAAGGGAAAGGAATGTCCTTAGGTTCTGCAAAGAACTAAGGGGTGGTTCTTGGTCATCAATAACAAGAAAAGCTCAGTGTATTCACTTGGCAGCTTGTTCCATTCAGACCAGTGATAGTCTAGCTGTTCCTGTAGTGGTGCTAGAAGCTTTGGGAGCTTAAGAGCAGACTACTTGAAAGCAGAGTATGCAAATACTTTTGGGAAGCAGTGGGAGTTCTTCGTTGAACTTCACAAGCATACTCATATGCTTATACCTTGTCTTGGGGACAGAGGTACTTAAGATATAACAGATATGAACACTGATACAATCATGATAGTGTTGGGGTATGCCCTTAAGGCTAATGTTTGAGGCCTTGGGATTGTAACAGTATCATGTAATAAACTTTTATGTTTATAAAGGCATGGTTGTTATTCAGTTTGTTACATTGTCTGCTGCAATAAGTGTACTTCTGAATAATGTCTCAAAGCTGTTCAGCTAGGCTGACATGCAGTGAATGTCCTTAGTCGATATATCTTGGTGAACATGAGACAACCTTGATATGATTGAGACTAATATGTGTTCTAATCTTATAGGATGCTTCGAGCATGGAATAAGATGTAGACTCATGGGTACATTGGATGTACTGGATAGACCCTACTAGGATATTCAATTGCTTGTCACAATGTGAATAATCCTTGATTGTAACAAGTGGCACATTTCCTCTGACTTGAGATCACTTGTGTTTTCTAAATGATGATTGTCATTGTTTTGAGGTAGTTCAATATCATTTGAAACATAATGGTTATAGACTATCTTGGATGGTGAGCTTGAGTCAGGTTAGGGCACTAGTGATAGACATAGGATTGCCGTCTCCTTGTTTAAGGAGTGTGATGTTCTAAAGGGGCCCCCTGGATGAGATGATTGAGAAAAGTGTATGGCCATACCCAGGTGACTATGTTCATCTGATCTAATCATGCTCATCATATTGGAGTTACAAGCTTGACACGCTTGTCCAATAAGAATATCAAGTGGCAAAGGAAAGATGCATGCCTTGTGAATTGGATTCACACTTGTGCTGTATTTTGGGTGTAGTCTTGGAAGACTCTTTCCTTTCTATCGGGAGATAGTGATGTGTTGCTAGATACCCCTCACTGATCGTGATGACGTGAGTTATCGTTACCGACATTTAAAGGAAACCCTCAGGGTCGCACAATTTGATGATATGGCTTACTTAAGTCAGATCGTGTGGACTGAATTGTTTGGGTTCAGTTTAAAGGGATTTTAATCTCTGATTGTAAGTGAGATCTGGTCTGATCATGTTTGATTGATTAGGGCTTGAGATCGGTAAGCTTCGATTGAGAGAATGGATGCTAGATCGGTGAGATCAAGAGCATCAAGAAATTAACGGTCAGATCTTAAGCCTTAGGGGTTTATTATGATCTGGACTGATTGCTTGGTTTATTTGGTTATTGAACCAAACTCAAGTGAACCGGCTCAATGGATGAGCGCATGGTTCAAGGGTGAATTGGATTTGCGATTGGGTAAACCCATGATCGCAACTTGAGAAGTGACTTGCTATTTTTAGATAGCACTTCTTCTAATCGTGGCCATGCCTCACGATAGCCTCTATTCACGCCTCTCCTCTTGGTTCGTCGCTCGCTCTAGTTTTTGACGAGAGAACACAATTTCGTGTGGTGAAAAAAACTGGTGGACGACAAGGAGAAAAGACGCCAAGCAAGAAAGAACTCTCTCTTCCCTTCAAGCGATCAAGACACCTTGGACGATCCTTGCTAGCACAAGGAGCACCAAGGAAGGAGTGCATCTTCATCTTGTGTGCGAGACTTTGGAGAAGAGGCGCTTGCATCTTTTGCTTCCAAGACGCCATCTAGAAATGGCTATGGTATGAATCATTTTCATTCATGCAGAGTTTTATAAGTTGATCATAACGCATGCAAAGATCGTAGAAACCCCTTTCCGCTGCATCTTAACCTCCATATGCGCCTATAGGGTTTCGCCCCCCTTAGATTTAGGGGACCTTCAATTGGTATCAGAGGCAAGTTAATGCATGTTTTTATGATTGCTTAAACGTTTTGTGATCCATGTATGCCATTGTATGCTTAGATCTATAACATGCGAAAATTTACATGTTAAGTTGCTTCTTGCGAAACTTACATATGTATTTCCTTTGCGCATGTTTGTTGGCGCATTTTAGGTTTTATCCAAAATCTTATATCATGCGCGACTCTCATTAGATCTAAGAGGCGCCTGCTTTAAACCCTTAGACGGGTTATTAGGGTTGAAGTCATCCTCTAGGTTAGATCCAACTGGTCTGATCAGACTATCTGACAGCCTAGATGGGTCGACCAGATAGCACCTGTGCGCAAGCACGAGGTGGCTATAGGTCGACTGCATCAAAGGCGTGTAGCGATGTCTGATTGAGACAACCTATGAACGCACATGAGTTAGGCCCGGGGTCACACCCGCTTGCCAGACCTCATTGTGGTCGTTCAGCCCTTGCGCATGCATGGTTGACCATTAGGTCGACTCAAGTCAGTTAGGACTTGGTGCATGCAAGGGCAGTGGATCTGACTAGGCTGGATGAGTGGATCCCTAGTAATGGACCGTCGTAAGGCAGCAGGGCAAATAGGGAAAAATAAAATTAATCTCAATGGGGTTTTTTCAAAATTTTATTTTTCATGATTGGATCACATGCTGATTGCATACCATATGTATGTTTATTTAATCTTATGTGGGCTGCCCGTTTAATGTGTGCTGTGCTGGGGCCTGCGTGCCTGGAATTTTATTGTAAATTAATTCTTATTTTTGTGATCTGCGAATCACAATTTAATTAATTTATAAAATGTAATTGACCTGCGAGTCAATCTTGTCTAGATAGATTAATTTGTAAATTAGTCAGACAAGAGCACAGATCACACTTGGCAGAGGCGCTTGCAGTAGAGGCTTGACCAGGTGGGAGGTCCAGGGTTCGACTCTGGGACCAGGCACATTTTCCCTGGTGGGCGCACCTCAGCTGCAAATGGCGCTTGGGCCCTGGTTTGGGCCAGATGAGCAGCAAAAGTCCCATGAAGAAAAACAAGTGAAGACTTAAGTTTGGTTAAGGTCTTACTTAGGCTTATTGGGCTTTTACCACATAAGATCAGCATGCTTTCTTTTATTGCTTATATAATTGGAAATGCATGTGTTTATCTTCTGCTATCACCATAGGAATTGCATGATAGGGAAGAAGATAAAAGACCCACTCAGTGGGCACGTCCTTCTATCTTCAGACGGTGCGGGATTACACCTGCGTGTTACAGAGAAGGGATTTATCGCTTCTCGTTGCTCAGCATAGCACGTGGTGGTCCAGGGAGTAGGTCGGGTCAGCTTGACCATGTAGGCTACATATGTGGCGCATATGGTAGCACATGGAGGCAGCCATCTGTGGGGTCAGAGATTGTGTTGTACCAACTCAGTTGGCACAGTCTGCTGGATTGCCCAGATGAAGGGGAATCGCACGGGTTGGCGATTGGCAGGGACTGCCTACCAGAGATTAGTGCTTGTACTCTCTGTGCATCTTATCTCGCCTGAGCGGGACGCGGAGACCAAGTATGAAATCTGGATCCCATCTCACTAAAAGAGTACTACTCTTTCGGGCTGTTTTGCTGGATTTTTCAGCCAGATAAAATAGTGAGAAAAAGAATCTTTCTTAAGTCCTGATTGATTCTTAACATTGATACTGACCTTGCTGTTCTTGCATTGTTGTAGATACCTGCAGCAACGAACACCATGAGCTTCAATGTGCGATCCCTACTGGAAAGGGAGAAGTTTGCTGGGCCGAACTTCTCAGACTGGTACGGACACCTTAAGATTGTTCTTAAGGCAGAGAGGAAACTGTATGTCCTCGAGACGGCTATACCGCCTCAACCCGCTCCGAATGCCGCAAGGGCGGTTCGGGAAGCTTATGAAAAGCACGTGAATGATAGCATTGATGTCGCTTGCCTGATGCTAGCGTCTATGACGCCACCGCTGCAGCGTCAGCATGAGGAAATGTCGGCTATAGAGATTATAGCGAACCTCAAGATGCTGTATGCTGCACAGGCGAGGACAGAACGCTATAATTTGACAAAGCTGTTCTTTCAGAGCAAACTGGCTGAAGGGAGCCCAGTGGGAGCTCACGTGCTCAAGATGATTGGGCACAAGGAAGCTCTAGAGAAACTGGGGCATACCATCAATCAGGAGCTTGCTGTAGACATTATTCTGCAGTCTCTCCCACCCTCTTTCGATGCGTTCATCATTAACTTTAATATGAACAAAATCGATTGTACTCCGGCAGAGCTGCTGAACATGCTCTTGACTACTGAGGAGACTCTCAAGGGAAAGCCTTCGACCTCTGTCTTAATGGTTCCTTCTAGGAACAAGAAGAAGGGGAAGAAGGGCAAGGCCCCTGTCAAGAGTTACAGCAAGGCTCTGAAGCAAAAAGTTAAGCGGTCAAAGGAATACAGATGTTTCCACTGTGGCCAGCTGGGTCACTGGAAAAAGGACTGTAAAGCGCTCCAAGGAGATAAGAGGGGAAGCATCGCTTCTGGCTCAGGTATTTACGTGACGGAAGTCATGGTTTCATCTTCTTCTATTTCATGGGTGTTGGACACTGCATGTGGAGTTCACATTTGTTCAAATGTGCAGGAACTCAAGAGAAGAAGGCAGGTGGGACAGCATGAGGTGGACCTACGCGTTGGAAATGGGGCACGGGTTGCTGCTGTTGCTGTAGGAGACTATTTCATCTCTTTGCCATCTGGAATTGTATTAGAACTGAACAATTGTTATTTTGTTCCCAGCATTACTAAAAATATTATCTCCATTCCTGCTCTTGTCAGGAAGGGATTTTCCTTTGAATGTAATATTTCAAAGTGTGTTCTTTCTTTGGATAATATTGTTTATGCTACTGGTTCAATTAACAATGGGTTATTCATGTTGGACATGGAATGTTCTATACAAAACATTGATATTAAGAAAGCCAAATATGCTGATGACAGCACCTTGCTATGGCATAGTCGTTTAGGCCATATCAACAAGAAACGCATTAAGCGGTTGCATGATCATGGACTGCTGGGATCATTCTCCTATGAGGAGATTGATACATGCAAAGCTTGTTTAATGGGTAAAATGACGAAGTCACCTTTTCCTCACAAAGGTCAAAGGGCTTCAGGTTTGCTTGACCTTATACACAGCGATGTGTGTGGGCCGTTTAGTAAACATGCCAGAGGTGGCTATCAATACTTCATCACCTTCACTGATGATTTCAGTAGATACGGGTATGTCTATTTAATGAGACATAAAAGTGAATCTTTTGACAAGTTCAAAGAGTTCAAGAATGAAGTACAAAATCAGCTTGGACGAAATATCAAGGCACTTCGTTCTGATCGAGGTGGAGAATACCTAAGTCAAGAGTTTACTGACTATCTAAAGGAGTGTGGGATTATCTCACAGCTCACTCCGCCAGGAACACCGCAATGGAATGGTGTGTCTGAGAGGAGAAATAGAACGTTACTTGATATGGTTCGTTCTATGATGAGTCAGGCTACTCTTCCATATTCCTTTTGGGGTTTTGCACTGGAAACAGTTGCAAAGGTACTAAACCGAGTGCCATCCAAGGCAGTTTCTAAGACTCCATATGAGTTATGGTATGGGAAACAGCCTAGCTTGACATTTATCAGGATCTGGGGTTGCGAGGCTTATGTCAAAAAGCTCGCCTCTGGGAAACTGGAGAGCAGATCTGAGAAATGTATCTTTGTCGGTTACCCTAAGGAAACTAAGGGTTATTATTTCTACGATCCCAAAGAGAACAAGGTATTTGTTGCTCGGACGGCCATTTTTCTTGAGAAGGAGTTTCTTCTGCAAGAGGCCAGTGGGAGAGAAATAAAGTTGGATGAGAATCCAGAGGAAGGACAAAGTGCTCAAGCACAGTTGGATGAGCCTGAGCCGGTAGAACAGGTTACTGAACAACCTGAGGCTCAGATATCACGGGAACCGCGAAGATCGGGAAGGATTCGTCGACAGCCTGAGCGCTATGACGGAGTCTACATCATTGATAATGATGAACCCCTAACTTATGCGGATGCGGTCTGTTGGGGTATGCCCTTAAGGCTAATGTTTGAGGCCTTGGGATTGTAAAAGTATCATGTAATAAACTCTTATGTTTATAAAAGGCATGGTTATTATTCAGGTTGTTACCTTGTCTGCTGTAATAAGTGTACTTCTGAATAATGTCTCAAAGCTGTTCAGCTAGGCTGATAGGCTATAAGTCCTTAGTCGAGATATCTTGGTGAACATGAGACAGCCTTGATATGGTTAAGACTAATATGTGTTCTAATCTTATAGGATGCTTCGAGCATGGAATAAGATGTAGACTCATGGGTACATTGGATGTACTGGACAGACCCTTTAAGGATATTCAATTGTTTGTCACAATGTGAATAATCCTTGATAGCAGCAAGTGGCACATTTCCTTTGACTTGAGATCACTTGTGTTTCTAAATGATGATTGTCATTGTTTTGAGGTAGTTCAATATCATTTGAAACATAATGATTATAGACTATCTTGGATGGTGAGCTTGAGTCAGGTTAGGGCACTAGTGATAGATAAAGGATTGCCGTCTCCTTGTTTAAGGAGTGTGATGTTCTAAAGGGGCCCCCCTTATATGAGATGATTGAGAAAGTGTATGACCATACCCAGATGACTATGTTCATCTGATCTAATCATGCTCATCGTATTGGAGTTACAGGCTTGACATGCTTGTCCAATAAGAACATCCAGTGGCAAAGGAAACATGCATGCCTTGTGAGTTTGATTCACACTTGTGCCATGGTTTGGGTGTAGTCTTGGAAGACTATTTCCTTTATATCGGGAGACAGTGATGTGTTGCTAGATACCCCTCACTGATCGTGATAACGTAAGTTATCGTTACCGACATTTAAAGGAAACCCTCAGGGTCGCACAAATTGATGATATGGCTTTCTTGAGTCAGATCGTGTGGACTGAATTGTTTTGGTTCAGTTTAAAGGAGTTTAAACTCTGATTGTAAGTGAGATCTAGCCTGATCATGTTTGATTGATTAGGGCTTGAGATCGGTAAGCTTCGATCGAGAGTAGTGATGCTAGATCGGTGGGATCAAAGGCATCAAGGGATGTACGGTTAGATCTCGAACCTTCATGGTTCAGGTGAGATTTAGACCATTGCTTGGCTTGGTTCAATTTAGTCTTTAAATCGAATTCAATTGGACCGAATTCAATTGAACCGGTTCACATATGTGAACGCATGGTTCAATCGAATTGGCGTTTTGTTTTGGTTCATTAGACATGAACGTTTGAAGTGATGACTTACCATTTTGGGAATGGAGGTTTCGGAAATGGTTCTTCAACGCCTCACTTGGATGAAAAAAAGGCTTGTCTCTTCTCAACGATTGCTTCTTGCTTTCGGTGTGGTGAGTTTGGACGAGGACAAGGAAGAGTTCATCCACGCCAAGTTCATCCTTCATCTCCTTCACGCGACAAGTGCACTTGAAGTCCTTGCTAGCACAAGGAGCAACAAGAAGAAAGGCCACTTCTCATCTTGTGTGCGCATCTTGTGGAGGAGACCCCTATTCGATCTCTTCTTCCAAGCCGACCTCCAACTCTATGGCTATGGTATAGATCTAAACTCATTCAAGTTGATCATATGCTCATGCTAAGATCGTTGAAAACACATGCTTCCGCTTGCAATTTTATGCGCCACCCCCTTAGTGTTTTCGCCCTCCTCTTGAAAGGGATTGCATCAGGTTTGCGCTCCCCCTTGAAGGGGACCCCCCAATTGGTATCAGAGCATGTTGAAGCATGTTAATATGATTGCTTGATATTTCTGTGATCCATGTTTGCGCATCTTCATGTATGCTTAGATCTTGTTCACATGCGAAAATTGACATGCTATTTCTCCATGCGAAAGTAAGATGTTTACTTATCTAGGCGCATGTTGTTTGTTCATGATGTCGCATGTCTTGTATTGGCGCTTAGTTTATGTTGTTTTATCAAACAAAACCCTAACTTGCGCGCCTATGACTAGATCTAAAGTGCCACCTACTATAAACCCTTAGATGGGTTGATGGGGCTGAAGTCACCTCTAGGTTAGATCCAATAGTCTGATCAGACCATCTGACAGCCTAGATGGATCGACCAGATGGCACCTGTGCGCAAGCACGAGGTGGCCATAGGTCGATTGCATCTTAGGCGTGTAGCGAGGTCTGGTTGAGACAACCAGTGAACACTCTTGAGTTAGGCCCGGGGTCACACCCGCTTGCCAGAACTCTTGATGGTTGTTCAGCTCTTAGCGCATGCATGGTTGACCATTAGGTCAACTCGGGTCAGTTAGGACTCGGTGCATGCAAGGGCAGGGGATCTAACTAGATGGATGAGTGGATCCCTATCAATGGACCATTGTAAGGTTGTAGGGCACATAAGGAAGTTAAAATTGATGCCTATGGGGTTTTTCAAAATTTTAATTTCTTGATTGGATCACATGATGATTAAGACCATATGCTTGTTTATTTAATCTTATGTGGGTTGCCCAAATGTGTGCTGTGCTGGGGCCTGCGTGCCTGGTTAATTATAAGTTAATATTATTGTGATCTGCGAATCACATTTTTCATTAATCTATTGTATAATTGACCTGCGAGTCAAAGCTTGTCTAGATAGATCAAAATGTATTTTGATTAGACAAGAGCATAAAGGCACACATCCAAGAGGGGCATTCAGCTGGTGGCGCACCTGAGGTGCTCTTGGCGCTAGGGCCCTGGGTTGGACCAGATGAGATGCAAAGGAGCTCAAGTGAAGACTTAAGTAAAATTAAGGTCTTACTTAGGGTTCATGGGCTTTTACCACATAAGATCATGCTTTCTATTTATTGCTTATATAATTAGAATTGCATGTGTTTATCTTCTGCTATAGCCATAGGATTTGCCTGATAGTAAGAAGATAAAAGACCGTTAAAATCCAACGCTAACATATCAAGCTCGGAAAGCCTTCTGACGCGAAACCTCACCGTTCTGACTATCGTTGGAGCCGTGTTGTACCCACTCAGTGGGCACGTCCATCTATCTTCAGACGGTGCTGGATTTCACCTGCGTGTTACAGAGAAGGGATTTATCGCTTCTCGTTGCTCAGCATAGCACGTGGTGGTCCAGGGAGTAGGTCAGGTCAGCTTGACCATGTAGGCTACATATGTGGCGCATATGGTAGCACATGGAGGCAGCCATCTGTGGGATCAGAGACTGTGTTGTACCAACTCAGTTGGCACAGTCTGCTGGATTGCCCAGATGAAGGGGAATCGCACGGGTTGGCGATTGGCTAGGACAGCCTACCAGAAATTAGTGCTTGTCATCTCTGTGCATCTTATCTCGCCTGAGCGGGACGCGGAGACCAAGTATGAAATCTGGATCCCATCTCACTAAAAGAGTGTTACTCTTTCGGACTGTTTACTGGATTTTTCAGTCAGACAAAATAGTGAGAAAAGAATCTTTCTTAAGTCCTGGATTGATTCTGAACATTGATACTGACCTTGCTGTTCTTGCTTGTTGTAGATTCCTGCAGCAACGAACACCATGAGCTTCAATGTGCGATCCCTACTGGAAAGGGAGAAGTTTGCTGGGCCGAACTTCTCTGACTGGTTCGGACACCTTAAGATCGTTCTTAAGGCAGAGAGGAAACTGTATGTCCTCGAGATGGCTGTGCCGCCTCAACCCGCTGCGAACGCCGCAAGGGCGGTTCGTGAAGCCTATGATAAGCATGTCAATGATAGCATTGATGTCGCTTGCCTGATGCTAGCGTCTATGACGCCACCGCTGCAGCGTCAGCATGAGGATATGTCGGCTATAGAGATTATAGCGAACCTCAAGATGCTGTATGCTGCACAGGCGAGGACAGAACGCTATAATCTGACGAAGCTCTTCTTTCAGAGCAAACTGGCTGAAGGGAGCCCAGTGGGAGCTCACGTGCTCAAGATGATTGGGCACAAGGAGGCTCTGGAGAAACTGGGGCATACCATCAACCAGGAGCTTGCTGTAGATATTATTCTGCAGTCTCTCCCGCCCTCTTTCGATGCGTTCATCATTAACTTTAATATGAACAAAATCGATTGTACGCCGGCAGAGCTGCTGAATATGCTCTTGACTACTGAGGAAACTCTGAAGCGCAAGCCTTCAACCTCTGTCTTAATGGTTCCTTCTAGGAACAAGAAGAAGGGGAAGAAGGGCAAGGCCCCTGTCAAGAACTACAGTAAGGCACTGAAACAGAAGGTGAAGCGGTCGAAGGACAACAGGTGTTTCCACTGTGGCCAGCTGGGTCACTGGAAAAAGGACTGTAAAGCGCTCCAAGGAGATAAGAGGGGAAGCATCGCTTCTGGCTCAGGTATTTACGTGACGGAAGTCATGGTTTCATCTTCTTCTATTTCATGGGTGTTGGACACTGCATGTGGAGTTCACATTTGTTCAAATGTACAGGAACTCAAGAGAAGAAGGCAGGTGGGACAGCATGAGGTAGACCTACGCGTTGGAAACGGGGCACGGGTTGCTGCTGTTGCTGTAGGAGACTATTTCATTTCTTTACCATCTGGCATTGTATTGGAATTAAACAATTATTATTTTGTACCGAGTATCACCAAGAATATTATCTCTATTCCTGCTCTTGTCAGGAAAGGATTTGCCTTTGAATGCAATATTTCAAAGTGTGCTTTATCTCTAGATAATATTGTGTATGCAACTGGTTCAATTAACAATGGGTTATTCATGTTGGACATGGAAAATTCTATACAAAACATTGATAATAAGAAAGCCAAGTATGCTGATGACAGCACCTTGCTATGGCATAGTCGTTTAGGCCATATTAACAAGAAGCGCATTAAGCGGTTGCATGATCATGGACTGCTGGGATCATTCTCCTATGAGGAGATTGATACATGCAAAGCTTGTTTGATGGGTAAAATGACGAAGTCACCTTTTCCTAACAAAGGTCAAAGGGCTTCAGGTTTACTTGACCTTATACACAGTGATGTGTGTGGGCCATTTAGTAAACATGCCAGAGGTGGCTATCAGTACTTCATTACCTTTACTGATGATTTCAGTAGGTATGGATATGTCTATTTAATGAGACATAAGAGTGAATCTTTTGACAAGTTCAAAGAGTTCAAGAATGAAGTACAGAATCAGCTAGGCCGAAATATCAAGGCACTTCGTTCTGATCGAGGTGGAGAATACCTAAGTCGAGAATTTACTGACTATCTGAAAGAGTGTGGGATTATCTCACAGCTCACTCCGCCAGGAACACCGCAATGGAATGGTGTGTCCGAGAGGAGAAATAGAACGTTACTTGATATGGTTCGTTCTATGATGAGTCAGGCCACTCTTCCATACTCCTTTTGGGGTTTTGCACTGGAAACAGCTGCGAAGGTACTAAACCGAGTGCCATCCAAGGCAGTTTCTAAGACGCCATATGAGTTATGGTATGGGAAACAGCCTGGCTTGACATTTATCAGGATCTGGGGTTGCGAGGCTTATGTCAAAAAGCTCGCCTCTGGGAAACTGGAGAGCAGATCTGAGAAATGTATCTTTGTCGGTTACCCTAAGGAAACTAAGGGTTATTATTTCTACGATCCCAAAGAGAACAAGGTATTTGTTGCTCGGACTGCCATATTTCTTGAGAAGGAATTTCTTCTGCAAGAGGCCAGTGGGAGAGAAATAAAACTGGATGAGAATCCAGATGAAGGACAAAGTAGTCAAGCACAGTTGGATGAGCCTGAGCCGGTAGATCAGGTTATTGAACAACCTGAGGCTCAGATATCACGGGAACCGCGAAGATCGGGAAGGATCCGTCGACAGCCTGAGCGCTATGACGGAGTCTACATCATTGATAATGATGAACCCCTTACTTATGCGGATGCGGTCAGTGGACCGGAGTCAGCTAGATGGCTTGATGCTATGCGAGCCGAGATGGACTCCATGTCAGATAACCAAGTCTGGGATTTGGTTGATCCGCCTCCGGGAGTAATCCCAATAGGCTGTAAATGGATCTTCAAGAAGAAGATTGACATGGATGGTAACGTAGTTACCTATAAAGGCAGGCTAGTTGCGAAAGGTTTCAAACAAATCTACGGGATAGATTATGATGAAACTTTCTCTCCTGTAGCCATGTTTAAGTCTATTCGGATTCTTTTCGCAATAGCTGCATATTACGATTATGAGATCTGGCAGATGGATGTGAAAACAGCTTTCCTTAATGGAAATCTGGATGAGGATGTGTATATGACACAACCGGAAGGTTTCACTGATCCATCAGATCGTCATAAAATATGCAAGTTAAAGAAGTCCATTTATGGACTGAAACAAGCATCTAGAAGCTGGAACATTCGTTTTGATGAATCAATCTCTGAGTTTGGTTTCATCAAGAACGAAGATGACCCGTGTGTTTATAAGAGGTTTAGTGGGAGCGTAATTACATTCCTAATCCTCTACGTCGATGATATCTTAATCATTGGAAATGATATTCCTGAACTGCATGCTGTTAAAGCATGGTTAGGAAAATGTTTCCAGATGAAAGATTTAGGAGAAGCAGCCTATGTGTTAGGTGTGAAGATCTACCGGGATAGATCCAAGAGGCTTCTCGGGCTGTGCCAGAGTACTTACATCGATAAAGTCCTGGAGAGATTCCATTTAGAGAATTCTAAACGTGGATATCTTCCAGTCAGACATGGTCTGAATCTTTCGAAGAGTCAGTGTCCACAAACACGGACTGAGAAAGATGAAATGGACAATACGCCTTATGCTTCGGCTATTGGGTCCATTATGTATGCGATGTTGTGTACTCGCCCAGACGTCGCTTACGGGTTAAGCGTGACCAGTCGATTCCAAAGTAATCCAGGTTTGGCGCACTGGATTGCAGTCAAGAACATTATAAAATATCTGCGGAGGACCAAAGATATGTTCTTGATATATGGTGGTCAGGAAGAACTCAGTATTGAAGGATATACTGACGCTTCGTTCCAGTCGGACCAGGATGATTTCCGATCGCAATCAGGCTATGTTTTTAGCTTGAATGGTGGAGCAGTGGTGTGGAAGAGTTTCAAACAGTCAACTGTTGCTGATTCCACAACAGAAGCCGAGTATGTTGCAGCCTCGGAAGCATCCAAGGAGGCAGTGTGGATTCGTAAGTTCGTGAGAGAACTTGGTGTCGTTCCTTCGAGTGCAGATCCTTTGGTTATCTTCTGTGATAACACTGGAGCAATAGCACAAGCAAAGGAACCACGGTCGCACCAGAAGTCCAAGCACATACAGAGACGGTTTCACTTGATCCGGGAGATCATTGATCGAGGCGAGATCAAGATTTGCAAGGTTCATACAGATGACAATCTGGCAGACCCGCTTACCAAGCCTCTGGCGCAGCAGAAGCATGAGAAGCACTGTAATAATATGGGTTTGAGATTTCTCAACCATTAGATTAAGTGCAAGTGGGAGATTGTTGGGGTATGCCCTTAAGGCTAATGTTTGAGGCCTTGGGATTGTAAAAGTATCATGTAATAAACTCTTATGTTTATAAAAGGCATGGTTATTATTCAGGTTGTTACCTTGTCTGCTGTAATAAGTGTACTTCTGAATAATGTCTCAAAGCTGTTCAGCTAGGCTGACAGGATATAAGTCCTTAGTCGAGATATCTTGGTGAACATGAGACAGCCTTGATATGGTTAAGACTAATATGTGTTCTAATCTTATAGGATGCTTCGAGCATGGAATAAGATGTAGACTCATGGGTACATTGGATGTACTGGACAGACCCTTTAAGGATATTCAATTGTTTGTCACAATGTGAATAATCCTTGATAGCAGCAAGTGGCACATTTCCTTTGACTTGAGATCACTTGTGTTTCTAAATGATGATTGTCATTGTTTTGAGGTAGTTCAATATCATTTGAAACATAATGATTATAGACTATCTTGGATGGTGAGCTTGAGTCAGGTTAGGGCACTAGTGATAGATAAAGGATTGCCGTCTCCTTGTTTAAGGAGTGTGATGTTCTAAAGGGGCCCCCCTTATATGAGATGATTGAGAAAGTGTATGGCCATACCCAGATGACTATGTTCATCTGATCTAATCATGCTCATCGTATTGGAGTTACAGGCTTGACATGCTTGTCCAATAAGAACATCCAGTGGCAAAGGAAACATGCATGCCTTGTGAGTTTGATTCACACTTGTGCCATGGTTTGGGTGTAGTCTTGGAAGACTATTTCCTTTATATCGGGAGACAGTGATGTGTTGCTAGATACCCCTCACTGATCGTGATAACGTAAGTTATCGTTACCGACATTTAAAGGAAACCCTCAGGGTCGCACAAATTGATGATATGGCTTTCTTGAGTCAGATCGTGTGGACTGAATTGTTTTGGTTCAGTTTAAAGGAGTTTAAACTCTGATTGTAAGTGAGATCTAGCCTGATCATGTTTGATTGATTAGGGCTTGAGATCGGTAAGCTTCGATCGAGAGTAGTGATGCTAGATCGGTGGGATCAAAGGCATCAAGGGATGTACGGTTAGATCTCGAACCTTCATGGTTCAGGTGAGATTTAGACCATTGCTTGGCTTGGTTCAATTTAGTCTTTAAACCGAATTCAATTGGACCGAATTCAATTGAACCGGTTCACATATGTGAACGCATGGTTCAATCGAATTGGCGTTTTGTTTTGGTTCATTAGACATGAACGTTTGAAGTGATGACTTACCATTTTGGGAATGGAGGTTTCGGAAATGGTTCTTCAACGCCTCACTTGGATGAAAAAAAGGCTTGTCTCTTCTCAACGATTGCTTCTTGCTTTCGGTGTGGTGAGTTTGGACGAGGACAAGGAAGAGTTCATCCACGCCAAGTTCATCCTTCATCTCCTTCACGCGACAAGTGCACTTGAAGTCCTTGCTAGCACAAGGAGCAACAAGAAGAAAGGCCACTTCTCATCTTGTGTGCGCATCTTGTGGAGGAGACCCCTATTCGATCTCTTCTTCCAAGCCGACCTCCAACTCTATGGCTATGGTATAGATCTAAACTCATTCAAGTTGATCATATGCTCATGCTAAGATCGTTGAAAACACATGCTTCCGCTTGCAATTTTATGCGCCACCCCCTTAGTGTTTTCGCCCCCCTCTTGAAAGGGATTGCATCAGGTTTGCGCTCCCCCTTGAAGGGGACCCTACACGGTCAGTGGACCGGATTCAGCTAGATGGCTTGAAGCTATGCGAGCCGAGATGGACTCCATGTCTGATAACCAAGTTTGGGATTTGGTTGATCCGCCTCCGGGAGTTATCCCTATAGGCTGTAAATGGATCTTCAAGAAGAAGATTGACATGGATGGTAACGTGGTTACCTATAAAGGCAGGCTAGTTGCGAAAGGTTTCAAACAAATCTACGGGATAGATTATGATGAAACTTTCTCACCTGTAGCCATGTTTAAGTCTATTCGGATTCTTTTCGCGATAGCAGCATATTACGATTATGAGATTTGGCAAATGGATGTGAAAACAGCTTTCCTGAATGGAAATCTGGATGAGGATGTGTATATGACACAACCTGAAGGTTTCACTAATCCATCAGATCGTCATAAGATATGCAAATTAAAGAAGTCTATTTATGGACTTAAACAAGCATCGAGAAGCTGGAATATTCGTTTTGATGAATCAGTCAGTGAATTTGGTTTCATCAAGAACGAGGATGACCCGTGTGTATATAAGAGGTTTAGTGGGAGCGTGATTACATTCCTAGTCCTCTACGTCGATGATATCTTGATCATTGGAAATGACATTCCTGAAATGCATGCGGTTAAGGCATGGTTAAGGAAATGTTTCCAGATGAAAGATTTAGGAGAAGCAGCCTATGTATTAGGTGTGAAGATCTACAGGGATAGATCTAAGAGGCTTCTCGGGCTGTGCCAGAGTACTTACATCGATAAAGTCCTGGAAAGATTTCATTTAGAAAATTCTAAAAGAGGATATCTTCCAGTCAGACATGGTCTGAATCTTTCGAAGAGTCAGTGTCCACAAACACAGACTGAGAAAGATGAAATGGACAATACGCCTTATGCTTCGGCTATTGGGTCCATTATGTATGCGATGTTGTGTACTCGCCCAGACGTCGCTTACGGGTTAAGCGTGACCAGTCGGTTCCAAAGTAATCCAGGTATGGCGCACTGGATTGCAGTCAAGAACATTTTAAAATATCTGCGGAGGACCAAAGATATGTTCTTGATATATGGTGGTCAGGAAGAACTCAGTATTGAAGGATATACTGACGCTTCGTTCCAGTCTAACCAGGATGATTTCCGATCGCAATCAGGCTATGTTTTTAGCTTGAATGGAGGAGTGGTGGTGTGGAAGAGTTTCAAACAGTCAACTGTTGCTGATTCCACAACAGAAGCCGAGTATGTTGCAGCCTCGGAAGCATCCAAGGAGGCAGTGTGGATTCGTAAGTTCGTGAGAGAACTTGGTGTCGTTCCTTCGAGTGCAGATCCTTTGGTTATCTTTTGTGATAACACTGGAGCAATCGCACAAGCAAAGGAACCACGGTCGCACCAGAAGTCCAAGCACATACAGAGACAGTTTCATTTGATCCGGGAGATCATTGATCGTGGCGAGATCAAAGTCTGCAAGGTTCATACAGATGACAATCTGGCAGACCCGCTTACTAAGCCTCTGGCGCAGCAGAAGCATGAGAAGCACTGTAATAATATGGGTTTGAGATTTCTCAACCATTAGATTAAGTGCAAGTGGGAGATTGTTGGGGTATGCCCTTAAGGCTAATGTTTGAGGCCTTGGGATTGTAACAGTATCATGTAATAAACTTTTATGTTTATAAAGGCATGGTTGTTATTCATTTTGTTACATTGTCTGCTGCAATAAGTGTACTTCTGAATAATGTCTCAAAGCTGTTCAGCTAGGCTGACATGCAGTGAATGTCCTTAGTCGATATATCTTGGTGAACATGAGACAGCCTTGATATGATTGAGACTAATATGTGTTCTAATCTTATCGGATGCTTCGAGCATGGAATAAGATATAGACTCATGGGTACATTGGATGTACTGGACAGACCCTACTAGGATATTCAATTGCTTGTCACAATGTGAATAATCCTTGATTGTAACAAGTGGCACATTTCCTCTGACTTGAGATCACTTGTGTTTTCTAAATGATGATTGTCATTGTTTTGAGGTAGTTCAATATCATTTGAAACATAATGGTTATAGACTATCTTGGATGGTGAGCTTGAGTCAGGTTAGGGCACTAGTGATAGACATAGGATTGCCGTCTCCTTGTTTAAGGAGTGTGATGTTCTAAAGGGGCCCCCTGGATGAGATGATTGAGAAAAGTGTATGGCCATACCCAGGTGACTATGTTCATCTGATCTAATCATGCTCATCATATTGGAGTTACAAGCTTGACACGCTTGTCCAATAAGAATATCAAGTGGCAAAGGAAAGATGCATGCCTTGTGAATTGGATTCACACTTGTGCTGTATTTTGGGTGTAGTCTTGGAAGACTCTTTCCTTTCTATCGGGAGACAGTGATGTGTTGCTAGATACCCCTCACTGATCGTGATGACGTGAGTTATCGTTACCGACATTTAAAGGAAACCCTCAGGGTCGCACAATTTGATGATATGGCTTACTTAAGTCAGATCGTGTGGACTGAATTGTTTGGGTTCAGTTTAAAGGGATTTTAATCTCTGATTGTAAGTGAGATCTGGTCTGATCATGTTTGATTGATTAGGGCTTGAGATCGGTAAGCTTCGATTGAGAGAATGGATGCTAGATCGGTGAGATCAAGAGCATCAAGAGATTAACGGTCAGATCTTAAGCCTTAGGGGTTTATTATGATCTGGACTGATTGCTTGGTTTATTTGGTTATTGAACCAAACTCAAGTGAACCGGCTCAATGGATGAGCGCATGGTTCAAGGGTGAATTGGATTTGCGATTGGGTAAACCCATGATCGCAACTTGAGAAGTGACTTGCTATTTTTAGATAGCACTTCTTCTAATCGTGGCCATGCCTCACGATAGCCTCTATTCACGCCTCTCCTCTTGGTTCGTCGCTCGCTCTAGTTTTTGACGAGAGAACACAATTTCGTGTGGTGAAAAAAACTGGTGGACGACAAGGAGAAAAGACGCCAAGCAAGAAAGAACTCTCTCTTCCCTTCAAGCGATCAAGACACCTTGGACGATCCTTGCTAGCACAAGGAGCACCAAGGAAGGAGTGCATCTTCATCTTGTGTGCGAGACTTTGGAGAAGAGGCGCTTGCATCTTTTGCTTCCAAGACGCCATCTAGAAATGGCTATGGTATGAATCATTTTCATTCATGCAGAGTTTTATAAGTTGATCATAACGCATGCAAAGATCGTAGAAACCCCTTTCCGCTGCATCTTAACCTCCATATGCACCTATAGGGTTTCGCCCCCCTTAGATTTAGGGGACCTTCAGATAGGCCCGTAGACTGATGCTCTGGCGCAGCAGGAGCATGGCAAGTCGTGCTTAGGACCCGGTGATGAGGCTGCTCAATGCAAGGTCCTAGTGCAAGTGGGAGATTGTTAGTATTTATGCACTAGGACCTCATGATGGTCCATTGGGATATGTGTATCACATTTAGTTGATAGATGAGTTATCCTGGCATTGTCGTTATTATGCAAGTTTGTACATCTGCGCATATGTACATTTGCATATACAATGTCCCTAAGAGATAGATTTTATCTAGTCTCTGTTTTTACCCCTGGTCGAGAATCATAGTGGATATGGGACAGCTATGATTCACTTGAGACCGATATATTTGCTGGTTGAGCACGGGTTGCTAACACAAGCATATAGGTATATCAAGAGAGATATACTGGATCGGCCTGCCGTGAGGATTCATCTCGGTGCCACGAGATGAATATCATAGTGACAGAGTTGCGCTTGTCCTAGACTTGAGGGCATTGTGTCTCTATATGGTAAGTGGGACACTTTGATGCAACCTAACACTTCACCGTAAAAAGGGAGTCATAACGGTTGTCATTGGGTATATCACAAGCCGTATGAGGGATTCAATGTGTCAATAGAGGATTTGTCCCTTCCTTGCAGGGAAGCTTGATTGTCCATGGTGCCCCTATATGGATGACTGAAAGTGTATGGCTATACCCAGGTGAGAACCTGATTTAGTCATGCCATAATATTGGGACTAACAAGTGTGACACACTTGCCCAATCTGGACATCAGTTGGCAAAAGGACAAAGCTGTACTTATGCTTTGTCGCAGTTTTAGGGGATGTCGATGATGACACCATTCTGATGACTTGGGTAGCAATGATGTACTGCTAGGTGTCACTCATTGCTTGTGATGATTTAATCATCATTGCCAACATCTAAAGAACCTACAGGGTCGCACACCTAGACACTCGAGTTCTCATACTGATCGTTTAGCCTCTGATCGAATCATTGTATGATTCGAATCATTTTGGGGAATTGATGCATTGAAACTTTTACATAGGAGATGATATTTTATTTTAGTTCATGTTTGACCACTAGTTGACTCTAGTGGACCACGTTTGACCTCTGTTGACCTGTGTTGTCAAAATGAGTCAAACAAGGGTCTTGGTGCAAGTTTAGGCTTGGCACTTTATTCACATGAATAAAATAGAATTATTGATTGGCAAGAGAATTTTTCTCTTGGCTAATTAATAGGCTTAGGCTCAATTTACAATTAATAGCATCTGCGGGGATTCGAACCCGTGACGTTGATCTAGTTAATTGTGAGTAGGCGCCTATATGCATTATCCCACATGGTAAATATCTCCAAGGCTGATCTGGCTCTGCTATTATAAATAGAGAGGCCCACCTGGGAATTGTTCCACCAGACTCTTCTCTTGTCTCTTGTTGTCGCATCCCTTCTACTGCTTGGCGTGAGGGTCTTAGAGGTGACGACAATAAAAGGTTTTTTGCTTCAAAGGTTGGGACAAGTGGTAGTGCTACCCACTCCTTGTCGCCAATGGTCCCTGCTCTCCTTGGCATTGGTGCAAGTCAAGATGGTCAAGAGGCGTGGATCTTATCTCCCGAGGCTAGCACCACGCGTGGAGGTTGGAGAGATCTTGAGGAGTCCATGTGTGCGCGATTGTAGAGGACGGGCCCTTGCGTGTCTTCATCATCTGCCGCACCTAGAATTATTTGATAAGGTACTGCTCTTCACATCCTTCGGTTTTCTCTCGTAAGTGATTCTGGTGTTTCTGGAATTCTGTTTTGGACCTCTGCTTCCACTGTGTTTAAATTTTTTTTCTGAGGTACAGAGATTCCCAACGCATTCATGTTGAACAAATAGCCGGCCTGCGATCTGAAGTCGTCAGGGTCAGACTGGAACGACGCATCAGTGTAGCCCTGAATACTGAGCCCTCCCCCCCATAGACCAAGAACAGATCCTTAGTTCTTCTCAGATACTTAAGGATGTTCTTCACAGCCACCCAGTGCTACAGACCTAGATTGGATTGGTATCAGCTGGTTATGCTCACAGCATAAGCCACATCTGGTCTAGTACACAACATTGTATACATGATCAATCCCACCGCCAAAGCATAGGGCACTCGACTCATGTCATCCTTCTCAACCTGTGTGGTGGGACACTGGCTCTTTGAGAGAATAAGGTCATGTCTCACTGGAAGGTATCCTTTCTTGGATTGCTCCAAGTTGAACCTCTCCAAGACCTTATCAATGTAGGTACTCTAACTAAGGTCCAGAAGCCTCTTGGATCTATCCCAGTAGATCCTCACACCTAGGATGTAGGCGGCCTCCCCTAAGTCTTTCATCTCGAAACACTTCCCTAACCATGTCTTCACAGACTGAAGACTAGGGATGTCATTTCTGATGAGTAGTATGTCATCAACATACAAGACTAGAAAAGTTACCAAGCTCCCACTAAATTTTCTATACACATAGACGTCATCTTCGCTTTTGATAAAACCATAGTTTCTCACAGCTTCATCAAATCGAAGATTCCAACTTTGAGATGGTTGCTTTAATCCATAAATGGATTTCTTTAGCTTGCAGACCTTGTTGGCTTCTGCAGGATGGATAAAGCCATCAGGTTATGTCATATACACATCCTCTGTCAGCTTCCCATTGAGGAATGCTGTCTTCACATCCATCTGTCATATCTCATAATCATGATATGCAGCTTTAGCAAGTAGAATCAGAATGGATTTGATCATGGTAACTAGCGAGAAGGTTTCATCATAGTCCACCCTGTGGATTTATTTGAATCCTTTCGCCACTAGTCTACCCTTATAGGTAACTATGTTGCCATCCATGTCAGTCTTCCTCTTGAAGACCCACTTACAACCTATGGGTTTTACCCCATCAGGCAGGTCAACCAAATCCCAGACTTGGTTAGCTGACATATCTCGGATCGCATGGCCTCAAGCCATCTCTCGGAGTTCGGTCCACTGACTGCCTCATCATAGGTCCTGGGCTCATCCTCAATGATGAAGATCCTGTTGTGTTGGGTCGGCAGCGACCCATACCTCTCAGGTGCACGACGAATCCTCCCAGACCTACGTGGGACCTGTGTCTGAGCTTCATGTTGCCCAACAACCGGTGCAGGTGGCTCAGATTCCATCTCTTTGTCTTGTGGTTGCACTTGGACCTCGTCCAAGTCAAACTTGCTCCCACTGACTTCTTTCATGAGAAATTCTTTCTCTAGAAAGATAGCACCCCGAGCAACAAAAACTTTGTTCTCGGTGGGAACATAGAAGTAGTATTCTTTAGTTTCCTTAGGAGACCCCACAAAGACATATTTATCAGATCTAGGTTCTAGCTTACTAGAATCCTAACATTTGACATAAGCCTCACATGCCAGATCCTAATAAATGAGAGATTAGGGCGTCTCCCACTCCATACCTCGTATGGTATCTTGGAGACACTCTTGGATAGAATGTTATTCAGTATAAGAGAAGCTGTCTCAAGTGCATGACTCCAGAATGAGGGTGGTAGAGTTTCATGACTCATCATAGATCGAACCATGTCTAATAAAGTTCGATTTCTTCTCTCAGACACACCATTCCATTGAGGTGTTCTAGGAGGAGTGAGTTGGGACAAGATCCCACACTCTCTTAGATAGTCAAAGAACTCACCGCTCAGGTACTCTCCACCACGATCTGATCGAAGAGTCTTAATGGATCTACCAAGGTGGTTCTCTACTTCATGTCTGAACTCCTTAAATTTCTCAAAGGATTCAGACTTATGTCTCATCAGATAGACATATCCATATCTACTGAAGTCATTAGTAAATGTGATGAAGTAGTTGTACCCTCTTCTGGCTTGTTTATTGAACGGCCCATACACATCACTCTGTATAAGATCCAATAAACCTTGCGCCCTCTCACCAGTCTTGGAGAAGGGCACTTTTGTCATCTTCCCTAATAAACAAGGCTCACATGTATCAAATTCCTTTAAGGAACTTGAATCTAACAACCCATTTGCATGGAGTTGCTGAATGCGATTCTTGTTTATATGGGCTAATCGACAATGCCATAGGAAAACACCAACTGAACCACTCAGTTTGGTCCTTTTGTTATTTATGTTACAAATAGAGTTATTCATGTCCAAGACATATAGACCATTGTACAAAGTACCCTTCCCATTGAACATATTTGAAAATGAAAAAGAATAAAGGTTCTTATTTATTTCAAATTTAAATCCCTTATTTGCTAAGCAAGAAATGGATATAATGTTCTTAGTAAGTGAAGGTACATAATTGCAATTGTCCAGCTCTAATTGAAGTCCAGAAGGCAGGGAGAGAATCAAAACTCCTACAGCAATAGTAGCAACTTGTGCCCCATTTCTAACTCATAGGTCAATCTCTCCAGGCCGCACCGATCTACTTTTCTTGAGCCCCTGCATATTTGTACAAATATAAGCTCCACATGCGGTATCCAATACCCATGACATAGAAGTAAAAATGTTGACTTCAGTAACATAAATACCTGAGCTAGAAGCTAAGGCCAAGCCTTTCTTCTTCTCATTCTGAAGTTGCTTGCAGTCCCTCCTCCAGTGACCCTGCTCGCCACAGTGGAAGCACCTCTATTCCTTTGACTTCTTCGTCATTTTCTTCAGTGCCTTGGTAGGACCTTTGGCACTGCCCTTAGCACGTGCCTTACCCTTCTTCTTCATCTTCTTGGTCGCAGGGACCAAAAGAACAGAATTGGGTTTGGTCTTACCCATCTCTCGCTCGGCTGTTTGGAGCATATTCAGTAGTTCCTCCCTTGTGCAATCAATCTGGTTCATGTTAAAATTTATGAAAAACAGACTGAAGATAGGAGGCAGGGACTACAGAATAAGATCCACAACTAGCTCGTTGTCTATGGTATGTCCCAGTCTCCTGAGATGATCCACATTCCCAATCAGCTTGAGAACGTGGGGTCTCACTAGTGCACCCTCAGACAACTTGCACTGAAAAACAGCTTTAGCAGTGTCATATCTCTCAGTTCTAGCCTGAGCCTCGAACATCTATTTTAGATGAGTGATCATCTGAAAAGCGTTCTACTCCTCATATTGCACCTGAAGTTCAGGTGCCATAGTGGTTAGCATGAGACATGAAACCTCCAAAGAGTCATCCTGATACTTTCTAAAAGCATCTATGTCTGCCGTCTGGGCATTAGGCAGAGGAGCTGCAGGAAGAGGCTGTTCGAGGATATACAGCTTCTTCTCGAGCTTGAGGGCTATCCTGAAGTTCCGATGCCAGTCCATAAAGTTGGTTCCAACCAACTTATCCTAATCGAGAAGGGATCCCAGTGTTAATCTGCTAGTGTTTGCAGCCATCGTTCTACAACCAGTAAGAAATAGTAGATTAGTACTACTTTAAATCATTTAAACTGGACTTGTTTTAAATTATTATGGCTCCCACTTTTTTATTCGAATTGACAACCCACAAAGTCATTCCAGAAATTTAAGATTTCTTAGTGAGATGGGATCCTTATTCCACATAGGGCTTTGCGTCCCACGAGGGTGGGATGAGATGCACAAAGTGACCCATGCTTCTTAAGGTAGGCACGCCGGCCTATTGCTTCATTATTGAGACAGTCTAGGCATTTCATGTCCAGCAAGGGCTGGATACAGCATGAAACCCTAACCTCTCAATGATGCCTCTAGAGTTTCATCACGTGCCCAGCACATACGAAAATCTAGTCAAGTCCATTCCTAACTGTTATGCCCAGGGCCAACGAGTTTCCTTGCGAAGGCACACCCAGGTTAAAACTGGACTGGGGAAACCATTGCCACCACGCACTTTCTAAAGATAAGTGGGTGTGTCCCACAAGGGTGGAAAACAGTTCACAACTCCACTGATCGATAGCTGAGTGAGGGCTACGCGTTAGAAGGCTACTAGACTTGATATTTTGATTGAGAGTTTTTAAGGTCTCATTATCTGAGTTTTATCTTATGTCTAACATTATAGGCATGCAATCCTATAGTGATAACATAACAATAAAACATCACAGGCATGCTTTAGTAGAAATAGTAAAAGAATGATGTGATCATAGCCCATTCAAGACATTGAACCAACCCATGCCAAAAGGAGGTTCAACTCTTGACCTAGGACTCAAGCCCTTAAAACTAGACCTAGCCTAGCTGACATCTAGCTTGGTCTTCAAGGTTGGCTCCAAGGTCCTCCTTTCCATGGTTTAGCTCTCAAAACCTAGAGGTACTCCATAGGGAAACCCTAGAAGCACCATCATGGGTTCGGCCAATTCCATGGGTCTTCAAGGTTGCGCCACTTGAACGCTTGCACTCGCCCTTCACCCTTTGCTCACGCCAAGAGAATTCATCTTGGGGCCTCACACATGCCTCTAATATATAGAAGCAAGAGGCGGCAAGGCTAGGGTGTGGGTGCAACTCATGAAGTGGGTATTCGGCTAGGGTATGAGATTGGGTGGAATTAGGGTTTTAGGGTTTAGGAAAGACTCCAAGCCTATTCCATAAACATCCACTAATCGCCTAGGACTTACCATGTAAGTCCATCATGCCTTAGATGCCTCAATCCTTGCCTTAGAGACAAGATTTCCATCCAAGGAAGAAGGGCTAGGCGCCAATTGCTTCCTTATGAAGCAAATTACGCCAAGGCATCCCCATTATACCCATAGGCGGCTAATGAGGTTAACTTCTCCCTATTATACCCTTGTGGGCTCTTATCCCTTCATGAAAATTTGTTATTGGGCCTCATTGGGTAATGAGCTAGCCCAAACTTCATTACATGGGTTGATTAAGCAATTGGATCCAATCCAATGCAACCCTAATCCAAATGTGACCAACCATGGTCAAATACGGGTCAACTTACCCAAAATTAAGTTTGGCTCCAATTACTCTCTTCCATCTCATCAGGCCCATTGGCGCTGATGAAATCTCCCAAATAGATCCGAGTTATCTAATAACTCGATCATAAGGCTTCCCGATCAATACAAGAACTCGAGTATCAAGGTGTGCGACCCTAGAGGTTCCTTTGACGTTGGCAGTGCTGACCTAAGGTCACCACAAGCAGTGAGTGGCACCTAGTAGTGCATCACTGCTACCCAAGTCATCGGAATGGATATCAACATCGACATCCCCATCATCGCAACTAGGTACAGATGCATTACGGTCTCTTTGCCGAACTAATATCCGATCGAACAAGTGTGTCATCACTTGTTTTCATCCAATCACATGGTTATGACTAAAACAGGTTCTCACCTGGGTATGGTCATACACTTTCAATCATAGAACCATAGAGGAGCTCCATGGATATCAAGCTTCTCTTAGGAAGGGGCAAATCCTCTGACTATCCATTGACCTTCTCATATGGGTCGTGACATGCTCAATGACAATCGTTATTACCTCCCAACTATGGCGAGGTGTTAGGTTGTATCAAAGCATGTCCCTAACCATATAGAATAGTCAATGACCTCAAGTCAAGGGATCAATGCATCTCCTGTCACTTGTGAGGATAACTCATGACACCAAGTCATTGCCTCACAGCGAGTCAGTCCAATATATCCACTACTGATATACTCATATGTCTGTGTTAGCACCTTGTGCCAAACTAGCCCATATACCAGTCTCACAAGTACCAGAGCTGTCTCATATCCACTCAGGTACATTGACTGGGGACAACCATTTGAGCACAGATCCAATCTGTCTCTAGGGACATTATCATGTAAGTACATAATCACAATTGTAGACAAACATTAATAATAACAATGCCAGAATGATATATAAATATCAGTGTCAAGTAGTACAAAGATGGACCAAAACTAGGTCCTAGGGCATATACACCAACAATTGAACCTCACCCGAAATCATATTCCATCGGTTGGGTTGACACTTCGACCCTTCTGGTCACTCACCATTGCCAAGTCCCGATTAGTTTTGGCAACTATAGGGAGAAAATTTGTCTGATGTTGCGACCATGGATGTCACACATGTTTTGTTGGGTCGTCCATGGCTTTATGACTGAGATGTTGTCCACTATGGCCGATCCAACACTTATATTTTCGACCACAATGATCAAAAAATCTGACTCAACCTAGCCCCGCCTAAAGAGTTATGCGTGTTAACGTCTAAGGGCTTGATTGTGCCCCCAAAACCTATAGAAGTTGTCTCGCTTTTGCACACCTTGGCGCTGATTCGTGAGGCTAGAGAGACCAAAGTGGTCTACACCCTGATGGTGCATGAGGCCGTAGACCCACTATCCCACTTAGAGGCAGAACCTCTAGAACACATCGCCCCTCTCTTGTTTGAGTTTTGTGACATATCCCCTAATGATCTTCCCCATGGACTCACCCCGGAAAGGGCGATCTAGAACGTGATTGACCCTGTGTCAAGATTCCCACTCCCAAACTTGCCTCATCATAGGCTCAACCCTACCGAACACGCTGAGCTGCAGCGTCAAGTGGATGAGCTCCTCACCAAGGGGTACATCCATGAGAGCTTAAGTCTGTGTATTGTCCCCGCCTTTCTCTATAGTAAAGTCACCAATAGGATCACCGTCAAGTACAGGTTTCCCATACCCCATCTTGGTGACATGCTAGACTTAGTGTCGGGGTCGTCATGGTTTTCCAAACTCAACCTCCAAAGTAGATATCACCAAGTCTACATCCATATGGGCGACGAATGAAAGACTACGTTCAAGACCAAGGATAGCCTCTATGAATGGTTAGTCATGCCGTTCGGGTTGATGAATGCCCCCTCCACCTTCATGCGTCTTATGAGCCAAGTCCTAAAGCCATATATGGGCAAGTTCCTTGTCGTCTACTATGACGACATTCTAATTTTTAGTCGTACCCGAGATGAACACCTAGAACATCTTCGCTCTAAGTTTGAGATCCTCCAAAATGAGCACCTCTTCCTGAATGCAAAGAAATGCACCTTTATGGCTGCCCAAGTCCACTTCCTTAGGTACATTGTGTCTGATCAGGGTCTATCTGTCGACCCCTCTAAGATTGATTTTATTCGGTATTGGCCCAAACCTCACACTATTTTCGAGGTTCATAGCTTCCTAGGACTTGCTGGCTTCTACCGTAGGTTCATCAGCGGGTTTAGCAAGATTGCGACCCCACTAACACAGCACTTGTCCAAGGATGACTTTGAGTGGACACCAGCTACTCAATGAGCCTTCGACGCCCTTAAGGACACCTTGATGACATCCCCTGTTCTTTGACTTCTAGACTTTTTGAAAGTCTTTGAAATCGCACGTGATGCCTCTGGTACTGGTATCAGAGGAACCCTAAGTCAAGAAGGACACCTGGTTGCCTCCTTCAGTGAGAAGCTGAATGCGGTTCAGCAACAATACTCCACATACGACAAGGAGTTTTACACTATCGTTTAGTCATTGCGGTAGTGGAGGCATTATTTGCTCCCCTGAGAGTTTGTCCTTTTTAGCGACCACCAAGTGTTGTCCTTCTTGAGCGCACAATAGAAGTTGGGTTCCCAGCATGCCAAATAGGTCGAGTACTTGCAGTAGTACTCTTTCATTATTAACCACAAAGTGGGCAAGGAAAATGTGGTCGCAGATGCCTTGAGTCCTGTTAGGACCCTGTTGTGTGTGATGCGCACCCACGTCAATACCTTTGACCATGCTAAGGAAGAGTACCCCAGTTGTCCCAAGATTGTTAGCTACTTATGGCGATCACTGTGGGCTCTATTGGGAACCACCTTGAAATTTTTGATCGCCTTTCACCCACAAACCGATGGTCTGATGGAGGCAGTAGCCCTGCTCTAGGGAGATCTTCTTGGGCTCAAAGGAAACCCCTTCAATATGGGTTCCCTTAGAGTCCTCTTTTCTTGCATTGCATTTAGGGTAGTTTCAATTTTTAAATAAGCCCATGCATCATGTAGTCATTTATGGCAAGTCCAATTGTAGTAGGTTGTGCATTGTAAGTCATCCTTATGTACCCTTGCATCATGGTAGGATAGTGCATACATGCATAAGTTATATTTTGGCAGGTTATCAAAGATAAGGTGTTGGTGTATATGCCCTAGGACCTAGTTTTGGTCCACTTATGTACTACTTGACTTTGATATTTATATCATTCTGGCATTGTCGTTATCTATGTTTGTTTACATCTGCGCATATGTACTAACAAGATAATGTCACTGGAGACAGATTGGATCTGTGCTCGAACTATGGTCCCCGGTCGATGTACCTTAGTAGATATGGCATAGCTATGGTACTTGTGAGACTGGTATGTGTTGGGGTATGCCCTTAAGGCTAATGTTTGAGGCCTTGGGATTATTTTAGTATCATGTATAAACTCTATGTTTATAAAGGCAATGGTTGTTATTCAGGTTGTTACATCATCTGCTGCAATATGTATACTTCTGAATAATGTCTCAATGCTGTTCAGCTTGGCTGACATGCACTATTGTCCTTAGTCGAGATATCTTGGTGAACATGAGACAGCCTTGATATGATTGAGACTAATATGTGTTCTAATCTTATAGGATGCTTCGAGCATGGAATAAGATGTAGACTCATGGGTACATTGGATGTACTGGACAGACCCTACTTAGGATATTCGATTGCTTGTCACAATGTGAATAATCCTTATATGCAAACAAGTGGCATATTTCCTCTGACTTGAGATCACTTCTGTTTCTAAATGATGATTGGCATTGTTTTGAGGTAGTTCAATATCATTTGAAACATAATGGTTATAGACTATCTTGGATAATGAGCATAAGTCATGTTAGGGCACTAGTGATAGATAAAGGATTGCCGTCTCCTTGATTGGAGTGTGATGTTCTATAGGGGCCCCCTGGATGAGATGATTGAGAAAGTGTATGGCCATACCCAGATGACTATGTTCATCTGATCTAATCATTCTCATCATATTGGAATTACAGGCTTGACACGCTTGTCCAATAAGAACGTCCAGTGGCAAAGGAAACACATATGTCAAGTGACTTGGGTTCACACTTGTGCTGTGGTTTGGGTGTAGTCTTGGAAGACTCTTTCCTTTATATCGGGAGACAGTGATGTGTTGCTAGATACCCCTCTCTGTTCGTGATAACGTAAGTTATCGTTACCGACATTTAAAGGAAACCCTTAGGGTCGCACAATTTGATGATATAGCTTACTTATGTCAGATCGTGTGGACTGAATTGTTTTGGTTCAGTTTAATGGGATTTAAACTCTGATTGTAAGTGAGATCTGGTCTGATCATGTTTGATTGATTAGGGCTTGAGATCGGTAAGCTTCGATCGAGAGAAATGATGCTAGATCGGTGAGATCAAGAGCATCAAGAGATGAATGGTTAGATCTTGAACCTTATGGTTTAATATGATCTAGACCGATGCTTGGTTTGATTTGGTCTTTAAACCAAATGAGATTGAACCGGCTCATCAAGTGAGCCCATGGTTCAAAGGGGAGAACATTGCGACTTGTTCACTTGGCGTGAACACTTGAACGTGTGAAGGTTTACTATTTTTGGAAGTCATGCTTTCCAAAATAGGGAGCACGCCTCACGTTCGAGAGTATTGCTCTATTCTCGCTCGCAACTTCCTCTTGTCGCCTCTCTCTCTCTCGTGTGGTGGTTTTGGACGCCAAGGAGAGGACTCGACAAAGCCAAGAGATCATCTCATCTTCCCTTCCAGCGATAAGGAGACTTGGAGATCCTTGCTAGCACAAGGAACGACAAGGAGTAGGCGATCAATCATCTTGTGTGCGCACGCTTTGGAGGAGAGCTACTTCGTTCTCTTCTTCCAAGTCGCCATCCAAGCAATGGCTATGGTATGATCCCTTCTCGATCTATACATGTTATTAAGTTGATCATATATTCATGCATGCGATTTTAGAAACCCTAGCTTCCGCTCAATGCAAAACCTCTGATATGCGCCTATTAGGGTTTCGCCCCCTTTAGGGAACTTTCAGTATGTGGGCTGGTTAGGCACGTTGTGCTAAAGCAGACACATGTGTTGGGGTATGCCCTTAAGGCTAATGTTTGAGGCCTTGGGATTGTATCAGTATCATGTAATAAACTCTTGTGTTTATAAAGGCATGGTTATTATTCAGGTTGTTACCTTCTCTGCTGCAGTTAGTGTACTTCTGAATAATGTCTCAAAGCTGTTCAGCTGGGCTGACATGCTATAAAGTCCTTAGTCGAGATATCTTGGTGAACATGAGACAGCCTTGATATGGTTAAGACTAATATGTATTCTAATCTTATAGGATGCTTCGAGCATGGAATAAGATGTAGACTCATGGGTACATTGGATGTACTGGACAGACCCTAGTAGGACATTCAATTGCTTGTCACAATGTGAATGATCCTTGATTGCAACAAGTGGCACATGTCCTCTGACTTGAGATCACTTGTGTTTCTAAATGATGATTGTCATTGTTTTGAGGTAGTTCAATATCATTTGAAACATAATGGTTATAGACTATCTTGGATAATGATCATGAGTCAGGTTAGGGCACTAGTGATAGATAGAGGATTGCCGTCTCCTTGTTGAAGGAGTGTGGTGTTCTATAGGGGCCCCCTAGATGAGATGATTGATAAAGTGTATGGCCATACCCAGGTGACTATGTGCATCTGATCTAATCATGCTCATCATATTGGAGCTACAGGCTTGACACGCTTGTCCAATAAGAACATCCAGTGGCAAAGGAAACATGCATGCCTTATGAAGTGGATTCACACTTGTGCTGTGGTTTGGGTGTAGTCTTGGAAGACTCTTTCCTTTATATCGGGAGACAGTGATGTGTTGCTAGATACCCCTCACTGATCGTGATAACGTAAGTTATCGTTACCGACATTTAAAGGAAACCTTCAGGGTCGCACAATTTGATGATATGGCTTACTTGAGTCAGATCGTGTGGACTGAATTGTTTGGGTTCAGTTTAAAGGGATTTAATCTCTGATTGTAAGTGAGATCTGGTCTGATCATGTTTGATTGATTAGGGCTTGAGATCAGTAAGCTTCGATCGAGAGAGATGATGCTAGATCGGTAAGATCAGGAGCATCAGGAGATGAACGGTTAGATCTGGAACCTATTGGTTCAAAGAGGTCTAGACCATGGCTTGGGCTGATTTGATTTGGTTTTTTGGACCAAAGTCAATTGGATCGATTGAGCATGAACCGGTTCACATGTGTGTGAACGCTTGGTTCAATGCTTAAGCGTTTTGGTCGGTTTTCAAAGCATTACTTCATGTCATTCCATTTTTGGAAAGTCATCAAGGCGACTTTGTAAAAACGCCTCAACGCTTCTCTTGGATGATGACCGCTTGCAATCTCGTGGAGAGAAAAGTGTGTTGACGACAAGAGGAGGAATTCGGCTGAGAAAAGCTATCTCTATCCTCTCCTTCACGCGACAAGGTCCCATTGAAGCACTTTGCTAGCACAAAGGATTCAAAGGAGCAAGCCATCTTCACTTGTTGTGTGTGTCACCTTTGGAGAAGGAGCACTTGCGTCTTTGCTTCCAAGGCACCAACCAAACCGATGGCATTGGTATGATCTACTCTTGATCTATTCAATCTATGATAGTTGATCATATGGCATGCAAAAGATCATCAAACCCTTGCTTCCGCTTGCAAAATTTTATTTGCGCCATGCTTAGGGTTTTCGCCCCCCTCTCGAAAGGGGTTTCTTCAATTGGTATCAAAGCTTGGCTTTACGCATGCTATTATGTTTGCTCGTGTGATCCATGTTTACACTTATGCTTAGATCTATGGTTGGTTACATGCGCAAGCTCATGAAAATTTATGATGCGAAAACAACATGCATGATGTTCATTGCTCTTAGCCGCATGTATTGGTGCTTGTTATTGTTTTTGTCAAAGTTGCGCTCCCCCTTGAAGGGGACTCTACAATTGTTATGGATGGCACATGTTTGTTGGCGCTTCTTACATGTTGTTTTTGACAAAACAAAAGATCTTGCGCGCCTCATCTAGATCTAAGGCCCTACTTTAAACCCTTAGATGGGTTGATGGGGTTGAAAGCATCATCTAGTATAGATCAACTAAGTCTGATCAGACCATCTGACAGCCTAGATGGGTTGACCAGATAGCACCTGTGCGCAAGCACGAGGTGGCTATAGGTTAACTGCATCAAAGGCGTGTAGCGAGGTCTGGTTGAGACAACCAGTGAACACACATAAGTTAGGCCCGGGGTCACACCCGCTTGCCAGAACTCATGTTGGCTGTTCAGCCCTTGGCGCATGCATGGTTGACCATTAGGTCAACTCGAGTCAGTTAGGACTTGGTGCATGTAAGGGCATGGATCTAACTAGATTGATGAGTGGATCCCTATCAATGGACCATTGTAAGGTTGTAAGGCACATAAGAAAATTAAAATTGATGCCAATGGGTTTTCAAAATTTTATTTTCTTGTAATGGATCACATGTTGATTGAATGATGCCATGATGTTTGTTTATTTAATCTTATGTGGGTTGCCCTTTTAATGTGTGCTGTGCTGGGGCCTGCGAGCCTGGTAAATTATTATTTTTGTGATCTGCGAATCACATTTTAATGAATTTATTGTATAATTGACCTGCGAGTCAAGCTTGTCTAGATAGATTAAAATGTATTTTAATTAGACAAGAGCACAAAAGCACACATCGCAGAGGCGCATTCAGCTGGTGGGTGCACCTGAGCTGCATTGAGTGCTAGGGCCCTAGGTTGGACCAGATGAGATGCAAAAGACCCAAGAAGAGCAAGTGAAGACTTAAGTTGATTTAAGGTCTTACTTAGGCTCTATGGGCTTTTACCACATAAGATCCATGCTTTCTTTTTATTGTTTAATAATAGAATTGCATGAGTTATTTATCTTCTGCTATAGCCATAGGATTTGCCTGATAGTAAGAAGATAAAAGACAGTTAAAATCCAACGCTAAAATATCAAGCACGTAATGCCTTCTGACGCGAAACCTCACTGTTCTGACTATCGTTGGAGCCGTGTTGAACCCACTCAGTGGGCACGTCCATCTATCTTCAGACGGTGTGTGATTTCACCTGCGTGTTACAGAGAAGGGATTTATCGCTTCTCGTTGCTCAGCATAGCACGTGGTGGTCCAGGGAGTAGGTCGGGTCAGCTTGACCATGTAGGCTACATGTGTGGAGCATATGGTAGCACATGGAGGCAGCCATCTGTGGGATCAGAGACTGTGTTGTACCAACTCAGTTGGCACAGTCTGCTGGATTGCCCAGATGAAGGGGAATCGCACGGGTTGGCGATTGGCTGGGACAGCCTACCAGAAATTAGTACTTGTCATCTCTGTGCATCTTATCTCGCCTGAGCGGGACGCGGAGACCAAGTATGAAATCTGGATCCCATCTCACTAAAAGAGTTCTACTCTTTCGGGCTGTTTTGCTGGATTTTTCAGCCAGATAAAATAGTGAGAAAAAGAATCTTTTTTAAGTCCTGGATTGATTCTGAACATTGATACTGACCTTGCTGTTCTTGCATTGTTGTAGATTCCTGCAGCAACGAACACCATGAGCTTCAATGTGCGATCCCTACTGGAAAGGGAGAAGTTTGCTGGGCCAAACTTCTCAGACTGGTTCGGACACCTTAAGATCGTTCTTAAGGCAGAGAGGAAACTGTATGTCCTCGAGACGGCTGTGCCGCCTCAACCCGCTGCGAACGCCGCAAGGGCGGTTCGTGATGCCTATGAAAAGCACGTCATGAAAGTGCCCCTTAGATAAGGGGGGTCCCCTTATCTTGAGGGAGCAAAAAACCCTAAAGTGATGGCGCATAAAATTTTGACTTGCGGAAACTAGGGTTTATAGGATCGACTTGCATGTTAAAAGATCAACTTAATGAAAAGCTATTTAAGATGATGCAAAACGATCATACCATCGCCATGGAGTAGATGTCGCCTTGGAAGCTAAAGTCGCAAGTGCCACTTCTCCAAAGTCTCGCACACAAGAGGATGAAGGCAAACTCTTTGTTGCTCCTTGTGCTAGCAAGGGTTCAAAGAATCCTTGATCGAATGAGAAAGGGATGGAGATCTTTTCTCTTGGCCGAATCCTCCTCAACCTTCAAGCGTCGCCACACACCACGAGAGTCGAGAGGAATTAGTTCAAGTGGCAAGAATAGAGATTACTCTAATCGGACGAGAGCCCCCCCACCAAGTGGAGATCATGGTTACTAAAAATAGTAACCACTCACCGCCCCATATGTTCACGCCAAGTGAACTTGTCGCCAAGCCTTGAACCATGCGCTCATTCCATGAGCGGTTCATTTCGGTTTGGTCCAAGACCAATAAATCCAAGTATTATGGTCTAGATCTTAAATAAACCCTAAGGTTCCCGATCTAACCGTCGATCTCCTTGATGCTCCTGATCTGACCGATCTGGCATCTATTCTCTCGATCGAAGCTTACCGATCTCAAGCTCTAATCAATCAAACATGATCAGACCAGATCTCACTCACAATCAGAGATTAAATCCCTTTAAACTGAACCTGAACAATTCAGTCCACACGATCTGACTTAAGTAAGCCATATCATCAAATTGTGCGACCCTGAGGGTTTCCTTTAAATGTCGGTAACGATAATTCTCATTATCACGATCAGTGAGGGGTATCTAGCAACACATCACTGTCTCCCGATATAGAGGAAAGAGTCTTCCAAGACTACACCCAAACCACAGCACAAGTGTGAATCATTTCACAAGGCATGCATATTTCCTTTGCCACTGGATGTTCTTATTGGACAAGCCTGTCAAGCTCGTAACTCCAATATGATGAGCATGATTAGATCAGATGAACACTGTCACCTGGGTATGGCCATACACTCTCTCAATCATCTCATCCAGGGGGCCCCTTTAGAACATCACACTCCTTAAACAAGGAGACGGCAATCCTATGTCTATCACTAGTGCCCTAACCTGACTCAAGCTCATCATCCAAGATAGTCTATAATCATTATGTTTCAAATGATATTGAACTACCTCAAAACAATGACAATCATCATTTAGAAACACAAGTGATCTCAAGTCAGAGGAAATGTGCCACTTGTTGCAATCAAGGAATATTCATATTGCGACAAACAATTGAACATCCTAGTAGGGTCTGTCCAGTACATCCAATGTACCCATGAGTCTACATCTTATTCCATGCTCGAAGCATCCTATAAGATTAGACTACATATTAGTCTTATCCATATCAAGGTTGTCTCATGTTCACCAAGATACATCGACTAAGGACATAATAGCATATCAGCCTAGCTGAACAGCTTTTGAGACATTATTCAGAAGAACATATATAGCAGCAGACAATGTAGCTAACTGAATAACAACCATGCCTTTATAAACATAACAGTTTATTACATGATACTGATACATTCCCATAGGCCTCAAACATTAGCCTTAAGGGCATACCCCAACAATCTCCCACTTGCACTTAATCTAATGGTTGAGAAATCTCAAACCCATATTATTACAGTGCTTCTCATGCTTCTGCTGCGCCAGAGGCTTGGTAAGCGGGTCTGCCAGATTGTCATCTGTATGAACCTTGCAGACTTTGATCTCGCCACGATCTATGATCTCCCTGATCAAATGAAACCGTTTCTGTATGTGCTTGGACTTCTGGTGCGACCGTGGTTCCTTTGCTTGTGCGATTGCTCCAGTGTTATCACAGAAGATAACCAAAGGATCAGCACTCGAAGGAACAATACCAAGTTCTCTCACGAACTTACGAATCCACACTGCCTCCTTGGATGCTTCCGAGGCTGCAACATACTCGGCTTCTGTTGTGGAATCAGCAACAGTTGACTGTTTGAAACTCTTCCACACCACTGCACCTCCATTCAAGCTAAAAACATAGCCTGATTGCGATCGGAAATCATCCTGGTCAGACTGGAACGAAGCGTCAGTATATCCTTCAATACTGAGTTCTTCCTGACCACCATATATCAAGAACATATCTTTGGTCCTCCGCAGATATTTTAAAATGTTCTTGACTGCAATCCAGTGCGCCATACCTGGATTACTCTGGTAACGACTGGTCACGCTTAACCCGTAAGCAACGTCTGGGCGAGTACATAACATCGCATACATTATGGAACCAATAGCCGAAGCATAAGGCGTATTGTTCATTTCATCTTTCTCAGTCTGTGTTTGTGGACACTGACTCTTCGAAAGATTCAGACCATGTCTGACTGGAAGATATCCTCGTTTAGAATTCTCTAAATGAAATCTCTCCAGGACCTTTTCGATGTAAGTACTCTGGCACAGCCCGAGAAGCCTCTTAGATCTATCCCTGTAGATCTTCACACCTAACACATAGGCTGCTTCTCCTAGATCTTTCATCTGGAAACATTTCCTCAGCCATGCCTTCACAGCATGCATTTCAGGAATGTAATTTCCAATGATCAAGATATCATCGACGTAGAGGACTAGGAAAGTGATCACGCTCCCACTAAACCTCTTATATACACACGGGTCATCCTCGTTCTTGATGAAACCAAATTCAGTAACTGATTCATCAAAACGAATATTCCAGCTTCTTGATGCTTGCTTAAGTCCATAAATAGACTTCTTTAACTTGCATATTTTATGACGATCTGATGGATTAGTGAAACCCTCAGGTTGTGTCATATACACATCCTCATCCAGATTTCCATTAAGGAAAGCTGTTTTCACATCCATCTGCCAAATCTCATAATCATAATATGCAGCTATCGCGAAAAGAATCCGAATAGACTTAAACATGGCTACTGGTGAGAAAGTTTCATCATAATCTATCCCGTAGATTTGTTTGAAACCTTTCGCAACTAGCCTGCCTTTATAGGTAACTACGTTACCATCCATGTCAATCTTCTTCTTGAAGATCCATTTACAGCCTATAGGGATTACTCCCGGAGGCGGATCAACCAAATCCCAAACTTGGTTATCTGACATGGAGTCCATCTCGGCGCGCATAGCTTCAAGCCATCTCGCTGACTCCGGTCCACTGACCGCATCCGCATAAGTGAGGGGTTCATCATTGTCAATGATATAGACTCCGTCATAGCGCTCAGGCTGTCGACGAATCCTTCCCGATCTTCGCGGTTCCCGTGATATCTGAGCCTCAGGTTGTCCAATAACCTGTTCTACCGGCTCAGGCTCATCCAACTCTACTTGGTCACTTTGTCCTTCTTCTGGATTCTCATCCAGCTTTATTTCTCTCCCACTGGCCTCTTGCAGAAGAAACTCCTTCTCAAGAAATATGGCAGTCCGAGCAACAAAAACCTTGTTCTCTTTGGGGTCGTAGAAATAATAACCCTTAGTTTCCTTAGGGTAACCGACAAAGATACATTTGTCAGATCTGCTCTCTAGTTTCCCAGAGGCGAGCTTTTTGACATAAGCCTCGCAGCCCCAGATCCTGATAAATGTCAAGCTTGGCTGTTTCCCATACCATAATTCATATGGGGTCTTTGAAACTGCCTTGGATGGCACTCGGTTTAGTACCTTTGCAGCTGTTTCCAGTGCAAAACCCCAAAAGGAGTATGGAAGAGTAGTCTGACTCATCATAGAACGAACCATATCAAGTAGCGTTCTATTTCTCCTTTCGGACACACCATTCCATTGCGGTGTTCCTGGTGGAGTGAGCTGTGAGATAATCCCACACTCCTTTAGATAGTCAGTAAACGTATGACTTAGGTATTCACCACCTCGATCTGAGCGAAGTGCCTTGATATTACGGCCTAGCTGATTCTGTACTTCATTTTTGAACTCTTTGAACTTGTCAAAAGATTCACTCTTATGTCTCATCAGATAGACATACCCATACCTACTGAAATCATCAGTAAAGGTAATGAAGTACTGATAGCCACCTCTGGCATGTTTACCAAATGGCCCACACACATCACTGTGTATAAGGTCAAGTAAACTTGAAGCCCTTTGACCTTTGTGAGGAAAAGGTGACTTCGTCATTTTACCCATCAAACAAGCTTTGCATGTATCAATCTCCTCATAGGAGAATGATCCCAGCAGTCCATAATCATGCAACCGCTTAATGCGTTTCTCGTTAATATGGCCTAAACGACTATGCCATAGCAAGGTGCTGTCATCAGCATACTTGGCTTTCTTAATATCAATTTGCTGTATCGAACATTCCATGTCCAACATGTATAACCCATTGTTAATTGAACCAGTTGCATAAACAATATTATCAAAAGACAAAATACACTTTGAAATATTGCATTCAAAGGAAAATCCCTTCCTGACAAGAGCAGGAATGGAGATAATATTTTTAGTTATACTGGGAACAAAATAACAATTGTCTAGTTCCAATACAAGTCCAGATGGTAAAGAAATAAAGTAGTCTCCTACAGCAACAGCAGCAACCCGTGCCCCGTTTCCAACGCGTAGGTCCACCTCATGCTGTCCCACCTGCCTTCTTCTCTTGAGTTCCTGTACATTTGAACAAATGTGAACTCCACATGCAGTGTCCAACACCCATGATATCGAAGAAGAAAACATGATCTCAGTCACGAATATACCTGAGCCAGAAGCGAAGCTTCCCCTCTTATCTCCTTGGAGCGCTTTACAGTCCTTTTTCCAGTGACCCAGCTGGCCACAGTGGAAACACCTGTATTCCTTAGACCGCTTCACCTTCTGCTTCAGAGCCTTGCTGTAATTCTTGACCGGGGCCTTGCCCTTCTTCCCCTTCTTCTTGTTCCTTGAAGGAACCATCAAGACAGAGGTCGAAGGCTTACCCTTCAGAGTCTCCTCAGTGGTCAAGAGCATATTCAGCAGCTCTGCCGGAGTACAATCGATTTTGTTCATATTAAAATTAATAATGAACGCGTCGAATGATGGCGGGAGAGACTGCAGAATAATGTCCACAGCAAGCTCCTGGTTGATGGTGTGCCCCAGTTTCTCCAGAGCCTCCTTGTGCCCAATCATCTTGAGCACGTGAGCTCCCACTGGGCTCCCTTCAGCCAGTTTGCTCTGAAAGAAGAGCTTAGTCAAATTATAGCGTTCAGTCCTCGCCTGTGCAGCATACAGCATCTTGAGGTTTGCTATAATCTGTATAGCTGACATATCCTCATGCTGACGCTGCAGCGGTGGCGTCATAGACGCTAGCATCAGGCAAGCGACATCAATGCTATCATTGACGTGCTTTTCATAGGCTTCCCGAACCGCCCTTGCAGCGTTCGGAGCGGGCTGCGGCGGTATCGCCGTCTCGAGGACATACAGTTTCCTCTCTGCCTTAAGAACAATCTTAAGGTGTGCAAACCAGTCAGAGAAGTTTGGTCCAGCAAACTTCTCCCTTTCCAGTAGGGATCGCACATTGAAGTTCATGGTGTTCGTTGCTGCAGGTATCTACAACAATGCAAGAACAGCAAGGTCAGTATCAATGTATAAGAATCAATCAGGACTTAAGAAAGATTCTTTTTCTCACTATTTTCTCTGGCTTGAAAAATCCAGCAAAACAGCCCGAAAGAGTAGAACTCTTTTAGTGAGATGGGATCCAGATTTCACACTTGGTCTCCGCGTCCCGCTCAGGCGAGTTAAGATGCACAGAGAGTACAAGCACTAATCTCTGGTAGGCAGTCCCTGCCAATCGCCAACCCGTGCGATTCCCCTTCATCTGGGCAATCCAGCAGACTGTGCCAACTGAGTTGGTACAACACAGTCTCTGACCCCACAGATGGCTGCCTCCATGTGCTACCATATGCGCCACATATGTAGGCTACACGGTCAAGCTGACCCGACCTACTCCCTGGACCACCATGTGCTATGCTGAGCAACGAGAAGGGATAAATCCCTACTCTGTAACACACAGGTGTAATCCCGCACCGTCTGAAGATAGATGGACGTGCCCACTGAGTGGGTACAACACGGCTCCAACGATAATCAGAACAGTGAGGTTTCGCATCAGAAGGCTTACGAGCTTGATATTTTAGCGTTGGATTTTAACGGTCTTTTATCTTCTTGCCTATCATGCAATTCCTATGGTGATAGCAGAAGATAATTTAATCATGCAATTCTAATATATAAACAATAAAAGAAAGCATGAATCTTATGTGGTAAAAGCCCATAGCCCTAGTGAGACCTTAACCTAACTTAAGTCTTCACTTGCTCTTCATGGGTCTTTTGCTGCTCATCAGGACCAAACCAGGGCCCAAGCGCCAATTACAGCACAGGTGCGCCCACCAGGGAAAATGCGCCTGGTCCCAGAGTCGAACCCTGGACCTCCCACCTGGTCAAGCCACTGCTGCATGCGCCTCTGCCAAGTGTGCTCTGTGCTCTTGTCTAATTAAATTACAAATTTAACTATCTAGACAAGATTGACGCGCAGGTCAATAACATTTTATAAATTAAAGCAATGTGATGCGCAGATCACAATAATTAATTTACAAATTTAACTCCCAGGCACGCAGGCCCCAGCACAGCACACAAATAATAACGGGCAGCCCACATAAGACTAAATAGACACACATATGCATCAATCAACAACCATGTGATCCATCATAAAAATTAAAATTTTTGAAAACCCCATAGGATCAATTTTAATTTTCCTTATTTGCCCTACAACCTTACAACGGTCCATTACTAGGGATCCACTCATCCAACCTAGTCAGATCCACTGCCCTTGCATGCACCAAGTCCTAACTGACTTGCGTCGACCATAAGGTCAACTATGCATGCGCCAGGGCTGAACATCCACACTGAGGTCTGGCAAACGGGCGTGACCCCGGGCCTAACTCAGGTGCGTTCATTAATCGTCTCAATCAGACATCGCTACACGCCTGTCTGCAGTCGACCTATAGCCACCATAGGCTTGCGCCAAGGTGCTATCTGGTCGACCCATTCAGGCTGTCAGATAGTCTGATCAGACTGTTGGATCTAAACTAGGGGTGACTTCAACCCTAATAACCCGTTTAAGGGTTTATAGCAGGGCCTTAGATCTAGTGTTAGGCGCGCATGTAAATTAGGGTTTTTAAGAAAAACACAAAGCATGCGCTAACAACAATGCGCCAATGATAACATACTTCAAGTTTCGCATGTACAAAAACTTAAAGAAAAACGCATGTAAACGAGATCTAAGCATGTACACGCAAACATGGATCACATAAGGCATCAAGCAATCAAAATAACATACATTAACTTTGCTCTGATACCAATTGAAAGTGCCCCTTAGATAAGGGGGGTCCCCTTATCTTGAGGGAGCAAAAAACCCTAAAGTGATGGCGCATAAAATTTTGACTTGCGGAAACTAGGGTTTATAGGATCGACTTGCATGTTAAAAGATCAACTTAATGAAAAGCTATTTAAGATGATGCAAAACGATCATACCATCGCCATGGAGTAGATGTCGCCTTGGAAGCTAAAGTCGCAAGTGCCACTTCTCCAAAGTCTCGCACACAAGAGGATGAGGGCAAACTCTTTGTTGCTCCTTGTGCTAGCAAGGGTTCAAAGAATCCTTGATCGAATGAGAAAGGGATGGAGATCTTTTCTCTTGGCCGAATCCTCCTCAACCTTCAAGCGTCGCCACACACCACGAGAGTCGAGAGGAATTAGTTCAAGTGGCAAGAATAGAGATTACTCTAATCGGACGAGAGCCCCCCCACCAAGTGGAGATCATGGTTACTAAAAATAGTAACCACTCACCGCCCCATATGTTCACGCCAAGTGAACTTGTCGCCAAGCCTTGAACCATGCGCTCATTCCATGAGCGGTTCATTTCGGTTTGGTCCAAGACCAATAAATCCAAGTATTATGGTCTAGATCTTAAATAAACCCTAAGGTTCCCGATCTAACCGTCGATCTCCTTGATGCTCCTGATCTGACCGATCTGGCATCTATTCTCTCGATCGAAGCTTACCGATCTCAAGCTCTAATCAATCAAACATGATCAGACCAGATCTCACTCACAATCAGAGATTAAATCCCTTTAAACTGAACCTGAACAATTCAGTCCACACGATCTGACTTAAGTAAGCCATATCATCAAATTGTGCGACCCTGAGGGTTTCCTTTAAATGTCGGTAACGATAATTCTCATTATCACGATCAGTGAGGGGTATCTAGCAACACATCACTGTCTCCCGATATAGAGGAAAGAGTCTTCCAAGACTACACCCAAACCACAGCACAAGTGTGAATCATTTCACAAGGCATGCATATTTCCTTTGCCACTGGATGTTCTTATTGGACAAGCCTGTCAAGCTCGTAACTCCAATATGATGAGCATGATTAGATCAGATGAACACTGTCACCTGGGTATGGCCATACACTCTCTCAATCATCTCATCCAGGGGGCCCCTTTAGAACATCACACTCCTTAAACAAGGAGACGGCAATCCTATGTCTATCACTAGTGCCCTAACCTGACTCAAGCTCATCATCCAAGATAGTCTATAATCATTATGTTTCAAATGATATTGAACTACCTCAAAACAATGACAATCATCATTTAGAAACACAAGTGATCTCAAGTCAGAGGAAATGTGCCACTTGTTGCAATCAAGGAATATTCATATTGCGACAAACAATTGAACATCCTAGTAGGGTCTGTCCAGTACATCCAATGTACCCATGAGTCTACATCTTATTCCATGCTCGAAGCATCCTATAAGATTAGACTACATATTAGTCTTATCCATATCAAGGTTGTCTCATGTTCACCAAGATACATCGACTAAGGACATAATAGCATATCAGCCTAGCTGAACAGCTTTTGAGACATTATTCAGAAGAACATATATAGCAGCAGACAATGTAGCTAACTGAATAACAACCATGCCTTTATAAACATAACAGTTTATTACATGATACTGATACATTCCCATAGGCCTCAAACATTAGCCTTAAGGGCATACCCCAACACGTCAATGATAGCATTGATGTCGCTTGCCTGATGCTAGCGTCTATGACGCCACCGCTGCAGCGCCAGCATGAGGATATGTCGGCTATAGAGATTATAGCGAACCTCAAGATGCTGTATGCTGCACAGGCGAGGACAGAACGCTATAATCTGACAAAGCTTTTCTTTCAGAGCAAACTGGCTGAAGGGAGCCCAGTGGGAGCTCACGTGCTCAAGATGATTGGGCACAAGGAGGCTCTAGAGAAACTGGGGCATACCATCAACCAGGAGCTTGCTGTAGATATTATTCTGCAGTCTCTTCCGCCTTCTTTCGATGCGTTCATCATTAACTTTAATATGAACAAAATCCATTGTACTCCGGCAGAGCTGCTGAATATGCTCTTGACTACTGAGGAAACTCTGAAGGGAAAGCCTTCAACCTCTGTCTTAATGGTTCCTTCCAGGAACAAGAAGAAGGGGAAGAAGGGCAAAGCCCCTGTCAAGAACTACAGTAAGGCTCTGAAACAGAAGGTAAAGCGGTCAAAGGACAACAGGTGTTTCCACTGTGGCCAGCTGGGTCACTGGAAAAAGGACTGTAAAGCGCTCCAAGGAGACAAGAGGGGAAGCATTGCTTCTGGCTCAGGTGTATTTGTGACTGAGGTCATGATATCATCTTCTTCTATTTCATGGGTGTTGGACACTGCATGTGGAGTTCACATTTGTTCAAATGTACAGGAACTCAAGAGAAGAAGGCAGGTGGGACAGCATGAGGTAGACCTACGCGTTGGAAACGGGGCACAGGTTGCTGCTGTTGATGTAGGAGACTATTTCATTTCTTTACCATCTAGCATTGTATTGGAATTAAACAATTGTTACTGTTAGGACCCCTTTCAAGAGGGGGGCGAAACCCAGCATGGCGCATATAAGGGAATATAGCAGCGGAAGGGGGTTTCAAGAATCGCAAAGCATGTATAAGATGATCAACTTTGAAAGTTTAAATAAATAGGATGTGATTCATACCATGGCCATCGATTGGATGGCGCCTTGGAAGCAAAGACCAAAGAAGATCTTCTCCAAATCGTCACACACAAGATGAAGATGCGCTTCTTCTTGTCGTCCCTTGTGCTAGCAAGGATCGTCCAAGTATCCTTGATCGAATGGAAAGGGAAGGAGAAAAATTTCTTGCTTGGCGAAAACTCTCCCAATGTCGTCCACTTCTTCTTCACGAGAGAATGCCTCAAGAGCAAAGTCAAGCGACGACAATAGAGCGAGAGGGAGGCGTGAAGAGAGACCACAAGAATCGTGGTCACGTAAGTGACATGCTTTCTAAAAATAGAAAGCCACACTTCCACTTGCGATCATGGGTTTACCCCAATCGCAAACCTCTCTTAAATTGAACCACACGCTCAACCAATGAGCTGGTTCATTTCGGTTTGGTCCAAGACCAATTAACCCAAGCAATATGGTCTAGATCTCAATTAAACCCTAAGGCTCCAGATCTAACCGTTCATCTCCTGATGCTCCTGATCTCACCGATCGAGCATCCATTCTCTCGATCGAAGCTTACCGATCTCAAGCCCTAATCAATCAAACATGATCAGACCAGATCTCACTTACAATCAGAGATTAAATCCCTTTAAACTGAACCCAAACAATTCAGTCCACACGATCTGACTTAAGTAAGCCATATCATCAAATTGTGTGACCCTGAGGGTTTCCTCTAAATGTCGGTAACGATAATTCTCATTATCACGATCAGTGAGGGGTATCTAGCAACACATCACTGTCTCCCGATATAAAGGAAAGAGTCTTCCAAGACTACACCCAAAATACAGCACAAGTGTGAATCTAATTCACAAGGCATGCAAATTTCCTTTGCCACTGGATGTTCTTATTGGACAAGCCTGTCAAGCTTGTAACTCCAATATGATGAGCATGATTAGATCAGATGAACACAGTCATCTGGGTATGGCCATACACTCTCTCAATCATCTCATCCAGGGGGCCCCTTTAGAACATCACACTCCTTAAACAAGGAGACGGCAATCCTATGTCTATCACTAGTGCCCTAACCTGATTCAAGCTCACCATCCAAGATAGTCTATAATCATTATGTTTCAAATGATATTGAACTATCTCAAAACAATGACAATCATCATTTAGAAAACACAAGTGATCTCAAGTCAGAGGAAATGTGCCACTTGTCACATTCAAGGAATATTCACATTGTGACAAACAATTGAACATCCTAGTAGGGTCTGTCCAGTACATCCCATGTACCCATGAGTCTACATCTTATTCCATGCTCGAAGCATCCTATAAGATCAGAACACATATTAGTCTCAAACATATCAAGGCTGTCTCATGTTCACCAAGATATCTCGACTAAGGACTTATAGCATGTCAGCCTAGCTGAACAGCTTTGAGACATTATTCAGAAGAACATATATTGCAGCAGATAATGTAGCTAACTGAATAACAACCATGCCTTTATAAACATAACAGTTTATTACATGATACAGATACATTCCCATGGCCTCAAACATTAGCCTTAAGGGCATACCCCAACAATCTCCCACTTGCACTTAATCTAATGGTTGAGAAATCTCAAACCCATATTATTACAGTGCTTCTCATGCTTCTGCTGCGCCAGAGGCTTGGTAAGCGGGTCTGCCAGATTGTCATCTGTATGAACCTTGCAGATTTTGATCTCGCCACGATCAATGATCTCCCTGATCAAATGAAACCGTCTCTGTATGTGCTTGGACTTCTGGTGCGACCGTGGTTCCTTTGCTTGTGCGATTGCTCCAGTGTTATCACAGAAGATAACCAAAGGATCTGCACTCGAAGGAACGACACCAAGTTCTCTCACGAACTTACGAATCCACACTGCCTCCTTGGATGCTTCCGAGGCTGCAACATACTCGGCTTCTGTTGTGGAATCAGCAACAGTTGACTGTTTGAAACTCTTCCACACCACTGCACCTCCATTCAAGCTAAAAACATAGCCTGATTGCGATCGGAAATCATCCTGGTCTGACTGGAACGAAGCGTCAGTATATCCCTCTATACTGAGTTCTTCCTGACCACCATATATCAAGAACATATCTTTGGTCCTCCGCAGATATTTTAAAATGTTCTTGACTGCAATCCAGTGCGCCATACCTGGATTACCTTGGAAACGACTGGTCACGCTTAACCCGTAAGCAACGTCTGGGCGAGTACACAACATCGCATACATAATGGATCCAATAGCCGAAGCATAAGGCGTATTGTCCATTTCATCTTTCTCAGTTTGTGTTTGTGGACACTGACTCTTCGAAAGATTCAGACCATGTCTGACTGGAAGATATCCTCGTTTAGAATTCTCTAAATGAAATCTCTCCAGGACTTTATCGATGTAAGTACTCTGGCACAGCCCGAGAAGCCTCTTAGATCTATCCCTGTAGATCTTCACACCTAACACATAGGCTGCTTCTCCTAAATCTTTCATCTGGAAACATTTCCTCAGCCATGCTTTCACAGCATGCATTTCAGGAATGTCATTTCCAATGATCAAGATGTCATCGACGTAGAGGACTAGAAAAGTAATCACGCTCCCACTAAACCTCTTATATACACACGGGTCATCCTCGTTCTTGATGAAACCAAATTCACTGATTGATTCATCAAAACGAATATTCCAGCTTCTAGATGCTTGCTTAAGTCCATAAATGGACTTCTTTAACTTGCATATCTTATGACGATCTGCTGGATTAGTGAAACCTTCTGGTTGTGTCATGTACACATCCTCATCCAGATTTCCATTAAGGAAAGCTGTTTTCACATCCATCTGCCAGATCTCATAATCATAGTATGCAGCTATCGCGAAAAGAATCCGAATAGACTTAAACATGGCTACAGGTGAGAAAGTTTCATCATAATCTATCCCGTAGATTTGTTTGAAACCTTTCGCAACTAGCCTGCCTTTATAGGTAACCACGTTACCATCCATGTCAATCTTCTTCTTGAAGATCCATTTACAGCCTATAGGGATTACTCCCGGAGGCGGATCAACCAAATCCCAAACTTGGTTATCTGACATGGAGTCCATCTCGGCGCGCATAGCTTCAAGCCATCTCGCTGACTCCGGTCCACTGACCGCATCCGCATAAGTAAGGGGTTCATCATTATCAATGATGTAGACTCCGTCATAGCGCTCAGGCTGTCGACGAATCCTTCCCGATCTTCGCGGTTCCCGTGATATTTGAGCCTCAGGTTGTTCAATATCCTGATCTACCGGCTCAGGCTCATCCAACTGTGCTTGACTACTTTGTCCTTCCTCTGGATTCTCATCCAGCATTATTTCTCTCCCACTGGCCTCTTGCAGAAGAAACTCCTTCTCAAGAAATATGGCCGTCCGAGCAACAAAAACCTTGTTCTCTTCGGGATCGAAGAAATAATAACCCTTAGTTTCCTTAGGGTAACCGACAAAGATACATTTGTCAGATCTGATCTCTAGTTTCCCAGAGGCGAGCTTTTTAACATAAGCCTCGCAGCCCCAGATCCTGATAAATGTCAAGCTCGGCTGTTTCCCATACCATAACTCATATGGAGTCTTAGAAACTGCCTTGGATGGCACTCGGTTTAGTACCTTTGCAGCTGTTTCCAGTGCAAAACCCCAAAAGGAGTAAGGTAGATTAGCCTGACTCATCATAGAACGAACCATGTCAAGTAACGTTCTATTTCTCCTTTCGGACACACCATTCCATTGCGGTGTTCCTGGCGGAGTGAGCTGTGAGATAATCCCACACTCCTTCAGATAGTCAGTAAACGCATGACTTAGGTATTCTCCACCTCGATCTGAGCGAAGTGCCTTGATATTTCGGCCTAGCTGATTTTGTACTTCATTTTTGAACTCTTTGAACTTGTCAAAAGATTCACTCTTATGTCTCATCAGATAGACATAGCCATACCTACTGAAATCATCAGTAAAGGTAATGAAGTACTGATAGCCACCTCTGGCATGTTTACTAAATGGCCCACACACATCAGTGTGTATAAGGTCAAGTAAACCTGAAGCCCTTTGACCTTTATGAGGAAAAGGTGACTTCGTCATTTTACCCATCAAACAAGCTTTGCATGTATCAATCTCCTTGTAGGAGAATGATCCCAGCAGTCCATGATCATGCAACCGCTTAATGCGTTTCTCGTTAATATGGCCTAAACGACTATGCCATAGCAAGGTGCTGTCATCAGCATACTTGGCTTTCTTAATATCAATTTGCTGTATTGAACATTCCATGTCCAACATGAATAATCCATTGTTAATTGAACCAGTTGCATAAACAATATTATCTAAAGATAAAATACACTTTGAAATATTGCATTCAAAGGAAAATCCCTTCCTGACAAGAGCAGGAATGGAGATAATATTTTTAGTAATACTGGGAACAAAGTAACAATTGTCTAGTTCCAATACAATGCCAGATGGTAAAGAAATGAAGTAGTCTCCTACAGCAACAGCAGCAACCCGTGCTCCGTTTCCAACGCGTAGGTCCACCTCATGCTGTCCCACCTGCCTTCTTCTCTTGAGTTCCTGTACATTTGAACAAATGTGAACTCCACATGCAGTGTCCAACACCCATGATATAGAAGAAGAAAACATGACCTCAGTCACGAATATACCTGAGCCAGAAGCGAAGCTTCCCCTCTTATCTCCTTGGAGCGCTTTACAGTCCTTCTTCCAGTGACCCAGCTGGCCACAGTGGAAACACCTGTATTCCTTGGACCGCTTGACCTTTTGTTTCAGAGCTTTGCTGTAGCTTTTGACCGGGGCCTTGCCCTTCTTCCCCTTCTTCTTGTTCCTCGAAGGAACCATTAAGACAGAGGTCGAAGGCTTACCCTTCAGAGTCTCCTCAGTGGTCAAGAGCATATTCAGCAGCTCTGCCGGAGTACAATCGATTTTGTTCATATTAAAATTAATAATGAACGCGTCGAATGAAGGCGGGAGAGACTGCAGAATAATGTCCACAGCAAGCTCCTGGTTGATGGTATGCCCCAGTTTCTCTAGAGCCTCCTTGTGCCCAATCATCTTGAGCACGTGAGCTCCCACTGGGCTCCCTTCAGCCAGTTTGCTCTGAAAGAAGAGCTTCGTCAAATTGTAGCGCTCTGTCCTCGCCTGTGCAGCATACAGCATCTTGAGGTTCGCTATAATCTGTATAGCCGACATATCCTCATGCTGACGCTGCAGCGGTGGCGTCATAGACGCTAGCATCAGGCAAGCGACATCAATGCTATCATTGACGTGCTTTTCGTAGGCTTCCCGAACCGCCCTTGCGGCGTTCGGAGCGGGCTGCGGCGGTATCGCCGTCTCGAGGACATACAGTTTCCTCTCTGCCTTAAGAACAATCTTAAGGTGTCCAAACCAGTCAGAGAAGTTCGGCCCAGCAAACTTCTCCCTTTCCAGTAGGGATCGCACATTGAAGTTCATGGTGTTCGTTGCTGCAGGTATCTACAACAATGCAAGAACAGCAAGGTCAGTATCAATGTATAAGAATCAATCAGGACTTAAGAAAGATTCTTTTTCTCACTATTTTATCAGGCTTGAAAAATCCAACAAAACAGCCCGAAAGAGTAGAACTCTTTTAGTGAGATGGGATCCGGATTTCATACTTGGTCTCCGCGTCCCGCTCAGGCGAGATAAGATGCACAGAGAGTACAAGCACTAATCTCCGGTAGGCATTCCCTGCCGATCGCCAACCCGTGCGATTCCCCTTCATCTGGGCAATCCAGCAAACTGTGCCAACTGAGTTGGTACAACACAGTCTCTGACCCCACAGATGGCTGCCTCCATGTGCTACCATATGCGCCACATATGTAGGCTACACGGTCAAGCTGACCCGACCTACTCCCTGGACCACCATGTGTTATGCTGAGCAACGAGAAGGGATAAATCCCTACTCTGTAACACACAGGTGTAATCCCGCACCCTCTGAAGATAGATGGACGTGCCCAACGATAATCAGAACAGTGAGGTTTCGCGTCAGAAGGCTTACGAGCTTGATATTTTAGCGTTGGATTTTAACGGTCTTTTATCTTCTTCACTATCATGCAATTCCTATGGTGATAGCAGAAGATAAACTTAATCATGCAATTCTAATATTTAAACAATAAATAAAAGAAAGCATGAATCTTATGTGGTAAAAGCCCATAGCCCTAGTGAGACCTTAACCTAACTTAAGTCTTCACTTGCTTTTCATGGGTCTTTTGCTGCTCATCTGGCCCAAACCAGGGCCCAAGCGCCAATTGCAGCACAGGCGCGCCCACCAGGGAAAATGCGCCAGGTCCTAGGGTCGAACCCTAGACCTCCCACCTGGTCTAGCCACAAGCTGCAAGCGCCTCTGCCAAGTGTGCTCTGTGCTCTTGTCTAATTAAATTACAAATTTAACTATCTAGACAAGATTGACACGCAGGTCAATTACATTTTATAAATTAAAGCAATGTGATGCGCAGATCACAATAATTAATTTACAATTTTAAATCCCAGGCACGCAGGCCCCAGCACAGCACACAATTAATATGAGCAGCCCACATAAGACTAAATAGACAAACATATGCATCCAATCAGCAATCATGTGATCCATCACAAAAATTAAAATTTTCGAAAACCCCATGGGATCAATTTTAATTTCCTTATTCGCCCTTACTACCTTACAACGGTCCATTACTAGGGATCCACTCATCCAACCTAGTCAGATCCACTGCCCTTGCATGCACCAAGTCCTAACTGACTTGAGTCGACCATAAGGTCAACTATGCATGCGCCAGGGCTGAACAACCACAATGAGGTCTGGCAAGCAGGTGTTACCCCGGGCCTAACTCATGTGTGTTCATTAGTTGTCTCAATCAGACATCGCTACACACCTGTCTGCAGTCGACCTATAGCCACCATAGGCTTGCGCCAAGGTGCTATCTGGTCGACCCATTCAGGCTGTCAGATGGTCTGATCAGACTGTTGGATCTAACCTAGGGGATGACTTCAACCCTAGTAACCCGTCTAAGGGTTTACAGCAAGGTCTTAGATCTAGTGTTAGTCGCGCAAGTGTTCAAGTTTTGTAAAAACAAACTAAGATGCGCCAACATACAACATACATGCGCAAATGAAACAAAAACAAGTTTCGGCATGATATAATTTAACATGTGAATTTACGCATGTTATAGATCTAAGCACATATCGGCATTCATGGATCACAACACCAAAGCAATCATATAAACATGCGTTTAACCATGCTCTGATACCAATTGTTAGGACCCCTTTCAAGAGGGGGGGCGAAACCCAGCATGGCGCATATAAAGGAATATAGCAGCGGAAGGGGGTTTCAAGAATCGCAAAGCATGTATAAGATGATCAACTTTGAAAGTTTAAATAAATAGGATGTGATTCATACCATGGCCATCGATTGGATGGCGCCTTGGAAGCAAAGACCAAAGAAGATCTTCTCCAAATCGTCACACACAAGATGAAGATGCGCTTCTTCTTGTCGTCCCTTGTGCTAGCAAGGATCGTCCAAGTATCCTTGATCGAATGGAAAGGGAATGAGAAAAATTTCTTGCTTGGCGAAAACTCTCCCAATGTCGTCCACTTCTTCTTCACGAGAGAATGCCTCAAGAGCAAAGTCAAGCGACGACAATAGAGCGAGAGGGAGGCGTGAAGAGAGACCACAAGAATCGTGGTCACGTAAGTGACATGCTTTCTAAAAATAGAAAGCCACACTTCCACTTGCGATCATGGGTTTACCCCAATCGCAAACCTCTCTTAAATTGAACCACACGCTCAACCAATGAGCTGGTTCATTTCGGTTTGGTCCAAGACCAATTAACCCAAGCAATATGGTCTAGATCTCAATTAAACCCTAAGGCTCCAGATCTAACCGTTCATCTCCTGATGCTCCTGATCTCACCGATCGAGCATCCATTCTCTCGATCGAAGCTTACCGATCTCAAGCCCTAATCAATCAAACATGATCAGACCAGATCTCACTTACAATCAGAGATTAAATCCCTTTAAACTGAACCCAAACAATTCAGTCCACACGATCTGACTTAAGTAAGCCATATCATCAAATTGTGTGACCCTGAGGGTTTCCTCTAAATGTCGGTAACGATAATTCTCATTATCACGATCAGTGAGGGGTATCTAGCAACACATCACTGTCTCCCGATATAAAGGAAAGAGTCTTCCAAGACTACACCCAAAATACAGCACAAGTGTGAATCCAATTCACAAGGCATGCAAATTTCCTTTGCCACTGGATGTTCTTATTGGACAAGCCTGTCAAGCTTGTAACTCCAATATGATGAGCATGATTAGATCAGATGAACACAGTCATCTGGGTATGGCCATACACTCTCTCAATCATCTCATCCAGGGGGCCCCTTTAGAACATCACACTCCTTAAACAAGGAGACGGCAATCCTATGTCTATCACTAGTGCCCTAACCTGATTCAAGCTCACCATCCAAGATAGTCTATAATCATTATGTTTCAAATGATATTGAACTATCTCAAAACAATGACAATCATCATTTAGAAAACACAAGTGATCTCAAGTCAGAGGAAATGTGCCACTTGTCACATTCAAGGAATATTCACATTGTGACAAACAATTGAACATCCTAGTAGGGTCTGTCCAGTACATCCCATGTACCCATGAGTCTACATCTTATTCCTTGCTCGAAGCATCCTATAAGATCAGAACACATATTAGTCTCAAACATATCAAGGCTGTCTCATGTTCACCAAGATATCTCGACTAAGGACTTATAGCATGTCAGCCTAGCTGAACAGCTTTGAGACATTATTCAGAAGAACATATATTGCAGCAGATAATGTAGCTAACTGAATAACAACCATGCCTTTATAAACATAACAGTTTATTACATGATACAGATACATTCCCATGGCCTCAAACATTAGCCTTAAGGGCATACCCCAACAGTTACTTTGTTCCCAGTATCACTAAAAATATTATCTCCATTCCTGCTCTTGTCAGGAAGGGATTTTCCTTTGAATGCAATATTTCAAAGTGTGTTTTATCTTATGATAATATTGTTTATGCAACTGGTTCAATCAACAATGGGTTATTCATGTTGGACATGGAATATTCTATACAAAACATTGATAATAAGAAAGCCAAGTATGCTGATGACAGCACCTTGCTATGGCATAGTCGTTTAGGCCATATTAACAAGAAGCGCATTAAGCGGTTGCATGATCATGGACTGCTGGGATCATTCTCCTATGAGGAGATTGATACATGCAAAGCTTGTTTAATGGGTAAAATGACGAAGTCACCTTTTCCTAACAAAGGTCAAAGGGCTTCAGGTTTACTTGACCTTATACACAGTGATGTGTGTGGGCCGTTTAGTAAACATGCCAGAGGTGGCTATCAGTACTTCATTACCTTTACTGATGATTTCAGTAGGTATGGGTATGTCTATTTAATGAGACATAAAAGTGAATCTTTTGACAAGTTCAAAGAGTTCAAGAATGAAGTACAGAATCAGCTAGGCCGAAATATCAAGGCACTTCGTTCTGATCGAGGTGGAGAATACTTGAGTCATAAGTTTACTGACTATCTGAAGGAGTGTGGGATTATCTCACAGCTCACTCCGCTAGGAACACCGCAATGGAATGGTGTGTCCGAGAGGAGAAATAGAACGTTACTTGATATGGTTCGTTCTATGATGAGTCAGGCTACTCTTCCATACTCCTTTTGGGGATTTGCACTGGAAACAGCTGCAAAGGTACTAAACCGAGTGCCATCCAAGGCAGTTTCTAAGACTCCATACGAGTTATGGTATGGGAAACAGCCGAGCTTGACTTTTATCAAGATCTGGGGTTGCGAGGCTTATGTCAAAAAGCTCGCCTCTGGGAAACTGGAGAGCAGATCTGACAAATGCATCTTTGTCGGTTACCCTAAGGAAACTAAGGGTTATTATTTCTACGATCCCAAAGAGAACAAAGTATTTGTTGCTCGGACGGCAATATTTCTTGAGAAGGAGTTTCTTCTGCAAGAAGCCAGTGGGAGAGAAATAAAGCTGGATGAGAATCCAGAGGATGGACAAAGTAGTCAAGCACAGTTGGATGTGCCTGAGCCGGTAGAACAGGTTACTGAACAACCTGAGGCTCAAATATCACGGGAACCGCGTAGATCGGGAAGGATCCGTCGACAGCCTGAGCGCTATGACGGAGTCTACATCATTGATAATGATGAACCCCTTACTTATGCGGATGCGGTCAGTGGACCGGAGTCAGCTAGATGGCTTGAAGCTATGCGAGCCGAGATGGACTCCATGTCAGATAACCAAGTCTGGGATTTGGTTGATCCGCCTCCGGGAGTAATCCCTATAGGCTGTAAATGGATCTTCAAGAAGAAGATTGACATGGATGGTAACGTAGTTACCTATAAAGGCAGGCTAGTTGCGAAAGGTTTCAAACAAATCTACGGGATAGATTATGATGAAACTTTCTCACCTGTAGCCATGTTTAAGTCTATTCGGATTCTTTTCGCGATAGCAGCATATTACGATTATGAGATCTGGCAGATGGATGTGAAGACGGCTTTCCTTAATGGAAAACTAAAAGAGGATGTGTATATGACACAACCTGAAGGTTTCACTAATCCAGCAGATCGTCATAAAATATGCAAGTTAAAAAGGTCCATTTATGGACTTAAACAAGCATCTAGAAGCTGGAATATTCATTTTGATGAATCAATCTCTGAGTTTGGTTTCATCAAGAACGAAGATGACCCGTGTGTATATAAGAGGTTTAGTGGGAGCGTGATTACTTTTCTAGTCCTCTACGTCGATGATATCTTAATCATTGGAAACGATATTCCTGAACTGCATGCTGTTAAAGCATGGTTAGGAAAATGTTTTCAGATGAAAGATCTAGGAGAAGCAGCCTATGTTTTAGGTGTGAAGATCTACAGGGATAGATCTAAGAGGCTTCTCGGGCTGTGCCAGAGTACTTACATCGAGAAAGTCCTGGAGAGATTCCATTTAGAGAATTCTAAAAGAGGATATCTTCCAGTCAGACATGGTCTGAATCTTTCGAAGAGTCAGTGTCCACAAACACAGACTGAGAAAGATGAAATGGACAATACGCCTTATGCTTCGGCTATTGGGTCCATAATGTATGCGATGTTGTGTACTCGCCCAGACGTCGCTTACGGGTTAAGCGTGACCAGTCAGTTCCAAAGTAATCCAGGTATGGCGCACTGGATTGCAGTCAAGAACATTTTAAAATATATGCGGAGGACCAAAGATATGTTCTTGATATATGGTGGTCAGGAAGAACTCAGTATAGAGGGATATACTGACGCTTTGTTCCAGTCGGACCAGGATGATTTCCGATCGCAATCAGGCTATGTTTTTAGCTTGAATGGTGGAGCAGTGGTGTGGAAGAGTTTCAAACAGTCAACTGTTGCTGATTCCACAACAGAAGCCGAGTATGTTGCAGCCTCGGAAGCATCCAAGGAGGCAGTGTGGATTCGTAAGTTCGTGAGAGAACTTGGTGTTGTTCCTTCAAGTGCAGATCCTTTGGTTATCTTCTGTGATAACACTGGAGCAATCGCACAAGCAAAGGAACCACGGTCGCACCAGAAGTCCAAGCACATATAGAGACGGTTTCACTTGATCCGGGAGATCATTGATCGTGGCGAGATCAAAGTCTGCAAGGTTCATACAGATGACAATCTAGCTGACCCGCTTACCAAGCCTCTGGCGCAGCAGAAGCATGAGAAGCACTGCAATAATATGGGTTTGAGATTTCTCAACCATTAGATTAAGTGCAAGTGGGAGATTGTTGGGGTATGCCCTTAAGGCTAATGTTTGAGGCCTTGGGATTGTATGAGTATCATGTAATAAACTCTTGTGTTTATAAAGGCATGGTTATTATTCAGGTTGTTACCTTCTTTGCTGCAGTTAGTGTACTTCTGAATAATGTCTCAAAGCTGTTCAGCTGGGCTGACATGCTATAAAGTCCTTAGTCGAGATATCTTGGTGAACATGAGACAGCCTTGATATGGTTAAGACTAATATGTATTCTAATCTTATAGGATGCTTCGAGCATGGAATAAGATGTAGACTCATGGGTACATTGGATGTACTGGACAGACCCTAGTAGGACATTCAATTGCTTGTCACAATGTGAATGATCCTTGATTGCAACAAGTGGCACATGTCCTCTGACTTGAGATCACTTGTGTTTCTAAATGATGATTGTCATTGTTTTGAGGTAGTTCAATATCATTTGAAACATAATGGTTATAGACTATCTTGGATAATGATCATGAGTCAGGTTAGGGCACTAGTGATAGATAGAGGATTGCCGTCTCCTTGTTGAAGGAGTGTGGTGTTCTATAGGGGCCCCCTAGATGAGATGATTGAGAAAGTGTATGGCCATACCCAGGTGACTATGTGCATCTGATCTAATCATGCTCATCATATTGGAGCTACAGGCTTGACACGCTTGTCCAATAAGAACATCCAGTGGCAAAGGAAACATGCATGCCTTATGAAGTGGATTCACACTTGTGCTGTGGTTTGGGTGTAGTCTTGGAAGACTCTTTCCTTTATATCGGGAGACAGTGATGTGTTGCTAGATACCCCTCACTGATCGTGATAACGTAAGTTATCGTTACCGACATTTAAAGGAAACCCTCAGGGTCGCACAATTTGATGATATGGCTTACTTGAGTCAGATCGTGTGGACTGAATTGTTTGGGTTCAGTTTAAAGGGATTTAATCTCTGATTGTAAGTGAGATCTGGTCTGATCATGTTTGATTGATTAGGGCTTGAGATCGGTAAGCTTCGATCGAGAGAGATGATGCTAGATCGGTAAGATCAGGAGCATCAGGAGATGAACGGTTAGATCTGGAACCTATTGGTTCAAAGAGGTCTAGACCATGGCTTGGGCTGATTTGATTTGGTTTTTTGGACCAAAGTCAATTGGATCGATTGAGCATGAACCGGTTCACATGTGTGTGAACGCTTGGTTCAATGCTTAAGCGTTTTGGTCGGTTTTCAAAGCATTACTTCATGTCATTCCATTTTTGGAAAGTCATCAAGGCGACTTTGTAAAAATGCCTCAACGCTTCTCTTGGATGATGACCGCTTGCAATCTCGTGGAGAGAAAAGTGTGTTGACGACAAGAGGAGGAATTCGGCCGAGAAAAGCTATCTCTATCCTCTCCTTCACGCGACAAGGTCCCATTGAAGCACTTTGCTAGCACAAAGGATTCAAAGGAGCAAGCCATCTTCACTTGTTGTGTGCGTCACCTTTGGAGAAGGAGCACTTGCGTCTTTGCTTCCAAGGCACCAACCAAACCGATGGCATTGGTATGATCTACTCTTGATCTATTCAATCTATGATAGTTGATCATATGGCATGCAAAAGATCATCAAACCCTTGCTTCCGCTTGCAAAATTTTATTTGCGCCATGCTTAGGGTTTTCGCCCCCCTCTCGAAAGGGGTTTCTTCAACATGGGTATATCATTGGAGGATATACTGGATAGACCTGCTGTGAGGTTATGACTTGGTGTCATGAGTTATCCTCACAAGTGATAGGAGATGCATTGATCCCTTGACTTGAGGTCATTGATCATTCTATATGGTTAGGGATTTGCTTTGATACAACCTAACACCTCACCGTAGTTGGGAGGTCATAACGGTTGTCATTGAGCATGTCACGACCCATATGAGAAGGTCAATGGACAGAAATAGGATTTGGCCCTTCCTTAGGGAAGTATGATATCCATGGAGCTCCTCTATGGTTCTATGACTGAGAGTGTATGGCCATACCCAGGTGAGAACCTGTTTTAGTCATAGCCATGTGATTGGATGAAAACAAGTGGTGACACACTTGTCCGATCGGATATCAGTTCAGCAAAGAGACTGTAATGCATCTGTACCTAGTTGCGATGATGGGGATGTCGATGTCGATATCCATTCCAATGACCTGGGTAGTAGCGATGCACTGCTAGGTGCCACTCATTGCTTGTGGTGACCTTTGGTCAGCACTGCCAGCGTCAGAGGAACCTACAGGGTCGCACACCTTGATACTTGAGTTCTCGTATTGATCGGGAAGCCTTATGATCGAGTTATTGGATAACTCGGATCTAATTGGGAGATTTCATCAGCGCCAATGGGCCTGATGAGATGGAAGAATGTTATTGGAGCCAAACTTCATTTTTGGCAGGTTGACTCGTATTTGACCATGGTTGGTCACATTTGGATTAGGGTTGCATTGGATTGGATCCAAATGCTTAATCAACCCATGTGATAAAGTTTGGGCTAGCTCATTATCCAATGCGGCCCAATGATAAGTTGTCATGAAGAGGAAATAGGCTAAAAGGGTATAATGGGGAGAGACCCAACCCCATTGGCGCCTAAGGGGCATAATGGGGTTTGGGTGGCAAAAATTGCTTCATTAAGAAATAATATGCGCCTAGCCCTCTCCCATTGATGGTATGTATGCCTTTAAGGCATGTCTTGGGCTGATATGTTGCTTAGGCAATTATGGATAGGTTGAATGAGATTTATGGTAAAGTCTTGGAGACTTTCCTTGCATCAAACTTCCTCATCCTAGCCCTACACTTGTCATGATCCTAGCCCTTGCCCTAACCGCCTCTTGCCCTATATATGCGACCCTAGCCGCCCCCTCTTTACATGATTCATCCTTGGAGGCGTGAACACATCAAGAGGGGCGAGAGCAAGGAACAAAGGTGGTGCAACCTCTTCCTCTTCCATCAAGTGGCCGCAAGTCTTCTTCCTTTCTTCTTCTTGGCGCAAGTGAAGAAAGCTCTTGACGGTTTCCTCTCCTCTTCATCCTCTTTGGCGCATCCCTCCTTGGTGGTGGCGCAAGGTGATTGGAGCATCTTCCTAAGGCTTGGATTTTCTTCCCGAGGCTAGCACCGGGCGTGGAAGAAGAGGACTCGAGGCATCTGTGTGTGTGAGACTGCGAGGGCGCACGCTTGGGCGCCTATCATGACATCGACCTCATCTTGCTCTAAGGTATTTCCTAACTTATCGTGTCGACTCTCTTGCTTGTGATCTTCACAGGGTTTTTGGGACCGGCCTATTTCGGGGACATTCTTCCGCTGTGCAATGTATGAATGTATGCTTATAACTCTGAAAAATTATAAAATGTCCCCGGGGTTTCCCAACAGTGGTATCAGAGCGACTTGCAAGACTCGAACGATGTTTTATGCTTTTCTTTCATGCTCACATGCCATATCTCTATTTTCATCAATAGCATGATCCATGGCAAACGATTTTTCTAAGTAGGAAAAATTAGGGTTTCTTGTTTCTATCATCCTCTCAATCTCTTTTGGATTTTTGGACTATTTTTCTTGTCTGATTTAAAGATTAAAGGCGCACGTAATTTTGTCAAGTAGGACAGGCATTGTGTCTTCAGACTGGCCAAGTCTCTTGATCTGACAAAATTGCCAGCCGAAAGGATCTCTGAAATCATCATGAAAAATAAATCGCAATTAACCAAAAGATTTGTGAGAAGAAGATGAGAAAAAGAGACTAGTTTTATGAAAAAGTAAAATTTCAGATTTTATGTTTTTCATGAGCATGTAGAATTGCATGAGTAAATACCTTGGTTGTGCATGATGTTGTGATCATTAGTCAAGCCCCCCTTTGCATGCCTGTGATGTATCCTTGTGAGGCCTGCGTGCCGTTTTTCTTTTAACTAAGAAGAAGATTAGGGTGGCGCATGTACTTGGAACTTGGCGCATGCATACCTTGGATGGTGGCGCAACAAGCATCAAAGGAAGAGGCGCAAGCTTGCTTGGTGGCGCAAATTAGGCATGGCCGATGTTGGGGTATGCCCTTAAGGCTAATGTTTGAGGCCTTGGGTTGTTATCAGTATCATGTATAAACTCTATGTTTATAAAGGCAATGGTTGTTATTCAGGTTGTTGCATTATCTGCTGCTATATGTATACTTCTGAATAATGTCTCAATGGTGTTCAGCTTGGCTGACATGCAGTATAGTCCTTAGTCGAGATATCTTGGTAAACATGAGACAGCCTTGATATGATTGAGACTAATATGTGTTCTAATCTTATAGGATGCTTCGAGCATAGAATAAGATGTAGACTCATAGGTACATTGGATGTACTGGACTGACCCTACTTAGGATATTCAATTGCTTGTCACAATGTGAATAATCCTTATGTGCAAACAAGTGACATATTTCCTCTGACTTGAGATCACTTGTGTTTCTAAATGAGGATTGGCATTGTCTTGAGGTAGTTCAATATCATTTGAAATATAATGGTTATAGATTATCTTGGATAATGGGCATGAGTCATGTTAGGGCATAGTGATAGATATAGGATTGCCTCTCCTTGTTTGGAGTGTGATGTTCTAAAGGGGCCCCCTGTATGAGATGGTTGAGAAAGTGTATGGCCATACCCAGATGACTATGTTCATCTGATCTAACCACTCTCATCATGTTGGAGTTACAGGCTTGACACGCTTGTCCAACGAGAACATCCAGTGGCAAAGGAAACACATATGTCAAGTGAATTGGATTCACACTTGTGCTATGGTTTGGGTGTAGTCTTGGAAGACTCTTTCCTTTATATCGGGAGACAGTGATGTGTTGCTAGATACCCCTCTCTGATCGTGATAACTTAAGTTATCGTTACCGACATTTAAAGGAAACCCTTAGGGTCGCACAATTTGATGATATGGCTTACTTATGTCAGATCGTGTGGACTGAATTGTTTTGGTTCAGTTTAAAGGAGTTTAAATTCTGATTGTAAGTGAGATCTGGTTTGATCATGTTTGATTGATTAGGGCTTGAGATCGGTAAGCTTCGATCGAGAGAATTGATGCTAGATCGATGAGATCAAGAGCATCAAGAGATGTGTGGTTAGATCTTGAGCCTTTCGATTTAATAAGGTCTAGACCAAGGCTTGGTTTGATTTGGTCTTTGAACCAAATTCTATAGAACCGGTTCATTATATGAACGCATGGTTCAAAGGGAGAAGAAGAGGCGATCGGTTCACTTGGAGTGAACGCATCATGCGTTGAGGGCTTGCTATTTTTGGAAGTTGAATTTTTTCCAAAATAGAAGCATGCCTCCACGTTCGAGGGTAACGCTTCTCTCGTCGCCCATCTTCTACTCTCGAGACTCCTCTCATTTTGAGGAAGAGAGACTTCACGCCAAGAGAGCATCTCATTCTCCTCACACGGCTACGACACCTTGGAGAGCTTTGCTAGCACAAGGAATGCCAAGAAGGAAGCCATCACCATCTTGTGTGCGTTCACTTTGGAGGAGAGCCACTTCGCCCTCTTATTTCCAAGTCGCCATCCAAACAATGGCTATGGTAAAATCTTTGTGTTGATCTATGAAGGCTTTAAGTTAATCATATGTTCATGCCACATGCGATCATGTTGAAATCCTTATTTCCGCCCATGCAAAATTCTAGAAGTGCATGCGTTTAGGGTTTCACCCCACTTTCAGCCGAACCCTTGGGTTTGAGGGCTAGCTAACTTGGCTTCTTGCATTGTGGTGCATCCTCATTGGAGGAAGACCATGGCATTGGCCGAACCCTTGGGGTCTACCCTTAAGGTTTGAGAGCTAAACCATGTGAGAAGGACCTTGGAGCCAACCTTGAAGACCAAGATAGAGGGCGGCTAGGATAGGTCTATTTTAGGGGCTTGAGTCCTATGTCAAGAGTTGAACCTCCTTTTGGCATGAGTTGGTTCAATGTCTTGAAAGGACTTTGATCACATCATCTTTTACTGCCTTCCTTATCTGCTAAAAGCATGCCTGTAATGTTTTATCGTTATGTTATCACTATAGGATTGCATGCCTGTATTGTTAGACATAAGATAAAACTGATGAGACCTTAAAAACCCTCATAATAAAATATCAAGTCTAGTAGCCTTCTAAAGCGTAGCCCTCACTAAGCTATCGATCAGTGGAGTTGTGAACTGGTTCCCATCCTCGTGGGACACATCCACTTATCTTTAGAAAGTGTGTGGTGACAATGGTTTCCCCAGTCCAATTTTAACCTGGGCGTGCCTTCACATGGAAACTCGTTGGCCCTGGGCATAACGGTTAGGAATGGACTTGACTAGAAGTTCACATGTGCTGACCACATGGTGAAAGTCTAAAGGCATCGTTGAGAGGTTAGGGTTTCATGCTGTATCCAGCCCTCGCTAGACATGAAATGCCTGGACTGTCTCAATAAGGGGAATTGCTTGGAGCAATCGGCCGGCGCGCCCACCTTAGGAAAGATGGGTCACTTTGTGCATCTCATCCCACCCTCGTGGGACGCGAAGCCCTGTGTGGAATGAGGATCTCATCTCACTAGGAAATCTTGAATTTCCCGATTGACTTTGTGGGTTGTCAATTCGATTTAAATAGTGGGAGCAGTAATCATTTAAAACAAGTCCAGTTTAAATGATTAGAAGTAGTACTAATCTGTTTTTCTTGGGTGTTGTAGAACAATGGCTACGAACACTGGCGGATTATCACTGCGATCACTCCTTGATAAGGATAAGTTAGTTGGAACCAACTTTATGGACTAGCATCGGAACTTGAGGATAGTCCTCAAGCTCGAGAAGAAGCTGTATGTCCTTGAATAGGCTCTTCCTGCGGCTCCTCCGCCTAATGCCCGAACGATAGACAGAGATGCTTATAGAAAGCATCAGGATGACTCGTTGGAGGTTGCATGTCTTATGCTAACCAGCATGGCACCTGAACTGCAGGTGCAATATGAGGAGCAAAACGCTTTTCAGATGATCACTCATCTGAAACAGATGTTCAAGGCTTCGGCTAGAACTGAGAGATTTGACACCGCCAAAGCAGTCTTTCGGTGTAAGTTGTCTGAGGGTGCACCAGTGAGACCCCATGTTCTCAAACTCATTGGGAATGTGGATCATCTCAGGAGACTGGGACATGCCATAGACAACGAGCTGGTTGTGGATCTTATTCTGCATTCCCTGCCCCCTAGCTTCAGTCCGTTGATTATTAATTTCAACATGAACCTGATTGAGTGCACACGGGAGGAATTGATGAATATGCTCCAAACAGCCGAGCGAGAGATGGGTAAGACCAAACCCAATTCTGTTCTTTTGGTCCCTGCGACCAAGAAGATAAAGAAGAAGGGTAAGGCACGTGCTAAGAGCAATGCCAGAGGTCCTACCAAGGCACTGAAGAAAAAGGCGAAGAAGTCAAAGGACCAGATGTGTTTTCACTGTGGCGAGCAGGGTCACTGGAGAAGGGACTGCAAGCAGCTTCAGAATGAGGAGAAGAAAGGCTTGGCCTTAACTTCTAGCTCAGGTATCTATATTACAAAAGTTAATCTTTCTACTTTTATGTCATGGGTATTGGATACCGCATGTGGGGCTCATATTTGTACAAATATGTAGGGGCTCAAGAAAAGTAGATCAGTGCGACCTGGAGAGGTTGACCTACGCGTTGGAAACGAGGCACAGGTTGCTGCTGTTGCTGTAGGCGTTTTGACTCTCTCCTTGCCTTCTGGACTTCAATTAGAACTAGATAATTGCTTTTGTGTACCTTCACTTACTAAGAACATTATATCCATTCCTTGCTTAGCAATGAAGGGATTTAAGTTTGAAATAAATAAGAACTCTTGTTCTTTTACATTTGCAAATATGATCTATGGGAAGGGTACTTTGTGCAATGGTCTATATATCTTGGATATGGAAAGTTCTGTTTGTAACATAAGTAATAAAAGGACCAAACTGAGTGGTTCAGTTGGTGCTTTCCTATGGCACTGTCGATTAGCCCATATAAACAAGAATCGCATTCAATAACTCCATGCAAATGGATTGTTAGATTCAAGTTCCTTGGAGGAATTTGATACTTGTGAACCTTGTTTATTAGGGAAAATGACAAAGGCACCCTTCACCAAGATTGGTGAGAGGGCAGGAGGTTTATTAGATCTCATACATACTGATGTGTGTGGGCCTTTCAATAAACAAGCCAGAGGAGGGTACAACTACTTCATTACCTTCACTGATGACTTCAGTAGGTATGGCTATGTCTACTTAATGAGACATAAATCTGAGTCCTTTGAGAAATTCAAGGAGTTCAAGAATGAAGTAGAGAACCAGCTTGGAAGATCCATTAAAGCTCTTCGATCAGATCGAGGTGGAGAGTACCTGAGCGGTGAGTTCTTTGACTATCTGAGAGAGTGTGTGATCATATCCCAACTCACTCCTCCTGGAACACCTTAATGGAATGGTGTGTCTGAAAGGAGAAATCAAACTTTATTGGACATGGTTCGATCTATGATGAGTCATGCAACTCTACCTCCCTCATTCTGGGGGCATGCACTAGAGACAGCTTCTCTAATACTGAATAACGTTCCATCTAAGAGTGTCTCCAAAATACCATATAAGATGTGGAGTGGGAGACGCCCTAATCTCACTTTTATCGAGATCTGGGGATGTGAGGCTTATGTCAAACGTCAGGATTCTAGCAAGCTAGAACCTAGATCTGATAAATGCGTGTTTGTGGGGTATCCTAAGGAAACTAAAGGTTACTACTTCTATGTCCCAACTGAGAACAAAGTTTTTGTTGCTCGGGGTGCTGTATTTCTGGAGAAAGAATTTCTCATGAAAGAAGTTAGTGGAAGGAAGTTTGACTTGGATGAGGTCCAAGTGCAAGCACAAGACAAAGAGACGGAATCTGAGCCACCTGCACCGGTTGCTAGCCAACCTGAGGCTCAGACACAGGTCCCGCGTAGGTCTGGGAGAATTCGTCGTGCACCTGAAAGGTACGGGTCGCTGCCGACCCAACACGATGGGATCTTCATCATTGAGGATGAACCCAGAACCTATGATGAGGCGGTCAGTGGACCGGACTCCGAGAAATGGCTTGACGCCATGCGATCCGAGATGGATTCCATGACGGCTAACCAAGTCTGGGATTTGGTTGAGCTGCCTGATGGGGTAAAACCCATAGGGTGTAAATGGGTCTTCAAGAGGAAGACAGACATGGATGGCAATATAGTTACCTATAAGGGTAGACTAGTGGCTAAAGGATTTAAACAAGTCCACGGGGTGGACTATGATGAAACCTTCTCGCCAGTTGCCATGATCAAATCCATTCGGATTCTGCTTGCTATAGCTGCATATCATGACTATGAGATATGGCAGATGGATGTGAAGACAGCGTTCCTTAACGGGAAGCTGACTGAGGATGTGTATATGTCACAACCTGATGGCTTCATCCATCCTGCAGAGGCTAATAAGGTCTGCAGGCTAAAGAGATCCATTTATGGATTAAAGTAAGCATCTCGAAGTTGGAATCTTCGATTTGATGAAGCCGTGAGAGATTATGGCTTTATCAAAAGCGAAGATGACGCCTGTGTATACAGAAAATTCAGTGGGAGCTTGGTGATTTTTTTGGTCTTGTATGTCGTGTTAGGTCCCCTTCAAGGGGGAGCGCAAGCGGATAAAGCCCCTTTCTAGAGGGGGGGCGCAAATGCAATTTTAGGGGTGTCACCCTCATGATCGCATGTAGATCATATGGTTAACTTATGTATAAGCGAAAGGATCTTTAAAGGGATCATACCAACGCCATGAAGTTGGATGTCGGCTTGGAAGAAGAGAGCAACTTTGATCTCCTCCAAAAGTTCACACACAAGGTGAAGATCTCTTACTTCCTTGGCGTCACTTGTGCTAGCAAGGCACCCAAGGTTCCTTGTCGAATGGAAGGAGATGATGAAAGCTTTCTTGGCCGATCCTTCTTCTCGTCAACCTCTACCACCCGAGAGTTCGAGTGTCGTCGAGAGCCAAAGGGGAGATGAGCGTTTTTCAAGCTTGTGATCGAATGTGGAGACATTCATCACTATGGCAAAACCGAAATGCCATAAATGGTAAGTCTTCAACACATGCGTTATGCGTTCACATGAAGTGAACCAAACGCATATCACATCTCACAAATGAACCAAGCGCTCACATATGAGCCGGTTCAATGTAGTTGGTCCAATGACCAAACCAAATCAGCCCAAGTATTGGTCCAGACCAAAATAAACCCTAAGGTTCAAGATCTGACCGTTCATCCTTTGATGCTCTTGATCTCCCAGATCTAGCATCCACACTCTCGATCAAAGCTTACCGATCTCAAGCCCTAATCAATCAAACATGATCAGACTGGATCTCACTTACGATCAGAGTTTAATCTCCTTTAAACTGAATCAAAACAATCCAGTCCACCCGATCTGACTCAAGTAAGTCATATCACCAAATTGTGCGACCCTAAGGGTTTCCTTCAAATGTCGGTAACGATAACTCACGTCATCACAATCAGTGAGGGGTATCTAGCAACACATCACTGTCTCCCGATATAAAGGAAAGAGTCTTCCAAGACTACACCCAAACCACAGCACAAGTGTGAATCCACTTCACAAGGCATACATGTTTCCTTTGCCACTGGATGTTCTTATTGGACAAGCATGTCAAGCCTGTAACTCCAATACAATGAGCATGATTAGATCAGATGAACATAGTCATCTGGGTATGGCCATACACTATCTCAATCATCTCATACAGGGGGCCCCTTTAGAACATCACACTCCTTGAACAAGGAGACGGCAATCCTTTATCTATCACTAGTGTCCTAACCTGACTCATGATCATTATCCAAGATAGTCTATAATCATTATGTTTCAAATGATATTGAACTACCTCAAAATAATGACATTCATCATTTAGAAACACAAGTGATCTCAAGTCAGAGGACATGTGCCACTTGTTGCATTCAAGGATTATTCACATTGTGACAAACAATTGAATATCCTAGTAGGGTCTGTCCAGTACATCCAATGTACCCATGAGTCTACATCTTATTTCATGCTCGAAGCATCCTATAAGATTAGCACACATATTAGTCTCAATCATATCAAGGCTGTCTCATGTTCACCAAGATATCTCGACTAAGGACATATGCATGTCAGCCTAGCTGAACAGCTTTGAGACATTATTCAGAAGTACACTTATTACAGCAGACAAGGTAGCAACCTGAATAATAACCATGCCTTTATAAACATAAGAGTTTATTACATGATACTTATACAATCCCAAGGCCTCAAACATTAGCCTTAAGGGCATACCCCAACATGTCGATGACATACTGCTCATCGGAAACGACATCCCTAGTCTTCAAGCTGTGAAGACATGGTTGGGGAAGTATTTCGAGATGAAAGACTTAGGGGAGGCCGCCTATATTTTAGGCATAAGGATCTACCGGGATAGATCCAAGAGGCTCCTGGTGTTGGGTCCCCTTCAAGGGGGAGCGCAAGCAGATAAAACCCCTTTCAAGAGGGGGGCGAAACCCTATGGATGGCGCATCTTTGGTTTTAAGCGGAAGCAAGGGTTTCAAGGGATCGGCATGCATGATATATGATCAACTAAAACGAAATGATTGCAATCATGAAGCAAGAATCATACCATGGCCATTAGATTGGACTCGGCTTGGAAGCAAGAAAACGATAGGGTTCTCCTCCAAAGTGTGCCACACACAAGATGAAGTTGGCCTACTCCTTGTCGTCCTTTGTGCTAGCAAAGGGCTTCAAAGGTCCTTGATCGAATGAAGGAGAGTTTGGTGTCTTCTTGGCTTTCCGAAAATCCTTCTTGCTCTCGGCGATGAGATACACTCCCAAGCTCTCTTCGCGTGCAAGAAGCCTTGAAGGATCTCGACGTTTTTCTTGGTCTCATGGCGTTTTGGCGTTGAGGCTTCCCAATAAGGTAAGTCTTCACTCCATACGTTCACACTTAGTGAACTACACAAAACGCCCATCACATTGAACCATGCGTTCACCAAAAGGAACCGGTTCAATTGACTTTGGTTCAATGACCAAATCAAAACAAGACCAAACCAAATCAGCCCAAGAATTGGTCCAGACCAAAATAAACCCTAAGGTTCAAAATCTGACCGTTCATCTTTTGATGCCCTTGATCTCATCGATCTAGCATCCACACTCTCGATCGAAGCTTACCGATCTCAAGCCCTAATCAATCAAACATGATCAGACTGGATCTCACTTACAATCAGAGTTTAAACTCCTTTAAACTGAATCAAAACAATCCAGTCCACACGATCTGACTCAAGTAAGCCATATCACCAAATTGTGCGATCCTAAGGGTTTCCTTTAAATGTCGGTAACGACAACTTACGTTATCACGATCAGTGAGGGGTATCTAGCAACACATCACTATCTCCCGATATAAAGGAAAGAGTCTTCCAAGACTACTCCCAAATCACAGCACAAGTGTGAATCTTCTTCACAAGGCATACATGTTTCCTTTGCCACTGGATGTTCTTATTGGACAAGCACGTCAAGCCTGTAACTCCAATACGATGAGCATGATTAGATCAGATGATCACTGTCATCTGGGTATGGCCATACACTTTCTCAATCATCTCATATAGGGGGGCCCTAGAACATCACACTCCTTAAACAAGGAGACGGCAATCCTGTATCTATCACTAGTGTCCTAACCTGACTCTTGATCATCATCCAAGATAGTCTATAATCATTATATTTCAGATGATATTGAACTACCTCAAAACAATGACATTCATCATTTAGAAACACAAGTGATCTCAAGTCAAAGGACATGTGCCACTTGTAGCATACAAGGATTATTCGCATTGTGACAAGCAACCGAATATCCTAGTAGGGTCTGTCCAGTACATCCAATGTACCCATGAGTCTACATCTTATTCCATGCTCGAAGCATCCTACAAGATTAGAACTCATATTAGTCTCAATCATATCAGGGCTGTCTCAAGTTCACCAAGATATCTCGACTAAGGACATTACTGCATGTCAGCCTAGCTGAACAGCTTTGAGACATTAATCAGAAGTACACTTATTACAGCAGACAAGGTAACAATCTGAATAACAACCATGCCTTTATAAACTTAAGAGTTTATTACATGATATTGTTACAATCCCAAGGCCTCAAACATTAGCCTTAAGGGCATACTCCAACAATCTCCCACTTGCACTTAATCTAATGGTTGAGAAACCTCAAACCCATATTATTACAGTGCTTCTCATGCTTCTGCTGCGCCAGAGGCTTGGTAAGCGGGTCTGCCAGATTGTCATCTGTATGAACCTTGCAGATTTTGATCTCGCCTCGATCAATGATCTCCCGGATCAAGTGAAACCGTCTCTGTATGTGCTTGGACTTCTGGTGCGACCGTGGTTCCTTTGCTTGTGCGATGGCTCCAGTGTTATCACAGAAGATAACCAAAGGATCTGCACTCGAAGGAACAACACCAAGTTCTCTCACGAACTTACGAATCCACACTGCCTCCTTGGATGCTTCCGAGGCTGCAACATACTCGGCTTCTGTTGTGGAATCAGCAACAGTTGACTGTTTGAAACTTTTCCACACCACTGCTCCACCATTCAAGCTAAAAACATAGCCTGATTGCGATCGGAAATCATCCTGGTCCGACTGGAATGAAGCGTCAGTATATCCTTCAATACTGAGTTCTTCCTGACCACCATATATCAAGAACATATCTTTGGTCCTCCGCAGATATTTTAAAATGTTCTTGACCGCAATCCAGTGCGCCATACCTGGATTACTTTGGAACCGACTGGTCACGCTTAACCCGTAAGCGACGTCTGGGCGAGTACACAACATCGCATACATAATGGACCCAATAGCCGAAGCATAAGGCGTATTGTCCATTTCATCTTTCTCAGTCTGTGTTTGTGGACACTGACTCTTCGAAAGATTCAGACCATGTCTGACTGGAAGATATCCTCTTTTAGAATTCTCTAAATGGAATCTCTCCAGGACTTTATCGATGTAAGTACTCTGGCACAGCCCGAGAAGCCTCTTAGATCTATCCCTGTAGATCTTCACACCTAACACATAGGCTGCTTCTCCTAGATCTTTCATCTGGAAACATTTTCCTAACCATGCTTTAACAGCATGCAGTTCAGGAATATCATTTCCAATGATTAAGATATCATCGACGTAGAGGACTAGGAAAGTAATCACGCTCCCACTAAACCTCTTATATACACACGGGTCATCTTCGTTCTTGATGAAACCAAACTCAGAGATTGATTCATCAAAACGAATATTCCAGCTTCTAGATGCTTGTTTCAGTCCATAAATGGACTTCTTTAATTTGCATATTTTATGACGATCTGATGGATTAGTGAAACCCTCAGGTTGTGTCATATACACATCCTCGTCCAGATTTCCATTAAGGAAAGCTGTCTTCACATCCATCTGCCAGATCTCATAATCGTAATATGCAGCTATCGCGAAAAGAATCCGAATAGACTTAAACATGGCTACAGGTGAGAAAGTTTCATCATAATCTATCCCGTAGATTTGTTTGAAACCTTTCGCAACTAGCCTGCCTTTATAGGTAACCACGTTACCATCCATGTCAATCTTCTTCTTGAAGATCCATTTACAGCCTATAGGGATTACTCCCGGAGGCGGATCAACCAAATCCCAGACTTGGTTATCTGACATGGAGTCCATCTCGGCTCGCATAGCATCAAGCCATCTACCTGACTCCGGTCCACTGACCGCATCCGCATAAGTAAGGGGTTCATCTTTATCAATGATGTAGACTCCGTCATAGCGCTCAGGCTGACGACGGATCCTTCCCGATCTTCGCGGTTCCCGTGATATTTGAGCCTCAGGTTGTTCAATAACCTGATCTACCGGCTCAGGCTCATCCAACTGTGCTTGACTACTTTGCCCTTCCTCTGGATTCTCATCCAGCTTTATTTCTCTCCCACTGGCCTCTTGCAGAAGAAACTCCTTATCAAGAAATATGGCCGTCCGAGCAACAAATACTTTGTTCTCTTTGGGATCGTAGAAATAATAACCCTTAGTTTCCTTAGGGTAACCGACAAATATACATTTCTCAGATCTGCTCTCCAGTTTCCCAGAGGCGAGCTTTTTGACATAAGCCTCGCAACCCCAGATCTTGATAAAAGTCAAGCTTGGCTGTTTCCCATACCATAACTCATATGGCGTCTTAGAAACTGCCTTGGATGGCACTCGGTTTAGTACCTTTGCAGCTGTTTCCAGTGCAAAACCCCAAAAGGAGTAAGGTAGAGTAGCCTGACTCATCATAGAACGAACCATATCAAGTAATGTTCTATTTCTCCTCTCGGACACACCATTCCATTGCGGTGTTCCTGGCGGAGTGAGCTGTGAGATAATCCCACACTCCTTCAGATAGTCAGTAAATGCATGACTTAGGTATTCACCACCTCGATCAGAACGAAGTGCCTTGATATTTCGGCCTAACTGATTTTGTACTTCATTTTTGAACTCTTTGAACTTGTCAAAAGATTCACTTTTATGTCTCATTAAATAGACATACCCATACCTACTGAAATCATCAGTAAAGGTAATGAAGTACTGATAGCCACCTCTGGCATGTTTACTAAATGGCCCACACACATCACTGTGTATAAGGTCAAGTAAACCTGAAGCCCTTTGACCTTTATTAGGAAAAGGTGACTTCGTCATTTTACCCATTAAACAAGCTTTGCATGTATCAATCTCCTCATAGGAGAATGATCCCAGCAGTCCATGATCATGCAACCGCTTAATGCGCTTCTCGTTAATATGGCCTAAATGACTATGCCATAGCAAGGTGCTGTCATCAGCATACTTGGCTTTCTTATTATCAATGTTTTGTATAGAACATTCCATGTCCAACATGAATAACCCATTGTTAATGGAACCAGTAGCATACACAATATTATCTTGAGAAAGTATACACTTTGAAATCTTGCATTCAAAGGAAAAACCCTTCCTGACAAGAGCAGGAATGGAGATAATATTCTTGGTAATACTGGGTACAAAATAACAATTGTTTAATTCTAATACAATGCCAGATGGTAAAGAAATGAAATAGTCTCCTACAGCAACAGCAGCAACCCGTGCCCCGTTTCCAACGCGTAGGTCTACCTCATGCTGTCCCACCTGCCTTCTTATCTTGAGTTCCTGTACATTTGAACAAATGTGAACTCCACATGCAGTGTCCAACACCCATGATATAGAAGAAGATGAAACCATGACTTCCGTCACGTAAATACCTGAGCCAGAAGCGATGCTTCCCCTCTTATCTCCTTGGAGCGCTTTACAGTCCTTTTTCCAGTGACCCAGCTGGCCACAGTGGAAACACCTGTTGTCCTTGGACCGCTTCGCCTTCTGTTTCAGAGCCTTACTGTAGTTCTTGACAGGGGCCTTGCCCTTCTTCCCCTTCTTCTTGTTCCTTGAAGGAACCATCAAGACAGAGGTTGAAGGCTTTCCCTTCAGAGTTTCCTCAGTAGTCAAGAGCATATTCAACAGCTCTGCCGGTGTACAATCGATTTTGTTCATATTAAAGTTAATGATGAACGCATCGAAAGAAGGCGGAAGAGACTACAGAATTATGTCTACAGCAAGCTCCTGGTTAATGGTATGCCCCAGTTTCTCCAGAGCCTCCTTGTGCCCAATCATCTTGAGCACGTGAGCTCCCACTGGGCTCCCTTCAGCCAGTTTGCTCTGAAAGAAGAGCTTCGTCAGATTATAGCGTTCTGTCCTCGCCTGTGCAGCATACAGCATCTTGAGGTTCGCTATGATCTCTATAGCCGACATATCCTCATGCTGACGCTGCAGCGGTGGCGTCATAGACGCTAGCATCAGGCAAGCGACATCAATGCTATCATTGACGTGCTTTTCATAGGCATCACGAACCGCCCTTGCGGCGTTCGCAGCGGGTTGAGGCGGCACAGCCGTCTCGAGGACATATAGTTTCCTCTCTGCCTTAAGAACGATCTTAAGGTGTCCGAACCAGTCAGAGAAGTTCGGCCCAGCAAACTTCTCCCTTTCCAGTAGGGATCGCACATTGAAGCTCATGGTGTTCGTTGCTGCTGGAATCTACAACAATGCAAGAACAGCAAGGTCAGTATCAATGTTAAGAATCAATCAGGACTTAAGAATGATTCCTTTTTCTCACTATTTTAGCTGACTGTAAAATCCATAAAACAGTCCGAAAGAGTAATACTCTTTTAGTGAGATGGGATCCAGATTTCATACTTGGTCTCCGCGTCCCGCTCAGGCGAGATAAGATGCACAGAGATGACAAGCACTAATTTCTGGTAGGCTGTCCCAGCCAATCGCCAACCCGTGCGATTCCCCTTCATCTGGGCAATCCAGCAGACTGTGCCAACTGAGTTGGTACAACACAGTTTCTGATCCCACAGATGGCTGCCTCCATGTGCTACCATATGCGCCACATATGTAGCCTACATGGTCAAGCTGACCCGACCTACTCCCTGGACCACCACGTGCTATGCTGAGCAACGAGAAGCGATAAATCCCTTCTCTGTAACACGCAGGTGTAATCCCGCACCGTCTGAAGATAGATGGACGTGCCCACTGAGTGGGTACAACACGGCTCCAACGATAGTCAGAACGGTGAGGTTTCGCGTCAGAAGGCTTACGAGCTTGATATTTTAGCGTTGGATTTTACCGGTCTTTTATCTTCTTGACTATCATGCAAGTCCTATGGTAATAGCAGAAGATAAACTCATGCATTTCTAATTATAAAAGCAATAAATAGAAAGCATGCTGATCTTATGTGGTAAAAGCCCATGAACCCTAAGTAAGACCTTAATTTTACTTAAGTCTTCACTTGAGCTCCTTTTGCATCTCATCTGGTCCTACCCAGGGCCCTAGCGCCAAGAGCACCTTAGGTGCGCCACCAGCTGAATGCCCCTCTTGGATGTGTGCCTTTGTGCTCTTGTCTAATCAAAATACATTTTGATCTACCTAGACAAGTTTGACTCGCAGGTCAAATATACAATAAATTAATTACAAATGTGATTCGCAGATCACAAAATAATATTAACTTATAATTAACCAGGCACGCAGGCCCCAGCACAGCACACATTAGGGCAACCCACATAAGATTAAATAAACAAGCATATAGTATCAAATCAACATGTGATCCATTCATGAAATTAAATTGTGAAAACCCCATGGTATCAATTTTAATTTCCTTATGTGCCCTACAACCTTACAATGGTCCATTGATAGGGATCCACTCATCCAACTAGTCAGATCCAGTGCCCTTGCATGCACCAAGTCCTAACTGACTCGAGTTGACCTAATGGTCAACCATGCATGCGCCAAGGGCTGAACAACCCTCATAAGTTCTGGCAAGCGGGTGTGACCCCGGGCCTAACTCATGTGTGTTCACTAGTTGTCTCAACCAGACCTCGCTACACGCCTGAGATGCAATCGACCTATGGCCACCTCGTGCTTGCGCACAGGTGCCATCTGGTCGATCCATCTAGGCTGTCAGATGGTCTGATCAGACTATTGGATCTAACCTAGAGGTGACTTCAACCTCATCAACCCATCTAAGGGTTTATAGTAGGGCCTTAGATCTAGATAGGCGCGCAAGTTCCTTTTGTTTTGTAAGAAAAACTACACAAGCGCCAACACATGCGCAACAAGAACAACTTGCATGGAAACTTAAGCATGCACCAAGGAGACATACATCAAGTTTCGGATATGCAAACTTAACATGTAACTCTCGCATGTCGGTTAGATCTAAGCATATCATTGCAAATAAGGATCACAAAAGCTTAAGCAATCATAACAACATGCATATTACCCCCTCTGATACCAATTGTTGGGTCCCCTTCAAGGGGGAGCGCAAGCGGATAAAACCCCTTTCAAGAGGGGGGCGAAACCCTATGGATGGCGCATCTTTGGTTTTAAGCGGAAGCAAGGGTTTCAAGGGATCGGCATGCATGATATATGATCAACTAAAACGAAATGATTGCAATCATGAAGCAAGAATCATACCATGGCCATTAGATTGGACTCGGCTTGGAAGCAAGAAAACGATAGGGTTCTCCTCCAAAGTGTGCCACACACAAGATGAAGTTGGCCTACTCCTTGTCGTCCTTTGTGCTAGCAAAGGGCTTCAAAGGTCCTTGATCGAATGAAGGAGAGTTTGGTGTCCTCTTGGCTTTCCGAAAATCCTTCTTGCTCTCGGCGATGAGATACACTCCCAATCTCTCTTCGCGTGCAAGAAGCCTTGAAGGATCTCGACGTTTTTCTTGGTCTCATGGCGTTTTGGCGTTGAGGCTTCCCAATAAGGTAAGTCTTCACTCCATACGTTCACACTTAGTGAACTACACAAAACGCCCATCACATTGAACCATGCGTTCACCAAAAGGAACCGGTTCAATTGACTTTGGTTCAATGACCAAATCAAAACAAGACCAAACCAAATCAGCCCAAGAATTGGTCCAGACCAAAATAAACCCTAAGGTTCAAAATCTGACCGTTCATCTTTTGATGCCCTTGATCTCATCGATCTAGCATCCACACTCTCGATCGAAGCTTACCGATCTCAAGCCCTAATCAATCAAACATGATCAGACTGGATCTCACTTACAATCAGAGTTTAAACTCCTTTAAACTGAATCAAAACAATCCAGTCCACACGATCTGACTCAAGTAAGCCATATCACCAAATTGTGCGACCCTAAGGGTTTCCTTTAAATGTCGGTAACGACAACTTACGTTATCACGATCAGTGAGGGGTATCTAGCAACACATCACTGTCTCCCGATATAAAGGAAAGAGTCTTCCAAGACTACTCCCAAATCACAGCACAAGTGTGAATCTTCTTCACAAGGCATACATGTTTCCTTTGCCACTGGATGTTCTTATTGGACAAGCACGTCAAGCCTGTAACTCCAATACGATGAGCATGATTAGATCAGATGATCACTGTCATCTGGGTATGGCCATACACTTTCTCAATCATCTCATATAGGGGGGCCCTAGAACATCACACTCCTTAAACAAGGAGACGGCAATCCTGTATCTATCACTAGTGTCCTAACCTGACTCTTGATCATCATCCAAGATAGTCTATAATCATTATATTTCAGATGATATTGAACTACCTCAAAACAATGACATTCATCATTTAGAAACACAAGTGATCTCAAGTCAAAGGACATGTGCCACTTGTAGCATACAAGGATTATTCGCATTGTGACAAGCAACCGAATATCCTAGTAGGGTCTGTCCAGTACATCCAATGTACCCATGAGTCTACATCTTATTCCATGCTCGAAGCATCCTACAAGATTAGAACTCATATTAGTCTCAATCATATCAGGGCTGTCTCAAGTTCACTAAGATATCTCGACTAAGGACATTACTGCATGTCAGCCTAGCTGAACAGCTTTGAGACATTAATCAGAAGTACACTTATTACAGCAGACAAGGTAACAATCTGAATAACAACCATGCCTTTATAAACTTAAGAGTTTATTACATGATACTGTTACAATCCCAAGGCCTCAAACATTAGCCTTAAGGGCATACTCCAACACCTGGCCCTTAGTCAGAGTACCTACATTGATAAGGTCCTGGAGAGGTTCAACTTGGAGCAATCCAAGAAAGGATACCTTCCAATAAGACATGGTCTTACTCTCTCAAAAAGCTAGTGTCCTACAACACAGGCTGAGAGGGATGACATGAGTCGAATTCCTTATGCTTCGGCAGTAGGATCGATCATGTATACAATGTTGTGTACTAGACCAGATGTGGCATATGCTGTAAGCATAACCAGCCGATACCAATCCAATCCAGGTCTGCAGCACTGGGTGGCTGTAAAGAACATCCTAAAGTATCTGAGAAGAACTAAGGATTTGTTCTTGGTCTATGGAGGACAGGAAGAGCTCAGTATGCAGGGCTAGACTGATGCATCGTTCCAGTCTGACCCTGACGACTTTAGATCGCAGGCCGGCTATGTGTTCAAGATAAATGGAGGCGCTGTATGCTGGAAGAGCTTCAAGCAATCCACCATAGCAGATTCTACAACCGAGGCTGAGTATGTGGCCGCTTCTGAGGAAGCCAAGGAAGCCGTTTGGATAAGGAAGTTCTTATGTGATCTTCAGGTGGTCCCTAGTGCAATGGATCCCATTGAACTCTGCTGTGACAACAATGGAGCAATTGCACAAGCCAAGGAACCACGGTCTCATCAAAGATCCAAACACATACTCAGAATATTTCACCTGATCAGAGAGATCATTGACATAGGTGATGTCAAGATTATCAGAGTTGACACAGAGAACAATCTGGCAGACCCATTGACCAAGGCTTTGGCGCAGCAGAAGCATGATGGTCATGCTAGAGATATGGGGTTGAGATTCATCAACTTCTAGGTCTTAGTGCAAGTGGGAGATTGTTGGTGTATATGCCATAGGACCTAGTTTTGGTCCACTTATGTACTACTTGATTTTGATATTTATATCATTCTGGCATTGTCGTTATCTATGTTTGTTTACATCTGCGCATATGTACTAACAAGATAATGTCCCTGGAGACAGATTGGATCTGTGCTCGAACTATGGTCCCCGGTCGATGTACCTTAGTAGATATGGGATAGCTATGCTACTTGTGAGACTGGTATGTGGGCTGGTTAGGCACGTTGTGCTAACGCAGACACATGGCTATATCATTAGATGATATACTGGATAGACCCGCTGTGAGGCTATGACTTAGTGTCATGAGTTATCCTCACAAGTGATAGGAGATGCATTGATCCCTTGAATTGAGGTCATTGATCATTCTATATGGTTACGGATTTGCTTTGATACAACCTAACACCTCGCCGTAGTTGGGAGGTCATAACGGTTGTCATTGAGCATCTCACGACACATATGAGAAGGTCAATGGACAGAAATAGGATTTGCCCCTTCCTTAGGGAAGTATGATATCCATGGAGCTCCTCTATGGTTCTATGACTGAGAGTGTATGGCCATACCCAAGTGAGAACCTGTTTTAGTCATAGCCATGTGATTGGATGAAAACAAGTGGTGACACACTTGTCCAATCGATATCAGTTCGGCAAAGAGACTGTAATGCATCTGTACCTAGTTGTGATGATGGGGATGTCGATGTCGATATCCATTCCAATGACCTGGGTAGCAGCGATGCACTGCTAGGTGCCACTCACTGCTTATGGTGACCTTTGGTCAGCACTGCCAGCGTCAGAGGAACCTACAGGGTCGCACACCTTAATACTTGAGTTCTCGTATTGATCGGGAAGCCTTATGATCGAGTTATTGGATAACTCGGATCTAATTGGGAGATTTCATCAGCGCCAATGGGCCTGATGAGATGGAAGAATGTTATTGGAGCCAAACTTCATTTTTGGCAGGTTGACCCGTATTTGACCATGGTTGGTCACATTTGGATTAGGGTTGCATTGGATTGGATCCAAATGCTTAATCAACCCATGTGATGAAGTTTGGGCTAGCTCATTATCCAATGAGGCCCAATGACAAGTTGTCATGAAGAGGAAATAGGCTAAAAGGGTATAATGGAGAGAAACCCAACCCCATTGGCGCCTAAGGGGCATAATGGGGTTTGGGTGGCAAAAATTGCTTCATTAAGAAGTAATATGCGCCTAGCCCTCTCCCATTGATGGTATGAATGCCTTTAAGGCATGTCTTGGGCTGATATGGTGCTTAGGCAATTATGGATAGGTTGAATGAGATTTATGGTAAAGTCTTGGAGACTTTCCTTGCATCAAACTTCCTCATCCTAGCCCTACACTTGTCATGATCCTAGCCCTTGCCCTAACCGCCTCTTGCCCTATATATGCAACCCTAGCCGCCCCCTCTTTACATGATTCATCCTTGGAGGCGTGAACACATCAAGAGGGGCGAGAGCAAGGAACAAAGGTGGCGCAACCTCTTCCTCTTCCATCAAGTGGCCGCAAGTCTTCTTCCTTTCTTCTTCTTCGCGCAAGTGAAGAAAGCTCTTGACGGTTTCCTCTCCTCTTCATCCTCTTTGGCGCATCCCTCCTTGGTGGTGGCGCAAGGTGATTGGAGCATCTTCCTAAGGCTTGGATTTTCTTCCCGAGACTAGCACTGGGCGTGGAAGAAGAGGACTCGAGGCATCTGTGTGTGTGAGACTGCAGAGGGCACACGCTTGGGCGCCTATCACGACATCGACCTCATCTTGCTCTAAGGTATTTCCTAACTCATCGTGTTGACTCTCTTGCTTGCGATCTTCACTGGGTTTTTGGAACCGGCCTGTTTCGGGGACATTCTTCCGCTGTGCAATGTATGAATGTATGCTTATAACTCTAAAAAATTGTAAAATGTCCCCGGGGTTTCCCAACATAAGGATCAGCTCAAAGCTTCACTCAAAGTTCAACTCAAGCTCCACTCAACAAGTTCAGCCCAAGAAGTAAAGAAGGCTTCAAACTCCAAGTTTAACTCAAAGCCTTGATGAGCTCACTTGCCAACCCAACTTCCTCATTTGTGGATGCCTCATGATAGGAGAAATCAGCCAACACAGTGATGCAGGAGAACCCTCCATGGCAGCTCCAAAACTAGAGAAACATGGCCATTCTGTGGACTTCCCTCCAGACAAGGTTCCACCTCCCTTAAAAAGTTCAGAGGGGCCCGACACAACCATGATAAGGCGGTCCCAATGTTTAAGTCAACCACCAAATCGATTCATGGGTGCCATCAGTCCATTATCAGCCCACACGGAGGTAGTGCGGCCCATGTGCTTGGCACCCCAGCCACCTGAAGACCCGGTCAACGATCGCTACCGCAACCAACTGACCAACATGGCCCAAGAACAAGCTAGCACAGTGATGAATCAGCCCACCATCAGCAAATTCTGTTGTTTCATCGCCGCGTGCTCTGAGATGGTTTGATAGCCCAGTCGTAGCCTAGAAGGCCCAATTGCAGCCTAGAAGGCCCAGCCCATTCACTAGCTTCAGATTCCCTCATCTACTTTAGTTGGTAGTAGTTAGTATGAGTTAGTTAGTGCTCGCATCTGTTGGGGGGTCCCCTTCAAGGGGGAGCGCAAGGGGGTGAAACCCTAAAGGGGCACATATCAAGATTTTCATAGCGGAAGCTAGGGTTTCCCAAGGATCATTTGAAGAATCATATGATCAACTTGTCGAAAACTTGCAAGTATGAATGAAAAATCATACCATAGCCATTGTGTGAGTGGTGTCTTGGAATCAAGAGAACAAAAGAGGTCTCCTCCTTGTCGTCACACACAAGATGATCAACGGCTACTCTTTGAGATCCTTGTGCTAGCAAGTTTCTTCAAAGGTTGTCGTATGCAAGGGATGAGATGATTCTCTTTGGCCGAGAGCTCCTTGTCCGAAACCTCTCCTTCTCGTCAATCACCTCCAAGCGAAAATGCAAGGCGTTGAAGTGAAGTGAGCAACGTTACCACATGGAAGCGTTTTGTTTTCAACATTGAAAACCGCCTTCCAAAATAGGTAAGTCTCAATGGCTCATGCGTTCACATAGTGAACGTTCGAAACTTCCTTTCATTGAACCTCTCATTGAACCAAGCGTTCACATAGTGAACCGGTTCAATTAGATTTGGTTCAAAACCCAAATTGAGCCAAGCCACTTGGTCTAGACCATATCAAACCCTAAGGTTCCAGATCTAACCGTTCACCTCCTGATGCTCTTGATCTCACCGATCTAGCATCCACTCTCTCGATCGAAGCTTACCGATCTCAAGCCCAAATCAATCAAACATGATCAGACCAGATCTCACTCACAATCAGAGATTAAATCCCTTTAAACTGAACCCAAAGAATTCAGTCCACACGATCTGACTTAAGTAAGCCATATCATCAAATTGTGCGACCCTAAGGGTTTCCTTTAAATGTCGGTAACGATAACTTTCGTTATCACGATCAGTGAGGGGTATCTAGCAACACATCACTGTCTCCCGATATAAAGGAAAGAGTCTTCCAAGACTACACCCAAACCACAGCACAAGTGTGAATCCATTCACAAGGCATACATATTTCCTTTGCCACTGGATGTTCTTATTGGACAAGCGTGTCAAGCCTGTAACTCCAATATGATGAGCATGATTAGATCAGATGATCATAGTCACCTGGGTATGGCCATACACTTTCTCAATCATCTCATTTAGGGGGGGCCCCTTTAGAACATCTCACTCCATAAACAAGGAGATGGCAATCCTATATCTATCACTAGTGTCCTAACCTGACTCATGATCATTATCCAAGATAGTCTATAACCATTATGTTTCAAATGATATTGAACCACCTCAAAACAATGACAATCATCATTTAGAAACACAAGTGATCTCAAGTCAGAGGACATGTGCCACTTGTTGCAAACAAGGATTATTCACATTGTGACAAGCAATTGAATATCCTAGTAGGGTCTGTCCAGTACATCCAATGTACCCATGAGTCTACATCTTATTCCATGCTCGAAGCATCCTACAAGATTAGAACACATATTAGTCTCAATCATATCAAGGCTGTCTCATGTTCACCAAGATATATCGACTAAGGACATATAGCATGTCAGCCAAGCTGAACAGCATTGAGACATTATTCAGAAGCACACTTATTGCAGCAGACAATGTAACAAACTGAATAACAACCATTGCCTTTATAAACTTAGAGTTTATACATGATACTGATAGAGTCCCAAGGCCTCAAACATTAGCCTTAAGGGCATACCCCAACAATCTCCCACTTGTACTTAATCTAATGGTTGAGAAATCTCAAACCCATATTATTACAGTGCTTCTCATGCTTCTGCTGCGCCAGAGGCTTGGTAAGCGGGTCAGCCAGATTGTCATCTGTATGAACCTTGCAGATTTTGATCTCGCCTTGATCAATGATCTCCCTGATCAAGTGAAACTGTCTCTGTATGTGCTTGGACTTCTGGTGCGACCGTGGTTCCTTTGCTTGTGCGATTGCTCCAGTGTTATCACAGAAGATAACCAAAGGATCTGCACTCGAAGGAACAACACCAAGTTCCTGAACGAACTTGCGAATCCACACTGCCTCCTTGGATGCTTCCGAGGCTACAACATACTCGGCTTCTATTGTGGAATCAGCAACGATAGACTGTTTGAAACTTTTCCACACCACTGCTCCTCCATTCAAGCTAAAAACATAGCCTGATTGCGATCGGAAATCATCCTGGTCCGATTGGAACGAAGCGTCAGTATATCCTTCAATACTGAGTTCTTCCTGACCTCCATATATCAAGAACATATCTTTGGTCCTCCGAAGATATTTCAAAATGTTCTTGACTGCAATCCAGTGCGCCTAACCTGGATTACTTTGGAATCGACTGGTCACGCTTAACCCGTAAGCGACGTCTGGGCGAGTACACAACATCGCATACATAATGGATCCAATAGCCGAAGCATAAGGCGTATTGTCCATTTCATCTTTCTCAGTCTGTGTTTGTGGACACTGACTCTTTAAAAGATTCAGACCATGTCTGACTGGAAGATATCCTCTTTTAGAATTCTCTAAATGGAATCTCTCCAGGACTTTATCGATGTAAGTACTCTGGCACAGCCCGAGAAGCCTCTTAGATCTATCCCTGTAGATCTTCACACCTAATACATAGGCTGCTTCTCCTAGATCTTTCATCTGGAAACATTTTCTTAACCATGCTTTAACAGCATGCAGTTCAGGAATATCGTTTCCAATGATTAAGATATCATCGACGTAGAGGACTAGGAAAGTAATCACGCTCCCACTAAACCTCTTATATACACACGGGTCATCTTCATTCTTGATGAAACCAAATTCACAGATTGATTCATCAAAACGAATATTCCAGCTTCTTGATGCTTGTTTAAGTCCATAAATGGACTTCTTTAACTTGCATATTTTATGACGATCTGATGGATTGGTGAAACCTTCAGGTTGTGTCATATACACATCCTCATCCAGTTTTCCATTAAGGAAAGCAGTCTTCACATCCATTTGCCAGATCTCATAATCGTAATATGCTGCTATCGCAAGAATAATCCGAATAGACTTGAACATGGCTACAGGAGAGAAAGTTTCATCATAATCTATCCCGTAGATTTGTTTGAAACCTTTCGCAACTAGCCTGCCTTTATAGGTAACCACGTTACCATCCATGTCAATCTTCTTCTTGAAGATCCATTTACAGCCTATAGGGATTACTCCCGGAGGCGGATCAACCAAATCCCAGACTTGGTTATCTGACATGGAGTCCATCTCGGCTCGCATAGCTTCAAGCCATCTAGCTGACTCCGGTCCACTGACCGCATCCGCATAAGTAAGGGGTTCATCATGATCAATGATGTAGACTCCGTCATAGCGCTCAGGCTGTCGACGGATCCTTCCCGATCTACGCGGTTCCCGTGATATCTGAGCCTCAGGTTGTTCAATAACCTGTTCTACTGGCTCAGGCTCATCCAACTGTGCTTGACTACTTTGTCCTTCCTGTGGATTCTCATCCAACTTTATTTCTCTCCCACTGGCTTCTTGCAGAAGAAACTCCTTCTCAAGAAAAATGGCCGTCCGAGCAACAAATACCTTGTTCTCTTTGGGATCGTAGAAATAATAACCCTTAGTTTCCTTAGGGTAACCGACAAAGATGCATTTATCAGATCTGCTCTCCAGTTTCCCAGAGGCGAGCTTTTTGACATAAGCCTCGCAACCCCAGATCTTGATAAATGTCAAGCTCGGCTGTTTCCCATACCATAACTCATATGGAGTCTTTGAAACTGCCTTGGATGGCACTCGGTTTAGTACCTTTGCAGCTGTTTCCAGTGCAAATCCCCAAAAGGAGTAAGGTAGAGTAGCCTGACTCATCATCGAACGAACCATATCCAGTAAGGTTCTATTTCTCCTCTCGGACACACCATTCCATTGCGGTGTTCCTGGCGGAGTGAGCTGTGAGATAATCCCACACTCCTTCAGATAGTCAGTAAACTCTCGACTTAGGTATTCTCCACCTCGATCAGAATGAAGTGCCTTGATATTTCGGCCTAGCTGATTCTGTACTTCATTCTTGAACTCTTTGAACTTGTCAAAAGATTCATTCTTATGTCTCATTAGATAGACATACCCATATCTACTGAAATCATCAGTAAAGGTAATGAAGTATGAATAGCCACCTCTGGCATGTTTACTAAATGGCCCACACACATCACTGTGTATAAGGTCAAGTAAACCTGAAGCCCTTTGACCTTTGTGAGGAAAAGGAGCCTTCGTCATTTTACCCATTAAACAAGCTTTGCATGTATCAATCTCCTCACAGGAGAATGATCCCAGCAGTCCATGGTCATGCAACCGCTTAATGCGCTTCTTGTTAATATGGCCTAAACGACTATGCCATAACAAGGTGTTGTCATCAGCATACTTGGCTTTCTTATTATCAATCTTTTGTATAGAACATTCCATGTCCAACATGAATAACCCATTGTTAATTGACTCAGTAGCATAAACAATATTATCAAGAGAAAGATAACACTTTGAAGTCTTGCATTCAAAGGAAAACCCTTTCCTGACAAGAGCAGGAATAGAGATAATATTCTTGGTAATGCTAGGTACAAAATAACAATTGTTTAGTTCTAATACAAGTCCAGATGGTAATGAGATGTGATATTCCCCTACAGCAACAGCAGCAACCCGTGCCCCGTTTCCAACTCGTAGGTCCACCTCATGCTGTCCCACCTGTCTTCTTCTCTTGAGTTCCTGTACATTTGAACAAATGTGAACTCCACATGCAGTGTCCAACACCCATGAAATAGAAGAAGAAGATATCATGACTTCAGTCACAAAAATACCTGAGCCAGAAGCGATGCTTCCCTTCTTGTCTCCTTGGAGCGCTTTACAGTCCTTTTTCCAGTGACCCAGCTGGCCACAATGGAAACATCTGTATTCCTTCGACCGCTTAACCTTTTGTTTCAGAGCCTTGTTGTAGTTCTTGACAGGGGCTTTGCCCTTCTTCCCCTTCTTCTTGTTCCTGGAAGGGAACATCAAGACAGAGGTTGAAGGCTTTCCCTTTAGAGTTTCCTCTGTAGTCAAGAGCATATTCAGCAACTCTGCCGGAGTGCAGTCGATCTTGTTCATATTAAAATTAATAATGAACGGATCGAAAGAGGCCGGGAGGGACTGCAGAATAATGTCTACAGCAAGCTCCTGATTGATGGTATGCCCCAGTTTCTCTAGAGCCTCCTTGTGCCCAATCATCTTGAGCACATGAGCTCCCACTGGACTCCCTTCAGCCAGTTTGCTCTGAAAGAAAAGCTTGGTCAAATTATAGCGCTCAGTCCTCGCCTGTGCAGCATATAGCATCTTGAGGTTTGCTATAATTTCTATAGCAGACATATCCTCATGCTGACGCTGCAGCTGTGGCGTCATAGACGCTAGCATCAGGCAAGCGACATCAATGCTATCATTGACATGCTTTTCATAGGCATCCCGAACCGCCCTTGCGGCGTTCGGAGCGGGTTGAGGCGGTATAGCCGTCTCGAGGACATACAGTTTCCTCTCAGCCTTAAGAACAATCTTAAGGTGTCCGTACCAGTCTGAGAAGTTTGGCCCAGCAAACTTCTCCCTTTCCAGTAGGGATCGCACATTGAAGCTCATGGTGTTCGTTGCTGCAGGAATCTACAACAATGCAAGAACAGCAAGGTCAGTATCAATGTTTAGAATCAATCCAGGACTTAAGAATGATTCTTTTCTCACTATTTTATCTGACTGAAAAATCCATAAAAACAGTCCGAAAAAGTAACACTCTTTTAGTGAGATGGGATCCAGATTTCATACTTGGTCTCCGCGTCCCGCTCAGGCGAGATAAGATGCACAGAGAGTACAAGCACTAATTTCTGGTAGGCAGTCCCTGCCAATCGCCAACCCATGCGATTCCCCTTCATCTGGGCAATCCAGCAGACTGTGCCAACTGAGTTGGTACAACACAGTCTCTGATCCCACAGATGGCTGCCTCCATATTGTAACGCCCCTCGATACTTAACCCCGAATTTCACGCGGAAATCATACGAGGAACGTCACGAGAAGATTAAACTAAAAAAAAAACTGAAGCCAAGATCATACTACGAACAAAGCTAGGGAATAAAAGATCTGAAAAACTTATACAAAAATCCGGCAGCATGTATACGTACATACTAGGTTCGGGAAAATTCCCATACAGGCACATGCTTTACTGATTCATAACAACAAGTAATTTCAACTTATCAAATACTGAACATAATCGAATCAGATCACAACTCCGTACTATACTTATACGGAGACAAAATCACACATCACAGAACAGACTGAACATAAAATCCTATCAAAACGCTGACAAGATACCACAACCGAAATCTTGTAACAAAATGGGCCTAAGCCCTCACATGTAACCAAAATACAGCATTCATCATCCAAAACAGAATACTACTAATACAGGCACGCAGGCCCCAGATAACAAAATCAAGATACAAGTGTTCAAATACCAAAATTGTTTACAAGGTCCATATCACAAAACCCAAAGCTTCATCAAGCTACTCAGTATATCTCAAAGGTGCATAACGCCGTATCAATCACTGTCTCTCACCTGTAGATTTTAGAGGGGGTGAGCTAACAGCTCCGCAAGTGAGAACCTTATGAAGCCCCTCCATTAATACATTCAAAAATAGCATGCAAGGTTTTTCAAAACATTTACCAAATGCGATTATCAAATATCAAATCAAATACAGATAAGAATACAAACTTACAAAATAATCCACATGGCGAAATCCAATCATAATACAACAAAACCAAAATAGAGACTTACACATCATATGGAAAAACAGAACACATACGTAGATGCACGTCCCATCCTAACATATCCAAATCCAGAACAGAACGAAATGACCACAAAGGTCCGACCCTTCCCTCGTCAGGGCTCGGAGAATGCACGCATGCCAAACAGTAGGGGAGAAATCAGGAGGTGGCCCCCGTCTAGCTAAGACGTGGCACGCTGATCTCCATCTACCCACTCAGACAATGTGGTAAATCAAGAGGTGGCCCCCGCCAAGTCACGGCGTGGCACTTTGTTTCCCCACATTGGTCACACAGCAGTCAGAGAGTTCAAGAGGTGGCCCTCGCTTACCAGTAGCGTGGCACTTTGTCTCTCTTATGCTAAACTAATCACATCTGTGAAGGAAGATCAAGTGGTGGCCCCCGCCTGACCAAGGCGTGGCACTTTGCCCCACTTCACAGTATCTCCAGGGTCACACATAATGGACATGACTTACACCACACACATATAGCAAAAGACTAATACCCGGATATCTAACTTATCGAACTCACCACTCGCAATTAATTACACAGCATAAATGTTTTAGACAGGGTAGTCCTTAAGTTTCATGCAATCAGGTTAGGAAGATACCATGCTAAGTTCTCAACAAATGTTCCCATGCAGGTATAATGTGTTAATCCTAGATTTCATGCAATTAGATTGTAACATCTACATTCTAGGTTATCAAACAGAATTTCCACTCAAGCAGATTAATTACAAGCATTGCACACATTACCATCACTTAATTTCAAGAGAACGATTACACATATCACTATGCATAGGAAATTCCTAAAATTAGGCAAAAATCATATTTAAGTACCATATAAACTCAATTACATGAATAACAGCTTTGCCCCAAAAGTTAACTGAACATTGACCAAAATACCCCTAGGGTAAATTTCGGCCAGCATGAATTAAGGCTCCAAAAATAGTATAAAATTCATGACAAATTCCCTTATACTTCTAATTTCATGAATCCTAAGTTTTCCCCAAAAGTTAGCATGAAATTTCATCAATTTAGGGCATGGGCGCATGTCATACTCTAGGGTTTTTCATGAATACATTATACAATCAAATTGAAGATCAAGACCATGATAACTCATCCTTCTAAGACATCTAATCAAGTAAAGAACGAAAAACCCTATGATTAGAGCCCCTAAATCTGATTTTCGAAACTTCAAATAGGCATTCACGGTTTCATGGTAAGGGGAGATTAAACCCACTCGTTTTTCCATCACAAAGCAAGAACAAACATGGTATATACTCGGAATACAGGTAACATAAGACTTCCACTCGCCTTGGGGACGATTTGCAAGCAAACCGTGAGCAAGAGAGTCGTCGGAAGCCTCCACACGCCGCCGCCGTCCACCACACCGGAAGGCCAAGCGCCGCCGCCGGAAAGCTCGCCGGAAGAGGAGCTGGACGAAGGGGAAGGCGCGGCTGCAGTCGTCCACGAGAGGGGGAGGAAGAAACGCAAGGGCGGCTAGGGTTGGGCTGAATTTCGAAAGCACTTAAGTGAGATCTTGTTTTAATCTGCATACTCACATAATGAGTAGGCGCCCACATACATAACACAAAGACTGGGCTGGAACTCTGGTAGTCAGGACAACATACACAGGAAAGGTCTCAAGTTCAAGACTCCTCCGCAGCAACTTATTTTTGCCCTACAGGAGAATAATTTTTCCCCTTAGCCAAAAATCCCACCAACAAGGTTAATAAATGCCTGATTATAGATAGTCAAAATGAGTCACATACCGAGGTTTAATACATCAAAATTCTCGGGTCTTACATCCTCTCCTCCTTAAAAGGCTTTAGTCCTCTAAAGCAAATCGGGAGCAGGTTCAAACAAATGTGGGTAATCCTTTCTCATATCGGTTTCCAACTCCCAAGTAGCTTCTTCCACGGACTGATTTCCCCAAATAACTTTCACTAGAGGTATCACCTTGCTTCGAAGGACTCTCTCTTTTCTATCCACAATCTTAAGTGGCCTTTCAACATAAGTCAGATTTCCATCAATTTGCAAAGGTGTTGAATCCAAGATATGTGACGGGTCATGACAATACTTCCTAAGCACGGATACGTGAAACACACTGTGCAGATGCTCCAAGGATGGCGGTAAGGCTAATCGGTAAGCAACAGGTCCAACCCTCTCGATGATATCAAACGGACCCACATATCTAGGGCTTAATTTCCCTTTCTTTCCGAATCGCATCACACCTTTTGTCGGAGAAACCTTAACAAATACATGTTCTCCCACCATGAATTCCAGAGGTCTCCTTCTCACATCAGCGTAGCTTTTCTGCCTATCCTGTGCAGCCTTTAGCTTTTCTTGAATAATCTTTACCTTATCTGTGGCTTCCTGCACAGCATCAGACTGGAGCAAGGTCCTATCACCTACCTCCTCCCAACTCAGGGGAGTTCTGCATCTTCTTCCGTACAATGCCTCGTACGGGGCCATCTGGATACTAGAGTGGTAACTATTGTTGTAGGTAAACTCAATCAGGGCTAAGTCTCTATCCCACTCACCATGCCAATCAATGATGTAAGATCTCAGCAAGTCCTCCAATGTCTGTATGGTCCTCTCAGTCTGCCCATCAGACTGCGGGTGATATGCAGTGCTAAAACTGAGCTTGGTGCCCAAATCTTCCTGAAGCTTCTTCCAAAACCGAGATAAGAACCTGGAATCGCGGTCAGATACAATATCCATCGGAACACCATGCAATCTCACAATCTCGTCAATGTACAACCTGGCAAGCCTCTCCAAAGGATAAGTCATCTTGATAGGCAAAAAGTGGGCGGACTTAGTAAGTCTGTCCACGATAACCCAAATAGCATCGTGCCCTTTTCTGGTCCGAGGTAATCCACAGACAAAGTCCATGCTGATATTTTCCCATTTCCACAGAGGAATCTGAAGTGGTTGGAGGGATCCACCCGGTCTCTGATGCTCGGCTTTAACCGTCTGGCATGTCAAACATCTAGCCACATACTGCGCCACATCATTCTTCATCCCTTGCCACCAGAAACTTTTCTTCAGGTCCTGATACATTCTGGTACTACCAGGGTGAATAGAATACTTAGAACTGTGGCCTTCAGCTAAAATCTCCTGTCTCAACTTAGGGTCCTCAGGGACACAGACCCTTCCATGGAACCTAAGCAAACCATCTGTGGATAGGCTGAAATCCTCAATCAATCCCATCTCCAGTTTTTCTTTCCATTTCAAAATTTCAGGATCAACCAACTGTGCTTTGCTCAACTTTTGCAAAATATCAGACTCAACTCTAAGTGCAGCAACAAAACACTTATTACCACGAGGTGTCACATCCAATCGAAGTCTACTGAACTCATCAAGCAAGCGCCACTCCTGTACAAGAAGTGCAGCCATAGAGGTCACAGGCCGCCTGCTCAATGCGTCTGCAACCACATTTGCCTTACCCTCCTGATAGTGAATAGTAAAATCATAATCTTTGATCAGTTCCATCCACCGCCGCTGCCGCATGTTGAGTTCTTTCTGGGTAAATATGTATTTGAGGCTCTGATGGTCGGTGTACAAATCAAAAGTCTGACCCAGCAGATAATGACGCCAAATCTTCAATGCAAACACCACTGCAGCCAACTCCAAGTCATGGGTAGGGTAGTTGGACTCGTATTCCTTTAACTGCCTGGAAGCATAGGCAACCACCTTACCATGCTGCATGAGTACACAGCCCAAACCTTTGCCAGAGGCGTCCGTGTACACAGTGAAACCTTCGCCGCCACTAGGTATAGTGAGAATCGGTGCACTAGTCAAACGCTTCTTCAGCTCGAGGAAACTTTCCTCGCACTTGACATCCCAGATAAAATCAGCATTCTTCCTGGTCAACTTTGTTAAAGGGCCCGCCAGCTTGGAAAACCCTTCAACAAATCTGCGGTAGTAACCTGCTAAGCCCAAGAAACTTTGAATCTCAAATGTATTTGTTGGTCTTCCCCAGCTAATAATAGCCTCTACCTTAGCTGGATCCACAGACACACCCTGTCCAGATATCACATGTCCCAAAAAGTTAATCTTCTCCAACCAGAACTCGCATTTACTGGCCTTGGCATACAACCTTTTACTTCTCAGCACTTCCATCACCCTGCGTAAGTCCTGTGCGTGATCTTGAGCACTCCGCGAGTAAACCAAAATGTCATCGATAAATACAACCACGCATTTATCCAGGAGATGGTGAAACATCCTATTCATAAGATCCATAAAGACAGCAGGGGCATTCGTTAGTCCAAAAGGCATAACTAAAAATTCATAATGCCCATACCTTGTCCTGAATGCTGTCTTAACTACATCCTCCTCTCTGACCTTCAGCTGATAATACCCAGACCTTAAGTCAATCTTGGAGAAGACAGTAGCGCCCTGTAACTGATCGAAGAGATCATCAATACGGGGCAGAGGGTACTTGTTCTTAATTGTTACCTGGTTCAGCTGACGGTAATCGATGCACATTCTCAGTGATCCGTCCTTCTTCTTTCCAAACAACACAGGCGCTCCCCAAGGAGACGCGCTAGGCCTGATGTACCCTTTTTCTAGCAATTCTTCCAGCTGTTTCTTCAACTCAGCCAATTCAGAGGTGGCCATGCGGTACGGGGCTTTAGAGATTGGGGCAGTGCCAGGTATCAAGTCAATACTGAATTCCACTTCCCGGTCAGGTGGTAAACCAGATAACTCATCAGAAAATACATCTGAGAATTCATTCACCACCGGTATATAAGCCAAATCAGATACAGGTTCATCCTGAACCTTTACATGTGCCAAGTAGCCTTTACAGCCGCCAGCCAATAACCTTTGAGCATGTAGGAAAGAGATCACATGTAACCCCTGATCTGCAATCAAACCTTTGATATGCAATTGATGACCATCACTCAAATTCAGAGTCACCAACTTTTCAAAACAATCTAGGGTGGCATGGTAAGAGGACAACCAGTCCATCCCTAATATCACATCATAGTCAAGCATGTCAAGCAATATCAAATCAACAAACAAGTCATATTCCTCTACCCTAAGCATGCAATCAGGATAAAGCACATCTGTTACCAGGGAATCACCCATAGGGGTGCAGACAGATATAGCACAATCAAGAGTCTCAGGTGCCACAGGCAAATAACGAACAAAATGAACTGATACGAAAGAGAGATTGGCACCAGGATCAAATAAAACACGTGCTAACTGATCGAAAACAAAAAGAGTACCTTCCACAACTGACTTGGAAGCCCTGGCGTCCTTCTCAGCAATAGCATATACTCGAGTCTGCACTGTGGGCTTATCAGTACCCTGAGATGAAGACTTCAGCTGTGGGCAGTCTTTGATACGGTGTCCGGCCTTACCACACCTGAAACAAGCCCCTGACTTCTTATAGCAGTCCTTGATCTCGTGACCACTGCTTCCACAATGATAGCACTTTCTGCCTTCCACGGTATCACCTCGGGCAGATTTAAAATTCTTCTGATAGGGATGATGCCTACCTTTCTTATCCTTGTGCTTATATTGTTTCTTTTCATGACTCTGGGGAACTGGAGCAGCAGTCTCCACAACAGGGGTTGGGGCAATCACCACTGCCTGCTCAGAAATTGACCTCTCCACTGTGAGAGCCCTCTCTAAAACCTCAGCATAGGTCTCTAGATGCAGTGCCACAATCCGATCTCTGATATCTTTTCTCAAACCCCTCTGAAACTTTCTGGCCCTTAGTTCCTCAGTGCTGACCAAATGGGGAGCATACTTGGACAACTGGGTGAACATAATATCATATTGAGCCACAGAAAGGTCACCCTGCACCAGGTGGATAAACTCCACCTCCTTCTCTTCATTCATGCTAGGTGGAAAGTACTTGTCATTAAATTTTCTCATGAAGTAAACCCAGTCTACAGTATCCCCTTTTTCAGTTGCTAGCCTCTTAACTCCTTTCCACCACATCTCAGCATTCCCCTTCAGCATATATACTGACAGGCACAGTTTATCCTCTTCGCTACATCGCATCACCGCAAAAATCTTATCTAAGTCAGCAAGCCAGTCCTCAGCTGCTCTAGGCCCTGGGCTCCCATAAAAAGCTGGAGGGTTCATACGCTGAAATTCCTTCACCAGTTGAGCATACCTCTTATGCACATTCTCCTGAGAACTCCCCACATTCTCCTTCTCAGCCGGCTGTGACTGGGAATGAGACTGTGACTGCATCTGCTGCTGCATCTGCTGGTGAAATTCTTGTTGCTGATCGCGGTTCTGCTGCAGGAGTTGCTGCTGAAACTCCTGATGCTGCTCACGCTGTTCCCTCATCATCTGTTGCTGTTCTTGCATAGCCTGAGCCTGCTGCTGAATGAGGGCACCCTGTTGTTGAATCATACTACTCATAGACTCTAAAGCCCTCATAAAGCCAGCCATCTGATCATCAGCATTACCCTTGGGTCGTACCATTCTTACCTAGCAAAAACACCTTGCAAGTCAAGACAAACAATAATTTCCTTATCTTACTAACAACCAATTCCTTACTTGGTTTATTTCTATGCAATACACAAACAATGTTTTACTACCCAGATCTAATATTCGCTAGAAACTCGCTCTGATACCATATGTAACGCCCCTCGATACTTAACCCCGAATTTCACGCGGAAATCATACGAGGAACGTCACGAGAAGATTAAACTAAAAAAAAAACTGAAGCCAAGATCATACTACGAACAAAGCTAGGGAATAAAAGATCTGAAAAACTTATACAAAAATCCGGCAGCATGTATACGTACATACTAGGTTCGGGAAAATTCCCATACAGGCACATGCTTTACTGATTCATAACAACAAGTAATTTCAACTTATCAAATACTGAACATAATCGAATCAGATCACAACTCCGTACTATACTTATACGGAGACAAAATCACACATCACAGAACAGACTGAACATAAAATCCTATCAAAACGCTGACAAGATACCACAACCGAAATCTTGTAACAAAATGGGCCTAAGCCCTCACATGTAACCAAAATACAGCATTCATCATCCAAAACAGAATACTACTAATACAGGCACGCAGGCCCCAGATAACAAAATCAAGATACAAGTGTTCAAATACCAAAATTGTTTACAAGGTCCATATCACAAAACCCAAAGCTTCATCAAGCTACTCAGTATATCTCAAAGGTGCATAACGCCGTATCAATCACTGTCTCTCACCTGTAGATTTTAGAGGGGGTGAGCTAACAGCTCCGCAAGTGAGAACCTTATGAAGCCCCACCATTAATACATTCAAAAATAGCATGCAAGGTTTTTCAAAACATTTACCAAATGCGATTATCAAATATCAAATCAAATACAGATAAGAATACAAACTTACAAAATAATCCACATGGCGAAATCCAATCATAATACAACAAAACCAAAATAGAGACTTACACATCATATGGCAAAACAGAACACATACGTAGATGCACGTCACATCCTAACATATCCAAATCCAGAACAGAACGAAATGACCACAAAGGTCCGACCCTTCCCTCGTCAGGGCTCGGAGAATGCACGCATGCCAAACAGTAGGGGAGAAATCAGGAGGTGGCCCCCGTCTAGCTAAGACGTGGCACGCTGATCTCCATCTACCCACTCAGACAATGTGGTAAATCAAGAGGTGGCCCCCGCCAAGTCACGGCGTGGCACTTTGTTTCCCCACATTGGTCACACAGCAGTCAGAGAGTTCAAGAGGTGGCCCTCGCTTACCAGTAGCGTGGCACTTTGTCTCTCTTATGCTAAACTAATCACATCTGTGAAGGAAGATCAAGTGGTGGCCCCCGCCTGACCAAGGCGTGGCACTTTGCCCCACTTCACAGTATCTCCAGGGTCACACATAATGGACATGACTTACACCACACACATATAGCAAAAGACTAATACCCGGATATCTAACTTATCGAACTCACCACTCGCAATTAATTACACAGCATAAATGTTTTAGACAGGGTAGTCCTTAAGTTTCATGCAATCAGGTTAGGAAGATACCATGCTAAGTTCTCAACAAATGTTCCCATGCAGGTATAATGTGTTAATCCTAGATTTCATGCAATTAGATTGTAACATCTACATTCTAGGTTATCAAACAGAATTTCCACTCAAGCAGATTAATTACAAGCATTGCACACATTACCATCACTTAATTTCAAGAGAACGATTACACATATCACTATGCATAGGAAATTCCTAAAATTAGGCAAAAATCATATTTAAGTACCATATAAACTCAATTACATGAATAACAGCTTTGCCCCAAAAGTTAACTGAACATTGACCAAAATACCCCTAGGGTAAATTTCGGCCAGCATGAATTAAGGCTCCAAAAATAGTATAAAATTCATGACAAATTCCCTTATACTTCTAATTTCATGAATCCTAAGTTTTCCCCAAAAGTTAGCATGAAATTTCATCAATTTAGGGCATGGGCGCATGTCATACTCTAGGGTTTTTCATGAATACATTATACAATCAAATTGAAGATCAAGACCATGATAACTCATCCTTCTAAGACATCTAATCAAGTAAAGAACGAAAAACCCTATGATTAGAGCCCCTAAATCTGATTTTCGAAACTTCAAATAGGCATTCACGGTTTCATGGTAAGGGGAGATTAAACCCACTCGTTTTTCCATCACAAAGCAAGAACAAACATGGTATATACTCGGAATACAGGTAACATAAGACTTCCACTCGCCTTGGGGACGATTTGCAAGCAAACCGTGAGCAAGAGAGTCGTCGGAAGCCTCCACACGCCGCCGCCGTCCACCACACCGGAAGGCCAAGCGCCGCCGCCGGAAAGCTCGCCGGAAGAGGAGCTGGACGAAGGGGAAGGCGCGGCTGCAGTCGTCCACGAGAGGGGGAGGAAGAAACGCAAGGGCGGCTAGGGTTGGGCTGAATTTCGAAAGCACTTAAGTGAGATCTTGTTTTAATCTGCATACTCACATAATGAGTAGGCGCCCACATACATAACACAAAGACTGGGCTGGAACTCTGGTAGTCAGGACAACATACACAGGAAAGGTCTCAAGTTCAAGACTCCTCCACAGCAACTTATTTTTGCCCTACAGGAGAATAATTTTTCCCCTTAGCCAAAAATCCCACCAACAAGGTTAATAAATGCCTGATTATAGATAGTCAAAATGAGTCACATACCGAGGTTTAATACATCAAAATTCTCGGGTCTTACACATATAGCTAACATATGCTCAGTATGTTGCCTACATGGTCAAGCTGACCTGACCTACTCCCTGGACCACCACGTGCTATGCTGAGCAACGAGAAGCGATAAATCCCTTCTCTGTAACACGCAGGTGAAATCACACACCGTCTGAAGATAGATGGGCGTGCCCACTGAGTGGGTACAACACGGCCCCAACGATAGTCAGAACAGTGAGGTTTCGCGTCAGAAGGCTTACGCGCTTGATATTTAGCGTTGGATTTTAACGGTCTTTTATCTTCTTAACTATCATGGAAACCCTATGGTGATAGCAGAAGATTAAATCATGCAATTCTAATTATATAAACAATAAATAGAAAGCATGCTGATCTTATGTGGTAAAAGCCCATTAACCCTAAGTAAGACCTTAATTTAACTTAAGTCTTCACTTGAGCTCTCCATGGGTCTTTTGCATCTCATCTAGCCCAACCCAGGGCCCAAGCGCCCACTGCAGCTCAGGTGCGCCCACCAGGTAAATGCGCCTGACATAGGGTCGAACCCTAGACCTCCCACCTGGTCAAGCCTCTAGCTGCATGCGCCTCTGCCAAGTGTGCTCTGTGCTCTTGTCTGATTAAAAGTACATTTTAATCTATCTAGACAAGATTGACATGCAGGTCAATTACACAATAAATTAATTAAAATATGATGCGCAGATCACAAATAAAATAATTTACATTTTTTTAATCCAGGCACGCAGGCCCCAGCACAGCACACATTAACACGGGCAGCCCACATAAGATTAAATAAACAAGCATATGCTTACAATCAACATGTGATCCAATAAGAAAATAAAATTTTGAAAAACCCCATTGGCATCAATTTTATTTGTCTTATGTGCCCTACTACCTTACAACGGTCCATTAATAGGGATCCACTCATCATGTCTAGTCAGATCCACTGCCCTTGCATGCACTAAGTCCTAACTGACTTGAATCGACCAAATGGTCAACCATGCATGCGCCAAGGGCTGAACGTCCTCATGAGTTCTGGCAAGCGGGTGTGACCCCGGGCCTAACTCATGTGCGTTCACTTGTTGTCTCAACCAGACATCGCTACACGCCTGTCTGCAGTCGACCTATAGCCACCTCGTGCTAGCGCACAGGTGCCATCTGGTCGACCCATCTAGGCTGTCAGATGGTCTGATCAGACTGGTTGGATCCTACCTAGAGGATGACTTCAACCCCATCAACCCGTCTAAGGGTTTACAGTAGGCGCATCTTAGATCTAAGTTAGGCGCGCAAGTTAAGTGTTTAACAAACCGAAAACAATAACAAGTCCCAACATCATTATACATGCGCAACTATAAGATAAACATACATGTCATCTTGTCGCATGATGAAACTATTAGATCTAAGTATTTGCGCAAGCATGGATCAAACATGAAGATCAAACATAGCAATCATATTAACATGCAAATAACCTGCTCTGATACCAATTGAAAGGTCCCCTAATTCTAGGGGAGGGGCGAAACCCTAATATAAGGCGCATATAACAAATTTCGAGCGGAAGCAAGGGTTTCTTTTTCCATCTTTTGCATGCCATATGATCAACATATATAAATGCTTGTATAGATCGATAGAGATCAAAAAGGAGATCATACCAATGCCATCGATTGGATGGTGCCTTGGAAGCAAAGACGCAAACGCTCCTTCTCCAAAGGTGACGCACACAACAAACGAAGATGGCTTGCTCCTTTGAATCCTTTGTGCTAGCAAAGCGCTTCAAAGGGTCCTTGTCGCGTGAGGATGATGAGATCTCTCTTGCTTGGCCGAGTAACCTCCTTGGCGTGAAGACTCTATCTCTCTTCGAGAGAGGAGACGTCGAGAGGAGATCATAGGCGATGTGAGAAACATTCCATTTGAACGTTAAGACATGGCTTCTAAAAATAGAAAGCCTTAATGTCTCAAGCGGTTATGCGTTCACTTCAAAGTGAACCAAGCGCTTATCTCACTCCCTTTTGAACCATGCGCTCATACATGAGCCGGTTCAATTGAATTTTGGTCCAAGACCAAATTAAATCAGCCCAAGCGATTTGGTCTAGACCATAGTAAACCCTAAGGTTCCAGATCTAACCGTTCATCTCTGAATGTTCTTGATCTCACCGATCTAGCATCAAATCTCTCGATCGAAGCTTACCAATCTCAAGCCCTAATCAATCAAACATGATCAGACCAGATCTCACTTACAATCAGAGTCTAAATCCCTTTAAACTGAACCCAAATAATTTAGTCCACACGATCTGACTTAAGTAAGCCATATCATCAAATTGTGCGACCCTGAGGGTTTCCTTTAAATGTCGGTAACGATAACTTACGTTATCACGATCAGTGAGGGGTATCTAGCAACACATCACTGTCTCCCGATATAAAGGAAAGAGTCTTCCAAGACTACACCCAAACCACAGCACAAGTGTGAATCCACTTCACTAGGCATACATGTTTCCTTTGCCACTGGATGTTCTTATTGGACAAGCGTGTCAAGCTTGTAACTCCAATATGATGAGCATGATTAGATCAGATGAACATAGTCACCTGGGTATGGCCATACACTTTCTCAATCATCTCATCCAGGGGGGCCCCTTTAGAACATCACACTCCAATCAAGGAGACGGCAATCCTATATCTATCACTAGTGTCCTAACCTGACTCATGATCATTATCCAAGATAGTCTATAACCATTATGTTTCAAATGATATTGAACTACCTCAAAAATATGACAATCATCATTTAGAAACACAAGTGATCTCAAGTCAGAGGACATGTGCCACTTGTTGCAAACAAGGATTATTCACATTGTGACAAGCAATTGAATATCCTAGTAGGGTCTGTCCAGTACATCCAATGTACCCATGAGTCTACATCTTATTCCATGCTCGAAGCATCCTACAAGATTAGAACACATATTAGTCTCAATCATATCAAGGCTGTCTCATGTTCACCAAGATATATCGACTAAGGACATATAGCATGTCAGCCAAGCTGAACAGCATTGAGACATTATTCAGAAGCACAGTTATTGCAGCAGACAATGTAACAAACTGAATAACAACCATTGCCTTTATAAACTTAGAGTTTATACATGATATTGATAGAGTCCCAAGGCCTCAAACATTAGCCTTAAGGGCATACCCCAACACCAAGTCCACTTTCTAAGGTACATAGTGTCTGACCAGGGTCTCTCTATTGACCCCGCCAAGATTGATGTCATTCGGCATTGGCCTGAGCCTCACACTATTTCTGAGGTTCGCAATTTCTTAGGTCTTGCTGGGTACTACCGTCGATTCATCCTTGGGTTTAGCACCATCGCTACCCCCATTAACCCAACGTCTATCAAAAGATGACTTCGAGTGGACACCGGCCACTCAGCATGTCTTTGATGCTCTTAAGGACGCCCTTACTACAGCCACTATTCTACGACTTCCAGACTTTTCCAAAGTCTTTGATGTTGCATTTGATGCCTCCGGTACTGGGATCAGAGGAACTCTGAGCCAAGAAGGCCACTCGGTTGCCTTCTTTAGTGAAAATCTGAATGTCATTCGGCAGCGGTAGTCCACATACGACAAAGAATTCTATGCTTTGTCCAATCATTAAGGCAGTGGAGACACTATTTACTCCACCGCGAGTTTGTCCTGTATAGTGACCACCAGGCCTTATCCTTCTTGAGCGCCCAAAAGAAGTTGGGTGCCCGACATGCCAAGTGGGTGGAGTACTTGCAACAGTACTCTTTTGTGATAAATCACAAGGTAGGTAAGGAGAACGTTGTAACGGACGCCCTGAGCCGAGTAAGGATCCTTTTGTGTGTTATGCGTACCTGCATCAATACCTACGCCTATGTTAAGGATGAGTACCCTAGCTGCCTAGATTTTGGTTCCATCTATACTTGCCTAAGCGAGTTTGAGGATGTCGAGTCGTCTTACTGAAAAGCCCCGAAAACTAAGGGGGGTCCCCTTCAAGGGGGAGCGAAACCCTAATCAGGTGGCGCATAAACTTTTGGCAGCGGTATTAAGGGTTTCAAAAGGATCTTTCGCAAGTTTATATGATCAACTTAAGTAAGCTTGAATTCATACCATAGCCATTTGCGTTGGATGGCGATTTGGAAGAATAGAGAGCAATGTAGATCTCCTCCAAAAGGTTCACACACAAGATGAAGATCGCCAACTCCCTTGCGTTCCTTGTGCTAGCAAGTCTCCAAGGTCTTCCTTGTCGAATGGAAGGGAATGATGGTTGAAGACTCTCTCGGCCGAACTCTCTCCTATGTTCACCCTTTTTCTCTCGAGTGACTCGTCGATAGGAAGAGGCAAAGAGGAAAAACGATGAGGAGACGTTTTCATCAAACGTGGAGACGTTTTCATCAAACGTGGAGACGTTTTTCCATAATGAGAAAAACCGACATCCAAATAAGGAAAACCGATTACTCCATGCGTTCATGCGACTTCATGCGTTCATGCGATCTATGTGTTCACTCCATGTGAACCGATCGCTCCTCTTTGAACCAAGCCATGGTTCAATTGCATTTGGTTTAAAAACCAAATCAAAATTAACCCAAGCCATTAGTCCAGATCACATTAAACCCTAAGGTTGTAGATCTGACCGTCCATCACTTGATGCTCTTGATTTCACCAATCTGGCATCAACACTCTCGATCAAAGCTTACCGATCTCAAGCCCCAATCAATCAAACATGATCAGACCAGATCTCACTTACAATCAGAGTTTAAATCCCTTTAAACTGAATCAAAAACAATTCAGTCCACACGATCTAACATGAGTTAGCTATATCATCAAATTGTGAGACCCTGAGGGTTTCCTTTAATGTCAGTAATGATAACTTACGTTATCACGAACAGTGAGGGGTATCTAGCAACACATCACTGTCTCCCGATATAAAGGAAAGAGTCTTCCAAGACTACACCCAAACCATAGCACAAGTGTGAATCCAATTCACAAGGCATGCAATTTTCCTTTGCCACTGGATGTTCTTATTGGACAAGCGTGTCAAGCCTGTAGCTCCAATATGATGAGCATGATTAGATCAGATGATCACAGTCACCTGGGTATGGCCATACACTTTCTCAATCATCTCATTTAAGGGGGCCCCTTAGAACATCACACTCCAATTAAGGAGATGGCAATCCTATATCTATCACTCGTGTCCTAACCTGATTCAAGCTCACCATCCAAGATAGTCTATAATCATTATGTTTCAAATGATATTGAACTACCTCAAAACAATGACAATCATCATTTAGAAAACACAAGTGATCTCAAGTCAGAGGAAAAGTGCCACTTGTTATATTCAAGGATTATTCATATTGTGACAACCAATTGAATATCCTAGTAGGGTCTGTCCAGTACATCCAATGTACCCATGAGTCTACATCTTATTCCATGCTCGAAGCATCCTATAAGATTAGAACACATATTAGTCTTAACCACATCAAGGCTGTCTCATGTTCACCAAGATATATCGACTAAGGACTTTATAGCATGTCAGCCCAGCTGAACAGCTTTGAGACATTATTCAGAAGTACAATTATTGCAGCAGATAACGTAACAAACTGAATAACAACCATGCCTTTATAAACATAAGAATTTATTACATGATACTGATACAATCCCAAGGCCTCAAACATTAGCCTTAAGGGCATACCCCAACAATCTCCCACTTGCACTTAATCTAATGGTTGAGGAATCTCAAACCCATATTATTATAGTGCTTCTCATGCTTCTGCTGCGCCAGAGGCTTAGTAAGTGGGTCTGCCAGATTGTCATCTGTATGAACCTTGCAGACTTTGATCTCGCCTCGATCAATGATCTCCCTGATCAAATGAAACCGTCTCTGTATGTGCTTGGATTTCTGGTGCGACTGTGGTTCCTTTGCTTGTGCGATTGCTCCAGTGTTATCACAAAAGATAACCAAAGGATCTGCACTCGAAGGAACAACACCAAGTTCTCTCACGAACTTACGAATCCACACTGCCTCCTTGGATGCTTCCGAGGCTGCAACATACTCGGCTTCTGTTGTGGAATCAGCAACAGTTGACTGTTTGAAACTCTTCCACACCACTGCTCCTCCATTCAAGCTAAATACATAGCCTGATTGCGATCGGAAATCATCCTGGTCAGACTGGAATGAAGCGTCAGTATATCCTTCAATACTGAGTTCTTCCTGACCACCATATATCAAGAACATATCTTTGGTCCTCCGCAGATATTTTAAAATGTTCTTGACTGCAATCCAGTGCGCCATACCTGGATTACTTTGGAACCGACTGGTTGAAGGGTCCCCTTCAAGGGGGAGCGCAAGCGGATAAAACCCCTTTCAAGAGGGGGGCCGAAAACCCTAAACAAGGGGGCGCATGCATTTCGCTAGGGTTTCAAGAATTCAATCGCTTATGTGCTCATATGATCAACTATAATATTTCATTAGATCAAGAATGTGATCATACCAATGCCATAGATCGGATGTCGGCTTGGAAGCAAAGTTCAAAGAGAACTTCTCCAAAGGAATCGCACACAAGAAGAAGAAGGCCTACACCTTGAACGTCCCTTGTGCTAGCAAGGCTCCAAAGTATCCCTTGTCGCGTGAAGGAGTTTTGGAGATCAAGCTTGGCGAGAGCAACCTTCCTCCTCTTCTCGTCCGAATGCTCTCACCTCCAAGGATGAACGTTGAGAAGAGAGGAGTGAAGTCAAGCGTTCAAAACGCTTTGGCGTTAAGGTGAAGTCGCCTTCAATACTTTCCATAAATGGAAGAGATGAAGCTATGCGCCCATTACCGAACCAAAACGCCTAACCCCTTGAACCAAGCGTTCACCCTTGTGAACCGGTTCAAGCCACTTCAATCCATTTCAATTTGGTTCAAGAACCAAATTAAACCAGCCCAAGCCATGGTCTAGATCTCATTGAACCAATGGTTCAATATCTAACCGTTGATCTCGTGATACTCTTGATCTCACCGATCTAGCATCAATACTCTCGATCGAAGCTTACCGATCTCAAGTCCCAATCAATCAAACATGATCAGACCAGATCTCACTTACAATCAGAGCCTTTATCCCTTTAAACTGAACCCAAACAATTCAGTCCACACGATCTGACTTAAGTAAGCCATATCATCAAATTGTGCGACCCTGAGGGTTTCCTTTAAATGTCGGTAACGATAACTTTCGTTATCACGATCAGTGAGGGGTATCTAGCAACACATCACTGTCTCCCGATATAAAGGAAAGAGTCTTCCAAGACTTCACCCAAACCACAGCACAAGTGTGAATCAACTTCACTAGGCATACATGTGTCCTTTGCCACTGGATGTTCTTATTGGACAAGCGGGTCAAGCTTGTAACTCCAATACGATGAGCATGATTAGATCAGATGAACATAGTCATCTGGGTATGGCCATACACTATCTCAATCATCTCATATAGGGGGGCCCTTTAGAACATCACACTCCTTAAACAAGGAGACGGCAATCCTATGTCTATCACTAGTGCCCTAACCTGATTCAAGCTCACCATCCAAGATAGTCTATAATCATTATGTTTCAAATGATATTGAACTACCTCAAGACAATGACAATCATCATTTAGAAACACAAGTGATCTCAAGTCAGAGGACATGTGCCACTTGGTGCTTACAAGGATCATTCACATTGTGACAAGCAATTGAATATCCTAGTAGGGTCTGTCCAGTACATCCAATGTACCCATGAGTCTACATCTTATTCCATGCTCGAAGCATCCAATAAGATTAGAACACATATTAGTCTCAATCATATCAAGGCTGTCTCATGTTCACCAAGATATCTCGACTAAGGACATATGCATGTCAGCCTAGCTGAACAGCTTTGAGACATTATTCAGAAGTACACTTATTACAGCAGACAAGGTAGCAACCTGAATAATAACCATGCCTTTATAAACATAAGAGTTTATTACATGATACTTATACAATCCCAAGGCCTCAAACATTAGCCTTAAGGGCATACCCCAACACTGGTCACGCTTAACCCGTAAGCGACGTCTGGGTGAGTACACAACATCACATACATAATGGACCCAATAGCCGAAGCATAAGGCGTATTGTCCATTTCATCTTTCTCAGTCTGTGTTTGTGGACACTGACTCTTCGAAAGATTCAGACCATGTCTGACTGGAAGATATCCTCTTTTAGAATTCTCTAAATGAAATCTTTCCAGGACTTTATCGATGTAAGTACTCTGGCACAGCCCGAGAAGCCTCTTAGATCTATCCCTGTAGATCTTCACACCTAATACATAGGCTGCTTCTCCTAAATCTTTCATCTGAAAACACTTCCTTAACCATGCCTTAACCGCATGCTTTTCAGGAATGTCGTTTCCAATGATCAAGATATCATCGACGTAGAGGACTAAGAAAGTAATCACGCTCCCACTAAACCTTTTATATACACACGGGTCATCCTCGTTCTTGATGAAACCAAATTCACTGATTGATTCATCAAAACGAATATTCCAGCTTCTCGATGCTTGTTTAAGTCCATAAATAGACTTCTTTAACTTGCATATCTTATGACGATCTGATGGATTAGTGAAACTTTCTGGTTGTGTCATATACACATCCTCATCCAGATTTCCATTCAGGAAAGCTGTCTTCACATCCATTTGCCAGATCTCATAATCATAATATGCTGCTATCGCGAAAAGAATCCGAATAGACTTAAACATAGCTACAGGTGAGAAAGTTTCATCATAATCTATCCCGTAGATTTGTTTGAAACCTTTCGCAACTAGCCTGCCTTTATAGGTAACCACGTTACCATCCATGTCAATCTTCTTCTTGAAGATCCATTTACAGCCTATAGGGATAACTCCCGGAGGCGGATCAACCAAATCCCAGACTTGGTTATCTGACATGGAGTCCATCTCGGCTCGAATAGCCTCAAGCCATCTAGCTGAGTCCGGTCCACTGACCGCATCCGCATAAGTGAGGGGTTCATCATTATCAATGATGTAGACTCCGTCATAGCGCTCAGGCTGTCGACGGATCCTTCCCGATCTTCGCGGTTCCCGTGATATCTGAGCCTCAGGTTGTTCAATAACCTGCTCTACCGGCTCAGGCTCATCCAACTGTGCTTGACTACTTTGTCCTTCTTCTGGATTTTCATCCAGCTTTATTTCTCTCCCACTGGCCTCTTGCAGAAGAAACTCCTTCTCAAGAAATATGGCCGTCCGAGCAACAAATACCTTGTTCTCTTTGGGAACGTAGAAATAATAACCCTTAGTTTCCTTAGGGTAACCGACAAAGATACATTTGTCAGATCTGCTCTCTAGTTTCCCAGAGGCGAGCTTTTTGACATAAGCCTCGCAGCCCCAGATCCTGATAAATGTTAAGCTCGGCTGTTTCCCATACCATAACTCATATGGCGTCTTAGAAACTGCCTTGGATGGCACTCGGTTTAGTACCTTTGCAGCGGTTTCCAGTGCAAAACCCCAAAAGGAATATGGAAGAGTAGCCTGACTCATCATAGAACGAACCATATCAAGTAACGTTCTATTTCTCCTCTCGGACACACCATTCCATTGCGGTGTTCCTGGCGGAGTGAGCTGTGAGATAATCCCACACTCCTTCAGATAGTCAGTAAACTCTCGACTTAGGTATTCTCCACCTCGATCAGAACGAAGTGCCTTGATATTTCGGCCAAGCTGATTCTGTACTTCATTCTTGAACTCTTTGAACTTGTCAAAAGATTCACTTTTATGTCTCATCAGATAGACATACCCATATCTACTGAAATCATCAGTAAAGGTAATGAAGTACTGATAGCCACCTCTAGCATGTTTACTAAAAGGCCCACACACATTACTGTGTATAAGGTCCAGTAAACCTGAAGCCCTTTGACCTTTGTTAGAAAAAGGTGACTTCGTCATTTTACCCATTAAACAAGCCTTGCATGTATCAATCTCTTCAAAAGAGAATGATCCCAGCAGTCCATGATCATGCAACCGCTTAATGCGTTTCTTGTTAATATGGCCTAAACGACTATGCCATAGCAAGGTGCTGTCATCAGCATACTTGGCTTTCTTAATATCAATCGCGTGTATAGAACATTCCATGTCCAACATGAATAACCCATTATTAATTGAACCAGTAGCATAAACTATATTATCAAGAGATAAAACACACTTTGAAATATTGCATTCAAAGGAAAATCCCTTCCTGACAAGAGCAGGAATGGAGATAATATTTTTAGTAATGCTGGGAACAAAGTAACAATTGTTCAGTTCTAATACAAGCCCAGATGGCAAAGAGATGAAATAGTCTCCTACAGCAACAGCAGCAACCCGTGCCCCGTTTCCAACTCGTAGGTCCACCTCATGCTGTCCCACCTGTCTTCTTCTCTTGAGTTCCTGTACATTTGAACAAATGTGAACTCCACATGCAGTGTCCAACACCCATGATATAGAAGAAGATGAAACCATGACTTCCGTCACGTAAATACCTGAGCCAGAAGCGATGCTTCCCCTCTTATCTCCTTGGAGCGCTTTACAGTCCTTTTTCCAGTGACCCAGCTGGCCACAGTGGAAACATCTGTATTCCTTTGACCGCTTAACTTTTTGCTTCAGAGCCTTGCTGTAACTCTTGATAGGGGCCTTGCCCTTCTTCCCCTTCTTCTTGTTCCTCGAAGGAACCATCAAGACAGAGGTTGAAGGCTTACCCTTCAGAGTTTCCTCAGTAGTCAAGAGCATATTCAGCAGCTCTGCCGGAGTACAATTGATTTTGTTCATATTAAAGTTAATAATGAACGCATCGAAAGAGGGCGGGAGAGACTGCAGAATAATGTCTACAGCAAGCTCCTGGTTGATGGTATGCCCCAGTTTTTCCAGAGCCTCCTTGTGCCCAATCATCTTGAGCACGTGAGCTCCCACTGGGCTTCCTTCAGCCAGTTTGCTCTGAAAGAAAAGCTTCGTCAGATTATAGCGTTCTGTCCTCGCCTGTGCAGCATACAGCATCTTGAGGTTCGCTATAATTTCTATAGCCGACATATCCTCATGCTGACGCTGCAGCGGTGGCGTCATAGACGCTAGCATTAGGCAAGCGACATCAATGCTATCATTGACGTGCTTTTCATAAGCTTCCCGAACCGCCCTTGCGGCGTTCGGAGCGGGCTGAGGCGGTATCGCCGTCTCGAGGACATACAGTTTCCTCTCTGCCTTAAGAACAATCTTAAGGTGTCCGAACCAGTCTGAGAAGTTCGGCCCAGCAAACTTCTCCCTTTCCAGTAGGGATCGCACATTGAAGCTCATGGTGTTCGTTGCTGCAGGTATCTACAACAATGCAAGAACAGCAAGGTCAGTATCAATGTCAAGAATCAATCAGGACTTAAGAAAGATTCTTTTTCTCACTATTTTATCTGGCTGAAAAATCCAGCAAAACAGCCCGAAAGAGTAGAACTCTTTTAGTGAGATGGGATCCAGATTTCATACTTGGTCTCCGCGTCCCGCTCAGGCGAGATAAGATGCACAGAGAGTACAAGCACTAATCTCTGGTAGGCAGTCCCTGCCGATCGCCAACCCGTGCGATTCCCCTTCATCTGGGCAATCCAGCAGACTGTGCCAACTGAGTTGGTACAACACAGCCTCTGATCCCACAGATGGCTGCCTCCATGTGCTACCATATGCGCCACACATGTAGCCTACATGGTCAAGCTGACCCGACCTACTCCCTGGACCACCACGTGCTATGCTGAGCAACGAGAAGCGATAAATCCCTTCTCTGTAACACGCAGGTGTAATCCCGCACCGTCTGAAGATAGATGGACGTGCCCACTGAGTGGGTACAACACGGCTCCAACGATAATCAGAACAATGAGGTTTCGCGTCAGAAGGCTTACGAGCTTGATATTTAGCGTTGGATTTTAACGGTCTTTTATCTTCTTCACTATCATGCAATTCCTATGGTGATAGCAGAAGATAAATAAATCATGCTGTTCTACTTATTTAAACAATAAAAGAAAGCATGGATCTTATGTGGTAAAAGCCCATAGCCTAAGTAAGACCTTAACCTAACTTAAGTCTTCACTTGCTTTTCTTCATGGGTCTTTTGCTGCTCACTTGGCCCAACCCAGGGCCCAAGCGCCATCTGCAGCTCTGGTGCGCCTACCAGGGAAAATGCGCCTGGTTCCAGAGTCGAACCCTGGACCTCCCGTCTGGTCAAGCCACTGCTGCATGCGCCTCTGCCAAGTGTGCTCTGTGCTCTTGTCTGATTAATTTACAAATTAATCTATCTAGACAAGATTGACTCGCAGGTCAATTACATTTTATAAATTAAATGCAATGTGATGCGCAGATCACAATATAAAAATAATTTACAAAATTAACCAGGCACGCAGGCCCCAGCACAGCACACATTAAAAACGGGCAGCCCACATAAGATTAAGTAAACAAGCAAATGGCATCAATCAGCATGTGATCCAAACAAGAAATTAAAACTTTTGAAAAACCCCATGGGATCATTTTAATTTCCTTATATGCCCTACTACCTTACAACGGTCCATCATTAGGGATCCACTCATCCAACCTAGTCAGATCCACTGCCCTTGCATGCACCAAGTCCTAACTGACTTGAGTCGACCAAAGGTCAACCATGCATGCGCCAGGGCCGAACAACCCTCATGAATTCTGGCAAGCGGGTGTGACCCCGGGCCTAACTCATGTGTGTTCGTTAGTCGTCTCAATCAGACATCGCTACACGCCTGTCTGCAGTCGACCTATAGCCACCACGTGCTCGCGCACAGGTGCTATCCGGTCAACCCATCAAGGCTGTCAGATGATCTGATCAGGCTATCTGGATCTAACCTAGGGGATGACTTCAACCCTAATAACCCGTCTAAGGGTTTAAAGTAAGGCCTTAGATCTAATGTGGAGCGCGCATGTGATAGAGATTTTTGATAAAACCAAGATGCGCCAACAAGCAAAACAACAAAAAACAAGTTTCGGCATGAAACAAGGTAACATGTATATTCGCATGTTGTTAACTCTAGATCTAAACATTTAAAACATGGATCACAAAACATGTACCAATCATATAAATCATGCATTAACGATGCTCTGATACCAATTGAAAAGCCCCGAAAACTAAGGGGGGTCCCCTTCAAGGGGGAGCGAAACCCTAATCAGGTGGCGCATAAACTTTTGGCAGCGGTATTAAGGGTTTCAAAAGGATCTTTCGCAAGTTTATATGATCAACTTAAGTAAGCTTGAATTCATACCATAGCCATTTGCGTTGGATGGCGATTTGGAAGAATAGAGAGCAATGTAGATCTCCTCCAAAAGGTTCACACACAAGATGAAGATCGCCAACTCCCTTGCGTTCCTTGTGCTAGCAAGTCTCCAAGGTCTTCCTTGTCGAATGGAAGGGAATGATGGTTGAAGACTCTCTCGGCCGAACTCTCTCCTATGTTCACCCTTTTTCTCTCGAGTGACTCGTCGATAGGAAGAGGCAAAGAGGAAAAACGATGAGGAGACATTTTCATCAAATGTGGAGACGTTTTTCCATAATGAGAAAAACCGACATCCAAATAAGGAAAACCGATTACTCCATGCGTTCATGCGACTTCATGCGTTCATGCGATCTATGTGTTCACTCCATGTGAACCGATCGCTCCTCTTTGAACCAAGCCATGGTTCAATTGCATTTGGTTTAAAAACCAAATCAAAATTAACCCAAGCCATTAGTCCAGATCACATTAAACCCTAAGGTTGTAGATCTGACCGTCCATCACTTGATGCTCTTGATTTCACCAATCTGGCATCAACACTCTCGATCAAAGCTTACCGATCTCAAGCCCCAATCAATCAAACATGATCAGACCAGATCTCACTTACAATCAGAGTTTAAATCCCTTTAAACTGAATCAAAAACAATTCAGTCCACACGATCTAACATGAGTTAGCTATATCATCAAATTGTACGACCCTGAGGGTTTCCTTTAATGTCAGTAACGATAACTTACGTTATCACGAACAGTGAGGGGTATCTAGCAACACATCACTGTCTCCCGATATAAAGGAAAGAGTCTTCCAAGACTACACCCAAACCACAGCACAAGTGTCAATCCAATTCACAAGGCATGCAATTTTCCTTTGCCACTGGATGTTCTTATTGGACAAGCGTGTCAAGCCTGTAGCTCCAATATGATGAGCATGATTAGATCAGATGATCACAGTCACCTGGGTATGGCCATACACTTTCTCAATCATCTCATTTAAGGGGGCCCCTTAGAACATCACACTCCAATTAAGGAGACGGCAATCCTATATCTATCACTCGTGTCCTAACCTGATTCAAGCTCACCATCCAAGATAGTCTATAATCATTATGTTTCAAATGATATTGAACTACCTCAAAACAATGACAATCATCATTTAGAAAACACAAGTGATCTCAAGTCAGAGGAAAAGTGCCACTTGTTATATTCAAGGATTATTCATATTGTGACAACCAATTGAATATCCTAGTAGGGTCTGTCCAGTACATCCAATGTACCCATGAGTCTACATCTTATTCCATGCTCGAAGCATCCTATAAGATTAGAACACATATTAGTCTTAACCACATCAAGGCTGTCTCATGTTCACCAAGATATATCGACTAAGGACTTTATAGCATGTCAGCCCAGCTGAACAGCTTTGAGACATTATTCAGAAGTACAATTATTGCAGCAGATAACGTAACAAACTGAATAACAACCATGCCTTTATAAACATAAGAATTTATTACATGATACTGATACAATCCCAAGGCCTCAAACATTAGCCTTAAGGGCATACCCCAACACTTACAAGTTATGTGAGGGTTATTTATTCTTTGGGAACCGGTTGTGTATTCCCTAGTCCTCCCTTCGCGACCACCTTCTGTTTCAGTTACACGCGGGTGGTGTTGCCGGCCACCATGAACGTGATAAGACATTTGAGATGGCCAAGGAACACCTGTTTTGGCCCTCCTTGCGCAAAGATGTGGAGCGCATTGTTCATCACTGTGGCACTTGCCAAATGGCTAAGCCTCGACCTCCGAACACTGGACTATACACCCCACTACCTATTTCTAAGGGTTCATGGAAGGACCTCAGCATGGACTTCGTCCTAGGGTTGCCCCGCACTGTGTCTAGATTCGATTCCATCTACGTCGTAGTGGATCACTTCTCCAAGATGGCCTATTTCATCCCCTATTCTTGGACAGCGGATGCATCCCACATAGCCCATCTGTTCGTTAGGGAGGTAGTTCGCCTCCATAGCCTCCCACTCTCTATAGTGTCCGATCGTGACACTCGCTTTGTGAGTCACTTTTGGCGATCATTGTGGGCACTATTATGGACCATCCTTAAGTTTTCTACGGCCTATCACCCCCAAACTGAAGGCCAAACTGAGGTTGTTAACCGGAGTTTGGGTAACTTGCTCCGTTGCCTTGTTGGTGATCACCCTAAGAGTTGGGACACTGTGCTCCCTATTGTCGAATTCGCGTATAATAGTGCAGTCAATCGGTCTACCGGTCTAAGTCCCTTCCAAGTGGTCCTTGGACAGCAACCACGAAAACCTATGGACTTACATGACCTTCCCATGGAGTCCCATCTTTCTGAGCATGTATTTCCTTTGTCAGTCATATCGCAAGTTTGCATGAGGAAGTTTGGCATTGGATCTTTTTGGGCAACACTCGGAATGCTCTGAAGGCCAATGAACACCGTAGGCCACTCCATTTTAGTGTAGGTAATCTAGTGAGGGTGCGTATCCACCCAAAACGAGTGGCAAATCGGGCGCATTTTAAGCTACAAACACGGTACATGGGGCCCTATGTGGTACTACAGCGGGTAGGCTCCAACGCCTATGCCCTCAATCTACCATAAAGCATGGGGATCCACCCCGTATTCAACGTCGTGGACCTTCTTCCCTACCATGACCCACTAGAGTAGCCCCTCACCACCGATGAGCATCCCCTTAGTTCTCCGAAGGAGGACTTTTCAAACTAGGGGGAATTGATGCAGGAGGACCCGCCATCGCAGCTCCAGAACTAGAGAAACATGGTCATTATGTGGACTTCCCTCTAGACAAGGTTCCACCTCCCTTAAAAAGTTCAAAGGGACCTGACACAACCATGATAAGGCGGCCCCAACATTCAAGTCAACCACCAGATCGATTCGTGGGTGCCATTAGTCCATTATCAGTTCACATGGAGGTAGTGCGGCCCATGTGCTTGGCACCCCAGCCACCTGAAGACCCAGTCAACGATCTCTACCGCAACCAACCGACCAACACGGCCCAAGAACAAGCTAGCATAGTGATGAATCAACCCACCATCAACAAATTTTGTTGTTTCATCACTTCATGCTCTGAGATGATTTAACAGCCCAGTTGTAGCCCAGAAGACCTAGTTGTAGCCTAGAAGGCCCAGCCCATGTGCCAACTTCAGATTCTCTCATCTACTTTAGTTGGTAGTAGTTAGTATGAGTTAGTGCTCGCATCAGCATGCTTACATCAGCAGCATCTTGACTACTTTTAGTTAGTTAGAGTAGGTAGTCATGCTTGTGGTGTGTTATTCCCTAGTCATGCTTGTGTTGTGATATTCCCTAGTCATGCTTGTGGTGTGATATTCCCTCCCTTACTTTATAAAAGGGAGCTAGAGTTTAGTTTGTTTCTTAGCTTTCTTGTGTGATAGGAGCTGTTGGGGTATGCCCTTAAGGCTAATGTTTGAGGCCTTGGGATTCTATCCGTATCATGTATATATAAACTCTTATGTTTATAAAGGCAATGGTTGTTATTCAGTATGTTACATTGTCTGCTGCAATAAGTGTGCTTCTGAATAATGTCTCAATGCTGTTCAGCTAGGCTGACATGCTGTAATGTCCTTAGTTGAGATATCTTGGTGAACATGAGACAGCCTTGATATGATTGAGACTAATATGTGTTCTAATCTTATAGGATGCTTCGAGCATGGAATAAGATGTAGACTCATGGGTACATTGGATGTACTGGACAGACCCTACTAGGATATTCAATTGCTTGTCACAATGTGAATAATCCTTGTTTGCAACAAGTGGCACATGTCCTCTGACTTGAGATCACTTGTGTTTCTAAATGATGATTGTCATTGTTTTGAGGTAGTTCAATATCATTTGAAACATAATGATTATAGACTATCTTGGATGATGATCATGAGTCAGGTTAGGACACTAGTGATAGATACAGGATTGCCGTCTCCTTGTTTAAGGAGTGTGATGTTCTAAAGGGGCCCCCCTGAATGAGATGATTGAGAAAGTGTATGGCCATACCCAGGTGACTATGTTCATCTGAAATCATGCTCATCATATTGGAGCCACAGGCTTGACACGCTTGTCCAATAAGAACATCCAGTGGCAAAGGAAACATGCATGCCTCGTGAAGTTGATTCACTCTTGTGCTGTGGTTTGGGTGGAGTCTTGGAAGACTCTTTCCTTTACATCGGGAGACAGTGATGTGTTGCTAGATACCCCTCACTGATCGTGATAACGTAAGTTATCGTTACCGACATTTAAAGGAAACCCTCACGGTCGCACAATTTGATGATATGGCTTACTTAAGTCAGATCGTGTGGACTGAATTGTTTGGGTTCAGTTTAAAGGGATATAGACTCTGATTGTAAGTGAGATCTGGTCTGATCATGTTTGATTGATTAGGGCTTGAGATCGGTAAGCTTCGATCGAGAGAGATGATGCTAGATAGGTAAGATCAGGAGCATCAAAGAGATGAACGGTTAGATCTGGAACCTTAGGGTTTACTATGGTCTAGACCAAATGGCTTGGGCTATTTTGATTTGGTTTATGAACCAAATTCGATTGGGACATTTTGGCTTGAACCGGTTCACAAAGGTGAACACTTGGTTCAATGCTAGTATGCGTTTTTGGGTTGGCATGAGCGCATGGCTTAATGATGTTCCATTTTTGGAATGTCTTCAATGCCGATTCCTCTCAACGCCAAAACGCAAATACGTTCCCCTCTTCTCGTGTGGAAAAACTTGCACTCTCGTGTAGAGGAGGTTGACGAGGAAGAGAGGCTTTGGACAAGGAGCTCTCGGCCAAGAAGGAGACATCTCATCCCTTCCATACGACAAGTACCTTTGAAGAACCTTGCTAGCACAAGGATCTCAAAGAGTGGCCGACTTCATCTTGTGTGCGCGCCGTTTGGAGGAGATCTATTTTGTTCTCTTGCTTCCAAGTCGTCACCCACACAATGGCTATGGTATGATCTTATTTGGTTAAGTTGATCATATGCTCTTACTTGCGATCCTATGAAACCCTTGCATCCGCTGCAAAATTTTCAATGTGCCCCCATTTAGGGTTTCACCCCCTTGCGCTCCCCCTTGAAGGGGACCCGTTCAATTGGTATTAGAGCATGTTTTCGGTATGAAGCTTATGATTGCTTGATGCTTTGTGATCCATGTTTTAGTTGTATAGATCTAGGCTTATGATCATGCGAAAGGGTTACATGCATGTTTATCTGCGCAAATATGAAGTATGTCACTCTTGGCGCATGTATTGGCGCATGTTAATGTTTTGTCACAAACCTACATCACTTGCGCGCTCACCTAGATCTATGCCCTTGCTATAAACCCTTAGACGGGTTAGTAGTGTTGAAATCATCTTCTAAGATGGATCCAAATAGTCTGATCAGACCATCTGACAGCCTAGATGGGTTGACCAGATAGCACCTGTGCGCAAGCACGAGGTGGCTATAGGTCGACTGCATCAAGGGCGTGTAGCGAGGTCTGGTTGAGACAACCATTGAACGCGCATGAGTTAGGCCCGGGGTCACACCCGCTTGCTAGAACTCATGAAGGCAGTTCAGCCCTTGGCGCATGCATGGTTGACCATTAGGTCAACTCAAGTCAGTTAGGACTTGGTGCATGCAAGGGCAGTGGATCTGACTAGATATGATGAGTGGATCCCTATTGATGTACCGTTGTAAGGTAGTAGGGGAAATAAGACAAATAAAATTGATTCCGATGGGATTTTGAAAAATTTTATTTTGTTGATGGATCACATGTTGATTTGATGCCATGTGCTTGTTTATTTCATCTTGTGTGGGTTGCCCTTTTATTGTGTGCTGTGCTGGGGCCTGCGTGCCTGGAATAAAATTGTAAATTAATATTATTGTGATCTGTGCATCACTTTTAAATTAATTTATAAAATGTAATTGACCTGCGAGTCAATCTTGTCTAGATAGATTAAAATGTACTTTTAATCAGGCAAGAGCTCAAAGCACACATGGATGAGGCGCTTGCAGCTTGAGGCTTGACCAGATGGGAAGTCTAGGGTTTGACCCTAGGACAGGCGCATATACCTGGTGGGGGCACCTGAGCTGCAAAGGGCGCTTGGGCCCTGGTCTGGGCCAGATGAGAGGCAAAAGACCCAAGAAGCAAATGAAGACTTAAGATAACTTAAGGTCTTACCTAGGCTTTATGGGCGTTTACCACATAAGATCATCATGCTTTCTTTTATTGTTTGAATAATTAGAATTGCATGATTTATTTATCTTCTGCTATCACCATAGGGTTTGCATGATAGTTAAGAAGATTAAAAGACCGTTAAAATCCAACGCTAAAATATCAAGCTCGATAGCCTTCTGACGCGAAACCTCACTGTTCTGACTATCGTTGGAGCCGTGTTGTACCCACTCAGTGGGCACGTCCATCTATCTTCAGACGGTGTGTGATTTCACCTGCGTGTTACAGAGAAGGGATTTATCGCTTCTCGTTGCTCAGCATTGAAGGTTTGCATAAGGGGGCGAAACCCTAAAGCATAGGCGCATATGAAGGAAGAAAGCAGCGGAAAGGGGTTTTCTAGATCTTGCATGCTATATGATCAACAAAATGACCCGATTGCAAATAGAGAAGGATCATACCATAGCCATTTCTAGATGGCGCCTTGGAAACAAAGATCGAAATGGATCTTCTCCAGAGGTGACGCACACAATTGATGTCGCCTACTCCCTTTGGCGATCCTTGTGCTAGCAAGGTCCCAAGGAGTCCTTGTCGAGTGAAAGGGAAGAGAACTTCTTGGCTTGGCGATTTTTCTCTTGTCGTCTATTCCTCTCCTTCATGCAAGAATGCCTCAAGACCGAAAGCCAAAATGGCGACAAGGCGTGAAGAGGGAAAACGTGAAGCGTGGTCACGTTGAGAAGTGCTATCCAAAAATAGCATGCCACTTCTCCACATGCGATCTTGGGTTTACCCCAATCGCAAACTCCACTTCACCTTTGAACCACGCGCTCATCCATGAGCCGGTTCACTTTGGTTTGGTTCAATGACCAAACACCTCAAGCCATAAGTCCAGATCACATTAAACCCTAAGGCTCCAGATCTGACCGTTCATCTCTTTGATGCTCCTGATCTCACCGATCTAGCATCCAATCTCTCGATCGAAGCTTACCAATCTAAAGCCCTAATCAATCAAACATGATCAGACCAGATCTCACTTACAATCAGAGATTAAATCCCTTTAAACTGAACCCAAACAATTCAGTCCACACGATCTGACTTAAGTAAGCCATATCATCAAATTGTGCGACCCTGAGGGTTTCCTTTAAATGTCGGTAACGATAACTCACGTTATCACGATCAGTGAGGGGTATCTAGCAACACATCACTGTCTTCCGATATAAAGAAAAGAGTCTTCCAAGACTACACCCAAACCACAGCACAAGTGTGAATCAACTCACTAGGCATACATAATTCCTTTGCCACTGGATGTTCTTATTGGACAAGCGTGTCAAGCCTGTAACTCCAATATGATGAGCATGATTAGATCAGATGAACACAGTCACCTGGGTATGGCCATACACTTTCACCATCATCTCATCCAGGGGGGGCCCCTTTAGAACATCTCACTCCAATTAAGGAGACGGCAATCCTATATCTATCACTAGTGCCCTAACCTGACTCAAGCTCATCATCCAAGATAGTCTATAATCATTATGTTTCAAATGATATTGAACTACCTCAAAACAATGACAATCATCATTTAGAAAACACAAGTGATCTCAAGTCAGAGGAAATGTGCCACTTGTTACATTCAATGATTATTCACATTGTGACAAGCAATTGAATAACCTAGTAGGGTCTGTCCAGTACATCCAATGCACCCATGAGTCTACATCTTATTCCATGCTCGAAGCATCCTATAAGATTAGAACACATATTAGTCTCAATCATATCAAGGCTGTCTCATGTTCACCAAGATATATCGACTAAGGACTTAATTGCATGTCAGCCTAGCTGAACAGCTTTGAGACATTATTCAGAAGAACATATATATTGCAGCAGACAATGTAGCAACCTGAATAATAACCATGCCTTTATAAACATAAGAGTTTATTACATGATACTGATACAATCCCAAGGCCTCAAACATTAGCCTTAAGGGCATACCCCAACAATCTCCCACTTGCACTTAATCTAATGGTTGAGAAATCTCAAACCCATATTATTACAGTGCTTCTCATGCTTCTGCTGCGCCAGAGGCTTAGTAAGCGGGTCTGCCAGATTGTCATCTGTATGAACCATGCAGACTTTGATCTCGCCACGATCAATGATCTCCCTGATCAAATGAAACCGTCTCTGTATGTGCTTGGACTTCTGGTGCGACCGTGGTTCCTTTGCTTGTGCGATTGCTCCAGTGTTATCACAGAAGATAACCAAAGGATCTGCACTCGAAGGAACAACACCAAGTTCTCTCATGAACTTACGAATCCACACTGCCTCCTTGGATGCTTCCGAGGCTGCAACATACTCGGCTTATGTTGTGGAATCAGCAACAGTTGACTGTTTGAAACTCTTCCACACCACTGCTCCTCCATTCAAGCTAAAAACATAGCCTGATTGCGATCGGAAATCATCCTGGTCAGACTGGAACGAAGCGTCAGTATATCCTTCAATACTGAGTTCTTCCTGACCACCATATATCAAGAACATATCTTTGGTCCTCCGCAGATATTTTAAAATGTTCTTGACTGCAATCCAGTGTGCCTGACCTGGATTACTTTGGAACCGACTGGTCACGCTTAACCCGTAAGCAACGTCTGGGCGAGTACACAACATCGCATACATAATGGACCCAATAGCCGAAGCATAAGGCGTATTGTCCATTTCATCTTTCTCAGTCTGTGTTTGTGGACACTGACTCTTCGAAAGATTCAGACCATGTCTGACTGGAAGATATCCTCTTTTAGAATTCTCTAAATGAAATCTCTCCAGGACTTTATCGATGTAAGTACTCTGGCACAACCCGAGAAGCCTCTTAGATCTATCCCTGTAGATCTTCACACCTAACACATAGGCTGCTTCTCCAAGATCTTTCATCTGGAAACATTTCCTTAACCATGCCTTAACCGCATGCATTTCAGGAATGTCGTTTCCAATGATTAAGATATCATCGACGTAGAGGACTAGGAAAGTAATTACGCTCCCACTAAACCTCTTATATACACACGGGTCATCTTCGTTCTTGATGAAACCAAACTCACTGATTGATTCATCAAAACGAATATTCCAGCTTCTCGATGCTTGTTTAAGTCCATAAATAGACTTCTTTAACTTGCATATTTTATGACGATCTGATGGATTAGTGAAACCTTCTGGTTGTGTCATATACACATCCTCATCCAGATTTCCATTAAGAAAAGCTGTCTTCATATCCATTTGCCAGATCTCATAATCATAATATGCTGCTATCGCGAAAAGAATCCGAATAGACTTAAACATAGCTACAGGTGAGAAAGTTTCATCATAATCTATCCCGTAGATTTGTTTGAAACCTTTCGCAACTAGCCTGCCTTTATAGGTAACCACGTTACCATCCATGTCAATCTTCTTCTTGAAGATCCATTTACAGCCTATAGGGATAACTCCCGAAGGCGGATCAACCAAATCCCAGACTTGGTTATCTGACATGGAGTCCATCTCGGCTCGCATAGCTTCAAGCCATCTTGCTGACTCCGGTCCACTGACCGCATCCGCATAAGTGAGGGGTTCATCATTATCAATGATGTAGACTCCGTCATAGCGCTCAGGCTGTCGACGGATCCTTCCCGATCTTCGCGGTTCCCGTGATATCTGAGCCTCAGGTTGTTCAATAACCTGTTCCACCGGCTCAGGCTCATCCAACTGTGCTTGACTACTTTGTCCTTCTTCTGGATTCTCATCCAGCTTTATTTCTCTCCCACTGGCCTCTTGCAGAAGAAACTCCTTCTCAAGAAAAATTGCCGTCCGAGCAACAAAAACCTTGTTCTCTTTGGGATCGTAGAAATAATAACCCTTAGTTTCCTTAGGGTAACCGACAAAGATACATTTGTCAGATCTGCTCTCTAGTTTCCCAGAGGCGAGCTTTTTTGACATAAGCCTCGCAGCCCCAGATCCTGATAAATGTCAAGCTTGGCTGTTTCCCATACCATAACTCATATGGAGTCTTTGAAACGGCCTTGGATGGCACTCGGTTTAGTACCTTTGCAGCTGTCTCCAGTGCAAAACCCCAAAAGGAGTAAGGTAGAGTAGCCTGACTCATCATAGAACGAACCATATCAAGTAACGTTCTATTTCTCCTCTCGGACACACCATTCCATTGCGGTGTTCCTGGCGGAGTGAGCTGTGAGATAATCCCACACTCCTTGAGATAGTCAGTAAACTCTCGACTTAGGTATTCTCCACCTCGATCAGAATGAAGTGCCTTGATATTTCGGCCTAGCTGATTCTGTACTTCATTTTTGAACTCTTTGAACTTGTCAAAAGATTCACTTTTATGTCTCATTAAATAGACATACCCATATCTACTGAAATCATCAATAAAGGTAATGAAGTACTGATAGCCACCTCTGGCATGTTTACTAAATGGCCCACACACATCACTGTGTATAAGGTCAAGTAAACCTGAAGCCCTTCGACCTTTGTTAGGAAAAGGTGACTTCGTCATTTTGCCCATTAAACAAGCCTTGCATGTATCAATCTCCTTGTAGGAGAATGATTCCAGCAGTCCATGATCATGCAACCGCTTAATGCGTTTCTTGTTAATATGGCCTAAACGACTATGCCATAGCAAGGTGCTGTCATCAGCATACTTGGCTTTCTTATTATCAATGTTTTGTATAGAATATTCCATGTCCAACATGAATAACCCATTGTTAATTGAACCAGTAGCATAAACAATATTATCAAGAGTAAGATAACACTTTGAAATCTTGCATTCAAAGGAAAACCCTTTCCTGACAAGAGCAGGAATAGAGATAATATTTTTGGTAATACTGGGTACAAAGTAACAATTGTTTAATTCTAATACAATGCCAGATGGTAATGAGATGTAATAATCCCCTACAGCAACAGCAGCAACCCGTGCCCCGTTTCCAACTCGTAGGTCCACCTCATGCTGTCCCACCTGTCTTCTTCTCTTGAGTTCCTGTACATTTGAACAAATGTGAACTCCACATGCAGTGTCCAACACCCATGAAATAGAAGAAGAAGATATCATGACCTCAGTCACAAATATACCTGAGCCAGAAGCTATGACTTAGGTATTCACCACCTCGATCAGAACGAAGTGCCTTGATATTTCGGCCTAACTGATTTTGTACTTCATTTTTGAACTCTTTGAACTTGTCAAAAGATTCACTTTTATGTCTCATTAAATAGACATACCCATACCTACTGAAATCATCAGTAAAGGTAATGAAGTACTGATAGCCACCTCTGGCATGTTTACTAAATGGCCCACACACATCACTGTGTATAAGGTCAAGTAAACCTGAAGCCCTTTGACCTTTATTAGGAAAAGGTGACTTCGTCATTTTACCCATTAAACAAGCTTTGCATGTATCAATCTCCTCATAGGAGAATGATCCCAGCAGTCCATGATCATGCAACCGCTTAATGCGCTTCTCGTTAATATGGCCTAAATGACTATGCCATAGCAAGGTGCTGTCATCAGCATACTTGGCTTTCTTATTATCAATATTTTGTATAGAACATTCCATGTCCAACATGAATAACCCATTGTTAATTGAACCAGTTGCATAAACAATATTATCTAAAGATAAAACACACTTTGAAATATTGCATTCAAAGGAAAATCCCTTCCTGACAAGAGCAGGAATAGAGATAATATTTTTAGTAATACTGGGAACAAAGTAACAATTGTCTAGTTCCAATACAAGTCCAGATGGTAAAGAAATGAAATAGTCTCCTACAGCAACAGCAGCAACTCGTGCCCCGTTTCCAACTCGTAGGTCCACCTCATGCTGTCCCACCTGCCTTCTACTCTTGAGTTCCTGCACATTTGAACAAATGTGAACTCCACATGCAGTGTCCAACACCCATGATATAGAAGAAGAAAACATGACCTCAGTCACAAAAATACCTGAGCCAGAAGCGAAGCTTCCCCTCTTATCTCCTTGGAGCGCTTTATAGTCCTTTTTCCAGTGACCTAGCTGGCCATAGTGGAAACATTTGTATTCCTTTGGCCGCTTAACTTTTTGCTTCAGAGCCTTGCTGTAGTTCTTGACAGGGGTCTTGCCCTTCTTCCCCTTCTTCTTGTTCCTAGAAGGAACCATTAAGACAGAGGTCGAAGGCTTTCCCTTCAGAGTCTCCTCAGTAGTCAAGAGCATATTCAGCAGCTCTGCCGGAGTACAATCGATTTTGTTCATATTAAAGTTAATGATGAACGCGTCGAATGAGGGCGGGAGAGACTGCAGAATAATGTCTACAGCAAGTTCCTGATTGATGGTATGCCCCAGTTTCTCTAGAGCCTCCTTGTGCCCAATCATCTTGAGCACGTGAGCTCCCACTGGGCTCCCTTCAGCCAGTTTGCTCTGAAAGAACAGCTTTGTCAGATTATAGCGTTCTGTCCTCGCCTGTGCAGCATACAGCATCTTGAGGTTTGCTATCATGTCTATAGCAGACATATCCTCATGCTGACGCTGCAGCGGTGGCGTCATAGACGCTAGCATCAGGCAAGCGACATCAATGCTATCATTGACGTGCTTTTCATAAGCTTCCCGAACCGCCCTTGCGGCGTTCGGAGCGGGTTGAGGCGGTATAGCCGTCTCGAGGACATACAGTTTCCTCTCTGCCTTAAGAACAATCTAAAGGTGTCCGAACCAGTCTGAGAAGTTCGGCCCAGCAAACTTCTCTCTTTCCAGTAGGGATCGCATATTGAAGCTCATGGTGTTCGTTGCTGCAGGTATCTACAACAATGCAAGAACAGCAAGGTCAGTATCAATGTTAAGAATCAATCAGGACTTAAGAATGATTCTTTTTCTCACTATTTTATCTGGCTGAAAAATCCAGCAAAATAGCCCGAAAGAGTAGAACTCTTTTAGTGAGATGGGATCCAGATTTCATACTTGGTCTCCGCGTCCCGCTCAGGCGAGATAAGATGCACAGAGAGTACAAGCACTAATCTCTGGTAGGCAGTCCCTGCCAATAGCCAACCCGTGCGATTCCCCTTCATCTGGGCAATCCAGCAGACTGTGCCAACTGAGTTGGTACAACACAATCTCTGACCCCTCAGATGGCTGCCTCCATGCGCTACCATATGCGCCACATATGTAGGCTACATGGTCAAGCTGACCCGACCTACTCCCTGGACCACCACGTGCTATGCTGAGCAACGAGAAGCGATAAATCCCTTCTCTGTAACACGCAGGTGTAATCCCGCACCGTCTGAAGATAGATGGACGTGCCCACTGAGTGGGTACAACACGGCTCGAACGATAATCAGAACAGTGAGGTTTCGCGTCAGAAGGCTTACGAGCTTGATATTTTAGCGTTGGATTTTAACGGTCTTTTATCTTCTTCACTATCATGCAATTCCTATGGTGATAGCAGAAGATAAATAAATCATGCTGTTCTAATTATTTAAACAATAAAAGAAAGCATGGATCTTATGTGGTAAAAGCCCATAAGGCCTAAGTAAGACCTTAACCTAACTTAAGTCTTCACTTGCTTTTCTTCATGGGTCTTTTGCTGCTCATCTGGCCCAACCCAGGGCCCAAACGCCATCTGCAGCTCAGGTGCGCCTACCAGGGAAAATGCGCCTGTCCCAGAGTCGAACCCTGGACCTCCCACCTGGTCAAGCCACTGCTGCATGCGCCAATGCCATGTGTGATCTGTGCTCTTGTCTGATTAATTTACAAATTAATCTATCTAGACAAGATTGACTCGCAGGTCAATTACATTTTATAAATTAAATGCAATGTGATGCGTAGATCACAATAAAAATTAATTTACAAATTTTAACCAGGCTCGCAGGCCCCAGCACAGCACACATTAAGTAGGCGTCCCACATAAGATTAAATAAACAAGCAAATGGCATCAATCAGCATGTGATCCAATCATGAAAATTAAATTTTGAAAAACCCCATAGGTATCAATTTTAATTTCCTTATTTGCCCTACAACCTTACAACGGTCCATTACTAGGGATCCACTCATCCAACCTAGTCAGATCCACTGCCCTTGCATGCACCAAGTCCTAACTGACTTGAGTCGACCCAGTGGTCAACTATGCATGCGCCAGGGCTGAACAACCACAATGAAGTCTGGCAAGCGGGTGTGACCCCGGGCCTAACTCATGCGCGTTCATTGGTTGTCTCAATCAGATATCGCTACACGCCTGTCTGCAGTCGACCTATAGCCATCTTGTGCTTGCGCACAGATGCTATCTGGTCGACCCATCAAGGCTGTCAGATAGTCTGATTAGACTTGTTTGGATCTAACCTAGGGGATGACTTCAACCCTAATAACCCGTCTAAGGGTTTACAGCAGGCACAATTAAATCTAATGGAAGCGCGCAAGTCGTTAAGTTCTTTTGAGAAAAACAACAACAATAAGAATTAAGCGCCACCTTCATACATGCGCAAAGATGAATACACAATATGTAACTTTCGCATGTCATAGATTTAAGCATCATTTCAATCATGGATCACAAAACATATAGCAATCATATAAATCATGCGTTAACCTTCGCTCTGATACCAATTGAAGGTTTGCATAAGGGGGCGAAACCCTAAAGCATAGGCGCATATGAAGGAAGAAAGCAGCGGAAAGGGGTTTTCTAGATCTTGCATGCTATATGATCAACAAAATGACCCGATTGCAAATAGAGAAGGATCATACCATAGCCATTTCTAGATGGCGCCTTGGAAACAAAGATCGAAATGGATCTTCTCCAGAGGTGACGCACACAATTGATGTCGCCTACTCCCTTTGGCGATCCTTGTGCTAGCAAGGTCCCAAGGAGTCCTTGTCGAGTGAAAGGGAAGAGAACTTCTTGGCTTGGCAATTTTTCTCTTGTCGTCTATTCCTCTCCTTCATGCAAGAATGCCTCAAGACCAAAAGCCAAAATGGCGACAAGGCGTGAAGAGGGAAAACGTAGTGCTATCCAAAAATAGCATGCCACTTCTCCACATGCGATCTTGGGTTTACCCCAATCGCAAACTCCACTTCACCTTTGAACCACGCGCTCATCCATGAGCCGGTTCACTTTGGTTTGGTTCAATGACCAAACACCTCAAGCCATAAGTCCAGATCACATTAAACCCTAAGGCTCCAGATCTGACCGTTCATCTCTTTGATGCTCCTGATCTCACCGATCTAGCATCCAATCTCTCGATCGAAGCTTACCAATCTAAAGCCCTAATCAATCAAACATGATCAGACCAGATCTCACTTACAATCAGAGATTAAATCCCTTTAAACTGAACCCAAACAATTCAGTCCACACGATCTGACTTAAGTAAGCCATATCATCAAATTGTGCGACCCTGAGGGTTTCCTTTAAATGTCGGTAACGATAACTCACGTTATCACGATCAGTGAGGGGTATCTAGCAACACATCACTGTCTCCCGATATAAAGAAAAGAGTCTTCCAAGACTACACCCAAACCACAGCACAAGTGTGAATCAACTCACTAGGCATACATAATTCCTTTGCCACTGGATGTTCTTATTGGACAAGCGTGTCAAGCCTGTAACTCCAATATGATGAGCATGATTAGATCAGATGAACACAGTCACCTAGGTATGGCCATACACTTTCACCATCATCTCATCCAGGGGGGGCCCCTTTAGAACATCTCACTCCAATTAAGGAGACGGCAATCCTATATCTATCACTAGTGCCCTAACCTGACTCAAGCTCATCATCCAAGATAGTCTATAATCATTATGTTTCAAATGATATTGAACTACCTCAAAACAATGACAATCATCATTTAGAAAACACAAGTGATCTCAAGTCAGAGGAAATGTGCCACTTGTTACATTCAAGGATTATTCACATTGTGACAAGCAATTGAATAACCTAGTAGGGTCTGTCCAGTACATCCAATGCACCCATGAGTCTACATCTTATTCCATGCTCGAAGCATCCTATAAGATTAGAACACATATTAGTCTCAATCATATCAAGGCTGTCACATGTTCACCAAGATATATCGACTAAGGACTTAACTGCATGTCAGCCTAGCTGAACAGCTTTGAGACATTATTCAGAAGAACATATATATTGCAGCAGACAATGTAGCAACCTGAATAATAACCATGCCTTTATAAACATAAGAGTTTATTACATGATACTGATACAATCCCAAGGCCTCAAACATTAGCCTTAAGGGCATACCCCAACAAGCATAGCACGTGGTGGTCCAGGGAGTAGGTCGGGTCAGCTTGACCATGTAGGCTACATATGGGGCATATGGTAGCTATATGGAGGCAGCCATCTGTGGGATCAGAGACTGTGTTGTACCAACTCAGTTGGCACAGTCTACTGGATTGCCCAGATGAAGGGGAATCGCACGGGTTGGCGATTGGCAAGGGACTGCCTACCAGAAATTAGTGCTTGTACTCTCTGTGCATCTTATCTCGCCTAAGCGGGACGCGGAGACCAAGTATGAAATCTGGATCCCATCTCACTAAAAGAGTGTTACTCTTTCGGGCTGTTTTGCTGGATTTTTCAGCCAGATAAAATAGTGAGAAAAGAATCTTTCTTAAGTCCTGGATTGATTCTAAACATTGATACTGACCTTGCTGTTCTTGCATTGTTGTAGATTCCTGCAGCAACGAACACCATGAGCTTCAATGTGCGATCCCTACTGGAAAGGGAGAAGTTTGCTGGGCCAAACTTCTCAGACTGGTACGAACACCTTAAGATTGTTCTTAAGGCAGAGAGGAAACTGTATGTCCTCGAGACGGCTATACCGCCTCAACCCACTGCGAACGCCGCAAGGGCGGTTCGTGATGCCTATGAAAAGCATGTCAATGATAGCATTGATGTCGCTTGCCTGATGCTAGCGTCTATGACGCCACCGCTGCAGCGTCAGCATGAGGATATGTCTGCTATAGAAATTATAGCAAACCTCAAGATGCTGTATGCTGCACAGGCGAGGACTGAACGCTATAATCTGACCAAGCTTTTCTTTCAGAGCAAACTGGCTGAAGGGAGTCCAGTGGGAGCTCATGTGCTCAAGATGATTGGGCACAAGGAGGCTCTAGAGAAACTGGGGCATACCATCAACCAGGAGCTTGCTGTAGACATTATTCTGCAGTCTCTCCCGGCCTCTTTCGATGCGTTCATTATTAATTTTAATATGAACAAGATCGACTGTACTCCGGCAGAGTTGCTGAATATGCTCTTGACTACGGAGGAGACTCTGAAGGGAAAGCCTTCAACCTCTGTCTTGATGTTCCCCTCCAGGAACAAGAAGAAGGGGAAGAAGGGCAAAGCCCCTGTCAAGAACTACAGTAAGGCTCTGAAACAGAAGGTGAAGCGGTCAAAGGACAACAGATGTTTCCACTGTGGCCAGCTGGGTCACTGGAAAAAGGACTGTAAAGCGCTCCAAGGAGACAAGAAGGGAAGCATAGCTTCTGGCTCAGGTATATTTGTGACTGAGGTCATGATATCTTCTTCTTCTATTTCATGGGTGTTGGACACTGCATGTGGAGTTCACATTTGTTCAAATGTACAGGAACTCAAGAGAAGAAGACAGGTGGGACAGCATGAGGTGGACCTACGAGTTGGAAACGGGGCACGGGTTGCTGCTGTTGCTGTAGGGGATTATTACATCTCATTACCATCTGGCATTGTATTAGAATTAAACAATTGTTACTTTGTACCCAGTATTACCAAAAATATTATCTCTATTCCTGCTCTTGTCAGGAAAGGGTTTTCCTTTGAATGCAAGATTTCAAAGTGTTATCTTACTCTTGATAATATTGTTTATGCTACTGGTTCAATTAACAATGGGTTATTCATGTTGGACATGGAATATTCTATACAAAACATTGATAATAAGAAAGCCAAGTATGCTGATGACAGCACCTTGCTATGGCATAGTCGTTTAGGCCATATTAACAAGAAACGCATTAAGCGGTTGCATGATCATGGACTGCTGGGATCATTCTCCTATGAGGAGATTGATACATGCGAAGCTTGTTTAATGGGTAAAATGACGAAGGCTCCTTTTCCTCACAAAGGTCAAAGGGCTTCAGGTTTACTTGACCTTATACACAGTGATGTGTGTGGGCCATTTAGTAAACATGCCAGAGGTGGCTATTCATACTTCATTACCTTCACTGATGATTTCAGTAGGTATGGATATGTCTATCTAATGAGACATAAGAGTGAATCTTTTGACAAGTTCAAAGAGTTCAAAAATGAAGTACAGAATCAGCTAGGCCGAAATATCAAGGCACTTCGTTCTGATCGAGGTGGTGAATACCTAAGTCGAGAGTTTATTGACTATCTGAAGGAGTGTGGGATTATCTCACAGCTCACTCCGCCAGGAACACCGCAATGGAATGGTGTGTCCGAGAGGAGGAACAGAACCTTACTAGATATGGTTCGTTCTATGATGAGTCAGGCTACTCTACCTTACTCCTTTTGGGGATTTGCACTGGAAACAGCTGCAAAGGTACTAAACCGAGTGCCATCCAAGGCAGTTTCTAAGACTCCATATGAGTTATGGTATGGGAAACAGCCTAGCTTGACATTTGTTAAGATCTGGGGTTGCGAGGCTTATGTCAAAAAGCTCGCCTCTGGGAAACTAGAGAGCAGATCTGAGAAATGTATCTTTGTCGGTTACCCTAAGGAAACTAAGGGTTATTATTTCTACGATCCCAAAGAGAACAAAGTATTTGTTGCTCGGACGGCAATTTTTCTTGAGAAGGAGTTTCTTCTGCAAGAAGCCAGTGGGAGAGAAATAAAGCTGGATGAGAATCCAGAGGAAGGACAAAGTAGTCAAACACAGTTGGATGAGCCTGAGCCGGTAGAACAGGTTATTGAACAACCTGAGGCTCAGATATCACGGGAACCACGAAGATCGGGAAGGATCCGTCGACAGCCTGAGCGCTATGACGGAGTCTACATCATTGATAATGATGAACCCCTCACTTATGCGGATGCGGTCAGTGGACCGGAGTCAGCGAGATGGCTTGAAGCTATGCGAGCCGAGATGGACTCCATGTCAGATAACCAAGTCTGGGATTTGGTTGATCCGCCTCCGGGAGTAATCCCTATAGGCTGTAAATGGATCTTCAAGAAGAAGATTGACATGGATGGTAACGTGGTTACCTATAAAGGCAGGCTAGTTGTGAAAGGTTTCAAACAAATCTACGGGATAGATTATGATGAAACTTTCTCTCCTGTAGCCATGTTCAAGTCTATTCGGATTCTTTTCGCGATAGCAGCATATTATGATTATGAGATCTGGCAAATGGATGTGAAGACAGCTTTCCTTAATGGAAATCTGGATGAGGATGTGTATATGACACAACCAGAAGGTTTCACTAATCCATCAGATCGTCATAAAATATGCAAGTTAAAGAAGTCCATTTATGGACTTAAGCAAGCATCTAGAAGCTGGAATATTCGTTTTGATGAATCAATCTCTGAGTTTGGTTTCATCAAGAATGAAGATGACCCGTGTGTATATAAGAGGTTTAGTGGGAGCGTGATTACTTTCCTAGTCCTCTACGTCGATGATATCTTAATCATTGGAAACGATATTCCTGAACTGCATGCTGTTAAAGCATGGTTAGGAAAATGTTTCCAGATGAAAGATCTAGGAGAAGCAGCCTATGTATTAGGTGTGAAGATCTACAGGGATAGATCTAAGAGGCTTCTCGGGCTGTGCCAGAGTACTTACATCGATAAAGTCCTGGAGAGATTCCATTTAGAGAATTCTAAAAGAGGATATCTTCCAGTCAGACATGGTCTGAATCTTTCAAAGAGTCAGTGTCCACAAACACAGACTGAGAAAGATGAAATGGACAATACGCCTTATGCTTCGGCTATTGGGTCCATAATGTATGCGATGTTGTGTACTCGCCCAGACGTCGCTTACGGGTTAAGCGTGACCAGTTGGTTCCAAAGTAATCCAGGTCAGGCACACTGGATTGCGGTCAAGAACATTTTAAAATATCTGCGGAGGACCAAAGATATGTTCTTGATATATGGTGGTCAGGAAGAACTCAGTATTGAAGGATATACTGATGCTTCATTCCAGTCGGACCAGGATGATTTCCGATCGCAATCAGGCTATGTCTTTAGCTTGAATGGAGGAGCAGTGGTGTGGAAAAGTTTCAAACAGTCTACTGTTGCTGATTCCACAACAGAAGCCGAGTATGTTGCAGCCTCGGAAGCATCCAAGGAGGCAGTGTGGATTCGTAAGTTCGTTCAAGAACTTGGTGTTGTTCCTTCGAGTGCAGATCCTTTGGTTATCTTCTGTGATAACACTGGAGCAATAGCACAAGCAAAGGAACCACGGTCGCACCAGAAGTCCAAGCACATACAGAGGAGGTTTCACTTGATCCGGGAGATCATTGATCGTGGCGAGATCAAAATTTGCAAGGTTCATACAGATGACAATCTGGCTGACCCACTTACCAAGCCTCTGGCGCAGCAGAAGCATGAGAAGCACTGTAATAATATGGGTTTGAGATTTCTCAACCATTAAGATTAAGTGCAAGTGGGAGATTGTTGGGGTATGCCCTTAAGGCTAATGTTTGAGGCCTTGGGATTCTATCCATATCATGTATATATAAACTCTTATGTTTATAAAGGCAATGGTTGTTATTCAGTATGTTACATTGTCTGCTGCAATAAGTGTTCTTCTGAATAATGTCTCAATGCTGTTCAGCTAGGCTGACATGCTGTAATGTCCTTAGTCGAGATATCTTGGTGAACATGAGACAGCCTTGATATGATTGAGACTAATATGTGTTCTAATCTTATAGGATGCTTCGAGCATGGAATAAGATGTAGACTCATGGGTACATTGGATGTACTGGACAGACCCTACTAGGATATTCAATTGCTTGTCACAATGTGAATAATCCTTGTTTGCAACAAGTGGCACATGTCCTCTGACTTGAGATCACTTGTGTTTCTAAATGATGATTGTCATTGTTTTGAGGTAGTTCAATATCATTTGAAACATAATGATTATAGACTATCTTGGATGATGATCATGAGTCAGGTTAGGACACTAGTGATAGATACAGGATTGCCGTCTCCTTGTTTAAGGAGTGTGATGTTCTAAAGGGGCCCCCCTGAATGAGATGATTGAGAAAGTGTATGGCCATACCCAGGTGACTATGTTCATCTGATCTAATCATGCTCATCATATTGGAGCCACAGGCTTGACACGCTTGTCCAATAAGAACATCCAGTGGCAAAGGAAACATGCATGCCTCGTGAAGTTGATTCACTCTTGTGCTGTGGTTTGGGTGGAGTCTTGGAAGACTCTTTCCTTTACATCGGGAGACAGTGATGTGTTGCTAGATACCCCTCACTGATCGTGATAACGTAAGTTATCGTTACCGACATTTAAAGGAAACCCTCACGGTCGCACAATTTGATGATATGGCTTACTTAAGTCAGATCGTGTGGACTGAATTGTTTGGGTTCAGTTTAAAGGGATATAGACTCTGATTGTAAGTGAGATCTGGTCTGATCATGTTTGATTGATTAGGGCTTGAGATCGGTAAGCTTCGATCGAGAGAGATGATGCTAGATCGGTAAGATCAGGAGCATCAAAGAGATGAACGGTTAGATCTGGAACCTTAGGGTTTACTATGGTCTAAACCAAATGGCTTGGGCTATTTTGATTTGGTTTATGAACCAAATTCGATTGGGACATTTTGGCTTGAACCGGTTCACAAAGGTGAACGCTTGGTTCAATGCTAGTATGCGTTTTTGGGTTGGCATGAGCGCATGGCTTAATGATGTTCCATTTTTGGAATGTCTTCAATGCCGATTCCTCTCAATGCCAAAACGCAAATACGTTCCCCTCTTCTCGTGTGGAAAAACTTGCACTCTCGTGTAGAGGAGGTTGACGAGGAAGAGAGGCTTTGGACAAGGAGCTCTCGGCCATGAAGGAGACATCTCATCCCTTCCATACGACAAGTACCTTTGAAGAACCTTGCTAGCACAAGGATCTCAAAGAGTGGCCGACTTCATCTTGTGTGCGCGCCGTTTGGAGGAGATCTATTTTGTTCTCTTGCTTCCAAGTCGTCACCCACACAATGGCTATGGTATGATCTTATTTGGTTAAGTTGATCATATGCTCTTACTTGCGATCCTATGAAACCCTTGCATCCGCTGCAAAATTTTCAATGTGCCCCCATTTAGGGTTTCACCCCCTTGCGCTCCCCCTTGAAGGGGACCCGTTCAAGGAGCTCACTTCGGAGAGGTTAGAGTGTGGAGCAAGGTGTGTGATGCTTGGCTCAGTCTCGATTCCTCGCCTATCGGTTGTAATCATCTTTCATTTCAAAGAAGTAAATCGCACCGCCAGTGTGTCAAGTTCGCCTATTTTTGGGATTTCGTTGTGTTGTTCTTGTTTGATTTCCTTACCCATGGGCATCCGTACACCGGAGACATGGACGATCCTTGGCTTTGGTGTGACCGTAGGTTCATAGGCGTGCGTGCTGAGTCGCCGCTAAGTCTGCTGCCTTGTTGCTGTGTTGTGCTTAAATCGCTCGCTAAGAGAGGTTAGTGAGTTTCATTTGCGTAGTTGGGTGTCGTTGGTTTCTTCGTCGTCCGTGTTGACCCGAAACTTATTCATTGCCGTTTTCTGCATTGTTTCTCGCTAGTTTTCACATTGCTCATTTTCTGACATGCTTTTACTTCCCTCGTCTCAAGACCCTCTCACGTTTTTCCAATCATTGTCTCATAAACCCCTAGAGTACGGAGCTAAGGACCAACTCACCTATAGTAGCTGCATCACTCAGCCCTCATTCACTCAAGATGTGCGCCAACACAAAGCATGATAGGATTCGGACAAGATCCACAATCAAAGGAGCAATCAAGGAAGGTTTCCATCTCTTGTTGCCACCAAAGCACTTATGGAAGGGATTCAAAATTCAAATCCCTCACTCAGGCGCCAACAACACAGCAAGGATAAGGTTATTTCGCCAACACAAGAAGCAAGGAAGGACAACTCAATGATAGCCCAACGCATTCAAAACATTGCCAATTGAAGACTAACAAGAAAGGAAATTCTCCAAGCAATTTGGGACAGCCCCTTGTTTTCAAATTTTGAAATCCTCTCCATTTTTGTAAAGGGCGCAAGGAGTCAAATGTCAATCCTGCCCTAACTCTTCCTCTTGCCTATAAATGTTGCCCCTCTCATGTACTTTCAATTATTGCTATTGAATGAGAATTTGTCTACTAGTTTCCTAGGGAAAATATTAGTGTCGCCTATAGTTGAAACTTGCGCTTGGTGTGGATCTAGGATTGATGCATCTCTCCCTCTCCTTCTTCCCCCCTCTCTTTTGTTAATCTAAGATTAGTAAGGGGATTTGGAGGGTTAATCTCCCCCTTGACCTCTTTGTTTCTGTATTAAAATCCATGGCCTGTATGGATCTTTTTGTGATTGGTTGTAAGCTCCACCCTACACCTTCCATCAGAGTTGGACCGGTGAAGATCGGGAAGCACAGTCCTTCTATTCTCAAGGACTACTCTGTAAGTTTAATTCCGGCAAGTTTAATTTCTGCATTTACTACTTTCTGTAGTTTTAATCTCGAGTTTTCCTTTACTATTTAAAAATACAAAAAAATTAGTTTTCAACTCTCGTTAGTTAATATCGATTTTCCTTATTATCTACATATTATCAAAACTGATTTCGAAAATCGTTGTTTGAATGTTTAGACCCCCCCCCCCCTGTCCCACATCAGCTTGGTATCAGAGCCTAGGCTCTTAGACTAGATTTTTAAGCCTCAAAAACTTATTTTTCTACTTCTAAGTGGTCTTTGGAATTAGGTGTTTGAAAGAATTTGGATCCATAACATACTACTATTTCTATCTATCACTTTGCTCTATTTTCCAAAATTCATATATCTTTCAAAAAACACCAATGCAATCCCGGTCTAAAATTCAACAACAAGAACAAGACTCAACAATGGATAATGCTACCTTGATTGAGAGAGTTAACAACTTGACTAAGCAAATAGGAGCCCTTACCCAAGGTCTCACCCAACTTACCACTGAGTTCCGTAATGCCAAGGAAAGAGCTCCAAGCCATACTCATAGTGAACCACCCCATAGCCCAATTCCTGTGGAAGCACCACCACCCACGTGGAATGGACAACACACTCCAAACCATGTTGGAACACAAGTCCCACCTGCATGGAATGGAACCCAACAACCTGTGTGGAATGGATATCCCAATCCAAACCATGGAGGAACCCACCAACCCCCTATATAAAATGGATATTCCAATCCAAACCATGGAGGAATCCACCAACCACCTATGTGGAATGGACACCCGACTCCAACTCCACCTCAACTCAGATTCAGGGAGGATGATGTGCACCGTGCCATCAAACTCAACCCCCCAACCTTCAATGGGTCCTTAGATCCCCATGACGTTTTAGATAGGACAACCAAGCTCTAATAGTACTTTGAGTGGAGCATGATTCCCAAGCACAGCAAAGTCCGATTTGCAAAGTGCCTTCTTGAGGAAAATGCTAGGTTGTATTGGACCAATGTAGAAAACAACCTAGAGAGATCCAACCTACCTCCTATAGACACTTGGATAGAAATGCACCAACAACTTAAACTGAAATATGTCCCCTCATATTTTCAAACTAAGTTGTTTGACCAAGCCTATAGCTTAACCCAAGGATCCATGACCGTAGACCAATACACTACTAGTTTTGAGGAATTCCTCCTTAGGGGAAACACAGGTGAAGATCCCCGATTCACCCTTAGTAGGTATAAGAATGGCCTCCAATCTGAGATTAGAAAGGGCCTTACCTACTACCAAATAGACTCCATAGAGGTTGCCCATCTTAGATCCAAGGAGATAGAGCAATAACTTAAGACTGCCTTTAGGAAAGAGTTTAGTACTCCTAGACCAAGTCCTAGACTCGCCAACTCCCCTAGCTCTAGCACTCCTAAACCCAAACCCACTAGTTACCCAGAGCCATCTAGGGCTAAATGCCATGCATGCCAACAATTTGGACACTTATGAAAGATTGTCCTAATAGGGTCTTATACTTAGGTGATGAAACTCAAACCCCTAGACTCGAAGACATTAATGACCCTGATTCTGATTGCCAAATCCTAGAAGAAACTGAATATGATAGTAGTGAGGAACATACCCAAAACACCTTAGGAGTTGTTAGGTGTACCATGATCAAACCCTCACCCACTGATGATTGGCGAAGAACTAGTATCTTCCATACTTACATGAAATGTAATGGAAACATGTGCAAAGTAGTGATAGATGGGGGTAGTAGTCTCAACATTGTCTCCCACTTTGTTGTTACCAAGTTCAAACTGTTGGTGTATATGCCCTACAGACCAATGTATGGACATGGTCAGGCATTGCTTGAATGTACTTTGATAGAATTAATGAAATTGATATAATCAATAAAGGCATGGTCGTTATTATGCAGATTGCTTTACCTGCGTTGATGTATTGAATTGCATATATAATGTCCCAGGAGTTTGGATTCGATCCATTCTCACAAGCTATCCCCAGTCAAGGTACCTTAGCAGATATGGGACAGCTTTGGTGTTGGGGTATGCCCTTAAGGCTAATGTTTGAGGCCTTGGGATTGTAAAAGTATCATGTAATAAACTCTTATGTTTATAAAAGGCATGGTTATTATTCAGGTTGTTACCTTGTCTGCTGTAATAAGTGTACTTCTGAATAATGTCTCAAAGCTGTTCAGCTAGGCTGACATGCTATATGTCCTTAGTCGAGATATCTTGGTGAACCTGAGACAGCCTTGATATGATTGAGACTAATATGTGTGCTGATCTTATAGGATGCTTCGAGCATGGAATAAGATGTAGACTCATGGGTACATTGGATGTACTGGACAGACCCTACTAGGATATTCAATTGCTTGTCACAATGTGAATATTCCTTGATTGCAACAAGTGGCACATGTCCTCTGACTTGAGATCACTTGTGTTTCTAAATGATGACTGTCATTGTTTTGAGGTAGTTCAATATCATTTGAAAGATAATGATCATAGACTATCTTGGATAATGATCATGAGTCAGGTTAGGACACTAGTGATAGACATAGGATTGTCGTCTCCTTGTTTAAGGAGTGTGGTGTTCTAAAGGGCCCCCTTATGAGATGATTGAGATAGTGTATGGCCATACCCAGATGACTATGTGCATCTGATCTAATCATGCTCAACATATTGGAATTACAGGCTTGGCACGCTTGTCCAATAAGAACATCCAGTGGCAAAGGACACATGTATGCCTCGTGAGTTTGATTCACACTTGTGCTATGGTTTGGGAGAAGTCTTGGAAGACTCTTTCCTTTATATCGGGAGACAGTGATGTGTTGCTAGATACCCCTCACTGGTCGTGATAACGTAAGTTATCGTTACCGACATTTAAAGGAAACCCTCAGGGTCGCACAATTTGATGATATGGCTTACTTGAGTCAGATCGTATGGACTGGATTCTTTGAGTTCAGATTAAAGGGGATTTAATCTCTGATTGTAAGTGAGATCTGGTCTGATCATGTTTGATTGATTAGGGCTTGAGATCGGTAAGCTTCGATCAAGAGAAATGATGCTAGATCGGGGAGATCAGGGGCATCAGGAGATGAGTGGTTAGATCGTGAGCCTTAGGGTTCAATTTGGTCTAGACCAAGTGGCTTGAGCTATTTCGGTTTGGTTTGATGAACCAAATTCGATTGGACGATTTGGCTTGAACCGGTTCACAAATGTGAACGCTTGGTTCAATGCCAATAGGCGTTTTTGGTTTGTCTTGAGCGCATGGCTTGATTGTCTTCCATTTATGGAAAGTCATCAAAGCTGGTTTTGCTTAAACGCCAAAACGCTTAAGCGTTGGTCTCTTGACGACAACGCCTTGATCCTTTTCGTTGGGTGGTTGACGAAAGAGGAAGACAAGGAAAAGGAGCTCTCGGCCATAGGGATTCATCTAATCACCCCCCTTTCCATTCGACAAGATAGCTTGGGTGCCTTGCTAGCACAAGGGACGTCAAGGAAGTGAGCATCTTCATCTTGTGTGTGGACTTGTGGAGGAGACCTAACTTGTTCTCTTCTTCCAAGCCGAATTCCAAGCCTATGGCGTTGGTATGAATCTCCCCTTGTTCTTATCAATCTATGATAGTTGAACATATGGCATGCAAAAGATCTTGAAACCCTTGCTTCCGCTTGCATAAATTTCATTTGCGCCATGATTAGGGTTTTTGCCCCCCTCTCGAAAGGGGTTCCAACAATTGGTATCAGAGCCGTCTATGTATGCTATTATGTTTGCTGATGTGATCCATGTTTACATTTATGCTTAGATCTATGGTTGGTTACATGCGCAAGCTCATGAAAAATTTATGATGCGAAAACTTCATGCATGATGTTTGTTGTTCTAAGCCGCATGTATAGGTGCTTGTTGTTTGTTGTTGTCAAAGTTGCGCTCCCCCTTGAAGGGGACTCTACAAGTGTTGTTGTTGGCGCATGTTTGATTGGCGCTTCTTACATGTTGTTTTTGACAAAACAAAACATCTTGCGCGCCCATGAATTAGATCTAAGTTGCACCTATTGTAAACCCTTAGACGGGTTGATGGGGTTGAAAGCATCCTCTATGTTAGATCAAACTAGTCTGATCAGACCATCTGACAGCCTAGATGGATCGACCAGATGGCACCTGTGCGCAAGCACGAGGTGGCTATAGGTCGATTGCATCACAGGCGTGTAGCGAGGTCTGGTTGAGACAACCAGTGAACACACATGAGTTAGGCCCGGGGTCACACCCGCTTGCCAGAACTCATGTTGGTGGTTCAGCCCTTGGCGCATGCATGGTTGACTATCAGGTCAACGCGAGTCAGTTAGGACTTGGTGCATGCAAGGGCAAGGATCTAACTAGACTTGATGAGTGGATCCCCATCAATGGACCGTTGTAAGGTTATAGGGCTCATAAGGAAATTAAAATTGATGCCATGGGGTTTTTCAAAAATTTTAATTTCATGAATGGATCACATGTTGATTGATGCCTATGCTTGTTTATTTAATCTTATGTGGGTTGCCCTATTGTGTGCTATGCTGGGGCCTGCGTGCCTGGATTTAAAATTGTAAATTAATTTGTGATCTGCGAATCACATTGTACTTAATTTATAATATGTAATTGACCTGCGAGTCAATCTTGTCTAGATAGATCAAATTGTATTTGATTAGACAGGAGCACAAAGGCACACATCCCAAGGGGCATTCAGCTGGTGGCGCACCTGAGGTGCTCTAGGAGCTAGAGCCCTGGGTTGGACCAGATGAGATGCAAAAGGAGCTCAAGGGAAGACTTAAGTAAAATTAAGGTCTTACTTAGGGTTCATGGGCATTTACCACATAAGATCAACATGCTTTCTATTTATTGCTTTTATAATTAGAAATGCATGTGTTTATCTTCTGCTATCACCATAGGACTTGCATGATAGTCAAGAAGATAAAAAGACCGTTAAAATCCAACGCTAATATATCAAGCTCGTAAGCCTTCTGACGCGAAACCTCACCGTTCTGACTATCGTTGGAGCCGTGTTGTACCCACTCAGTGGGCACGTCCATCTATCTTCAGACGGTGCGGGATTACACCTGCGTGTTACAGAGTAGGGATTTATCCCTTCTCGTTGCTCAGCATAGCACGTGGTGGTCCAGGGAGTAGGTCGGGTCAGCTTGACCATGTAGGCTACATATGTGGCGCATATGGTAGCACATGGAGGCAGCCATCTGTGGGATTAGAGACTGTGTTGTACCAACTCAGTTGGCACAGTCTGCTGGATTGCCCAGATGAAGGGGAATCGCACGGGCTGGCGATTGGCAGGGACTGCCTACCAGAAATTAGTGCTTGTCCTCTCTGTGCATCTTATCTCGCCTGAGCGGGACGCGGAGACCAAGTATGAAATCTGGATCCCATCTCACTAAAAGAGTTTTACTCTTTCGGACTGTTTTACTGGATTTTTCAGTCAGATAAAATAGTGAGAAAAGAATCTTTCTTAAGTCCTGGATTGATTCTGAACATTGATACTGACCTTGCTGTTCTTGCATTGTTGTAGATTCCTGCAGCAACGAACACCATGAGCTTCAATGTGCGATCCCTACTGGAAAGGGAGAAGTTTGCTGGGCCGAACTTCTCTGACTGGTTCGGACACCTTAAGATCGTTCTTAAGGCAGAGAGGAAACTGTATGTCCTCGAGACGGCGATACCGCCGCAGCCCGCTCCGAACGCCGCAAGGGCGGTTCGGGATGCCTATGAAAAGCACGTCAATGATAGCATTGATGTCGCTTGCCTGATGCTAGCGTCTATGACGCCACCCGCTGCAGCGTCAGCATGAGGATATGTCGGCTATAGAGATTATAGCGAACCTCAAGATGCTGTATGCTGCACAGGCGAGGACAGAACGCTATAATCTGACGAAGCTCTTCTTTCAGAGCAAACTGGCTGAGGGGAGCCTAGTGGGAGCTCACGTGCTCAAGATGATTGGGCACAAGGAGGCTCTGGAGAAACTGGGGCATACCATCAACCAGGAGCTTGCTGTAGATATTATTCTGCAGTCTCTCCCGCCTTCTTTCGATGCGTTCATCATTAACTTTAATATGAACAAAATCGATTGTACTCCGGCAGAGCTGCTGAATATGCTCTTGACTACTGAGGAGACTCTGAAGGGAAAGCCTTCGACCTCTGTCTTGATGGTTCCTTCAAGGAACAAGAAGAAGGGGAAGAAGGGCAAGGCCCCTGTCAAGAACTACAGCAAGGCTCTGAAACAGAAGGTGAAGCGGTCGAAGGACAACAGGTGTTTCCACTGTGGCCAGCTGGGTCACTGGAAAAAGGACTGTAAAGCGCTCCAAGGAGATAAGAGGGGAAGCATCGCTTCTGGCTCAGGTATATATGTGACTGAGGTCATGTTATCTTCTTCTATATCATGGGTGTTGGACACTGCATGTGGAGTTCACATTTGTTCAAATGTACAGGAACTCAAGAGAAGAAGGCAGGTGGGACAGCATGAGGTAGACCTACGCGTTGGAAACGGGGCACGGGTTGCTGCTGTTGCTGTAGGAGACTATTTCATTTCTTTACCATCTGGCATTGTATTAGAATTAAACAATTGTTATTTTGTACCCAGTATTACCAAGAATATTATCTCCATTCCTGCTCTTGTCAGGAAGGGATTTTCCTTTGAATGCAAAATTTCAAAGTGTGTTTTATCTCATGATAATATTGTGTATGCCACTGGTTCAATTAACAATGGGTTATTCATGTTGGACATGGAATATTCGATACAAAATATTGATAATAAGAAAGCCAAGTATGCTGATGACAGCACCTTGCTATGGCATAGTCGTTTAGGCCATATAAACGAGAAGCGCATTAAGCGGTTGCATGAACATGGACTGCTGGGATCATTCTCCTATGAGGAGATTGATACATGCAAAGCTTGTTTAATGGGTAAAATGACGAAGTCACCTTTTCTTCAAAAGGGTCAAAGGACTTCAGGTTTACTTGACCTTATACACAGTGATGTGTGTGGGCCTTTCAGTAAACATGCCAGAGGTGGCTATCAGTACTTCATTACCTTTACTGATGATTTCAGTAGGTATGGGTATGTCTATCTGATGAGACATAAAAGTGAATCTTTTGACAAGTTCAAAGAGTTCAAAAATGAAGTACAAAATCAGTTAGGCCGTAATATCAAGGCACTTCGTTCTGATCGAGGTGGTGAATACCTGAGTCATGCATTTACTGACTATCTAAAGGAGTGTGGGATTGTCTCACAGCTCACTCCGCCAGGAACACCGCAATGGAATGGTGTGTCCGAAAGGAGAAATAGAACGTTACTTGATATGGTTCGTTCTATGATGAGTCAGGCTACTCTTCCATACTCCTTTTGGGGTTTTGCACTGGAAACAGCTGCAAAGGTACTAAACCGAGTGCCATCCAAGGCAGTTTCAAAGACGCCATATGAGTTATGGTATGGGAAATAGCCTAGCTTGACATTTATCAAGATCTGGGGTTGCGAGGCTTATGTCAAAAAGCTCACCTCTGGGAAACTGGAGAGCAGATCTGAGAAATGTATCTTTGTTGGTTACCCTAAGGAAACTAAGGGTTATTATTTCTTCGATCCCAAAGAGAACAAGGTTTTTGTTGCTCGGACGGCTATATTTCTTGAGAGGGAATTTCTTCTGCAAGAGGCCAGTGGGAGAGAAATAAAGCTGGATGAGAATCCAGAGGAAGGACAAAGTAGTCAAGCACAGTTGGATGAGCCTGAGCCAGTTGAACAGGTTATTGAACAACCTGAGGCTCAGATAACACGGGAACCGCGAAGATCGGGAAGGATCCGTCGTCAGCCTGAGCGCTATGACGGAGTCTACATCATTGATAATGATGAACCCCTCACTTATGCGGATGCGGTCAGTGGACCGGAGTCAGCTAGATGGCTTGAAGCTATGCGAGCCGAAATGGACTCCATGTCAGATAACCAAGTCTGGGATTTGGTTGATCCGCCTCCGGGAGTAATCCCTATAGGCTGTAAATGGATCTTCAAGAAGAAGATTGACATGGATGGTAACGTGGTTACCTATAAAGGCAGGCTAGTTGCGAAAGGTTTCAAACAAATCTACGGGATAGATTATGATGAAACTTTCTCACCTGTAGCCATGTTTAAGTCTATTCGGATTCTTTTCGCGATAGCAGCATATTACGATTATGAGATCTGGCAGATGGATGTGAAAACAGCTTTCCTTAATGGAAATCTGGATGAGGATGTGTATATGACACAACCTGAGGGTTTCACTAATCCATCAGATCGTCATAAAATATGCAAGTTAAAGAAGTCCATTTATGGACTGAAACAAGCATCTAGAAGCTGGAACATTCGTTTTGATGAATCAATCTCTGAGTTTGGTTTCATCAAGAACGATGATGACCCGTGTGTTTATAAGAGGTTTAGTGGGAGCGTAATTACATTCCTAATCCTCTACGTCGATGATATCTTAATCATTGGAAATGATATTCCTGAACTGCATGCTGTTAAAGCATGGTTAGGAAAATGTTTCCAGATGAAAGATCTCGGAGAAGCAGCCTATGTATTAGGTGTCAAGATCTACCGAGATAGATCTAAGAGGCTTCTCGGGCTGTGCCAGAGTACTTACATCGATAAGGTCCTGGATAGATTCCATTTAGAGAATTCTAAACGTGGATATCTTCCAGTCAGACATGGTCTGAATCTTTCAAAGAGTCAGTGTCCACAAACACAGACTGAAAAAGATGAAATGGACAATACGCCTTATGCTTCGGCTATTGGGTCCATTATGTATGCGATGTTGTGTACTCGCCCAGACGTCGCTTACGGGCTAAGCGTGACCAGTTGATTCCAAAGTAATCCAGGTTTGGCGCACTGGATTGCAGTCAAGAACATTTTAAAATATCTGCGGAGGACCAAAGATATGTTCTTGATATATGGTGGTCAGGAAGAACTCAGTATAGAGGGATATACTGACGCTTCGTTCCAGTCGGACCAGGATGATTTCCGATCGCAATCAGGCTATGTTTTCAGCTTGAATGGTGGAGCAGTGGTGTGGAAGAGCTTCAAACAGTCAACTGTTGCTGATTCCACAACAGAAGCCGAGTATGTTGCAGCCTCGGAAGCATCCAAGGAGGCAGTGTGGATTCGTAAGTTCGTGAGAGAACTTGGTGTCGTTCCTTCGAGTGCTGATCCTTTGGTTATCTTCTGTGATAACACTGGAGCCATCGCACAAGCAAAGGAACCACGGTCGCACCAGAAGTCCAAGCACATACAGAGACGGTTTCACTTGATCCGGGAGATCATTGATCGAGGCGAGATCAAAATCTGCAAGGTTCATACAGATGACAATCTGGCAGACCCGCTTACCAAGCCTCTGGCGCAGCAGAAGCATGAGAAGCACTGTAATAATATGGGTTTGAGATTACTCAACCATTAGATTAAGTGCAAGTGGGAGATTGTTGGGGTATGCCCTTAAGGCTAATGTTTGAGGCCTTGGGATTGTAAAAGTATCATGTAATAAACTCTTATGTTTATAAAAGGCATGGTTATTATTCAGGTTGTTACCTTGTCTGCTGTAATAAGTGTACTTCTGAATAATGTCTCAAAGCTGTTCAGCTAGGCTGACATGCTATATGTCCTTAGTCGAGATATTTTGGTGAACCTGAGACAGCCTTGATATGATTGAGACTAATATGTGTGCTGATCTTATAGGATGCTTCGAGCATGGAATAAGATGTAGACTCATGGGTACATTGGATGTACTGGACAGACCCTACTAGGATATTCAATTGCTTGTCACAATGTGAATATTCCTTGATTGCAACAAGTGGCACATGTCCTCTGACTTGAGATCACTTGTGTTTCTAAATGATGACTGTCATTGTTTTGAGGTAGTTCAATATCATTTGAAAGATAATGATCATAGACTATCTTGGATAATGATCATGAGTCAGGTTAGGACACTAGTGATAGACATAGGATTGTCGTCTCCTTGTTTAAGGAGTGTGGTGTTCTAAAGGGCCCCCTTATGAGATGATTGAGATAGTGTATGGCCATACCCAGATGACTATGTGCATCTGATCTAATCATGCTCAACATATTGGAATTACAGGCTTGGCACGCTTGTCCAATAAGAACATCCAGTGGCAAAGGACACATGTATGCCTCGTGAGTTTGATTCACACTTGTGCTATGGTTTGGGAGAAGTCTTGGAAGACTCTTTCCTTTATATCGGGAGACAGTGATGTGTTGCTAGATACCCCTCACTGGTCGTGATAACGTAAGTTATCGTTACCGACATTTAAAGGAAACCCTCAGGGTCGCACAATTTGATGATATGGCTTACTTGAGTCAGATCGTATGGACTGGATTCTTTGAGTTCAGATTAAAGGGGATTTAATCTCTGATTGTAAGTGAGATCTGGTCTGATCATGTTTGATTGATTAGGGCTTGAGATCGGTAAGCTTCGATCGAGAGAAATGATGCTAGATCGGGGAGATCAGGGGCATCAGGAGATGAGTGGTTAGATCGTGAGCCTTAGGGTTCAATTTGGTCTAGACCAAGTGGCTTGAGCTATTTCGGTTTGGTTTGATGAACCAAATTCGATTGGACAATTTGGCTTGAACCGGTTCACAAATGTGAACGCTTGGTTCAATGCCAATAGGCGTTTTTGGTTTGTCTTGAGCGCATGGCTTGATTGTCTTCCATTTATGGAAAGTCATCAAAGCCGGTTTTGCTTAAACGCCAAAACGCTTAAGCGTTGGTCTCTTGACGACAACGCCTTGATCCTTTTCGTTGGGTGGTTGACGAAAGAGGAAGACAAGGAAAAGGAGCTCTCGGCCATAGGGATTCATCTAATCACCCCCTTTCCATTCGACAAGATAGCTTGGGTGCCTTGCTAGCACAAGGGACGTCAAGGAAGTGAGCATCTTCATCTTGTGTGTGGACTTGTGGAGGAGACCTAACTTGTTCTCTTCTTCCAAGCCGAATTCCAAGCCTATGGCGTTGGTATGAATCTCCCCTTGTTCTTATCAATCTATGATAGTTGAACATATGGCATGCAAAAGATCTTGAAACCCTTGCTTCCGCTTGCATAAATTTCATTTGCGCCATGATTAGGGTTTTTGCCCCCCTCTCGAAAGGGGTTCCAACATTTGGTACATGTGAGACTGGTGTATGGGCTGGTTAGGTGCAGGGCACAGTAACGCAGACATACAGGTGCATTGGATGCACTGGAGTGATCCACCGTGAGGATTGACTTGTCTAGTCAACGAGTCAATCTCACATGCAAGAGGTTTGGATTGATCCTTAGACTTGAGGTATTCATGTCTAGACTTGATGAAGGGTATGCTTTAATACAGTCTTACGTCTCTCCGTAATTGGGAGATCAAAACGACTGTCATTGGGCATGTCATAAGTCACGTAGAGACATGGATGACCAATAGTAGGATTTGCCCCTTCCTTCCGAGGAAGCATGATATCCACCACGGGGCGCCCCACCTTATTGGTGCATGACAGGAAAGTGTGGCCACACTTGTTGAGTCATGACCAATGCATTGGATAATAAACTTGAGACTAATCCAATGGCAGGATATCAGCTTAGGCAAAGGGATCTGTAATGCAATGGGAATCCTCGTTGCTTGTTAGGAGTTGTTGCCATAATGACTTAAGTCCTATGACATGGGTAGTAGTAATGTGTTGCTAGATACCCCTCACTACTTATGATGTTTACATCATTGCCATCGTCATATGGATCCTACGGGGTCACACGCAATAGACTCTTGACGTTGCTTTAATCAGAAGCCTTTGGATCAAGTTATTGGATAACTTGGATCCATTTGGAAGATTTCATCAGCGCCAATGGGCCTGATGAGTTGGAAGAAAGTTATTGGAGCCAAACTTCATTTTTGGCAGGTTGACCCGAAATTGACCTTAATTTGTCACATTTGGATTAGGGTTGCATTGGATTGGATCCAATGGCTTAATCAACCCATGCCATGAAGTTTGGGCTAGCTCATTATCCAATGAGGCCCAATAATAAGTTGTCATGAAGAGGGAATTGGCTTAAAAGGGTATAATGGGGAGAAACCCAACCCCATTGGCGCCTAGGGGCATAATGGGGTGTGGGTGGCATAAGTTGCTTCCTTTGGAAGGAAGTGGCGCCTCCCCCTTCATCCATTCATGGTATCTTGTCTCTATGGTAAGTATTGGGGCTGATATGGCTTGAGGACTCTTTTGGAAAGAGCTTGAGCGCATATGAGAAGTAGGGAGATGTTTATGGTAAAGTCTTGGAGACTTTCCTTATCTCATAAACCCTACATGCACCCAAACCCTTACCCTAGCCAAATACCTCTTGCATGTTGCGCCTAGCCCTTCTCCTTGGATGGAAATAATGCCTCTAAGGCATGTCTTGGGCTGATATGGCTATTGGGCAAATAAGGATAGGTTGAATGAGGTTTATGGCAAAGTCTTGGAGACTTTCCTTACCACAAACCCCTCTCATCCTAACCGCCCACTTGGCATGATCCTAGTCATTGCCCTAGCCGCCCCTTGTCCTATTAATAGGACCCTTGCCGCCCTCTCTTGTGGTTGTTGGTTCGATTCCTTGGAGGTGTGAACAAACATAGAGAGGTGTGAGCTAGGGCAAAGGGCGACAACATCAAGGTGGCGCAACCTTCCTCCTCTTTGTAGCCGCAAGCCTTCTTCTCCTTCTTCTCCTCTTGGCGCAACTTGGAGAAGGGCTTGGTGGCGACATCTCTTGGAGAGAATTGGAAGTTTAAGGTGGCGACAACTTGAGGGCTTGGAGCTCTCCTTCTTCCATCAAAGGCGCAAGCAAGTTCTTCTTGTTCTTCTTCTCATCTTCTTGGCGCAAGGATTCTTTGAGCTTGGTGGCGTCTTCTTGCCACAAGCCCTCATCGTCCCTTGGCCATAGGCGCACCTTGGAGGTGGCGCAAGCAAAGAAGAAGAAGGAAGTACTTGGCGCATCATCTTCCTCCTCATCTCTTCTTGGCGCTTCTACCTTGGAGGTGGCGCAAGTTTTGAAGAGAGTGATAAGGCTTGATTCTCTTCCCGAGGCTAGCACCAAGCGTGGAAGGGAGCAACGATCAAGGAGTCGACGCGTGGATACTTGTAGAGGACGAACACTTGGGCGTCTTCAACTTGGCACCTTCATCCTAACAAGCAATAAAGGTACTAACCCTAACACATCCTTGTGTTCTCTCCCTCGCATGGATCCTTGGGACTGGAATGTGTTTCGGGTGTAATGCTTCTTCCGCTGCGTCCTGGGACTGCAAAAATTTTAAATTACACCCGGCATTCCCTAACAGTGGTATCAGAGCTACTTGCGAGAAACACAAGGTGTACGTTTGCTTGTGTGAAAAATTTTTGGAAAATTTTTCTTTCATCCATGCGCGATTCACCGAGAAGGCGCTTTCAACCAAACTTCTTTTATCAATTTTATGGCCAAAATTTGGATTGTGTTTATGATGGATTTAAGACCAAAGGCGCACGTAGTTTTGTCAAGTAGGACGGGCATTGTGTCTTCGGACTGGCCGGGTCTCTTGATCTAACAAAATTGCCAGCCGATAGGGTCCATGAAATCATCATGAAACTTGATCCCAATTTTAGCATAAATTTGATTGAGAGAGTGCTTTGGATGGAGTTGGCGCATAAGGGGATAAAATTTGATTATTTCGATTTTTCAAATTTTATATATGCGCCACTTGTCTCTTCCTTGGGTTAATATGGTCATAGCGGGTGCCCTCCTGTGTTGTGATGTGGAAGCATGTTTCCACCTGTGATGAATGCTTGTAAAATCTTTCTGCCACCTGCGTGTGGTTCTCCCCCTTCTTGATGTAAAATTTTCATCTTTCCTTAGAATAGATGTAGAACTGCTTACATAAGATAGGTTAAGGTTCATCAAAGACAACAAGGTGTCTTCTTCAACCGATATCAGAGTGGCGCCAGCTTTGGAAGCTTGGTGATGGACTTGCGGCTGAAGGAAGGACACTAGCTTTCGGCTTCTGGCATGGGCTGATTTGCTTCAGGGACTCGCAACCCTTGGATGCACGATAACATGTCACATGGCTCGTGACAAGTTATATGTATGAAAAGGGCTATGACCATATCGACCAAACTAGCATGCCTGTGATGGTTTATTATTTTGTCCATAGCATGCCTGTGATGTTTTTCCTTTGCTGCCATAACCATAGGAAAACTGCATGCTAGAAAAGAATAAAAATATGCAAAAACTCTCAATACAATATCAAGTCGATAGCCTTCTAACGCGTAGCCCTCATCAAACTATCGATCCGTGGTGTTGTGAACTGTTTCCCACCCTCGTGGGACACACCCACTTATCTTTAGAAGGTGTGTGGTGACAATGATTTCCCCAGTCCAGTTTTAACCTGGGCGTGCCTTCGCAAGGAAATTCGTTGGCCCTGGGCATAACGGTTAGGACCAGACTTGACTAGTTTTTCATATGTCACTAACATGATGAATCACTAGAGGCAGCTGTTGAGAGGATAGGGTTCTGTGTTGTATCCAGCCATCGCTGGACACAGGGCGCCTAGTCTGTCTTAACTAAGAGGAATTGTGCGCGGCACAATTGGCTGGCATGCCTACCTAAGGAAGCATGGGACTCTCTGTGCATCTCAACTCACCCTCGTGAGTCGCGGAGACCTCGTGTGAAATTAGGATCCTACTCATGTATTTCCAAGTTGAGTTTTGAGAGTTATCAACTTGTTAAGGAAATAGTGGGAGTATAGCATTTAATTTAAAGTCCTTGTTAAATGCTTTATCATAGTACTTATTTTGCTTGTTTGCTTATTGTAGATGATTCCATCTCCTGAACCTAGATTGAAACTTCTTAAAAATAAACTGGATGGAACAAATTGGACAATATGGTTCAGACTTTTGTCCAAACTTCTAGAACATGAGAATATGGTCTATCTTCTTGAAAGACCTCCAACCCAGCCCTGTATATATTTTTGTACAGAGTGGGAGTGGAATGTCTATCTTGAACATTGTGTGGATAGTGAACATTACACTGCTCTTATTTTGAGGTGCTTGACCCCTGAGGTCCAGGTTGAGTGTGATGAGATGGGGATTTATGATATGATCATACATCTTCGACGTCTCTTCACACCGGGCACTTCAAATAGTAATCAAGAGAGTGTTGTTGGATCTTCTGGGTGTTTGCTTGAATCCAAGAATGACTATGGTTCCGTATCTTCGAAGCTAAAACTTCGGAAGACTGGGAATGCATGGAAATTTCAGGATGGATTAAGGCCCAGGAAGAGCATGGCACAAAAGAAGGGATGTTATCCATCTGCTTCAGGTATTGTGTTGCTGAGGTCTTTATGTCTACTTCTTATTCATGGGTACTGGGTACCGCATGAGGAGCTTACATATGTTTTTCATACGCAGGGGCTCAAAAGAAGTAGGACAATAAGGCTTGATGGGATCGACTTTCGAGTCAGGGACGGAGCATTGGATGCTGCTGTTGATGTCATCTCACTACCTTCAAAGACTTCAACTAGAACTTTGCTATTATGTACTAGCTTTTGTATTAGAACATTATGTCCATTATTTTGAATGGATTTTCAGTTTGAAATAAATTGGTATTTCCTTAAATCTGGAATGTTCTATAGTAGTGGTACAATTGATGATAGCTTGTAGTTCTGTATGTAACACTGGATAGATCAAGTCCAATGATTCAATCAATACCATCTCTTTGCATTGTCTCTTGGGCCATAAGACATAAGTCACATCCAAAAGTCCATGGACTATTGGGATTATTATCCTTTCAGGGTTATGATATATGTGAGCCTTGTCTAATGGACAAGATGGCAGATGCTACCTTCATTTAGGAAGGAGAGAGAGGTTAGATGTTTGTTGGATCTAGTGCACAGCAATGTGTGTAGACCCATGGAGACAAGCACTAAGTGGTATACTTCATTAAGTTGGGATATGTCATATCCAACACGTAACTTTGGAGAAATCCAAGAAGTTAAGAAATGAAGTATAGAATCGAATTGGAGAATCTATTAAAACCCTTTGATTGGATCAAAGTAGGAAGTGAAGAATTTGATGACTATCTTGAGGAGTGTGGGGTTGTCTCACAGCTTACTTGGAACACCACAACTGTGTGGTGAAATTCAAAGAAAGAAAAGGGAACACATTGGATGTGGTTCCACCTTTGAATAGTCATGCAAATTTACTTCCTTTAGAGGCCATGCAAGCAACTGTTCTGACACTCCATAGTGTGTACTTGTGGGGCACTAAAAGTGCTGCTTCTATCCCGATGAGAACAAAAATATTTGTTGCTCAAACTGCTGTCTTTCTTGAGGAGATATTTTTTTGAAAGAAGCTGGTGGGAGTAGATTTGATTAGGACAAGGTCCAAAAATCAACCACAATACAGTTAGACACAAATGGAGAGTAGATTCACACATGCAGGTTAAAAAGTCAACCTGAGGTTCAAGTAACACAGGAATCACATGAGTCTGAATGGATTCGAAATACTCTCACAGGTTGTGGGCATGACGAATTTTTCATCTAGGATGAAGCTAAAGACTTATGAGGAAATGGAAGCGGTCAGTGGACCAGATTCCAAGAAATGGCTGAGCGCCATAAGAACCATAATGGACTCCATGTCTGCTAATCAAGTGTGGGACTTGATTGAGCCGCCAAAGGGGTAACACCCAGAGGCTGTATGAGGATCTTCTTGGAAGATAGACATGAAATGTAACATCCCGTTATCTTAACCCCAAACAAGCAACACAAATCATGAAAGAAACAGGATGTTATCATACAAGATCGATACATATGCTAGGTAAAACCCCGTTCAGGAAACCCGATCTGAAAATTTCGAAAATCCATACATATAAATCTCCAAGAAACACAATTTCATAAAGGTACCTGCCACCACGCATTCCTTGCACTAGACATATGCAAGGCAACAGTTATATCAAATCCGTATCAAATCCATAAAATCCATAAAGGTACCTGCCACCAGGCAATACTTGCACTAGACATATGCAAGTTACAGGTATATCAAAACCGATTACAAAGAATACACTACAAACCGAATTTGAAAACAAAATCACAAAATCGATTTTTATAAACTCATACCAAACACCGAAACCAGGCTGAAGCCCGCGGTGACACAAAAATCAAACTCATTTAACAGCCACAATCTGACATCACAAGTTCACATAGTTCACATGGTTCAAATAGCTCATATCATTCATATAGTTCGGCCACAACCGGCCCCAAATAATTAAGCACAAAAGTTCTTAAACAGCAAACTAGCGATATCCATGCCAATGCTAACTCAAGAAATGCGCCCCTGCTCTATGCCTGAAAATAGTGAGGGGTGAGCTACACAGCCCAGTGAGTGGATAGTCTAAATCGACCATCCATAACATACACTCAAAAATATAGACAGATTATTTTAAAAATCTTTAACAGGAACATTATGTCAACATATACAACATAAAGAAAACAGAAGTCATATAAACAGTCAGATGTACACACCAACATATAACAAACTCAGGTTCTAGAGTTATACTCTAAACCAACTCAAATGTACACACCAACACTTAATTAACCTAGTTGTCCAGCATATTCAGTAGTGACCATTATGGTCTAACCCGGCTTTGGCCTAAGCACTGGGAGACTGCAAAATTTCATGCAACATATAAACATGGACAGTGAGTAGAATCAAGAGGTGGCCCCCGCCAGGTCACGACGTGGCACTTTGCTCTAAAACACCCCATAACACATCGATGGATAGTGTGTAGATTCAAGAGGTGGCCCCCGCCGGGTCACGACGTGGCACTTTGCTCTACGACACCCCATATCACAAAAATAAAAAGTGATGACATCAAGAGGTGGCCCCTGTCCGACCAAGACATGGCACTTTGCGTCAAAACCCGTTCTCCCAAAAGGTTCCTACTGGACAACAGACACATCTTATATCTTATTTCACAACGGTGGACTTCTAAGTGTCAACTAGACTCTAGGATAGTCATCACAATAATCATATCGGGCAGGCTGAACATCAACCCCCATCACAATAATCATAACAGGTAGGCTGAACATCAACCCCCTCACATATCACAATACAGGGCTGAAATCTCAAACCCTTAACATATTACACATACTATCCCCTTGAGTACACAGTCACACTTAGCCTTAGTCCTACCCATCACATAACACATAATATTCTAAATTCCCATAACCACATAATATTCCAAAATCACATAATCGCATAATATTCAAAATCACATAATCACATAACATTCAAAAAATCACATAATGTTCAAACATCACAAAGTAGTGTAGTCCTTAGGTTTCATGCTGATTAATTCAGTCTAACCTTGCTAAATTATCACCCAATGTTCTCAAACATGAATACATGGTCTTAGATAAATAAACATGAGTTTTATAACATTATTAGCATTTATCAAGCATCCATAAAATCGACATATAGCATTTATCAAGCATACATAAAAATCAACATAAAATTAAACATAAAATTAAAACATGTATTCATACAATTGCTTTACAAATCACTACATGTAACCCACGGTTAACATAACATATTATCTACTAAATTTTAAACCTTAGTTAACATGAATATCATGCTCAAAATCATTGGTTTAAAACTTCCTAAATTCCATAAATTAATACCTTAAATTTCATAATACAAACTTTCGGTTCCATAAAACAATCATCAAGATTTCGGTTGAAAGTTTTCATAAAACAATCATCAAGATTTCGGTTTCATAATTAACATCAAAATTTCAGTTTTCATAAATAATTATCAAGATTTCGAGTCTCATAATTATTATCAAGAATTCGGTTTTCATGGAGAAATACCCTAAATTCAGTTTTCATGAAGATAAGAAATATCTTACATTCGGTTTTCATGGAAAAATACCCTAAATTCAGCTTTCATGAAGATAAGAAATATCTTACATTCGGTTTTCATGGAGAAATACCCTAAATTCAGTTTTCATGAAGATAAGAAATATCTTACATTCGGTTTTCATGGTAGATACACTTTGCAAACTTTCGATTTTACATGGTAAATTTCTCAAGAAATCAAATATATCATTTAACACAAACACAACCAAATTGATAGATCTAATAAGACACTCCACTCACCTCAACCGAGAATACCAAGATGAAGATCCTCCACAAAATTCGTCTAAGAGCTTTGAAATGATCCTAGGAAGACGCCAACAATGGACAATAAACGCCTCCAAACACCAAAGACGCCGGCCAAAGGAAGAAAGGAAGAGGAAGGAGAAAATCACCCAAGAACTCTTCAAGAATCGCCAACTTCTTCAAGCCGTCGCCCAATGTTTTTCTCCAAGCCAAAAAAAATGCCTATTCTCTACCCTAGCCGAAATCACTAACTTAAAGTTTAAATTTCGGTTTTTAATGTTTAACCCGCTAACCAATTAATTCAAAAGGGTTTAACCCATTTAACTGATAAATTTGAATTTTAAACCCAATTAGCGCAACCCAATAACTCATAATTTAAGTGAAAATCCAATAAGGGTTAAACTAACATCCAATAAGCTAGTTAACTAATTAAATTTAACATCCATTAAGCTAATTAACGTCCAACAAAATTAACAACCAATAATCTCTAATTTAATTAACTATAAATTAACAACCAAAAATCTCTAGTTAATTAACTATTAATTAACAACCAATACATAGAAAAATATCACAGTCAACTAGTTTATTTAAATCAAAAATAATGCTTACCAGGACTTAAGATCCTTGGATCTTACATCCCTCCCTCCTTATAAAGCTTTAGTCCTCTAAAGCTCAGCATCCATATCATCAAAGAGATAAGCATAAAATTTCCTCATATCAGCTTCAGTCTCCCAAGTTGCCTCCTCAACCGACTGATTTCCCCAGATAACCTTTACCAAAGGTATAGTCTTGTTCCTCAGAACTTTGTCCTTTCTATCCACAATCCGAAGAGGTCTTTCCTCAAAAGTCAAATCACTCTGAATCTGAAGAGGTTCCAATTCCAATACATGAGATGGATCAGGATGATATTTCCTCAAAACAGAAACATGGAACACATTATGCACATGATCCATAGCAGGAGGTAAAGCTAACCGGTAAGCCACTGGACCAATTCTCTCAATAATGTCAAAAGGGCCTACAAACCTAGGGCTCAACTTGCCCTTTTTGCCAAACCTCATAACACCCTTAGTAGGTGATACCTTTAAGAAAACATGATCCCCTACCATAAACTCCAGGGAACGACGACGGTCATCAGCATAACTCTTCTGTCTGTCCCGAGCAATCTTCAATTTATCCTGAATCTCTCTGACCTTATCAGTAGTCTCCTGTACTGCATCAGATCTCAAAATCATTCTGTCACCAGTTTCCTCCCAACACAAGGGAGTCCTACACCTTCTCCCATACAAAGCTTCATAAGGAGCCATCTGAATACTGGAGTGGAAACTATTATTATAAGTGAACTCTATCAAAGATAGATCCCGGTTCCACTCAGAACTCCAATCAACCACATAAGCTCTCAACAAGTCTTCTAGAGTCTGGATAGTACGCTCCGTCTGGCCATCAGACTGAGGATGGTATGCTGTACTAAAACTCAACTTAGTACCCAAACCCTCCTGTAAGCTCTTCCAAAATCTGGACAAAAACCGAGAGTCCCTATCAGACACAATATCAACAGGCACTCCATGCAGTCTGACTATCTCATCAATGTATAATCTAGCCAGCCTCTCTAAAGGATAAGTCATCTTGATCGGGAGAAAATGGGCTGATTTAGTGAGTCTATCAACGATCACCCAAATAGCATCATGACCCAATCTGGTTCTAGGCAAACCACACACAAAATCCATACTGATGCATTCCCACTTCCACTCAGGAATAGGAAGGGGCTGCAACAAACCACCAGGCTTCTGGTGTTCAGCCTTTACAGTCTGACAAGTTAAACACCTAGAGACAAAATCGATTACCTCTTTCTTCATACCCGGCCACCAAAAATTTTTCTTGAGGTCCTGATACATTTTAGTCACGCCAGGATGTAGAGAATATTTGGAGTTATGGCTGTCCTCCAATATTTCTTTCCTCAAGCTCGGTTCCTCAGGGACACATACCCTTCCACGAAACCGAAGAATACCATCATCAGACAAGCTAAAATCCTGAACTGCTCCATCAACCAAACTATCCCTGATCTGAACTAATCTCGGATCCACAGACTGCTGATCTCTGATCTTCTGCAACAAAGCAGACTGTACTCTGAGAAAAGCCACATAACCCGACTAAACTCTAGGAGAAACACTGATCCTGAGATCGCTGAACTCCTGCAGTAACCGCCACTCACTGACTCGTAGTGCCGCTACTGAAGTAACTGGATGTCTGCTCAGTGCATCAGCCACTACATTGGCCTTTCCAGCCTGATACTGAATGGAGAAGTCATAGTCTTTGATCAACTCCATCCATCTTCTCTGTCTCATGTTCAACTCCTTCTGAGTGAAGATATACTTGAGACTCTGGTGATCAGTGAACAGATCGAACTCCTGACCCAGCAAATAGTGGCGCCATATCTTCAAAGCAAAGACTACGGCCGCCAACTCTAAATCATGAGTAGGGTAGTTCAATTCATACTCCTTCAGTTGTCTCGAAGCATAGGCTACTACAGAACCCTTCTGCATCAAGACACAACCCAACCCTTTGCCTGAAGCATCCGTATAAACAGTAAACCTTTCCCCATCACTAGGAATAATGAGGATCGGTGTACTAGTCAACCTCCTCTTCAGCTCTTGAAAGCTCTCTTCACACTTGTCATCCCAAATAAACTTAGCCTCCTTTCTGGTTAATTTAGTTAAAGGACCCGCCAGCTTGGAGAATCCCTCAACAAATCTCCAGTAGTAACCTGCTAAACCCAGGAAACTTCTGATCTCAGTAGCACTAGTCGGTCTTCCCCAATCAAGGATGGCTTGCACTTTAACTGGATCCACAGACACCCCCTGACCAGAAATCACATGCCCAAGGAAACTGATCTTTTCTAGCCAGAACTCACACTTACTAGCCTTGGCATATAATCGGTTCTTCCTCAGAACCTCCAGCACTCTGCGCAAGTCACTGACATGATCTGAAGTAGTCCGTGAGTATACCAAGATATCGTCTATAAAGACTACCACACAAGAGTCAAGCAATTCATGGAATACCCTGTTCATCAAATCCATGAAGACAGCAGGTGCATTCGTCAGTCCAAAAGGCATAACTAAAAATTCGAAATGCCCATACCTGGTCCTGAAAGCAGTCTTAAATATATCCTCATCCTTGACCCTAAGCTGATAATACCCTGATCTCAGATCAATCTTAGAGAACACTGTAGCTCCCTGTAATTGATCAAATAGATCATCAATTCTGGGAAGAGGATACTTATTCTTGATAGTCACTTGGTTCAGTTGCCTGTAGTCTATACACATCCTCAGGGTTCCATCTTTCTTCTTTACAAACAGCACTGGCGCTCCCCAGGGAGAAGCACTAGGCCGAATGTACCCTTTCTCTAGCAGTTCCTCCAGTTGTTTCTTAAGCTCAGCCAGCTCTGAGGTAGCCATGCGATAAGGAGCTCTGGAGATAGGTGCCGTACCTGGCGCCAACTCAATGCCAAACTCCACTTCTCTAATTGGTGGCAAGCCTGAAAATTCCTCAGAGAACACATCAGGAAATTCTTTCACCACCGCCATCTGAGTCAAATCAGAAGTAGAATCATCCTGCACCTTAACATGTGCAAGATAACCCTTACACCCACTAGCAAGTAACTTTCTGGCCTGCAGGAAAGATATTACATGTGGTCCTTGGTCTGACACTAGACCTCTCACAAAAATCCGATTCCCATCTAGCAGATTTAAAGTGATTACTTTCTCAAAGCAATCCACAGTGGCATGATGTGAAGACAACCAATCCATTCCTAAGATGACATCATAATCTTGCATGTCTAAGAGGATTAGATCTACCAGAAACTCATAACCCTCTACATGCACTACACAATTAGCACAAACAGTATCTGTAGATAATGACTTTCCTAAGGGAGTACTGACAGACACAACATAATCTAGCATCTTAGGTACAACAGGTAAACATGCAGCAAATCTAACAGATACAAAAGACAGATTTGCACCAGGGTCAAATAAGATACGAGCTAACTGATCAAATACAAATAAGGTACCTTCCACGACGGATCGGGAAGCTCGTGTGTCCTTCTCAGCCACAGCATAAACTCGTGTCTGGACTGTAGGCTTCTCTGCGCCTCTATTCTGTATCTCAGGCTCTTTGCAGTCTTTGACCATGTGCCCTGGTTTCTTACACCTGAAGCATACACCATTCCTCTTATGACAGTCTTTCACTAGATGTCCCTTGAGCCCACAATAATTACAAGTCCGGTCCTCTGTGATACTGTTTCTTACATCTCTGACATCCCTGAACTGCTGCGGTGCATCCCTGGACTGCTGCGGTGCCTTGTAAGAGTAAGGCTTATACCTGCTCTTCTTGTAATCCTTATGCTTGGGGTACTTCTTACCCTTGCCGCCAATGCCATACTGAGGAGCTGCCGTCTCAGCTGCAGGAACCACGGTCACGGCAACATGAGAACTCCTCTCAGATATGTATCTCTCAATGGTGCGTGCTCGCCCAACAGTCTCAACATAAGTCTCCAAATGCTGAGCACCAACCTGCTCCCGAATGTCCCATCTGAGACCTCTAAGAAACTTAGTAGCCCTCCTCTTTTCAGTGTTTATCAGGTGAGGGGCATACTTTCCCAACTTAGTGAACTGCAATTCATACTGGTCCACTGTCATATCACCCTGCTCCAGGTGAATAAATGTCACCTCTCGGTCCTCCACCAAGCTATCAGGGAAGTACTTCTCGTTAAATCGAGACAAGAAGTAGGGCCAATCCACTGTTTCATGTTTTTCTTCAGCTAGCCTCACAACGCCCTTCCACCACTCATCTGCGTCACCACGCATCATATAGGTGGCCAGACACAGCTTGTCCTCATCCGAGCAACGCATAACTTGGAAAATCTTTTCCAAGCACAACTGCCAGTTCTCGGCAGTACTGGATTCTGAGCCCCCATAAAAAGAGCTAGGACCCAGTTTCTGGAATTCACTCACAAGTGAAGCATAGCGCCTGTGAGCGCCCTCCTGAGAGTCATCCCCCACCGCCCGAGTAGTAGTCTGGGGTCTCTCTTGAGTCAACTGCTGCAAGAGCTGCTGTTGCGCCTCTTGATGCTGAGTCTGTTGCTGCTGCAGCATCTGAGCTTGCCTCTCTATCATGGCACCTTGTTGCTATACCATGCCAGTCAGAGCCTCAATAGTTCTCGAGAGATTCGAAGGCTGCTCATCCTCGCCACTAGCATTTCCTCTGGTTCGCACCATCTTAAGTTCCTACACACACATATCACAGTAAGGAAAAGCAAACATAATCTATCAGGTGTCTAGCAATACACAAACATGTTTTCCCCCGAACTAAGTTTTAGCTAGCCAACTCCTCTGATACCATTCTGTAACATCCCGTTATCTTAACCCCAAACAAGCAACACAAATCATGAAAGAAATAGGATGTTATCATACAAGATCGATACATATGCTAGGTAAAACCCCGTTCAGGAAACCCGATCTGAAAATTTCGAAAATCCATACATATAAATCTCCAAGAAACACAATTTCATAAAGGTACCTGGCACCACGCATTCCTTGCACTAGACATATGCAAGGCAACAGTTATATCAAATCCGTATCAAATCCATAAAATCCATAAAGGTACCTGCCACCAGGCAATACTTGCACTAGACATATGCAAGTTACAGGTATATCAAAACCGATTACAAAGAATACACTACAAACCGAATTTGAAAACAAAATCACAAAATCGATTTTTATAAACTCATACCAAACACCGAAACCAGGCTGAAGCCCACGGTGACACAAAAATCAAACTCATTTAACAGCCACAATCTGACATCACAAGTTCACATAGTTCACATGGTTCAAATAGCTCATATCATTCATATAGTTCGGCCACAACCGGCCCCAAATAATTAAGCACAAAAGTTCTTAAACAGCAAACTAGCGATATCCATGCCAATGCTAACTCAAGAAATGCGCCCCTGCTCTATGCCTGAAAATAGTGAGGGGTGAGCTACACAGCCCAGTGAGTGGATAGTCTAAATCGACCATCCATAACATACACTCAAAAATATAGACAGATTATTTTAAAAATCTTTAACAGGAACATTATGTCAACATATACAACATAAAGAAAACAGAAGTCATATAAACAGTCAGATGTACACACCAACATATAACAAACTCAGGTTCTAGAGTTATACTCTAAACCAACTCAAATGTACACACCAACACTTAATTAACCTAGTTGTCCAGCATATTCAGTAGTGACCATTATGGTCTAACCCGGCTTTGGCCTAAGCACTGGGAGACTGCAAAATTTCATGCAACATATAAACATGGACAGTGAGTAGAATCAAGAGGTGGCCCCCGCCAGGTCACGACGTGGCACTTTGCTCTAAAACACCCCATAACACATCGATGGATAGTGTGTAGATTCAAGAGGTGGCCCCCGCCGGGTCACGACGTGGCACTTTGCTCTACGACACCCCATATCACAAAAATAAAAAGTGATGACATCAAGAGGTGGCCCCTGTCCGACCAAGACATGGCACTTTGCGTCAAAACCCGTTCTCCCAAAAGGTTCCTACTGGACAACAGACACATCTTATATCTTATTTCACAACGGTGGACTTCTAAGTGTCAACTAGACTCTAGGATAGTCATCACAATAATCATATCGGGCAGGCTGAACATCAACCCCCATCACAATAATCATAACAGGTAGGCTGAACATCAACCCCCTCACATATCACAATACAGGGCTGAAATCTCAAACCCTTAACATATTACACATACTATCCCCTTGAGTACACAGTCACACTTAGCCTTAGTCCTACCCATCACATAACACATAATATTCTAAATTCCCATAACCACATAATATTCCAAAATCACATAATCGCATAATATTCAAAATCACATAATCACATAACATTCAAAAAATCACATAATGTTCAAACATCACAAAGTAGTGTAGTCCTTAGGTTTCATGCTGATTAATTCAGTCTAACCTTGCTAAATTATCACCCAATGTTCTCAAACATGAATACATGGTCTTAGATAAATAAACATGAGTTTTATAACATTATTAGCATTTATCAAGCATCCATAAAATCGACATATAGCATTTATCAAGCATACATAAAAATCAACATAAAATTAAACATAAAATTAAAACATGTATTCATACAATTGCTTTACAAATCACTACATGTAACCCACGGTTAACATAACATATTATCTACTAAATTTTAAACCTTAGTTAACATGAATATCATGCTCAAAATCATTGGTTTAAAACTTCCTAAATTCCATAAATTAATACCTTAAATTTCATAATACAAACTTTCGGTTCCATAAAACAATCATCAAGATTTCGGTTGAAAGTTTTCATAAAACAATCATCAAGATTTCGGTTTCATAATTAACATCAAAATTTCAGTTTTCATAAATAATTATCAAGATTTCGAGTCTCATAATTATTATCAAGAATTCGGTTTTCATGGAGAAATACCCTAAATTCAGTTTTCATGAAGATAAGAAATATCTTACATTCGGTTTTCATGGAAAAATACCCTAAATTCAGCTTTCATGAAGATAAGAAATATCTTACATTCGGTTTTCATGGAGAAATACCCTAAATTCAGTTTTCATGAAGATAAGAAATATCTTACATTCGGTTTTCATGGTAGATACACTTTGCAAAATTTCGATTTTACATGGTAAATTTCTCAAGAAATCAAATATATCATTTAACACAAACACAACCAAATTGATAGATCTAATAAGACACTCCACTCACCTCAACCGAGAATACCAAGATGAAGATCCTCCACAAAATTCATCTAAGAGCTTTGAAATGATCCTAGTAAGACGCCAACAATGGACAATAAACGCCTCCAAACACCAAAGACGCCGGCCAAAGGAAGAAAGGAAGAGGAAGGAGAAAATCACCCAAGAACTCTTCAAGAATCGTCAACTTCTTCAAGCCGTCGCCCAATGTTTTTCTCCAAGCCAAAAAAAATGCCTATTCTCTACCCTAGCCGAAATCACTAACTTAAAGTTTAAATTTCGGTTTTTAATGTTTAACCCTCTAACCAATTAATTCAAAAGGGTTTAACCCATTTAACTGATAAATTTGAATTTTAAACCCAATTAGCGCAACCCAATAACTCATAATTTAAGTGAAAATCCAATAAGGGTTAAACTAACATCCAATAAGCTAGTTAACTAATTAAATTTAACATCCATTAAGCTAATTAACGTCCAACAAAATTAACAACCAATAATCTCTAATTTAATTAACTATAAATTAACAACCAAAAATCTCTAGTTAATTAACTATTAATTAACAACCAATACATAGAAAAATATCACAGTCAACTAGTTTATTTAAATCAAAAATAATGCTTACCAGGACTTAAGATCCTTGGATCTTACATGAAAGGTAACATTGTTACCTATGATGACAAGCTAGTGAATGAAATTTCGGATAAGTCCACTGGGTGGATATTGATGAAATTTTTTCACCGATAGCTTTGTTTGAGTCCATTAGGTATCTACTTGTCTTAATTGCATGTTCTGTTATAGCGTGTTGTTATGAAAATTGCTTTTCTTAATGGACGTCTGGAAGAGGATGTCTAGATGGAAATAGCCAAAATATTTTCATACAGTCGCCATAAAGATATGTATGGTATTATACAAGTATCCTGTGTTTACAAGAAGATCAGTGGGAGCATCATAATGTTTCTTGTTCTAATTGATTGACGATATTCTCCTCACTTGAAATGACATCCCAGCTCTTCACGCGGTGAAGTATAGGCTTGGAATGTATTTCGAGAAGAATGACCTAGGGAATGCAGCCTACATCCTAGGCATGTGGATCAACTGGGATCCAAGAAAGTCATTGCCCTTTAGTCAATCTACGTTCATCCAAGAGATTCTGGAGAGGTTCATGTTGGATCATTCCAAAGGATGATACCTTCCAGAGAGACATGGTCTGATTCTCTGCATGATGCAATGTCTTTTGACACAGCAGGAGAGAGACAACATGATTCTATAGTCCTAATACATTGGGTATAGGATAGATCATGTTTTGTGCAACTAGCACAAGACTATGTGTGGCGAATGCTTGGAGCATGGCCAGTAAGTTTCAATCAGATCCTAGTGTTCAAACACTGGATAGCTGTGAAAGCAATCCTTCGTACTTGGGAAGTATAAAGGATTGAATTTTAGTCTGTGATAGACAGGAAGAACTTTGTGTACTGGGTACACTGACACTTCGTTCCGGTCTAATGACTATCGTTCACAGTCAGGATTTGCTTTTTGCCTAGATGTGGTGTTGTTGGCTGAAAGAGCTGTATGCAAACTGCAGTGGCAAATTCTACAATAAGGCTGAGTACATTGCAGCTTCTTGTGGCAGCCAAGGAAGCAGCTTCATTCATTTGAACTTGATTTAGTCCCTGATGCTTGATGGTCCAGTATAGTTCTTACTGGGGCCGTAAGCATGTGTAAAGGAACTTAGCACTCAAGTATGTACTGCAGCGATATCATCTGATCTTAGAGATCATGGAAAAAGATGATGATTCAAACTAGTTAAAATAAACACAGATAGCAATCTGGAAAAACCCACTGACGTAGCCTCTGGCGCAGCGGAAGCTAAATAAGTCATACTAGAGACATAGGGACTGATTAAACATCAGTTGCCCTTGGTCTTAGTGCAAGTGGGAGATTGTTGGTGTATATGCCCTACAGACCAATGTATGGACATGGTCAGGCATTGCTTGAATGTACTTTGATAGAATTAATGAAATTGATATAATCAATAAAGGCATGGTCGTTATTATGCAGATTGCTTTACCTGCGTTGATGTATTGAATTGCATATATAATGTCCCAGGAGTTTGGATTGGATCCATTCTCACAAGCTATCCCCAGTCAAGGTACCTTAGCAGATATGGGACAGCTTTGGTACATGTGAGACTGGTGTATGGGCTGGTTAGGTGCAGGGCACAGTAACGCAGACATACAGGTGCATTGGATGCACTGGAGTGATCCACCGTGAGGATTGACTTGTCTAGTCAATGAGTCAATCTCACATGCAAGAGGTTTGCATTGATCCTTAGACTTGAGGTATTCATGTCTAGACTTGATGAAGGGTATGCTTTAATACAGTCTTACGTCTCTCCGTAATTGGGAGATCAAAACGACTGTCATTGGGCATGTCATAAGTCACGTAGAGACATGGATGACCAATAGTAGGATTTGCCCCTTCCTTCCGAGGAAGCATGATATCCACCACGGGGCGCCCCACCTTATTGGTGCATGACAGGAAAGTGTGGCCACACTTGTTGAGTCATGACCAATGCATTGGATAATAAACTTGAGACTAATCCAATGGCAGGATATCAGCTTAGGCAAAGGGATCTGTAATGCAATGGGAATCCTCGTTGCTTGTTAGGAGTTGTTGCCATAATGACTTAAGTCCTATGACATGGGTAGTAGTAATGTGTTGCTAGATACCCCTCACTACTTATGATGTTTACATCATTGCCATCGTCATATGGATCCTACGGGGTCACACGCAATAGACTCTTGACGTTGCTTTAATCAGAAGCCTTTGGATCAAGTTATTGGATAACTTGGATCCATTTGGAAGATTTCATCAGCGCCAATGGGCCTGATGAGTTGGAAGAAAGTTATTGGAGCCAAACTTCATTTTTGGCAGGTTGACCCGAAATTGACCTTAATTTGTCACATTTGGATTAGGGTTGCATTGGATTGGATCCAATGGCTTAATCAACCCATGCCATGAAGTTTGGGCTAGCTCATTATCCAATGAGGCCCAATAATAAGTTGTCATGAAGAGGGAATTGGCTTAAAAGGGTATAATGGGGAGAAACCCAACCCCATTGGCGCCTAGGGGCATAATGGGGTGTGGGTGGCATAAGTTGCTTCCTTTGGAAGGAAGTGGCGCCTCCCCCTTCATCCATTCATGGTATCTTGTCTCTATGGTAAGTATTGGGGCTGATATGGCTTGAGGACTCTTTTGGAAAGAGCTTGAGCGCATATGAGAAGTAGGGAGATGTTTATGGTAAAGTCTTGGAGACTTTCCTTATCTCATAAACCCTACATGCACCCAAACCCTTACCCTAGCCAAATACCTCTTGCATGTTGCGCCTAGCCCTTCTCCTTGGATGGAAATAATGCCTCTAAGGCATGTCTTGGGCTGATATGGCTATTGGGCAAATAAGGATAGGTTGAATGAGGTTTATGGCAAAGTCTTGGAGACTTTCCTTACCACAAACCCCTCTCATCCTAACCGCCCACTTGGCATGATCCTAGTCATTGCCCTAGCCGCCCCTTGTCCTATTAATAGGACCCTTGCCGCCCTCTCTTGTGGTTGTTGGTTCGATTCCTTGGAGGTGTGAACAAACATAGAGAGGTGTGAGCTAGGGCAAAGGGCGACAACATCAAGGTGGCGCAACCTTCCTCCTCTTTGTAGCCGCAAGCCTTCTTCTCCTTCTTCTCCTCTTGGCGCAACTTGGAGAAGGGCTTGGTGGCGACATCTCTTGGAGAGAATTGGAAGTTTAAGGTGGCGACAACTTGAGGGCTTGGAGCTCTCCTTCTTCCATCAAAGGCGCAAGCAAGTTCTTCTTGTTCTTCTTCTCATCTTCTTGGCGCAAGGATTCTTTGAGCTTGGTGGCGTCTTCTTGCCACAAGCCCTCATCGTCCCTTGGCCATAGGCGCACCTTGGAGGTGGCGCAAGCAAAGAAGAAGAAGGAAGTACTTGGCGCATCATCTTCCTCCTCATCTCTTCTTGGCGCTTCTACCTTGGAGGTGGCGCAAGTTTTGAAGAGAGTGATAAGGCTTGATTCTCTTCCCGAGGCTAGCACCAAGCGTGGAAGGGAGCAACGATCAAGGAGTCGACGCGTGGATACTTGTAGAGGACGAACACTTGGGCATCTTCAACTTGGCACCTTCATCCTAACAAGCAATAAAGGTACTAACCCTAACACATCCTTGTGTTCTCTCCCTCGCATGGATCCTTGGGACTGGAATGTGTTTCGGGTGTAATGCTTCTTCCGCTGCGTCCTGGGACTGCAAAAATTTTAAATTACACCCGGCATTCCCTAACACAAATGTATTGGAGTCATTACCTGATTCATAAGGAGTTTACCCTTAATAGTGATCACCAGGCCCTCTCTTACTTGAATGCTCAGAAAAAGTTAAACTCAAGGCATGCCAAATGGGTTGAATTTTTGCAACAATATACTTCTGTGCTTAGACATAAATTAGGATGTGAAAATAAAGTAGCAGATGCCCTTAGTAGAGTAACTTTACTTTTGAACAAATTGCATGTTAAAGTTACCTGCTTTGATTCCATGAAAGATGCTTATTCTGATTGTCCTGATTTTTCTGCCTTATATGCTGACCTTAGTCTAGACCCTTTGAGTCACCCTCTCTACTCCCTTAGGGATGGGTATCTCTTTCTTGGACCGACACTCTGTGTGCCCAAGACATCCATCCGAGAGTTCCTTATTTGGGAACTGCACGGAGGCAGATCTAGTGGGCACCATGGTCGACATAAGACCCAAGCCCTTGTAGAGGAACGGTTCTACTGGCCGAACCTTTACCGGGATATAGCTAAGGTGAAGGGAGTAGAGACCACAGGCCAAGAAGGTACAAGTGGAGTCTATGAGTACCCTAGTCAAAGACCTCGAAGCTCACAATTAAGCTAGCAAGCTCACTTCTAAAGCTAGCTCAATAATTGGAAACGGACTACTTCAACTAACTTACAATGGAAGAGATCTTCAGCAGATTTGTGCCAGCTCTAGCATCAAATCTCCAACAAATTGCATCCACGCTAAAGGAAACAAGGCATGCGATTATTCTTAGCCAGCCAATTGCATATTTCGTCAAATTGCCAGCCAAGCGCATCTTCATCGCTGCAAATAAGGAAGCCTCAACGTCTCCACCTTCATCTTAATCTTCAACGTCTACATTCACACACCACAAAGGAAATCTTCAACGGGTCTCTGCTACTCAAGATGGAAATGGCAACGTTCTGCAGCAACATCTCTCCTAGCTCCTCTATATGTATCTCGCATGCACTGTAGTTAGACAAGTTGATTTGAAATTGAATCGAATGAAGTAGTTTATAGTATCTTCCCTCTTCTATCAGATGCTCTCCTCCCTCTTCTCCTTCTAGGGCCGAGCCACTCCATCTCCTCTTCTCTCTACTCCTTTCTTCTTCCCAAGATCAAGACAACTAGCCACCCTTGTTCCCAGATTTTGTCCGAAATTTGAGAGCTCGTCACCGATGATCCACCGGTCGGATCCTCACCAAACTTCGGTCATCACTCCTCCTCCACAAGACAAAGCCACAGCCGCCGGCATCTATCCATCCGCTGCCCCAATCACCAGGATCAAAAACTCCCTTAAGATCCCCTGTTCGCGCCCTGTTTCCGTCCTAGTTCCGCTCTCGAGCATTTTTCTCCTCCGCGCAGCCACCAATCGACCCCAAACTCTAGCCATGTCTTATCCTCCACCACAAGAACATCTAGTTGTAGTAGGTTTTGATTTCGTCCACCACCCAACGAACGGCGACCGCCCCTGCCACTTACGCACCTCCCCTGTTCTGATCGAACAGCCACCTCTAGTTTCCCAACTGGCGCTGATCCGATTGAAGAGCCATTTCTCCGCCTCTACCGGTGCTCTGATGCCTTCCTCACGTTCTCCACCATCCCCCATTACCAAAGTCGCCGATGAACGCCCAAGCTCCTGCATCATTGATCGGCACAAGCCTCACTTGCTTGTTTCCACAACTCTCTGTCCTGCTATTTGTCTTCTGTTTTGCTCATAACCTATTCTGATTAAGCTTATTGTTGTAGGTTTCTAGCATGCTCGAACAGGCCTCCACCTCCGATCTTTGGATCTATTCGAAAGAACAAATCTTGCTCTAGAAGCCAGATTAGTCTATTCAACTCAGCCGACAATGGATCAACCTCCAAGACATAGCATCTTTTGAAGACTAATTAACTTTTGCTCTTTGTTTCAATCCAGTGATCTGACTAGACTTCTTCTTGCAGGTATTCAACGTGCTAGGACTTGATAGAACCCCTGATCTCTGATGTGATTATGAAGAACAAGTTTCACTCTACAGATCGGATTACTTGGTTCCATTGAAGAATCTACAGATCAACCCAGGAGGCATAGGAACTTTTGAACTCTGATAACATTTCTGCATTGATATATTTGTCTAATCTGATTAGTTGTTTTATCGCATATATCCTTATTGCCTAACAACTCTTCACTCTCCAATTTTTATACGATTCAAAAGAACAAGTTTTGGTCTACAATTTGGTTTAATTGGTTTAAATATTCATTGAATGGATTCTGCTACAAAGCATAGCTACTTTTCTTAAATGAATAATTTCTGTAGCACTATTCTCTGGCTACTTCCTTATTTCTAATCTTCATCCTGAAAAATCTGAAAAAAAAAATCTAAAAAAATTTCTTCCTTTTTCTGCTTTTCTCATCACGTGTCTTCCTCCCACATCAGTTTGGTAGCAGAGCAGGCAAGTGGTCAACTCTTGTCTGCCCACACGATCCTTTGCTTTACTCTTTGCATAAAAAAAATCATTCTTAGTTTTTGCTTTCATGCTTAGTTGTTTTGCTATTTATGTTATTTGCTAGTTGTAATTTATTTGTTAAAAGAAAAAAAAATTGCTTGCATTGAAAACAATTCTGCAAAGAACTGCCTATGAGTTTTTGCAAGCTCCTCAAATTCTGCATGTGTTTTTACTCATACGCCACTCTCAGTTTTATAAATTCTGCAGTATTTGAACCATTAAATTTTTGTGATTCCTGATTTGTCTTCAACCTCTCGCTGCACATGATTTAATCAAACTGCAGACTATTGAAAGCAACTATAACTGAATTGTTTATACGCTGAATTCTGCACTTGACTTCTGAGTTTTAAAATCTGGTTTTCAACCTTCTGAATCTGAAATTTTCAGCCTGCTTACTGCACTTAATCTCTATCAAACTGCAGCTAGAATAACCATCAACATATTTCAGTTAGGAACTGTTGGTGTATATGCCCTAAGGACCTAATTCTGGTCCGTTAGTTGTACAACTTGACATTGATATTTATATCATACTAGCATTGTCGTTATCATTATTTGTTTACATCTGCGAACATGTACTTATATGATAATGTCCCTGGAGACATATTGGATCTGTGCTCAAACTATTATCTCTAGTTAAATGTACCTTAGTGGATATGGGATAGCTATGGTACTTGTAAGACTGGTATATAGGCTGGTTAGGCACGAGATGCTAACGCAGGCATATGGGTATATCAGTGGTAGATATACTGGACCGACCCGCTGTGAGGCAATGACTTGGTGTCACAAGTTATCCTCACAAGTGATAGGAGATGCATTGATCCCTTGACTTGAGGTCATTGGCCATTCTATATGGTTAAGGATATGCTTTGATACAACCTAACACCTTGCCATAGTTAGGAGGTAATAACGGTTGTCATTGGGCATGTCACGACCCATATGAGAAGGTCAATGCACAGACATACGATTTGCCCCTTCCTAAGGGAAGCATGATATCCATGGAGCTCCTCTATGGTTCTATGACTGAAAGTGTATGGCCATACCCAGGCTAGACCTGATTTAGTCATAGCCATGAGATTGGATAGAAATAAGTGGTGACACACTTGGCCAATCGGATATCAGTTCGGCAAAGAGACTGTAATGCATATGTACCTGATTTAGTCATAGCCATGGGGATGTCGATGTCGATATCCATTCCGATGACTTGGGTAGCAGCAATGCACTGCTAGGTGCCACTCACTGCTTGTGGTGACCTTAGGTCAGCACTGCCAACGTCAGAGGAACCTACAGGGTCACACACCATGATACTCGAGTTCTCGTATTGATCGGGAAGCCTTATGATCGAGTTATTGGATAACTCGGATCTGTTTTGGAGATTTCATCAGCGCCAATGGGCCTGATGAGATGGAAGAGACTTATTGGAGCCAACTTCCATTTACGGCATTTTAACCATGGTTAGCCCAATTTGACCATGGGTTAAATTGGATTGGATCCAAGGGCTTGGTTGACATGAAAAATGGACCTTGGGTTGGGCCCATTGAAAAAGGTTGAGCTTAATGGGCTTAAGGAGAAGAAAAGGGATGGCGCATGCTTAACCCTAGTTACACTAGGGTTAGCGCTTATACCTCATGTGAGTTTAATTGATCATGATAAAATAAGGGCTAATTAATTAATTAATTAGAGTCCTATTTTTGTGGGATTAAATGGGCTGATTTATTTGAATTAATTAGAGTCCTAATTGGATTAGGATTCAATTAATTAAATAAATAATTAGAGTCCTAATTGGATTAGGACTTGATTCAAAGCTTAATTTGAATCTTGATCAAACCGCCCCTTGAGTCCTAATTGGATTAGGACTTGATCAAGTCGCCCACTTAAGTCCTAATTGGATTAGGACTAGTCTTGATCAAACCGTCCATGTAAATCCTAATAGGATTAGGAAATGATCAAGGCGCCCACATGAGTCCTAATTAGATTAGGATTTAAATTCCTACTTCTTCTCCTAGCCACCCAATTTGTTTGAATTGAGGCCACAAGTAAACCGCCTATGGTCTCTATAAATAGAGACCTTGGCCGCCCCTCTCAACACACTAATTTCTCTTGTAGGCGTGATCAATTGAGAGGGCGATCAAGTGAGGGCGAGTGGCTCCATCCTTTCCATCAAACCGTAAGTGTTCATCTTCCCTTCTCCTTGGTGAAAGGTGAACTTGTTCTTGGTGGCATCTCCTTCTTCCTCCTTGTTCTTGGCGCAATTCCCTTTGGTGGTGGCGCAAGTCTCTTGGAGGGCTCTCCCAAGGCTTGGATCTTCTTCCCGAGGCTAGCACCGGGCGTGGAAGAAGAGGCTCGAGGCATCCATGTGTGTGAGACTGCAGAGGGTGCACGCTTGGGCGCCTACCTTGACATCGGCCTCATCTTGCTTTAAGGTATTTTCTATCTCATCGTGTCGACTCTCTCGCTTGACGATCTTCACTGGGTTTTTGGGACTGGCCTGTTTCGGGGATATTCTTCCACTGTGCTATGTATTTGTGTTGATAAAACTCTAAAAAATTATAAAATATACCCGGGGTTTCCCAACAGTGGTATCAAAGGGACTTGCGAAACTCGAACGATGTTTTTCATGCTTTTCATGCTCACATGCCATATTTCAATTTTCAAAATTGTATGATGCATGGCGCACAGTTTTTCTAAAGTAGAAAAATTAGGGTTTCTTATTTCTATCACCTTTTCAATCTCTTTTGGATTTTTGGGTTATTTTTCTTGCATGATTTAAGGATCAAAGGCGCACGTGGTTTTGTCAAGTAGGACGGGCATTGTGTCTTTGGACTGGCCGAGTCTCTTGATCTGACAAAATTACCAGCTAAGAGGATCTTTGAAATCATCATGAAAATTAATCGCGAATAACTAAAAGATTTGTGAGAAGAAGATGAGGAAAAGAAACTGGTTTTATGAAAAAGTAAAATTTCAGATTTTATGTTTTTCATGAGCATGTAGAATTGCATGTGTAAATACCTTGATTGTGCATAATGTTGTGATCATGAGTCAAGCCCCCTTGCATGCCTGTGATGTATCCTTGTGCGGCCTGCGTGCCATTTTTTTCTTTATTTTTGTAAAAGTAAGATAAAGATTAAGGGAAGGAGCTTGGTGGCGCATCTTGGATGGTGGCGCAACAAGCACCCTACTTGGATTGGTGGCTCATACAAGATGGTGCAGGCTTGCTTGGTGGCGCAAGCATAGCATGGCCGAGCCTTAGGGCTTGTGAGCTAGCTATGTTGGACCTTGCAAGATGGCGATTCACCCTTGGAGGACCTTGGAGCCAACCTTGAAGTTCAAAATAGAGGTCGGCTAGGTTAGGTCTAGTTCTTGGGGCTTGAGTCCTAGGTCAAGAGTTGAACCTCCTTCTTGGCATGGGTTGGTTCAATATCTTGAATAGGTCATGATCACATCATTCTTTTACTGCTTATCTTATTTGCTAAAGCATGCCTGTATTGTTTTATCGTTATGTTATCACTATAGGAATGCATGCCTGTAATGCTAGACATAAGATAAAACTAATTGAGACCTCAAAAACCTTCATTCAAAATATCAAGTCTAGTAGCCTTCTAACGCGTAGCCCTCACTAAGCTATCGATCAGTGGTGTTGTGAACTGTTTCCCACCCTCATGGGACACACCCACTTATCTTTAGAAAGTGTGTGGTGGCAATGGTTTCCCCAGTCCGTTTTAATCGGGCGCGCCTTCGCAAGGAAACTCGTTGGCCCTGGGCATAACGGTTAGGAATGGACTTGACTAGAAGTTCATATGTGCTGGGCACATGATGAAAGTCTAGAGGCATCATTGAGAGGTTAGGGTTTCATGCTATATCTAGCCCTCGCTAGACATGAAATGCCTAGACTATTTCAATAAGGGGAATTGCTTGGAGCAATCGGCTGGCATGCCCACCTTAGGAAGCATGAGTTACTTTGTGCATCTCATCCCACCCTCGTGGGACGTGAAGCCTCATGTGAAATAAGGATCCCATCTCACTAGGAAGTCCTTATCTTCCCGATTGACTTTGTGGGTTGTCAATTTGATTAAAATAGTGGGAGCCATCATCATTTAAAACAAGTCCAATTTAAATGATCTGAAGTAGTACTGATCTGCTTTTCTTGGTTGTTGTAGAATCAATGGCTACGAACACCGGCGGATTAACACTGCGATCTCTTCTTGATAAGGAGAAGTTGGTTGGAACCAACTTTATGGACTGGCATCGGAACTTGAGAATAGCACTCAAGCTCAAGAAGAAGTTGTATGTCCTTGAACAAGCTCTTCCTGCGGCTCCTGTGGCTAATGCCAGAACGACAGATAGAGATGCCTTTAGAAGGCATCAGGATGACTCTGTGGAGGTAGCGTGTCTCATGCTAGCCACTATGGCACCTGAACTTCAGGTGCAATATGAGGAGCAGAACACTTTTCAAATGATTACTCATTTGAAATAGATGTTCGAGGCTCAGGCTAGAACGGAGAGATATGACAGCACCAAAGCAGTCTTTCGGTGTAAGTTATCTGAGGGTGCACCAGTGAGACCCCATGTTCTCAAGATGATTGGGAACGTGGATCATCTCAAGAGGCTAGGACACACCATCGATAACGAGCTGGTTGTGGACCTTATTCTGCAGTCCCTGCCCCCTAGCTTCAGTCCATTTATCATAAATTTTAACATGAACCAGATTGAATGCACAAGGGAGGAACTAATGAATATGCTCCAAATAGCCGAGTGAGAGATGGTAAAGACCAAACCCAATTCTGTTCATTTAGTCCCTATGGCCAAGAAGATGAAGAAAAAGGGTAAGGGCAAGGCCAAAGGTCCCATCAAAACATTGAAGAAAAAGGCCAAGAAGTCAAAGGATCAGAGTTGTTTCCACTGTGGCGAGCAGGGTCACTGGAGGAGGGACTGCAAGCAGCTTCAGAATGAGGAGAAGAAAGGCTCAGGCTTAGCTTCTAGCTCAGCTATTTATGTTATTGAAGTCAACTTTTCTATTTTATGTCATGGGTATTGGATACCGCATGTGGAGCTCATATTTTTACAAATATGCAGGGGCTCAAGAAAAGTTGAGAATAACCTACGAGTTGAGAACAGGGCACAGGTTGCTATTGTTGCTGTAGGAGTTTTGACTCTCTCCCTGCCTTCTAGACTAATTGCTATGATGTACCTTCTTTTACCAAAAACATTGTATCTATTCCTTGCTTGGCAAGGAAAGAATTTAAATTTGAAATAAAAGAGGACTCATGTTCTTTTTCATTTGCAAATATGAAGGGTACCTTATGCAATGGATTATAGATAACTCTATTTGTACCTGAGTGGTGAGTTCCTTGACTATCTAAAAGAGTGTGGGATTCTATCCCAACTCACTCCGCCTGGAACACCTCAATGGAATGGTGTGTCTGAAAGGAGAAATCGAACTCTGTTGGACATGGTTCGATGTATGATGAGTCATGCAACTCTACCTCCCTCATTCTGGGGACATGCACTAGAGACAGCTTCTCTGATACTGAATAACGTTCCATCTAAGAGTGTCTCAAAGATTCCATACAAGGTATGGAGTGGGAGATGCCCTAATCTATCTTTTATCAAGATCTGGGGATGCGAGGCATATGTCAAGCGTCAGGATTCTAGCAAGCTAGAACCTAGATCTGATAAATGTGTGTTTCTGGGGTACCCTAAGGAAACTAAGGGTTACTACTTCTATGTTCCCACCGAAAATAAAGTTTTTGTTGCTCGGGGTGCTGTCTTGCTAGAGAAAGAATTTCTCATGAAAGAAGTTAGTGGGAGGAAGTTTGACTTGGATGAGGTCCAAGTGCAACCACAAGACATAGAGATGGAACCTGAGCCACCTGTACCAGTTGCTAGGCAACCTGAGGCTCAGACACAGGCCCCACATAGGTCTGGGAGAATTCGTCATGCACCTGAGAGGTATAGGTCGCTGCCGACCCAACATGACGGGATCTTCATCATTGAGGATGAACCCAGGACTTATGATGAGGCGGTCAGTGGACCGGACTCCGAGAGATGGCTTGAGGCCATGCGATCCGAGATGGATTCCATGTCAGCTAACCAAGTCTGGGATTTGGTTGAGTTACCTGATGGGGTAAAGCCCATAGGGTGTAAATGGGTCTTCAAGAGGAAGACAGACATGGATGGCAATATGGTTACCTACAAAGGTAGACTAGTGGCTAAGGGATTCAAACAAGTCCACGGGGTGGACTATGATGAAACCTTTTCGCCAGTTGCTATGTTCAAATCCATTAGGATTCTGCTTGCTATAGCTGCATATCATAATTACGAGATATGGCAGATGGATGTAAAAACAGCTTTCCTTAACGGGATGCTAACTGAGGATGTGTATATGACACAACCTGATGGCTTCATCCATCCTGCAGATGCCATTAAGGTCTGCAGGCTAAAGAAATCCATTTATGGATTAAAGCAAGCATCTCAAAGTTAGAATCTTCGTTTTGATGAAGCTGTGAGAGATTATGGTTTTATCAAAAGTGAAGATGACTCCTGTGTATACAGAAAATTCAGTGGGAGCTTGGTGACTTTTCTGGTCTTGTATGTCGATGACATACTGCTCATCGGGAACGACATCCCTAGTCTTCAAGCTGTGAAAACATGGTTAGGGAAGTGTTTTGAGATGAAAGACTTAGGGGAGGCCACCTATATCCTAGGCATGAGAATCTATAGGGATAGATCCAAGAAGCTCCTAGCCCTTAGTCAGAGTACATACATTGATAAGGTCCTGGAGAGGTTTAGCTTGGAGCAATCCAAGAAAGGGTACCTTCCAGTGAGACATGGCCTTACTCTCTCAAAGAGCTAGTGTCCCACCACACAGGCTGAGAGGGATGACATGAGTCGAGTACCCTATGCTTCAGCAGTAGGATCGATCATGTATGCAATGTTGTGTACTAGACCAGATGTGGCTTATGCTGTGAGCATAACGAGCCGATACCAATCCAATCCTAGAATACAGCACTGGGTGGCTGTAAAGAACATCCTAAAGTATCTGAGAAGAACTAAAGATTTGTTCTTGATCTATGGGGGACGGGAAGAGCTCAGTATGCAGGGCTACACTAATGCATCTTTCCAGTCTGACCCTGACGACTTCAGGTCGCAGGTCGGCTATGTGTTCAAGATAAATGGAGGCGCTGTATGCTGGAAGAGCTTCAAGCAATCCACCATAGCTGATTCTACAATCGAAGCTGAGTATGTGGCCGCTTCTGAGGTAGCCAAAGAAGCTGTTTGGATTAGGAAGTTCATTTCTGAACTTCAGGTGGTTCCCAGTGCAGTGGATCCCATTGAAATCTACTATGATAACAATGGAGCAATTGCACAAGCCAAGGAACCAAGGTCTCATCAAAAATCCAAACACATTCTCAGGAGATTTCACCTGATCAGAGAGATCATCGACAGAGGTGATGTCAAGATTAGCAGAGTTGACACAGAGAACAATCTAGCAGACCCATTGACCAAGGCTTTGGCGCAGCAGAAGCATGATGGTCACACTAGAGATATGGGGTTAAGATTTCTCAACCTCTAGGTCTTAGTGCAAGTGGGAGATTGTTGGTGTATATGCCCTAAGGACCTAATTCTGGTCCGTTACTTGTACTACTTGACATTGATATTTATATCATACTGGCATTGTCGTTATCATTATTTGTTTACATAACAAACATGTACTTATATGATAATGTCCCTGGAGACAGATTGGATCTGTGCTCAAACTATTGTCCCTATTCACATGTACCTTAGTGGATATGGGACAGCTATGGTACTTGTAAGACTGGTATATGGGCTGGTTAGGCACGAGGTGCTAACGCAGGCATATAGGTATATCAGTGGTAGATATACTAGACCGACCCGCTGTGAGGCAATGACTTGGTGTCACGAGTTATCCTCAAAAGTGATAGGAGATGCATTGATCCCTTGACTTGAGGTCATTGGCCATTCTATATGGTTAAGGATATGCTTTGATACAACTTAACGTCTTGCCGTAGTTGGGAGGTAATAACGGTTGTCATTGGGCATGTCACGACCCATATGAGAAGGTCAATGCACAGACATAGGATTTGCCCCTTCCTAAGGGAAGCATGATATCCATGGAGCTCCTCTATGGTTCTATGACTGAATGTATGGCCATACCCAGGTTAGACCTGATTTAGTCATAGCCATGAGATTGGATAGAAACAAGTGGTGACACACTTGGCCAATCAGATATCAGTTCGGCAAAGAGACTGTAATGCATATGTACCTGGTTGCGATGATGGGGATGTCGATGTTGATATCCATTCCGATGACTTGGGTAGCAGCGATGCACTGCTAGGTGCCACTCACTACTTGTGGTGACCTTAGGTCAGCACTGCCAACGTCAGAGGAACCTACAGGGTCGCACACTTTGATACTCGAGTTCTCGTATTGATCAGGAAGCCTTATGATCGAGTTATTGGATAACTCGGATCTGTTTTGGAGATTTCATTAGCGCCAATGGGCCTGATGAGATAGAAGAGACTTATTGGAGCCAACTTCCATTTACGGCATTTTAACCATGGTTAGCCCAATTTGACCATGGGTTAAATTGGATTGGATCCAAGGGCTTGGTTGACATGAAAAATGGACCTTGGGCTGGGCCCATTGAAAAAGGTTGAGCTTAATGGGCTTCAGGAGAAGAAAAGGGATGGCGCATGCTTAACCCTAGTTAGACTAGGGTTAGCGCTTATACCTCATGTGAGTTTAATTGATCATGATAAAATAAGAGCTAATTAATTAATTAATTAGAGTCCTATTTTTGTGAGATTAAATGGGCTGATTTATTTGAATTAATTAGAGTCCTAATTGGATTAGGATTCAATTAATTAAATAAATAATTAGAGTCCTAATTGGATTAGGACTTGATTCAAAGCTTAATTTGAATCTTGATCAAACCGCCCCTTGAGTCCTAATTGGATTAGGACTTGATCAAGTCGCCCACATAAGTCCTAATTGGATTAGGACTAGTCTTGATCAAACCGTCCATGTAAATCCTAATAGGATTAGGACATGATCAAGGCGCCCACATGAGTCCTAATTAGATTAGGATTTAAATTCCTACTTCTTCTCCTAGCCACCCAATTTGTTTGAATTGAGGCCACAAGTAAACCGCCTATGGTCTCTATAAATAGAGACCTTGGCCGCCCCTCTCAACACACTAATTTCTCTTGAAGGCATGATCAATTGAGAGGGCGATCAAGTGAGGACGAGTGGCTCCATCCTTTCCATCAAACCGCAAGTGTTCATCTTCCCTTCTCCTTGGCAAAAGGTGAACTTGTTCTTGGCGGCGTCTCCTTCTTCCTCCTTGTTCTTGGCGCATCTCCCTTTGGTGGTGGCGCAAGTCTCTTGGAGGGCTCTCCCAAGGCTTGGATCTTCTTCCCAAGGCTAGCACTGGGCGTGGAAGAAGAGGCTCGAGGCATCCGTGTGTGTGAGACTGCAAAGGGCGCACGCTTGGGTGCCTACCTTGACATCGGCCTCATCTTGCTTTAAGGTATTTTCTATCTCATCGTGTCGACTCTCTCGCTTGACGATCTTCACTGGGTTTTTGGGACTGGCCTGTTTCGGGGATATTCTTCCGCTGTGCTATGTATTTGTGTTGATAAAACTCTGAAAAATTATAGAATATCCCCGGGGTTTCCCAACAAGAACACCTATAAGTGCAACCTTTAATGTATTGATTTTGATGCTGAATTAAGATTCTAAATTCTGCACATGAAGTCTGAATTTTGTTTTCAGCCTTGTTTCTGCTCTTAACCTGTATCAAACTACAGTCATCAACTGGCATTATTTTCTGCACATACATATGCTGAAATTGTTTTGAATTGACTCTGATATACTATTTTTCTACCTGCTGAAATAGGATTCCTGCACTGCACTTAAACAATAGTCATCTCTAGCATTAATTTTCTTGTTTATCATCATGCGTGAGTTTCATCAATGGGAATTAATACCTAAAAGAGAACTTATAGTTGATAGAGGTTATAAGGTAATCACCCATAGGCATAGTTGTTTCACAACTTACACCTTGTGCAATGGCTATCATAGTAAAACTATTATTGATCATTATGTGAAGTTTAATGTTATATCTATTGATGCACTTGAACAATTTGGCCTTACTATAGAGAAACATGTTAACCCTTACATGATAACTTGGGATGATTTGACCATATCTATAGTTGATTTTCAATGTTTAGTTCCCATTATGCTAGACAATATCAAAACTGAAATTTGGTGTGATGTAATGAGTTTAGAAGGTTTTGACATTTTATTAAGCAATGAATTTATGCATGATTTTCAGGGATATTATTTTAGCAAACCTTGGTGCTATAGCTTCATACATAAAGGTTTGGAACACATAATTTACCCTAAAATCCTAAGTGAGCTGTGTAACGAGATGTTATAAGAGAGACATAAGGAGCAAACCCTACAAAATGAAGAAGAGAGTTCAACGCCTTTAAAGCAAAAAGTCCAAACCTTGGAGCCTACATTAGAGCCTAACCCATGTCGTAATAAAACCACTGAACTTAAAGAAATAAGACATGAATAGCCAACCCACTCAGAACATTCACCTTCAATTTTAGGGCCAATACCTTTACCCTCAATTTTAGGGCTCATACCCACAGGTTCTCAACTTGAGCTTAACACTACTATTAGATAGCCTAAATGTCTAGTTGAACCCAAACCAATAGATCTTCTTGAGCCACATTTTGAACCTAAGTAAGAGCCTTTTGAGCGTAACCTAGATCCAATGTCTCAACACATAGGAAAACCCTTAGGCTTAGAAAATTTCTCCTAGGACCCTATGATGCTTGAATCTTGTCTCTTAGGTCCTTCTACTCACACAATTAAGCCACCTTTAGGGTCAACTCAACTTAAAATAATTGAAAACAAATTTGCTTTATCTATTTCTGAAATTGAATATATTGATTTCATTATTCCAAGCCACTTAGTTGCTATAATTCCTCAATGCAAGTTTGCTAATGAATATGGCCGAGAAAGGGAATTCAATGCAGGTATTCTTGACTTGCAGCTTGGACTATGGACATTGATTCTTGCCACCCTAGAACTTCTGCACCAGTGCATTACAATTCTCCAGGGAAGAATTTTTTTCACCCGGGGAGAAATGATGGGGGTAGAGACCACAAGCCAAGAAGGTACAAGTGGAGTCTACGAGTACCCTAGTCAAAGACCTTGAAGCTCGCAAATAAGCTAGCAAGCTCAATAATTGGAAACGGACTACTTCAACTAACTTACAATGGAAGATGTCTTCAGCAGATTTGTGCCAGATCTAGCATAAAATCTCCAACAAATTGCATCCACGCTAAAGGAAACAAGGCATGCGATTATTCTTAGCCAGCCAATTGCATATTTCGTCAAACTGCCAGCCAAGCGCATCTTCATCGCTGCAAATAAGGAAGCCTCAACGTCTCCACCTTCATCTTAATCTTCAACGTCTACATTCGCACACTACAAAGGAAATCTTCAATGGGTCTTTGCTGCTCAAGATGGAAATGGCAACATTTGGCAGCAACATCTCTGCTAGCTCCTCTATATGTATCTCGCATGCATTGCAGTTAGACAAGTTGATTTGAAATTGAATCGAATGAAGTAGTTTCTAGTATCTTCCCTCTTCTATCAGTTGCTCTCCTCCCTCTTCTCTTTCTAAGGCCAAGCCCCTCCCTCTCCTCTTCTCTCTACTCCCTACTTCTTCCCGAGATCAAGACAACCAGCCACCCTTATTCCCAGATTTTGTTTGAAATTTGAGAGCTCATCGCCGACGATCCACCGATCGGATCCTCACCAAACTTCGGCCATCACTCCTCCTCCACAAGACGATGCCACAGCCGCCGGCATCCGTCCATCCGCTGCCCCGATCACCAGGATCGAAAACTCCCTTCAGATCCCCTATTCGCGCCCTGTTTCCGCCCTAGTTCCGCTCTCCAGCATCGTTCTCCTCCGCGCAGCCACCAATCGACCCCAAACATCAGCCATGTCTTATCCTCCACCACAAGAACATCCAATTGTAGCAGGTTTTGATTTCATCCACCACCCGGTGAACGACCACCGCCCCTGCCACTTACGCACCTCCCCTGTTCCGATCAAACAGCCGCCTCCAGTTTCCCAACTGGCGCTGTTTCGATTGAAGAGCTGTTTCTCCACCTCTGCCGGTGCTCCGATGCCTTCCTCACGTTCTCCACCATCCCCCGTTACCAAAGTCACCAACGAACGCCCAAGCTCCCGCATCACTAATCGGCGCAAGCCTCGCTTGCTTGTTTCCACAACTCTCTGTCCTACTATTTGTCTTTTATTTTGCCCATAACCTATTCTGATTAAGCTTATTGTCCCAGGTTTCTAGCATGCTTGGACAGGCCTCCACCTCCGATCTTTGGATCTATTCGAAAGAACAAATCTTGCTCTAGAAGCCGGATTATGTTAGGGAATACCGGATGTAATTTAAAATTTTTGCAGTCCCAGGACGCAGCGGAAGCATTACACCTGAAACATATTCCTTTTGCCTAGGGATCCATGCGAGGGAGAACACAAGGATGTGACAAGGATAATACCTCTATTGCTTGCTCGGTTCTTGAAGCCATGTTCAAAGATGATCAAGTGCTCACCCTCTACAAGTATCCATGCGTCGACTCCTTGATCGTTGCTCCCTTCCACGCTTGGTGCTAGCCTCGGGAAGAGAATCAAGCCTTAGGGTTTCTTCACTTCTCTTGTGCCACCTCCAAGATGAAAGCGCCAAGAAGAGATAAGGAGGAAGATGATGCGCCAAGTGCTTCCTTCTTCTTCTTTGTATGCGCCACCTTCAAGCAAGGTGCGCCTATGGCCAAGGAACGGAGAGGGCTTGTGGCAAGGAGATGCCACCAAACACTAAGAGTCCTTGCACCAAGAAGAGAGGGAGAAGAAGAATAACTTGTGGCTATGGAAGAAGATTGCGCTCCTTGATGAAGAAGGAGAGCTCCAAGCTCTCAAGTTGTCACCACCTTAAGCCTCCACGCCTCCTTGTGTATGAGACCTCACGTCTTCAAGGAAGGGAACCCCAAGAGGGGGCGACAAGGGGTCCTATAAATAGGACTAGAGGCGGTTTGGGCAAGGGCTAGGATCACGCCAAGTGTATGGCTAGGATGAGGTGTCTTAAGGCAAGGAAAGTCTCCAAGACTTTACCATAAACCTCATTCAACCTATCCATAAATGTCCAAGCACTATATCAGCCCAAGACATGCCTCAAATGCATTCTTACCATCAAAGGAGAAGTGGCTAGGCGCAACATGCAAGAGGAATTCGGCTAGGGTGGTGTCTTGGGAGAAACTAGGGTTTGAGGTAAGGTAAGTCTCCAAGACATTACCATATACCTCTTCCCTATATCCATATGCGCCTAGGAACTTCCCATAAAAGTTCTCAAGCCATATCAGCCCCAAGACTTGCCTTAGAGGCAAGTATTCCATCCAAGGAAGAGGGGCTAGGCGCCCTTTACTTCCATAATGAAGCAAAGGCGCCTCCCTCACCCCATTATGCCCCTAGGCGCCAATGGGGTGAGATTTCTCCCCATTATACCCTTTTAAGCCAATTCCCTCTTCATGACAACTAATTATTGGGCCTCATTGGATAATGAGCTAGCCCAAACTTCATGGCATGGATTGATTAAGCCATTGGATCTAATCCAATGCAACTCTAATCCAAATGTGACCAATTAAGGTCAATTTCGGGTCAACCTGCCAAAAATGAAGTTTGGCTCCAATAACTTTCTTCCAACTCATCAGTCCCATTGGCGCTGATGAAATCTTCCAAATTGATCCAAGTTATCCAATAACTTGATCATAAGGCTTCTGATTAAAGCAACGTCAAGAGTCTATTGCGTGTGACCCCGTAGGATCCATATGACGATGGCAATGATGTAAACATCATAAGTAGTGAGGGGTATCTAGCAACACATCACTACTACCCATGTCATAGGACTTAAGTCATTATGGCAACAACTCCTAACAAGCAACGAGGATTCCCATTGCATTATAGATTCCTTTGCCTAAACTGATATCCTGCCATTGGATTAGTCTCAAGTTTATCAATCCAATGCATTGGTCATGACTCAACAAGTGTGGCCACACATTCCTATCATGCACCAATAAGGTGGGGCGCCCCCGAGTGGATATCATGCTTCCAATAAGGAAGAGGCAAATCCTACTATTGGTCATCCATGTCTCTACATGACTTATGACATGCCCAATGTCAGTCGTTTTGGTCTCTCAATTATGGAGAGACGTAAGACTGTATCAAAGCATACCCATCATCAAATCTAGACATGAATACCTCAAGTCTAAGGATCAATGCTAACCTCTTGCATGTGAGATTGACTTGTTGACTAGACAAGTCAATCCTCACGGTGGATCACTCCAGTGCATCCAATGCACCTGTATGCCTGCGTTACTGTACCCCGCACTTAACCAACCCATACACCAATCTCACATGTACCAAAGCTGTCCCTTATCTGCTAAGGTACCTTGACTACGGATAGCTTATGAGAATAGATCCAATCCAAACTCCTGGGACATTATTTATGCAACTCAATACATCAACGCAGGTAGAGAAGTCTGCATAATAACGACCATGCCTTTATAGAGAATAATAATTATATCAAAGTACATTTAAACAATGCCCGACCATGTCCAAACATTGGTCTGCAGGGCATAAACACCAACAGATTAGTCTATTAAACTCTGCCGACAATGGATCAACCTCCAAGAAATGGCATCTTTTGAAGACTGATTAACTTCTGCTCTTTGTTTCAATCTAGTGATCTGACTAGACTTCTTCTTTCAGGTATTCAACGTGCTTGGACTTGATAGAACCCCTGATCTCTGATGCGATCATGAAGAACAGGTTTCACTCTACAGATCGGATTACTTGGTTCCATTGAAGAATCTACAGATCAACCCAGGAGGCATAGGAACTTTTGAACTCTGATAACATTTCTGCATTGATATATTTGTCTAATCTGATTAGCTATTTTATAGCATATATCCTTATTGCCTGACAGCTCTTCACTCTCCAATTTTTATACTATTCAAAAGAATAAGTTTTGGTCTACAATTTGGTTTAATTGGTTTAAATATTCATTGAATGGATTCTGCTGCAAAGCATAGCTACTTTTCTTAAATGAATAATTTTTGTAGCACTGTTTTCTAGCTGCTTACTTATTTTTAATCTTCATTATAAAAATCTGAAAAAAAAAAATCTAAAAAAAATCTAAAAAAATTTCTTCCTTTTTCTGCTTTGCTCATCATGTGTCTTCCTCCCACAGCATAAGGTTGTGAGACACTGTAGGACTTGCCAGCTTACTAAAGTCCATAAGCACAACCCTGGCCTTTACACTCCCTTACCCCTTCCCCAAGCCCCTTGGCGGGACCTTAGTATGGATTTCATTCTAGGACTACCCCGAACCTCAGCTAAACATGACTCTATATTTGTGATAGTTGATAGATTTACTAAGATGGCCCGTTTCATAGCCTGCACCAAAACCACTGATGCCTCTCAAGTGGCTAGACTCTTATTCACTAAAGTAGTTAGGCTCCATGGGACATTGATGATACCAAAATATACAGTAAATTTTGTGCCATTTAATAGATCTTTTTGTGTCATATTTTTGCTCTTTTGTTTGTTTTTAAGCTTTATTTGTCAAATATTGCAGAATCTACACTATTTCTTATTTTTGATAATTTTTAGGTAAAAAGTGTCATATTTTGGTGGATTTTAAAAGATTTGAACACACCAATGGATTCCAGACGTCGAGACGAAGCCGCCTATCAATTTTTATGCAAATCGGAGCAAGTTTGAAAAATTACACCCCCGGGTGTAATAAATATTATGGTACCGTAATTTCTGCCCCAGAAAACACAGAAGCAAAATTATGGCAGTGCCATAATAAATATTACACTACCGTAATTTCCATCCAGAAATATACAGAAAGAAATTACGGCACTGCCGTAATGAAAATTATGGTACCGTAATTTCAACCCAAGTTGCCTGATTCTTTTGCGGATTTCTTGCGAAGACGATTTCTTGAACTATAGACCACCAAATTGAGATCCGAAAGAAGCTATAAACTCATCTCAATCAGGAGAAGAGAGGGAGAGTGAAAGCCCTAATTTTTATCCACTATCCAGAGAGAAATCAAGGGAGGCGTCCTTAGGGCATGGCCTCATGCCGAGAGGCGTAGAGGCCACCTCAGGCCACAAAATTTATAGGAAAGCTTCACCTGGAGGAGGATACAATACCCCAGAAGTTCTAGAGTGAAAGGAGATCGATCGGAGAAGAAATCAATGAAAGAAGGGTCGCCTGCACTGTTCATCACGATTCTGGAGCAAAATTATGGGCTGTAATTTTCATTACAGCCCTGTGTAAAGTGTTTTTCCCCTTTCTCTTCGATTTCTGATCAATCTGAACTATGGTTTATTATAATTCTTCTACCATGCTAGCTTAGACATCTTTTGGGACAAAGGGTATAATCCCCTTGATATTTCAATGACTGGATGATCTTTATTCCATCAAAATATTTTTGGTATGGTAATTTTACTTAAGAGATTAATGTCTTTAATCTTTTCTAGTTTCATTCATTAACATGTGTTAGAGTTTTGTGATATGGACTGAGAATATGATACACAAAACTTGGAACCCTAGAATTTATGATAGGAGCTCATCGTAAGAGATTAGTTGTGTTCTTATCTTTAGATTTTAGAAGTTTAATTCTTGTTGATGTTTTGATCTAGAAATTATTGTTGTTTTAGACATGAAAATATGCTAGAGATAGATATTGAATTGTTTGAAAACCTTAAGTAAAACCTGTGAAACTAAGGTATGAGAATACTTAGTTTTGCATTTAATTATATCTAGTCATAAATATTAAGGTGGATGAACCCCCTAGTCCCAATTCTTTCTCTCTGATTTTCCGTATACCGTTTGATCGTTTATTTTCAGCATTCTCGATTTGCTTAGCTAATGAGAAAATAACTATTTGGTACTTAACACGTAGGTCTCTGTGGTTCGATATCTTTTAGTACTTCGAAATATCCGTGCACTTGCGGACTACAACAAGTTTTTGGCGCCATTGTCGGAGACATTAGTTTTGTTAATATCAAAATAGTTGTTAGTATTGCTAGACTAAGTTTTATTTATTTTAGATTTAACTTTGTTTTTTGTTTTTGCAGGTTTTGGATTTTCACAGTTGTGACAGAACTGTGATATCTGAAAATTTTGAATTTGCTTGTGTTTTTATTCTGAAAATAAAATTATTTTTGATTGATTGGTGTTGGATAATCTTTCTGTTCTTGATAGATTTAAAGATATTTCTTTCAATCACAACTCATGAGCAACTGAAAGAGGTGAGGTATACATGCCACAAGGTAAGTATGGAAAATGATTTATTGTGCACTCTTGAAGATAAATTAGACACTTTTAATATGCACCCTGTTATGACACTTATTCTTCTATTAGATGTGATATTTGTGGATATTTTGATCATTATACTTCTGACTGCCAATTTTTAAATCCCAATTCACCATGGTACCAAGATGATCAATATTATTCTAGATGGGAAAATCACCAAAATTCTTTTTATGAATATTGCTCAAATCATATTTCTGAACTATGCTTTGATGATACTAAAAAATCTAGCTTAGAGTTGATGTTTGAAAAGTTCATGAAACAAATTGAGGAGTCACATGAGACCTGTAAACATATGAATTCTAGGATGGATAATATGAGTGCTCATTCTGAAATACTAGAAACCCAGATAGCACAACAAGCTTGTTTATTTGAGTTTAATTTGGAAACTGAGGAAATTGATTTAGAAAAGTCCCCCTCTGATTTTGATTATTTTGAAATTGAGCCTTATGTGAACATTAATGAATCTCACTCTGATTTTGATGATTGTAAAATTGATTCATTTGATAATTTATTTGTGGAAAAGTTTGAGGAAATTGATTTTGAAAAATCCCCTCTTTATTCTAGTGATAGTGATGAAATTGATTCTTTCGATGATATATTATTTATGGTTAAATCTGATTCTTGTAATTCTGAGATTGATTCTTTTGATTCTTCTGATGATGAATTATTTGTAGAAAGGCATGAGGAAATTGAAAATGATTTAAAAATTATAAACACTGATGAATCTCACTCTGATGTTTTGCCCGTATCTACTAATTTATTTGAAAAATTATGCTTTATTGAGGAATCTAATGTGAGACAGAAAGACTATTTTGATGATCCAATACTTGAATCTTTTGATGGAAATCCTACTCTTATTGCCATTAAAGATATAATTTTGAAGAAAGGACCAATGATTTTGCTTACTGACAAATTTAGAAAGATCAGTGAATATCCTTTGGGTGGAATTGAAAATGTTGATTTTGATTTCTGCATATTTGAGAAAGCCACGTCGATTGTAATTTACATGAAATTTTGGATGTTTGGATTAGTGGCTAAACGTTTTGGACAGCGGAAAAGGAAACAATTATATGCTATTTACTATGGTATTGATCCACTTGCTTCGCCATGATGTTTGAGTTTTGGTCAAGCTATAGACCTAAAAATTAGCGCTTCTTGGGTGGCAACCCAAGCACTCTTACTTTGCTTAGTTTCTTTTATTTTAGTTTATTTTTAGAATTAATTTTTCTTCTCTTTTGCAAGGAAAATTAAAGTTTGCGCAAAATACGGCAATGCCGTAATCTTTTCCACGATGCCATAATTTCGACCGAATTCTTACCCGAGACTTTTCTGAAGTTTTGTGAAAAATACAGCGGTACCGTATTCTTTTTTATGGTACCGTAATTTGGGCTAATTTTTGACCCGAAAGTTCTTTGACTTTTACGGCAGGGCCGTAATCATTTTCATGTGCCATATTTTTGAGTGATTTTTGACCCGAGAGTTTTGAGATTTTTGTGCAAAATGCGGCAGTACCGTAACCATTTTTACGGTGCCATAATTCCATCATATTTATGACCCGAGAATTCTATGTATATTACGGCACTGCCGTAAGGAATATTACGCTCGTAATGTTAAAACTGCATTCTGCTTATCTGATTAGGTGTTTTCTCGCTGTGATTTTAAAAAACTGGGTTGGGAAAATTTTTGATCTTTGGCACAGCATGGAACTACTCATCTTTGTCTATTATTTGGATTTTTTTATTGAATTTTAAAGTTCATGGATCATCCTATAACACATAGCATTTTTTGGTACTTGATTAATTTCTGCAGCAGTTTTTTTTTACCAATCTGATTAGCTCTTTTGCTGTAAATTTTTAAGATTCTTTGATAAGTTGTAACCTTGATCTTTCACTTGAAATTGGAAGAATATGTTTCGTTCTATCTTGAGGATTAGTTGTTTTCATGAAAATATTTTCTAATAATTCTAGGAAGCATGGTAACTTTTGGAATCTGATTAACTTCTGTGCAGTTTTTGATTTAGTAATTTGATTTGCCTTCTTTCTGCTGACACCCTAAATTTCTAACAGATTTTGATCCTTTAATTTTCATACGTTTAGAAAGAACAAGTTTTGTTCTTCCACATGGTTCTGTCTATTTTCTTTATAAATCATTAAATCTCATTCTTGGGTATAGCTACTTTTCATAAATAAATCAGTGGCTGCTCTGTTTGCTTTCAACCTGTTATTGCTTCTTTTGCCTCCAGATCTAGAAATCTTTAAGAGCAACTGTCTTCCACCTCTTGTGGAGCACCACCAGCAGCCTCTTACTTTTTCTGCTGCCTCTGTTTCTATTGATTTTATTTATTTATTTTTGCAGCAGAATCTTCATATAGTGACTCTGATTTTTTTTTTAGTTGTGCAGTGTTATCTCTCGCACCATCAGCCGACGTTTTCATCACTAGGACTGTAGTCACCAGCAAGCCACTGGAAACTATTCATCATCATTCTACTGTCGGCACCATCATTACTAGCAACTTTTCAGCTAGCATCTGTCCCACCTCTACTTCTAGCCTCTATCAGCTCTTTTCCACCGACACCTTCTTTGGACCTCCAGCGATATCTCTGATTTCCCTTTGAGAAAATTATTTTTATTTTTTTAAAGTAAGATACTATTTTTTAATCTGAGCCTTATGTATTTAAAATTGTGTAGGTAAATTTTCAGAGGGCACATCTTTGGACCCAGCTACATCTGGCCCGATGATGATTGAGATTGCTATATAGTTTTGTGAGTATTATTTGCACTTTCTAGTGATCTTATTCTATATGATTGTATGGTGTTGCTACTTGATTTGTTTTGCTATTTGCTATGATTGTATTACTTACTGAGATTTCTATTCAATGTCATTGCTTGAATCTATCATTTTACACTTTCGACTATGAGTTTCATGCCTCACACCTTTTGCATTGATTTGATATTTTTGATGTTTAAAAAAATTTTATGACTTGAATCCATGTGATGAGAAATGTGTAGATTTTTCTATGATGATGAATGTTTATGCATGTTTATGCTGAATTTATTTCTTCAATATATATCTACTTGTTGAAATGCTTCATTGATTGATGCATAAGGTTTTGGTTAGGTATATTGTTTGATGAATGAAATTTAAAAGTGAAACATCTTTCTTGAATAAAATGAGCATATGAGTGGAATTTTTGAATTGATGTCAATTGATTAACCTAGTTGATGTTTAGTTTATCTTACTATTTGTTGGGAAGAAAGAATCCAAGATCCAAAAATAGAGAGAGACTCCCCTACTTGGCATTGCGTAAAATTGGCAGTGGTACCGAAGATATGGGTTGAAGTCTGTAAAAAAAAAGAGAGAAAGAGAAAGAAAATGACTCCTCTACTTGGCACTGTGTAAAATTGACAGTGGTACCGAAGATAAGAGTTGAAGTCCAAATAAAAAGTGTGTATCTATGTGGGTACATACCACCAAAAATAAAAAAAAATAAAAAAAAAAAGAGAGAGATTTTGAGTGGAAAAAGATTTTAGATATCTATTCCTGTAAACAAAGGTATGATAGATTTAAACTAAAACTTGGGTGATGTTACGGCACGTAACGACAAAAGGGGAAGGTAAAATAACAGAAAAACAAAAAAAAAACTAAATGAATCGGATCACTGTACACGCATGCATGTACAGTAATCTAATTCTGATTTTGATGAGACAGCTCACTCGCCCGTCAATTTATTTTTCTCTCTCCATTAAATCCCTCATCTCTCTATCTCTTGCTCTCACGCAACTTCGCCCCCAAATCTCCCCTTCCTCTCGCATTTCAGTTTCGCCGCTTGCTCCTTCTGCTGATTCCGGCAAACGCCGCCGTCCGGCAACCCTCCACCACCGGCAATAGGCTTCGGAAGGTCCCGGCGACCCTTCCACCCCCATCTCCTCTCTCCGTTGCCCCTCCAATCAGCAAGAATCAGCTTGAACGAGTTCGCCGAGACCCTAACTCCGGCGAGTTTGTTTTCCTTTCAAAACTCCTCTAAATCTCGCCTGCTTACTTTGGAATGGTCGGCGACGACTTGCTAGGTGTTTCTTGCCACTTCTAGCTTGTTCCGGCAATGTTTTGCCGCGTTCCGATGAACTTCCGGCAGAACTCCAGCGAAGCTCCAGTGAGGCCGACGACCCTCTATTTCTTGCTTTCAACGGACTTTGGGACACTGTCGTTTTCTGTTGGGGTTGGTAGCTGTCGGCGCCGAGGAAGAAGCACTGTTCCGGCGAACTTTCTGGTGATCCTCCGGTGAACTTCCAATGCAACCGTTCAACCCTACTAGTGGCTCGTCCACACATGCTGTGGGCTAGGTTAGTATCTAACCCACATTTTATATAATTATGCAATGAACCTTGCATGCTTAACATAACGAACTGATTAGACAGATGCATGCTTAGGATATAATACAGCTTACACATAATTGACGAACGAACTGCATGAACAGTCATAACAGACCTGTAAAAGTAATTAAAGGAAAATAAGAAATAAATTAAAATAAATAAATAAATATGTAAATTGTAATATAGTATAAACGAGAAAACTAATACTTTCATTTTATTACGAGGACTGTAGATTTGGTCGTACGTGATATTACTGGTTCGGGTGCAGGATTAGTCAGACCTACACTGGCAGGTAGGGATCTATTACCTTGTACTTTGATTAAGGTGCCTACCACTTGATTAGGAGGCATCTCACGGCTGGGCGTTACCGCTTAGTTAGGGGCGCCCTGCTGATTTACTCTCTTGTTATCAGTTTCCATTGAACTGTTAATCCTTTGAGCATGCTTATGATTGTTTATTTATATTCCCTCACATGATATGTCTTTATCCCTTTTTATTGGGATTTCGTGCTATTATACTGCATGCGTGCTCTCTAGCACATGTTGTGTGTTATTATTTGGTCATATCTTGTACGGTACATTGATGTTCGGGCCATACTGGTGGCGCTGGAGTGCCAGTCGGACGTGTTTTGGGGCTAGACCCATATAGTGCTATGGAGGATGACCTCATAGACTATATTTTCTATTTGCATACAATGTGCTATTATGCACGGGTATGATAGGGTACTGGACACAGTACCAGCAAACTGTTGACAAGCAGTCGTCTCCAGTGTGCGAGCTGACACTGGGGACCACTCAGATATGAGTGCATGTCCATAGGGGACGACTCGGCCCACAGCTCAATATTTTTGGTGTGTTGTTATACCTGTATTACATTGATCATGGTTTACAAGTACATTTTTGGTACACTTATTAGGATTCGTTGTATGTATGTTTGGCACGTATTTCCAATAGTATTATTGCACCATGTACTTAATCCCTACTTAGCCCTTCTGCCTAACAATCCCTGCATATATATTGGTTTGATTTCAGGTCCTGAGGCGGGTCCGTCGTTGACGGATCAGGCGTAGATAGATAGTAGTAGTGGACTCCCTGGTATTGGTATTGTATGTGTATACCTGTTTATGTATTTTGGCTATGTGGCCGGTTTGTTGTGTCCCATCGGTTGGGACAGAGACCATTGTACTCGGATTATTGTTGTTTTACTGTTGGAGTTTACTGTTGTTTATGGGTTATGGTGTGCAGTGTTGGGCCGGCTTGGATTAGCAGGCCCAAATTGTCAGGTCTCGTTGGTGGGCTGTACGGCTGGGGCCCAGTAGCCGTCGGGACGTGACAGGTGAATTCATGAGACTGAGATTCTTTTTATTATGCAAGTTACGAAATTTTATTTGATCAAAGTTGTGAATCTTAAAGATTAAATTCGTAAGATGATATAATTATCTGAAATTTTATGTAGCATTTGGTGGAATATTTCATGAGTGATTATATTTTAGAAATTTATTTTTCATAAAAGAGCATATTTTCCGTACTTAGCATTGTTCTATATTCTATTTATTTGCTTGAGGACAAGCAACGTTTAAGCCTTATGTGTTGGGCTTCGCGATGAACAGTGCAGGCAACCCTTATTTCGTTGATTTCTTATCAATCTGAACTATGGTTTATTGTAATTCTTCATCCATGCTAGCTTAGACATTCTTTTGGGACATGGGGTGTAATCCCCTTGATTTTATATGACTAGATAATTTTTATTTCGTCATAATAACTTTACTATAATAATTTTACTTATGTGATGAATGCCTTTAATTCTCCGAAGATTCATATTGTTAGCATGTTTTAGAGTTTTCGCGATATGGACCGAGAGGTGATTTGCTTGAGAACTTGGAACCCTAAAATTGAATGTTAGGAACTCATCGTAAGAAATTAGGTTTGTTCTTATTTCTCAATTTTAGAAGTGCAATGCCATGTTAATAATCTGAATTTAGGATCGAGTTAATGTGATAAACATGATGATACTGTAAGAGATCAAGTATCAAATCGTTGGAGAACCATAAGTAGAACCTATGTTGAGATTCGGATGCACGAAAGTGATCCTTGAGTTTCCACTTGAGATTATTGACTTAGAATTTGGATGCACGAGAGTGATCCTTGAGTTCTTTGTCAATGATTTACTTATATATAACATTGAATAAATCATACATGAGAGAGAGGATTGGTTCTTTGTAAATTGTCTGCGCGAGAGCGAGATGATTTCTTTATGAAGTAAATTATATCTTTATCATAATAAAATTTGATTGACGAACGTCTATTCATATCTAGTCATGGAAATTAAGGTGGATGAAACCCTAGTCCCAGTTTCTCTCTTAGATATTTCATGCACTTTTCTATCATTTACTTGCATCCTATTCGATTTGCTTAGCTAGTAAGAAAACAACTATTTGGTACTTAATACGTAGGTCTCTGTGGTTCGATATCTTTTATTACTCCGAAGTATCTGTGCACTTGCGGACTACAACAAACACTCTTGACTATAGTGTCAGATAGACTCTAGGTTTGTGAGCCATTTTTGGAGAACCCTATGGACCCTTCTAGGAACAAAGCTCAATTTCTCCATAGCCTATCATCCCCAGACGGATGGGCAGACTGAAGTGGTCAACCGATCACTTGGGAGTATCCTTAGGAGTTTGGTAGGTGAGCATCCTGGCAATTGGGATAAACTCTTACCCACCGTCGAATTCTCCAACAATAGCATTATCAACAAAACCATAGGGCTCTCCCCCTTCCAAGAAAACCTTGGGTATCAGCCCAATAAGCCTATAGATCTTTTCCTTCTACCCAGACACTTTAGGACTTCTTTGTCTGCTCGTGACTTTGCTTTACATACTTCGTAGATGCATACTGAGATACTTTCAAAAATACTAGAATCTGTTAATCAATATCGCGAACCTGCTAACAAATGTCGCCAAGAAAGGTTATTTTCCATAGGTGACAAAGTGATTATGGAACACATCCATGGGACAGAGCGAAAGCTAGATGCAAAAGAACTAGGCCCCTTCACCATCATCAGCAAGATCAATGATAATGCATATGTCCTCGATCTGCCACTTGAACTAGGGATCCCCACCACCATCAACGTGGAGGATCTCACCCTCTATCAAGAGCCCCTCTCCATACCAGATCTAGATGACAACCACGAGCTGGAGATTGAGGCTATCCTTGAGGACCAAACCAGACTCACCACTGATGAGGTACAAATGTTTTGTCGAGTTAGATTCGTTAATGGTGAGGAGGTATGGCTTCCTGAGGCAGAGCTAGCTATGGCCGCCCCTGAGTTACTCCAAGGGTACAAGAAAAATTCTCCAGAGGAGAATTCTTTTAACCCGAGGAGAGCTAATGGAGGTAGTAGCCCTACTCTGAGGAGATCTGCTCGGGCTTGGAGGAAACCCCTTCGATATGGGTTCCCTCAGAGTCCCCTTTTCTTGCATTGCATTTAGGGTTGTTTAAATTTTCAAATAAGCCCATGCATCAGGTAGTCATTTATGGCAAGTCCAATTGTAGAAGGTTATGCATTGCAAGTCATCCCTATGTACTCTTGCATCATGGTAGGATAGTGCATACATGCATAGGTTATATTTTGGCAGGTTATCCAAGCTAAGGATCAGCTCAAAGCTTCACTCGAAGTTCAGCTCAAGCTCCACTCAAAAAGTTTAGCCCAAGAAGGAAAGAAGGCTTCAAACTCCAAGTTTAACTCAAAGCCTTGATGAGCTCACTTGCCAACCCAACTTCCTCAATTGTGGATGCCTCATCATAGGAGAAATCAGCCAACTCAGCCCTCATCCACTCAAGATGTGTGCCAGCACAAAGCAGGCAAGGATTTGGACAAGATCCACAATCAAAGGAGCAATCAAGGATTTGGACATCCCTTAGGAGATCAACAAAACTTAAGAAGACCCCAATTCTCTATGGGATGATTACTTGACTCCTCTTATTATTCGAGAACTTGTTATTTTGAAGTGTTTAAGGCATTTTAATACACTATAAACTCTACTTTTATCTTCAGCACTTGTTGTTTTGTGGTAGCTAGGACTAGCCTAGGTTTATTTTGATGTCTTTGTTTTTATTTTGTAGTGGATGTAGTAGGGCGCTATTAGCCTAGGTTTTATACACCTGTACAGCACATGCAAGCACCCTCCTCCTCCAACATCAAGTGACCTTGGCATGGAAAATCAGCCCACACTCAAGCCCAGCTCAAGTTCAACCACTCTCAATATCAGCCAAGACAAGCCAGATGACGTAACATTCAAAGCAAACCACTACCAGATCCACCCAACTTCAGACCCAGTTCGAGAGTTGCTACCAAGGCAAAACACTTCCAGCACAAACATACCAACACCACTTACCAGCAGCTTCCACCTCAGCCAACAGTCACCAAGGATGGCATGCGCAAAAGAGATCATATCACTTCAACGTCAGCAAACAGCCTCGACCAACTAACAAGTTTTCAGTCAAAGAATGCCAAGAGTAATCAGAAAGTATTGTCATTGAGGAGAGGGTTTAAAGCCTTGCATTTTGTACACTTTGCACTTAGTCTTGAATATTTTGAAATCTGAAACCCTTGTGTTTGTGTTTGAGTTGAGCTTGCTCCTCGTCGGATTGAGCTTTCTCTCCACCCCGGTTACTAATCCTTCCAACGTTTCCATGCTCCCTGATCGATCATTCTCCTTCAACAGCCATAAGTTGCGATTACTGTTCCTTACCGGGAATCAAGCACTGTTCTATTGCCGGTTTCAACATCTTCTACAAATCTTCACTCGGATTGTAGTTGAATCACGTTGAACGCATCATCTTCAACCGCGAGAACGTGCTGCTGAAGGTTCTGAGAGCAGGGAAGAGTCGGAAGGGTTCGGCCCCTTCCCTCGAAAGGGCCCAAGGTGCTACTTTCCATCTCACTATTGTTAACGCATTATCATCTTCTTTGTATTAGAGCTACATACCTAGGGTGATTCTTGGGCTAGGAAAATCGATTCCTCATCAGTGGTATCAAAGCATATCTTAGGTGCTCAATTTGTGTTTTGAATTCTCTAGTTTGCCTCTTTTCTGGTCACGACATTAGTGGGGTTTTGCTGAGTTCTTCTGAAAATTTTTTTATCGTGTGTTCTCTGTTTTTCCCTGACATTTCTAAAGATTTCTGAACCTTGTTCTGCTGATCATTCTGGGGTACCTGTTGTCCTCGTCTCTTTGAAGTTTTCTAAGGTCGTCGAAGATAATATCTGCACTCTGTGTGTTCGATGTTATCTCTCTAAACACTGCTATCTGAGTTTGGTTTTTCCCTGCTGCTGAATCCCTGAAATCTGGTTTTACTGTTACTTACCAGCTGAAGTTTCCTTAAATCGGTTGTTTCTGCAAAACTGAATTCCTCTAACTGCTGAAGTTGATTTTCTTCATTCTAGTTCTGTTTACATCGCACACAGCTTCTTTCTGAATTTCTGTCAACGCCTGAACCCTGCTAAGTTTTCTGAAACCTGGTTTTCTGAAATTGTGTGGCCGATCATGTTCCTTACCATTGTCTGAATACGACTGAAACTTGTTTGCTGATTCATTAGTTGCTGTTGAATTTAGACTTATACTGCTGAACGTTGCTACCCTGGTTTACTATAGCCTGCTGGTATTTTGTTGGATATTATTGTGTTCAATATAGCTGTTATCAATAGTTGCTGTAGTTTTCTTTGCTTCAAATTGTTGTGTCTCTTCTATTGCTCTGTCTTGTGTTCCATCCTTCATCATGGTGGTTTGCACGAGGAACAACCAATACCCTGAGGAACCTGAACACCACTCTACCCAAATGGATACTGTCATCCGTATGTTTACGGAACTTCAGGCTGACATGAGAGATTTGAGGCTACGGGTAGGAGAATTGGAGAGAACTAAAGTGACACCAACACACAACATAGTCCTTTAGCTGAACCGCACCTTGATGAACCGGCTGAAACCCAACCACTCAACCGTGGAAGACCCCCAAATCACCAATAGGGGGAGGGTACTAGCCGGCAACCCCATGAGCCTAGGGGTAGTCCCAGGCCTAACTCGGAGCATAACCCTGAAATTAGGGGTGGTCAGTATAAAAATCAGCCATATACCTCTCATGGGTATACTTCAGGAGACTCACACCCTATAACCTACCCCCAGCACCGAGAAGAGGAGGATATGTACCGGAACCTTAGACTTAGCACTCCCATCTTTGAGGGAAGCTTAGATACCCAGACTTTCCTAGAATGGCAAACCCAGGTAGAAAATTACTTCATATGGAGTCGGGTGCCTGAACATGGTAAGGTCCAGTGCGTTAAGTTCCTATTAAGGGGATCAGCCTAGATGTACTGGAACAGCCTAGAGCTCAAGATAGCTAGAAGTGGTCTCCCTCCTATAACCACTTGGGAGGAAATGAAGTGGAAACTGAGAGAGAAGTATGTGTCTCCACATTATAGACAGAAACTATATGACCAGCTTACTAGACTTATCCAAGGTAATGAGTCGGTCACTGAGTATAATAGAAAATTTGAAGATCTATTACTTAGGTGTGACTTGAATGAGGAGCCCTGGTTATCTCTAAACTGGTATAAAGGAGGGCTTAGGAATGACATCAAGAAAGCATTTATCCATCATAGGTGTGAGACCCTAGCCGATGCTTATCAATTAGCTATGGACATCGAATATGATTTGCAACAACAATATAGAATTACCACACCGAAGCCTAGTACCATGACCACTAGCAACAAACCGCATGCTCCCAATATATCACCCAAAGTACCAACCATGGAGGGTAACTAGAGAGATATAAGAACGTCTGCCCAAACCACTAAGGTAACCTGTTATAATTGCTATCAACCCGGTCACCTCTCTAGGAACTGCCCCAAGAAGACCTTATTGATGGAAGAAATAGTGGAGGAGGAAGGAAACGAAAGCCCTGTTATAAACGAGTTTGAACACCATCCCGAAAACAATAGTGAAGAGGAACCTCCCCAACTTACCATGGTAGTTAGGTGCAACTATATCAAAGAAGTGCCTACTGAAGATTGGAGACGCACTAGCCTATTTTACACCTATACCCAGTGCAATGGCAAAGTCTGTAAAATTGTGGTAGATAGTGGTAGTAGCTTGAATGTGATCTCCAAGCAAGCTGTCGAGAGGTTTGGATTGGCTCAAGAAAAGCATCCTAAGCCGTACAACATATCATGGGTTGATAAAACTAGCATACCAGTGGCCTATCGGTGTGAAGTTCCCCTTAAGCTAACTAATCATCAAGGAAGTGTGTGGTGTGATATCACGGATATGGACGTTGCTGATGTGCTCCTTGGGCGTCCATGGTTGTATGATATGGATGTCATCCATTATGGGAGGAGCAACACTTATGAGTTTACCGTGGGTAGGGACAAGATCACCCTCATACCGAGCCTGCCTAGGGAGCTTAGGACATCACATAAGAAAGGAAAAGCTGTTGAACCTAAGAAGTCTATCACCCTGTTGAGGCCTCAAGCTTTTATGCAAGATATCAAGGAAACCGGCCTCCTCTATACTCTTCTGGTGCAACAAGTGAGCCTAGGGACCGAAACCAAGCACTCTCCTATCATAACTAAATTGCTCTAGGACTACCCCACCATTACCCCAGAAGAGCTACCCAATGAGTTGCCTCCTGAAAGGGAAGTCCAGCATGCCATAGACCTCATACAGGGTGCCACTCTACCCCATTTACCCCATTACCATATGAGTCCACTAGAGCATGCCGAACTAAGGAGACAAGTAGATGAGCTGCTTACCAAAGGGTTGATTAGAGAAAGCCTTAGTCCATGCGCGGTTCCAGCCTTCCTGACACCAAAGAAAGATGGTACGTGGAGAATGTGCATCGATTGCAGGGCCATTAATAAGATAACCATTAAGTACCGTTTCCCTATCCCTAGATTGGATGACCTCCTTGATATGATTGTGGGCTCCGCTTGGTTTTCCAAGGTGGATCTCCGTAACGGGTACCATCATGTTAGGATTAGGGAGGGGGATGAATGGAAGACAGCATTTAAGACACAAGATGGTCTATATGAATGGATGGTTATGCCCTTTGGGTTAACCAATGCCCCTTCTACCTTTATGAGATTGATGCACCAGGTCTTAAAGCCATATATTGGGAAGTTTCTTATGGTATACTTTGATGATATTCTGATTTTTAGTAAAACTGAGCAAGAACATCTGAATCACCTACGGACCACTCTTGATTTGTTGAAAGAAGAACATTTACTGCTGAACTTAAAGAAATGTGTCTTCTCAATCCAAGAAGTTGAATTCCTCAGTTTCATTATCAATGATCAAGGGCTGAAGGCCGATCCCTCAAAGGTTGAAGCTATTGCTAGTTGTCCCACCCCAACCTCTATCACCGAAGGTAGGAGTTTCCATGGCCTAGCTACATTCTATAGGAGGTTCATACACGGTTTTAGCACTCTAGTGGCACCCATAACTAGTTGTTTGCGCAAGGGAAGCTTTGAATGGACGACCTCTGCCGAGAGGGCTTTCCAAGAGCTGAAGCAGAAAATCATTACCACACCAGTTTTAAGGTTACCCGATTTCAATAAGGTGTTTATTGTGGATTGCGATGCCTCGGGTGTGGGAATTGGGGGAACACTTAGTCAAGAGGGGCATCCGATTGCGTTTTATAGTGAGAAACTAAATGCAACTCGGCAAAAGTATTCCACGTATGACAAAGAGTTCTATGCTATTGTGCAAGCCCTTAAACATTGGAGACATTATCTTATACACAAGGAGTTCATTCTTAATAGCGATCATCAAGCTCTCATTTATTTAAGTAGTCAAGTCAAACTGAACCCTAGACATGCTAAGTGGGTTGAGTTCTTACAACAATACACTTTTGTCTTGAAGCACAAGGCTGGGACTCAAAATAAGGTGGCTGATGCCCTAAGCCGAAAACTGCTTTTGTTGAATACTCTTCAGGTATCGGTCACAGGGTTTGAGAGGGTCAAAGATGAGTACAAAGAGTGTCCAGATTTTGGGAATATTTTCAATGATCTCACAACTGGCATCCCATGTAGTCCTGACTTCGAAATTAGGGAGGGGTATCTTTTTAAAAGGGGAAAGCTATGCATTCCACGTTCTTCATTAAGAGACTTCTTAGCTTGGGAATTACATGGGGGTGGCACAGGCGGACATCATGGAAGAGATAAGACCCTAACTTTAGTGGAAGAGAGGTTCTATTGGCCCACCATGCTTAAAGATGTGACCAAAATCGTAGGGCATTGTCAAATGTGTCAAATTTCCAAAACAAGGAAGCATAATACTGGGTTGTACATGCCTTCACCCATACCCGAGGGGCCTTGGCAAGATGTGAGTATGGACTTTGTGCTTGGACTCCCTTGCACTAGCGCCCACTATGACTCTATCTTTGTGGTGGTGGATCGTTTCACCAAAATGGCCCACTTCATCCCCTGTACCAAGACCACGGATGCCTCTCATGTGGCAAGACTCTTCTTTAGGGATGTAGTGCGTTTACATGGGGTACCCCGAACCATTGTGTCGGATAGAGATGTTAAGTTTATAGGACACTTCTGGATCACTTTATGGAAATTAATGGGCACTAAACTGAATTTTTCTACTGCTTACCACCCACAATCTAATGGTCAAACCGAGGTGGTCAATCGATCTCTTGGTAATATTTTGAGGTGTTTAGTGGGAGCACATCCAGGAAATTGGGACAAGTTACTACCACCGCTGAGTTTGCTTTCAATAGCGCTGTAAATCGAACTACGGGGGCTAGTCCTTTTCAACTCAACTTTGGTTTTCAGCCACGCAAACCTATTGATCTAGCACCCTTACCGTCACCCTTCAAGCAAAACCACTCAGCTCTCTCATTTGCACAGCACATTATCAAGATACATAATGAAGTAAAGGAACACATTGCAAAGAACACGCTTAAATATGAGTTAGCTGCTAACCCACATCGTCGTTTCATAAAACTGCAGGAAGGTGACTTAGTGATGCTGCGAAACAGGAAGGAAAGGCAACATGGCGCTAACACAAAGTTGCAACCAAGAGCTATGGGTCCTTTCCGGATATTAAAAAAGGTGAATGATAATGCTTACATGCTTGATTTACCGCAGGCCCTTGGGATACACAATACCATCAATGTGGCAGACTTAACACCCTACAAGGCCCCTCTCAACGTTGAAGCACCAGGAACCCCAAAGAGGAATGGTACGGTATTGGCAGTTCAATGACATTTCCACAAGCAGGGAATCCAAAATCAGTACCTCATCAAATGGGACGATCACACTGAAGAATGGCTCCCAGAAGAGGATGTGCGCCAACATTTGCCTAAGGAACTTGAGGGTTTCTTATTTAACTCTCCGGAGGAGAGTTCTCCCAACCCCGAGAAAGCTGATGTAGGGACATCCCTTAGGAGATCAACAAGACTCAAGAAGACCCCAATTCGCTATGGGATGATTACTTGACTCCTCTTATTATTCGAGAACTTGTTATTTTGAAGTGTTTAAGGCATTGTAATACACTATAAACTCTACTTTTATCTTCAGCACTTGTTGTTTTGTGGTAGCTAGGACAAGCCTAGGTTTATTTTGATGTCTTTGTTTTTATTTTGTAGTGGATGTAGTAGGGCGCTATTAGCCTAGGTTTTATACACCTGTACGGCACATGCAAGCACCCTCCTCCTCTAACATCAAGTGACCTTGGCATGGAAAATCAGCCCACACTCAAGCCCAGCTCAAGTTCAACCACTCTCAATATCAGCCAAGACAAGCCAGATGACGTAACATTCAAAGCAAACCACTACCAGATCCACCCAACTTCAGACCCAGTTCGAGAGTTGCTACCAAGGCAAAACACTTCCAGCAAAAACATACCAACACCACTTACCAACAGCTTCCACCTCAGCCAACGGTCACCAAGGATGGCATGCGCAAAAGAGATCATATCACTTCAACGTCAGCAAACAGCCTCGACCAACCAACAAGTTTTCAATCAAAGAATGCCAAGAGTCATCAGAAAGTATTGCCATTGAGGAGAGGGTTTAAAGCCTTGCATTTTGTACACTTTGCACTTAGTCTTGAATATTTTGAAATCTGAAACCCTTGTGTTTGTGTTTGAGTTGAGCTTGCTCCTCGTCAGATTGAGCTTGCTCTCCACCCTGGTTACTAATCCTTCCAACGTTTCCACGCTCCCTGATCGATCATTCTCCTTCAACAGCCATAAGTTGCGATTACTGTTCCTTACCGGGAATCAAGCACTGTTCTATTGTCGATTTCAACATCTTCTACAAATCTTCACTCGGATTGTAGTTGAATCACGCTGAACGCATCATCTTCAATCGTGAGAACGTGCTGCTGAAGGTTCTGAGAGCAGGCAAGAGTCGGAAGGGTTCGGCCCTGATGACACCAAAATATATAGTATATTTTGTATCATTCTATGTATCTTTCCATGCTAAATTGAGGATCTTTTTGCATATTTTTATCCTAAATTCATCAAATATTGCAAAGTCAACTTCTATTTTGGTTTTTCATGGTTTTCAGGTAAAAAGGCATTATTTCAAGACGTTTTCAAGCAAAATCAAACACATAAAAGAGTTATCATCATCAAGAGGAGGTCACCTAAGAAATTTCATGCAAAACGGAGCAACTATGCAAAATACGGTAGTGCCGTAATCCATTTTACGGTACTGTAATTTTAGATAGTACCGTAAAATCAGAACACTGCCGTAATTTGGAGGATTTTCCGAACAGAAAGTTTTTGTGATTTTACGGCACGGCCGTAAATGATTCTACGGTACAGTATTTCCCAGGCGATCCAGACCAAAGAACTCATTCGATTTTATGGCACCATCAAGAAATATTTTACGGGCCGTAATTTTGACTTTTGGTGCACATAATGAAAATACGGCACTGCCGTAAATTATTACACGGCCATAATTTCCAGTCAAAATCGCGAGTTTTCCGCGGTTGAAACTTGTTCGGGCCATAACTTTTGATCTAGAGCTCCAAATTAGGATCTGAAAGTGGCTGCGGACTCGTCTTTAAGAGGGGAAGGCGTACAAAGTAGAAGGAGGAACTTTTATCCAGTATCGAGAGAGCAATCAATAGAGAGGTGGCTATGGTTTGGCCTCGTGCCGAGAGGCGTAGAGGGCACCTCAGGCCATGATTTTCATGCAGAAGCTTTGCCTAGAGGAGAGGAAGACACCACATATGTTTCAGAGCATTTGGAGTTCGATCGGAGGAGGAATCAATGAAACAGCGGTGATAGTGCTCTTCATCGAAGCAAATTACGGCTGTAAAGGATTTTACAGCCGTGTTGTAACGTTGTTTTTCCTTTCCTTTCATTTTTTGATCATTCTAAGACCATGATTTATTGTATCTCTTTCTCCATGCAAGCTTAATACTCTTTTGGGACATGGGGTGTAATCCCCTTGAATTTTAATGATTAGATAATTCTTCTCTTTCGTCATAATAATCTTCGTTGTGATGATTCTACTTTTGTGATGAATTGTCTTTAATTTTCCATAGATCTATGTTATTATCCATGCTTTAGAGTTTTCGCAATGAGACTAAAAGGTGATTTGCTTGAGAACTTGGAACCCTAGAATTGCATGTTGAGATCCCTTCCTTAGGTTAGATCCAATTTGATATGTTCTAGTAGATTTATTGCCATATTTGATAATATCGAATTAGGATTTAATTAATGTTATAAAAGTTGATAGTTATTGCGCGAAAGTGAGTAACGATCCGTTGGAAAGCCTTAAGTAGAACTTGTGTTGAGTTTCGGATGCACGAAAGTGATCCTTGAGATTCCACTTGAGACTATCAATCAAATTAGAATCTGGATGCACGAAAGTGATCATTGTGATCTTTGATTGATGATTTACTTATCTACAGCATTGAAAATAGATCTTGCACGAAAGTGAGGATCGGTTTTCTGTATAATTGTTTGCACGAAAGTGAGACAATACCTTTATCAAGTAAATTAGGTCTTTATCTTAACGAGATTTGACTGACGACCTTTTATTCATATCTAGTCATTGAAATCAAGGTGGATGAAACCCTAGTCCCAATTCATCTCTCTGATTATCTTTTGTGTTATTTCCATTATTGCTTTGCATCATATTTGGTTTACTTAGCTAGCGAGAAAATAATTATTTGGTAATTAACAATAAGGTCTCTGTGGATCGATATTTTTATTACTTCGATAATTCCGTGCGCTTGCGGAATCCTATCAAGTTTTTGGCGCCGTTACCGGGGACCTTAGTTTTGTTAATATCAAAATAGTTGTGAGTATTGCTAGACTAAGTTTTATTTGTTTTAGATTTAACTTTGTTTTTTTGTTTTTGCAGGTTTTGGATTTTATAGTTGTGACAGAACTGTGATATCTGAAGATTTGTGAATTTGCTTGTGTTTTATATTTTCTATTTTTTTATTCTGAAAAAAAAAATTTAATTGATTTGTGTTGGATTGTCTTTCTGTTGTTGATATATTTGAAGATATGTCTTTCAATTATAACTTCTGGGCAACTGAAAGAGATGAAGTATACATGTCATATAAAGATGATTCATCATGCACTCTTCAAGATAAGTTAGATTTTATCTCTCGTCAAATAGACACTTTAAATATGCACCCTGTTAGGACATCTTATTCTTTTATTTATTGTAATATTTGTAAATCTTCTGATCATTATACTTGTGATTGCAAGTTTAACATGCCTCAAAATTCTAATTCTTCATGTTATCAAGATGATTCGTGGTGCACTGCTGAAGATGAGATAGATTATTTGGTTCATAAATTAAACACTTCTAATAAGCACCCTGTTATGAAATCTTGTTCTTCTGATAGCTGTGTTATTTGTGGATATCTTGATCATTGTTCCTCTGATTGCCCATTTTTAAATCCCTATTTATCATGGCAAGAAAGAGATCAATTGTATTCTAGATGGGAAAACCGAACTTCTTTATATGATGATTGCTCTGATCATGTTTCTGAACCACAATTTGAATTTGATACTGAGAAACTTGAACTAGAAAAATCCCCCTATGATTATGATTGTTTTGAGATTGAGCCTTATGTGAATATTCATGAATCTCACTCTGATTTTGATGATTGTAAAATTGATTCTTCTGATAATTTAATTGTGGAAAAGATTGGGGAAATTGAAATTGAAAAACCCTCTTTTGATGAAATTGATTCTTTTGATGTTGTATCATTTATGGTTAAATCTGATGAGCATGATGAAGGTTCGAAAATTATAGACATTGATGAACCCCACTATGATTTTGGTGATATTTTTGAAATTAATGATAAATTTCTTGTGGTCAACTCTGATTCTATTAATTCTTTTTCATATGATTCTGATTTTGACTCTTCTGATGATGAATTATTTGTGGGGAAACATGAGAAAATTAATTTTGAAGAGTCTCATCTTGACTTTAATGATGATTTTGAAATTGATAAATTGTTTGATGAAGTGCATGAAGAATCTGTAGATGATTTGAATATTGCGAAAATTGATGAATCTCACCATGTTGATATGTTGCCCATGTCTACTGTTGAATCTTGTGGTTTATTTGAAAAATTATATTTTATTGAGAAATCTAATGAAAGACATAAACATTATTATGATGATCCAATGCTTGATTATTTTGATCAAAGTCCTACTTCTATTGCTATTGAAAATATTAATCTGAAGAAAGGACTCATGATTTTGCTTTTTGATAAACATAGGAAGATCATAAAGATTTCTTTGAGTGGATTTGAGAAGTATGATTTTAATTTCTGCATATTTAAGAAAGCCACTTTGATTGTGATTTATATGAATTTCTGGATTTTTGGATTAGTGGCTAAACTTTTAAGACAAAGGAAATGCAGAAAATTATTTGCTCTTTATTTTGGAACTGATTCACCTGCTTCACCATGATATTGAGTTTTGGTCAAGCTATGGACCTAAAATTAGCGCTTCTTGGGAGGCAACCCAAGCACTCTATCTTAGTTTAACTTCTATTATTTTTGTTTATTTTTAGAATTAATTTTTCTTTTTGTTTTGCAGGGAGAATAAATTTATTTGCAAAATACGGCACTGCCGTAATCTTCTTTACGGTACCATATTTTTGGTCTGATTTTCACCTGAGAGTTTTTGGTATTTTACGACACTACCGTAATATTATTCACGGTACCGTATTTTAAATAGTTTTTAACCCGAGAGTTCTTTGTAAATTACGGCACTGCCGTAAGGCCTTGCACGGTACCGTATTTTAAAGCTGCTTTCTGCTTATTGAGTAGGTGTCTTCTCGCATTAATTTTAAGAAACTGGGTTGAGAAAATTTTTGATCTTTGGCACAACATCGAAGTACTCATCTTTTTCTATCATCTGGATATTTTTTCTGAATTTTAAAGTTCATGGATCATTCTAAAACACATCGCAACTTTTTGATTATGATTAATTTCTGCAGCAGTTTTTTTTCTGACTGTTCTGACTAGCACTTTTGCTGCCACTTTTTAAGATGTTTCGGTGACTTGAAACCCAGATTTTTCACTTGGAATATGAAGTTTGTGTGTCGTTCTATCTCGTGGAATAGTTATTTTTATGAATATATTTTTCGATCATTCTAGGACACATAGCAACTTTTCAAATTTGATTAACTTTTGTGCAGTTTTTGCAGTTTTGTAATCTGAGTAACCTTCTTTCTGTTGATGCCCTAAATTTCTGATAGATTTTGATCCTTTAATTTTCATACGTCTGAAAAGAACATATCTTATTTTATTTCATAGTTCTGTCCATTTTCTATTTGGATCATTAAATTTTATTCTAGGGTATGGCTACTTTTCATAAAAAATTTCAAAAACTGCACAGTTTGCTTTCTACCAGTTATTGCTTATTTTGCATCCAGATTCAGAAAATCTTCAAGAGCAACTGTCTTCCACCTCTAGCCACCACTGCATCTGCCTCTGACATCACTATATCCAACCATCGACATTGGATCATACCATATGCAGACTCTTACTTCTTCTACTGCCTCTTATTCTATTGATTTTATTTATGCAGTAGAATATTTATTAGTGACTAATTTTTTATTTTTGCAGTGCTATCTCTCACACCCACCGGCTGACGATCTCACGTCCAGAACTGTGATCTCTAGCAGGCCACTAGAGATTACTCACTCTACTGTCAGCATCATCATCATTGACAGCAGCTTTTCAGCTAGCTTCCGTTCACCTCTGCTTCTTGCCTGCTCGACTTTTTCCACCAGCACTCTTCAGACCTCCGGCGACATCTCTGATCCTCTCTTGAGATTATTTTTTATCATTATTATTTTTTGAAACTGTTTTTGATCTGAGCCTTATGTGAGCCTTATGTACCTTAAATTTTGCAAAAAATTTTCAAAAGGCACATCTTTGGACCCAGCTGCATTGGCCTGACAATGATTGAGCATGATCTATTTAGTTTTGTGAGTATCACTTGCACTCTCTTATTAATGACTATTTCATATAGTGCATCTTTGACTTTATCATATTTATACTACTTATTGATTTTCTCTTGAAAAATGATTTTATGGATATATGGAACTCATTGTTTTGATGATGATATTATTCAAATGTGTTGTTAAAATTGATGAAAGCATATGATCCACTTTCTACTATATGATGGTATGATTTATTGATAAAATTTCTATTGATAAAATATCTTCCTTGATGATGTGAGTATTTATACTTGTGATTAGAGAAAAACCCTATCATGTTAGATTTATTTCTTCAATGCATATCTATTTTTGAAATTTGACATTGGTTGATGCATGAAATTTTGGGTAGATGTGTTATTTGAAGAATAAGATCTAAAGGTGAAACTACTCCTTTAAATAAAATGAGCATATGAGTATGATTTGTGAATTGATATCAATTGATCAACCTAGTAGATGTTTAGTCTATTTTGCTATTTGTTGGGAAATAAGAATCCAAGATCCATAAAAATAGTGAGAGACTCCCCTACTTGGCACTATGTAAAATTGATAGTGGTACCTAAGACATGGGTTGAAGTTTGTAAAAAAAAATGAGAGATAAAAAGAATAAGACTCCTCTACTTGGCACTATGCAAAATTGATAGTGGTACCGAAGATAAGAGTTGAAGTCAAAAATAAAAAGTTTGTATCTAAGTGGGTACATACCATCTTCACAAAAACAAACAAAATACAGAAAAAAAAAAATCATGTGTGGAAAAAGATCTTGGAAACCTAATTCCTGTAAACAAAAGTATGATAGATTTGAACTGAAACTGAGTGAAATCATGAGATTGAAAATTCTATTTATTATACAAGTTGCGAAGTTTTATTTTATTGAATTGTGGATCTAGAGGATTGAATTATAAGAATGATATGTTTGCTTGAAGTTTAATAAATCAATTGATGTAATTTTTCACTGATGATTGTATTTTTAAAATTTATTAAGCATAAAAAGGTTATTCTTTTAATCAAGTTTTGATTTTTGCTTAAGGACAAGCAAAGTTTGAGCCTTATGTATTTTGATGACACCAAAATATATAGTATATTTTGTATCATTCTATGTATCTTTTCATGCTAAATTGAGAATCTTTTTGCTTATTTTTATGCTGAATTCATCAAATATTGCAAAGTCTACTTCTATTTTGGTTTTTCATCATTTTCAGGTAAAAAGGCATTATTTCAAGGCGTTTTCAAGCAAAATCAAACACATAAAAGAGTTACCATCATCAAGAGGAGGTCACCCAAGAAATTTCACGCAAAATAGAGCAACTCTGCAAAATACGGCAGTGCCGTAATCCATTTTACGGTTCTGGCGATCCAGACAGTACCGTAAAATCAGAACACTGCCGTATTTTGGAGGATTTTCCGAACAAAAAGTTTTTATGATTTTACGGCACGGCCGTAAACGATTCTACGGTACCGTATTTCCCTGGTGATCCAGACCAAAGAACTCGTCCGATTTTACGGCACCATCGAGAAATATTTTACGGGCCGTAATTTTGACTTTCAGTGCACAGAATGAAAATACAGCACTGCCGTAAATTATTACACGGCCGTAATTTCCAGTCAAAATCGTGAAGTTTCCGCGGTTGAAACTTTTTCGGGCCATAACTTTTGATCCAGAGCTCCAAATTAGGATCTGAAAGCTGCTGCGGACTCATCTTTAAGAGGGGAAGGCATACGAAGTGGAAGGAGGAACTTTTATTTAGTATCGAGAGAGAAATCAACAGAGAGGTGGCTAGGGTTTGGCCTCACGCCGAGAGGCGTAGAGGGCACCTCAGGCCGTGATTTTCACGTAGAAGCTTCGCCTGGAGGAGAGGAAGACACCACAGATGTTTCAGAGCATTTGGAGTCTGATCGGAGGAGGAATCAATGAAACAGTGGTGATAGCGCTGTTCATCGAAGCAAATTACGGCTGTAAAGGATTTTACAGCCGTGTTGTAATGTTGTTTCTCCTTTCCTTTCATTTTCTGATCATTCTAAGACCATGATTTATTGTATCTCTTTCTCCATGCAAGCTTAATACTCTTTTGGGACATGGGGTGTAATTCCCTTGAATTTTAATGATTAGATAATTCTTCTCTTTCGTCATAATAATCTTCGTTGTGATGATTCTACTTTTGTGATGAATTGTCTTTAATTTTCCATAGATCTATGTTATTATCCATGCTTTAGAATTTTCACAATGAGACTGAAAGGTGATTTGCTTGAGAACTTGGAACCCTAGAATTGCATGTTGAGATCTCTTCCTTATGTTAGATCCAATTTGATCTGTTCTAGTAGATTTATTGCCATGTTTGATAATATCGATTTAGGATTTAATTAATGTTATAAACGTTGATAGTTATTGCGCGAAAGTGAGTAACGATCCGTTGGAAAGCCTTAAGTAGAACTTGTGTTGAGTTTCGGATGCACGAAAGTGATCCTTGAGATTCCACTTGAGACTATCAATCAAATTAGAATCTGGATGCACGAAAGTGATCATTGTGATCTTTGATTGATGATTTACTTATCTACAGCATTGAAAATAGATCTTGCACGAAAGTGAGGATCGGTTTTCTGTATGATTGTTTGCATGAAAGTGAGACAATACCTTTATCAAGTAAATTAGGTCTTTATCTTAACGAGATTTGACTGACGACCTTTTATTCATATCTAGTCATTGAAATCAAGGTGGATGAAACGCTAGTCCCAATTCATCTCTCTGATTATCTTTTGTGTTATTTCCATTATTGCTTTGCATCATATTTGGTTTACTTAGCTAGCGAGAAAACAATTATTTGGTAATTAACAATAAGGTCTCTGTAGATTGATATTTTTATTATTTCGATAATTCCGTGCACTTGCGGAATCCTATCAGGCCCCTTCCCTCGAAGGGGCCCAAGGTGCTACTTTCCATCTCACTATTGTTAACGCATTATCATCTTCTTTGTATTAGAGCTACATACCTAGGGTGATTCTTGGGCTAGGAAAATCGATTCCTCATCACTATGCATCACAGTAAAGGTATTCAAAATTTGGAGATGGTGGACAAAATACTCACGAAATCAGGTGGAGTCATCAGAACTAAGCTCGACCACTTCAGGATCCTCCTCATTGGCATCGCTCTGTATCTCTATATCGACATCTGCATCGCTACATAGCTCAGGATCTTCATCCTCTTGATCAGCATCGCCTTGTATCGCAGTATCGTCATCAGCATCGTCAGTATCGCCATGTATCTCAAGATCGGCATTAGCATGATCATCATCGTCCTGTATCTCAAGATCGGCATCAGCATGATCATCCTCATCCTGTATATCAGGATCGGCATCAACATGATCATCATCGTCCTGTATCGCAGGATCGTCATCAGGCAACAAGGTGCCATGAAATGAAGACCAAAGGGAATCCAGAATTTCCCCTTGGAGATCCAGTTGAGCTGCATGTGTGCTATCACGGAGCCTTGATGTGATAACTTTTGGTGAAGCAAATGCATTACTTTGTCCAGATGCGAAAAGACTTGTTGGATGTACTCCCCCCCTAGCGTTTTTGCTCGTCTAACAGTTGGGTCAGTAAGGATTCAACGTGGGAGGATGGGGGATACTCACTAGTGTGGGCGAAGAGTCTAGCAAAACCCATTGGTTGCACAGAGCAGAGTGGTGGAGCATGCGCAGGAGGAAATGGTTGCATTCCCAAATTGTTCTTATGATGATGTGGTTCGGCTGACGAAGGTGCAGGCGGGGAAGAAGAAGAGCACATGTGGTGGCCATAAGGAGCAAAATTGATAGTGGATTTCCTCGCCGGTTGTCTTACGTATCGGAGGCATATCTGGAGTGTGGATCACAGAAGCTATAAAGTCCGGAAGAGGAAAATAGCGATGCAATAGAAGGACCTGGAAGAGATCGCCAAAGATGGGTCTGGTGAATCAATCGGCAAGCGCAGCAGAGGAATTCCAGTAGCAGAGTAGAATAAGTCCAGGTTATGTCACTTCAGTCTCGATAAAAGCAGAGGTTGAGTTCAACGTCGAGTGGTGCTTCAATGGAGGGGTGGCAGTGCTCAGTGAATCCAGGTCGGTTATGAACGGAAGGAGCGGCGTCGCCAGTCATTTGAGGAATAAAGTCTTTAAGGTGGTGCTGTGGCTGCTTGGAGTTCTGCTAATAGAGGAGTGAATCGGTGTGTCTTGTGGATGGCCGACGGTAGATGAACGATTCAAAAGCCTATGCGAGAAGTGTGGAAGATGAAGAGCATAGTTTGTGGATGGAGCCCTTGGTGTCATTATATCCTCCTTTGATTCGATCGACACAGCTGTGCATCAGGTGAAGAGCCACGGCTGTTCATGCCTGTTCAGCTGAAGGGCGGAGTTTTCATAGTTACACCTGTTCGGCTGAAGAGACACGCTTGTTGGAATGAAATGTTACGCCTAGGTGACTGAGGTAGTGCGTCGATTGGAAAGTTCAGTTGAACGAGCGCCGGAAAGAGTCGCCTTTATTGGTGGAACTAGCTTGAAGCGAAGTCCTCGATGCCTTGATTTCCTCCTCTGCGTCAATCGACACGATGGCGTCGGTTGCAGCACTTTTCAGAAAACGAAGGCCACCAAAGCAATGTCGGTTGAGTCTTTGGCGAAAGTTTTTTTTTATCAAAACCTACAGCAAATAACACATATCAGCAAGAAAAACTAAATAAAATCAGATAAATAAGATAATTGGGCTGCCTCCCAAGGAGCGCTCATTTAAGGTCATTACCTTGACCGTAGTTGAAATCACCCGACTGGGTCAGAAAGAAGTAGAGTGCCCCCAGTATTCACAGGCTCAGGATTATAGTAGTGTTTAAGTCATTGTTCATTGACCTTAATAGAATCCTCATTGTCGCGATTAATCTCCACAGTTCCGTATGGGTAGACCTTTTTTACAGTAAATGGCCCTGACCATCGAGCTCGTAATTTCCCAGGGAATAGTCGTAGTCTTGAGTTGAATAATAAGACTTTGTCCTCAACTTTGAAATCTTTCCGCACAATACGTTGATCGTGAAATTTCTTTGTGCGTTCTTTATAAATCCGAGCGTTCTCATATGCTTCCAGACGTATTTCATCAAGAGCGTTCAAATCCAAGCATCGTTTCTCTCCAGCACCTTTCAAATCAAAATTCAACCTCTTGATTGCCCAATATGCCTTGTGTTCCAATTCAACAGGCAGATGGCAAGACTTGCCGTAGATGATCTGGTATGGGGACATTCCAATTGGAGTTTTGTAGGCGGTATGGTATGCCCACAATGTATCATCAAGTTTGAGCGACCAATCAGACCTAGATCTTGCAACAGTCTTTTCTAGAATCTTTTTTAGCTCTCTATTCGAAATCTCTGCCTGACCACTCGTCTGGGGGTGGTAAGGTGTAGCCATCTTGTGGGTTACCCCATACTTTTTCAGCAAAATTCCAAAGTTTCTCTCGATGAAATGAGATCCACCATCACTTATAACAGCACGTGGAACTCCAAATCGAGGAAATATTATCTTCTTAAATAGTCTAATCACAACCTTAGAATCATTCGTTGGCGAGGCTAAAGCTTCCACCCACTTCGACACGTAGTCGACAGCAACCAGTATGAATTTGTTTTCGCATGATGAAGGGAATGGACCCATAAAATCAATGCCCCATACTTCAAAGATTTCTAACTCCAGAATCTCATTAAGTGGCATTTCGTCTCTTCTTGATATGTTGCCCGTGCGTTGGCATCGATCACAGATTTGTACAAAATTCTGTGTGTCGCAGAATAAGGTGGGCTAGTAAAATCCTAATTGAAGCACTTTAAATGTTGTCTTTGAAGTCCCGGCATGCCCTCCATAAGGGGAAGAATGACAGTGCTTTACGATCTCTATAATCTCATCCTCGGGTACACATCGTCGAAAAAGTCCGTCAGCGCATCGTTGAAAAAGATGTGGATCATCCCAGTAAAAATGTCGTACGTCGGATAAAAATTTCTTCTTTTGTTGAAAAGACAGGTCAGGAAGAAAAATGTCAGAGGCCAAATAGTTAACAAAATCAGCATACCAAGGTGCATCTTGCGTAACTACTTTAAACAATTGCTCCTCTAGAAATGTATCATTAATTTCCAAGTCATCATAGACGTCTTCTTCTTTATTCAGAAGCAAATGCGACAAATGGTCGGCCATAACATTTTCAATTCCCTTCTTGTCTCTTATCTCCAGATCAAATTCTTGAAGGAGAAGTATCCATCGTATCAGCCATGGCTTTGCATCTTTCTTACTCATCAAATACTTGATTGCTGCGTGATCTGTATAAACAATAATTCTTGAGTTAATCAAGTAAGAGCGAAATTTATCGAATGCAAAGACGATGGATAAGAGCTCCTTTTCTATTGTCGCGTAATTAATTTGAGCCTCGTCTAAAGTGCGGCTGGCATAGTATATCGCATGAAGTTTTTTGTCTCTTATTTGCCCCAGAATAGCTCCTATGGCAAAGTCGCTCGCGTCGCATATTAGCTGAAAAGGTAGATTCCAATCAGGGGGCTAAATAATGGGTGCGGACATCAAGGCCTTCTTGAGCTTTTCAAATGCCTGCAAACAGTCATCATTGAAATAGAATTCAGAGTCCTTACAGAGCAGGTTGGTCAGTGGTCGGGCTATTTTTGAGAAGTCTTTTATGAATCTTCTGTAGAATCCAGCATGTCAGAGGAAACTACGGATTCCTTTCACTGAAGTCGGTGGATTCATCCTTTCAATTACTTGCACTTTATCTTGATCGACTTCTATCCCATGTTTAGAAATGAGATGTCCTAACACGATCCCTTCTTGTACCATAAAATGGCACTTTTCCCAGTTCAGTACGAGGTTCACATCCTCGCATCACTGCAACACCTTAGATAGATTAGCTAAACATGATTCAAAGGATCGACCACACACCGAGAAATCTTCCATAAATATGTCCATAAAATCTTCGTTGTAGTCGGAGAAGATCGCCATCATGCATCGTTGGAATGTGGCTGGAGCATTACAGAGTCCAAATGACATTCTCCTGTATGCGAACGTACCGTATGGACAAGTAAATGTCGTCTTTTCTTGATCCTCTAGGTGAATCGGGATCTGTAGAAAACCAAAAAATTCGTCGAGGAAGCAAAAGTAAGCATTATGAGCAAGACGTTCAAGCATTTGATCAATGAAGGGTAGAGGAAAGTGATCCTTTCGCGTCGCCTTGTTGAGCTTCTGGTAGTCAATACACATTCTCCACCCGCTCACAGTGCAGACCGGAACTAGCTCGTTCTTTTCGTTCTTGACAACAGTTACCCCGCCCTTCTTAGGTACATCGTGGATAGGGCTCACCCATCAACTATCTGATATCGGGTAGATGACTCCCGCATCCAAAAGTTTCAGGATCTCCTTTTTTACGACCTCCTTCATGTTTGGATTCAGTCGACGCTGAAACTCAGCAGAGGGTTTGCTTTCCTATTCCAAGAGAATCCTATGCATGCAGATAGTTGGGTCAATTCCTTCGATGTCATCTAGGGAATATCCTATGACCCTTTTATGAAGTTTAATTTCAGCAAGCAATTGTTCTATCTGAGTATCAGTCAAATTCGCATTCACAATCAGAGGCAGGGTAGAATCATCATCTAAAAATTCATATTTCAGATTTTTAGGAAGAGATTTCAACTCAATTTTTCTTTCCTTACTGACCTGTGGCGTCATCTTATCAAGATGTCCGATCTTTGCCTTATTAGAGTTTAATGATGCGGCTGAGTCCATTACCATTGTGTAAGCCTGGTCATCTTTATTCTCTGCTATTGTCAGACTTTCTGAAAGGCAGACCTCTGGCGGGTAATCGACCACCTCACCGGTTATGGGATTATCATTATCGATAGCATTGTGAATGATATCCAGGCTACAGCATGAACCTGCGATGGAAGGATATTTCAAACTCCGTCTTAAATCAAATTCGATAGCCTCCTCACCAATGTTTAGGGCTAGTTTCCCATTTTTCACGTCAATGACTGCTCCGGCGGTCGCAAGAAATGGCCTTCCTAGAATTATTGGTAGTTTTGCGTCCTCCTCCATCTCAAGTACGACAAAGTCGACTGGGATGAAGAAGTCTCCGACCTTGATCAGGACATCTTCAAGTATTCCTGCCGGCTTGCATTCTGAGCGATCAGCAAGTTGTAGAGAGATTGGTGTAGCCTTTACGTCCCCAATGTCTAGTTTCCTGCATATCAAAAAAGGCATTAAACTGACACTGACGCCTAAATCACAAAGTGCATGTTCAAAAGACAAATCCCCAATTTTGCACGGTATTGAAAAGCTGCCTGGATCCTTCAATTTCTCCGAAAGCTTGTTTTAAATAATGGCGTTGCACTCTTCAGTTAGCGCCACTGTGCCTGGTTCCTCTAGCTTCCATCGGTTAGAAAGGATATCTTTCAAAAATTTTGCATACGTGGGCATCTGCGTTAAAGCTTCAGTAAAGGGGATGTTAACATACAGCTTTTTCAAAATTTTTAAGAATTTTTTGAATTGTTTATCCAGCTCTGCCTTCGCCAGTCTTTGAGGGAATGGAATCGGTGGCTTGTAAGGTGGCGGTGGCACGTAACCTGGTTCACTCTCTTGATCATCTTTTTCCTTCCTTGATCTTTTCGGGTCGGGTACATGTCTAGTAGATGCGTCAGGACTCAGATTTGAATCAGGTATTCTGGGTTCTTCCAATTGCTTACCACTACGAGTTGTAATTGCGCTACAATTCTCTCGTGGGTTATGTTCTGGCTGGGAAGGTAACCTACCTGCAGGCCTAGCTAGGTTAGTGGCTAGGTTTGCCAATTGAATATCTACCTGTTTGTTGTGGGCTTCAATAGAGTCTAGTCTTGTCGTCACATGACGCAGCATATCATTCACACTCTCGTTGGTCTTGGTTTGGGATGAGATAAAAGTTTCCATGATTGTTTCAAGTGATGACTTCTGGGGCTGAGGTTGAGCATATGGCCTTGTCGTTGGGTAGCTCGGTTGGAATCCAGGGGGTGGTCTGTAACTTTGCTGAGGAATAGGATTCATGTTGTTTCTGTAGGAAAAGTTGGGATGATTTCTCCAACCTGGGTTGTATATGCTTGACAATGGGTCTAGTTGAGGTCTAGTGTTGGAATTTCCTACAACATGAACTTGTTCATTGGTCGCATCATGAGAAATACCCAATTGATAGTCAGTTAAGGTGTGTCCTATCAATCCACATATTGCACAGGAAGAAACAGTTGCGTCAACAAAGTTCGTATTAATCGAATCTAATTTGCGCGAAAGAAGGTCTACCTTTGCTGCCAAAGAGCTCAGAGCATCTAGTTCATACTTACCTGGGGTGCTTGTTCTTGCAGCGTTAACTCTTTCGCCAGACCACTAGTTGTGGTTGAGCGCCATGTCTTCAAGTAGATTCATTGCTTCGTCCATGTTCTTGTTCATAAGAGCTCCACCAGCGGCTGCATCTACAGTAAGTCGTGTGTTATAATTCAAACCATGGTAGAAGGTATGAATTATTACCCACTTCTCAAGTCCATGGTGTGGACATAGCCTTTGAAGTTCTTTATAGCGTTCCCAAGCTTCGTAGAGAGATTCCCCTTCCTTTTGAGTAAAGCTTATGATTTGGTTGCGCAGCTATACCGTCTTACTCGGGGGAAAGTATTTAGATAAAAATGCTTGAGATAATTGATCCCAAGTTCTGATGGATTCAGAAGGTAAAGAGTGTAGCCAATTACGAGCTCTGTCTTGTAGCGAGAATGGAAAAAGCCTTAATCTTATTGCATCACTAGATACGCCATTCATCTTCATGGTATCGCATTATTCTAGGAATATTGATAAATGCATATTAGGGTCCTCATGTGGCGTACCTCCGAACTGGTTATTCTTGATCATCGACAGCAAGGAAGGCTTAATTTCAAAATTGTTCGCTTCCACTGGTGAACGAGCGATACTTGTGTGAAGCCCTTGTACATTCGGAGCTACGAAATCCTTCAAGGAGCGATTGTTTTCTGCCATTGCAAATTCAGATAGAGGAATAGGATCAATATTACCTGATTGTTCTTTTTCCCTTAATTCTTTAAGTCTCCTTCTTCGATGGAATGTTCTCTCTATTTCCTGGTCAAGATCGTATAAATCCTCAAGTCCTCCTGATCGAAGACTTCTGTGCATAAAAGAACTAAAAAGTGAAAGTAAATAACGAAGGAAGTAAGCGAAAACTTAGTCTATCAATTTTCAGAATATCTCAATATTGACAAAATACCGTCCTCGGCAACGGTGCCAAAAACTTGATGCACAAAATTCGCAAGCGCATGGCTTACCGATGTAGTACTTAAGATATCGTTTCCACAGAGATGGATTGCCAAGTACCAAATCTTCTAATCTTTGATAGCTAAGCAATTAAAGGTCTCGGTTTGTGTCGCAATTCAAACTAAAAACGGAGTAAAATGAAAGTCGTAACAATGAGAGAGAAATTGGGAAATCGGGGTTCACCACATCTATCAACTTATAAGCGTAAGGAAAAGTACTGCTTTGATGATCTTTAGAAAACTAAGGAAATGCCCTCCTGAGTCGTACCCCTCTTGGGTGCACAACTCAGCAACTTAGTTAGTCTCCTACTCTCACAGTGGACAACTCCACAATCTACTTAGTTAGTCTCCTACTCTCGCTGTGGACTAATCATAAGTAGATCGTGTTGAAATAGGACACGAAGCTTCCCCAAGTGGCCTCTTCGACACTCATAATAGAGCACACAGGATTGATCAGGGAGAATGTGTTGATTGTAATTCACCTCCCAGTTGTTACCACAATCAACTAAAGTGAAAACTGATCTAGCCAAAATCGATAAACACAAATTAAACAAACCTAGATCAATTGAGTTCAAAAGATATATCAAAAAGCAGTTCTTAACATTAAAACTTATGAATCAAAAAGACGGGCTACGCCCAAATCCCGATTGAGGTTTTATGCTAGTATACACATGATTACAACAAGTACAAGACTTACAATTAAGATGTAAAGGAAACCGAACAAAGTAAAGAAGAGAAAAGAATTAAGACAAACTCCTTCTCTCCTCCCTTGATGTCGCCTTCCTCTTCCTGGAATATCGTACTCTTGTCTTAGAACCAAGTCTTGAGCTCTTACCGCAATCTTCCTCTCGCCTCCGACTCTCCCCTATGAAGAGAACCTATCTCTCTTATATAGACTTCAAGGTGCCTCTTGGTATTCCATATTAAATCTTCATTCATGAATGTCTTTCATTAAATCCTCATCCATGAATGTCTTTCATTAAATCCTCATTCATGAATGACCTTTGGCATTCCACATTAAATCTTCTTAATTCCCATTGATGGCGTGTACCTTGATATTCTCTTGATGGCGTGTCCCTTGATAGCTGGCAATAAATACTGAATGCGGGTAAACTCTTACTCCCGTCTGAAGCCAAACTTCTTGTCATGAATCCTAATTCACTCGGATATTTGATCGTATATCCGTATAGCTCTAAAAACGAGTGAATTGTCCTGTATTTAACAAATATGACAAGTAGTGAAGCTTCTGAAGAAAGTTAATGAAATAAGCTGGAAAGAGCTGTAGAAGCATGAAAATACGTCTCGATTTATTAGGAAATAGTAGTCAAAAAGACTATATAAATACGTGAAAGTCCCCTAACAAGGGGGAGCGAAACCCTAATAGGCGCATATGGAGGTTTACATGCAGCGGAAGGGGTTTCTAAGGATCGAATGCATGAAATATGATCAACTTTAAAATCAATCGCAATAGAATGGTAATGACTCATACCATGGCCATCACTTAGATGGTGTCTAGGAAGAAGAGAGAACGATGGGGTTCTCCTCCAAAGCGCCACACACAAGATGATCGATGGCTTGCTCCTTGGACGCTCCTTGTGCTAGCAAGGTTTGTAACGCCCTCAATTTTTCTGAATTATGATTTAAGGTTAGAAATTCTGTTTTTGTATTTTTATCTATTAAAATTTTGGGATTTTTGCCTAATTGTAGGACTTTTTCCTACAGGGCAAAAATAATTATTTTGGTTGGGGCTTCGAACCCTCAACCTTGACTTTTTGCTCCTGGAATTCTTCCACCATGGTGGCGCATATTTCTGTGTTATTGGAGTGGCGCATGGTGGTTAAGCCCAGGTGAGCCCTTAAAACCGATTTTCACTTAAGTTAACTGGGTTATTGGATCTTGGATCCGTTTGGAGTGGGAGAAAAAGAGAAATATCGTGAAGAGCTCCTCTCCCTCATGATTTTTGTTGTTTTCTTGCCCTAGCCGCCTGTGGTTGTCGCCTCTTACTGTGTTTGGCGCCTCCTGCAAATTTCTGACGCTGGTGGTGGCAGACTGATGGTGGACGAAGTTCCTGGAGATCCCTGACCCTCTGTTGTGGCGTTTTTTTTCTGTGGGCGATTTTCTGTGAGTAATTCGATCCTAAGGAGTCTAATCCTATTTGCAATGATTATCTGTATGAACCAAAAATCTGCAAGTAGATCCTGTGTTTTTTTTTCTATTCTATAGGTCGGATCTGAATATGCATGATGATTCAGAAATTTTGTCTTGCTGAAAATTGTAGTCGCCAATCTGACCTTACTGTGCTTTAACCTCAATATCTCATGATCTATAGATCCAAATCACACGAAACAAATTTTGTATGAATCTAGATTCGCTCAGCTTTGATTCTTATGTGATATCGACCATATCCGAGCTGTATTCGTATTTCAATCTGTATTGCAATCTAGCTGTACAAAATCAGTTTTCTGGAAATCTGGATTTCGACCTTTATGTGTTCGAACAATCATATCTCCCTAGGTATAGCTCGAAATCTTGTCAAATCAGTTTTATTAGACCGTAGGCTTGAAGAGCTTCATTTTGACTCCCATAACGCCTATTTTCGATTAGTTATTGGATCTGAAATATATGTCGTAATTCTGATATATGAATCTGTTTTCTTGAAATCTGAAATTCTGACCCACCTATGTTCGAATCCTTATATCTTCCTGCCTACAATTCGAAATTTTGCGAAACCAGTTTTATTGGAAACTAGATTCAGAGAGCTTCATTTTGAATATAATATTGACTAGCTTTGGTTCGAAATTGGACCAAAAATATATGTTGCAATCTGACAATATAAATCTGCTATGTCAATTTTGGGGCTTTTGTCAATTTTCTTCACGAACGTGCAATTAAAAATTATCTGTAGTAGGGGACTGAATTATTTTCATGAAATTTGTATGTTCTGCAAGGATTCTGAAAATTTCGCCCCTTACAGTGATTTTATGGCTCACGGTTTTTAGGAAATTTGGGGAAAAATATTGCAATGAATATCTATATATATATTTCCCTATAATTCCTAGGCTTATTGAATTGTTTGTTATGTGAATAATTTCTATTCTGTGTATATGTCGTGAAATTTCTGAAACTTTGAATGTGTTATAACCTTTGTGAGAACATAGAATGGTTTGACATGAAATAAGTATAGTTGCATGAAATCTAAGGAATTCACTCCTATATTACTTCTGGTTAATGATAAAAATTATGAAGTGTGTTCAGCTTTGATTTTCTGCAAATTGTAATTTTGTTAAGGACTGGATATTGGGGTGTGTCATTTTCTGTTTGTGAGACACGTTGGGCATGATGTAAGAATTAAGTAGTATTTAGTTCTACTCCTCCGTTTCAGCATGATCTGTTCTGTAAAAATTATGCCCTAGTGTAGCACTCTTCCGTGTCCTTAACCTCCTTCTGTGGCGCTGTAATGGTGCTGATAGTCTACTACGACCCATGAGACACTATTTCTGTTCTGTTCTGGGTTTTGGAGGCCAGAGTGCCACGTCCTGACAAGACGGGGGCCACCCACTGATACCTCCTCTACCATTCTGTTCTGGGTATTGGAGACCAGAGTGCCACGTCCTGACAAGACGGGGGCCACCCACTGATACCTCCTCTACCATTCTGTTCTGGGTTTTGGAGGCCAGAGTGCCACGTCCTGACAAGACGGGGGCCACCCACTGATACCTCCTCTACCATTCTGTTCTGGGTATTGGAGACCAGAGTGCCACGTCCTGACAAGACGGGGGCCACCCACTGATACCTCCTCTACCATTCTGTTCTGGGTATTGGAGACCAGAGTGCCACGTCCTGACAAGACGGGGGCCACCCACTGATACCTCCTCTACCATTCTGTTCTGGGTTTTGGAGGCCAGAGTGCCACGTCCTGACAAGACGGGGGCTACCCACTGATACCTCCTCTACCATTCTGTTCTGGGTTTTGGAGGCCAGAGTGCCACGTCCTGACAAGACGGGGGCCACCCACTGATACCTCCTCTACCATTCTGTTTCTGATATGCATGCATGTCTCGTCCTCGGCGGAGGTGGGGTCAGACCTTCTGTGGTCATCAGGCCTTCTGTGGCCTTTCTGTTTCCGATGTAGACTATCCGTTTGGATTCTGAAAATTCTGATTTTCTGTCTGTCAGTTCTGATTTCTGTAGTTCTGTTTCGATCTGTATTATAGATGTGTTAGGCAGTGTGTTTAGTAGGGAGGGGTTGGTATACTTATATCCTACTTCATGCTTGATGCCTAATGTTATAAGTATCTGTATTTGATTATGTTTTGTTTCTGATATGAGTGTGCATGTTAAGTTGATTTATCTTATCTGTTACAAAAATGTATTTCAACTTATGCATGATATTTTTGATGTGTACTATGGATGGCTTTTAGTGTCTTTTACTCACTGAGCTTTTTAGCTCACCCCCGTTGTTTAAATATTTTCAGGTGAGACATTGGGACAGTGATCGCTACAGCTAATTAACGAATTTACTATGATGCTAATGTTTTATTTAATTTCTAAGAGTTGTCTTCTAAAAATCTGTCAGGCCTGCGTGCCTAACTTAATTATATGATACGTTTTATCTCCTGAGGGCTTATGCCTGTTTTCAGGATATTATATTATAGTTGTCTCGTTTTAATTGTTAGATACGAGTTTTGGATTCGTGAGATTTGAAATTATTCTTATTCTGAAATGTCCGATTTGAGAGTTATTGTTCTTATTCTGCAATATATCTGAAATTGTGTTTTCCACATATGTGTAGTGTGGACATCTGTTTTATTCCAGGATATGCGTGTCTGTGCAGCAGTAAATTATTATACTTGCTGCCGGATTTTCTGGATTTCCGGATTTCTATTTCCTAGTAAATCGATCCTATTCAGTTCTGTGCGGTTTTCAGTTCCGTAGTAATGTCCTTCGATGCCGCTTTCTTCTTGTGTTTTAATGGAAGAGTAAAAATTTTTGAAACCCCGTATTTTACTTGTATGCGTGTGGGGTGTGATTCTGAGGGATGTTACAGATGGTATCAGAGCCATTTTACTAGCAATTAGAAATTCCGGGGAAGGAAAACTCTGTTTGTGTATTGCTAGAAATCAAGTTAGGATCTGATCTGTGATTGAATATTGGTTGTTATTCTACAGTGTTATGTGGTGCAGGTACAAATGGTGCGACCAAGATCTAGCAGTAGCACCGGTGATCAACAGCCTGATCTGAGGCAGGCCATGGAGGCTATGACTGCTATGATACAACAACAGAACGCCTTCATCCAGCAGCAAACTCAGATGATGCAGCAGCAGCAGGCGCAACACATGGAGGTTCAGCAACAGTTATTGCAGCGGTTGACGCAGACACAGTCTCAGACACAGTCACAACCAACTGGACACGGTGTGGGTGGCGCTGGTTCTCCTCTGGGTGATGGCGCACATCAACGATATGCTCGGTTGGTTCGAGAGTTTCAGCACCTGAACCCGACTGCATTTTATGGTAGTCCGGGGCCCAGAGCGGCTGAGGATTGGCTTTTGACACTGGAAAAGATTTTCCAGGTTTTGCGCTGTGAGGATGCAGACAAGCTATGTTTGTCTGTCTTCATGTTGCGTGGAGATGCCGAAGAATGGTGGAAGGGAGTCGTCCGACTGGCGGCAACTGAATCCAAAGATGTTGATTGGCAGTACTTCATGATGAAGTTCAATGCTAAGTTTTTCCCCTCTAGCTTATCTGAGGAGCGCGAGGTGGAGTTTATTCGTCTTGAGCAGGGCGACCTGACGGTGGATCGGTATGAGGCTACATTCGCTCGGTTGTCGGGGTATGCTCCTCACTTAGTTAACACCGAGGAAAGAAGAGCCAAGAAGTTTCAGCGGGGTTTGAGGAAAGACATCAGGACAAGGGTAGCTATGCTACACTTGGAGACTTATGCTGAAGTGGTAGACAGGGCTCGCACTGCTGAGAGGTGCATTACTGAGATGGCTGCAGATACTATTCCAGTCACTGCATCCGCCCTACTTCTGTGACTTACGCACCCACTCTGGGTGGTAAGGATAAGAAGAATTTCAAGAATAAGAAGAAAGACCATAAGGGCAGATACCAACCTTATCAGAAGCCAGTCAGCACAGTTCCTCAGAATGGCAAGAAGTGTCTCCACTGTGGGAGCACTAAACATCAGGATAATGAGTGCTACAGGAAGACTGGCGCTTGCTTCAGATGTGGTAAGGTGGGGCATATGATTAAGGACTGTCCTATGCCGGATGCTAAAGGACAGGGTGAGAAGCCTACTGTGCAGACTCGCGTGTATGCCATCGCGGAGAGGGATGCTTCGGCTTCGAAGTCCGTGGTGGAAGGTACACTTTATGTGTTTAGTTATTTGGCACGCATTCTTTTTGATCCTGGTGCCAATTTATCTTTTGTGTCTGCATGTTTTGCACCATGTCTGCCTGTGTTGCCTAGGATACTTGATTTCTGTATTTCTGTTCATACACCTACGGGTGAGGCCGTATCTACAGATATAGCATATCCTGACTGTTTGATTAAGGTTGAAGGATATGATTTACCTATTGATTTGATTAGTCTTCCTATGAAAGACTATGACATCATTCTGGGCATGGATTGGCTGTCTGCCTATCATGCTACTTTAGATTGTTTTGAAAAGTTAATTACTCTGCATCTAAGTGATGGACAGCAACTGGTTATCCAAGGCCGGATTTCAGAACAGGAGCCTTTGGTGATATCTCATCTGCAGGCCAGGAAGCTTTTAGCCCAGGGCTGCAAGGGGTATCTGGCGCATGTCAAGGTGCAGACTGAGCCTGATTTGGATCTGGCTAAAATTCCTATGGTAAGAGAGTTTACTGACGTCTTCTCTGATGATTTATCTGGGTTACCACCCAGCAGAGAAGTTGAGTTTGGTATCGAGTTGTTGCCGGGCACGGCACCGGTATCTAAAGCTCCTTACAGGATGGCAACTTCAGAACTGACAGAGCTGAAGAAGCAACTGGAAGAACTATTAGAGAAGGGGTATATTCGACCCAGTGTTTCTCCATGGGGAGCACCTGTGTTATTTGTGAAGAAGAAGGATGGTACGTTGCGCATGTGCATCGATTACCGTCAACTCAACCAAGTGACTGTTAAGAATAAGTACCCATTACCCCGTATTGATGATCTCTTTGATCAGTTGCAGGGTGCTACTGTATTCTATAAAATTGACCTGAGGTCTGGCTATTATCAGCTGAGAGTTCAGGAGGAGGATGTACCTAAAACTGCATTCAGGACCAGGTATGGGCACTATGAGTTTCTTGTTATGCCTTTTGGACTGACAAATGCCCCCGCAGTGTTTATGGATCTGATGAACAGAGTATTTCATGAACTTCTGGACAAATGTGTGGTCGTCTTCATAGATGATATTCTGATCTACTCCAAGAATGCGCAAGATCACACTCAGGATTTGCGCAAGGTGCTGGAGATTCTGCGGCTGAAGCAGCTGTATGCTAAGGCCAGCAAATGTGAGTTCTGGTTACATCAGATTGGCTTTCTGGGACACATTATTTCTGGCCAGGGTGTGTCTGTGGATCCAGTGAAGGTGGAGGCCATTCTTCACTGGGGAAGACCAACTATAGCGACTGAGGTCAGAAGTTTTCTGGGCTTAGCTGGATACTACCGCCGTTTTGTGGAGGGTTTTTCCAAGCTAGCTGGTCCTCTGACTAAGCTAACTAGAAAGAATTTGAAGTTTGAGTGGTCTGATGATTGTGAGTTTAGTTTTCAAGAACTGAAAAGGAGACTGACCAGTGCTCCTATCCTCATCATTCCCTGTGATGGAGAGAAGTTCACTGTGTACACTGATGCCTCTGGTAAGGGTCTGGGTGCTGTACTGATGCAGCAAGGAAAGGTAGTTGCTTATGCTTCAAGGCAACTCAAAGACTATGAGGTAAACTACCCCACTCATGATCTGGAGTTGGCAGCTGTAGTTTTTGCCTTGAAGATCTGGAGGCACTATCTATTTGGACAGACATTTGAATTGTTTACAGATCACCAGAGCTTGAAGTATATCTTCACTCAGAAAGAGCTGAATATGAGACAGAGGCGATGGCTTGAATGGATAAAGGATTATGACTTCACCATCCAATATCAGTCTGGTAAAGCCAATGTGGTGGCTGATGCTCTTAGTCGGTATCCTGTGACTCAGATAGCGGCACTGCGAGTCCAGGAGTGGCGATTATTGCAGGAGTTCAGTGACATGCATCTGAGTGTGACTCCGGGTGAGAGAGGCGGTCTTCTAGCTTCTCTCAGGGTTCAGTCAGACTTACTGCAGAGACTGAGATCAGGGCAGCAGTCAGATCTGGACATTCTACGGTGGAAAGAGAGGTCGGAGCAAGGCTGTGTTGAGAATTTCAGTATGTCGGATGATGGTCTCCTCAGATTCCGTGGAAGGGTCTGTGTCCCTGAGGACCCTGAGTTGAGAAATGAAATTCTTAGGGAAAGCCATTGCACTAAGTATACCGTTCATCCTGGTAGTACCAAGATGTATCAGGATCTGAAAAAGACTTTCTGGTGGCATGGTATGAAGAAGGATGTGCATTTGTTTGTGTCCAGATGTTTGACTTGCCAAACCGTGAAGGCTGAGCATCAGAGGCCGGGCGGTTTGATGCAGTCTCTCCCTATTCCTCAGTGGAAGTGGGAGCATATCAGTATGGACTTTGTGTGTGGAGTGCCCAATACCAGAAGGAATCATGATGCCGTATGGGTGATTGTGGACAGACTCACGAAGTCAGCTCACTTCTTACCGATCAAAATGACTTACAGTTTGGATCGGTTAGCAAAACTGTACATCGATGAGATTGTCAGATTGCATGGAGTTCCCTTGGACATTGTCTCTGACCGTGATCCTCGATTTCTGTCCAGGTTTTGGAAGAAATTACAGGAAGATTAGGAACTAATCTGAGTTTCAGCACTGCATATCATCCTCAATCTGATGGTCAGACAGAGAGAACTATTCAGACACTTGAGGATCTTCTGAGATCTTATGTGGTTGACTGGTCTGTTGAGTGGGATCTGGACTTATCACTGATAGAGTTCACCTACAACAATAGCTTTCACTCTAACATACAGATGGCTCCGTATGAGGCCCTATATGGGAGGAAATGCAGAACACCAATATGCTGGGAGGAAACTGGGGACAGAACAGTGCTAAGGTCTGATGCTGTTCAGGAAGCCACTGAGAAGATTAGAGAAATTCAGAGAAAGATGAAGATTGCTCAGGATAGACAGAAGAGTTATGCTGATGTGAGGCGGCGTCCTCTTGAGTTTTTGGTGGGAGAGCATGTTTTCCTAAAGGTCTCACCTATGAAAGGGGTGATGAGATTTGGAAAGAGGGGAAAATTGAGTCCCAGGTACATTGGTCCCTTTGATATCATTGAGAGGGTTGGACCTGTGGCATACCGACTTGCTCTGCCCCCATCACTGGAACACCTCCATAATGTGTTCCATGTTTCTGCACTCAGAAAATATTGTTCTGATCCTTCTCATGTTCTAGAGTTGGAACCCCTTCAGCTTGAAGAGAACATGACTTTTATGGTGAAACCTCTCAGAATTGAAGATAGAAAAGAGAAAGTGCTGAGAAATAAGGTTATTCCACTTGTGAAAGTCATATGGGGAAATCAGTCTGTTGAAGAAGCCTCTTGGGAGGTTGAAGCAGATATGAGAAAGGAGCATCCTCACCTGTTCAGTGACGGGCTTGGTCAGCTTTAGAGGACTAAAGCTCTATAAGGGGGGGAGGATGTAACGCCCTCAATTTTTCTGAATTATGATTTAAGGTTAGAAATTCTGTTTTTGTATTTTTATCTATTAAAATTTTGGGATTTTTGCCTAATTGTAGGACTTTTTCCTACAGGGCAAAAATAATTATTTTGGTTGGGGCTTCGAACCCTCAACCTTGACTTTTTGCTCCTGGAATTCTTCCACCATGGTGGCGCATATTTCTGTGTTATTGGAGTGGCGCATGGTGGTTAAGCCCAGGTGAGCCCTTAAAACCGATTTTCACTTAAGTTAACTGGGTTATTGGATCTTGGATCCGTTTGGAGTGGGAGAAAAAGAGAAATATCGTGAAGAGCTCCTCTCCCTCACGATTTTTGTTGTTTTCTTGCCCTAGCCGCCTGTGGTTGTCGCCTCTTACTGTGTTTGGCGCCTCCTGCAAATTTCTGACGCTGGTGGTGGCAGACTGATGGTGGACGAAGTTCCTGGAGATCCCTGACCCTCTGTTGTGGCATTTTTTTTCTGTGGGCGATTTTCTGTGAGTAATTCGATCCTAAGGAGTCTAATCCTATTTGCAATGATTATCTGTATGAACCAAAAATCTGCAAGTAGATCCTGTGTTTTTTTTTCTATTCTATAGGTCGGATCTGAATATGCATGATGATTTAGAAATTTTGTCTTGCTGAAAATTGTAGTCGCCAATCTGACCTTACTGTGCTTTAACCTCAATATCTCATGATCTATAGATCCAAATCACACGAAACAAATTTTGTATGAATCTAGATTCGCTCAGCTTTGATTCTTATGTGATATCGACCATATCCGAGCTGTATTCGTATTTCAATCTGTATTGCAATCTAGCTGTACAAAATCAGTTTTCTGGAAATCTGGATTTCGACCTTTATGTGTTCGAACAATCATATCTCCCTAGGTATAGCTCGAAATCTTGTCAAATCAGTTTTATTAGACCGTAGGCTTGAAGAGCTTCATTTTGACTCCCATAACGCCTATTTTCGATTAGTTATTGGATCTGAAATATATGTCGTAATTCTGATATATGAATCTGTTTTCTTGAAATCTGAAATTCTGACCCACCTATGTTCGAATCCTTATATCTTCCTGCCTACAATTCGAAATTTTGCGAAACCAGTTTTATTGGAAACTAGATTCAGAGAGCTTCATTTTGAATATAATATTGACTAGCTTTGGTTCGAAATTGAACCAAAAATATATGTTGCAATCTGACAATATAAATCTGCTATGTCAATTTTGGGGCTTTTGTCAATTTTCTTCACGAACGTGCAATTAAAAATTATCTGTAGTAGGGGACTGAATTATTTTTATGAAATTTGTATGTTCTGCAAGGATTCTGAAAATTTCGCCCCTTACAGTGATTTTATGGCTCAAGGTTTTTAGGAAATTTGGGGAAAAAATATTGCAATGAATATCTATATATATATTTCCCTATAATTCCTAGGCTTATTGAATTGTTTGTTATGTGAATAATTTCTATTCTGTGTATATGTCATGAAATTTCTGAAACTTTGAATGTGTTATAACCTTTGTGAGAACATAGAATGGTTTGACATGAAATAAGTATAGTTGCATGAAATCTAAGGAATTCACTCCTATATTACTTCTGGTTAATGATAAAAATTATGAAGTGTGTTCAGCTTTGATTTTCTGCAAATTGTAATTTTGTTAAGGACTGGATATTGGGGTGTGTCATTTTCTGTTTGTGAGACACGTTGGGCATGATGTAAGAATTAAGTAGTATTTAGTTCTACTCCTCCGTTTCAGCATGATCTGTTCTGTAAAAATTATGCCCTAATGTAGCACTCTTCCGTGTCCTTAACCTCCTTCTGTGGCGCTGTAATGGTGCTGATAGTCTACTACGACCCATGAGACACTATTTCTGTTCTGTTCTGGGTTTTGGAGGCCAGAGTGCCACGTCCTGACAAGACGGGGGCCACCCACTGATACCTCCTCTACCATTCTGTTCTGGGTATTGGAGACCAGAGTGCCACGTCCTGACAAGACGGGGGCCACCCACTGATACCTCCTCTACCATTCTGTTCTGGGTTTTGGAGGCCAGAGTGCCACGTCCTGACAAGACGGGGGCCACCCACTGATACCTCCTCTACCATTCTGTTCTGGGTATTGGAGACCAGAGTGCCACGTCCTGACAAGACGGGGGCCACCCACTGATACCTCCTCTACCATTCTGTTCTGGGTATTGGAGACTAGAGTGCCACGTCCTGACAAGACGGGGGCCACCCACTGATACCTCCTCTACCATTCTGTTCTGGGTATTGGAGACCAGAGTGCCACGTCCTGACAAGACGGGGGCCACCCACTGATACCTCCTCTACCATTCTGTTCTGCGTTTTGGAGGCCAGAGTGCCACGTCCTGACAAGACGGGGGCCACCCACTGACACCTCCTCTACCATTCTGTTTCTGATATGCATGCATGTCTCGTCCTCGGCGGAGGTGGGGTCAGACCTTCTGTGGTCATCAGGCCTTCTGTGGCCTTTCTGTTTCCGATGTAGACTATCCGTTTGGATTCTGAAAATTCTGATTTTCTGTCTGTCAGTTCTGATTTCTGTAGTTCTGTTTCGATCTGTATTATAGATGTGTTAGGCAGTGTGTTTAGTAGGGAGGGGTTGGTATACTTATATCCTACTTCATGCTTGATGCCTAATGTTATAAGTATCTGTATTTGATTATGTTTCGTTTCTGATATGAGTGTGCATGTTAAGTTGATTTATCTTATCTGTTACAAAAATGTATTTCAACTTATGCATGATATTTTTGATGTGTACTATGGATGGCTTTTAGTGTCTTTTCCTCACTGAGCTTTTTAGCTCACCCCCGTTGTTTAAATATTTTCAGGTGAGACATTGGGACAGTGATCGCTACAGCTAATTAACGAATTTACTATGATGCTAATGTTTTATTTAATTTCTAAGAGTTGTCTTCTAAAAATCTGTCAGGCCTGCGTGCCTAACTTAATTATACGATACGTTTTATCTCCTAAGGGCTTATGCCTGTTTTCAGGATATTATATTATAGTTGTCTCGTTTTAATTGTTAGATACGAGTTTTGGATTCGTGAGATTTGAAATTATTCTTATTCTGAAATGTCCGATTTGAGAGTTATTGTTCTTATTCCGCAATATATCTGAAATTGTGTTTTCCACATATGTGTAGTGTGGACATCTGTTTTATTCCAGGATATGCGTGTCTGTGCAGCAGTAAATTATTATACTTGCTGCCGAATTTTCTGGATTTCCGGATTTCTATTTCCTAGTAAATCGATCCTATTCAGTTCTGTGCGGTTTTCAGTTCCGTAGTAATGTCCTTCGATGCCGCTTTCTTCTTGTGTTTTAATGGAAGAGTAAAAATTTTTGAAACCCCGTATTTTACTTGTATGCGTGTGGGGTGTGATTCTGAGGGATGTTACAAGGTTCCCCAAGTGACCTTGTCGTGTGAGAAGGGATGAAGAAGATGAGATCCACACTTGGCGATTCTTCCTTGTCGTCAAAACCTCTTCAACGAGAGTGCCTCCAAAACACACGAGAAGAGAGGGGCGACAACAACAGGCGTGAAGAGGTGAGGCGTGGTCACGTATGTGATCATGCTTTCTAAAAATAGAAAGCCACTCCTCAACATGCGATCAAGGGTTTTTCCCAATCGCATATTTCTCTTAACTTGAACCGTGCGCTCACATGATGAGCTGGTTCAATTTTGGTTTGGTTCAAAGACCAATTAACCCAAGCCATTAGTCCAGATCACATTAAACCCTAAGGTTCTTGATCTGACCGTTGATCTCTTGATGCTCCTGATCTCACCGATCTAGCATCCATTCTCTCAATCGAAGCTTACCGATCTCAAGCCCTAATCAATCAAACATGATCAGACCAGATCTCACTCACAATCAGAGATTAAATCCCTTTAAACTGAACCTAAACAATTCAGTCCACACTATCTGACTTAAGTAAGCCATATCATCAAATTGTGCGACCCTAAGGGTTTCCTTTAAATGTCGGTAACGATAACTTACGTCATCACGATCAGTGAGGGGTATCTAGCAACACATCACTGTCTCCCGATATAAAAGAAAGAGTCTTCCAAGACTACACCCAAACCACAGCACAAGTGTGAATCCACTTCACCAGGCATACATGATTCATTTGCCACTGGATGTTCTTATTGGACAAGCGTGTCAAGCCTGTAGCTCCAATATGATGAGCATGATCAGATCAGATGAACATAGTCACCTGGGTATGGCCATACACTTTCTCAATCATCTCATCCAGGGGGGGCCCCTTTAGAACATCACACTCCAATGAAGGAGACGGCCATCCTTTATCTATCACTAGTGCCCTAACATGACTCAAGCTCACCATCCAAGATAGTCTATAACCATTATGTTTCAAATGATATTGAACTACCTCAAAACAATGACAATCATCATTTAGAAACACAAGTGATCTCAAGTCAGAGGAAATGTGCCACTTGTTGCAATCAAGGATTATTCACATTGTGACAAGCAATTGAATATCCTAGTAGGGTCTGTCCAGTACATCCAATGTACCCATGAGTCTACATCTTATTTCATGCTCGAAGCATCCTATAAGATTAGAACACATATTAGTCTTAAGCATATCAAGGCTGTCTCATGTTCACCAAGATATCTCGACTAAGGACACATAGCATGTCAGCCAAGCTGAACAGCTCTGAGACATTATTCAGAAGCACATGTATTGCAGCAGACAATGTAACAAACTGAATAACAACCATTGCCTTTATAAACACAAGGGTTTATACATGATACTGTTACAATCCCAAGGCTTCAAACATTAGCCTTAAGGGCATACCCCAACAATCTCCCACTTGCACTTAATCTAATGGTTGAGAAATCTCAAACCCATATTATTACAGTGCTTCTCATGCTTCTGCTGCGCCAGAGGCTTTGTAAGCGGGTCTGCCAGATTGTCATCTGTATGAACCTTGCAGACTTTGATCTCGCCACGATCAATGATCTCCCGGATCAAGTGAAACCGTCTCTGTATGTGCTTGGACTTCTGGTGCGACCGTGGTTCCTTTGCTTGTGCGATTGCTCCAGTGTTATCACAGAAGATAACCAAAGGATCTGCACTCGAAGGAACAACACCAAGTTCCTGAACGAACTTACGAATCCATACTGCCTCCTTAGATGCTTCTGAGGCTGCAACATGCTCGGCTTCTGTTGTGGAATCAGCAACGATAGACTGTTTGAAACTTTTCCACACCACTGCTCCTCCATTCAAGCTAAAAACATAGCCTGATTGCGATCGGAAATCATCCTGGTCAGATTGGAATGAAGCGTCAGTATATCCTTGAATACTGAGTTCTTCCTGACCTCCATATATCAATAACATATCTTTGGTCCTCCGCAGATATTTTAAGATATTCTTGACTGCAATCCAGTGTGCCTGACCTGGATTACTTTGGAACCGACTGGTCACGCTTAACCCGTAAGCGACGTCTGGGCGAGTACACAACATCGCATACATAATGGACCCAATAGCCGAAGCATAAGGCGTATTGTCCATTTCATCTTTCTCAGTCTGTGTTTGAGGACACTGACTCTTTGAAAGATTCAGACCATGTCTGACTGGAAGATATCCTCTTTTAGAATTCTCTAAATGAAATCTCTCCAGGACTTTATCGATGTAAGTACTCTGGCACAGCCCGAGAAGCCTCTTAGATCTATCCCTGTAGATCTTCACACCTAACACATAGGCTGCTTCTCCTAAATCTTTCATCTGGAAATATTTTCTTAGCCATGCTTTAACAGCATGCATTTCAGGAATATCGTTTCCAATGATTAAGATATCATCGACGTAGAGGACTAGGAAAGTAATCACGCTCCCACTAAACCTCTTATATACACACGGGTCATCCTCGTTCTTGATGAAACCAAATTCACTGATTGATTCATCAAAACGAATATTCCAGCTTCTTGATGCTTGTTTAAGTCCATAAATGGACTTCTTTAACTTGCATATTTTATGACGATCTGATGGATTTGTGAAACCTTCAGGTTGTGTCATATACACATCCTCCTGCAATTTCCATTAAGGAAAGCAGTCTTCACATCCATTTGCCAGATCTCATAATCATAATATGCAGCTATCGCGAGAAGAATCCGAATAGACTTAAACATAGCTACAGGAGAGAAAGTTTCATCATAATCTATCCCGTAGATTTGTTTGAAACCTTTCGCAACTAGCCTGCCTTTATAGGTAAACACATTACCATCCATGTCAATCTTCTTCTTGAAGATCCATTTGCAGCCTATAGGGATAACTCCCGGAGGCGGATCAACCAAATCCCAAACTTGGTTATCTGACATGGAGTCCATCTCGGCTCGCATAGCTTCAAGCCATCTAGCTGAGTCCGGTCCACTGACCGCATCCGCATAAGTGAGGGGTTCATCATTATCAATGATGTAGAGTCCGTCATAGCGCTCAGGCTATCGACGGATCCTTCCCGATCTTCGCGGTTCCCGTGATATCTGAGCCTCAGGTTGTTCAATAACCTGTTCTACCTGCTCAGGCTCATCCAACTGTGCTTGACTACTTTGTCCTTCCTCTGGATTCTCATCCAGCTTTATTTCTCTCCCACTGGCCTCTTGCAGAAGAAACTCCTTCTCAAGAAAAATGGCCGTCCGAGCAACAAATACCTTGTTCTCCTTGGGATCGTAGAAATAATAACCCTTAGTTTCCTTAGGGTAACCGACAAAGATACATTTCTCAGATCTGCTCTCTAGTTTCCCAGAGGCGAGCTTTTTGACATAAGCCTCGCAACCCCAGATCCTGATAAATGTCAAGCTCGGCTGTTTCCCATACCATAACTCATATGGGGTCTTTGAAACTGCCTTGGATGGCACTCGGTTTAGTACCTTTGCAGCTGTTTCCAGTGCAAATCCCCAAAAGGAGTAAGGTAGAGTAGCCTGACTCATCATAGAACGAACCATATCCAGTAAGGTTCTGTTCCTCCTTTCGGACACACCATTCCATTGCGGTGTTCCTGGCGGAGTGAGCTGTGAGATAATCCCACACTCCTTTAGATAGTCAGTAAACGCATGACTCAAGTATTCTCCACCTCGATCAGAACGAAGTGCCTTGATATTTCGGCCTAGCTGATTCTGTACTTCATTCTTGAACTCTTTGAACTTGTCAAAAGATTCACTTTTATGTCTCATTAAATAGACATACCCATATCTACTGAAATCATCAGTAAAGGTAATGAAGTATTGATAGCCACCCCTGGCATGTTTACTAAATGGCCCACACACATCACTGTGTATAAGGTCAAGTAAACCTGAAGCCCTTTGACCTTTATTAGGAAAAGGAGACTTCGTCATTTTGCCTATTAAACAAGCTTTGCATGTATCAATCTCCTCATAGGAGAATGATCCCAGCAGTCCATGTTCATGCAACCGCTTAATGCGCTTCTTGTTAATATGGCCTAAACGACTATGCCATAGCAAGGTGCTGTCATCAGCATACTTGGCTTTCTTATTATCAATGTTTTGTATAGAACATTCCATGTCCAACATGAATAACCCATTGTTAATTGACCCAGTAGCATAAACAATATTATCTAAAGATAAAACACACTTTGAAATATTGCATTCAAAGGAAAACCCTTTCCTGACAAGAGCAGGAATAGAGATAATATTTTTGGTAATGCTAGGAACAAAATAACAATTGTTCAGTTCTAATACAAGTCCAGATGGTAATGAGATGTAATATTCTCCTACAGCAACAGCAGCAACCCGTGCTCCGTTTCCAACTCGTAGGTCCACCTCATGCTGTCCCACCTGTCTTCTTCTCTTGAGTTCCTGTACATTTGAACAAATGTGAACTCCACATGCAGTGTCCAACACCCATGTTATTACAGAAGAAGAAAACATGACCTCAGTCACATAAATACTTGAGCCAGAAGCGATGCTTCCCTTCTTATCTCCTTGGAGCGCTTTACAGTCCTTTTTCCAGTGACCCAGCTGGCCACAATGGAAACATCTGTATTCCTTCGACCGCTTAACCTTCTGCTTCAGAGCCTTGTTGTAGTTCTTGACTGGGGCTTTGCCCTTCTTCCCCTTCTTCTTGTTCCTTGAAGGAAACATCAAGACAGAGGTTGAAGGCTTTCCCTTTAGAGTCTCCTCTGTAGTCAAGAGCATATTCAGCAACTCTGCCGGAGTACAACCGATTTTGTTCATATTAAAGTTAATAATGAACGCATCGAAAGAAGGCGGGAGAGACTGCAGAATAATGTCTACAACAAGCTCCTGATTGATGGTATGTCCCAGTTTCTCTAGAGCCTCCTTGTGCCCAATCATCTTGAGCACGTGAGCTCCCACTGGACTCCCTTCAGCCAGTTTGCTCTGAAAGAACAGCTTAGTCAAATTGTAGCGCTCAGTCCTTGCCTGTGCAGCATACAGCATCTTGAGGTTTGCTATCATTTCTATAGCAGACATATCCTCATGCTGACGCTGCAGCGGTGGCGTCATAGACGCTAGCATCAGGCAAGCGACATCAATGCTATCATTGACATGCTTTTCATAGGCTTCCCGAACCGCCCTTGCGGCGTTCGGAGCGGGTTGAGGCGGTATCGCCGTCTCGAGGACATACAGTTTCCTCTCTGCCTTAAGAACAATCTTAAGGTGTCCGTACCAGTCTGAGAAGTTTGGCCCAGCAAACTTCTCCCTTTCCAGTAGGGATCGCACATTGAAGTTCATGGTGTTCGTTGCTGCAGGAATCTACAACAATGCAAGAACAGCAAGGTCAGTATCAATGTAAAGAATCAATTCAGGACTTAAGAATGATTCTTTTCTCACTATTTTATCTGACTGAAAAATCCATGAAAACAGTCCGAAAGAGTAACACTCTTTTAGTGAGATGGGATCCAGATTTCATACTTGGTCTCCGCGTCCCGCTCAGGCGAGATAAGATGCACAGAGAGTACAAGCACTAATTTCTGGTAGGCAGTCCCTGCCAATCGCCAACCCGTGCGATTCCCCTTCATCTGGGCAATCCAGCAGACTGTGCCAACTGAGTTGGTACAACACAGTCGCTGATCCCACAGATGGCTGCCTCCATGTGCTACCATATGCGCCACATATGTAGCCTACATGGTCAAGCTAACCTGACCTACTCCCTGGACCACCACGTGCTATGCTGAGCAACGAGAAGCGATAAATCCCTTCTCTGTAACACGTAGGTGTAATCACACACCGTCTGAAGATAGATGGGCATGCCCACTGAGTGGGTACAACACGGCCCCAACGATAGTCAGAACAGTGAGGTTTCGCGTCAGAAGGCTTTACGTGCTTGATATTTAACGTTGGATTTTAACGGTCTTTTATCTTCTCAACTATCATGCAATTCCTATGGTGATAGCAGAAGATAAATAAATCATGCAATTCTAATTATATAAACAATAAATAGAAAGCATGCTGATCTTATGTGGTAAAAGCCCATTAAGCCTAAGTAAGACCTTAACCTAACTTAAGTCTTCACTTGCTTTTCTTCATGGGGCTTTTGCTTCTCATCTGGCCCAACCTAGGGCCCAAGCGCCAACTGCAGCTCAGGTGCGCCCACCAGGGAAAATGCGCCTGTCCTAGGGTCGAACCCTAGACCTCCCGTCTGGTCAAGCCACTGCTGCATGCGCCTCTGCCAAGTGTGCTCTGTGCTCTTGTCTGATTAAAATATAATTTAATCTATCTAGACAAGATTGACTCACAGGTCAATTACAGTTTATAAATTAAATAAAAATGTGATGCGCAGATCACAATAAAAATTAATTTACAAATTTTAACCAGGCACGCAGGCCCCAGCACAGCACACATTAATTAGGCGTCCCACATAAGATTAAATAAACAAGCATATGCTTACAATCAACATGTGATCCATTCATGAAAATAAAATTTTCGAAAAACCCATTGGCTTCAATTTTATTTTCCTTATGTGCCCTACTACCTTACAACGGTCCATTAATAGGGATCCACTCATCAGACCTAGTCAGATCCACTGCCCTTGCATGCACGAAGTCCTAACTGACTTGAGTCGACCCAGTGGTCAACTATGCATGCGCTAGGGCTGAACAACCTACATGTGTAAGATCCAAGGATCTTAAGTCCTGGTAAGTACTATTTTTGATTTAAATAAAATCATTGGCTGTGATATTTTGTTTTGATTTAAATAAAATTATTGACTGTGATATTTTCCTATGTATTGATTGTTAATTTATAGCTAATTAATTAGTGCTTATTGGTTGTTAATCTATAATTAATTAATTAGAGTTTAATGGTTGTTAATTTTAATTAATTAATTAGCTTATTGGATGTTAGTTTAAGTGAATTAATTAATTAGGGTTTATTGGATGTTAGTTTAATCCTTATTGGATTTTCACTTAAACTATGGGTTATTGGGTTTACACTTAAATTAGATGGATTTTGAGTTTAAAATTTGAATAAATTAGTTAGTGGGTTATTTCATAAACCCTATTTGAATTAATTGGTTAGCGGGTTTAAAATTTAAAAACCGAAAATTCAAGTTGGTAATTTCGGCTAGGGTAGGAGAATTGGCGTTTTTTTGGCTTGGAAGAAACCTTAGGGCGACGGCTTGAAGGCTTGGGCGATTCTTGGAGGCTTGGAGGCGAAATTCCTTTCTTCCTCTTCCTTTCTTCCCTTGGCCGGCGTCTTTGGTGTTTGGTGGTGTTTCTCTTCCATTGGTGGCGATATTTGGTGGAACTTCAAGGCCTTATACGAGTTTTTTTTTGGAGAGATCTTCATCTTGGTGTTCACGGTTCAAAGTGAGTGGGGTGTCTTATTCGAATTTTATCCTCTTGTTTGTGCTAGATGATAGATTTGATTTCTTGAAATATTCACTATGTTAAAAATCGAAAACTCTAGATGATAGATTTGATTTCTTGAAATATTCACCATGTTAAAACCGAAACTCATTCATGAAAACCGAAATTTAGATATTTCTTACATGGAATTCTTGAGCATGAAATCTTTTTAACTAAGGTTTAAAATTTAAGTAGATAATATGTTGTAGATACCGTGGGCTACAAGTGATAATTTGTAAAGTAGTTTGTAAGAATACATGTTTTAATTTTATGTTGGTTTTATGGATGTTTGATAAATGCTAATAATGTTATAGAATCCATGATTGTTTCTCTATGTTGGTAGCATGTTCTATAATTATGGCTATGTATCTTTGGTTGAGAAACTTGGGTGATAACTTAGCAAGATTATACTGAACAGATCAGCATGAAACCTAAGGACTCTATAAAATATTATGTGGTTATATGTGGTTTCGAATGTTATGTGTTATGGGATGGATAGGACTAAGGCTAAGTGTAACCGTGTACTCAAGGGGATAGTCTATATGTGATATGTTAAGGGTTTGAGATTTCAGCCCTGTATATTGTGATATGTGAGGGGGTTGATGTTCAGCCTGCCTGATGTGATTCTTGTGATGAAAATGACTATCCTAGAGTCTGGTCTACGCTTAGGAGTTCACTTTTGTGAAATAAGATATAAGATATGTCTAGTGGTTGTCCAGTTAAGGAACCCTTTGGGAGAACGAGTGTGATGCAAAGTGCCATGTCTTGGTCGGACAGGGGCCACCTCTTGATATCATCACTCTTAGACGCTTAGATTTTTGTGTTATGGGGTGGTGTAGATCAAGGTATCACATCTTGACCGGGTGGGGATTACCTCTTGAGTCTACACACTATCCATGTTTATGTTGCATGTGATTTGCAGACTTCTCCCAGTGCTTAGGCCAAAGCCGGGTTGGACCATAATGGTCACTCTTGAATATGCTGGACAACTAGGTCAATTAAGTGGTTGGTGTGTTTAGTTGGTTTAGAGTATGACTCTAGAACCTTGGTTACTCTGTGGTGACAAGTGTGTGATGTCTGTACATCTATTTATTTATATGAGTTCTGTTCTTTGTTTTTGTTATATGTTAACATGATGTTCTGCTAAATGTTTTTAAAATAATCTGCATGTATCTTTGATTGTATGCTATGGATGGTCGATTGAGACTATCCACTCACTGGGCTGTGTAGCTCACCCTTCAATATTTTCAGGTGTAGAACAGGGGCGCACTGCCTGAGTTAGCATGTTATATGGATATTGTGATTCTCTATAGCTATGCTAGTTGGATGTATAAGACTTTTGTGCTTAATTAACTGGGGCTGGTTGTGGCCGAACTATGTGAACTTGTGTTGCCGGTTGTGGCAGTTTTAAGATTTTGATTTTTGTGTCGCCGCGGGCTTGGGCCTGGTTTCGGTGTTTGGTATCATTGATGTTAGTTATGAACTTATAAAATCGATATTGTGACTTTGGTTCTCAATTTGAGTCGATTGGTATTTTTGCAATCGGATTTGATATAAATGTGAACTTGCATATGTCTAGTGCAAGTATTGCGTGGTGGCAGGTACATTTCTGAAATTGTGTTTTCGCTGAGATTCTATGTATGGATTCTCGAAAATTTTCAGATCGTGTTTTCTTGAACTTGGTTTTACCTAGCATGTGAATCGATCTTGTATGATAACATCCTGTTTCTCTATGACTTGTGTTGCTTGTTTGGGGTTAAGATAACGGGATGTGACAACATGAGTTTTGGCAAGCGGGTGTGACCCCGGGCCTAACTCATGCGTGTTCACTGGTTGTCTCAACCAGACCTCGCTACACGCCTTTGATGCAGTCGACCTATAGCCACCTTATGCTTGCGCATAGGTGCCATCTGGTCGACCCATCTAGGCTGTCAGATGGTCTGATCATACTAGTTGGATCTTAACTAGAGATGACTTCAACCCTACTAACCCGTCTAAGGACTTATAGCAGGCGCCACTTAGATCTAAGGTGAGTCGCGCAAGTAAAGAAGTTTTTGAGAAAAACTAAATGGATGCGCCAACTAGATACATGCGCTAATGATAAAAATCATACATCATGTAGTTTTCGCATGAAGGTTAGATCTAAGGTGTTGCGCAAACATGGATCACTAGCAATCATACAAACATGCATATAAACTTGCTCTGATACCAATTGAAAGTCCCCTAACAAGGGGGAGCGAAACCCTAATAGGCGCATATGGAGGTTTACATGCAGCGGAAGGGGTTTCTAAGGATCGAATGCATGAAATATGATCAACTTTAAAATCAATCGCAATAGAATGGTAATGACTCATACCATGGCCATCGCTTAGATGGTGTCTAGGAAGAAGAGAGAACGATGGGGTTCTCCTCCAAAGCACCACACACAAGATGATCGATGGCTTGCTCCTTGGACGCTCCTTGTGCTAGCAAGGTTCCCCAAGTGACCTTGTCGTGTGAGAAGGGATGAAGAAGATGGGATCCACACTTGGCGATTCTTCTTTGTCGTCAAAACCTCTTCAACGAGAGTGCCTCCAAAACACACGAGAAGAGAGGGGCGACAACAACAGGCGTGAAGAGGTGAGGCGTGGTCACGTATGTGATCATGCTTTCTAAAAATAGAAAGCCACTCCTCAACATGCGATCAAGGGTTTTTCCCAATCGCATATTTCTCTTAACTTGAACCGTGCGCTCACATGATGAGCTGGTTCAATTTTGGTTTGGTTCAAAGACCAATTAACCCAAGCCATTAGTCCAGATCACATTAAACCCTAAGGTTCTTGATCTGACCGTTGATCTCTTGATGCTCCTGATCTCACCGATCTAGCATCCATTCTCTCAATCGAAGCTTACCGATCTCAAGCCCTAATCAATCAAACATGATCAGACCAGATCTCACTCACAATCAGAGATTAAATCCCTTTAAACTGAACCTAAACAATTCAGTCCACACTATCTGACTTAAGTAAGCCATATCATCAAATTGTGCGACCCTAAGGGTTTCCTTTAAATGTCGGTAACGATAACTTACGTCATCACGATCAGTGAGGGGTATCTAGCAACACATCACTGTCTCCCGATATAAAAGAAAGAGTCTTCCAAGACTACACCCAAACCACAGCACAAGTGTGAATCCACTTCACCAGGCATACATGATTCATTTGCCACTGGATGTTCTTATTGGACAAGCGTGTCAAGCCTGTAGCTCCAATATGATGAGCATGATCAGATCAGATGAACATAGTCACCTGGGTATGGCCATACACTTTCTCAATCATCTCATCCAGGGGGGGCCCCTTTAGAACATCACACTCCAATGAAGGAGACGGCCATCCTTTATCTATCACTAGTGCCCTAACATGACTCAAGCTCACCATCCAAGATAGTCTATAACCATTATGTTTCAAATGATATTGAACTACCTCAAAACAATGACAATCATCATTTAGAAACACAAGTGATCTCAAGTCAGAGGAAATGTGCCACTTGTTGCAATCAAGGATTATTCACATTGTGACAAGCAATTGAATATCCTAGTAGGGTCTGTCCAGTACATCCAATGTACCCATGAGTCTACATCTTATTTCATGCTCGAAGCATCCTATAAGATTAGAACACATATTAGTCTTAAGCATATCAAGGCTGTCTCATGTTCACCAAGATATCTCGACTAAGGACACATAGCATGTCAGCCAAGCTGAACAGCTCTGAGACATTATTCAGAAGCACATGTATTGCAGCAGACAATGTAACAAACTGAATAACAACCATTGCCTTTATAAACACAAGGGTTTATACATGATACTGTTACAATCCCAAGGCTTCAAACATTAGCCTTAAGGGCATACCCCAACAATACGAGACATCAAAACTCTCCCAGACTTAGACCATTGCTTGTCCTCAAGCATAAAAGAGTAGGTAAAAGTGGTGATCAGATACAGATGAAATCATGCCAAGCTTGTAGAATATTTTATCCCAGGAAGATATCATTATGAGCAAACCACAGCAAGTCAGGAAATTCAAGGTAATCATCTATCGTCGTGAATAAAGGTGTGAAGATCAAAACACAAAATCAGATGAGGCTTACCTTCAAGAGCTGCAATAATCCTCTGTTTGGAGAATACACTCTATTCAGACCTGATTCAACCAAAGATATCAGTTGAAAGACACCAATGCACTCTTATTTGTATTTTCATTCCCTCAAAAAAAATTTTTTTTTTTTGACTTCAACTCATTTCTTAGGTACCACTACCAATTTTATGCAGTGTCAAGTAGAGGAGTCTTTATTATTTCTTCCCTTTTTTTTTACTTTTGAGGAGATTATAACCAAACACAAGTGCATAGATTATTTCCAACAAGTAATAAGGAGAATCAGGCTGACAAAGTTGTATACTTTTACAGAAAGATTGTAAGCATGCTTAGAAAGCAGAAGCCTTAATCAAGAATCGGATCTATCACTCCACAACCCTTTTTCAATTAGATAAGATAGTCGAATGAAATTCTGAACCATAAGATTCAAAACATGATAATATCCCAGAGATTCAATGAATTACAAAGCTATCACGAGTTCATTCAAAATCGGCAATGACATCATCCTGAATAATATCACCATTTAAGAATAATCAAGTACTCTATTCATTGAGAACAAGGGAGTAATTCAATATTCAAACACAAAACACATCTCATCATCAGATAGACACAAGTATTAACAGTACAAAACTGAAGTACTATGCATAACAGTTTCAAAAGCAAACTACATAATGACTTCAAAAGAAAGGTTAAGAGTAAATGACATAACAACAGCACAGTGCAGTGTAACAACCCACAATCTCCCAGACTGAAGGCATGCATAGTCTCTATGCATCACAATAAAGGTATTCAAAATTTGGAGATGGGGGACAAAATACTCATGAAATCAGGTGGAGTCATCAGAACTAAGCTCGACCACTTCAGGATCCTCCTCATCGGCATCGCCCTATATCTCTGTATCGACATCTACATCGCTATATAGCTCAGGATCTTCATCCTCTTGATCAGCATCGCCTTGTATCATAGTATCGTCATCAACATTGTCAGTATCTCCATGTATCTCAGGATCAGCATTAGCATGATCATCATCGTCCTGTATCTCAAGATCGGCATCAGCATGATCATCATCATCCTGTATCTCAAGATCGGCATCAGCATGATCATCATTGTCCTGTATCGCAGGATCGTAATCAGGCAACAAGGTGCCATGAAATGAAGACCAAAGGGAATCCAGAATTTCCCCTTGGAGATCCAGTTGAGCTGCATGTGTGCTATCACGGAGCCTTGACGTGATAACTTTTGGTGAAGCAAATGCATTACTTTGTCCAGATGCGAAAAGACTTGTTGGATGTACTCCCCCCCTGGTGTTTTTGCTCGTCTAACAGTTGGGTCAGTAAGGATTCAACGTGGGAGGATGGGGGATACTCACTAGTGTGGGCGAAGAGTCTAGCAAAACCCATTGGTTGCGCAGAGCAGAGTGGTGGAGCATGCACAGGAGGAAATGGTTGCATTCCCAAATTGTTCTTATGATGATGTGGTTCGGCTGACGAAGGTGCAGGGGGGAAGAAGAAGAGCACATGTGGTGGCCATAAGGAGCAAAATTGATAGTGGATTTCCTAGCCGGTTGTCTTATGTATCAGAGGCATATCTGGAGTGTGGATCACAGAAGCTATAAAGTCCGGAAGAGGAAACTAGCGATGCAATAGAAGGACCTGGAAGAGATCGCTAAAGATGGGTCTGGTGAATCAATCGGCAAGCGCAGCAGAGGAATTCCAGTAGCAGAGTAGAATAAGTCCAGGTTATGTCACTTCAGTCTCGATAGAAGCAGAGGTTGAGTTCAACGTCGAGTGGTGCTTCAATGGAGGGATGGCGGTGCTCAGTGAATCCAGGTCGGTTATGAACGAAAGGAGCGGCGTCGCCAGTCATTTGAGGAATAAAGTCTTTAAGGTGGTGTTGTGGCTGCTTGGAGTTCTGCTAATAGAGGAGTGAATCGGTGTGTCTTGTGGATGGCCGACGGTAGATGAACGATTCAGAAGCGTATGCGAGAAGTGTGGAAGATGAAGAGCATAGTTTGTGGATGGAGCCCTTGGTGCCATTATATCCTCCTTTGATTCGATCGACACAGCTGTGCATCAGGTGAAGAGCCACGGCTGTTCACGCCTATTCAGCTGAAGGGCGGAGTTTTCACAGTTACACCTGTTCGGCTAAAGAGACACGCTTGTTGGAATGAAACATTATGCCTAGGTGACTGAGGCAGTGCGTCGATTGGAAAGTTCAGTTGAACGAGCGCCAGAAAGAGTCGCCTTTATTGGTGGAACTAGCTTGAAGCGAAGTCCTCGATGCCTTGATTTCCTCCTCTGCGTCAATCGACACGATGGCATCGGTTGCAGCACTTTTCAGAAAACGAAGGCCACCAAAGCAATGTCGGTTGAGTCTTTGGCGAAAGTTTTTTTTTATCAAAACCTACAGCAAATAACACATATCAGCAAGAAAAACTAAATAAAATCAGATAAATAACGTAATTGGGCTGCCTCCCAAGGAGCGCTCATTTAAGGTCATTACCTTGACCGTAGTTGAAATCACCCGACTGGGTCAGAAAGAAGTAGAGTGCCCCCAGTATTCCTTAGGATTATAGTAGTGTTTAAGTTGTTGTCCATTGACCTTAAAAGAATCCTCATTGTCGCGATTAATCTCCACAGTTCCGTATGGGTAGACCTTTTTTACAGTAAATGGCCCTGACCAACGAGTTCGTAATTTCCCAGGGAATAGTCGTAGTCTTGAGTTAAATAATAAGACTTTGTCCCCGACTTTGAAATCTTTTCGCACAATACGTTGATCGTGAAATTTCTTTATGCGTTCTTTATAAATCCGAGCGTTCTCGTATGCTTCCAGACGTATTTCATCAAGAGCGTTCAAATCCAAGCATCGTTTCTCTCCAGCACCTTTCAAATCAAAATTCAACCTCTTGATTGCCCAATATGCCTTATGTTCCAATTAAACTTGCCGTAGATCATCTAGTATGGGGACATTCCAATTGGAGTTTTGTAGGCGGTACAGTATGCCCACAATGTATCATCAAGTTTGAGCGACCAATTGATGAATTGCTTATACATCATGTTTTTGCCTATGTTTTAGATCATATTTTGGGCTTATTTGTATGATTTTGTGCTAATTTTAGTGTTTTTACCTTACTTTACACAGAATCTTCACTTTTCTTGGTTTTTATGAAAATATAGGTAAACAACATAAAAACGAAGGATTTCAAGAGTTTTGAAGCTAAAGCACGATTCCCGAGGAATTTACGAGCCTACACGTCAAATTTGGGGCGAAAACAGTGAAAGACGAGATAATTACGGCCATGAATCTTCACTTTTCTTGGCCGTAATTATGGAAGCGGCCGTGAAAGCGACGACGAGCGAGAGGTGAAAATCGGCTAAGTGTCGGAATGAACAGAAACTTTCATGGGTGAGGCCATAATTCCATTACGGACCGTTAAACTTTCTGTGACCGAAGGCATTGTACACAAAAACAATTACGGCTTCGGCCGTAATTACATCACGGGCCGTAAAAACTTCCGCTCGACGAGTTTTCGGCTCGTTTCTCACTCGATTCAAATCGGGTTTAAGCCAAACTTCGCAGAACCGTTCCTTGATGGGTTCTGAACCGGTCCAACTATAAAAGATCAAATTTTGATCGGGTTTGGAGAGCTTTTTCGGACAAAGACAAATGGCGGTGGCGATAGAGGCGACAACACGATTTCCAAGCATATTCCGGCGAGAGTCTCTCTGAAAGTGACGATTGATCGACTAATCCTCATCCTCAGATCAAGGAGAAGGCGGTTCTATAGTCCTTTTAGCAATTTCTTATAAATTTTTCATGAGTTTTTACTTGTTCATCAAAAACATCATGTATTTATCTAATATCATGAGTGAGTAGATACTTTTGTCGGGATGATTGGGCATAGCCCATTGACTTTTATGAGTTAATTCATATTTTTACTACTTTCATTAGAATTTATCTTCATGATTTAGTTGAAATTGTATTTATTTTGTGATTTACCCTGGCCAAGTAAGTTTGTGTTTTAGGCGTTGTGAGAAGGACCGAGAGGTGAATCGCAACGTCCGACCTATTTCAATTAGACCTATGAATCCAATCACGAGAATAGTTTGGATTCGTCTGAAGGGTTTAACCAGCTCTTCATAGAACTTAAAGGGTTTAATTAGGTTAACTGTCACGAGAGTAGGGAGTTAATCTAATTAAATACCGTACTACGCTCTGAGAGGAGATAGTATGTACCATAGGAAGAGTTCCTTTCATGATAGATAATTTCTATGATTTAGTTATTATTTTTACAACTCATAATTGTCAATGTAGCGAACCCATGAAATCCCGATTCTTTAGAAATCGAATCTCTTAAAAGCTGTTTTCCGAGTTTGTTTGTGCGTAAAAGTTTAGATAGACCATTGAATTAGTCTGCCTATATTTAAATAAGTCAAGAAGTCAGTACTTAGCTTCGTAGTCTTCGTGGGATCGATAACTTTTATCACTTCGATAAATCCGTGCACTTGCGGATACCTATCACCAATCAGACCTAGATCTTGCAATAGTCTTTTCTAGAATCATTTTCAGCTCTCTATTCGAAATCTCTGCCTGACCACTCGTCTGGGGTGCTAAGGTGTAGCCATCTTGCGGGTTACCCCATACTTTTTCAGCAAAATTCCAAAGTTTCTCTCAATGAAATGAGATCCACCATAACTTATAACGGCACGTGGAACTCCAAATCGAGGAAATATTATCTTCTGAAACAGTCTAATCACAACCATGGAATCATTCGTTGGCGAGGCTAAGGCTTCCACCCACTTCGACACGTAGTCGACAGCAACTAGTATGTATTTGTTTCCGCATGACGAAGGGAATGGACCCATAAAAGGCTTGGATCTTCTTCCTAAGGCTAGCACCGGGCAAGGAAGAAGAGAGCTCGAGGCATCCGTGTGTGTGAGACTACAGAGGGCGCACGCTTGGGAGCCTACCTCGACATCGGCCTCATCTTGCTCTTAAGGTATTTTCTCATCGTGTCGACTCTCTCGCAAGACGATTTTCACTAGGTTTTTGGGACTGGCCTGTTTCGGGGATATTATTCCGCTGCGTTTGTTATGTATTCTCTATCAAAATTGTAAAATATCCCTGGGGTTTCCCAACAAGAAAATATTACCTACATTATCAATTTTGATAGTAAATTTATTTCCAAGCAGATACACCCTCCATATCTTCAAACAATGCACTACTGCAAGCATCTCCTTCTCATGAGCAAAATAATTCATCTCAGCAAATTTTAGCTTTCTGCTCTCATAAGCCACTGGTCGGCCATCCTGGACCAAAACACCTCCTAAAGCACCTTCGGAGGCATCTGTGTGAACCTCAAATGGCAATGAAAAATCAGGAAATTTTAGAACTGGCTCTGAGGTTACCTATAGCCTCAGCTTATCAAATGCTTCTTAGTGTTTAACCTCCCATCACCAGGCGCAATCCTTCCTCAGAAGTTCTATCAAGGGTGCCACTATCCTCGAGTAGCCCTTGATGAATCGCCTATAGAAATTTGCCAAGCCCAGAAAAGAACTCAAGGGACTAACAGATGAAGGTGTAGGCAAGTCCCAAATGGCTTTAACCATACTATTATCCATCTTCACAGCACCTTGACCCACGACATGTTCTAGAAATTCTATTTCATCCTTGGCAAAGTCGCATTTTTCCATTTTCAAATATAACTGGTTCTCCCTGAGAACTGTCAAAACCTGCCTCAAATGCTCCCTGTGCTCACACATATCAGCAGAATATATGACAATGTCATCCAAATATACCACAACAAACTTATCCAGGAAGGGATGAAGTATGTTGTTCATCAAATTACATAATGTAGCAGGGGCATTGGTCAGCCCAAAAAGCATGACTAGAAACTCATATGACCCATACCTAGTCACACAGGTCGTCTTGGGCTCATCTCCTTCTGCAATCCTCACTTGCCAATACCCAGATCGAAGGTCCAATTTGCTGAACACCTTGGCATGCACAAGCCGATCAAGTAAATCCTAGATAAGAGGAATAGGATAAGTATTACTCATAGTCACTTTATTCAGTACCCTGTAATCAACACACATCCTCAAACTCTCATCATTCTTCTTCTAAAACAATACTGGCGCTCCATAAGGTGCTTTAGAAGGCTGAATGTACCTTGACTCCAAAAGCTCATCAAGCTGTCACTTGAGCTCTGCTAACTCGGCAGGTGCCATCCTGTAAGGGGGTTGTGCAGGTGGAACTGCTCCAGGCACAAGCTCGATCGCATGGTCAATGTCCTTCCTAGGTGGTAACACCTTAGGCATCTCGAGAGGGAGAACATCTGCGTACTCTTATAACAATCCTCCAACAGCTGTATGTAACTACTGAACAAGGTCACCCAAAGTGAGCTTCGTCATCCCCACATAAGCTCCACCACACTATCGGCCTCCAAAACTAAAAGAAATGGCCGGCTCCTCCATGTGTCCTCTCGGCTGTACAGGTGCGGAATCAATCTGAGGGATAGCTTCCACCACTCTGATATGTGCCAAATAGGTGGACTCTCCACACCGAACTCCCTTTGCAAGGATAGAAGCAGCAATCACCACTTCCTTGCCCTTCCTGTCTTTCTCAACCTTCGCCAATGTCTAGCAAGGGATAAAGCAAGGTGCCTTCTCATCAAATATCTGCAAGCCATTCAAATGAGGAAGTGGAATTGCTTTGGCATGCCGCAGCAAGTCCAACCCAATGATGACATCAAAATCATCCAATGGGGATACCATAGCATGCACCTTCCCTAACCATGATCCCAATCTCACAGGAACATCATATGAAACTCCTGATGCCCTCTTTGCTTCAGCATTGACAGTCTTGACACTAGTGGCACACTGGCTAATCTTCAACTTCAATTGATCCTTCACCCTGTCTGAGATAAACAAGTGAGTAGCCGCAGTGTCCACCATAGTAGTTATAATGATATCATTCAGGCTTATATCAACATACATCAAAGGAGAAGACCTAGCACTAACATTAGCAATCACCAAAGGATTGACTGATGCACATCCATGGTCTTCCTGCTCCTTTTCTGTATCTATAGCTACAAGTGCAGCAATCTTTTGTCTAGTGGGACAATCCCTCATCATGTGAGGCCCACCACAAATAAAGCATGCAAACTTGCCAGGCTCAGACTTCTTCTTGACAGGTTGCTTATTCTGAGTCTATACTGCTACCTTTCCCTTGTGCTTGGGCACAAACTTCTTCTTCCCCTTCTCTGCTGATCGAGCATGGGAAACTGAAGAAGTCACCTTAGCTGTTGTAGTAGACCGAGCCCCTCTTAGGTCCACTAGTCGATCAGCTGCACAGACTACCTCTTTGTAGGTCGCCACTCCCTGGCGCCTCACCTCAAGAAGTGCCCACTCCTGAAGTTCTCCAAGGAAAGTGTAGAACTTCTATTCCTCTGACATATTCGGCACTTCAAAGAGTAAGGAAGCAAACTACTTCACATACTCGCACACTGGGTCAGTCTGCTTCAGGTTCTTGATCGCCATACGAGCATTATACAGAGTGTAGGTAGTTCTGAACTGAGCCCTCATCTCTGTCTTCGGGTCTTCCCATGATGCAATATCTGGATTGTCCCCTTCTGTCCTAGGGGCCGCTGATGCAGGAGCAAACGGGCCCATGAACACACTTGAGGGCGGCCCAACCCCTCCAAAAGATACTTGGGGAGACTCCCCAGGACCCCAGGAATTTTCCCTGGAAATTTCACCCAAGTTAGAGTTCCCCAGACCCCGACACGGCCAGGCCGTGCGCCCCGTCACGGCTGTGACATGGTTGCCTAAAGATGCGAACACCAAGCACGGGAGTGACTCCAGGCACGGGCAGGCCGTGCCCGACTCTGTGGATTTCGACAACGCCAAGCACGGGCGTGACTCCAGGCACGAGCAGGCCGTGCCTGACTCTGTGGATTTCGACAATGCTAAGAACGGACGTGACTCCAAGCACGGGCAGGCCGTGCTCGATTCTGAGGATTTCGACAATGCCAAGCATGAGCGTGACTCCAAGCACGGGCAGGCCGTGCTCGATTCTGAGGATCATGGCGACTCTGAACATGGTCGTGCTCGCCATCACGGCCAGGCCGTGTTCGCCCCTGACAACTCGTTGCAGCCCCGACGACCCCACTTCGACGTGCATCGCCCTCCCTACTATGTTGCTCCACCCAATGGTGATCCAAAGGAGCCCAACAACGTGGAAATATGATGATCCCAACGCCAAAGTAGGCCCCCGGATCACTTCTTAGGAGTCATTAGCCCCCTTTCCATACACACCGGAGTAGCGCAGCCCAAGGGCGCTCCAAGCCAGCCCTCTGAGGATCCAACTCCAAGTGGGCCACTCAACCTCATTAGCAATACGGCCCAAGAACGAGTCGCGACGGTGGTAACCCAGCCCACGACTTCAAAGTTTTGCTGTCTTGTCGTGATGTGCCCGGAGCGCGTCTAAACCGTCTCCGCTATGGCACGTGCGCTGAAGGACCAAGGACCTGCGCCCCCTCGCATGAATAGTTGGTAGTTGGTAGGATTTTATGCTTTCTTGTTTTATGTGGCAGCTTGACCACTTTATGGTAGTTAGTTTGTTAGGATGTTGTCCCCTGGTCTTGTTCCCCCTCCTTATCTTATAAAAGAGAGGGGTTGGCCAGCATCCCTCTTCAGTTCTCTTTGGTGTAGAGAGTTCTCCCAGTGAGCTTATAAGTCGCCAGCATTGTGTGAAGACGAGCCGGAGCCTCGCCTTCGTCGTTGTTCGGGTCGAAGACGTCTCTTCGATTCCAAGTTGTTTCCTCTTCCGTTTTGAAGTAAATCCCACCTTTTCGGTGGGTCAGGTTCACCTGTTTTCTCCTTCTCTCTTTGATAACAAATTGGTTTTCCCCTTCATCTTCACCCACGCCAGTCTACACGTCGGAGCGTGGTCGGTTCTCTTGTTTCTTTGTTTTGTTTCAGCCCTCAAGGCGAGCAAGCTGAATCCCTGCGCACTCGCTGTTCCCCGCATGGCTGAGCTAAAAACGCGCTAAGAGAGCTGCGAGGAATGCTTGAAAATGCTGTGAGGTTAGCATGTTGCGTTAAATAGTTAGGTGCTGTTCCTTTCATTTGCATTTGTGTTGCCTTGATCGAAATCATCGCTATTTTCATTATGTTTTCTATCGGTTTCCCTGCACTTTTTCGATGCGTTTTCTCTTCCCTCGCCTCACAACCCTCTCACGTTTTATTGCGCATTGTGTAAAACCCTAGAGTATGGCTTAAGGACCCTCTCACCTATTAGTCGCTACATTAGGCACAGAAGTCCTCCACCAAAGTTTGGCATCCCCTTTCAGATAAGAGGCGCAAACTTCAATCTTTTTTGTGTCTGGGATCTTTGCAACCTTGAAGTAATGCTCCATATCAAATAAGAAGTTTTCCAAATCCTTAGCCACCCTCGCTCCTCCAAAGGTAGCTGGCTCTGGGATATAGCGCTTCGCGGTTGGGGTAGGGGTTGGTGCCATTGGCGTGGGCGGCTGGGAAGCCACCTGTGCCAATGCCAACCTCAATGTAGCGCACTCTGCCACTACATTCTCCAGTGAGTTGGCCATAACAGCCAACTGCCCATCAGTAACCTGTCTGTAGTGATGGAACATAGGGCTGTTCAAAAAACCAACCGAACCGAAAAACCGACCGAACCGAACCGAATGGGCGGTTAACCAAATGGATCGGTTCCGTTCATGGTCGGTTTTTTGGGTATAATGGTTCGGTTCGGTTCGGTTACGGTTCAGGGAAAAAAATTTCACCGGTTAACCGAACCGACCGATATATATATATATATATATCTCAAAATAATTTTGATTGTATATCTAGTGTAATGGTTAAAGGTTATTTTGTAAGTTAGTAGGTCATGGGTTCAAAACCCATTCACTACAACTTAAAAATTAATAATTTTACATATATAATTATCAAATAATAATATTTAATAATTAAAGTTAGTTTAAAAATTAATTTCAAAAATATTTAATAGTCAAAGTCAACTTTTTAAAATAAATTTTAATAAATAAATTATAATCGGTTAACCGTGGTTAACCGGTACTGGTTAACCGTTTGACTGGTTAACCGGTCCAACGGTTCGGGAACGGTTCATGATTTTTCTGAACCGATTAGTTCGGTTAACCGGTTGACCATGGTCAACGGTTCGATTAACCGAACCATGAACAGGCCTAATGGAACAGCTCCATCAATGCATCTAGTCACTCTGAGATGGGGGTCACCCTGCCACTCAACGTCTACATCTGCATCCAGTCCAATAGCGCTCTCCAGTCTAGAGAACCGCTCCTCGAACTGTGCCATATTCCGAGTCTTCGGTGCAATGGTTATAGTGATCTGTGGATCTATGGGTTTAGCCTTGGTTTCGCCGGAACTGATCGATTAGTGGGGAGACCAAGGAATAACACCCCGGCACTAAGCACCAACTTACGCAACTCCCAAATGGTGTCCATTAACGTCTATATCCCGGGAAGTCCAAACTCTGCACTAAACTAGGGCTCTGATACCAATTGTCACGCCCCAATTTTTTTACCTCGAATCCTTAGGTTGTGATGGCACAATTTACACACCTCTATGTAAACTGTTAGCCAACCTCTCTACCGTGGGCCTATGCAGAAACTAGGAACACCAACGCGTGCTCTGATTCTGTGCTGAGACTCACTGTGTTCTGCTCCAACTTTGGTGCCAATATTGTGTCTTGCCTCTTAGATGATGCCCTGAGTGGCAGATTGAGGTTAACACACCCTCAACCACTTTGCACACCCCGGGTAAGCGCCCTAAGCAAAAATAGCCCTTGCACTAGACTTATGCAAGGTACACACATACAAGCAATTCTTGTTGGGGTATGCCCTTAAGGCTAATGTTTGAGGCCTTGGGATTATATCAGTATCATGTATAAACTCTTATGTTTATAAAGGCAATGGTTGTTATTCAGGTTGTTACATTATCTGCTGCAATAAGTGTACTTCTGAATAATGTCTCAATGCTGTTCAGCTAGGCTGACATGCAGTATTGTCCTTAGTCGAGATATCTTGGTGAACATGAGACAGCCTAGGTATGATTGAGACTAATATGTGTTCTAATCTTATAGGATGCTTCGAGCATGGAATTGAAAGGTCCCCACAAGGGGAGGGCGAAACCCTAATAGGCGCATATGAAAAATTTGACGCAGCGGAAGGGGGTTTCTAGGGATCATTTGCATGAGATATGATCAACTATAAAAAACCGATTGCAAACAAGTATGAAGGAATCGATTCTTACCAAAGCCATTGCTTGGATGGCGTCTAGGAAGAAGAGACTCAAGTGCTTCTCCTCCTTATGGCTCGCACACAAGATGTGATCGCCTACTCCCTTAGTGCTCCTTGTGCTAGCAAGGTTCTAAGGAGTCCTTGTCGTATGGAAGGGAAGAGACGTTCTCCTCTACTTGTCGAACTCACTCCAAGGTGTGAAGAAGTCGCCACACACGAGAGCGTCGAGAGAGGAAAGGCAAGCAGGCGAGAATAGAGCATGAAACTCTCAACGTGAAGCGTGGTCACGATTTGGAAACATGGTTTCCAAAAATAGTAAACCACTTCTCTTCATGCGACCAAGAGTTTACCCAAGCGCAAACCTCTCCTCTTTGAACCATGCGCTCAACTAATGAGCCGGTTCAAATTAATTTGGTTCGAAGACCAAATTAAACCAAGCCCTTTTTGGTCTAGACCTCATTAAACCTAAAGGTTCCAGATCTAACCGTTCATCTTTTGATGCTCCTGATCTCACCGATCTAGCATCCATTCTCTTGATCGAAGCTTACCGATCTCAAGCCCTAATCAATCAAACATGATTAGACCAGATCTCACTCACAATCAGAGATTAAATCCCTTTAAACTGAACCCAAATAATTCAGTCCACACGATCTGACTTAAGTAAGCCATATCATCAAATTGTGCGACCCTAAGGGTTTCCTTTAAATGTCGGTAACGACAACTAACGTTATCACGATCAGTGAGGGGTATCTAGCAACACATCACTGTCTCCCGATATAAAGGAAAGAGTCTTCCAAGACTACACCCAAACCACAGTACAAGTGTGAATTCAACTCACTAAGCATACATATTTCCTTTGCCACTGGATGTTCTTATTGGACAAGCGTGTCAAGCTTGTAACTCCAATATGACAAGCATGATTAGATCAGATGAACATAGTCACCTGGGTATGGCCATACACTTTCTCAATCATCTCATCCAGGGGGGCCCCTTTAGAACATCACACTCCTTAAACAAGGAGACGGCAATCCTATGTCTATCACTAGTGCCCTAACCTGATTCAAGCTCATTATCCAAGATAGTCTATAATCATTATGTTTCAAATGATATTGAACTACCTCAAAACAATGACAATCATCATTTAGGAAACACAAGTGATCTCAAGTCAGAGGAAATGTGCCACTTGTCGCAATCAAGGATTATTCACATTGTGACAAACAATTGAACATCCTAGTAGGGTCAGTCCAGTACATCCAATGTACCCATGAGTCTACATCTTATTCCATGCTCGAAGCATCCTATAAGATTAGAACACATATTAGTCTTAACCATATCAAGGCTGTCTCATGTTCACCAAGATATCTCGACTAAGGACTTAACTGCATGTCAGCCTAGCTGAACAGCTTTGAGACATTATTCAGAAGTACACTTATTACAGCAGACAAGGTAACAACCTGAATAACAACCATGCCTATATAAACATAAGAGTTTATTACATGATACTATTACAATCCCAAGGCCTCAAACATTAGCCTTAAGGGCAAACCCCAACAATCTCCCACTTGCACTTAATCTAATGGTTGAGAAATCTCAAACCCATATTATTACAGTGCTTCTCATGCTTCTGCTGCGCCAGAGGCTTGGTAAGCGGGTCTGCCAGATTGTCATCCGTATGTACCTTGCAGACTTTGATCTCGCCACGATCTATGATCTCCCTGATCAAATGAAACCGTCTCTGTATGTGCTTGGACTTCTGGTGCGACCGTGGTTCCTTTGCTTGTGCAATTGCTCCAGTGTTATCACAGAAGATAACCAAAGGATCTGCACTGGAAGGAACAACACCAAGTTCTCTCACGAACTTACGAATCCACACTGCCTCCTTGGATGCTTCCGAGGCTGCAACATACTCGGCTTCTGTTGTGGAATCAGCAACAGTTGATTGTTTGAAACTCTTCCACACCACTGCTCCTCCATTCAAGCTAAAAACATAGCCTGATTGCGATCGGAAATCATCCTGGTCTGACTGGAATGAAGCGTCAGTATATCCTTCAATACTGAGTTCTTCCTGACCACCATATATCAAGAACATATCTTTGGTCCTCCGCAGATATTTTAAAATGTTCTTGACTGCAATCCAGTGCGCCATACCTGGATTACTTTGGAACCGACTGGTCACGCTTAACCCGTAAGCAACGTCTGGGCGAGTACACAACATCGCATACATAATGGATCCAATAGCCGAAGCATAAGGCGTATTGTCCATTTCATCTTTCTCAGTCTGTGTTTGTGGACACTGACTCTTCGAAAGATTCAGACCATGTCTGACTGGAAGATATCCTCTTTTAGAATTCTCTAAATGAAATCTCTCCAGGACTTTATCGATGTAAGTACTCTGGCACAGCCCGAGAAGCCTCTTAGATCTATCCCTGTAGATCTTCACACCTAATACATAGGCTGCTTCTCCTAGATCTTTCATCTGGAAACATTTCCTTAACCATGCCTTAACCGCATGCATTTCAGGAATGTCATTTCCAATGATCAAGATATCATCGACGTAGAGGACTAGGAAAGTAATTACGCTCCCACTAAACCTCTTATATACACACGGGTCATCCTCATTCTTGATGAAACCAAACTCAGAGATTGATTCATCAAAACGAATATTCCAGCTTCTAGATGCTTGTTTAAGTCCATAAATAGACTTCTTTAACTTGCATATCTTATGACGATCTGATGGATTAGTGAAACCTTCTGGTTGTGTCATATACACATCCTCATCCAGATTTCCATTAAGGAAAGCTGTCTTCACATCCATTTGCCAAATCTCATAATCATAATATGCAGCTATCGCGAAAAGAATCCGAATAGACTTAAACATAGCTACAGGTGAGAAAGTTTCATCATAATCTATCCCGTAGATTTGTTTGAAACCTTTCGCAACTAGCCTGCCTTTATAGGTAACCACGTTACCATCCATGTCAATCTTCTTCTTGAAGATCCATTTACAGCCTATAGGGATAACTCCCGGAGGCGGATCAACCAAATCCCAAACTTGGTTATCTGACATGGAGTCCATCTCGGCGCGCATAGCTTCAAGCCATTTCGCTGACTCCGGTCCACTGACCGCATCCGCATAAGTGAGGGGTTCATCATTATCAATGATGTAGACTCCGTCATAGCGCTCAGGCTGTCGATGGATCCTTCCCGATCTTCGCGGTTCCCGTGATATCTGAGCCTCAGGTTGTTCAATAACCTGTTCTACCAGCTCAGGCTCATCCAACTCTGCTTGCGCACTTTGTCCTTCTTTTGGATTCTCATCCAGCTTTATTTCTCTCCCACTGGCCTCTTGCAGAAGAAACTCCTTCTCAAGAAATATGGCCGTCCGAGCAACAAATACTTTGTTCTCTTTGGGATCGTAGAAATAATAACCCTTAGTTTCCTTAGGGTAACCGACAAAGATACATTTGTCAGATCTGCTCTCTAGTTTCCCAAAGGCGAGCTTTTTGACATAACCCTCGCAACCCCAGATCCTGATAAATGTCAAGCTCGGCTGTTTCCCATACCATAACTCATATGGCGTCTTAGAAACGGCCTTGGATGGCACTCGGTTTAGTACCTTTGCAGCTGTTTCCAGTGCAAAACCCCAAAAGGAGTATGGAAGAGTAGCCTGACTCATCATAGAACGAACCATATCAAGTAACGTTCTATTTCTCCTCTCGGACACACCATTCCATTGCGGTGTTCCTGGCGGAGTGAGCTGTGAGATAATCCCACACTCCTTCAGATAGTCAGTAAACTCTCGACTTAGGTATTCTCCACCTCGATCAGAACGAAGTGCCTTGATATTTCGGCCTAGCTGATTTTGTACTTCATTCTTGAACTCTTTGAACTTGTCAAAAGATTCACTTTTATGTCTCATTAGATTGACATACCCATACCTACTGAAATCATCAGTAAAGGTAATGAAGTACTGACAGCCACCTCTGGCATGTTTACTAAATGGCCCACACACATCACTGTGTATAAGGTCAAGTAAACCTGAAGCCCTTTGACCTTTGTGAGGAAAAGGTGACTTCGTCATTTTACCCATCAAACAAGCTTTGCATGTATCAATCTCCTTATAGGAGAATGATCCCAGCAGTCCATGATCATGCAACCGCTTAATGCGTTTCTCGTTAATATGGCCTAAACGACTATGCCATAGCAAGGTGCTGTCATCAGCATACTTGGCTTTCTTATTATCAATATTTTGTATAGAACATTCCATGTCCAACATGTATAACCCATTGTTAATTGAACCAGTTGCATAAACAATATTATCAAAAGATAAAACACACTTTGAAATGTTGCATTCAAAGGAAAATCCCTTCCTGACAAGAGCAGGAATGGAGATAATATTTTTAGTAATACTGGGAACAAAATAACAATTGTCTAGTTCCAATACAATTCCAGATGGTAAAGAAATGAAATAGTCTCCTACAGCAACAGCAGCAACCCGTGCCCCGTTTCCAACGCGTAGGTCCACCTCATGCTGTCCCACCTGTCTTCTTCTCTTGAGTTCCTGCACATTTGAACAAATGTGAACTCCACATGCAGTGTCCAACACCCATGATATAGAAGAAGAAAACATGACCTCAGTCACATAAATACCTGAGCCAGAAGCGAAGCTTCCCCTCTTATCTCCTTGGAGCGCTTTACAGTCCTTTTTCCAGTGACCCAGCTGGCCACAATGGAAACACCTGTATTCCTTGGACCGCTTCACCTTCTGCTTCAGAGCCTTGCTGTAGCTCTTGACAGGGGCTTTGCCCTTCTTCCCCTTCTTCTTGTTCCTGGAAGGAACCATTAAGACAGAGGTCGAAGGCTTTCCCTTCAGAGTCTCCTCAGTAGTGAGGAGCATATTCAGCAGCTCTGCCGGAGTACAATCGATTTTGTTCATATTAAAATTAATAATGAACGCATCGAAAGAGGGCGGGAGAGACTGCAGAATAATATCTACAGCAAGCTCCTGATTGATGGTATGCCCCAGTTTCTCTAGAGCCTCCTTGTGCCCAATCATCTTGAGCACGTGAGCTCCCACTGGGCTCCCTTCAGCCAGTTTGCTCTGAAAGAACAGCTTTGTCAAATTATAGCGTTCTGTCCTCGCCTGTGCAGCATACAGCATCTTGAGGTTTGCTATCATGTCTATTGCAGACATATCCTCATGCTGACGCTGCAGCGGTGGCGTCATAGACGCTAACATCAGGCAAGCGACATCAATGCTATCATTGACGTGCTTTTCATAGGCTTCCCGAACCGCCCTTGCGGCGTTCGGAGCGGGCTGAGGCGGTATAGCCGTCTCGAGGACATACAGTTTCCTCTCTGCCTTAAGAATAATCTTAAGGTGTCCAAACCAGTCAGAGAAGTTCGGCCCAGCAAACTTCTCCCTTTCCAGTAGGGATCGCACATTGAAGTTCATGGTGTTCGTTGCTGCAGGTATCTACAACAATGCAAGAACAGCAAGGTCAGTATCAATGTTAAGAATCAATCAGGACTTAAGAAAGATTCTTTTTCTCACTATTTTATCTGACTGAAAAATCCATTAAACAGTCCGAAAGAGTAAACACTCTTTTAGTGAGATGGGATCCAGATTTCATACTTGGTCTCCGCGTCCCGCTCAGGCGAGATAAGATGCACAGAGAGTACAAGCACTAATCTCTGGTAGGCTGTCCCAGCCAATCGCCAACCCGTGCGATTCCCCTTCATCTGGGCAGTCCAGCAGACTGTGCCAACTGAGTTGGTACAACACAATCTCTGACCCCACAGATGGCTGCCCCCATGTGCTACCATATGCGCCACATATGTAGCCTACATGGTCAAGCTTACCCGACCTACTCCCTGGACCACCACGTGCTATGCTGAGCAACGAGAAGGGATAAATCCCTACTCTGTAACACGCAGGTGTAATCCCGCACCGTCTGAAGATAGATGGACGTGCCCACTGAGTGGGTACAACACGGCTCCAACGATAGTCAGAACAGTGAGGTTTCGCGTCAGAAGGCTTACGAGCTTGATATTTTAGCGTTGGATTTTAACGGTCTTTTATCTTCCTCACTATCATGCAATTCCTATGGTGATAGCAGAAGATAAATTAAAACATGTTGTTCTACTTATATAAGCAATAAAAGAAAGCATGGATCTTATGTGGTAAAAGCCCATAGCCTAAGTAAGACCTTAACCTAACTTAAGTCTTCACTTGCTTTTGCTTCATGGGGCTTTTGCTGCTCATCTGGCCCAAACCAGGGCCCAAGCGCCATTTGCAGCTGAGGTGCGCCCACCAGGTAAACGCGCCTGGTCCTAGAGTCGAACCCTAGACCTCCCACCTGGTCAAGCCTCAAGCTGCATGCGCCTCTGCCAAGTGTGCTCTGTGCTCTTGTCTAATTAAATTACAAATTTAACTACCTAGACAAGATTGACACGCAGGTCAATTACATTTTATAAATTAAAAGCAATGTGATTCGCAGATCACAATCTAAAATTAATTTACAAAATTAATACAGGCACGCAGGCCCCAGCACAGCACAGAATTAACATGGGCAGCCCACATAAGAATAAATAGACAAACACATGGCATCAATCATCATGTGATCCAATCATTAAAATAAAATTTTCGAAAAACCCCATGGGCATCAATTTTATTTTGCTTATATGCCCTACAACCTTACAACGGTCCATTACTAGGGATCCACTCATCCAACCTAGTCAGATCCACTGCCCTTACATGCACCAAGTCCTAACTGACTTGAGTCGACCATAAGGTCAACTATGCATGCGCCAGGGCTGAACAACCACAATGAGGTCTAGCAAGCGGGTGTGAGCCCGGGCCTAACTCATGTGCGTTCATAGGTTGTCTCAATCAGACATCGCTACATGCCTGTCTGCAGCCGACCTGTAGCCACCACATGCTTGCGCACAGGTGCTACCTGGTCAACCCATCAAGGCTGTCAGATGGTCTGATTAGACTTTTGGATCTAACCTAGGGGGTGACTTCAACCCTAATAACCCGTCTAAGGGTTTAATGCAAGGCCTTAGATCTAGTGAGTCGCGCATGTTATAATAGTTTTGATAAAACAACAACAATTAAAATGCGCCAACATACATGCGCCAAGACAAACTTACAAGTTTCGATTATGACAACTTAACATGTATTTGCGCATGTAATCAAGATCTAAGCGTTATTCACAAACAAGGATCACAAAAGGGCTTAAGCAATCATAAAACATGCGTTAACCATAGCTCTGATACCATTTTATAAATGTTCCCACAAGGGGGCGAAACCCTAAATCATAGGCGCATATGAAGAATGAAAGCAGCGGAAAGGGGGTTTCTAGATCTTGCATGGTATTATGATTAACAAAACCGATTGTATAGTAGTGATAGAACCATACCATAGCCATTTCTAGATGGCGTCTTGGAAGCTAGAGAACAAGAGAGGTCTCCTCCAAATTGTTGCACACAAGATGAGGTATAGCTTCTTCTTGTCGTCCCTTGTGCTAGCAAGGATCGTCCAAGTATCCTTCTCGTATGGAAGGGATGAGATCTTCTTGGCTTGGCGAAAAACTTCCTTCTCCCTTCGTCAACACCACATGCACTCTCGAATGAGCAAGCGACGAGAGGAAGGAGCGACAATAGGCGTGAGAGAGGAGTAACGTGAGGCGATGTCACGTTTAGGAGTCATGGTTTCTAAAAATAGAAACACTCCCACGTTCATGCACTCATGCGACCATGGGTTTACCCCAAGCGCAAACTTCTCTTCACCCTTGAACCATGCGCTCATTCATGAGCCGGTTCACTTTGGTTCGGTTCAATAACCAAATAAGCCAAGCATTCAGTCCAGACCATAACAAACACTTAGGTTCTTGATCTGACCGTCAATCTCTTGATGCTCCTGATCTGACCAATCTAGCATCCAATCTCTCGATCGAAGCTTACCGATCTGAAGCCCTAATCAATCAAACATGATCAGACCAGATCTCACTCACAATCAGAGATTAAATCCCTTTAAACTGAACTCAAACAATTCAGTCCACACGATCTGACTTAAGTAAGCCATATCATCAAATTGTGCGACCCTGAGGGTTTCCTTTGAATGTCGGTAACGATAACTCACGTCATCACGATCAGTGAGGGGTATCTAGCAACACATCACTGTCTCCCAATATAAAGGAAAGAGTCTTCCAAGACTACACCCAAAAACAACACAAGTGTGAATCAACTCACAAAGCATACATCTTTCCTTTGCCACTGGATGTTCTTATTGGACAAGCGTGTCAAGCTTGTAACTCCAATATGATGAGCATGATTAGATCAGATGAACATAGTCACCTGGGTATGGCCATACACTTTCTCAATCATCTCATCCAGGGGGCCCCTTTAGAACATCACACTCCTTAAACAAGGAGACGGCAATCCTATGTCTATCACTAGTGCCCTAACCTGACTCAAGCTCATCATCCAAGATAGTCTACAACCATTATGTTTCAAATGATATTGAACTACCTCAAAACAATGACAATCATCATTTAGAAAACACAAGTGATCTCAAGTCAGAGGAAATGTGCCACTTGTTACATTCAAGGATTATTCACATTGTGACAAACAATTGAATATCCTAGTAGGGTCTGTCCAGTACATCCAATGTACCCATGAGTCTACATCTTATTTCATGCTCGAAGCATCCTATAAGATTAGAACACATATTAGTCTTAACCATATCAAGGCTGTCTCATGTTCACCAAGATATATCGACTAAGGACTTTATTGCCTGTCAGCCTAGCTGAACAGCTTTGAGACATTATTCAGAAGAACATATATTGCAGCAGACAATGTAGCTAACTGAATAATAACCATGCCTTTATAAACATAACAGTTTATTACATGATACCGATACAAACCCAAGGCCTCAAACATTAGCCTTAAGGGCATACCCCAATAATTGACTAGTACTTGGAGTGGCTACAGGCTGCATGCACATGTTGAAGTTGAATTGGATTGGCTGAATTCTAATTGGTTCATGGGGCATGCATATTCTAGCTGGAGTGTAGAAGGCTTTGGTTGTGATTTGTTTATGTGCATGCTGAAGCTTTAGCTAACATTTTCAATTTGCTTGTTGACTGGGATATCATACTACATGTTGATTGGAGTTTTCTTGAAGTGGCATTTGCATATAACGTTGCATGTTGCATGGTAATGTTGCAAGTTGACTTGACTTGTCCTTTGAAGCTTGATGTTGACTTTATGTTTGTCATGGTTGTTGTTATGATAATTGTTGATCTTTGACTTGGCTAATCCTAACAAAACAAGGGGAATTTAAAGTGCTATGCAAACCTAAACTAATTGCAACCTAATACATAACTAGGAATTTAAAGTGCTTAGAAAATAAAACCTAGGCTAAGCTAAAACAAGGGGAAAGTAAACACATGATTAAGTCCCTAAAAATGCTCCTGCATCAGCTTTTCCCCTCTTTGAAAATTTCACCTCCTGGTGAAATAATTTTGAACCTACAAGTCAAAATAGTCAAAACCTTTTTTTTTATTTTTCTCAGCTTTTTTTTCTCTCAAAATTTTTTTAATAGCTATTTTTCTTTCTTTCTTTGGAAAAAGAAAACAACTGCATGTGTTCCATGCACGACGCTTCGTTTTCGCGCATCACGCATGCGTGGAGCGAACATTGGAGCAGCTGGCAGTGGCTGGATGGCGGTTTGTCGGCGGTGGACGTTAGAGCAGCTGGCGAACTTCCCTTCTGTGTAGGCAGAGGATAGAATCGGTGGTGTGTGAGGCGGCACAAGGAGTCGGCGGTGAGGGAAAACAACAAAATAGGGGATGCTTGAAATGGAAACAGGGGCGCACACATGAACTCTCGATTCCGGCCATCCAGTGGCCGGACGGCAAGATCCTTCTGGCCACCAGATCGAGTGTTGGAGGAGATGGCGTGGACAAAATTGGAGCTCGATCAGACATCGGGATGGGAGTCCTTTGAGGTGGACTAGGGATACCTGCAACCTGTGCTGTCCGCAGGTTCTGAAAAGAACCAAGCAGACGACGAGGCTTGGGAAGATAGTATCAGCGTCAAAAAGGAGTTGGCTGCCGGTGAGGTAGTTGGGCGTCGATGAGGACGATCTTGCGTGGCTGTTCTGAATGGCTGTTTCATTGGTGCGATTGGAGGCGGAAATGCATCATGGAGGAAGGGTAGTAGGCGGTGACAAGAAGAACCCATCCTTCATTGCTGGCCGTGGGTTCTGAAAAGAACCAGGCGACCAACTCCGGCGACCGTCACGGGAGATGGACGGTGAAGAGATGAAGACCAGTGGTGGACTGGAGGGGTTGCTTCATTGCAGCATCGAGCGATGGAGTATTCTTCAAATGCAGGGCTGATTATGGTGATGTACTTGTGGACGTGTGGCTTCCTTCATCGTTGGCCGTGGGTTCTGAAGAGAACCAGGCGGCCAACTCCGGTGAAGCAGATGACTGCCTCATGAAGAGGTTGCTGTCTTCAGTTGCTGAAGGAGACAATGTGCCAAGAGTTAAGTTATCCTCACGGATTGGTGATGGAGATGAACCCGTTGAACGGACCTGGCTTCCATCATTGCTGGCCATGGGTTCAGAAAAGAACTAGGCGACCAGTGCCTGTGGTGAATGAGAAAGGCACGGTGAAGATGGATCGTCATGGGCAAACAAGAGTTGCCCATATGTTCCTCTGATACCACTGACGCAGGGCGGAAGTTGGTGAAGAGAAGAGATGAGGAGGAAGAGAAGAGAAGATAAAGAAGGGCCTTCGGCTCACCCTCAAGCACACGAATAAGGGGCCAACAGCTCACCCTCAAGAACACACTAGGGGCCATCAGCTCACCTTAACCTCACAAGGAGGAAGACACCAACCCAAAGGTTTCCAAAAATAACTTTCTTAACTTATCTCAAAAGTGACAATTACAATGGCTTTTAAACTCTTTTCACCCTCAACATTAACATAGGCACTAAAGGCAAATCTATGGCTCTTTTTTCTCTTTTCAAACTGGATGGGAAGGATGAAACTGACCCTTGGTGTCTCAGCTGGCGAAGATAGTCTTTACGAATCAAGAGATCTTGATGGAGATGGCTAGCTGGAATTGGCAAGCGCGTGCTGGGCGAAGGTGGCGCTGATTGGTCCTTGGGCGAATGCATGCTGCTGCTCTTAACTGGCGTATGGAATTGATTGGTATTTGGAGTGGCTACAGGTTGCATGCGCATGCTGAAGTTGAATTGGATTGGCTGAATTCTGATTGGTTCATGGGGCATGCGTATACTAGCTAGAGTGTAGAAGGCTTTGGTTGTCATTTGTTTGTGTTCATGCTGAAGCTTTGGCTAACATTTTCGATTTGCTTGTTGACTGGGATATCATGTTGCATGTTGATTGGAGTTTTCTTGAAGTGGCATTTGCATGTAACGTTGCATGTTGCATGGTAATGTTGCAAGTTGACTGAAGCTAACTTGACTTGTCCTTTGAAGCTTGATGTTGACTTTGATGTTGTCATGGCTATTGTTATGATAATTGTTGACCTTTGACTTGGCTAATCTTAACAAAACAAAGGGAATTTAAAATGCTATTCAAATCTAAACTAATTGCAACCTAATACATTAACTAGGAATTTAAAGTGCTAAAATAAAACCTAGGTAAGCTAAAATAAGGGGAAAGTAAACATATGATTAAGTCCCTAAAAATGCTCCTCCATCAGCTTAGCCCTTACCTTCACTACTAGGCCCCCTCCCACATCATGTCTTACACATGTAAGGGTGTTTGCTCCCTACTCATAACCCCTATGAGTCCATGGGAACGGTGGGGTATACCCCCAGTATACCCAGGGCATCACAATCCATGGCCTGTACTATTTAAAAATACTCTGTAAGTTTAATTCCAGCAAGTTTAATTTTAGCATTTACTGTTTTCTGTTGTTTTAATCTTGGGTTTTCCTTTACTATTTAAAAATACAAAAAAAATAGTTTTCAACTCTCATTAGTTAATATCGATTTTCCTTATTATCTACATATTATCAAAATTGATTTCGAAAATCGTTGTTTGAATGTTCCCCCCCACCCCCGCATCCTACATCAACTCTAATGTTTAAAGAGACTTGGCTTTTGAAGGCCAAGTCGAGGGTTCGAATCCTGCTGCAGATAAAATTTGCACAGCCCAGGCATGGGGTATAACTGTGCTAGGATTTGACACCCTAGATCTTGCGGGTGGGTTAGGCCTAACCTTGGCTTAACTCGAGGGGGTCGATGGAGCTCTGCCGGTCCTTAGTGTTGTATGGGAGGGGGGGCGAACATGTCAGACGCGTTGAATGAGGCAGGCATGGGTCGCTTATGTCTAGACGGCCCTTGTGCGGCAGACGTACACGTGGGCTACCCATGCGAGGTAAAGGCGTGGCTCTCTCCTACATCATGGTCAAACAGAGGTTGTCAATCGAAGTTTGGGTAATTTGCTTTGGTGTCTTGTTGGCAATCACCCCAAGAGTTGGGCACTGTGCTCCCTATTGTGGAATTCTCACATAATAGTGCAATCAATCAATCTACTGGACTAAGTGATGAAGCTACAATAGGCAGGAGGGTCCTTAGCGCCGTACTCTACGGTGTTACACAGTGCTCAGAAAAATGAGAGAGGGTCTTTAGACGAGGGAAGTAAAAGTGCTTTGGAAATGCAACAAGAAACACGATGAAACCGGCGAAGAACTCGTTTCGGGGCAACACCAATGCGAGAGGAAATCAACAGCACCCAAACTACAGAAAATAATTCACTAACCTCTTAGCAAATTTTAAGCTTAACATGCTTCAAGGGCAGCGATGGCACAAGGTTCAGCTCGCGCGCCTATGTAGCTGAAACACACTAAGGAAACAAGAAACCAACTGTGCCTCCGATGAACGGATGCTCATGGGTGAAGAGATGAAAACCACAGCGGAAGAACACAACGAACTTGAAAAGACAGGCGAACCTGACCCACTGGAGGCAGTGGGATTTACTTCCTATATGCAGGAAACCGAAAACAACTTGGAATCGAGGCGACGACCTCGACATAAACAAGACTCTGAAGGCGAAGCTCCAACTTCTACTCCTACATGTGGAGCCTCCAGGAGAACTCTACCACTAAGAGAACCGAAGATCAACTAGCCCAACCTCCTCTTTTATAGAACAAGAGGGGAGGGAATAAGACAAACTAGTGAAGGACAAGAATCCCAACTAAAACATGGATGAGTTAATATATTTTGTAAATTGCATATCTCAAAGCAAATAATTTTCCATATATACTAGGTAATATAGTTTTGGATATGAGCTATATTGATTTACAAAAGTTTAACATCTCAAGGCATCACTTAATGCCCTTTTTTCAATGCTTGTAAAGATTTGACATTATAATGAAAGTGCATGCAAATCTCTAAGGGTCTATTTTCTTGGAAGGAAAACTAGAGGGAAAGAAAAAAAATAAGTTTTCCGTTGTTTCCTTGGGCGGAAGGAAAAATTTTGAATGGAAAAGTGGGTGAAAAATTTTGTAACTTTTCATCCGAAACTTTTCCGCTCGAATCTGACGAAAAAGTTAGAGAAAACACAACGTCACTTCGCCTGACCTTCGAAATTAATTTTCCTTCTTCTTTTCCGTCCTTCCAAAGAAACATGATATGAATTTTTTTTCTTTCCCTGGAGTTTTCTTTCCTTGCAGTTTTTTATTCCTTACAGTTTTTCTTTCCTCCAAGGAAACAAAAGGTAATGGTACAAAGTACCATATGGAGATGGTTAATCAAGTAGTAAGCTTTCAAAATTATAAATTTCTTAAATGCTTACAACACATTTTCTTCATATGGTCAAATATAGAGTACATATATTATCTTGCACCTATTTATCTTGTGGCACAAGACATTTTAACAATCAAGATTAATTAACTAACATGAATTATGCCTTTAATAGTGTTTGAGAATTATAAGTCTTTCTCATATGTTTACAATATATGCACTCACTAGTAAGAGAAGTAATGCATAATACATAAGCAATTTAGTTTAAATAATCTAAAGATCTAAGCAAGTAATGGAATTGTTTCAAGGAAGCTCCCTATAGTTATATTTTGTGTATATTTCAAGGAAAATTAGGCAAATTGTAAACTATATTAGTTTGTGTCTAATTTGTAATGCAAGTTTGTATAGAAACAAGCGGATAGAAATAATAATTTATTTGCTTAAACCAAATTAATATAAAAAATGCTTCTAAATAGTAGTGGAGTTATATATGTAGGTATAGGCAACAAGATTTGATTAAAATATATAGTTATTTTAAAATGAAAGGCAATTAAAGCAAATTATATATGAGCAATGCATAGTAAAACTTATAAATATTAATATAACATATACTATATTAAGCAACAGGGACTTGCTAGTTACAGCAAAGAAGAGTAAGAGGAAAGTTGAATCCCTCATGTATTATAGAAGTTGACTTGACGATGACTAAGAGTAATCTAGTAAAATGCTAGTAATAAATTTGGCTCATATCCCACCTAATGATTTTAATTATAATTTATTAATTATCATGAGAATGAGTGTTTGAGCAAATAAAAAGAAAAAAAATTAATGCCTGGTAAAAATAATACATGATTTTTTTTGGTTCTTTCTTACTTTTTCTTTTTTTTTTCCATCTTTTGTCTTAGGAAATATTGAATTAGTTATATTGATGAAAAATGATGTTTGGAATGGGAAAATATTTTGAATAATCAGTTTAACTCTAAAAAAATTCTAGATTTTGTGAATAAAAAAAGAAATCCATAAAGTTTTAATATTAAGTTTTTCAGCTGACCTAGAATCAAACAAAATTATTTTTTAAATTAAATTTAACTATAATGTTCAATAAAGAATTTAAACTTTATTAGTAATCGTATTTATTATTTATTTATTTACTTATTTAGGTATCTTAGCTTACTAATTAATTATGGATATAAAGTAAACAGGCAACTTAAGTAAATTAGAATTAAAAATTCAGTAATTTTTTTACTTAAAAATAATATATATATTTAAAATTCGTAACATAGCTCTGTTCTTTGGAAAGAATTAATATAGGAGAGAAAGAAAAACTATAAGATACAAAAGCTATTAGAATTATTATATATATATTTTTTATCTCTCCAACGAAATAGTAGTTTAGCTATCCCGGTCCAAAAATCACAACCGCCAAAACCCTCGCGAGGAGTCGGAACCCTAATTTTTATCAACTGCGTCTGTCGAATCCTTCGCTCTCGACGATGGAAGAGCAGCACGAGAACGGGAACCTGGCAGCCGATCCACCACCACCACCACCACCACCACTTCCCGCACCACCGACGGACGATGGCGACCAGGAGCTTATCATAGGGCCTGGCCCGGCACCTCGCTCCCGCCCCAAGCGCCCTCTCCAGTTCGAGCAAGCCTTTCTCGACTGCCTTCCCTGTGCTCACATGTAAAATTTTCTGCTTTATCCCTTGTTCCCTCTTTCTTCTCTCTGAAGCTTCTTTATATTCCATCCAAGATCTTTTTAGTCCCAATTCATCGGGAACCATGGCGATCTTCTTTTAGCGGGAAGCATGACATCTTGTAGGTACGAGAAGAGTTACATGCACAGGGATGTTGTCACTCATGTGGCTGTCTCAGCTGCGGATTTCTTCATCACTGGAAGCACAGATGGTGCGTCTCTTTCTCTTTCTATTTGACGTGGCTTCGGCCACGTTTTGGATGCGGTTTGTTTAGGCTTCCGTTAATAGACTTTGATTAAACGACACTAGTTTTAAGCTGGTTTGAATGGTTTTCTTTTACGAGTACCAGAATCTTGTTCATTGTGGAATCTCCTGTCTGGTCACTATATTACGATTGAGCATCATACGCATTCCTCGCCTATCATGCGATTAGAAGAATTTATAATCAAATGTTTAGATAGCTATGGCGTGAGTAGGAGTTTAACTAGTGAACTCCAAGGTAAAAATATATTATCCTAATCCGTCTTATGGAACTTCCCTGTTCCATTTTTTTTTCTCGTAGCAATGTAATAATTTTCCTCATCTGTCAAATGTGAATCATAGTATCATCAGTTCATGTGTTCTGCACGTCTTTATAATCATGGATTGTATATAATAATTGCAGGTCAAACCCTTTAAACCATTGAAACTCAAGTTGTGTGCAACGTTACTAATTTCTCCTCTATTGGCTTGTATCAGCCCACATGAAAATGGCATGGATGATTAACCTTAAGGCACATTAAATATGCCTAATCCCAAGTTATCATAGTATACCAGTCTAGTTTGATTGTCATCAAATCCACATTCACAGATGCAGGCTTAGTTGTGCTACTTTATGTAATGCTTTTGAAACTAGAATTGAACTCGAATGGGTGATTAGACCACAATCTAGATGCAATGGGTGGATTTACTAAATCTCTATGTTGCCAAGTTGTGCCCGATGCAGTTCCTGATGTTATCGCTTCCATGATGTTTATTTCTAATAGGACACCTGAAGTTTTGGAAGAAGAAGCCTTTGGGAATCGAGTTTGCTAAACATTTTAGATCTCACCTTGGTCCTATAGAAGGCTTGGCTGTGAGTGCTTGCTTTCTGGTTCAACTTTTTCATGTTACTCATTATTTATTATATGCATAATGTTATGGTTTTCTTATATGAATTGCTATTTATTGTTCACATAATGTTATGGTTTTCTGATATAAATGGCTATTCCTTATTCACGTTTAGGTGATTATTATAGTGAATGCACAATTCACTTCAAACACCATATCTGTATAATTCTATTGGTTGCTCAATCACACGGTAGACATCCTTGTTATTTTTCTCTCTCAATGAAACCTTTTAGACACCAAGAAGGGTACTTGGATTGGGAGCTAATGGTTCATTCATATTGTTGGTTGGTGGCTTACTGTTTGCTTAATCGACAATTTCTTTGAGTATCTTATCTATAACCCCTAATTTTTCATGTTCAAATAATGAACTTTCTCGGTAATTATAGAGCTTTCAGAGCTTTAGTTTGTTGGATATATACTTATAAATCATTCGGGATTTATGATCGATAAGAACAGAAATAAATAGTACTTTAAGTAACCAGGAACACTTTTACTGTTAAATTAAAATATGAAAATTGATCTTTTGAATTAAAAAAATCAATTACAGATTGCTTCCATGGATAAAAGGAAATAATAGGATTGAATCAAATGATGATGTACATCAAAAAATTGTTGTAGTGTTGTGTTGGTCTTAGGGCTTGATGTACTATAATATATTTTAGAATAGTAAATCGTTTCAAGAATACAAACAAAAGATGAAGATAAATAGAAACATTGATGTAGTGGGAAGCAATGGGTTGGCTAACGTGGAGGTTAAAATAATTTTATAAATAATAATTAGGAAAATTCATGGCTACTTAAATTAATATGCAAATAGACTAAGACTAGTCTAATAAAGCTGTAAATTGCGAGAATAATAATGAAAACTTACATAAGACACTCAGAGAATCGAAGGGGTAACCTTTCTGTTTGTCACCGATTTAGTGGTTGATGTCAAGTATGTCGAGGTAATGGCAATTACATGCACAACACAAGCATTCAGTACAAACAACCAATTATTATAATACGATAAGGGAGGGGAGTTCTAACTCCAAATTCCTCCACCAACACTTATAAACTAACTATTAGAAGGAGAGGGGGGAGGAGGTAACTCCAAGCGATCCATGATCACAAGCCAGAAGTAGGTAGTTCTTGGGCGAGCTAAACAATGCAAGAGGGCTAGGGCCTAGAAGATTAGATTCACAATGAGCTTAAATTAGTGAAATGAGAAAGATAAAAAATAAAAAAAATTAGTGAAAGAATGTAACTAAGGAGGCAGGGAGCTCAGTGCTGCAACAGTTTGATGGTGTTGCTTCATCGAGCTTGGTGTGGCAATTGTTGCTAGGTGTTGGTGTATATGCCCTTGGACCCGTTGTTGGTCCATCTTGTACTACTTGACATTAATATTTAATATATCATTTTGGCATTGTCGTTATTATGCTGTGTTTACATCTACGATTATGTACATAGATAATAATGTCCCTGGAGATAGATTAGATCTGTGCTTAAACGGTGTGTCCCCAGTCGAGTACCTGAGTGGATAAGGGATAGCTCTGGTACATGTGAGACTGGTATATGAGCTGGTTTGGCACGGGGTGCTAACACAGTCATATGGATATATCAGTGGTGGATATACTGGACCGACCCGCTGTGAGGCTCTAACTTGGTGTCATGAGTTAAGCTCACAAGTGACAAGAGATGCATTGATCCCTTGACTTGAGGTCATTAACTCTTCTATATGGTTAAGAACATGCTTTCATACAACCTAACACCTCGTCGTAGCAGGGAGGTCATAACGGTTGTCATTGGGTATGTCACGACCCATATGAGAAGATCAGTGGACAGACATAGGATTTGCCCCTTCCTGCGGGAAGCTTGATATCCACGGGCCCCCCTATAGTTGCATGACTAAAAGTGTATGGCCATACCCAGGTGAAAGCCTGATTTAGTCATGACCATGAGATTGGATGAAAACAAAGTGGTGACACACTTTGTTCAATCGGATATCAGTTTGGCAAAGAGACTGTAATGCATCGGTATCTTGTTGCGATGATGGAGATGTAGATGTTGATATCCATTCCGAAGACTTGGGTAGCAGCGATGCACTGCTAGGTGCCACTCACTGCTTGTGATGACCTGAGTTCATCACTGCCAACGTCAGAGGAACCTACAAGGTCGTATAACTTGAAATTCGGGTTCTCGTATTGATCGGGTAGCCTAATGATTGAGTTATTGGATAACTCAGATCTATTTTGGAGAATTCATCAGTGCCATTGTGCTTGATGAGATGGAAGGGACTTATTGGAGCTAACTTCATTTTGGGCCAGATGAGCCAAATGGGCCCAATAGGTCAAATGGGCCTAATAGGTCAAATGGGCCTAATAGGTCAAATGGGCCAAATGGGCCCAATAGGTCAAATGGGCCAAATGGGCTAAATAGGCCAATTGTGTCAAATGGGCCAAATGAAGTCTAGCATGGAGCATGGACCAATGGGCCTCCATGCCCAATGGGCGTGAAAGCCCAGTTGGGGCATGAGGTCTAATAGGCCTTGAGGCCCAATGTGCTGTCAGGCCTAATGGGCTATGACAATAAGTTGCCTGGCCCAATAGACATCATGGTGAATTAAATGCTGTATTTAATTCTGGGAATTAAATTATGTATTTAATTCTGTAATTAATTCTGAGTTTAATGATGAATTTAATTTTAAATTTAAAGAGTCACGTCATTAATGACCATTATGAGACTTTAATTTAAAGTTTTAATGGGTCATTATGAGACTTTAATTCAGAGTTTTTTTCTATAATTAATTCTGAATTTAATTCTATAATTAATGACAAATTAATTCAGAGATTAATTCTGAATTTAATTCAGAATGCGATAGGTCACTACGATTTATATAAAAGAGAGAGGGAGGGTTGAGAGTTGGTGCCTAAGGCTTCCTTCTCCTTGGCGCCATCTTTCTCTCTTCTTCTCTCTCCTCTGGGTGGCTACAAGGTTGGACCTTGGTAGCGTTTTTCCATCTTTCTGTTCCTCTTGGCACATTCTCTATCAGAGGGTGGCGCAGGTTCTGGAGGGATTCTCGCAGTGGCATGAATCTTCTTCTCGAGGCTAGCACCGGGCGTGGAAGAAGAGAACTCGAGCATCGGCTGTGTGCGAGACTGCAGAGGGCGAACATTTGGGCGCCTGCATTGCATCCTTTGTCTTCGCTTCAAGGTATCATCTCTAACTCACCGTGTCGATTCCTTCGCATCACCCGATCTTTTGGGTTTTTAGGACTGGCCTGTTTCGGGAATTGCTTCCGTTGTGCATGTCATTAAAATTTTTAAAATCTCCGGGGTTTCCCAACAGTGGTATCCGAGCCAACTTGCGAACTCAAACGGTGTTTTATGCTTTGATTGTATGCTCACATGCCATCTGAAATTTTTTAAAAATTTGCTTATGTGCATGGGTTTTTCTAAGTAGGAAAAAGTGTAAGTTTTTCGTTCCTAACATCTATTCGATTTATTTGGTTTTTCGCTTTTTTTCACATGGTGGGATAGACCCATATGTGAGAGAATTAATTTCTCCCCACGCATGTAGGATATACCTACTGTGTGGGACTTGTCACGATTATGGGGCAAGGTGATTGTCCTAATCTTGGCAAGTTAAGGATTGCAAGGGTAGACGGTGAGCGTGCTTGGAGCATGCATGCGTCACTTGTAAACTCCCGAGAGAAATGAAAAATCCTAGATTTGTGAACGGACGTTGAGGTTGAAAGACGTGTTTTTCCAAGAAATTAAAACTGGAATTTTATGTTTTCATGAGCATATAGATAAGCATGAGATAATTGTGCATCGTGTTGTGGTCATAATCAAGCCCCTTGTATGCCTGTGATGTATTTATGTGAGGCCTGCGTGCTGCTTTTTCTTTTTGTTTTGTAAACACACAAAGAAGATTAAGGGCGAATCCCACATGAAGCTTGCATCTTGGCGCATCAACCATGATGGCGCATCTTGCTTGGTGGCGTAAGGGCTTGGCCGAACCGTAGGGTTCGTGGGCTATCCCTGTTGGTACACGCATGATGGCGCATCATGCATGGAGGAGCCATCAAAGTCTTGGCCGAACCCTAGGGTTTGTGTGCTATGCCTTGGTGTGGAGGACCTTGGAGCCGCACTTGAAGATAAAGCTTAGTGGCGGCTAGGTTAGGTCTTGTTGGGTCTTGTCACCTAAGTCAAGCATTGAACATCCTTTGGCATGTGATGTTTCAATGTGTTGATTAGGCTATGACCACATCGCTTGTTTGCTGCTTTCGATATCTGCAAAAGCATGCCTAGATGTGTTTTATTGTTTTGTTATCACTATAGGATTGCATGTCTGTAATGTTAGATAAAAAATAAAAATAAGAGGATGAGACCTCAAAAATCCTCAAAATAAAATCAAGTCTGAAATAGCCTTCTGACGCGTAGCCCTCGTCAAACTATCGATCGATGGTGTTGTGTATTGTTTCTATCCTAGTGGACACACCCATCTATCTTTAGGAGGCGTGCAGTGACAATGTTTTCCCCAGTTCAGTTAAAATCCTGGACGCGCCTTTGCAAAGAATTCGTTGGCCCTGGGCATAATGGTCAGGATGGACTTGACTAGTTTTTCATATGTGGTGGCCATATGATGGAACTCTACAGGCAGCCTCGAGAAGTTAAGGTTTTGTGTTGTTCCAGTCCTAGCTGGGCACAAAATGCTTAAACTGTCTTGAGAAGGGAAATTGCCAAGTTGCAATTGGCCGGCGCGCCTACCTTGGGATACATGCGTCACCTTGTGCAGTACATCCTGACCTAGCGGGACGCGAGGCCGTGTGAGGAATAAGGATCCCATCTCACTAGAAAATCTCAGATTTCCCGATTGACTTTGTGGGTTGTCAATTCAATTAAAATAGTGGGAGCCATGACCATTTAATGCAAGTCCAGATTAAATGATCGAAGTAGTACGAATCTGCTTTCTTGGTTGTTGTAGATCAATGGCTACGAACAATAGCAGATGGTTACTGCGATCTATCCTGGAAATGGATAAGTTGGTTGGATCAACTTAATAGACTGGTATCGAAACTTGAGGATCGTCCTGAAAGCTCAAGAGGAAGCTATATGTCCTTGGGTAGCCTATTCCTGAGCCACTTCCATGCTTAACCTCAGCGGCTGAGAATGATGCTTTTAATAAGCATCAGGTAGATACTTTGGAGGTTGCTAATTTGATGCTGACCAACATATCGCCTGAATTATGAGGGCAATATGATCAGAAGAGTGCTTCTAAGATTATTTATAATCTAAGACAGCTCTTCGATGGATTGGTTGGGCTCAACCCTCCGAAAGTAAATATTCAATGCATTGAGCCGAAAGGTTTAACTAAGACATTGAAGACAAAGATGGAAAAAGTCAGGAATAATAGATGCTATTCATGTGGAGTGCCAACTCACATGACTGACATGGTGTGACTTCAGAACGAGGAGAAGAGAAGCAAGACTTCATCTTTTGGCTCAGGCATTTATGTTACCGAAGTCAAATTTTCTACTTCTATGTCATGAGTATTGGATACTGAATGCGGAGCTCATATTTGTACAAATATGTAAGGGCTCAAAAGAAGTAGATCGGTGCGGCATGGAGAGATTGACCTACATGTTAGAAACGGAGCACAGGTTGCTGCTGTTGCCGTAGGACTTTTGACGCTTTCCCTGCCTTCTGGATTTCAGTTAGAGTTAGATCATTGCTATTATGTACCTTCTCTTACCAAAACATTGTATCTATTCCTTGCTTGGCAAGGAAAGTATTTAAATTTGAAATAAAAGAGGACTCTTGTTCTTTCTCATTTGCAAATGTGTTTTACGGGAAGGGTACCTTGTGCAATGGATTATATGTTTTGGACATGGATAACTCTATATGTAACATAAATCATAAAAAGATCAAACTGAGTGGTTCAGTTGGTACCTTTGGCATTGTCGATTAACCCATATAAATAAGAATCGCATTCAACAACTCTATGCAAATGGATTGTTAGATTCAACCTCCTTGGAGGAGTTTGATACTTGTGAACCTTGTTTATTAGGGAAGATGACAAAAGCGCTCTTCACCAAGACTGATGAGAGGGCATGAAGTTTGTTAGATCTCATACATAGTGATGTGTGTGGGCCATTCAGTAAACAAGCCAGAGGAGAGTACAACTACTTCATCACATTTACTGATGACTTCAGCAGATATGATTATGTCTATTTGATGAGACATAAGTTCGAATCCTTTGAGAAATCTAAGGAGTTCAGACATGAAGTAGAGAACCAGCTTGGTAGATCTATTAAGACTCTTCGATCAAATCGTGGTGGAGAGTACCTGAACAGTGAGTTCTTTGACTATCTTAGAGAGTGTGAGATTCTATCCCAACTCACTCCTCCTGGAACACCACAATGGAATGATGTGTCTAAGAGGAGAAATCGAACTTTGTTGGACATGGTTCGATCTATGATGAGTCATGCAACTCTACCACCCTCGTTCTGGGGCCATGCACTTGAGACGATTTCTCTCATATTGAATAATATTCCATCTAAGAGTGTCTCCAAGATTCTGTACTAGGTATGAGTGGGAGACGCCCGAATCTCTCTTTTATTAGTGTCTGAGGATGTGAGACTTATGTCAAACATCAAGATTCTAGCAAACTAGAACCCAGATCTGATAAATGCGTGTTTGTGGGGTATCCTAAGGAAACTAATGGATATTACTTCTATATGCCCAGCGAGAACAAAGTTTTTGTTGCTCAGAGAGCTGTCTTTTTAGAAAAAGAATTTCTCAAGAAAGAAGTTAGTGAGAGGAAGTTTGACTTGGACGAGGTCCAAGTGCAACCACAAGACACTGAGATGGAACCTGAGCCACCTGCACCGGAGAAAAAGAATTTCTCATGAAAGAAGTCAGTGGGAGGAAGTTTGACTTGGACGAGGTCCAAGTGCAACCACAAGACACTGAGATGGAACTTGAGCCACCTGCACCGGTTGCTGGGCAACCAGAGGCTCAGACACAGGCCCCGCGTAGGTCTGGGAGGATTCGTGCACCTGAGAGGTACGAGTCACTGCCTACCCAACACGATGTGATCTTCATCATTGAGAATGAATCTAAGACCTATGCTGAGGTGGTCGCTGGACCGGACTTCGAGAAATGGCTTGAGGCCATGAGATCCGAGATGGATTCCATGTTAGCTAACCAAGTCTGGGATTTTGTTGATGACAACATAGTTACCTATAAGGGTAGACTTGTGACTAAAGGATTCAAACAAGTCCACGGGGTGGACTATGATGAAACCTTTTTGCTAGTTGTTATGTTCAAATCCATTCGAATCTTGCTTACTATAGCTGCATATCACGATTACGAGATATGACAGATGGATGTAAAAACAGCATTCCTTAACGGAAAGCTGACAGAGGATGTGTATATGACATAACCGGATGGCTTCATCCATCCTGCAGAGGCCAATAAGGTCTGCAGGCTAAAGAGATCCATTTATGAATTAAAGCAAGCATTTTGAAGTTGGAATCTTTGATTTAATGAAGCAGTAAGAGATTACGGCTTTATCAAGTGCGAAGATGATACCTGTGTATATCGAAAATTTAGTGGGAGCTTGGTGACATTTCTTGTCTTGTATATCGACGACATACTACTCATTGGAAACGACATCCCTAGTATTCAAGCTGTGAAGACATGGTTGGGGAAGTGTTTCGAGATGAAAGACTTAGGGCAGGCCGCCTATATCCTAAGCGTGAGGATCTATCGGGATAGATCTAAGAAGCTCCTGGCTCTTAGTCAGAATACTTACATTGATAAGGTCCTGGAGAGGTTATCTAAAAAAGGATACCTTTGAGACATGGCCTTATTCTCTCCAAGAGCCAGTGTCCCGCCACACAGGCTGAGAGGGACGACATGAATCGAGTGCCCTATGCTTCGCCAATAGGTTTGATCATGTATGCGATGTTATATATTAGATCAGACGTGGTTTATGCTTGGAGCATAACCAGCATATACCAATTTAATCCAGGTCTGCAGCACTGGATGGATGTAAAGAACATTCTATGTTTCTGAGAAGAACTAAGGAGTGGTTCTTGGTCTATGGGGGACAAGAAGAGCTCAGTGCTCAGGGCTACACTGAGGCATCGTTCCAGTCTGACCCTGATGACTTAAGATCGCAGATAGGCTATATGTTCGAATTAAGTGGAGGTGCTATGAGCTGAGAGAGCTCTAAGCAATCCACAATAGCTGATTCTATAACCGAGGCTGAGTATGTTGCTTTTGAGGTAGCCAAAGAAGCTATTTGGATAAGGAAGTTCATTTATGAACTTCAGGTGGTTTCAACTGCTGTGAATCCGATTGATGTCTATTGTAATAACAATAGAGCAATCGCACAGGTAAAGGAACCACGATCTCATCAAACATCCAAACACATTCTTAGTAGATTTCACCTGATCTGAGAGATCATTGGCAGAGGTGATGTTAAGATAAATAGAACTGACACAGATAATAATCTGGTAGACCCACTGACCATGGCTTTGGCGCAGCAGAAGCGTATTGCTCGTACGAGTGACATGGGGTTGAAATTTCTCAACAACTAAGTCTAAGTGCAAGTGAGAGATTGTTGGTGTATATGCCCTTGGACTCGTTGCTGGTCCATCTTGTACTACTTGACATTGATATTTAATATATCATTCTGGCATTGTCGTTATTATGCTGTGTTTACATCTGCGATTATGTACATAGATAATAATGTCCCTGGAGACAGATTAGATCTGTGCTCAAACGGTGCGTCCCCAGTCGAGTACCTGAGTGGATAAAGGACAGTTCTGCTATATGTGAGATTGGTATATGAGCTGGTTTGGCACGGGGTGCTAACGCAGGCATATGAGTATATCAGTGGTGGATATACTAGACCGACCCGCTATGAGGCTTTAACTTGGTGTCATGAGTTAAGCTCACAAGTGACAAGAGATGCATTGATCCCTTGACTTGAGGTCATTGACTTTTCTATATGGTTAGAGACATGCTTTGATACAACCTAACACCTCGTCGTAGTAGGGATGTCATAACGGTTGTCATTGGGTATGTCACGACTCATATGAGAAGGTCAATAGACAGACATAGGATTTGCCCCTTCCTGTGGGAAGCTTGATATCCACGGGGCCCCTTATAGTTGCATGACTGAAAGTGTATGGCCATACCCAGGTGAAAGCTTAATTTAGTTATGACCATGAGATTGGATGAAAACAAAGTGGTGACACACTTTGTCCAATCGGATATCAGTTTGGCAAAGCGATTGTAATGCATCAGTATCTTGTTGCGATGATGGGGATGTCGATGTTGATATCCATTCCGAAGACTTGGGTAGCAGCGATGCACTGCTAGGTGCCACTCACTGCTTGTGATGACCTGAGTTAATCACTGCTAATGTCAGAGAAACCTACAGGGTCGCACAACTTGAAACTCGGGTTCTCGTATTGATCGGGTAGCCTAATGATCGAGTTATTTGATAACTCGGATCTATTTGAGAGAATTCATGAGCGCCATTGTGCCTGATGAGATAGAAGAGACTTATTGAAGCTAACTTCATTTTGGGCCAGATGAGCCCAATAGGTCAAATGAGTTAAATGGGCTAAATAAGCCAATTGTGTCAAATGGGTCAAATGAAGTCTAGCATGGAGCATGGACTAATGAGCCTCCAAGCCCAATGGGCGTGTGAAGCCCAGTTGGGGCATGAGGTCTAATGGGCCTTGAGGCCCAATGGGTTGTCAGCCATGACAATTAAGTTGCCTAGCCCAATAGACATTATGGTGAATTAAATGCTGTATTTAATTTTGTAATTAATTCTGAGTTTAATGATGAATTTAATTTTAATTTTAATTTTGAATTTAAAGAGTCACGTCATTAACGACTATTATGAGACTTTAATTTAAAGTTTTAATGGATTATTATGAGACTTTAATTCAGAGTTTTATTCTATAATTAATTCTGAATTTTATTTTATAATTAATGAAGAATTAATTTAGAGATTAATTCTGAATTATGAATGCGAAAAGTCACACCATTTCTATAAAAGAGAGAGGGAGGGTTGAGAGTTGGTGCCTAAGACTTTTGATGCTTGCTTCCTTCTCCTTGGCGCTATCTTTCTCTCTTCTTCCCTTTCCTCTTGGCGCATTCTCTATCAGAGGGTGGCGCAGGTTCTTGAGGGATTCTCCCAATGGTATGAATCTTCTTCCCGAGACTAGCACCGGGTGTGGAAGAAAAGAACTCGAGCATCGGTTGTGTGTGAGACTGCAGAGGGCAAACATTTGGGTGCCTGCATCGCATCCTTTGTCTTCGCTTCAAGGTATCATCTTCAACTCACCATGTCGATTCCTTTGCATGACTCGATTTTCTGGGTTTTTGGGACTGGTCTGTTTTGGGGATTGCTTCCGCTGTGCATGTCTTTAAAATTTTTAAAATCCCTGGGATTTCCCAACACTAGGGATGGAGGAGAAGAGGGAAAGCTAGTGGTGGAGGTTGTCGATTCCTCACGCTAGATGAGAGGGGGGGGTGGGGGGTGGTGGTTGTCGCGGGGGATGGAGGAGAAGAGGGAAAGCTAGTGGTGGAGGTTGTCGATTCCTCACGCTAGATGAGGGGGTGGGGGGGTTTAAGAATTAGGGAATGTCGCCATCCAACTGGGTGCTATGCAACTTGACATCAACTTGCCTGCTAGCGTGGTTTTGTCACTGAGGTCAGAAGAGAAGGGAGAAAATAGCAAGGGGGTCTTTAGAGAGAAGGAAGGAGGACCATCACGTTATTGGCAATGATGAGAAGTGGGGCGAAAATAGGGGACACAAGATTGAGAGTTTCAAGCGAGATTTGTTTCAAAAAAATTCATTTAAATGTTTATGATCCTCATTCTAAGTGAGGAGCACATATTTATACACAACCTCAGGTTACCCAAGCGCTCACGAAAAAAATTCAATACTTGCATTCGAGCATTAATGGAATGGTGGATGCACCTGGTGGCTTTCTTCTTCCAGGCAGATGACAACTCAGGTGAGCTTCGGCTACCCGCCAATTTCTTGGGGAGGTGAGTAACTACAGTCGGCTATGGCATCCCTGTTAGTTGGTGACTAATTCTTCAAGGTAGGCAACAGCTGATGAGTTTGTCTGGTGGAGAGCTATGTATAAAATCTGGCTGGATTTGTTTGATTCTGGATGGGCGGATGGGCGTTGAACATGACCATTGCTGGAGGGAGGTGGCGAAGTTTGGTGCAAGAGCTTTTTGGACAGTTTTGGGCTGCTGACGACTTCTGGGGAAATGATTGGGGAAGATCTACCTCTCTTTCTTGCAAGGGAGATGGGTGCTGCTGTTACATTTTGTCCCAGCAGGGTAGGAAGTGACCTGAACCTTGGCACAGCAGGGTGGGAAGTGACCTTGCCCAGCGAGGTGGAAATTTACCCAAGCCCATTAGCCCTCTTGCTTGAGCCCATTTGACTAGGCCTGGTTGTGGGTTTGAGTTTGAGCTTGAGTTGATGCAATGTGCTTGCAACTTGTAGTTCTTCTCATGCTCTAGCCTACCATGATGCATAAAGATTTTACAAATTTTGATGCATGTTACAAAGCACAATTCCTACTAGTTTGATTATATGTATGCATAATTTAATTTATGCAATTAACTAATCTATTATGATGCATGAAATGCAAGATTAAGACAACAATCTAAATCTATCGGGGTGCTTCCGACTCCGTTTGGATTTTCAGAGCATGCGCTTCTTGTCTCCATCAAACATGGAGCAAGGAATCAAACAAATTGGGTATCATAAATACGTAAGAGATTGAAAGTGCAAAACCTGCCTTTTAAAATGTATTCACCCCGAATTCATTAAATTCTATGCACAACCAAAGCTAGTTTGTTAGATTTCAGGAGTATGCTTACTCAATGGCTATATTAACTGCAGAATTCATAATATTTGATCTTAACTAACTTGCCCTAGGTAAAAAGTCTGTTAAATATTCTAGTTGTTTCTACCTAGTAAAACTATTCTTGTTGTTTCTCTCTACTTCCTATTTTAATAGGAATGACACTATGATTATGTGCTGCTATTGATCATGGTTTTGTTCAGTAATGCAGGTCAGTGTTGATGGCTTACTCTGTTGTACAATCTCTAGTGACCGCTCAGTTAAAATCTATGATGTTGTTAACTATGATATGATGTTTATGATGCGCCTTCAATTTGTTCCTGGTGCGGTTGAATGGGTCTATAGGCAGGGGGATGTCAAAGCTAAGTTGGCAATAAGTGATCGACATTCTGCATTTGTTGGCATATATGATGTGCGTGCAGGCTCAAATGAGCCTATCATCTCAAAGGAGGTTAATATGTTACGCTTTTATACATGAAGCTTTAAATGAAGCCTTTTCTCGTTCATCACTTTTTTTGCACATATAGTTTGAATTTCTTTCTTTCCAGGTTCATATGGGACCAATAAAAGTTATGAAATACAATCACATAAATGATGTTGTGTTATCTGCTGATGCCAAGGGTGTCATTGAGTACTGGTGTCCAGATGAACTCCAATTCCCTCAAAATAGGTTGGTACTTTTCCTTTATTCTTTTAGCATTTACATATTGTCATACTTCTTTTCTAAGAATATATACATATATCTATGTAGTTGTATACATGTATATACGTGTGTAGAAATTCATATATATTTACACAGATTAACCCAAACACAATTGTATATATACACACACATACACATGTTTATATGTGCATATATGTACATTCATATGGATACGTGCACACGATTAACATATCACAAGTGCATTTTATCTATTTTTAATACCATACTTACAATTTTTAGACAATTTACCAAGAAATTAGATAATATTTTAAATTCTTGCACCCGAGGACTTGATGATTTAGTATATTTAAATTGTAAATTTGAATTTATTATGTACTCATCTATTTTTCTTATGCTGTCTTGATCACTTAGATTAAGTATATGAAAAAGATAAATGACATATGTTATTATTATCAAATTTATTTTTTAATATGTTATAAAGTAACGCATCATGAATTGACCAAACAAGGAAAATATAGTACAAAATTTCAAACAATTTAAGACTAATATTTGTTTGTATAAAAAAGTTTATGTTATAATGCAATGAGTACTAACACTAATATAAGAATGAAAAGTGTATTGACTAGTTTATATATAAGACTAGTTTATATATATAAGACACAGAATTTACAAAATTATGTGATTGATAAGTTTGGATTTGATTATTTTAAACAGATTTCATATTTTTAAATCTTTCATATCCAGGATTTTTACTGTTTCTATTAATCTTAACATGTGAACTTTTATTTATTGTATTTCAAAATTAAGAGTTAATTTGTTCCAAATGAGCATTCTTAAGCAACTACTAGTTTAACTAATTCTTTTCTAGGTAATCATTGTGAGACAATAATATTAGGTATCCGATAGGTCAATATATTAAGAGTAGCTTAGCAACAAACTATTTTATTTTTCTCTCTTTTAATTTAACGAGATAAATGACCAGTTTTGCTACCAGATCTACATAAGAACAACTTTTTGCATCTTTTGTTATGAGCCATTTCCTCACTAACCATGACGAGTAGCACTTTCAGACTTCATTCATGTGCTTTCCTTGGGCTACTTGAGTTTGAAGTGATTGGTAGAGTAACTTCATCAAATTAAGTATCATGCACAAGATTCATAGAAATATTGTAAGCACACAAGGGCAATTTTAGTTGAGCTTCACTTCTCACCTTCATCATGGTTATTTGACCCATTATGTCATTTTGCATCTATGATACTATAAATTTCAATTGTCATTACACTCATGCCATTATTTTTATAAACTAAGTGCAAATATTTTATAAAAGATTAGATGTGAAAGATTGAAGTGTTAATAAATACTAAAATGAAGATGATAAACTATAATTTATAAGTATCCTTAAATGAAAAATAGTCTTTACTTGTACCACACTAAGGAACTGAACTCTAAAAAATTGTAGAGCTTGAAGGTATTTTAAGGGAACTTGAAAGGTGAAATTTTTGCCATGAAAGAATGATGGAGGGGGCATTTAGAGGAGTGTGCTCATGTGATAGTATGCACTAACCAAGGTTTAAATAACCGGTCTGGGATCACTAGGGGCATTTATAGGAGTGTGCTCGATCACTAGGGTCATTTATAAGAGTGTGCTCGGGTGATAGTATATACTACTTTAAGGGACTAGTACCAGCTGCACTTTGTTCGAGTTGCTCATGCAGCTGCACTTTGTTCGAGCTGTAGCAGGGCGCTGCAAGGAGAAGCTACCCGTTATGTCTTTCTTATTTCGGTTCTTGTTCTTGTTTTTCCTCTTCTTTGTTTCTTTCTTCCTTTTCTTCTCCATTGCGATGGGTCCCAGTGTCATCGGGTATGAACAGGGCTGGGCATCAACCAATACCTTGTCTAGTTTTCAAACCTTGTGTACTACCACATCATTTTTTTTTAAAATATATTCATATTGGTCTTGGACTAAATAGTATGTAATCAACGTATGATATATTTGGAACAACTCGCACCATCTCAATCACAATTGAAAAGATATGAATTTCATAAATTGTGATGTTTAATGTTTAAATTAAACTAAAATTAGAATTATATGAAAGGGACTTCATGAGGCCATAATTATATATGAATTTCTTAAATTGTGATGTTTTATCTTAGGAAAAAAGTGCCTATTGGTTCAATCCAATATGACTTAAAAATTTGAAAAATTGAAATTAATTAATATCATGGTCTTTATAAATTATATTCGAATGCATGTAGAAAAAAAATTGGATTGTTATATCTTACATCGCCAGTCGTATCCATTGGGCTTGATTTTGAATTGACAACACCCTTTTGATTTGATTAATGTCCTAAAACTTATAAAAAAATATAATTAATGATTGTTGTGATTTTTATAAATTATATCTAATTGAAAGTACACAAATTGAATTGTGATACCTCATTCGCATCAACTTCTCCACATAAGTCACTTAGTAGGATCTCTCTTGTATCTTGAATAAATAGTAACTATTAGAATACATGACTATTTTTATTTGAGTTAGATGGCTGGTAGTTTTGTAATATTTATATTTGGAAGTCTTCTTAAGAGTATGTGGTATTGTTTTGTTAAAAACCACATACTTATTTGACTATAGGTTGCAATATAGTTATGTGTTTTGCTTGTCTAAGCACAAACTATGTCACTTACTAAAAAGATTGTGGATAGGGGTGATGTACAAATATGTAAAGCATGCACCACTCATTGCTTTTTGGTTTATTACTGCCAACGTCATTGGGATCTACAGGGTTGCATATTTAGACACTTTGAGATTACTATAGATCTGAGAGTCTTATATTGAATTATAAATTAATTCGAGTCTATTTCAGATATTCGAGATGCCAGATTAGACCATGATTAAATGGACAGTTCATATGATTTGATCCCCAAGAAAAAGGGGTTGGGCACCTATTTCGATTTGCTTGGCCCCGGCTTGACACGGAAGTTGAGGCAAAAAAAATTACTAATAGCCGCCGAGGCGGCTAGTTGGAGCTTCTCATAGATTTTGCTACGACTTATGTGTCGAGGCGAGGCCAAACAACCCCTTTATTGGTCTGGAGAAGCTTGGGTTTTATTGTACAAGGGGCCAAGAACATGAGAAAGCTATAGATAGAGCTCATTGGGCTGAAGCAAGGGCGCTTGGGGTGTGTGACTTCAGTGAAGGGGGCACATGAAGAGGTTGGATCACTTCATTGGGCTATTGGCATAAATGCTTACTCTACGAGAGGGAAGCATCAATGGGCAAGCATTAGGCGGTAAGCCTAGGCCTCTAACCCAAGCAAGGCAAGAGAGCCTTGACGCATTAGGCGATTGGGGGACGATTGGGGGACACTTTAAGCTGGGAATTCTCATCAAATTGCCCTCAATGGAAGTCTTCTCTTTTTCAAATTTGCACCATGTCTAGGCACACAAATTGAGAGCATAGCCAGTTAACTATGCCATGTGGGGAAGGTCTTGTTTTGTATAAATAAGCATGCAAGGGTGGGGCCAATACACACAATTATTCTATTCTCTCTCTTAGGTCGGCGCCCTCTCCCTTGCTACTTGTGCTGCCACCCTTGCTTGCCGTGAGCACTAAGGTTGGATTCTTGCTTCAAGGCTAGCACCAAGCGTGAAATAGGGCAATCTTCAAGGGCCTCTACGTGAATATCGATAGAGGACGAACAATTGAGCATCTACAACTTGTAAGCCAATAGTGTCAAACATGCTTTAAAGGTAAAATTTTTGTCATGTCCTTAGCCCTTCTTGCATGGATCCTCAATCAATTTTCTGCTACGCATATTTTATGCTGTTCATGTGTGATTTTCCCCAACAGCTTGCTTGTGGGCAAAGGAAGCTCGCGATCAATGTTTGATGAGTTTGCATATGGAGGAAGCTCGCTTACATTAGAAGCCTACTGCTGTGGGGACGAAGCATTAGCACATGTCGGAACACTAGACTAGCATTTCAAACCTTGACTTAGATTAACACGATTCTCTGTCCTCTTTTGTTCTTTTTGCTAGAAGCACTATGACTAGATTTAGTGCTATATGATGAAGTCTATGGTGTATGAGTTTTCCTTTTTAGTCTTGTGGTATTTGCCACCAAGACTAATGATTTAGTTCTAGGGATTTCTTTGCCTAATGCGAGTATCACATGGAAAGCATTTACTTGTCTCGTAGGATGGTGACTTTGAGCATCTCTTCTTGCTACCACTTGCAAAAGTTTTCATACTAGATGAATTTGAAGACCAAGTATTGGTAAGACAGTCTTTTTATTCCCTTGAGGTGGAATAACCTTTTCTACTGCTTGTGTGGAAAGACTTTTATGAGCCAACTTTTTTACAGCTATAGTTGGAAACTGTTGATAAACAAAAGAATTTATTAATCTTTGATGTTTTAGATGTCCTGATTAAAGAACTGTTTCACATGTTGAATTTGCCTCAACTTTTTGTTATAATGTACTCCACATACTTTGGTTGGAATAGGGCCTTCGAGATTCTTTTTCAAATTTGAGTATTGATTCTGCTAAACTCATGATGTGTCTAATTGATTATAGGTTTTAGGGGGTTGTTGACATTTTCAATTCCTTTGATTGAAGCTCAGTAACTGAAGTATTATTCCATATATTAATCCTTAAAAAATAATCACTAAATATTTATATATTTATTATATTAAAATTAAGTGGTGGAGAAGCTTATTTTAAAATGATTTGTTTTAGTAAGTTCTACAATATTTAAATAAATCATCATTAATTTTATTTAAGAAATATAAATTTTATATAATTTCTAAATAATTAATACTTATCAAAATATAATTATTAAGTAAAAAAATAAATTTGCAATAAAAATTGTATTATGTTTAATATATATGTATATAATTACAATATTATTAACTATATTATATATATTAATTTTAATAATACTAATCGAATAATAATACATTAAATTGTATAAATATTACCTAATTAGGAATATGTAATTTTAAGTTGTTTCTAGTTGAAAACAACTTATCGGTCCTAAATTTGTTCTCCCTCTTTTTTCTCTCATTTAAAGGGGAATGAAGAGAGGGACGACCTTTGATAAAATTGTGCTTACACATACACACTAATATATATATATATATATATATATATATATATATATATATATATTAGTATGTATGTATGTATGTGTTTATGTATGTATATCATGGTTTAAATACTAGTTTGTAGTTTGTATGGGTGTATATGTATCAGTCACCGTTGGACTGATATGAATTGGTTCGTACTGACATATGGTACCAACCTATACTAATTTATATATATACTTATATATATGGTAATGATCATATACCATTGTGGTTATATATATATACAATACTTTCAAACACTTGTATAATTTTGGTAATTTTAGTAATTCATGCAATCTTAGTATCACTTATTCATTGTTCTTTCTATTGTCTTCAGAGTGAGTTTTAAGTTCAAAACTGACACGAATTTGTTTGAGATTGCCAAGTGCAAGACAACAGTATCTTCAATTGAGGTAACGCACTTAAAATGTTGATATATTTGTCTGTTTCCTTTTTTTCCCCTTGAATAATCTTCTATTTATTTCATTGTTTCATGTTATGTCAACAACACAAAATCTACACAGTGAGTTCTTACATCCTTTTATTGTATGTTCTCTAGGAAGTCAAAATAAAATGCTTGATTATTAGTTGAAGGTTAAGAGCCACTAAATTTGCTCTATGTTTCTCATTTAAGTGTGTGATCATCACCTCTCACCTTGTACCGTATAATGTGATGCACTTTGTTTCGACTTCAAACTTAGTAGAATGGCTTATCTTGTTTTAATTTTTGTTTTCTTTATCATTTGCATGATTTTCATTCTATCAGGTGAGCCTTGATGGAACTCAGTTTTCTGTAACATCTCCGGATCGCAGGATACGTGTGTTCTGGTTCAAAAGTGGTAAACTGAGGCGTGTGTATGATGAGTCTCTTGAGGTAATCTTCCTCATCTTTCAAAGTTAGGGTGACATGTGCATTGTATGAAACTAGAACTTGTTATAATTGCATTACAGGTGGCCCAAGATCTGCAAAGAAGTGATACTCCTTTGTATCGTCTTGAGGCTATTGATTTTGGCCGAAGAATGGCTGTTGAGAAGGAAATAGAGAAAACTGAAAATGCTCCACAACCGAATGCTATTTTTGATGAGAGCTCGAATTTTCTTATTTATGCAACTCTACTGGGCATAAAGGTAGAATTTAATTTGTAATTCTGAGTTCAATAATCTTGCATTTTGATTATTTTCTTTTTCATCTTTTTTTAGCATGGAAAGTGTCAGTTAAAAATTTTACAGTCATATCCAGTTCCCACTGTTTCGTGTCCTCGCACTCTCTTTCTATGACCTTTATGCTCCATTTAATTAATTATATATACAATAAAATTTCAAATTGGTGAATTTTTTAATTTGAGATTACTTGTGACAACTAGTAATACTTCTCAAGTTAAGAATTTCATCTCCTTGTTGGGATTGCCTTTATTATTTTATTGGCGAAACTAGTTATCCAGCAGAAAACATGTATTTCTTTTTAGATTGAAAATCTGGTAAGTTTTTGTCAACTTAAACATGCAAATGAGTAAATTTGATTCCACAACTATACTTTTTATGCTCATTTTAAGATTTGAAGCCTCAGTTGCTTATACCTTGCATCTCCCATATTGATACTGTATTTACACACTACTGGCAAAACAGTCTATTCCTTCTCTAAAATCAGCTACACACCTCTGGCAATGCTTGTTCTACCTACAAAGTAATACATTAGTTAGTTTGATAATTGAATTGAGGCAAATGGTGCCGAAATTAGACTTCATTTTAGTTGAAATAAAAATTTTTGTTGAATTGTTATAATATCCTAACTTATTAGTATGAGTTTCTCTAGTAAGGCTGATATTGGTACTGAGTATGTGCCCCTACTATGCTTAAACGAATAATGTTCTTGATTATAACTAGGATGAACTTGACCTAGATACAAATAGACATAAGATTAGTTGTGGCTATGCAACAAGTTATTGTTGTACGATTCCTTTGGACCAAAATTTGTTAACTTGCTGTAAGATTGTTAGAATTTTCCTCTCTTTCTTGTGCGTTGGTAGATGCTTTTCTTTCTTCTCTTTCTTTTATCGTTGCTGTTCCCTGTATCTTCCTATCTAATCGTTCATCATTGTCTTGTTTCTCTTGTATCAATGTTTCTGTAGCACTTAAACCTGTACTGTATCATCAAATAGTTAAGAAATTGTTATGATTCTTACCAATCGCCCCTCAAGCCAATCCAGCGAGCTCTCTCCCTGAAGATTCAACACTCTATCCCTTTGCTCACCCCCTCCCTGTGCCCTAATCCTCCTCACTGCATATTGGATCTGGGTTGACATGGACCCGTATCCTTTTTCCTTAACCCGCACTTGGTATAAACTAGCCAAATGGGTTGCTGTTCCAGACCCGCTTCTCACGCGACGTATCAGAATTATACTGATACAGTTGCAGATAAATCTTTGGATCATCGGGGATTTCTTATTCAATTGCAGACTACTATTGTTTCATTGATTTCCTAATGGTGGACAAAGTCGCTTTGCTTCCTTTTCTCCAATTGTAAAACTTGCAACTGAGTTCAGGTAACAGTATCAGATTGTTTAATAATGTTGATAACAACAATATCAACCATATTTGATCAAAAGAGTAATAATAGAAAAGAAAAAAATTAAAATTTGAAAATTATAACAAAAATAAGGACAAATGTAAGACCAACTTTATTTAAAGAAATAAAACATAAGAAATGTCATTCCTGATCATTCATGAGAAAAATTAATTTGTTTAGAGTTATGTAAGTCAGATATTGGCTGTGACAATATGGCAATCAATGTTATTCTACAGATATATTTGAACAGCCTCTAGTGAGAGGCGTGAGACTCATCATCTGCACAAAGATTTTGCTTTTGTTGTTGTCAGCTCATTTTGTAATAGTTTCTATCTTGTTTTCCACTTTTCCTGTTTCAAGTTCCTGGTAGTTGTCGAATGACAACAATTAGTGGTTATCAATGGCAGTTACTGTCGGGGTTTACAAGAGTTAAATCTTATTGCAGGGATCACTTGAGGGTTTGAGGGTTTTCTATTGATTCCTACTTTTCTAGCTGAATCCAGCTATTCCTACTTTTTCTAGTAAGTAGTGAGTGTTCTATCGTGAAATTGTCCAGAACTTTATCAGACTTTGCCCTTCTTGATTTAAGTCAGTATCCTGTAAACTTTGCTCACAACTTAGGCATATGATGCAGTTGACAATCACTGTCTTCTTGAGTTGCAAATAGCGACTAGTTATACTTATAGTTACTTGTAAATATATTCCTGAGCTTGGGTGCACACTAATATTTATTAGGCCCTGGGCATCTACCTCAAATTGTAACCACTACTTTGTTGAAAAAAAAAATAAACATAATAAGCATGATTTCTTGAAGTGCTTGTAGTAGGTGTTATTGTGTTGATAGATTATATTAATACTAGTATGCTAATTTTTGGTTAGATTGTTCAAAGTCTAAAGTATTAAATTAGTAAACTCAATTTAACACTATTGTGGATGACACCTAATTGAAATGAATTCTTTGCTAGTTTGTCACCTTAAGATGATGTCCACATATGACTTGCTCTTTCTAACAAGACAATGATGATAAGCTTTTCCTTTTCATTTATGGTGTGAAATACTTCTCCCATCAATTGCCTTTTTGTTTATTTTTATCTTGCATAATAGGGCATAAGAGGCTATACAATGATAATTATCTCCTATCAAGAATCCTAAAATTGCATGACGTGAACAATCTTATGTTTCTCCTTATTTGTTGTGGAGGTGTACCGAGTCCACACTAGGTTTATAAGCATGACTTTTAGTAGTGACTTTTAAACAAGGACTTAAAAGCAAGGTTCAGAACTCTGGTCAGACCAGTTGTACACACTAGTTATACTCGACGAAAACCCAGTGGAATCAAGCGGAGCAACGGAAGAAGAAGAAAGAAGAAGAAGAGGAGGCAAAGGAAGAAGAGGAAGAAGAGGAACGTTGTCTGCTCACATTTGCTGTCATCCACTGTCCTACTCGCTCGCTCACGTAGCCTGTTCGCTCACTTGCATCCACTCTTCTCCTTTCTTCTTCCTCTCCTCTTTCTCCTTCTCCTTCTCCATCTCGTTCTCTTGCTCAATTTTGTTGCTCTAGCCTTTGGTTCGGTCCGTACCCTCATCGGACTAGTCTGTCCAGACTGGTTTTGACAACCTTGCTTAAAAGTGTTGGAAGTGCAACATAAATCTAGTTTCTACAATGGTAAAATTTTCCATGTGTGAAGTCGATAAAAGGAGTTCAATCACTAATTGTTTCAAATAAAGATGATGATGACTTGAACTTTTTCACCATCTTATCCCCTAAGACCTGGTCACTTGTGTCCTTCATCATTAGTTCAATTCAAGAAGGCATGTAAGAACCCTGAAATTGGTTGGAAAATTTCTCTAAATCATCTTGCTTATTGATACCTCTAACCATGCTTTGTAGAGTAAGATAAGACTCTAGCATAGGGATGGCAACGGGTAGGGTACCCACATTTTTCATACTATCAGTACCCTAACTCAGATAATTTTTCTATTACCCATATCCGAATAGGAATAACTACTTGTTTATTTTCTAAGCCCCTACTTGAATCCTACCGTATTAAAAATTTAACTACCCGTTTAGTATCCGAACCCTATAAATACCCTTTTAAAATACCTACCCTATTAAATTTCAATCTATATATATGCAGTTACTCAAATAAAATTCAGACACCTGACCCTATAAATTATTACTTAATTAAAATATATAAATTACAAAAAATAAAAAAATTGAGAAATTGAGAATGTATATTGCACAAATTTTTAAAAAATATTAAAATATTATATATTTCAGACCGGACCCATTACAGGCTGCTTACGTACCCCACTCGAAGGAGGAATCAGGTCTACGTAGTTCTCTTTTTACAACTCTTTTTATAATTATTTATTACAACGTTTATCCATTGTTGCTTCCGCTTGCACTTCCAAGACTTTATTCATCATCATCCGACGAAGTTGAATGACCACCTTTATCTTAAAGACGATTTTCAACATCTAGCCAATCTTTAAGACAAATGCACATTTCCACGCTTTCTTCGTTTATTCGGCTTCGCTTCTCGTCCAGCACCCTGCCGCCTGCACTAAAATAAAACTCCGATGCTACCGTGGACACCGGAGGAGTTAGTAGATCACGTGCCATAGCAGAAACCACAGGATATGATTTTCCTTGTGATCTCCACCATGATAAAATATCAAAATTATCAATTTGTTCTTCTGTAAGTAAATATGTATGATTATTTTCTAAAAAAAATGTTAATTCATTAAAATTACTAAATCTACTTGTTGATGTTCCTTTTCTATTTAAAATTGAGTGTATTCTTCCCGTAATATTTTTACTACTAGTAGATGCATTACTTTGAGAAACTGTTGGATTCATTACATTTTTAAATTTTAAATTATAAACATTATACATTTCATCTAACAAGGTAGAAACTTCATTTTTTTTCTCATCTACCTCTTCAAGTTTCATATTTTTATAATATTCATCTAATAAAATATGAACACCTTCTAATTTTAATCTAGGATCCATAATTGAAGCTAAACAATATAAAAGAGAAATATTTTTTCAATATTTTTAAAATTTTGTTTCCATTTTAAAAATTACTTGAAAAACATTTTCATTATTTCTATATTGAGAAAAAAATTTCACTAATTAAAACTAAATGTTCTAAAATTAAACATGAGGTAGGATAATAAATACCAGATAAATGAGTGCTAGAATTAAAATTTTTTTTTAAAATATTATGTAATAACTTTACCTTTTCCCAATCATTTTCTTCAATATTTCCATCAGACATTTTTTCATTATAAAACAATGTAAGAGGATCCTTAAATGGAAAACATGTTGTTAGCATATCATAAGTAGAATTCCCTCGTGTTTTAACATCAAGTTTAAATTTTTTATATGATAAACCATAAGATTTATAGATTTGTCTAAAATCTTGATTTCTAGAAGTAGAAGAAGTAACAAATCTAACAGCATTTCTTAATTTATTTACATGTTCATCTACTTCTCTTATTCCATCTTGAACACATAAGTTAAAGAATATGACATGCACATTGTATATGGAAAAAAGCATCGTTAAATATTGGATTTAACATTCTTTTTAATTTATCAATTGCACTATCACTATTACTTGCATTATTAAAACTAATTGAAAAAATTTTATTAATTATATTATGTGAATGTAAAATACTTTGAAATTGTTTAACTATAGCATTTGCAGTATGAGGATATTCAAAAATTTTAAAAGCAATAATTCTTTTTTGTATAAGAAAATCACTATCTATCCAATGTGCTGTAATACACATATATGACTGATCGGAATAATTACTAGTCCAAATATCAGATGTTAAAGAAATACAAGAAGTTAATGTAATTAAAATTTGTAAAAGATTAGTTTTATATTCAGAAAATTTTTTTAAAGCATCCCTACGCATGGTTTGTCTATTTACTTTTTTATATTTAGGTTATAGTGATTTATGTATAAATTTTTCAAATTTAGAATTTTCGGCTAAAGAAAAAGGTTGTTCATCCCAAACAATAAATTTAGCTAATTCTTTTCTAAGAACTTCAGTAGAATAATTAAAAACTTCAAAAGAACTAGAGGAAAGGTTGAGAGTAGCCTGTGCACGATCAATTTGAGTTTGATGACTTTTGATGTGGCGAGCCAAATGACTAGTTCCATCCGATGATTTGCAAGTCATTACTTTTTTGCACTTCTTGCAGCTAGCTTTTTCTTCGCCGTTAATCATCACCACATCAAAGTTCTTCCAAACGTCACTCGTGCGTTTCTTGAGCCCGACACAGTACTCGTGAGGGTTTGCACTGCATCCCTCCTCTCCCTGCATAGTGTTAGTAGGCCCAATATAATCGTGTTGTTGTTGATTTGGGTCGTAAGGCGGAGGGTTGACATCTTGATCGGGTGGCATAATGAGGTCAGATGTCCCCATTAGCGTCTGCTCTAATGCCTTAAGCTCCCATGGCAAATAATCCCATGTATTGTTAAATCCAGCCATTAATTCTACAAATAATATTAAAAGTTAGCTAAAAAAATTTGTAAAACAAGATTCAATACTTACTAATAATAAATTATACATTAAAAAATTACCTTATCACGTGTTTGAAGATCGCTTAGTAAGAACTAAAAAGTTGAGGTTTCAGCCTTTAACAACCTTAACTTAAACATAATCACGAAAAAAAATATTAGAATAATTTAAATTGAAGTGCAATTATATTATAAAAGTAAATTAATTTAATACTTACTTGATCTTCTCCATGTGACTAGACCGAGGGAGCTTTGAAATCTTGATGGCTAATTGAAACTCAAGACTTAGAAAAGAGATTAAGAGAGTATTAAGGGAGAATGAGAAATTATTCCAAATTTAATTGGAAATTTGTGTGAAGAAATGAGAGGGTTGGGGGGTCAATTTATAGGGATGAATTGGGTGTAAATTTATATATTTATCCCCTATTTTTAATTATTAAAAGGGGCTAAAATGGTAATTTTATAACATAAAGACAATTATATCCCTAACTTTTAAATTTTTTCTAACTGTTATGGGGGTATTTGGGTAAAAACACATGCTCAATTCGAAATTTTCGAACGTTACCGCCCACATCCGCGTGCTATGCCCGGGCCGGCCCTCTTGCCGTGCCCAAGCCGGCACGCTTGCGGGCCGTGCCCGGTCCATGGGCCGAGTAGCTTCGGCCCAGCCCGAGCCGGGCCACGGGCCGCCTGCAGCCCGTTGACTTGGTTAACGGGCCGTGCCGTGCCCGGCTCGCGTCGTGCCGTGCCCGGCTCGCGTCGTGCCGGCTGTGTGGGCCGCGGGCCTGCCCGGCCAGTTGGCCACCTCTAAACACAACATAGAAAATACTGTGCGTAGGCGGTGGAACACAAAACAACATGGAAAAAATAGTATGAGGACGAGGCTCAAAGATGGCTCAAAACGACAAGGGCATAACAAAAAAATGAGGAAGGCTCGAACTCGGAAAAACACAATTGGGGAAGAAGTTACCTCAGTAGGGCTCGAAGCGCCACACACTTGAAGGAAGGAGGAAGGATCTCTTTAGCATTCCGAACCGCCCACCACACATCACCAGAGTTTGCCGGACAGAGAGTTGCCAGAGCTCGTCGGAAATCACCGCTGGAGATGAGAATGTGAGGGAGATGAGAGGAAGGAGCTAGGGCTATGAGAGCAGAAGTGAGACAACAAGTGGTTCAACCAGCCTTAGCCAAGTACGTATATGGTGACCCTTTGTCTTCCTTTTCTAGCTCAATCGCTAGCGGGACAAACCCGCGTTCGCCAGCTAGACCGACGGTTCACTCCCCTTGCCACATGGCTCCACCACTTGTATTGAATCACGCGTTCCTAGATCCTGTCGGATCCACTCCCCTCTCTGCGTGCGTCCATGTGTCGAGAGTCTACCGCTGCTGCTGCCTGTGCCAATCAATCATCGAGCGCGCTCGCATGTGTCCAGGTGCACCCGAGAGCTAAAGTGTTGCCGCCTTAGCTTGTGCCACGCAGCTATTGCCCACAAGCTTAGGCTGCTGCTAACCTTGCTTGCACATGTCGACGTCGCCCGAAGCGCCCATGCTTGTTGCGTCGCCCGAAGCTCCCTTGCGGTGATGCTTTGTTGTTCGAAGCCACCCATGCGACGATGCCTTGCCTATTGCGGTTGCGCCACGCGGCATCTGTTGCCCATGCCATGCCAGCCTTATTCGCTATGGCCATGCTAGCTCACACGCATATTCAAAGTTGTTGGCTATAATTTCCCCTTCCCACGATGCCGCCTCGTTGCAGGCACACCGGTGTCACACGTTGTCGTTGAGCTCTGTGCCTACTGCATCCTTGCCAAGTGGCGTCGTCCACCTAGCCAACCTCGCTGTTCGTTGAGTTCATGCCAAGTGGAACCACGTGATATCACTGGGCTGTGCAGCTGTGTCCTTGCCATGCTTGTCTGCATGTTTGTGGTTGCAGCACGTGCCATTGCTCATTGATGTGTCTGCGCCACGTGTTCGACATAGCCGTGCATGCGTCGATGCTTGCCGTCCATGCCAACGCCATCGCTCACCTAGGTCAGCGTCGCCACCGGCTGACGCTTCAACGCCTACGTGAGTGCAGCCCTAATTTAATTCCCAAGTTGACATGTCAAAATTGGCCTAACACCTAGCATCCTCAATTTGCATAATGAGAAGAATCTTATGCATCTCCTTGTCAATTATGGTGGTTACGAACTGACATTAGGCTTATAGACACGATTTTAAGTAGTTTCTCTAAACAAGGAAGGACTTATAAGCGATAAAATGGATTACAAATCTAGTTTCTCGGTAAAATCTCGTGGAAATCTGCAAAAGAAGTGCAACTACTAATGGTTGTAAATAAAGTTAATGACAATTTGAACCTCTTCACAATCTTATTCGCTGAGAATAATCCACTAGTGCTCTGTACCATTAATTTGACATAGTGTGAAATGAATGTGGGCAATTGCTCTAAATCATCTTGCTTGTTCTCTTAAGATCTGCACCTTTGTCGATGCTTCACAGAGTGTAGTGACACCAAATTCTTCCTCATCGACGTAGGGGTTGACACCTACAGTGGGAATAAGACGTTGGGTACAAGATCTATTCTCCAAGATAGTGGACACCTATAGTGGGAAATCATTTGAAGATTGCTCAATCACAATCTACTTTTTGTAGCAAGCATTATGTAGTAAGCTTGTTTGCTAGACTAGGAAGGAAGAACTCTTGGGTTAAAATATGATGTTTAGTATTAGCTTTCACCTGCATCATGAAAACAATTTGGATGCCACCTTGGGGATATGTAATTTGACTTGATCATCCTATTTAAAATTTATATGCGGTCAAAATGGATTCACTAACACTTCTGTTGCTTTTGCCTCCTTGAAGTTGGACCAAACAAATGTAGGACTAAATGAATCTGGATAAAGCAAGTTGGAGGTCGAGTCAAGAGTTGGTCTCTCTTATTTCTAGTAATAGGAAGCAAGCATCAATCTGGAATAGGCCTTTCTTCAGAGACTGATCAGGAAATCAACACCTATCGAGAAGGCAATAAATATTTAGATTGACTTGCGCACGTTGCTTTGAACTTCACTGTTGGGCTGCATGATCTGTGTAATGAGCCAAGGGCATTTCCGTTTGCTTATTTCCGAACTTCCTACGTTGGAATGTTAGTAGTAATAACTAGTTTATAAATAAAGCTTAGTATTCCTTACTCTTGTCAACAAAAAGAAAAAAAAATATCCTTGGATGTAATTTGTAACAAATCCCTGTGGTCATCATTACTCTGTTATACGCCATTAGCCCTCATGTTGGCTGACTGACGTGTCTATGTATGTTGAATCAGCTTGCCACTGGAAGCTCTTTATTACTTCACAATTTTGTTGGTTCAGTAGTAGGAATTGTATTCATCTGATGATGGACAATCCGTTCCTTTAAATTGCTCTCTTTGTTTGATGTATGTATGTAGGAAAAGAATACAGGAGAAAACGCTTATACAGCAACAACCTTCACATAAGCAAGCATCTTGTATATTTTCCCTACATTTTCCCTCTCTTTTGGAATATTAAATTTTTAGATTTTACATAAAAGATGAAATAAAGGATCCCGAGATATTGAATCCCAAACAAACATATTGTATATTCAAGCATTTAATATTGATATGTTTGATACATATTGGCGTATTATTGGCATACATGTTAACCCCCTTCCCCCATAGACTAGTTGGGTTTACTATGCTTTTCTGTGCATACAGCAAAAACACGAGTTATTTGGCTTATACTTTGTCTGTAAGCATAGACATCATTGTGTAATGATCACTTTGAACCAATGGCCAAAATACAGTCATTTTAACTGTGCTTAAATTGTCATAAACCTTTCTTGATCCATTTGGATTATTTTTTAGTACCAATTCAAGCGATATATATTTATTCTCACTTTCACACTTCTTATTCACGTATCCTTAATTCTCTCAAACTCTATCTCGATCTCTCTTGAATTCCTTAATACAATCTTCATCAATCTATGGATTCTAAAACATACAATGTTGATTCTCCATGGCAACAAGTTTGCTAGCTAGATAATTGTCATTATTGATAATACATTCATTGCAATTACATTATCAAGAATGAAAATAGCAGAATGGCAGAATTTCTTCTTGTAGCTTCCTTGACGTTTACAAATGTTGAGTCCCACATTAAAAAATTGTGGGGCATTCAACAATTTGGAAACTACAAATTAAGCACATTGTTGTAAGCCAATGAGCGCAGCAAATATGATCAATGAACATCAAAGTTCTTTGGCTATTACCACCACAAGTGGCATGGACATGCAATCACAAAGGACCTTGAGTTGCAGTAGATTATCCATGGCCGTCGAGTAAAAAAAATAACAAATTAGGTCCAGGTCCCTATGTTATGTTGATTGGTTCAACTTTGAGTAGGGGTTGACAATCTTAATTTAGGTCTCTTTACTAGATTATCTATTTAATTTAGTCCAACCTCCAATATCAGAATTGAAGAAGACTTTATTAGTTAATTTTGAAACACTCTGATTTGTTGAAATCCTGAACTTGGGGCTAAATTTAACAATGAACTCTTAGTTAAGGATTCAATATTTTGTTTTGTTTTTGATATAATGGATATAATAATCAATATTGTTGTGGAAAACTTTTATTTTATCGTATATTTTAATTTATTTAAAATGTCAAATTGAGGTGAATAACACTTGTCAGCAGTTTCCACGTTAGCTTTTCATATATACTTTGTTTGACTATTTTTATTTACTTTTGTGTTACAGATTATCAATTTGCATACGAACAAAGTTGCACGAATACTCGGGAAAGTGGAGAACAATGATAGATTTTTAAGAATAGCTTTATACCAAGGTGACAAGAGTAGTAAAAAGGTAAGAAAGATTCCTACAGCAGCAGCAAATGTCAACGAGAATAAAGAGCCTTTGACAGATCCTACACTTCTTTGTTGTGCATTTAAGAAACATCGAATTTTTTTGTTCAGGTTGGTTCTTTTTTCACCAAATCTCGTTGATATTGATTGTAACAGGCTATCCGTCTGCACTTTTGGCAACTGAATGTTCCTTGATGAATATTATAACAATTGTTTTGGTGGTTTTTCTAGTTGTCACTTTCAAATTTTGTCTATAATATTTTTTCTTTTAGAATGTGATTCAACTGAATTATGTCACCACATCATGATAAATTTGAACATTTGTTCTGCCAGTATGATACATATTACTTATTTTCTTTAATTATTTGTGTGCATCATTTGAATATTTATGTTTTGCTGGAAATAGTCGTAGGGAACCTGAGGAACCTGAAGACGCAACAAAGGGACGTGATGTCTTTAACGAAAAGCCCCCTCCTGAAGAGCTTTTGTCAGTATCTGACCTGGGAAAATCTGTTACAACATCCCTTCCTGATAACGTGGTAATGTATCTTGTTTCCTTTAGTACATATATTTTTTTAACCACTTAGAAACTACAATTTTGTTGTTAGTAAGGGCCAAATTTTTATATCTGAGTTGTTTGCTTATTCATGATTGGTGGGATAATTTTTATGTAGTCACTGTGCTTGTCATTGAAATTTCTTATGAAAAATCTTTTAGTTGTTTTCACGGAAATAAATTAATAATATTCTATCTCCATTGATGTTTTGACTTATTTTATTATTTCTCAGGTGCTTCACACGTCACTTGGTGACGTTCACTTGAGGTTATATCCAGAAGAGTGTCCGAAAACTGTGGAGAACTTCACTACTCATTGCAAAAATGGTTATTACGATAATCTTATCTTCCATCGTGTAATTAAAGGATTTATGATACAGACAGGAGATCCCTTGGGTGATGGTACCGGTGGACAATCTATATGGGGAAGGGAGTTCGAAGATGAGTTTCACAAAAGGTATATCTTGTATATGACCTTAATGTTCATTTGTTTTACTACAACTTCTCTGTTTTCAGTAAGAAGTGGTTTTCTTCATGCTGTGATATCTACTTCTTTTAAAGTATCCATCTATGCCAATATGATATTCCTTGGTTCATCATATGCTTTCTAATCCTGCAGCATCAGCTTCATCTTAATTAATTCTTCTGCTGCTTGCCAATGCATCTGCAGGTCTTTTGGAATGAAGAAATCACTTCTGATCACTTTCTTTTTTGATCTGTCTTAATCTACTTGTCTGAATGCAACTCTACTGTATTGTGTTGCTTCTACTAATCACGGTCAATAGCAAATTAAATCCTTCTTTAAATTATCCTGCTCAGGACGCATATCTTCTTCATCTGTCCTTGCTAGATATACTGTAAGTGAAGTTCTTCAGTTTGTAGTTTCTAGCTATGTTTTTTTTTTCTTTTCCCAATCTGGGTTCTTTTTAATTAGAAGCCCTTGTTCGTAGCATTAATTAAATGCTTTTCCTTGAACTCCTATCGAACTGATGGTTGTTTTCAAACTAAGTCTTCTCACTGGACATGTCTGGTAAAGTCTTCTCACTGCGAGTACTATGGTTAGCTTTTGATTGAATGACAAAATTGGAAAAGAATATGCAAGGAGCAAAGTTTCTTTTTGCTTATTTATCTTCTTACAAGTTACAAGGAACATTATTCCTTTAAGAGTTATAGAATGGTTTTTAATTTTGATCTATACCTATTTATCAGTCATGTCTCAAATTATCAAAATATCACATACTGGGTATGCCAACACATGACATAGTGTACAAGGTATATTGACACGAGGTCCATGAACTGGTTCAAACTAAGATCAGTATATGCCAAACTTAAGAACCATTAATTGTAATCTTGTAAAATTATGTAGCACAGTAAAAAAAGTTTACTTTAGCCCAGAAAAGAATGTCAAAGAAAATATTTTTTTATTAATAGAAACAGTAGAACACAGTATTAGATAGTTAGACAAGGTTTGAAAAACTAGCCTGATTGGATATACTAGTCTGCTAATCTGACTGGTACATGCTGCCCGGCAGAGCTTCCGCACGCTGTGTAGCTTTTGCTCCTTTGCTGCTCTACTGCCCGCATACTGCAGAAGCTCCACTTGGAGCTCTGCTCCACTGCTGCTACTTGGTCTGATCTAGACCTTCGTCGTACCAGTACGAATTGAAAAAATCGTCTGGCTGTCAAAATGTTGGAGTTAGGTGTTAATTGATTGTGATGAAATGTTACTTTAGCCAAGAAGAGATGAGCAAATATTACTTTTATTAATAGAAATGGCAGAACACAGTATTTGAAGGCAGTTAGGTGTTAATCGATAGTGTTAAATTGATAGGATATGTTAAGAGCTCCGATATATTGGATAGGCGAATAAAAGATTGAGATGGATCAGCTGGATTATTAGTTATCAAGCGATATAGAGAAGAAAAATTTACTGACTCTAAACAAATAAGAGAGATTATATGGCTCTTTATTTAACTAAAAATTGGAACTCTTAAGGAAAGCTCTTGCAAGTATCTGGGGTATTACAACTTGTTCATGTTTATCTGTGGATATTTTTGCTCATTAAGCAGGATTTCAAGTCCAAATTGTGAAGGTAGCCCAATTGAATGAGGGCAAACAAACTGTTGCGATAAAATGTATCAGTCTTTTTTTAAAAAAAAATTTAGCCCAAATGGTATATAGATCTATTGTCACCAATCCAAATATATATATATATATATATATATATATATATATATATATATATATATATATATACACAATATACATACAGCCATAGGTGTACTATTCTAGACAGTGTGGACTTGTTTTTAAAACCTTGTGCTCTTTGTAGTTAAAAGCAATATTTAAGAAACTGGGTCCCTGGGTGTACGGTTGGTTTGTTACACGGAAGGCATACAAGCTGAAGAGAAGCATCTACCACTTGCCGCTTGTCACTTCCGTTGCTTGTTGCTTTTGCTGCTCACTGTTCACCGCTTTCACAGCTCGTCCACTGAAGAAGAAAGAAAGTTTGCCGCTTGCTGCCTTTATCGAAGAAGGGATTCGAAGGGAAAAGGAGGAGAAGAAGCATCTTTAGCTTGCTGCCATCTCCTCTCTTCTTTTCCTTTTCCTTTTCTTTCTCCTACCGTGAGCAACTTAGGTTCAAGTTTGGTTTCGTCCGATACGATATTGGTCTGAGTTTAGACTAGCATAGGGCCTTGGAGTGGTATTTCGAACCTTAGTTAAAAGTGCAACCAAAGTCTATTATTTTGTTTTTAGTAAGGTTTACAATACTTGTCCAAGCTACTGTACCGGTTCAGGATTTGACTGGTACTGTACCTGTCCATACTGGGTGAAATCAGATGAACCGAGGAAAGCTATGAAAGAAGCTTACAACTGGAGCAATGGAGAGGAGGAAGAAGAAGAAGAGGGAGTACTATGCTGACCTCCTGAATCTGCCTCTACCTCACGCCCCCACAATGCTCCTGCCTCCTTTGATGAGTCCGCCTCCTGCCACATTGCAAGCTTCCATTGCTCCTGCCTCCACTTCCGCTGCTCTGGAAGCTTGCCTCAAACTTGAGGGGACTAATACGCCTCCTCTTCTCCTCCTTTTTCTCCTATTCTCCTCCTTTTTCTTCTCTTCCTCTCTTTTCTTCTCTTCTTCCTGCCACATTGCAAGCTTTACTCTTTCACTTCTTCCCTGCTCCATTCTGCTTCTCTTTGCTCGGCACTGAGTTGTTCTAGTGCTGGGTGCCAAACTACCGGTAGACCGGTATGTACCGCTTGTGGATCTGTATTTAAAATATTGGTTTATAGAGAAAGACTTCCAAATTGCAATTCCTTGACTTCAATTATTACACCTCTTTGTAATAAAATTTTACCAGAATACCCAATTTGATGATGTTATAATGTTTCACGGTTTGCAGCTTAAGACACGATAGACCTTTCACATTGTCAATGGCAAATGCTGGGCCGAATACCAATGGTTCTCAGTTCTTCATCACAACAGTAGCCACTCCATGGCTGGACAATAAGCATACTGTTTTTGGAAGAGTTGTGAAGGGGATGGATGTTGTTCAGGTACGTCTGCTTGTGAACTGCATAGTTCTCTGATCAGGATGATGTGATTTTCTGTTTCCTGATTTTTATCTGGACAGGCAATAGAGAAAGTTAAAACGGATAAGAATGACAAGCCTTATCAGGATGTGAAGATATTGAATGTCACGGTTCCAAAATCCTAGATCCTGAAAATTGAATATAGTTAGGTGTGTGATCATCACTTTCTTCGGTAGGACTTATCTGTATATGTCATACTCAATTTCTTTCACGTTGATGACGTCTTTACATACTTAAAACACTATACCATGTTGAGAAATATTTGTTGGCTCGCTTCCACCCTCATGCACTATATCCATCATCATTCATACTGCTGTATCAACAATGTTACACGTTTCCTTTTGTTTTCAAAGATATATACCATGGCATACTAGTACCATTTTATGCATGGTACCAGTCTGAAACTGGATGAGCATTTTGTGTGGATATCTAAATATTTGGAAGGTAGGGCAAATAGAGATTCATAAAGTACCTTGGCAAAATTTAAATATCGCATTCTGTGTTGCTTTCAGGAGTCCGTTGATACGAAGCAATTGCAAGCTTTTTCGATGTTTATGAAGGATTTGCTTCATCTTGATTATCATTATAATTGCCTGAGCTCTCCGCTTTGTTTTTATTGGAGCGTTTGTTTTTTGTAGGAGGTTATAATTTGTCCCGCTGTAGATGTGCATGATCAACGAGCAAATTGATGTTCTTATAAAGTGCTCATGCACACATCGTCATTACTGACTCATTTGTTACTATTATCAGCCTCCTTTATTCAAGGCCCTTCCTTGGTGCTTCACTGATTGTGGACAAATTTGGATGAGAAAATAATTAAATATTAGTTGTAGATTGGCACACTGGCGAAGAGGAACGACTGATCTAGACGTCCTTATGTGAACTGTATCACCAAGTTGTTTTATCCGACTTTTTTATTGTCAATTATTAACTTCTAAAGTTTTCAATCACTTATTATTATATAGTACCTTGCTTATCACGTTACCTATTTCGTGAATACGCTGTAATAATGTTTTCATTAGTGCTGTTAAAATAAAAGGGCAAATCAATATATTTTAGATATTATATGTTCTACCCTTCTCTCTCTTAAAGGTAGACGCCAACGATGAATCAAGGTGAAGGCAGTTGTGTTTGATTATTTTTTTGACCAGTGAAACATCGATTGTTGTGTTAAGCCCCCTATTCATGAGTAAATTATTATGGTATTTATTTAAATCTTGAATAATTTGATGCACGAAGATGAAAAAATAGATTTTCTTGAAAACTTAAATAATTATATAAAATAGGATAATCAAGGTTTAAGAAATTTTCGAAGGTTCTAAGATGGACAACAATTCACTTAATGTGACTTGTCAGTAAGAATTCAGTGATTAGATAAACCAGATTAAGATACATTTACCAGTCAAGCAATGCCACAGCATCGTAATTTATACTGATAGACACAGTATAGATCAAACTATTGTGTTTGTATGCTTATGCATAAATTAGGGCAATCGACATAATGTATATAAATATTTATGTTCCAAGCTTTCCCCCACTCTAATTGTTAATGCCCTTTGATATTTTGGACCCTAAGAGCCTGTGTTTTTAGAAAGAAAACTGAGAAGGGAAAGGAACTTTTTTTTTTCTTCTCTATTATTGGAAGAAATAATTTGGACGCAAAGAAAAAAAAAACTCTTCTTCCCTTTTTGTTTCTCTTCAAATTGGAGAGAAAAAGAGAAAAAACTCTCGCTTGCTTCTTTGCCCCCGATCCCATCGGCTCCCTATGAACCTGCAGTCCACCTCCTGCGAGCTTGCGGTTGTCGCCGTTGCTTGCAAGCCCGCCAACCAGCCCTTGTGAGTCCGCCGATGCCCTCCTCTCACCTCCCCGAGCTCGTTCTTGCCCTGTCGTTGCCTCCTTGAGCCTGCAAGCCGCGAGCTCACCCCGTCGATCCAACCCTGCCGTTGTCGCCATGAGGGTGGCGGCGAGCTCACCCCATTGCTCTTGCCCCACCGTTGCCTTCCCGAGCTTGCAAGCCGCAAGCTCGCCATTGTCGCTGCCACCCCGTCGTTGCCTCCTCAAGCCTGCAATCCGCGAGCTCGCCCCGTCGTTGCCGCCATGAGTGCTGTGAGCTAGCTGAGTTGCTGCTGCCTCCCGCCACATCGCCACCTTACCGCCTATTGCCTCTAGTTTCCCTGCCGCCACCTACAGTGCCTGCTGCTCTCCCATTGCTGCCTCGATTCCGCTTGCGCCTGCTTCTTTGCTTCACGTGATTTGATTTCTTTTCCCTTGTTTTTCTTTCTTATCTTTTTTTTCTCCTCTCCTATTTTTCCTCCCTTCCAATAAAACACAGCCTAAGTGTGAGGCTTGGTGGATTGGCATGGTCCCCGAGCATGTAGTCGCATGTGCGTGCTGGAGAAGAATGCGATAGGTAGCTAAGTAGATTGGGTTTGTAGTAGGCAAAAGCAGTGCAGATCCAATGAAGGAGCTAGATTTGGTCCGGATTCCGGCGGCGCACGCACGGAGGCATGAGATCCATCCGACCTGGAATCGACTCACCATGGTCATCATGTCCTGAACCCACTCGAATCATCAATGGCGCTGCGACCAATATAGGTGTGTGTTGATGAGAAGACGGGGGAATGGGTGCCTTGTCCAGGAGCATAGGGTTTGGTGGACCTTTGACAAGCGGGAACGGGAGCCATTGGGATGGTCTCGTCGATGCCGGATGGGAAAAAAAGGGAGCTTGCCATGGTTTGAAAAAAAAAGGAAAAAGAGAGACGACATAAAGGTGATGACTCTCTAAAGTGGGTGGACCAAGCACTGAGTTCCACCGATGGGTCATCTTCTCTGGCTGATAGTACGTCCGACGGGTCTGACCCAACAGGCACAATGCGGCGGACGACGAGGCTAGTGAAGGTTAAATTTCTATTAAAATAATGTTTTAAAAATTTAATTAATTATTAATTATTTAGATAATATTTAAAAAATTATATAATATTAATGTTAAATTTCTATTAAAATAAATAATCTCTTACCTATTTCTCTTTCTTTTCCCTAAGGGACTTGATTCTTTTCTTCTTTATGAGATCTCTAGTGTTTGAGTCTCTTTACGCGTTGCACTCTTGCTCCCACTATGGGGCGTGTTCGTCGTTGGTTCTAGGCCTATCCAATCGGTTCAACTAGAACTAAACTGAATTGATTGGATCCAACCTGATTTTTTTTAGATTTTTTCAAATTGAAAACCGAACCGAATGTTGTTAAAACCAAATTGAATTGAATCGAAAATGTCGAGTTCGGTTGGTTCAAACTGATTAAAACTGAACTTTCATACTAAAATGTATTTGTCTTAAATTTAATGCCTACGAGGTACATTAATTGACATATTTATTGTTTTATGATGGAATGTGGCTTCCATCCATGATCATGCAGCCTCCATCCATGATTATTCTATCCACGATCATGCAGTCTCCATCCACGATTATTTTATCAATGATCTTGTTTTCAATATCCACAATCATGCAAGCTTCATCCACGATCATTCAGACTTTATCCATGATCTTGTTTTCAATATACACGATCATTCAAGCTCCATCCACGATCATATAGGCTCTATCCACGGTTTGACTGGTTTGTCCAAGTTAATACAAGCTCCATCCACAATCATATAGAAGCTATCCACGATCATGCAAGCTCCCTCCACGGTCATATAGGAGCGGTCCAATTTCACATATAATTTAATCAGTTTGGTTCGATTTTTTTTTATTTTTAAAAACTAAAAATTGAAACTGAACCGGTCTATTTTCAGCTTCTACAAAACGGATAGTTCAGTTCGTTTTTTTGGGTTGAACCATTTAATGAACATATCTAGTTGGTTCTGAGAAAAATAAATTTTTATTGTGCAACCTCACAACATTATGGCCAAGCAGAAAAAAAAAACATTGCCTGGGCATGCTGTCGCTTAGTAAGTGGGTAGTCGTGGTGCATATGTGAGCACAACCAAATGGGACCTAAGTGGGTAGTTGTGGTGCATATGTGAACACGATATGTGCCATGAGAAGTCTTTTCTATTGTACTCATGTATTGTTTTTTTGTACTTTAGCTTGAACCAATATTTATTGGCTTTAGACATAAATATCCTCAACGAGTTGATTTGCCGTGAAATCACCGTTTGGGCATTATATCATGACCTACACTTGCTGAAAAAACTAAAAAAGGATTTAGGTGATCAATAATTTCCATTTACACGAAGTTGGACAAGAGGCTTCAATATTTAATCTTTATAGAATTTCTTTTCAATTATATTGCAAGTGACTTGGAGTTTAACACAATATTGTATCTCTTTAAATTCATTAGCTTCCTTCACACTAGAAGCCAATCAATAACCCTTGAGTAGATAAATGTGGTACACTTACTATTCCAATCATGTGGGGTGACTCAAGTAGGAGAATTACATCTCATGGATATGACCATACACTCTTAGTCATACACCTACAGAGGGGATCCCTAGATTATTATCCTTCTTTTAGAAGGAAGGGGCAAATCCTTTGTTGATGGATGGTACTACACATATGACTTATGTGTTGGAAAACCCTGGGGATTTTAAAATTTTAATACAAGTATAGCGGAAGCAAATCTCCGAAACAAGCCAGTTCCATAAACCTAGAAGATCGATGCTTGTGAGGGGGTCAACATAATGTAGAGAGAAAGTACCTCAAAGCAATAAAGAGAGCGATGCCGATGTAGGTGCCTAAGTGTGTGCTCTCTGTAGTCTCACACACAGCTGATGCTCGAGTCCTCTTCTTCCACGCCCGGTGCTAGCCTCAGGAAGAAGATCCATGCCTTAGGGAGTCTCCTACACAAGTTGTGCCACCCTCAAGCAAGGATGCGCCAAGGAGGAGGTGTGGGAGAAGGTGTCGCCAAGCCCCTTACTTCACTTGCGCCAAGGGAGAAGAAAGGAGGAAGGCTTGTGGCTTGGAAGAGGATGCTTACGCCAATTACTGTGATGCTCTCACCCTTTTATTGTTTACGCCAACAAGAGGTCAAGCTCTCGTATATGTTATGACAATTATTAAACAAGGGACAGCAAGACAACATATAGGCGCAAGGATGAAGGGATATGTGGCTAGGGTTAAAGGGAGATGCCAATTAGGGTTAGAGGTAAGGAAAGTCTCCATGACTTTACCATAAACCTTTACCCATTAGCCATATGGGCCTAGGACTTACCAAACAAGTCCAGAAGACCATATGTGCCCCAAGCCTTGCCATAGAGGAAAGCTTTCCATCTAAGGGAGAAGGATGAATTCTCCCCATTATACAATTATTCCCTTTTACCTCTTCATGAAAACTTATTATTGGGCCCCATTGGGTAATGGGCAAGCCCAAACTTCATTATACAAGTTGATTAAGCCATTGGATCCAATCCAATGCAACCCAAAGTCAAATGTGGCTAACCATGGTCAATTTTGGGTCAACCTGCCAAAAATGAAGTTTGGATCTAATAAATTTCTTCCATCTCATCAGGCCCATTGGTGCTGATGAAATCTCCTAAATAGATTCGAACTATCCAATAACTCGATTATAAGGCTGCCCGATCAATACAAGAACTTGAGTATTAAGGTGTGATGGGGGCAGGGACCACCGACCAAGAAGATACAAGTGGAGCCTAAGGTTACCGTAGGCGACCTACGAAAGCTCGGAGTCTCACGAATAAAGCTAGCATGCTCACTCTTAAAGCTAGCTCAAAATAATGAGAATAATTACTCCAATGACTTCAAGACATTTCAGCTCAATAAGTTTCCGCAATAAATTCCAAAATGTGACTGCATCCATAGTGGAGGAAACAAGCAACGCGATAATATTCAGCCAACAACCAGCAAGTAGGGATTTCATCATACGCACGTCAACGCTTATCTTCATTGCTACAAGGATGGAAATTCCAACGTCTCTTGCCAGCCATATTCGCTCAGCTCAAGCTGCTCAATGTCTCTCTGCTGAAGAAGGAAACTACAACGTTCGGCAGCAACGTTTCTCCCAGCGTGTTCCTATATGAATCATGTATGAACCTTGTAATCGGCAGATTGTTGTGAAAGAATGGAAATGGTTTCTCTTCCGATGAATCGGATGTCTCCTTCTTTTCTCTGAGGTGCTTGTTACCTAGTCTTCTCTTCTCCTCCTTCTAGGGCTGAGCCCCTCCCTCTTCCTTTCTTCTCTAATCTCTCCTTCTTCCCCTAATTCTCCTGCTCCGCTGCCAACATCGCACACCCAGCAAACCTGCAGATTGCCGTCATTTTGTGATCTCGCCGCCGGCGATCCAGCCGTCGGATCCTCACAAGACTTCAGCCACCACTCTTCCATCCCATGAAGAACCTTCAGCCGCCGGCATCCACCCATCCCTTTCTCCAATCGCCGGAATCAAAACGCCGAATTCGATCCCCTATTTTCGCCCTGCTCGCGACCTAGTTCCACCCTTCCGCATCGTGCTCCTCCGACAGGCGGCCAATCGACCCCAAACTCCGGCCACGTTCTCACCTCCTTCATATGAGCTTCCAGTTGTACCAGGTTCCAAGATTACGCATCACCAGTCGTCCGGCGATGACCTCTGTTCTCTGGCGCACTTCCCCTGTTCCGACAGACCATTTGCTCCTCCGCCTGCACCAGCTTCCCGTCGCCATCCTCGCCCCGATCCACCTCCGTCTCCTGGTGCTCCGACGACATCAATGCCCCATTGTCCTCCCTTTGCCTCTAACGTCGCCCACAAGCAACCCATGTTCTGGCGTCGTTGATCGCCTCAAGCCTAGCTTCTAGTTTTCCACTATATTCCTGCTTCCAGATTTCTGGATTTTGCTTTTGAAACTAATTTGATTACTCTTCTTTTCGCAGGTACTTTAAGAGTTCAGTGCAACAAAATTCTTAACATTTGGCACCACACGGAAGCACGCATCTTGATCTATCATCCGGAAAACTCGGTTCAATCCAACAATGCATGGATGATTATGGGAGACATGGCATATTTTGATATCTGAAATAACTTCTGCAACGGTTTTATGATCTAATCTGATTAGTGTTTTTGTTGCAGGTTTTAAGCATGCTCAAGGAAGCTTCCAACTCTGATCCTTGGATCCAATAACAAGATCTCATCCTTCTCTTTCATTTGGATCAGTTGAGACAAATTAAGATTAAACAGACAAACCTGCAAGCCGGTGCAACTTTTGATAAATGATATATTTCTGCACCAGTTTTATTCTTTAATCTGAGTAGCTGTTTTGTCCCTGATGTCCTTATTACTTGACAGATCTTCAATCTGCAAATCTTATACAATTTAAAAGAACTAGTGTTGTTCTATATGCTAGTTTAATTGGTTCAATTTTTGAAACACTGGATCCTCATATAACATATAGCTACTTTTTGTAAACGATTAAAGTTGCCCTGGAATTCTAATATCTATTTCTGGCTGCATTCTGAATTTTGAAGGTTTTTTTTCCTGAAAATACAAAATAATAATAAAAAAAATTAGTTTTAATTAGTAGCATAAATCACACGCTTCCCCCCTACATCAAGGTGTGAAACCCTGTAAGTTCCTCTGATGTTGGCAGTGATAAACTAAGGTCATCACAAGTAGTGAGTGGCACCTAGTAGTGCATCGCTGCTACCCAAGTCATCAAAATGGATATTGACATCGGCATCCCCATCATCGCAACAAGGTGCTGACGCATTATAGTCTCTTTACCAACTGATATCCGATTGGACAAATGTGCCATCACTTGTTTTTATCCAATCTCATGGTCATTACTAAATTAGGCCTTCATCTGGGTATGACCGTACACTTTCAGTCATAGAACCATGGGGGGCCCCATGGATATCAAGCTTCCCTCAAGAAGGGGCAAATCCTCTGTCTGTCCATTGATCTTCACATATGAGTCATGATATACTCAATGACAGCCATTATAACCTCCCAACTACAGTGGGGTGTTAGGTTGTATCAAAGCATGTTTCTAACCATATAGAAGAGTCAATGACCTCAAGTCAAGGGATCAATGCATCTCCTGTCACTTGTGAGGATAACTCATGACACCAAGTTAGAGCCTCACAATGTGTCGGTCCAATATATCCATCACTGATATACCCATATGTCTGCGTTAGCACCTCGTGCCTAACTAGCCCATATACCAGTCTCACAAGTACTAGAGCTGTCTCATATCCACTCAGGTACTTGACTAGGGACAAGAGTTTGTGCACAGATCCAATCTGTCTCCAGGGATATTATCAGTACATAATTGCAGATGTAAACAAAGCATAATAACGACAATGCCAGAATGATATATATAAGACATATCAATGTCAAGTAGTACAAAATATAAACCAATAACAGGTCTTAGGGCATAAACACCAACAATCTCCTACTTGTACTTAGACCTGGAGGTTGCGGAATCTCAGCCTCATGTCCCTCGTATGACCATCATGCTTCTACTGTGCCAAAGCCTTGGTCAGTGGGTCTACTAGATTGTTTTCTGTTTCAACTCTGCTAATCTTGACATCACCTCAGTCAATGATCTCTCTAATCAGGTGAAATCTCCTGTGTATGTGTTTGGACCTTTGATGCGACCGTGGTTCCTTTGCACGTGTAATTGCTCCATTATTGTCACAATAGAGCTCTATAGAATCCACAACAGTTGGAACCACCTAAAGCGTAGAAATGAATTTCCTTATCCAAACGACTTTTTTGGATGCCTTAGAAGCGGCGACATACTCAGCCTCGGTTGTAGAATCAGTAATGGTGGATTGCTTGAAGCTTTTCCAGCATATAGCGCCTCCATTCAATTTGAACACATAGCCTGCCTGTGATCTAAAGTCATCAGGGTTTGACTGGAATGACGCATTAGTGTAGCCCTAAACATTGAGCTCTTCCTGTTCCCCATAGACTAAGAATAAATTCTTAATTCTTCTCAGATACTTTAGGATGTTCTTTATAGCCACCATGTACTACAGACTTGGATTAGATTGGTATCAGCTAGTTATGCTTACAGCATAAGCCACATATGGTCTAGTACACAACATTACATACATAATCGAACCTACAATCGAAGCATAGGACACTCGACTTATGTCATCTCTCTTTGCCTATGTGGCGGGACACTTACTCTTTGAGAGAGTAAGACCAAGTCTCACTGGAAGGTATCCCTTCTTGGATTGCTCCAAGTTGAACCTCTCCAGGACCTTATAAATGTAGGTACTTTGACTAAGGGTGTAACATCCCACATTCTTAACCCCAAACAAATGGCACAATTCACAAATGATACAGGATGTTTCATATAAGATCGATCATATGCTAGGTAAAACCGAGTTCAAGAAAACACGATCTGAAAAATTTCCATAAATTCATACATACAAATTCACAAAACTCAAATCTCATAAATCTCATAAGGGTACCTGCCACCATGCAATCCTTGCACTAGACATATGCAAGGCAACAGTTATATCAAATCCACAGCTATATTAAATCCGTATCAAAACCATAAAATCCAAAAAGGTACCTGCCACCAGGCAATACTTGCACTAGACATATGCAAGTTACAGATATATCAAAACCGATTACAAAGAATACACCATAAACCGAAATTCACAACAAAATCACAAAATCGATTTTATAAACTCATATCAAACACCGAAACCAGGCTGAAGCCCGCGGTGACACAAAAATCAAACTCATAAGACTGCCATAACCGGCAACATAATTCACATAGTTCACATAGTCTCATGATTCACATAGTTCATATAATTTATGTTAAGGCCACAACCGGCCCCAAGAATTAAGCATAAAAATTCTTAAAACAGCAAACAGCATAATTATCCACGCCAAAGCACTCAAGACATGCGCCCCTGCTCTATGCCTGAAAATAGTGAGGGGTGAGCTACACAGCCCAGTGAGTGGATAGTCTAAATCGACTATCCTTAACATACATTCAAAAATATAGGCAGATTATTTTTAAAATATTTAACAGAACATTATGTCAACATATAACAAAATAAAGAAACATAAGTCATATAGATAGTTAAATGTACACACTAGCATATAACAAATTCAGGTTCTAGAGTTTTACTCTAACCCAATTAAACACATATATTCTAAACCAACTAAACACACCATACTTAATTAACCTAGTTGTCCAGCATATTCAGTAGTGACCAATATGGTCTAACCCGGCTTGGCCAAAGCACTGGGAGCTGCAAAATCTCGTGCAACACATAAACATGGATAGTGAGTAGAATCAAGAGGTGGCCCCCGTCAGGTCACGACGTGGCACTTTGCTCTATCACCCCATAACACATCAGAGTGATGACATCAAGAGGTGGCCCCTGTCTGATCAAGACATGACACTTTGCGTCTTATATCACCCCGTCACATAAAAGAGTAATGACATCAAGAGGTGGCCCCTGTCTGATCAAGACATGGCACTTTGCGTCTTATATTACCCCATCACATAAAAGAGTAATGACATCAAGAGGTGGCCCCTGTCTGACCAAGACATGGCACTTTGCGTCAAAACCCATTCTCCCAAAAGGTTCCTACTGGACAACAGACATATCTTATTTCATATTTCACAAAGGTGGACTCCTAAGTGTCAACTAGACTCTAGGATAGTCATCACAAAAATCATATCGGGCAGGCTGAACATCAACCCCCATCACAAAAATCATAATAGGCAGGCTGAACATCAACCTCCTCACATATCACAATACAGGGCTGAAATTCAAACCCTTAACATAACACATAAGGACTATCCCCTTGAGTTCATAGTTACACCTAGCCTTAGTCCTAACCATCACATAATCACATAATTTTCCAAATTCACATAATCTCACATATTGTTCAAAATTCACAAGATCACACATAATGTTCAAAATTCACATGATCACACATATTGTTCAAAATTATATAACATAACACATAATATTTTATATTCGAATATCACCGAATATAGTGTAGTCCTTAAATTTCATGCTGATTAGTTTAATCAAACCTTGCTATGTTGTCACTCAAGTTTCTCAAATACAGATACTTAGCCATAAATATAACACCATAATTATTTAACATATTACACACACCAAGAAACAGTCATATCAAGCATCCATAGAATAAACTTAAAATTTAAAACAAGTATTCATATAAATTACTTTACAAAATACCACATGTAACATATTAACTACAAACACCAAAATTCGGTTTTCATAGACAATTATCAAGGTCATCAAGGTTTCGGTTTTCATGTTAACTACAAACATCAATTTCGGTTTTCATAAACAATTATCAAGAACATCAAGATTTCGGTTTTCATGTTAACTACAAACATCATTGATTTAATGTTACCAAAATTGATTTCGGTCTAACTATAATTAACAAGAGTTTCATACTCAAAATTCAATGATTTAATGCTACCAAAATTCCTATAAAAATACCTTAAATTTCATACAAATTTTCGGTTAAATAATCATCATATAATCACCTTTGAAAAATTCGGTTTTCATGATATAATCAACTTTACAAAATTCGGTTTTCATGATATAATCAACTTTACAAAATTCGGTTTTCATCATGGTGAAGTCTTGAATTTCGGTTTTAGCATGGTAAGATTTCCAACAAGCAAATATATCATCTAACACATCAATTAACACAAACAAATAGATAGAAATCGATTAGACACCCCACTCACCTTGAAACTTAGGTTAAAAATCTCCCCAACAAAAATCGTCCAAAGCCTTTGAAGTCACCCAAAGGATCTCCAAGAAATCGCCAAGAAAGTTTCACCTCAAGGGAAATTCGCCAAGGGAAGAAGATGGAGAAAAATCGCCTCAAAACTCTTCAATAATCGCCACTTCTTCAAGCCGCCACCCTAATTTTTCTCAAGACTCCAAAAATCGCCAATAATCTCACCCTAGTCGATATTACCACTTAAACTTTGGGTTTTTAAATTTTAAACCCATTAACCAATTAATTCCAATAGGGTTTAACCCATATAATTCAAAATTTCAAATTTTCAAACCCAATAACCCATAGTTAACCAATTAATTTAATTAACTTACAAATAACCAATCACTTAACCGAAATCCAATAAGGATTTAATTAATATCCAATAAGGATTTAATTAACCAATAAGGTCTAATTAATTAACCAATAAGGTCTAATTAATTAACCAACAAACTGTAATTAATTAACTTACAATTTACAACCCATAAATCCTAATTAATTTATTATGAACAACCAATAATAATTCATCATAAATTAACAGCCAATAATCAAATAAATAATCTCTAATTAATTTACAATAAATTAACAACCAAATAAACTCAAATCAAATAATTACAAATTAACAATCAATAAGCCAGTTAATTAGCATCCAATAATTTTATTTAAATCATAATAAAATATCACAGCTAATGATTTTATTTAAATCCAAATAATGCTTACCAGGACTTAAGATCCTTGGATCTTACAAAGGGCCAGGAGCTCCTTGGATCTATCCCTGTAGATCCTCACGCCTAGGATATAGGCGGCCTCCCCTAAGTCTTTCATCTAAAAACACTTTCCCAAACATGTCTTCACAGACTGAAGACCAGGGATGTTATTTCCAATGAGCAGTATGTCATCGACATACAAGACCAGAAAAGTCACCAAGCTCCCATTAAATTTTCTGTACACATAGGCGTCATCTTCACTTTTGATAAAGTTATAATCTCTTACTACCTCATCAAACTGAAGATTCCAACTTCGAGATGCTTACTTTAATCCATAAATGGATTTCTTTAGCTTGCAGACCTTATGGACCTCTACAAGATGGATGAAGCCATCAGGCTGTGTCATATACACATCCTCTGTCAGCTTCCCGTTCAGGAATACCGTCTTAACATCCATCTGCCATATCTCATAGTTATGATATGCAGCTATAGCAAGCAGAATCTAAATGGATTTGATCATGGTAACTAGTGAGAAGGTTTCATCATAGTCCACCCCATGGACCTGTTTGAATCCTTTAGCCACAAGTCTACTCTTATAGATAACTATGTTGCCATCCATGTCAGACTACCTTTTGCAGACCCATTTATAGCCTATGGGTTTTACCCCATCAGGCAGCTTAAATAAAACCTAGACTTGGTTATCCGACATAGAATCCATCTCAGATCTCGTGGCCTCAAGTCATCTTTCAGAGTCAGGTCCAGCGATCGCCTTATCATAGGTCCTAGGCTCATCCTCAATCATGAAGATCCCATCATGTTGGGTCGGCAGCGACCCATATCTCTCAGGTGCAAGACGAATCCTCCCAGACCTACGTGGGACATGTGTTTGAGACTCTGGTTGCCCAGCAATTAGTGCAGGTGGCTCAGGTTCCATCTCAGTGTCTTGTGGTTGCACTTGGACCTCGTCCAAGTCAAACTTCCTCCCACTAACTTTTTTCATGAGAAATTCTTTCTCTAGAAAGATAACTCCCCGAGCAACAAAAACTTTGTTATCGGTGGGAACATAGAAGTAGTATCCTTTAGTTTCCTTATTATACCCCCCACAAACACACATTTATCAGATCTAGGTTCTAGCTTGCTAGAATGCTAATGTTTGACATAAGCCTCACATCCCCAGACTCTAATAAAAGATAGGTTCAGGCATCTTCCACTCCATACCTCGTATGGAATCATGGAGACACTCTTAGAAGGAATGTTATCCAGTATGAGAGAAGCTGTCTCAAGTGCATCTCCCCAGAATGAGAGTGGTAGAGTTGCATGACTCATCATGGATCGAACCATGTCCAACAAGGTTCGATTTCTCTTCTCAGACACACCATTCCATTGAGGTGTTCTAGGAGGAGTGAGTTGGGATAGAATCCCACAATCTCTCAGATAGTCAAAGAACTCACCGCTTAGGTACTCTCCACCACGATCAGATCGAAATTCTTAATAGATCTACTAAGCTAGTTCTCTACTTCATGTCTGAACTCCTTAAATTTCTCAAAGGATTCTGACTTGTATCTCATCAAATAGACATAACCATATCTACTGAAGTAACCAGTAAATGTGATAAAGTAGTTATACCCTCCACTAGCTTGTTTACTGAATGGCCCACACACTTCTCTATGTATGAGATCCAAAAAACCTCCTACCTTCTCACCAATGTTCATAAAGGGCGCCTTTATCATTTTCCCGAATAAACAAGGTTAATGATGCGTAACAAATGTATTTACATCACATTTTTACTTGTGTTTTATATGATATTTCAGGCTTATTTTATGATTTTCTACTAATTTTTAGCTTATTTGCTTCACTTGGTATAGAATCTTCACTTTTCTTGGTTTCAATGAAAATGCAGGTAAAATGACTAAAAAATGATGGATTTTGCATGTTCTGAAGCCATAACATGATTCCCGAGGAGATTACGAGATTGCACGTCAAATTTGAAGTCAAAACAGTGAAGAACACAACTTTAACGGCCTTGGCCATAATTATTTTGGCCAGCCATAAATTTGGTATTCGAAGGTTGAAAAACGGCTAAGTTAAAAAGTCCACAGAAACTTTCATGGGTGAGGCCGTGAATCCTTCATGGTCCATGAAACTTTCTGTGTACAAGAAGCCTTATGCACAGAAATATTTACGGCCACAGCCGTAAACATATTACGGGCTATGAAAGTTTCCGCCCCTTCAAGTTTTTCGCTCGATTCGACTTCAAATCAAGCCAGGTTTGAACCAAACTCTTCAGATTCATTCCTTGAAGGGTTCCAGACTGATTAAGTATAAAATGTTTGATTTTTGGAGGGTAAAGGAGGACTTTTTAGATGAACACAAATGGGCGGCGGCTGTTCGGGTGAGAATCAGTTCTAGAGCAGAATTCCGACAAGATTTCACTCAAAAGAGAAGATTGATCACTTCCTCTTCATCTCCAGATCAAGGGGAAGCTTTTCTAATTGTTTTCTTAGTGAAATTCTTATAATTTTGTGAAGATTTAATGCTTGTTCATCCAATACATATGCTGTCAATTATGAGCATGAGCGAGTAAATCATATTTCGGGATTTAGGGGGATAGCCCGCTGACAATTATGATGTAAAAACTATATTTTTACTTTTTGCTATGATTATTATATCATGATTTGATTAGAATTATGTTTAATCCGTAGTTTACTCTGGCCAAGTATATTGCATCTTAGATGTTGCGAGAAGAACCGGGAGGTGAATCGCAACATCGGAGCCATTCTTTTCAAACCTACGAATCCAATCACGGGAGTAGTTTGGATTCATTTGAAGGTTTTACAAGATTTTTCATAGAACTTAATGGATCTAAATATGTTAACTGTCACGAGAGTAGGGAGTCAGCGTAGTTAGATACCGGATTACGCTTCGGGAGGAGGTAATTCGTACCTTAGGAAAAATCCCTTTCATGATCCTAATTTTTTTGTTCAAAGAGTTATCTTTGTTAGATTCTTAATTGTCAGTGAGGCAAAACCTCGAGTTCCGACCTCTCAAAACCTGATTTCTTCTAAATACCGTTTCCGTTGCTTTTCGCACTTAGAGCCTAAAACAATCTACGACTTGATTTGCCTAGATTTAGACGATTCGTATAGTCTGTACTTGACTACCTAATCCTCGTTGGGAATGATATCTTATTTTATTTCTTCGATAAATCCATACACTTGCGGACGCATCAAGTTTTTGGCGCAGTTGCTGGGGAATAGGCCAGTTAATATTGACTGGATCGATAAGTTTAGAGACTAGGCATTTTTCTTTCTTTTGGTTTAGCATTTATTTAATTCTATTCTTTTTACTATTATTTTATTTTCATTTTAACTTACACGTTGTATGCTCAAATCTTCACATACAGGTACTCTATTTCCTGAAGATCCGGAAATCGAATGCACATTTCGCCTTCGAAGAAGACTATAGTTCCAGACTCAAAAGACTTTCGAGGATGGTGAAATGGCTGCGAACAATCAATCATTGAGGGATTTTGCAGTACCAAACATACAATGCTTCAATTCAAGTATAGTTCGACCTAATGTGGAGGCGAACAATTTTGAGCTCAAACCAGCACTGATGATGATGGGTCAATAGAATTAGTTTGGGGGTTCCCCAAACCCGGATCCTAACCTTCATCTGGCTATGTTTTTCGAATATTGTGACACCGTTAAGGTAAATGGTGTGTCTTCTGATGTAATTAGACTGATACTTTTTCCATTTTCTCTCAGGGATCACACACGAGCTTGGTTGTACTCTCTTCCAGCTGGATCAATTACAACTTGGGATGAACTTTCACGAGCTTTTTCTAAATAAATATTTCCCACCGAGCAAGGCAGTTCAGCTGAGGAACATGATTACATGCTTTGGACAACGAGAAGGAGAGTCTCTCTACAATGCATGGGATCGCTTCATGGAGCTCCAGCGCATGTCTTCTCACCATGGGCTTGAGATGTGGGTCCTAATCCATATCTTCTACACTGGATTGGTGATGTAGCGACTAATAGGTGAGAGGGTCCTTAAGCCATACTCTAGGGTTTTACACAATGCGCGATAAAACGTGAGAGGGTCGTGAGGCGAGGGAAGAGAAAACACGTTGGAAAAGTGCAGGGAAACCGATAGAAAACATGATGAAACAGCGACGATTTCGGTCAAGGCAACACAAATGCAAATGAAAGGAACGGCACCCAACTATTTAACGCAACATGCTAACCTCACAACATTTTTTTTAAGCATTCCTCGCAGCTCTCTCAGCGCGTCTTAAGCTCAGCCACGTGGGGAATAGCGAGTTCGCAGGGGTTTAGCTCGCCCACCTTGAGGGCTGAAACAAACCAAAGAAACAAGAGAACCGACCACGCTCCGACGTGCGGACTGGCGTGGGTGAAGATGAAAGGGGAAAACCAATTTGTTATCAAAGCGAGAAGGAGAAAACAGGCGAACCTGACCCACCGAAAATGTGGGATTTACTTCAAAACGGAAGAGGAAACAACTTGGAATCGAAGAGACGTCTTCGACCCGAACAACGATGAAGGCAAGGCTCCGGCTTGTCTTCACACAATGCTGGCGATTTATAAGCTCACCAGAAGAACTCTCTACACCCAAAGAGAACTGCCTAGGGATGCTGGCCAACCCCTCTCTTTTATAAGGTAAGGAAGGGGAACAAGACCAGGGGATAGCATCCTAACAAACTAACTACCATAAAGTGGTCAAGCTGCCACATAAAACAAGAAAGCATAAAATCCTACCAACTACCAACTATTCCTGCGAGGGGGCGCAGGTCCTTGGTCCTTCAGCATACGTGCCTTAGCGGAGACGGTTTAGACGCGCTCCGAGCACATCGCAACAAGACAACAAAACTTTGAAGTCATGGGCTAGGTTACCACCGTTGAGGCTCATTCTTGGGCCGTATTGCTAATGAGATTGAGTGGCCCACTTGGAGTTGGATCCTTATAGGGCTGGCTTGGAGCGCCCTTGGGCAGCGCTACTCTGGTGTGTATGGAATGGGGGCTAATGACTCCTAAGAAGCGATCCGGGGGCCTACTTTGGCATTGGGATCATCGGATTTCCACGTTGTTGGGCTCCTTTGGATCATCATTGGGTGGAGCAACATGGTAGGGAGGGCGATGCACGTCAAAGTGGGGTCGTCGGGGCTGCAACGAGTCGTCAGGGGCGAGCACGGCTATGTTCAGAGTCACCGTGATACATAGAATCGAGCACGGCCTGCCCGTGCTTGGAGTCACGCCCGTGCTTGGCGTTGTTGAAATCCACAGAGTCGAGCACGGCCTGCCCGTGCTTGGAGTCACGCCCATGCTTGGCGTTGTTGAAATCCACAGAGTCGAGAATGGCCTGCCCGTGCTTGGAGTCACCCCCGTGCTTGGCGTTGTCGAAATCCACAGAGTCGGGCATGGCCTGCCCGTGCTTAGGAGCACGGCCGTGTTTGGCGTTCGCGTCTTCAGGCGACCATGTCATAGCTGTGACGGGGAGCATGGCCTGGCCGTGTCGGGGTCTGGGGAACTCTGACTTGGCTGAAATTTCCAGGGAAAATTCCTGGGGTTCTGGGGAGTCTCCTCAAGGATCTTTTGGAGGGGTTGGGCTGCCCTCAAGTGTGTTCATGGGCCTGTTTGCTCCTGCATCAGCTTTCGCTGCATATTCTGATGAGTTCTCCTCCGGAGAACTAAGGGGCAGCGGGTCATCGGGGTTGGATGGCGCTTCCAACGGACCATGGAAAGGGAGGACGTCCGCCACATTGAAGACGAGGTGAATCCCCATGTCCTCGGGTAAGTCCAGCTCATAGGCGTTGGAGCCAATCCTGTGCACAACTGCATAGGTCCCCATATAGCGCGGCTGAAGCTTAAAATGTGCTCTGCTCGATAGACGCTCGGGGTGGACATGCACCCTTACCAGCTCACCTATAAAAAAATGGTGTGGCCTACGATGCTCGTTGGCCTTCATTGAATTGCGAGTGTTGCCCAGAAAGATACGATGCCGAACCTCATCATGCAAACTAGCGATATGCTGTGTGAAGGAGTATGCATTGAAGGAGAGTTGGGACTCTATGGGGAGGTCATGCAGGTCTATAGGTTTACGCGGCTGGTGGCCCGTGACAATCTGGAAGGGACTAAGACCCATAGACCTATTAAAAGCACTATTGTACGCAAACTCGACCATGGGTAGGATGGAATCCCAAGACCTCGGATGGTCCCCGATGAGACAACGTGGAAGATTACCCAAACTGTGGTTAACGACCTTGGTTTGCCCATTGGTTTGGGGATGATAGGCCGTGGAGAATTTTAGAGTGGTGCCCAAGAGGGCCCATAGTGAGCGCCAGAAGTGGCTCACAAAACGTGTGTCGCGGTCGGACACGATGGTGGAGGGAAGACCATGGAGATGCACAATCTCTCGGACAAAGAGATGGGCGACGTGAGAAGCGTCCGCTGTGCGCGAACAAGGGATAGAATGGGCCATCTTTGAAAATCGATCAACAACAACGTAGATCGAGTTGAAGCGGGAGGCAGTCCGAGGCAACCCAAGGACAAAGTCCATGCTCAGGTCGCGCCATAGGCCGCTGGCCACCGGCAAAGGGGTATAGAGGCCCGTGTTCGAAGGGCGGGGTTTGGATAACTAGCACGTACCGCAATGGCGCACAATGCGCTCAACATCCTTACGGAGGGAGGGCCAAAAGAGGCGTTCCTCCGCCATTTCAAGGGTCTTGTCATGGCCATGATGGCCGGCGACGCCACCCGCATGAAGCTTGAGCAAAAAATGATTTCCAAGCGAAGAACGGGGAATGCACAAGCGATTCCCCAAGAAGAGGTAACCCTCGCACAAGTGGTAGGGGGAGTCGGGGGTCGGTCGACTCGGTCAAAGTGGCATAGATGGCTCCAAAATCAGAGCAAGTGGCGTACTCTTCTTTGACATGGTCAAAAGTATTGACGCGAGTGTGCATCACGCATAAGAGGGTTCAGACGCAACCCAGGGCATCCGCAACGACGTTCTCCTTACCCGCCTTGTGGTTGATCACGAAGGAGTATTGTTGGAGGTACTCGACCCACTTGGCATGGCGGGCACCCAACTTCTTCTGGGCATTAAGGAAGGAAAGGGCCTGATGGTCACTGTATAATACGAACTCGCAATGGAGGAGGTAATGCCTCCATTGCCGAAGGGATTGAACAATCGCGTAGAATTCCTTGTCATACGTAGAATAACGCTAGCGAACATCGTTCAATTTCTCGCTGAAGAAGGCCACGGGATGGCTCTCCTGACTAAGGGAACCACTGATGCCAGAACCGGAAGCATCGCACGCGACCTCGAAGACCTTCGAAAAGTCAGGGAGGCGCAAAATAGGAGCGCTGGTCAGGGCGTCCTTAAGCGCGTCAAAAGCTTGTTGAGTGGTAGGGGTCCACTCAAACTCGTCCTTAGAAAGGCGCTGGGTCAAGGGGGTGGCAAGGGTGCTGAACCCACAGATGAACCGGCGGTAAAATCCCGCGAGGCCCAAGAAACTGCGGACCTCAGTCACGGTGCGGGGTTCGGGCCACAGCCGGATTGCCTCAACCTTCGCAGGGTCAACGGACAGCCCTGGTCCAAGACGATATACCCAAGGAAATACACACTATTGGTTAGGAACGAGCACTTCTTTGTGTTAAGGAAGAGGCGCTCCTTACGCAGGAGGGAAAAAGTGGAGCGAAGATGCTCTAGGTGTTCATCCCGGGTCCGACTAAAAATCAGGATGTCGTCGAAGTAGACGACCAAAAACTTTCCCATGTAGGGCCGGAGGACCTGACTCATCAAACGCATAAACATGGATGGGGCATTGGACAACCCGAATGGCATGACAAGCCACTCGTAAAGACCGTCCTATTGGGAAACCCCAGGGATATTTTACAGATTTTCAGAGATAAAAATTACACAAATACATTGCATAGCGGAAGCAATATCCCCGAAACGAGCCGGTCCCAAAAACCCAGTGAAGATCGCATGCGAGGGAGTCGACACGATGAGATAGTATATACCTTAAGCAAGATGAGGCCGATGTTGAGATAGGCGCCCAAGCGTGCGCCCTCTGCAGTCTCACACACACGGATGCCTCGAGTCCTCTTCTTCCACGCCCGGTGCTAGCCTCGGGAAGAAGATCCAAGCCTTTTGTTCACCTTCTTCAAGCCTTGCGCCACCTCTAAGGTATATGTGCCAATGGAAGAAAGATGAAGGAGAGGGAAGCCGCCAAGCACCAAATTCCTTACACCAAGAGGAAAGGAAGATCAAGTCTTGCGGCTAGGGTTTGAAGGAAGAGATCACTTGTGCCTCTTGCCCTTGCTCTCGCCTCTCTCTGTGTTCTCACACCTCCAAGGAGTAGAATATTAGAGAGGAGGCGTCTAGGGCCTCTTATATAGAGCAAGAGGCGCTCAGGGTTAGGGCTAGGCGCATAATGAAGTAACTTTGGCCATCCAAAACCCCATTATACCCCTTAGGCGCCAATGGGGTAGTTATTGGGCCTCATTGGGTAATGAGCAAACCCAAACTTCATTAAACGGGTTGATTAAGCAATTTGATCTAATCCAACGCAATCCAAAACCAAATATGACTTAACCATGGTCAAATTCGGGTCAACCTATCAAAAATGAAGTTTGGCTCCAATAACATCCTTCCATCTCATCAGGCCCATCGGCGCTGATGAAATCTCCTAAATAGATCCGAGTCATCCAATAACTCGATCATAAGACTTCTCGATCAATATGAAAACTTGAGTATCAAGGTGTGCGATCCTGTAGGTTCCTCTGACGCCGGCAGTGCTGACCAAAGGTCACCACAAGCAGTGAGTGACACCTAGCAGTGCATCGCTGCTACCCAGGTCATTGGAATGGATATCGACATCGATATCCCCATCATCGCAACTAGATACAAATGCATTCCAGTCTCTTTGCCGAACTGATATCCGATTGGACAAGTGTGTCACCACTTGTTTTCATCCAATCTCATGGTTATGGCTAAATCAGGTCTCACCTGGGTATGGCCATACACTTTCAGTCATAGAACCATAGAGGAGCTCCATGGATATTGATGACACCGAAATATGTAGTATATTTTGCATCATTTTAGATACCTTTTCATGCTAAATCGAGGATATTTTTACTTGTTTTTATGATAAATCCATCAAATATTGCAAAGTCTACTTCTATTTTAGTTTTTCATATTTTCCAGGCAAAAAGGCACTATTTTAGGCATTTTTAAGCAAAATCAAATATATGGAAGAGTTCTCATCATCAAGAGGAGATCACCCAAGAACCAACTTACCCATAACATCCGCTGCGTCAAATTTTGGTATCAGAGGCAGGTTGGAGCTAATTCTTGTCGAGCTCCGCCGATCTCTCGCATCATATCATACGACTTCTTCGGTTTTCTCTTCCGCATTGCATCATATCCCCCCTGCCCAAGTGCCCACTACAACTGATGAAAGTACTCCACCTACGGTAGAGTCGGTTGAGTCGCTGTCCACATGCTTGGAAGCGATGGAGGCTATGTTTCAGTGCTTAATGTCGTCAGTCCAACACCTCATGGACCAGGTTGTGGAACTCAAGTCTTAGCCCGCTATGGGACAGCCCCCGCTTAGTGTTACCCCTTCGTTGGCTCCGCTGCACATGTGCGCCAACGAATCCCCGTGTTATGACCCGTTTGGTGATGAGTCCGCAGGGCGGAGGAGGCCCCTCCCCCGCCGTGTCTAGTCCAGCGTAGTCGTGAGGACGATGAGGTCCGTCATCTCACTCGAATTGATCCCCCTATCTTTAAGGGTAGCCTAGATCCCAATGATTTCCTCGACTGGGTTTCAGCCGTCGAAAACTATTTTCGAGTGGAGCGCCATGTCCGCTCACCTTAAGGTCAGCTATGTTCGCCTCCTACTCATCGGCCCCCGCCCGGTTGTATTGGACAAATGTTGAGCGCCACCTAGTTGACCAGCGTCTTCCCCCCATCATTCGGTGGGAAGAAATGTGCTATCGCCTTAGGAGAAGTACATACCGCCCACTTACCGTCAGCGCCTCCTCGACTCCTATTGCGCTATCTCGCAGGGATCCGACTCCGTTGATGCGTTACCACTCTCGCTTCGATGAACTCAGAGTTCGTTGCAACCTTAGGGAGGATCCCGCGTTCATGTTATCTAGGTTTAAGCGCGGGACTCCGCGAGGACATCCGACGCACCCTTCCGACCTATGGGTTAGACTCGATCATCCTCGTCCTACACCATGCTCGTGAGATCGAGCAGGACTTGTGTTCGCAGCACCGTCCACAGCGAACCCGTTCCCTAGTTTCATGCAGCATAAGGACATGAAAGAAGTGGAAGATCTAACCCTAATAGTGCCCCAAAAATTTTCCACAGAATGTTCCTCGGGTCACCCAGCGACAAAAGTCACGCCCCGTGACTCTTGCGGGACAGTTTTTCCACAGAATGTCCCCTCGGGGTCACGCAGGGACGAAAGTCACGCCTCGTGACTCCTGCGGACAGTTTTCCACAGAATGTCCCTCGGGTCACCCAGTGACGAAAGTCATGCCCCGTGACTCCTGCGTACAGTTTTCCACAGAATGTTCCTTGGGTCACCCAGCGACGAAAGTCCACGCCCCGTGACTCCTGTGGACAGTTTTCCACAGAATGTTCCTCGGGTCACCTAGCGACGAACGTCACGCCCCCATGACTCCTGCGGACAGTTTTCCACTGAATGTTCCTCGGGTCACCCAGCGACGAAAGTCCACGCCCCGTGACTCCTGCGGACAACCCACCCGAAGCTGCAGAACTGCCCCGACGACCCCACTTCGACGTGTACAACCCCACCCTACCATGTTGCCCCCACCTCATGAAGATCCAAAGGGGGCCCAACAAGGTAGAAGTACGACGATCCCAACGCCCATCTCACCCCACCATACCGCTTCGTGGGTGTTATCAGCCCACTCTCCATCCACACCGAAGTGATCTGGCCCAAGGATGCTACAAACCAGCCCCCGAAGAGCCCAATTCCCAGATGGGCCTCACAACCATATCAACAACACGGCCCAAGAGAAGGCCACGACGATCGTTACGCAGCCTAGTACTTGGAAATTCTGCTGCTTTGTCGCAATGTGCCTTAAGCACGTCTAACCGTCATCGCAGCCACCTCGTACGCTAAAGAATCAAAGGACCTGCGCCCCTGCAGGAGTAGATGGGTAGTTGGTAGGATTATATTCTATTTTGTCTTTTTGTGGCAGCTTGACCACTTTTTGGGTTGTTAGTTGTTGAGATGCTGTCCCCTTTGTCTTGTTTCCCCTCCTTATCTTATAAAAGAGAGAGGCTGGCCAGCATTCTCCCTTAGTTCTCTTGGTGGTAGAGTACTCCTAGTGAGCTGAGAGCCTCCAGCATTGTAGAAGTCGAAGAGGAGCTTCGCCTTTAGAGTTTCCGGGTCAAGGCTGGTGCCTCGATTCCACGTTGTTCCGTTTCTAGCTTTTCAAAGAAGTAAATCCCATCCTTCGTGGTGGGTCAGGTTCGCCTGTTTCCTCACTTCGTTGCGCTCTTGTATTTCCGTTTGTGGTTTCCCTTTCTCCACGGGTATTTGTACGCCGGAGACATAGACGTTTCGTGTTGTTCTTTGGTGTATTTCAGGCACATAGGCGTGTGAGCTGTGTGCTGCGAATCCGTTGGTTCCCTATTGCGACTTGCTGAGCTTAAAATATGCGGCGTGAGTGCGCAAAATTGCTTCAAGGTTATTGAGTTACATTATGTAGTTGAGTGCCGTTGTGTTCTTTTCGCAATTGTGTTACCCCGATCGAACTCGACGCTAATTTCTTCGTGCTTCCTCGTGTTTCCCTGCATTTTCGAAGCGCTTTTCACTTCCATCGTCTAAAGACCCTCTCCCGTTTTCGCGGCATTGTGTAATCCCTTAGAGTACGACTTTAAGGACCCTTCCACCTATAGTAGCTCCATCAATTCTGGTATCAGAGGACGTTGCACGTTCGATTCTTATCGTTCGCACGGTCCGACTCATCGCATCGCATATTTTCGCATCGTTTCCGCATTTTCAGCATCCTACACTTAGTCATTTTCGACCTTGTTTGTGCATGGTGACTACACAGTCACAAGTTATGTCATCCCAATATTCGAAAACTATCCCTGAAACCCAAGTGTCGGCCCAACCCTTGGAAGGGAGTAGAACCCATTTAGAATCGTTGGTTGCGCTTGAAGCGCGCGTAGATGCCAAGTTGGATGCGCTGTCCGCGCGCTTGGAATCTCACGAAGGAAATACAAGCGCGATGTTTAAGCACATTATCGCTGGGATTCATACCCTGACAAGTCGCCCTGAGCCATCAGAGTATAGGCGCTCCAACCCGGTTAACCTGCCTTCGTCCGCAAACCCAGCCCCACCTACTAGAGAGTTCCCCCCAATGACCATGCCCCCGCGGCCGCGAGTCTTTGAGGATGAGTCCGGCCACCTGCCGCCTCAGGAGGCCCAGGGGGACCTCGATTATGGATACGAACCCTTGGATGAGGATGACGTGTGGGCCGCACAAGGGCCCTAATCTAATGGTCGCTTTGGGCACGCTTGGGCCGGGCAAAGAGCCCCGACCCGACAACCTATCGAGTGCCCTCGCTTGGAGGACGATATCCGCCGCTTCATTAGGCACACCCCCGTGCCCTTTGCGGGTGGCCTTGACCCGTCACAATTGCTCGATCGGGTCGCTTCTGTCAATTCCTACTCTGACCTTAGTAACTTGCATCCCGACGCACGCGTTAGGTTTGTGCGCACCTTGCTCAAAGGCCCTGCGCGTTTGCATTGGGCAAACGTGGAGTGCCAAAATGCGCAGCAAGCCCTTCCTCCCATCACCACTTGGGAAGCAATGAGGTATCACCTCCGCTAGCGATACGTGCCCCCCCTCCTATTGGCAGCGCCTCCTTGATCAGTATAGTAGCCTACACCAGGGATCGGGTACCGCCGAGGAGTATCGTCTCACCTTTGAGACGCTACAACTCTGGTGTAACTTACAAGAGGACCCCGAGTTAGTCTTGTCGAAGTTTAGGAATGGTCTCTGCACGGACATCCGACGTGCCCTGCCCACATATAGCTCAGAGACCTTCGACCAAACCTTCAGCGCGCTCGCGATATCGAGCATGATCTTAAGGCTAATGTTTGAGGCCTAGGGATTCTTTCAGTATCATGTATAAACTCTTATGTTTATAAAGGCAATGGTTGTTATTCAGTTTGTTACATCATCTGCTGCAATATGTACACTTCTGAATAATGTCTCAATGCTGTTCAGCTTGGCTGACATGCAGTATTGTCCTTAGTCGAGATATCTTGGTGAACATGAGACAGCCTTGATATGATTGAGACTAATATGTGTTCTAATCTTATAGGATGCTTCGAGCATGGAATAAGATGTAGACTCATAGGTACATTGCATGTACTGGACAGACCCTACTAGGATGTTCAATTGCTTGTCACAATGTGAATAATCCTTGTATGTGAACAAGTGGCATACTTCCTCTGACTTGAGATCACTTGTGTTTCTAAATGATGATTGTCATTGTTTTGAGGTAGTTCAATATCATTTGAAACATAATGGTTATAGACTATCTTGGATAATGATCATGAGTCAGGTTAGGACACTAGTGATAGATAAAGGATTGCCGTCTCCTTGTTGAAGGAGTGTGATGTTCTAAAGGGGCCCCCCTTATGAGATGATTGAGAAAGTGTATGGCCATACCCTGGTGACTATGTTCATCAGATCTAATCATGCTCATCATATTGGAGCTACAGGCTTGACACGCTTGTCCAATAAGAACATCCAGTGGCAAAGGAAACATGTATGCCTAGTGAAGTGGATTCACACTTGTGCTATGGTTTGGGTGTAGTCTTGGAAGACTCTTTCCTTTATATCGGGAGACAGTGATGTGTTGCTAGATACCCCTCACTGATCGTGATAACGTAAGTTATCGTTACCGACATTTAAGGGAAACCCTCAGGGTCGCACAATTTGATGATATGGCTTACTTAAGTCAGATCGTGTGGACTGAATTATTTTGGTTCAGTTTAAAGGAGTTTAAACTCTGATTGTAAGTGAGATCTGGTCTGATCATGTTTGATTGATTAGGGCTTAAGATCGGTAAGCTTCGATCGAGAGTAGTGATGCTAGATCGGTGAGATCAAGTGCATCTAGAGATGAACGGTTAGATCTTGAACCTTCATGGTTCATATAGATTTAGACCATGGCTTGGCTTGGTTTGATTTGCTCTTTGTACCAAATCTTTTTGAACCGATTGCAATTGAACCCATTCACCTATGTGAACGTATGGTTCAATGAGGAGGGGAGTTTCGATGGTTCACTTGAGGTGAACGCATGAAGCTTTGAAGACTTGCTATTTTTGGAGTTCGGTTTTCAAAAAGGAAAAACGTCTCCATGTTGTAACGTGTTTGCCCCCTTCTCGAGTGGTGAAGCTATCATCGTGGTGTCTTCTTCCTTGACGAAAGGAAAAAGAGGATAGGCCATCAAGAGGATTCATCTCATCTTCTTCACACGACAAGGAAATTTGGAGATCCTTGCTAGCACAAGGAACGTCCAAAGAGGTAGCCATCTCTTATCATATCCTTGCTAGCACAAGCGATCTTGTTAAAACCCTAGAAAAGTTTATATGCGCAAGTTTTAGGGTTCCCCCCCCCTTTAGGGGACTTACAATTGGTATCAAAGCATGGTTGATGTATGAATCATATGATTGCTTTGAGTGATGTTTGTTTGTGCCATAATGTAGATCTATCGTCACCATGAGAACATGCTAGTCATTAGATGTTGGCGCATGTTTGATATAACTTGTTTGCGCTAATGAATAGATCTAATGTTAACATGCAAAACTACATGATTTAGTTGTTTGCGCATGTATGATTGTTTCATGTTGGCGCTTGTTGAATGTATTTATCAAAACTCATTACATCTTGCGCGCCTATCACCTAGATCTACATATGCGCCTGCTGTAAACCCTTAGACGGGTTATTAGGGTTGAAGTCATAGTCTAGTTAAGATCCAAATAGTCTGATCAGACCATCTGACAGCCTAGATGGGTCGACCAGATGGCACCTGTGCGAAAGCACGAGGTGGCTATAGGTCGACTGCAGACAGGCGTGTAGCGATGTCTGGTTGAGACAACCAGTGAACGCGCATGAGTTAGGCCCGGGGTCACACCCGCTTGCCAGAACTCATGAGGGTCGTTCAGCCCAAGGCATTCATCGTTGACCATTGGGTCAACTCAAGTCAGTTAGGACTTGGTGCATGCAAGGGCAGTGGATCTGACTAGACATGATGAGTGGATCCCTATTAATGGACCGTTGTAAGGTAGTAGGGCACATAAGAAAAATAAAATTGATTCCAATGGGATTTTCAAAAATTTTATTTTGTTATTGGATCACATGTTGGTTGAATACCATGATGAGTGTCTATTTCATCTTATGTGGGTTGCCCTTTTAATGTGTGCTGTGCTGGGGCCTGCGAGCCTGGATTTAATTGTAAATTATTATTATTGTGATCTGCGCATCACATTTTAATTAATTGTGTTATTGACCTGCGTGTCAATCTTGTCTAGATAGATTAAATTGTAATTTTAATCAGACAAGAGCACAGAGCACACATGGCAGAGGCGCATGCAGCAGTGGCTTGACCAGTGGGAGGTCTAGGGTTCGACCCTAGGACAGGTGCATTTACCTGGTGAGCGCACCTAAGCTGCAGTGGGGCGCTAGGGCCCTGGGCTGGGCCAAAAACCCAAGAAGAGCTCAAGTGAAGACTTAAGTTAACTTAAGGTCTAACCTAGGCTTAATGGGCTTTTACCACATAAGATCAGCATGCTTTCTACTTATTGTTTATATAATTAGAACTGCATGATTTTTCTTCTACTATCACCATAGGATTTGAATGATAGTAAGAAGATAAAAGACCGTTAAAATCCAACGTTAAAATATCAAGCACGTAAGCCTTCTGGCGCGAAACCTCACTGTTCTGACTATCGTTGGGGCCGTGTTGTACCCACTCAGTGGGCACGCCAATCTATCTTCAGACGGTGTGTGATTATACCTGCGTGCTACAGAGAAGGGATTTATCGCTTCTCGTTGCTCAGCATAGCACGTGGTGGTCCAGGGAGTAGGTCAGGTCAGCTTGACCATGTAGGCTACATACTGAGCATATGTGAGCTATATGGAGGCAGCCATCTATGGGATCAGAGACTGTGTTGTACCAACTCAGTTGGCACAGTCTGCTGGATTGCCCAGATGAAGGGGAATCGCACGGGTTGGCGATTGGCAGGGACTGCCTACCAGAAATTAGTGCTTGTACTCTCTGTGCATCTTATCTCGCCTGAGCGGGACGCGGAGACCAAGTATGAAATCTGGATCCCATCTCACTAAAAGAGTTCTACTCTTTCGGGCTGTTTTGCTGGATTTTTCAGCCAGATAGAATAGTGAGAAAAGAATCTTTCTTAAGTCCTGGATTGATTCTAAACATTGATACTGACCTTGCTGTTCTTGCATTGTTGTAGATTACTGCAGCAACGAACACCACGAATTTCAATGTGCGATCCCTACTGGAAAGGGAGAAGTTTGCTGGGCCAAACTTCTCAGACTGGTACGGACACCTTAAGATTGTTCTTAAGGCAGAGAGGAAACTGTATGTCCTCGAGACGGCTATACCGCCTCAACCCGCTCCGAACGCCGCAAGGGCGGTTCGGGAAGCCTATGAAAAGCATGTCAATGATAGCATTGATGTCGCTTGCCTGATGCTTGCATCTATGACGCCAGAGCTGCAACGTCAACATGAGGATCTATCTGCTATAGAAATTATAGCAAACCTCAAGTTACTATATGCTGCACAGGCTAGGACTGAACGCTACAATTTGACTAAGCTTTTCTTTCAGAGCAAACTGACTGAAGGGAGTCCAGTGGGAGCTCACGTACTCAAGATGATTGGGTACAAGGAGGCTCTAGAGAAACTGGGACACACCGTCAATCAGGAGCTTGCTGTAGACATCATTCTTCAGTCTCTCCCGGCCTCTTTCGATCCGTTCATTATTAATTTGAATATGAACAAGATCGACTGTACCCCGGCAGAGTTACTGAACATGCTCTTGACTACAGAGTTGACTCTAAAGGGAAAGCTTTCAACCTCTGTCTTGATGGTTCCTTCTAGGAACAAGAAGAAGGGGAAGAAGGGCAAAGCCCCTGTCAAGAGCTACAACAAGGCTCTGAAACAAAAGGTTAAGCGGTCGAAGGAATACAGATGTTTCCATTGTGGCCAGCTGGGTCACTGGAAAAAGGACTGTAAAGCGCTCCAAGGAGACAAGAAGGGAAGCATCGCTTCTGGCTCAGGTATTTTTGTGACTGAGGTCATGTTTTCCTCTTCTATTTCATGGGTGTTGGACACTGCATGTGGAGTTCACATTTGTTCAAATGTACAGGAACTCAAGAGAAGAAGGCAGGTGGGACAGCATGAGGTGGACCTACGAGTTGGAAACGGGGCACGGGTTGCTGCTGTTGCTGTAGGAGAATATCACATCTCATTACCATCTGGACTTGTATTAGAACTGAACAATTGTTACTTTGTACCTAGCATAACGAAAAATATTATCTCTATTCCTGCTCTTGTCAGGAAAGGATTTTCCTTTGAATGCAATATTTCAAAGTGTGTTATTTCTTTAGATAATATTGTTTGTGCTACTGGATCAATTAACAATGGATTATTCATGTTGGACATGGAATGTTCTATACAAAATATTGATAATAAGAAAGCCAAGTATGCTGATAATAGCACCTTGCTATGGCATAGTCGTTTAGGCCATATTAACAAGAAACGCATTAAGCGGTTGCATGACCATGGACTGCTGGGATCATTCTCCTATGAGGAGATTGATACATGCAAAGCTTGTTTAATGGGTAAAATGACGAAGGCTCCTTTTCCTAACAAAGGTCAAAGGGCTTCAGGTTTACTTAACCTTATACACAGTGATGTGTGTGGGCCATTTAGTAAACATGCCAGAGGTGGCTATTCATACTTCATTACCTTTACTGATGATTTCAGTAGGTATGGATATGTCTATCTAATACGACATAAAAGTGAATCTTTTGACAAGTTCAAAGAATTCAAAAATGAAGTACAAAATCAGCTAGGCCGAAATATCAAGGCACTTCGCTCAGATCGAGGTGGAGAATACCTAAGTCAAGAGTTTACTGACTATCTGAAGGAGTGTGGGATTATCTCACAGCTCACTCCGCCAGGAACACCACAATGGAATGGTGTGTCCGAGAGGAGAAACAGAACCTTATTGGATATGGTTCGTTCAATGATGAGTCAGGCTACTCTACCTTACTCCTTTTGGGGATTTGCACTGGAAACAGCTGCAAAGGTACTAAACCGAGTGCCATCCAAGGCAGTTTCAAAGACTCCATATGAGTTATGGTATGGGAAACAGCCGAGCTTGACATTTATTAAGATCTGGGGTTGCGAGGCTTATGTCAAAAAGCTCGCCTCTGGGAAACTAGAGAGCAGATCTAAGAAATGTATCTTTGTCGGTTACCCTAAGGAAACTAAGGGTTATTATTTCTACGATCCCAAAGAGAACAAGGTATTTGTTGCTCGGACGACCATTTTTCTTGAGAAGGAATTTCTTCTGCAAGAGGCCAGTGGGAGAGAAATAAAGCTGGATGAGAATCCAGAGGAAGGACAAAGTAGTCAAGCACAGTTGGATGAGCATGAGCCAGTAGAACAGGTTATTGAACAACCTGAGGCTCAGATATCACGGGAACCGCGAAGATCGGGAAGGATCCGTCGACAGCCTGAGCGCTATGACGGAGTCTACATCATTGATCATGATGAACCCCTCACTTATGCGGATGCGGTCAGTGGACCGGAATCAGCGAGATGGCTTGAAGCTATGCGAGCCGAGATGGACTCCATGTCAGATAACCAAGTCTGGGATTTGGTTGATCCGCTTCCGGGAGTAATCCCCATCGGCTGTAAATGGATCTTCAAGAAGAAGATTGACATGGATGGTAACGTGGTTACCTATAAAGGCAGGCTAGTTGCGAAAGGTTTCAAACAAATCTACGGGATAGATTATGATGAAACTTTCTCTCCTGTAGCCATGTTCAAGTCTATTCGGATTATTCTTGCGATAGCAGCATATTACGATTATGAGATCTGGCAGATGGATGTGAAGACCGCTTTCCTTAATGGAAATCTGGATGAGGATGTGTATATGACACAACCTGAAGGTTTCACTAATCCATCAGATCGTCATAAAATATGCAAGTTAAAGAAGTCCATTTATGGACTTAAGCAAGCATCTAGAAGCTGGAATATTCGTTTTGATGAATCAATCTGTGAATTTGGTTTCATCAAGAATGAAGATGACCCGTGTGTGTATAAGAGGTTTAGTGGGAGCGTGATTAATTTCCTAGTCCTCTATGTCGATGATATCTTGATCATTGGAAACGATATTCCTGAACTACATGCCGTTAAAGCATGGTTAAGGAAATATTTCCAGATGAAAGATTTAGGAGAAGCAGCCTATGTATTAGGTGTGAAGATCTACAGAGATAGATCTAAGAGGCTTCTCGGGCTGTGCCAGAGTACTTACATCGATAAAGTCCTGGAGAGATTTCATTTAGAGAATTCTAAAAGAGGATATCTTCTAGTCAGACTTGGTCTGAATCTTTCAAAGAGTCAGTGTCCGCAAACACAGACTGAGAAAGATGAAATGGACAAAACGCCTTATGCTTCGGCTATTGGGTCCATTATGTATGCGATGTTGTGTACTCGCCCAGACGTCGCTTACGGGTTAAGCGTGACCAGTCGATTCCAAAGTAATCCAGGTCAGGCACACTGGATTGCAGTCAAGAACATTTTAAAATATCTGCGGAGGACCAAAGATATGTTCTTGGTGTATGGTGGTCAGGAAGAACTCAGTATTGAAGGATATACTGACGCTTCGTTCCAATCTGACCAGGATGATTTCCGATCGCAATAAGGCTATGTTTTTAGCTTGAATGGAGGTGTGGTGGTGTGGAAAAGTTTCAAACAATCTATTGTTGCTGATTCTACAACAGAAGCCGAGTATGTTGCAGCCTCAGAAGCATCTAAGGAGGCAGTGTGGATTCGTAAGTTCATTCAGGAACTTGGTGTTGTTCCTTCGAGTGCAGATCCTTTGGTTATCTTTTGTGATTACACTGGAGCAATAGCACAAGCAAAGGAACCACGGTCGCACCAGAAGTCCAAGCACAAACAAAGACGGTTTCACTTGATCCGGGAGAACATTGATCGAGGAGAGATCAAGGTCTGCAAGGTTCATACAGATGACAATCTGGCTGACCCGCTTACAAAGCCTCTGGCGCAGCAGAAGCATGAGAAGCACTGTAATAATATGGGTTTGAGATTTCTCAACCATTAGATTAAGTGCAAGTGGGAGATTGTTGGGGTATGCCCTTAAGGCTAATGTTTGAGGCCTAGGGATTATTTCAGTATCATGTATAAACTCTTATATTTATAAAGGCAATGGTTGTTATTCAGTTTGTTACATCATCTGCTGCAATATGTACACTTCTGAATAATGTCTCAATGCTGTTCAGCTTGGCTGACATGCAGTATTGTCCTTAGTCGAGATATCTTGGTGAACATGAGACAGCCTTGATATGATTGAGACTAATATGTGTTCTAATCTTATAGGATGCTTCGAGCATGGAATAAGATGTAGACTCATAGGTACATTGCATGTACTGGACAGACCCTACTAGGATGTTCAATTGCTTATCACAATGTGAATAATCCTTGTATGTGAACAAGTGGCATACTTCCTCTGACTTGAGTGAAGAGTCCCCTTCAAGGGGGAGCGCAAGGGGGTGAAACCCTATGGATGGCGCATCTTTGATTTTTAAGCGGAAGCAAGGGTTTCAAGGGATCGGCTGCATGATATATGATCAACTAACATAAAGCTTGATAAAATCTACAAAGGATCATACCAATGCCATAGTTTCGATGGCGCCTTGGAAGCAAAGGCGCAAGTGCTCCTTCTCCAAAGAGGACGCACACAAGAGGATGAAGATGGCTACTTCTTGGTGTTCTTTGTGCTAGCAAAGACCTCCAAGGTGTGCTTGTTGCATGAAGGTGATGAGAAAAAGCTTGGCCGAGCCTCCCTCCTCTTCCTTGGCGTCAACACCCTCTCTCCCACCAAAGTGGAGATGCGATTAGACCAAGAGGAGAAGCGTTAGGCGTTTCTCTTAGGAGATGGCGTTACATGACTTCCAATTATGGAAAGTCATGAAGCCATGCGCTCCCACTCCAAGCAAACCGCCCAAAACGCCTTATGGATCGAACCATGCGTTCACCCATGTGAATCGGTTCAATCCAAATTGGTCCAAACCAATTTGGTTCAAAGACCACATGAAACCAGCCCAAGCCATGGTCTAGATCTCTCTGAACCAAAATGGTTCAAGATCTAACCGTTGATCTCTTGACGCTTCTGATCTCACCGATCTAGCATCACTACTCTCGATCGAAGCTTACCGATCTCAAGCCCTAATCAATCACACATGATCAAACCAGATCTCACTTACAATCAGAGTTTAAATCCCTTTAAACTGAACCAAAACAATTCAGTCCACACGATCAGACTTAAGTAAGCCATATCATCAAATTGTGCGACCCTAAGGGTTTCCTTTAGATGTCGGTAACGATAACTAACGTTATCACGATCAGTGAGGGGTATCTAGCAACACATCACTGTCTCCCGATATAAAGGAAAGAGTCTTCCAAGACTACACCCAAACCACAGCACAAGGGTGAATGCACTTCACTAGGCATACATGTTTCCTTTGCCACTGGATGTTCTTATTGGACAAGCGTGTCAAGCCTGTAGCTCCAATATGATGAGCATGATTAGATCTGATGAACATAGTCACCAGGGTATGGCCATACACTTTCTCAATCATCTCATAAGGGGGGCCCCTTTAGAACATCACACTCCTTCAACAAGGAGACGGCAATCCTATATCTATCACTAGTGCCCTAACCTGACTCATGATCATTATCCAAGATAGTCTATAATCATTATGTTTCAAATGATATCGAACTACCTCAAAACAATGACAATCATCATTTAGAAACACAAGTGATCTCAAGTCAGAGGACATGTGCCACTTGATGCAAACAAGGATTATTCACATTGTGACAAGCAATTGAATATCCTACTAGGGTCTGTCCAGTACATCCAATGTACCCATGAGTCTACATCTTATTCCATGCTCGAAGCATCCTATAAGATTAGAATACATATTAGTCTCAATCATATCAAGGCTGTCTCATGTTCACCAAGATATCTCGACTAAGGACTTTATAGCATGTCAGCCCAGCTGAACAGCTTTGAGACATTATTCAGAAGTACACTAATTGCAGCAGAGAAGGTAACAACCTGAATAATAACCATGCCTTTATAAACACAAGAGTTTATTACATGATACTGATACAATCCCAAGGCCTCAAACATTAGCCTTAAGGGCATACCCCAACAATCTCCCACTTGCACTTAATCTAATGGTTGAGAAATCTCAAACCCATGTTATTACAGTGCTTCTCATGCTTCTGCTGCGCCAGAGGCTTGGTAAGCGGGTCAGCTAGATTGTCATCTGTATGAACCTTGCATATTTTGATCTCGCCACGATCAATGATCTCCCGGATCAAGTGAAACTGTCTCTGTATGTGCTTGGACTTCTGGTGCGACCGTGGTTCCTTTGCTTGTGCGATTGCTCCAGTGTTATCACAGAAGATAACCAACGGATCTGCACTCGAAGGAACGACACCAAGTTCTCTCACGAACTTACGAATCCACACTGCCTCCTTGGATGCTTCCGAGGCTGCAACATACTCGGCTTCTGTTGTGGAATCAGCAACAGTTGACTGTTTTAAACTCTTCCACACCACTGCTCCACCATTCAAGCTAAAAACATAGCCTGATTGCGTTCGGAAATCATCCTGGTCCGACTGGAACGAAGCGTCAGTATATCCTTCTATACTGAGTTCTTCCTGACCACCATATATCAAGAACATATCTTTGGTCCTCCGCAGATATTTTAAGATGTTCTTGACTGCAATCCAGTGTGCCTGTCCTGGATTACTTTGGAAACGACTAGTTACGCTTAACCCGTAAGCGACGTCTGGGCGAGTACACAACATCGCATACATAATGGACCCAATAGCCGAAGCATAAGGCGTATTGTCCATTTCATCTTTTTCAGTCTGTGTTTGTGGACACTGACTCTTCGAAAGATTAAGACCATGTCTGACTGGAAGATATCCTCTTTTAGAATTCTCTAAATGAAATCTCTCCAGGACTTTATCGATGTAAGTACTCTGGCACAGCCCGAGAAGCCTCTTAGATCTATCCCTGTAGATCTTCACACCTAATACATAGGCTGCTTCTCCTAAATCTTTCATCTGGAAACATTTCCTTAGCCATGCCTTAACCGCATGCATTTCAGGAATATCATTTCCAATGATCAAGATGTCATCGACGTAGAGGACTAGGAATGTAATCACGCTCCCACTAAATCTCTTATATACACACGGGTCATCCTCATTCTTGATGAAACCAAACTCAGAGATTGATTCATCAAAACGAATATTCCAGCTCCTAGATGCTTGCTTAAGTCCATAAATGGACTTCTTTAACTTGCATATTTTATGACGATCTGATGGATTAGTGAAACCTTCAGGTTGTGTCATATACACATCCTCATTAAGATTTCCATTAAGGAAAGCTGTCTTCACATCCATCTGCCAGATCTCATAATCGTAATATGCAGCTATCGCGAAAAGAATCCGAATATACTTAAACATGGCTACAGGAGAGAAAGTTTCATCATAATCTATCCCGTAGATTTGTTTGAAACCTTTCGCAACTAGCCTGCCTTTATAGGTAACTATGTTACCATCCATGTCAATCTTCTTCTTGAAGATCCATTTACAGCCTATAGGGATTACTCCCGGAGGCGGATCAACCAAATCCCAGACTTGGTTATCTGACATGGAGTCCATCTCGGCTCGCATAGCTTCAAGCCATCTAGCTGACTCCGGTCCACTGATCGCATCCGCATAAGTGAGGGGTTCATCATTATCAATGATGTAGACTCCGTCATAGTGCTCAGGCTGTCGACGGATCCTTCCCGATCTACGCGGTTCCCGTGATATTTGAGCCTCAGGTTGTTCAATAACCTGTTCTACCGGCTCAGGCACATCCAACTGTGCTTGACTACTTTGTCCATCCTCTGGATTCTCATCCAGCTTTATTTCTCTCCCACTGGCTTCTTGCAGAAGAAATTCCTTCTCAAGAAATATTGCCGTCCGAGCAACAAATACTTTGTTCTCTTTGGGATCGTAGAAATAATAACCCTTAGTTTCCTTAGGGTAACCGACAAAGATGCATTTCTCAGATCTGCTCTCCAGTTTCCCAGAGGCGAGCTTTTTGACATAAGCCTCGCAACCCCAGATCCTGATAAATGTCAAGCTCGGCTGTTTCCCATACCATAACTCGTATGGAGTCTTAGAAACTGCCTTGGATGGCACTCGGTTTAGTACCTTTGCAGCTGTTTCCAGTGCAAATCCCCAAAAGGAGTATGGAAGAGTAGCCTGACTCATCATAGAACGAACCATATCAAGTAACGTTCTATTTCTCCTCTCGGACACACCATTCCATTGCGGTGTTCCTGGCGGAGTGAGCTGTGAGATAATCCCACACTCCTTCAGATAGTCAGTAAACGTATGACTCAAGTATTCTCCACCTCGATCAGAACGAAGTGCCTTGATATTTCGGCCTAGCTGATTCTATACTTCATTCTTGAACTCTTTGAACTTGTCAAAAGATTCACTCTTATGTCTCATTAGATAGACATACCCATATCTACTGAAATCATCAGTAAATGTAATGAAGTACTGATAGCCACCTCTGGCATGTTTACTAAATGGCCCACACACGTCACTGTGTATAAGGTCAAGTAAACCTGAAGCCCTTTGACCTTTGTTAGGAAAAGGTGACTTCGTCATTTTACCCATTAAACAAGCTTTGCATGTATCAATCTCCTCATAGGAGAATGATCCCAGCAGTCCATGATCATGCAACCGCTTAATGCGCTTCTTGTTAATATGGCCTAAACGACTATGCCATAGCAAGGTGCTGTCATCAGCATACTTGGCTTTCTTATTATCAATGTTTTGTATAGAATATTCCATGTCCAACATGAATAACCCATTGTTGATTGAACCAGTTGCATAAACAATATTATCATAAGATAAAACACACTTTGAAATATTGCATTCAAAGGAAAATCCCTTCCTGACAAGAGTAGGAATGGAGATAATATTTTTAGTGATACTGGGAACAAAGTAACAATTGTTTAATTCCAATACAATGCCAGATGGTAAAGAAATGAAATAGTCTCCTACAGCAACAGCAGCAACCCGTGCCCCGTTTCCAATGCGTAGGTCTACCTCATGCTGTCCCACCTGCCTTCTTCTCTTGAGTTCCTATACATTTGAACAAATGTGAACTCCACATGCAGTGTCCAACACCCATGAAATAGAAGAAGATGAAACCATGACTTCCGTCACGTAAATACCTGAGCCAGAAGCAATGCTTCCCCTCTTGTCTCCTTGGAGCGCTTTACAGTCCTTTTTCCAGTGACCCAGCTAGCCATAGTGGAAACACCTGTTGTCCTTCGACCGCTTCACCTTTTGTTTCAGCGCCTTACTGTAGTTCTTGACAGGGGCTTTGCCCTTCTTCCCCTTCTTCTTGTTCCTTGAAGGAACCATTAAGACAGAGGTTGAAGGCTTTCCCTTCAGAGTTTCCTCAGTAGTCAAGAGCATATTCAGCAGCTCTGCCGGAGTACAATCGATTTTGTTCATATTAAAATTAATAATGAACGCATCGAAAGAAGGCGGGAGAGACTGCAGAATAATATCTACAGCAAGCTCCTGGTTGATGGTATGCCCCAGTTTCTCCAGAGCCTCCTTATGCCCAATCATCTTGAGCACGTGAGCTCCCACTGGACTCCCTTCAGCCAGTTTGCTCTGAAAGAAAAGCTTTGTCAGATTATAGCATTCTGTCCTCGCCTGTGCAGCATACAGCATCTTGAGGTTCGCTATAATCTCTATAGCCGACATATCCTCATGCTGACGCTGCAGCGGTGGCGTCATAGACGCTAGCATCAGGCAAGCGACATCAATGCTATCATTGACGTGCTTTTCATAGGCATCACGAACCGCCCTTGCGGCGTTCGCAGCGGGTTGAGGCGGCACAGCCGTCTCGAGGACATACAGTTTCCTCTCTGCCTTAAGAACGATCTTAAGGTGTCCGAACCAGTCTGAGAAGTTTGGCCCAGCAAACTTCTCCCTTTCCAGTAGGGATCGCACATTGAAGCTCATGGTGTTCGTTGCTGCAGGAATCTACAACAATGCAAGAACAGCAAGGTCAGTATCAATGTATAGAATCAATCGAGGACTTAAGAAAGATTCTTTTTCTCACTATTTTATCTGGCTGAAAAATCCAGCAAAACAGCCCGAAAGAGTAGAACTCTTTTAGTGAGATGGGATCCAGATTTCATACTTGGTCTCCGCGTCCCGCTCAGGCGAGATAAGATGCACAGAGAGTACAAGCACTAATTTCTGGTAGGCAGTCCCTGCCAATCGCCAACCCGTGCGATTCCCCTTCATCTGGGCAATCCAGCAGACTGTGCCAACTGAGTTGGTACAACACAATCTCTGACCCCACAGATGGCTGCCTCCATGTGCTACCATATGCGCCACATATGTAGCCTACATGGTCAAGCTGACCCGACCTACTCCCTGGACCACCACGTGCTATGCTGAGCAACGAGAAGTGATAAATCCCTTCTCTGTAACACGCAGGTGTAATCCAGCACCGTCTGAAGATAGATGGACGTGCCCACTGAGTGGGTACAACATGGCTCCAACGATAGTCAGAACAGTGAGGTTTCGCGTCAGAAGGCATTACGTGCTTGATATTTTAGCGTTTGGATTTTAACGGTCTTTTATCTTCTTACTATCAGGCAAATCCTATGGCTATAGCAGAAGATAAATAAATCATGCTGTTCTACTTATATAAACAATAACAGAAAGCATGGATCTTATGTGGTAAAAGCCCATAGCCTAAGTAAGACCTTAAGATACTTAAGTCTTCACTTGCTCTTCTTGGGTCTTTAGCATCCCATCTGGTCCAACCCAGGGCCCTTGCGCCAAGAGCACCTCAGGTGTGCCACCAGCTGAATGCCCCTCTGGGATGTGTGCCTTTGTGCTCTTGTCTAATCAAAATACATTTTGATCTATCTAGACAAGTTTGACTCGCAGGTCAATTATACAATAAATTAATTAAAAAGTGATTCGCAGATCACAATAATATTAATTTACAGATTTAATTCCAGGCACGCAGGCCCCAGCACAGCACACATTAAATTGGGCACCCACATAAGAATAAATAAACAAGCATAGGCATCAATCAACATGTGATCCAATTAAAAGAAAATAAAATTTTGAAAACCCCATTGGCATCAATTTTAATTTTCTTATGTGCCCTACAACCTTACAACGGTCCATTGATAGGGATCCACTCATCCATCTAGTTAGATCCATGCCCTTGCATGCACCAAGTCCTAACTGACTCGAGTTGACCTAATGGTCAACCATGCATGCGCCAAGGGCTGAACAACCTTCAAGAGTTCTGGCAAGCGGGTGTGACCCCGGGCCTAACTCAAGAGTGTTCACTGGTTGTCTCAACCAGACCTCGCTACACGCCTGTGATGCAGTCGACCTATAGCCACCTCGTGCTTGCGCACAGGTGCCATCTGGTCGACCCATCTAGGCTGTCAGATGGTCTGATCAGACTAGTTTGATCTAATCTAGGGGATGACTTCAACCCCATCAACCCGTCTAAGGGTTTACAGTAGGCGCAACTTAGATCTAATCATAGGCGCGCAAGTGAAGGTTTGATAAAACAATAACATAAACCTAGCGCCACCATCAAGTCATGCCGCAAGCATGAACAAACAACATGCGCCAACATAAGTGTATTATATCCTATTTTTCGCATGATGAAACAACTAGATCTAATCACTTGCGCAAGCATGGATCACAAGAGCAAACATAGCAATCATATTAGCATGCATAAATGGCTCTGATACCAATTGAAGAGTCCCCTTCAAGGGGGAGCGCAAGGGGGTGAAACCCTATGGATGGCGCATCTTTGATTTTTAAGCGGAAGCAAGGGTTTCAAGGGATCGGCTGCATGATATATGATCAACTAACATAAAGCTTGATAAAATCTACAAAGGATCATACCAATGCCATAGTTTCGATGGCGCCTTGGAAGCAAAGGCGCAAGTGCTCCTTCTCCAAAGAGGACGCACACAAGAGGATGAAGATGGCTACTTCTTGGTGTTCTTTGTGCTAGCAAAGACCTCCAAGGTGTGCTTGTCGCATGAAGGTGATGAGAAAAAGCTTGGCCGAGCCTCCCTCCTCTTCCTTGGCGTCAACACCCTCTCTCCCACCAAAGTGGAGATGCGATTAGACCAAGAGGAGAAGCGTTAGGCGTTTCTCTTAGGAGATGGCGTTACATGACTTCCAATTATGGAAAGTCATGAAGCCATGCGCTCCCACTCCAAGCAAACCGCCCAAAACGCCTTATGGATCGAACCATGCGTTCACCCATGTGAACCGGTTCAATCCAAATTGGTCCAAACCAATTTGGTTCAAAGACCACATGAAACCAGCCCAAGCCATGGTCTAGATCTCTCTGAACCAAAATGGTTCAAGATCTAACCGTTGATCTCTTGACGCTTCTGATCTCACCGATCTAGCATCACTACTCTCGATCGAAGCTTACCGATCTCAAGCCCTAATCAATCACACATGATCAGACCAGATCTCACTTACAATCAGAGTTTAAATCCCTTTAAACTGAACCGAAATAGTTCAGTCCACACGATCAGACTTAAGTAAGCCATATCATCAAATTGTGCGACCCTAAGGGTTTCCTTTAGATGTCGGTAACGATAACTAACGTTATCACGATCAGTGAGGGGTATCTAGCAACACATCACTGTCTCCCGATATAAAGGAAAGAGTCTTCCAAGACTACACCCAAACCACAGCACAAGGGTGAATGCACTTCACTAGGCATACATGTTTCCTTTGCCACTGGATGTTCTTATTGGACAAGCGTGTCAAGCCTGTAGCTCCAATATGAAAGGTCCCCACAAGGGGGCGAAACCCTAAATCATAGGCGCATATGAAGAATGAAAGCAACGGAATGGGGGTTTCTAGATCTTGCATGGTATTATGATTAACAAAACCGATTGTATAGTAGTGATAGAACCATACCATAGCCATTTCTAGATGGCGTCTTGGAAGCTAGAGAACAAGAGAGGTCTCCTCCAAATTGTCGCACACAAGATGAGGTATAGCTTCTTCTTGTCGTCCCTTGTGCTAGCAAGGATCGTCCAAGTATCCTTCTCGTATGGAAGGGATGAGATCTTCTTGGCTTGGCGAAAAACTTCCTTCTCCCTTCGTCAACACCACATGCACTCTCGAATGAGCAAGCGACGAGAGGAAGGAGCGACAATAGGCGTGAGAGAGGAGTAACGTGAGGCGATGTCACGTTTAGGAGTCATGGTTTCTAAAAATAGAAACACTCCCACGTTCATGCACTCATGCGACCATGGGTTTACCCCAAGCGCAAACTTCTCTTCACCCTTGAACCATGCGCTCATTCATGAGCCGGTTCACTTTGGTTCGGTTCAATAACCAAATAATCCAAGCATTCAGTCCAGACCATAACAAACACTTAGGTTCTTGATCTGACCGTCAATCTCTTGATGCTCCTGATCTGACCAATCTAGCATCCAATCTCTCGATCGAAGCTTACCGATCTGAAGCCCTAATCAATCAAACATGATCAGACCAGATCTCACTCACAATCAGAGATTAAATCCCTTTAAACTGAACTCAAACAATTCAGTCCACACGATCTGACTTAAGTAAGCCATATCATCAAATTGTGCGACCCTGAGGGTTTCCTTTGAATGTCGGTAACGATAACTCACGTCATCACGATCAGTGAGGGGTATCTAGCAACACATCACTGTCTCCCAATATAAAGGAAAGAGTCTTCCAAGACTACACCCAAAAACAACACAAGTGTGAATCAACTCACAAAGCATACATCTTTCCTTTGCCACTGGATGTTCTTATTGGACAAGCGTGTCAAGCTTGTAACTCCAATATGATGAGCATGATTAGATCAGATGAACATAGTCACCTGGGTATGGCCATACACTTTCTCAATCATCTCATCCAGGGGGCCCCTTTAGAACATCACACTCCTTAAACAAGGAGACGGCAATCCTATGTCTATCACTAGTGCCCTAACCTGACTCAAGCTCATCATCCAAGATAGTCTACAACCATTATGTTTCAAATGATATTGAACTACCTCAAAACAATGACAATCATCATTTAGAAAACACAAGTGATCTCAAGTCAGAGGAAATGTGCCACTTGTTACATTCAAGGATTATTCACATTGTGACAAACAATTGAATATCCTAGTAGGGTCTGTCCAGTACATCCAATGTACCCATGATTCTACATCTTATTTCATGCTCGAAGCATCCTATAAGATTAGAACACATATTAGTCTTAACCATATCAAGGCTGTCTCATGTTCACCAAGATATATCGACTAAGGACTTTATTGCCTGTCAGCCTAGCTGAACAGCTTTGAGACATTATTCAGAAGAACATATATTGCAGCAGACAATGTAGCTAACTGAATAATAACCATGCCTTTATAAACATAATAGTTTATTACATGATACCGATACAAACCCAAGGCCTCAAACATTAGCCTTAAGGGCATACCCCAACGATCTCCCACTTGCACTTAATCTAATGGTTGAGAAATCTCAAACCCATGTTATTACAGTGCTTCTCATGCTTCTGCTGCGCCAGAGGCTTGGTAAGCGGGTCTGCCAGATTGTCATCTGTATGAACCTTGTAGATTTTGATCTCGCCACGATCTATGATCTCCCTGATCAAGTGAAACCGTCTCTATATGTGCTTGGACTTCTGGTGCGACCGTGGTTCCTTTGCTTGTGCGATTGCTCCAGTGTTATCACAGAAGATAACCAAAGGATTTGCACTCGAAGGAACAACACCAAGTTCTCTCACGAACTTACGAATCCACACTGCCTCCTTGGATGCTTCCGAGGCTGCAACATACTCGGCTTCTGTTGTGGAATCAGCAACAGTTGACTGTTTGAAACTCTTCCACACCACTGCTCCTCCATTCAAGCTAAAAACATAGCCTGATTGCGATCGGAAATCATCCTGGTCAGACTGGAACGAAGCATCAGTATATCCTTCAATACTGAGTTCTTCCTGACCACCATATATCAAGAACATATCTTTGGTCCTCCGAAGATATTTTAAGATATTCTTGACTGCAATCCAGTGTGCCTGACCTGGATTACTTTGGAACCGACTGGTCACGCTTAACCCGTAAGCGACGTCTGGGCGAGTACACAACATCGCATACATAATGGAACCAATAGCCGAAGCATAAGGCGTATTGTCCATTTCATCTTTCTCAGTCTGTGTTTGTGGACACTGACTCTTCGAAAGATTCAGACCATGTCTGACTGGAAGATATCCTCGTTTAGAATTCTCTAAATGAAATCTCTCCAGGACTTTATCGATGTAAGTACTCTGGCACAGCCCGAGAAGCCTCTTAGATCTATCCCTGTAGATCTTCACACCTAATATATAGGCTGCTTCTCCTAAATCATTCATCTGGAAACATTTCCTTAACCATGCCTTAACTGCATGCATTTCAGGAATGTCATTTCCAATGATCAAGATATCATCGACGTAGAGGACTAGGAAAGTAATCACGCTCCCACTAAACCTCTTATATACACACGGGTCATCCTCGTTCTTGATGAAACCAAATTCAGTGACTGATTCATCAAAACGAATGTTCCAGCTTCTTGATGCCTGCTTAAGTCCATAAATAGACTTCTTTAACTTGCATATCTTATGACGATCTGATGGATCAGTGAAACCCTCAGGTTGTGTCATGTACACATCCTCATCCAGGTTTCCATTAAGGAAAGCTGTTTTCACATCCATTTGCCAGATCTCATAATCATAATATGCAGCTATCGCGAAAAGAATCCGAATAGACTTAAACATGGCTACAGGTGAGAAAGTTTCATCATAATCTATCCCGTAGATTTGTTTGAAACCTTTCGCAACAAGCCTGCCTTTATAAGTAACTACGTTACCATCCATGTCAATCTTCTTCTTGAAGATCCATTTACAGCCTATAGGGATTACTCCCGGAGGCGGATCAACCAAATCCCAAACTTGGTTATCTGACATGGAGTCCATCTCGGCGCGCATAGCTTCAAGCCATCTCGCTGACTCCGGTCCACTGACCGCATCCGCATAAGTGAGGGGTTCATCATTATCAATGATGTAGACTCCATCATAGCGCTCAGGCTGTCGACGGATCCTTCCCGATCTTCGCGGTTCCCGTGATATCTGAGCCTCAGGTTGTTCAATAACCTGATCCACCGGCTCAGGCTCATCCAACTCTGCTTGATCACTTTGTCCTTCCTCTGGATTCTCATCCAGCTTTATTTCTCTCCCACTGGCCTCTTGCAGAAGAAACTCCTTCTCAAGAAATATGGCCGTCCGAGCAACAAAAACCTTGTTCTCTTTGGGATCGTAGAAATAATAACCCTTAGTTTCCTTAGGGTAACCGACAAAGATGCATTTGTCAGATCTGCTCTCTAGTTTCCCAGAGGCGAGCTTTTTGACATAAGCCTCGCAGCCCCAGATCCTGATAAATGTCAAGCTCGGCTGTTTCCCATACCATAATTCATATGGCGTCTTAGAAACGGCCTTGGATGGCACTCGGTTTAGTACTTTTGCAGCTGTTTCCAGTGCAAAACCCCAAAAGGAATATGGAAGAGTAGCCTGACTCATCATAGAACGAACCATATCAAGTAACGTTCTATTTCTCCTCTCGGACACACCATTCCATTGCGGTGTTCCTGGCGGAGTGAGCTGTGAGATAATCCCACACTCCTTTAAATAGTCAGTAAACGCATGACTTAGGTATTCTCCACCTCGATCTGAGCGAAGTGCCTTGATATTTCGGCCTAGCTGATTTTGTACTTCATTCTTGAACTCTTTGAACTTGTCAAAAGATTCACTTTTATGTCTCATTAAATAGACATACCCATATCTACTGAAATCATCAGTAAAGGTAATGAAGTACTGATAGCCCACCTCTGGCATGTTTACTAAATGGCCCACACACATCACTGTGTATAAGGTCAAGTAAACCTGAAGCCCTTTGACCTTTGTGAGGAAAAGGTGACTTCGTCATTTTACCCATCAAACAAGCTTTGCATGTATCAATCTCCTTATAGGAGAATGATCCCAGCAGTCCATGATCATGCAACCGCTTAATGCGTTTCTCGTTAATATGGCCTAAACGACTATGCCATAGCAAGGTGCTGTCATCAGCATACTTGGCTTTCTTATTATCAATATTTTGTATAGAACATTCCATGTCCAACATGTATAACCCATTGTTAATTGAACTAGTTGCATAAACAATATTATCAAAAGATAAAACACACTTTGAAATGTTGCATTCAAAGGAAAATCCCTTCCTGACAAGAGCAGGAATGGAGATAATATTTTTAGTAATACTGGGAACAAAATAACAATTGTCTAGTTCCAATACAATTCCAGATGGTAAAGAAATGAAATAGTCTCCTACAGCAACAGCAGCAACCCGTGCCCCGTTTCCAACGCGTAGGTCCACCTCATGCTGTCCCACCTGTCTTCTTCTCTTGAGTTCCTGCACATTTGAACAAATGTGAACTCCACATGCAGTGTCCAACACCCATGATATAGAAGAAGAAAACATGACCTCAGTCACATAAATACCTGAGCCAGAAGCGAAGCTTCCCCTCTTATCTCCTTGGAGCGCTTTACAGTCCTTTTTCCAGTGACCCAGCTGGCCACAATGGAAACACCTGTATTCCTTGGACCGCTTCACCTTCTGCTTCAGAGCCTTGCTGTAGCTCTTGACAGGGGCTTTGCCCTTCTTCCCCTTCTTCTTGTTCCTGGAAGGAACCATTAAGACAGAGGTCGAAGGCTTTCCCTTCAGAGTCTCCTCAGTAGTGAGGAGCATATTCAGCAGATCTGCCGGAGTACAATCGATTTTGTTCATATTAAAATTAATAATGAACGCATCGAAAGAGGGCGGGAGAGACTGCAGAATAATATCTACAGCAAGCTCCTGATTGATGGTATGCCCCAGTTTCTCTAGAGCCTCCTTGTGCCCAATCATCTTGAGCACGTGAGCTCCCACTGGGCTCCCTTCAGCCAGTTTGCTCTGAAAGAACAGCTTTGTCAAATTATAGCGTTCTGTCCTCGCCTGTGCAGCATACAGCATCTTGAGGTTTGCTATCATGTCTATTGCAGACATATCCTCATGCTGACGCTGCAGCGGTGGCGTCATAGACGCTAACATCAGGCAAGCGACATCAATGCTATCATTGACGTGCTTTTCATAGGCTTCCTGAACCGCCCTTGCGGCGTTCGGAGCGGGCTGAGGCGGTATAGCCGTCTCGAGGACATACAGTTTCCTCTCTACCTTAAGAATAATCTTAAGGTGTCCAAACTAGTCAGAGAAGTTCGGCCCAGCAAACTTTTCCCTTTCCAGTAGGGATCGCACATTGAAGTTCATGGTGTTCGTTGCTGCAGGTATCTACAACAATGCAAGAACAGCAAGGTCAGTATCAATGTTAAGAATCAATCAGGACTTAAGAAAGATTCTTTTTCTCACTATTTTATCTGACTGAAAAATCCATTAAACAGTCCGAAAGAGTAAACACTCTTTTAGTGAGATGGGATCCAGATTTCATACTTGGTCTCCGCGTCCCGCTCAGGCGAGATAAGATGCACAGAGAGTACAAGCACTAATCTCTGGTAGGCTGTCCCAGCCAATCGCCAACCCGTGCGATTCCCCTTTATCTGGGCAGTCCAGCAGACTGTGCCAACTGAGTTGGTACAACACAATCTCTGACCCCACAGATGGCTGCCCCCATGTGCTACCATATGCGCCACATATGTAGCCTACATGGTCAAGCTTACCTGACCTACTCCCTGGACCACCACGTGCTATGCTGAGCAACGAGAAGGGATAAATCCCTACTCTGTAACACGCAGGTGTAATCCCGCACCGTCTGAAGATAGATGGACGTGCCCACTGAGTGGGTACAACACGGCTCCAACGATAGTCAGAACAGTGAGGTTTCGCGTCAGAAGGCTTACGAGCTTGATATTTTAGCGTTGGATTTTAACGGTCTTTTATCTTCCTCACTATCATGCAATTCCTATGGTGATAGCAGAAGATAAATTAAAACATGCTGTTCTACTTATATAAGCAATAAAAGAAAGCATGGATCTTATGTGGTAAAAGCCCATAGCCTAAGTAAGACCTTAACCTAACTTAAGTCTTCACTTGCTTTTGCTTCATGGGGCTTTTGCTGCTCATCTGGCCCAAACCAGGGCCCAAGCGCCATTTGCAGCTGAGGTGCGCCCACCAGGTAAACGCGCCTGGTCCCAGAGTCGAACCCTGGACCTCCCACCTGGTCAAGCCTCAAGCTGCATGCGCCTCTGCCAAGTGTGCTCTGTGCTCTTGTCTAATTAAATTACAAATTTAACTACCTAGACAAGATTGACACGCAGGTCAATTACATTTTATAAATTAAAAGCAATGTGATTCGCAGATCATAATCTAAAATTAATTTACAAAATTAATACAGGCACGCAGGCCCCAGCACAGCACAGAATTAACATGGGCAGCCCACATAAGAATAAATAGACAAACACATGGCATCAATCATCATGTGATCCAATCATTAAAATAAAATTTTCGAAAAACCCCATGGGCATCAATTTTATTTTGCTTATATGCCCTACAACCTTACAACGGTCCATTACTAGGGATCCACTCATCCAACCTAGTCAGATCCACTGCCCTTACATGCACCAAGTCCTAACTGACTTGAGTCGACCATAAGGTCAACTATGCATGCGCCAGGGCTGAACAACCACAATGAGGTCTGGCAAGCGGGTGTGAGCCCGGGCCTAACTCATGTGCGTTCATAGGTTGTCTCAATCAGACATCGCTACACGCCTGTCTGCAGCCGACCTGTAGCCACCACGTGCTTGCGCACAGGTGCTACCTGGTCAACCCATCAAGGCTGTCAGATGGTCTGATTAGACTTTTGGATCTAACCTAGGGGGTGACTTCAACCCTAATAACCCGTCTAAGGGTTTAATGCAAGGCCTTAGATCTAGTGAGTCGCGCATGTTATAATAGTTTTGATAAAACAACAACAATTAAAATGCGCCAACATACATGCGCCAAGACAAACTTACAAGTTTCGATTATGACAACTTAACATGTATTTGCGCATGTAATCAAGATCTAAGCGTTATTCACAAACAAGGATCACAAAAGGGCTTAAGCAATCATAAAACATGCGTTAACCATAGCTCTGATACCATTTGAAAGGTCCCCACAAGGGGGCGAAACCCTAAATCATAGGCGCATATGAAGAATGAAAGCAACGGAATGGGGGTTTCTAGATCTTGCATGGTATTATGATTAACAAAACCGATTGTATAGTAGTGATAGAACCATACCATAGCCATTTCTAGATGGCGTCTTGGAAGCTAGAGAACAAGAGAGGTCTCCTCCAAATTGTCGCACACAAGATGAGGTATAGCTTCTTCTTGTCGTCCCTTGTGCTAGCAAGGATCGTCCAAGTATCCTTCTCGTATGGAAGGGATGAGATCTTCTTGGCTTGGCGAAAAACTTCCTTCTCCCTTCATCAACACCACATGCACTCTCGAATGAGCAAGCGACGAGAGGAAGGAGCGACAATAGGCGTGAGAGAGGAGTAACGTGAGGCGATGTCACGTTTAGGAGTCATGGTTTCTAAAAATAGAAACACTCCCACGTTCATGCACTCATGCGACCATGGGTTTACCCCAAGCGCAAACTTCTCTTCACCCTTGAACCATGCGCTCATTCATGAGCCGGTTCACTTTGGTTCGGTTCAATAACCAAATAATCCAAGCATTCAGTCCAGACCATAACAAACACTTAGGTTCTTGATCTGACTGTCAATCTCTTGATGCTCCTGATCTGACCAATCTAGCATCCAATCTCTCGATCGAAGCTTACCGATCTGAAGCCCTAATCAATCAAACATGATCAGACCAGATCTCACTCACAATCAGAGATTAAATCCCTTTAAACTGAACTCAAACAATTCAGTCCACACGATCTGACTTAAGTAAGCCATATCATCAAATTGTGCGACCCTGAGGGTTTCCTTTGAATGTCGGTAATGATAACTCACGTCATCATGATCAGTGAGGGGTATCTAGCAACACATCACTGTCTCCCAATATAAAGGAAAGAGTCTTCCAAGACTACACCCAAAAACAACACAAGTGTGAATCAACTCACAAAGCATACATCTTTCCTTTGCCACTGGATGTTCTTATTGGACAAGCGTGTCAAGCTTGTAACTCCAATATGATGAGCATGATTAGATCAGATGAACATAGTCACCTGGGTATGGCCATACACTTTCTCAATCATCTCATCCAGGGGCCCCTTTAGAACATCACACTCCTTAAACAAGGAGACGGCAATCCTATGTCTATCACTAGTGCCCTAACCTGACTCAAGCTCATCATCCAAGATAGTCTACAACCATTATGTTTCAAATGATATTGAACTACCTCAAAACAATGACAATCATCATTTAGAAAACACAAGTGATCTCAAGTCAGAGGAAATGTGCCACTTGTTACATTCAAGGATTATTCACATTGTGACAAACAATTGAATATCCTAGTAGGGTCTGTCCAGTACATCCAATGTACCCATGAGTCTACATCTTATTTCATGCTCAAAGCATCCTATAAGATTAGAACACATATTAGTCTTAACCATATCAAGGCTGTCTCATGTTCACCAAGATATATCGACTAAGGACTTTATTGCCTGTCAGCCTAGCTGAACAGCTTTGAGACATTATTCAGAAGAACATATATTGCAGCAGACAATGTAGCTAACTGAATAATAACCATGCCTTTATAAACATAACAGTTTATTACATGATACCGATACAAACCCAAGGCCTCAAACATTAGCCTTAAGGGCATACCCCAACACAATATGATGAGCATGATTAGATCTGATGAACATAGTCACCAGGGTATGGCCATACACTTTCTCAATCATCTCATAAGGGGGGCCCCTTTAGAACATCACACTCCTTCAACAAGGAGACGACAATCCTATATCTATCACTAGTGCCCTAACCTGACTCATGATCATTATCCAAGATAGTCTATAATCATTATGTTTCAAATGATATCGAACTACCTCAAAACAATGACAATCATCATTTAGAAACACAAGTGATCTCAAGTCAGAGGACATGTGCCACTTGATGCAAACAAGGATTATTCACATTGTGACAAGCAATTGAATATCCTACTAGGGTCTGTCCAGTACATCCAATGTACCCATGAGTCTACATCTTATTCCATGCTCGAAGCATCCTATAAGATTAGAATACATATTAGTCTCAATCATATCAAGGCTGTCTCATGTTCACCAAGATATCTCGACTAAGGACTTTATAGCATGTCAGCCCAGCTGAACAGCTTTGAGACATTATTCAGAAGTACACTAATTGCAGCAGAGAAGGTAACAACCTGAATAATAACCATGCCTTTATAAACACAAGAGTTTATTACATGATACTGATACAATCCCAAGGCCTCAAACATTAGCCTTAAGGGCATACCCCAACATTGAGATCACTTGTGTTTCTAAATGATGATTGTCATTGTTTTGAGGTAGTTCAATATCATTTGAAACATAATGGTTATAGACTATCTTGGATAATGATCATGAGTCAGGTTAGGACACTAGTGATAGATAAAGGATTGCCGTCTCCTTGTTTAGGAGAGTGATGTTCTAAAGGGGCCCCCTGGATGAGATGATTGAGAAAGTGTATGGCCATACCCAGATGACTATGTTCATCTGATCTAATCATGCTCATCATATTGGAGTTACAAGCTTGACACGCTTGTCCAATAAGAACATCCAGTGGCAAAGGAAACATGTATGTCTAGTGAAGTGGATTCACACTTGTGCTATGGTTTGGGTGTAGTCTTGGAAGACTCTTTCCTTTATATCGGGAGACAGTGATGTGTTGCTAGATACCCCTCACTGATCGTGATAACGTAAGTTATCGTTACCGACATTTAAGGGAAACCCTCAGGGTCGCACAATTTGATGATATGGCTTACTTAAGTCAGATCGTGTGGACTGAATTGTTTTGGTTCAGTTTAAAGGAGTTTAAACTCTGATTGTAAGTGAGATCTGGTCTGATCATGTTTGATTGATTAGGGCTTGAGATCGGTAAGCTTCGATCGAGAGTAGTGATGCTAGATCGGTGAGATCAAGTGCATCTAGAGATGAACGGTTAGATCTTGAACCTTCATGGTTCATATAGATTTAGACCATGGCTTGGCTTGGTTTGATTTGGTCTTTGTACCAAATCTTTTTGAACCGATTGCAATTGAACCCATTCACCTATGTGAACGTATGGTTCAATGAGGAGGGGAGTTTCGATGGTTCACTTGAGGTGAACGCATGAAGCTTTGAAGACTTGCTATTTTTGGAGTTCAGTTTTCAAAAAGGAAAAACGTCTCCATGTTGTAACGTGTTCGCCCCCTTCTCGAGTGGTGAAGCTATCATCGTGGTGTCTTCTTCCTTGACGAAAGGAAAAAGAGGATAGACCATCAAGAGGATTCATCTCATCTTCTTCACACGACAAGGAAATTTGGAGATCCTTGCTAGCACAAGGAACGTCCAAAGAGGTAGCCATCTCTCATCTAGTGTGCGTCTTCTTAGGAGGAGAGCCAATTCGCCCTCTTGCTTCCAAGTCGCCTCCTTCATCATGGCTACGGTAAAAGATCTTAACTTGATCTTTGCATCATAATCAAAGTTGATCATATATATATTCATGCAAGCGATCTTGTTAAAACCCTAGAAAAGTTTATATGCGCAAGTTTTAGGGTTTCCCCCCCCCTTTAGGGGACTTACAGTATTTCCATTATGGTTTCCCTTTCTCCATGGGTATCCGTACGCCGGAGACGTGGACGTTCCGTGTTGTTCTTTGGTGTATTTCAGGCGCATAGGCGTGCGAGCTGTGTGCTGCGAATCTGCTGGTTCCCTATTTGCGACATGCCTGAGCTTAAAATCTGCGGCGTGAGTGCGCAAAATTGCAATGAGGTTAGTGAGTTACATTCTGTAGTTGAGTGTCATTGTGTTCTTTTCGCAATTGTGTTGCCCCGATCGAACTCGACGCTGATTTCTTCGTGCTTCCTCGTGTTTCCCTGCATTTCCGAAGCGATTTTCACTTCCCTCATCTAAAGACCCTCTCCTGTTTTTGCGGCATTGTGTAATCCCTTAGAGTACGGCTTTAAGGACCCACCAACCTATAGTAGCTCCATCACCAGTGTCGTCCGGTCCATGCGCCCCCCGCGCAAGTCCCGACCCCCTGCCATGAGGCTCCTCTGTGTCCCCAGCAAGTAGGTCCCCGACGACCTCCACGCGACGCTCCATGCGAGGCACCTACACCCCGTCTCACCTGGGACGAAAAGGGTATGGTGCCCCTCGCTGCGATACCTCCCGGCCCTTGTCGTCACTGTAGTCAGACCGGTCACTTCAACCAGGACTGCCCCACACTTTGTGGCCGTTCCCTGCACATCGCTGCCGCTCCGCGCAACCCCCCAAGTCGTCATGCCTCTTGGGCCACCCTCGGCCCAAGAGGTTGGTCCCCAGTGTTACTCCGATGAGGAGTCAAGCCTGCATCTTACCTTGGCCGTAGTCCGCTGCACCCTTGTGCACTCCCCCCTGACCCGTCAGAGGATTGGAAGCGCACGAGCATCTTTTACACTTATATTTAGTGTAATGGATACTCATGCAAAATCGTCATCGATGGGGGTAGCAGCCACAACGTCGTCTCCCAGACGACAGTCACTCGTTTCGGTCTCCCTTTGGAGCCGCACCCTCGACCCTACTTGGTTGCGTGGGTCGATGCTTCTAGCCTGCCCATCACCCATTGCTGCCAGGTCCCCATTTACTTTGGTGACTACGCCGAGAAGGTGTGGTGCGACGTTTCCGACATTTCCCCGGTAGTCTGTTGCACATAATACGCAAGCGCACGGCTTACCGATGTAGTACTTAAGATATCGTTCCCTCAGGGATGGGTTGTCAAGTACCAAATCTTCTAATCTTCAATAGCTAAGCAATTAAAAATCTCGGTTGGTGATACAAACTAAGCTAAAAGTGCAATAAAATAAAGGTCCTACAGATATGAGAGAAATCAGAAAATCGGGGTTCACCACGTTAATCAACCTAGAAGCGAAATGAAAAGTACTGCTTAGAAAATCTTTCGGAAACCAAGGACATGTCCCCTTGAGCCGTACCCCTCTTGTTGGGGTATGCCCTTACGGCTAATGTTTGAGGCCTTGGGATTATTTCAGTATCATGTATAAACTCTATGTTTATAAAGGCAATGGTTGTTATTCAGGTTGTTACATTATCTGCTGCAATATGTATACTTCTGAATAATGTCTCAATGCTGTTCAGCTTGGCTGACATGCAGTATTGTCCTTAGTCGAGATATCTTGGTGAACATGAGACAGCCTTGATATGATTGAGACTAATATGTGTTCTAATCTTATAGGATGCTTCGAGCATGGAATAAGATGTAGACTCATGGGTACATTGGATGTACTGGACAGACCCTACTTAGGATATTCAATTGCTTGTCACAATGTGAATAATCCTTATATGCAAACAAGTGGCATATTTCCTCTGACTTGAGATCACTTGTGTTTCTAAATGATGATTGGCATTGTTTTGAGGTAGTTCAATATCATTTGAAACATAATGGTTATAGACTATCTTGGATAATGAGCATGAGTCATGTTAGGGCACTAGTGATAGATATAGGATTGCCGTCTCCTTGTTTGGAGTGTGATGTTCTGTTGGGGCCCCCTGGATGAGATGATTGAGAAAGTGTATGGCCATACCCAGATGACTATGTTCATCTGATCTAATCATTCTCATCATATTGGAATTACAGGCTTGACACGCTTGTCCAATAAGAACATCCAGTGGCAAAGGAAACACATATGTCAAGTGACTTGGGTTCACACTTGTGCTGTGGTTTGGGTGTAGTCTTGGAAGACTCTTTCCTTTATATCGGGAGACAGTGATGTGTTGCTAGATACCCCTCTCTGTTCGTGATAACGTAAGTTATCGTTACCGACATTTAAAGGAAACCCTTAGGGTCGCACAATTTGATGATATGGCTTACTTAAGTCAGATCGTGTGGACTGAATTGTTTTGGTTCAGTTTAAAGGGATTTAAACTCTGATTGTAAGTGAGATCTGGTCTGATCATGTTTGATTGATTAGAGCTTGAGATCGGTAAGCTTCGATCAAGAGAATTGATGCTAGATCGGTGAGATCAAGAGCATCAAGAGATGAATGGTTAGATCTTGAACCTTATGGTTTAATTTGATCTAGACCAATGCTTGGTTTGATTTGGTCTTTGAACCAAATGTAATTGAACCGGCTCATCAAGTGAGCGCATGGTTCAAAGGGGAGAACATTGCGATTTGTTCACTAAGCGTGAACACTTGAACGTGTGAGGGTTTACTATTTTTGGAAGTCATGCTTTCCAAAATAGGTAGCACGCCTCACGTTCGAGGGATCGCCCCTATTCTCGCCCCTCTTTCTCTCTTGCTCTCGTGTGACTCGTAAAAAATGAGTGTGGAGAGAGGTATTCGGCCAAGGAGAGAACTTATCTCGTAATCTCATTCCCTTCAGCGATCAGGAGACTTGGAGATCCTTACTAGCATAAGGAACAACAAGCAGGAAGCGATCTATCACCTTGTGTGCGGTGCCTTTGGAGAAGAAGCACACGCTTCATTTGATTCCAAGTCACCATCCAAGAAATGGCATTGGTATGATCCCCTTCTCGATCTATACATGTTATTAAAGTTGATCATATATTCATCCATGCGATCTTAGAAACCCTAATTTCCTCTTGTTGCAAGTTCTGATATGCGCCTATTAGGGTTTCGCCCCCCCATTAGAAACTTTCAATTGGTATCAGAGCCGAGTTCATGTATGAATCATATGATTGCTTATTGTGATCCTTGTTTGCGCTTAAGAGTAGATCTAAAGGTATAGGTCATCATGCGAAACTAGATGTATGTTTATTACTTGTTGGCGCATGTATGATGTGTGGCGCATGTTGTTGTTTTTGTCAAAAACAAAACTTATCTTGCGCGCATCCACTAGATCTAAGAGCCTGCGTTAAAATCTTAGACGGGTTATTAGGGTTGAAGTCATCGTCCAGTATAGACCCAACAGTCTGATCAGACCATCTGACAGCCTAGATGGGTCGACTAGATGGCACCTATGCGCAAGCATGAGGTGGCTATTGGTCGACTGCAGAAAGGCGTGTAGCGATGTCTGATTGAGACAACCGATGAACGCTCATGATTAAGGCCCGGGGTCACACCCGCTTGCCAGAACTCATGAGGGACGTTCAGCCCTTAACGCATGCATTGTTGACCATGAGGTCGAATCAAGTCGGTTATGACTTGGTGCATGCAAGGGCAGGGGGTCTGACTAGGTCTGATGAGTGGATCCCTATTAATGGACCGTTGTAAGGTAGTAGGGCACATAAGGAAATAAAATTGATGCCAATGGGATTTTCGAAAATTTTATTTTCTTGATTGGATCACATGATGTTTGTATAACATGATGAGTGTTTATTTAATCTTATGTGGGCTGCCCAAAAATTTAATGTGTGCTGTGCTGGGGCCTGCGTGCCTGGATTATTATTTGTAAATTATTTATTGTGATCTGCGCATCACATTTTAATTAATTTATAAAGTGTAATTGACCTGCGTGTCAATCATGTCTAGATAGATTAAATTGTAATTTAATCAGACATGAGCACAGAGCACACATGGCAGAGGCGCATGCAGCAAGTGGCTTCACCAGTGGGAGGTCTAGGGTTCGACTCTAGGACAGGCGCATTTTACCTGGTGGGCGCTTCTGAGCTGTTGTGGGCGCTTGGGCCCGGGTTGGGCCAGATGAAATGCTAAAGACCCATGAAGAGCTCAAGTGAAGACTTAAGTTAATTAAGGTCTTACTTAGGCTTAATGGGCTTTTACCACATAAGATCATCATGCTTTTAATTTACTGTTTAAGTAATTTAGTAACTGCATGATTTATTCTTCTGCTATCACCATAGGATTTGTATGATAGTAAGAAGATAAAAGGACCGTTAAAATCCAACGATGAATATCAAGCACGATAGCCTTCTGACACGAAACCTCATTGTTCTGACTATCGTTGGGGCCGTGTTGTACCCACTCAGTGGGCACGCCCATCTATCTTCAGACGGTGTGTGATTACACCTGCGTGTTACAGAGAAGGGATTTATCGCTTCTCGTTGCTCAGCATAGCACGTGGTGGTCCAGGGAGTAGGTCGGGTCAGCTTGACCATGTAGGCTACATATTGAGCATATGGTAGCTATATGGAGGCAGCCATTTGTGGGATCAGAGACTGTGTTGTACCAACTCAGTTGGCACAGTCTGCTGGATTGCCCAGATGAAGGGGAATCGCACGGGTTGGCGATTGGCAGGGATTGCCTACCAGAGATTAGTGCTTGTACTCTCTGTGCATTTTATCTCGCCTGAGCGGGACGCGGAGACTAAGTATGAAATCTGGATCCCATCTCACTAAAAGAGTTTTACTCTTTCGGGCTGTTTTGCTGGATTTTTCAGCCAGATAAAATAGTGAGAAAAGAATCATTCTTAAGTCCTGAATTGATTCTAACATTGATACTGACCTTGCTGTTCTTGCATTGTTGTAGATTCCTGCAGCAACGAACACCACAAATTTCAATGTGCGATCCCTACTGGAAAGGGAGAAGTTTGTTGGGCCAAACTTCTCAGACTGGTACGGACACCTTAAGATTGTTCTTAAGGCTGAGAGGAAGCTGTATGTCCTCGAGACGGCAATACCGCCTCAACCCGCTGCGAACGCCGCAAGGGCGGTTCAGGAAGCTTATGAGAAGCATGTCAATGATAGCATTGATGTCGCTTGCCTTATGCTAGCGTCTATGACGCCACAGCTGCAGCGTCAGCATGAGGATTTATCTGCTATAGAAATTATAGCAAACCTCAAGATGCTGTATGCTGCACAGGCAAGGACTGAACGCTATAACTTGACGAAACTTTTCTTTCAGAGCAAACTGACTGAAGGGAGTCCAGTGGGAGCTCACGTACTCAAGATGATTGGGTACAAAGAGGCTCTAGAGAAACTGGGACACACCATCAATCAGGAGCTTGTTGTAGACATCATCCTGCAGTCTCTCCCAGCCTCTTTCGATCCATTCATTATTAATTTTAATATGAACAAGATCGACTGTACGCCGGCGGAGTTACTGAACATGCTCCTTACTACAGAGCAGACTCTTGAGAAGGGAAAGCCTTCATCCTCTGTCCTAATGGTTCCTTCTAGGAACAAGAAGAAGGGGAAGAAGGGCAAAGCCCCTATCAAGAGCTACAACAAGGCTCTAAAGCAAAAGATAAAGCGGTCAAAGGAATACAGATGTTTCCATTGTGGCCAGCTGGGTCACTGGAAAAAGGACTGTAAAGCGCTCCAAGGAGATAAGAAGGGAAGCAAGACTTTCGCTTCTGGCTCAGGTATTTTCGTGACAGAAGTCATGGTTTCTTCTTCTATTTCATGGGTGTTGGACACTGCATGTGGAGTTCACATTTGTTCAAATGTACAGGAACTCAAGAGAAGAAGATAGGTGAGACAGCATGAGGTGGACCTACGAGTAGGAAACGGGGCACGGGTTGCTGCTGTTGCTGTAGGAGAATATCACATCTCTTTACCATCTGGTTTTGTATTAGAACTGGACAATTGTTATTTTGTACCGAGCATAACTAAGAATATTATCTCTATTCCTGCTCTTGTCAGGAAAGGGTTTTCCTTTGAATGCAAAATTTCAAAGTGTTATATTTCTTTTGATAATATTGTTTATGCTACCGGGTCAATTAACAATGGGTTATTCATGTTGGACATGGAATGTTCTATACAGCAGATTGATATTAAGAAAGCCAAGTATGCTGATGACAGCACCTTGTTATGGCATAGTCGTTTAGGCCATATTAACAAGAAGCGCATTAAGCGGTTGCATGACCATGGACTGCTGGGATCATTCTCCTATGAGGAGCTTGATACATGCAAAGCTTGTTTAATGGGTAAAATGACGAAGTCTCCTTTTTCTAATAAAGGTCAAAGAGTTTCAGGTTTACTTGACCTCATTCACAGTGATGTGTGTGGGCCATTTAGTAAACATGCCAGAGGTGGCTATTCATACTTCATTACCTTTACTGATGATTTCAGTAGATATGGCTATGTCTATCTTATGAGACATAAGAGTGAATCTTTTGACAAGTTCAAAGAGTTCAAGAATGAAGTACAAAATCAGCTAGGCCGAAATATCAAGGCACTTCGCTCAGATCGAGGTGGAGAATACTTGAGTCATGAGTTTACTGACTATCTGAAGGAGTGTGGGATTATCTCACAGCTCACTCCGCCAGGAACACCGCAATGGAATGGTGTGTCCGAGAGGAGAAATAGAACCTTACTGGATATGGTTCGTTCTATGATGAGTCAGGCTACTCTACCTTACTCCTTTTGGGGATTTGCACTGGAAACAGCTGCAAAGGTACGAAACCGAGTGCCATCCAAGGCCGTTTCAAAGACTCCATATGAGTTATGGTATGGGAAACAGCCGAGCTTGACATTTATTAAGATCTGGGGTTGCGAGGCTTATGTCAAAAAGCTCGCCTCTGGGAAACTGGAGAGCAGATCTGATAAATGTATCTTTGTCGGTTACCCTAAGGAAACTAAGGGTTATTATTTCTACGATCCCAAAGAGAACAAAGTATTTGTTGCTCGGACGGCTATTTTTCTTGAGAAAGAATTTCTTCTGCAAGAGGCCAGTGGGAGAGAAATAAAGCTGGATGAGAATCCAGAAGAAGGACAAAGTAGTCAAGCACAGTTGGATGAGCCTGAGCCAGTAGATCAGGTTATTGAACAACCTGAGGCTCAGATATCACGGGAACCGCGAAGATCGGGAAGGATCCATCAACAGCTTGAACGCTATGACGGAGTCTACATCATTGATGATGAACCCCTCACTTATGCGGATGCGGTCAGTGGACCGGAATCAGCGAGATGGCTTGAAGCTATGCGAGCCGAGATGGACTCCATGTCAGATAACCAAGTTTGGGATTTGGTTGATCCACCTCCGGGAGTAATCCCTATAGGCTGTAAGTGGATCTTCAAAAAGAAGATAGACATGGATGGTAACGTGGTTACCTATAAAGGCAGGCTAGTTGCGAAAGGTTTCAAACAAATCTACGGGATAGATTATGATGAAACTTTCTCTCCTGTAGCTATGTTCAAGTCTATTCGGATTATTCTTGCGATAGTGGCATATTATGATTATGAGATCTGGCAAATGGATGTGAAGACCGCTTTCCTTAATGGAAACTTAGAGGAGGATGTGTATATGACACAACCTGAAGGTTTCACTAATCCATCAGATCGTCATAAAATATGCAAATTAAAGAAGTCCATTTATGGACTTATACAAGCATCAAGAAGCTGGAATATTCGTTTTGATGAATCAATCTGTGAATTTGGTTTCATCAAGAATGAAGATGACCCGTGTGTATATAAGAGGTTTAGTGGGAGCGTGATTACTTTCCTAATCCTCTACGTCGATGATATCTTAATCATTGGAAACGATATTCCTGAACTACATGCGGTCAAGGCATGGTTACGAAAATATTTCCAGATGAAAGATTTAGGCGAAGCAGCCTATGTATTAGGTGTGAAGATCTACAGAGATAGATCTAAGAGGCTTCTCGGGTTGTGCCAGAGTACTTACATCGATAAAGTCCTGGAGAGATTCCATTTAGAAAATTCTAAAAGAGGATATCTTCCAGTCAGACATGGTTTGAATCTTTCAAAGAGTTAGTGTCCACAAACACAGACTGAGAAAGATGAAATGGACAATACGCCTTATGCTTCGGCTATTGGGTCCATTATGTATGCGATGTTGTGTACTCGCCCAGACGTCGCTTACGAGTTAAGCGTGACCAGTCGATTCCAAAGTAATCCAGGGAAGGCACACTGGATTGCGGTCAAGAACATTTTGAAATATCTTCGGAGGACCAAAGATATGTTCTTGATATATGGAGGTCAGGAAGAACTCAGTATTGAAGGATATACTGACGCTTCGTTCCAATCTGACCAGGATGATTTCCGATCGCAATCAGGCTATGTTTTTAGCTTGAATGGAGGAGCAGTGGTGTGGAAAAGTTTCAAACAATCAATTGTTGCTGATTCCACAACAGAAGCCGAGTATGTTGCAGCCTCAGAAGCATCTAAGGAGGCAGTGTGGATTCGTAAGTTCGTTCAGGAACTTGGTGTTGTTCCTTCGAGTGCAGATCCTTTGGTTATCTTCTGTGATAACACTGGAGCAATAGCACAAGCAAAGGAACCACGGTCGCACCAGAAGTCCAAGCACTTACAGAGAAGGTTTCACTTGATCCGGGAGATCATTGATCGTGGCGAGATCAAAATCTGCAAGGTTCATACAGATGACAATCTAGCTGACCCGCTTACAAAGCCTCTGGCGCAGCAGAAGCATGAGAAGCACTGTAATAATATGGGTTTGAGATTTCTCAACCATTAGATTAAGTGCAAGTGGGAGATTGTTGGGGTATGCCCTTAAGGCTAATGTTTGAGGCCTTGGGATTATTTCAGTATCATGTATAAACTCTATGTTTATAAAGGCAATGGTTGTTATTCAGGTTGTTACATTATCTGCTGCAATATGTATACTTCTGAATAATGTCTCAATGCTGTTCAGCTTGGCTGACATGCAGTATTGTCCTTAGTCGAGATATCTTGGTGAACATGAGATAGCCTTGATATGATTGAGACTAATATGTGTTCTAATCTTATAGGATGCTTCGAGCATGGAATAAGATGTAGACTCATGGGTACATTGGATGTACTGGACAGACCCTACTTAGGATATTCAATTGCTTGTCACAATGTGAATAATCCTTATATGCAAACAAGTGGCATATTTCCTCTGACTTGAGATCACTTGTGTTTCTAAATGATGATTGGCATTGTTTTGAGGTAGTTCAATATCATTTGAAACATAATGGTTATAGACTATCTTGGATAATGAGCATGAGTCATGTTAGGGCACTAGTGATAGATATAGGATTGCCGTCTCCTTGTTTGGAGTGTGATGTTCTGTTGGGGCCCCCTGGATGAGATGATTGAGAAAGTGTATGGCCATACCCAGATGACTATGTTCATCTGATCTAATCATTCTCATCATATTGGAATTACAGGCTTGACACGCTTGTCCAATAAGAATATCCAGTGGCAAAGGAAACACATATGTCAAGTGACTTGGGTTCACACTTGTGCTGTGGTTTGGGTGTAGTCTTGGAAGACTCTTTCCTTTATATCGGGAGACAGTGATGTGTTGCTAGATACCCCTCTCTGTTCGTGATAATGTAAGTTATCGTTACCGACATTTAAAGGAAACCCTTAGGGTCGCACAATTTGATGATATGGCTTACTTAAGTCAGATCGTGTGGACTGAATTGTTTTGGTTCAGTTTAAAGGGATTTAAACTCTGATTGTAAGTGAGATCTGGTCTGATCATGTTTGATTGATTAGAGCTTGAGATCGGTAAGCTTCGATCGAGAGAATTGATGCTAGATCGGTGAGATCAAGAGCATCAAGAGATGAATGGTTAGATCTTGAACCTTATGGTTTAATTTGATCTAGACCAATGCTTGGTTTGATTTGGTCTTTGAACCAAATGTAATTGAACCGGCTCATCAAGTGAGCGCATGGTTCAAAGGGGAGAACATTGCGATTTGTTCACTAAGCATGAACACTTGAACGTGTGAGGGTTTACTATTTTTGGAAGTCATGCTTTCCAAAATAGGTAGCACGCCTCACGTTCGAGGGATCGCCCCTATTCTCGCCCCTCTTTCTCTCTTGCTCTCGTGTGACTCGTAAAAAACGAGTGTGGAGAGAGGTATTCGGCCAAGGAGAGAACTTATCTCGTAATCTCATTCGCTTCAGCGATCAGGAGACTTGGAGATCCTTACTAGCATAAGGAACAACAAGGAGGAAGCGATCTATCACCTTGTGTGCGGTGCCTTTGGAGAAGAAGCACACGCTTCATTTGATTCCAAGTCGCCATCCAAGAAATGGCATTGGTATGATCCCCTTCTCGATCTATACATGTTATTAAAGTTGATCATATATTCATCCATGCGATCTTAGAAACCCTAATTTCCTCTTGTTGCAAGTTCTGATATGCGCCTATTAGGGTTTCGCCCCCCCTTTAGAAACTTTCACCTCTCGGGTGCACAACTCAGCAACTTAGTTAGTCTCATACTCTCGCAGTGGACAACTACACGATCTACTTAGTTAGGCTCCTACTCTCACGGTGGACTAAGCATAAATAGATCGTGTTGAACTAGGACAAGAAGATTCCCAAAGTGGCGTCTACAACTCTCGTTATTATCAAGTCTTCAAGTAGTAGAGCACAAAGGAATGATCTAGGAGGATCCATTGATTGTGATTCACCTCTCAGTTGTTATCACAATCAACTAAAGTGAAAACCGATTTGGCCAAAATCGATAAACACGAATGAAACAAACCAAGATCAAATAGCCTCGAAAGATACATCCAAAAGCAATTCTTAACATTAAGACTTGTAAATCAAAAAGACGGGCTACGCCCAAATCCCGATTGAGGTTTTTACGCTAGTACATATATGGTTACGACAAGTACAAGCCTTTCGATCAGCACGTAAAGAAGACTAAACGAAGTAAAGATGAGAAAAGAATTAAACAAACTCCTTTCTCTCCTCCTTTGAAGTCGCCTTCTTCTTCTTGAAATGACTCGCATTCTTCGTCGCCACCGAACTTTGAGTTCTCGAGCGTAGTCCTCCTCTCTTCCCCTGGAGCCCCGACTGGGCACTCCCTGGGCCTCTGGGCGCCTTCCGGGCGCTCCCCCTTGATTCGGTAATCTTGAGTCCTTTGTATAGAAAACATGGTGCCTCTTCGTATTCCGCATTAAATTCAGAATTAAATTCTGAATTAAACTCTAGATTAAATCCCCATTATGGCGTGTCTCTTCACATTCTGCATTAAATCTCATCCATTATGAGTCTTGATGGTTAATAAATAAACTCCGCATTTATGACTTGTAACGGAAATGCATTAATTGCAGCCTCATTAAATCTCGTAACCTCCGGACGATTAATGCTCATTTAATCCACGACGGTTGGTAATAAATTCTGGCGGCTACAAATAAACTCTTGCGCCAGATGCGAGATTTCCGTCGAGAGGCAAACCACGGCCATGCCCGTAATTTTCTTGTCGAGGGCGTCTTTATCTGAAAAGTTATCGTCGAAGAATTTACGATCGCATCTGCCTATGCTCGTATAGAGAATTACGGTCGTGATGTAGATTATGGCCTCAGCCGTAATTCTTGAATTTACTTCCGTTTGCAACCAAACTTCTTGTCGAGATTCCTAATTCACTAAGATATGTAAATGTACGTCCATGTAGCTCCAAAAGTGAGTGAATTGACCTGTATTTAAGCAAATACGACAAGTAGTGAAGCTTCTGAAGAAAGAATGAAATAAACTGGAAAGTGATCTAAAAGCATGAAAATAGGTCTCGTTTCACAGGTAACATTAGTCAAAAAGACTACTTAAATATGAGACATCATAGACCTCCCCATTGGTCTCCCTCCGGCTCGTGACGTCTAGCACGTCATCGATCTCATCCTCGGGGCTTCTCTGCCCAACTTGCCCCACCATCGCCTCAATCCAACTGAGCACACGGAGCTCAAGCGGCAGGTCGACGACCTCCTGGCCAAAGGCTTCATCCGTGAAAGCCTTAGCCCTTGTGCCGTCCCGGCCCTTCTCACCCTGAAGAAGGACCGATCCTAGCAGATGTGCATTGATTGATGTACAATCAATCGCATCACGGTGAAGTACCGGTTCCCCATGCCCTGTTTAGACGACATGCTTGACCTTATTTCTGGTGCGTGTTGGTTCACCAAACTTGACCTCCGGAGCAGTTACCACCAGGTTCGCGTCCGTGAAGGCGATGAGTGGAAGACAACCTTCAAGACAAAGGACGGCCTCTACGAGTGGCTGGTCATGCCCTTCGGTCTTACCAACGCACCCTCCACCTTTATGCATCTTATGTGTTAGGTGCTTTGCCCCTACATGGGCAAGTTCCTTGTCGTCTACTTTGATGACATTCTTATCTACAGCCAGGCCCGCGACGATCACTTAGCACACCTGCGTCTGACCTTTGACCTTTTGCATAAGGAGCACTTGTTCCTTAACGCGAAGAAATGCTCCTTTCTCGAAACCCAGGTCTAGTTCCTTGGGTTCATCGTGTCGGACCAAGGACTTATGGTCGAACCCACTAAGGTCGAGGCCATTCGCCAATGGCCTAAGCCCGAGTCCGTCACCGAGGTCCACAGTTTCCTCAGCCTCACAGCTTTCTATCGCCGCTTCATTAAGGGCTTCAGCACCATCGCTACCCCTATGATGGCCTGCACTAAACACGAGGCCTTCTCGTGGACACCCGCCGCTAGCCGAGCCTTCCTAGCACTTAAGGACATCATGACCTCAGCACCTGTCCTTCGCCTGCCCGACTTCTCCAAAGTATTTGAGGTCGCTTGAGATGCCTCCGGCACGGGCATCGGCGGCACTCTTAGGCAAGAGGGCCACCCCGTCGCCTTCTTTAGCGAAAAGTTGAACGAGGTGCGCCAACGGTACTCCACCTATGATAAGGAGTTCTACGCCATCGTCCAGTCCCTCCGACAATGGCGTCACTACCTCCTGCATAAGGAGTTTGTTCTCTTTAGTGATCACTAGGCCTTCTGATGGGGGTAGGAGCCATGCACCAAAAAAATATAAGTGGAGTCTAAGGACACCCTAGCCTAAGGGTACCCTAATACTCCACCTTTGCATTGCATGCATCATTTTAGATTAGTTTTATCTTCAAGTACAACATGTAGCTACATATGGTAGGTTTTGTATTTTTTTTCTTTTATCAAAATTATATTGCATCATGGTAGGACTAGTTCATGGCATATTGTAATAACATAGGAAAAGTAAGCTCAATCACTCATTCAACTAAGTAAGCTCTCAGAAAGGAAAGTCAGCATCCAAGACAGTTCAACTGAAGACTTAAGTTAGGGGGTTAAGGCACTTCAACTCCCTTACCTTTTGAAGCCAAGACATCACTTATCCAACTCCATATTCGGCCACACAATCAAGAAAAGTTCAGCCCATCAAATACACCAAGATCCATCAATCAAGGAGTGATTGATTGAACACTTAATGCATTCACACCCAAGCAAGGAAAGGAATAAGCGTTGCAAGCAAAGCAAGGAATATTCCAAGGCATCTTCTCCCTCATTTCGGCAACAATTCAAATTCAAATTCAAGGGGATTTCGCAGCCATCCAATGCCAAGAAATAAATTTTGAAATTCAAAGAACTTTCAAGAAGGGGTGGGCCAAAGAAGGAAGAAATTTCAGCATTTAATTGTATTCCCACCTTTGTTCAAAATCTCTCCATTTTTGTACTAGGCGCCAAAGAGGAAATGACCACTCTACCCATGGTCTTGCTTGCCTATATATGTGTAATCATCTCATGCATTTCGATAGTTGAAGTTGAATGAAAATTATTGAGTAGTTTGTTAGTAAAATAATTCTAGGTGCATGTGTCACCAAGTCTTCTTCTCTTCCCTTCCACTTGTCTTGCCGAGCCTTCCTCCCTCTTCATCTCCACATCTAGCCGAGCACTTCACCCACAAAGGTTGCAAGCCGTGAGCCATCTCTTCAACAAGATTGTGCAAAGAACTCTTGAAGCCGAGAACCATCTTGATGGAGGTTCATCATAAGCTAAGTGTTCTTAACTCGTTTTTGGTTCTTGTTTCCTCTTTTCTTCCAAGAGCAAATCCTACACCTTACTTGATCTTTGTAGGATGATGGCTCTTGATCTTGGAGTTGATCTTGGCGCATCTCCCTCTTCCCCCCCCTTTTAGTTAGTCTCGCTTATTGTTTAGGCAAGGGAATTTGGAGGCTTATCCTCCCTCTTGCAATTTTGTTGTTGTAAACCTCTTAACTCTTATAACTCACCCACACCTGTGTGGGCTTGTTGGATTGTTCTGTGTGTAACCATCATCTACCATCAGAGTTGGATCAGTGAAGAACGGGGTGGCACGCCCTTTCAACTCTTAAAGTGCGCAAGGTGAGTGTCTTTAAGATTTAGCATTTTATTCCAATTACATGCTTAGAGTAAGTTTAATATGTGCTTGCTTTTCTTTAATTTTAATGAAATTTTCCTCTCTATAGTTTTTACAAAAAAAAGAAGAGAAAATCTGAAAAAAAGAAACATATCTTGCATTTTCTAGTTTCCCGTCACGTGTCTTCCCACCACATCAGTTTTGGTATCAGAGCAATCCTTTGGTTTAGTTTAGACTCATATCTAAATTAAGCCTTTAGGAAGATCTTGGACCACATGTCTTTTGGGATTTTGGATGACATTTCTTGAGATTTTCTATGAACAACTTTGGGTTCGGCAAACCATAGTCAAATGGACAACAAACCCAATTGTTGTATCCACATTGACTACATTTTCATCCAATTCTGAAATTTTGAACCAACTACTCTTCATCTTCTGATTTTCTGATCTTTTGAACTTTATATTCTGATATTTCTGTGGAATAATTCAGCAACTTTGATTCAAAGATTTGTTGCTTTAGTAACTGAAATTTTCTGTGAGCAATACTTTTGAAATGGTTGGATCAAGCAAATTTAATTGCTTCATCTTCCTTGGCTGAATTTACTGTTGGGAAACCCCGGGGACATTTTACAATTTTTGAGTTATAGACATTGCACAGCGGAAGAATGTCCCCGAAACAGGCCAATCCCAAAAACCCAGTGCGGATCGTCAAGCGAGGGGATCGACACGATGTGATAGAAAGTACCTTAAGCGAGCAAAGAGATGTCGATGTTGAGATAGGCGCCCACGTGTTCGCCCTCTGCAGTCTCACACACACGGACTCCTCGAGCTCTCTTCTTCCGTGCTTGGTGCTAGCCTCAGGAAGAAGATTCAAGCCTTATGTTCTCCTTCTTCAACTCTGCTCTACCTCCAAGGTGTATGCGCCAAGAAGAAGGAGAGGAGAAGTAGTCGCCAAGTCCAAGTCCTTCTTGCGCCAAGAGGAGGAGAAGAAGACTTGTGCTTGCGGCTAGATGTTGGAGGAAGAGAAGTTGCGCCAAGAGCCTCCAAGCTTTCGCCCCTCTCTATTGCTTACGCCTCCAATTAATTGTCACACGCAAGAGGGGACGGCTAGGTGCTCTTTTATAGGGCAAGAGGTGGTTTGTGAAAGGCTAGGATCAAGACAAGTGGGCGGCTAGGATGAGAAGGTTTGAGGCAAGAAAAGTCTCCAAGACATTTCCATAATTCTCATTCAACCCTTCCTTTTGTGCCCACGCCTTTCTTTGTGCGCCAAGGCCTTGCCTTGCACCCCAAGCAATGCCATAGAGGCATTCATACCATAAGGGATAAAGGGGGGAGGCGCCAATTGCTTCCTTATGAAGCAAATTGTGCCACTTCTCCCCATTATGCCCATAGGCGCCTAGGGGAGAAGATTTGTCCCCATTATACCCTTCTAGCCCTTCTTCTCTTCATGACAACTTATTAGTGAGCCCAACTTAGCAATGGGCTTAGCCCAAAGACCATTAGTCATGTTAACCAAGCGATTGGATCCAATCCAACTTAACCCATGGTCAAATGAGGCTAACCATGGTTAATTCGGCCAATATGCCAAAAACAGAAGTTGGCTTCAATAAGTTTCTTCCATCTCATCAGGCCCATTGGCGCTGATGAAATCTCCAAAATAGATCCGAGTTATCCTATAACTCGATCATAAGGCTTCCCGATTAATACGAGAACTCGAGTGTCTTGGTGTGTGACCCTGTAGGTTCCTCTGACACTGGCAGTGTTGACCAAAGGTCACCACAAGCAGTGAGTGGCACCTAGCAGTGCATCGCTGCTACCCAGGTCATTGGAATAGATATCGACATCGACATCCCCATCATCGCAACTAGGTACAGATGCATTACAGTCTCTTTGCCGAACTGATATCCGATTGGACAAGTGTGTCACCACTTGTTTTCACCCAATCACATGGCTATGACTAAAACAGGTTCTCACCTGGGTATGGCCATACACTCTCAGTCATAGATCCATAGAGGAGCTCCATGGATATCATACTTCCCTATGGAAGGGGCAAATCCTTTGTCTGTCCATTGACCTTCTCATATGGGTCGTGACATGCTCAATGACAACCGTTATGACCTCCCAACTACGGCGAGGTGTTAGGTTGTATCAAAGCAAGTCCCTAACCATATAGAATGATCAATGACCTCAAGTCAAGGGATCAATGCATCTCTTGTCACTTGTGAGGATAACTCATAACACCAAGTCATAGCCTCACAGCGGGTCTATCCAGTATATCCTCCAATGATATACCCATGTGTCTGCGTTAGCACCACGTGCCTAACCAGCCCACATACCAGTCTCACAAGTACCATAGTTGTCCCATATCCACTAAGGTACATCGACTGGGGACTATAGTTCGAGCACAGATCCAATCTGTCTCCAGGGACATTATCATGTTAGTACATATGCGCAGATGTAAACAAACATAGATAACGACAATGCCAGAATGATATAAATATCAAAGTCAAGTAGTACATATGTGGACCAAAACTAGGTCTTAGGGCATATACACCAACATTTACAACTGAAATCTGAACTTTTGTATTGTTGGTGAAACTATTCTGATTTTGGGACTTGAAAATTTGCAGAATTTCATTATTGTGCCAATTCAAACATGGCCACAAATGATGAAAGTTTGCCAAATTCAGCTCAGGACAGCAAACTTAATTGCTGCACCTAACTGCATTTGCAACCAAAATTCTGCAAACAATATTCTGCAAGCAATCTGATTTTGACATTCAAATTGACTTTCAGCCACTCCAGCAACATAGATTCTTGTAAATCTCAGTTCAAGACAGCAAACCAAATTGCTGCATCTTCCCTCACTGAGTTTGCAAAGTTTCTCATCAACACAACAAACTACTGCACTTGTTTGCTCAAGTTCTGATCATCCTAAATTAGTTTTCAACACATGGATGTGCTGACTTTTTGTTCTCTAAGTTGATTTCCTGCATGCTGAATTTTGTTCTAAGTTTTGCTCAACTAAAATATGGTTTTCAGCCTTCTGAATCTGAAATTTTGGCTTGCTTGCTGCACTTGAACTCAATCAAACTGCAGATAGCACAAAGACAACTTATTTGAACTTTCAGCCCTCAAACTGCTGCACTTGTCACGATCAAATACTAAGTTTCTGCATATAATTCTGCACTGGCATTATTTTATACATTCATATGCTGCAGATGTTTTTGAATTGACCCTGATATACTGCTTTTTTCTACCTGCTGAAATAGTATTCCTGCACTGCACTTAAACATTAGTCATTTCCAGCTTATCAATTCTCTTGCTTATCATCATGCGTCTATTTAAGGAAAGTGATTTAATTTTTGCTTGGGAACCTTACAAAAGACTCACCCTTACATCTGATAGCTTCACTACATTTGTTTGGTGTAATAAACATAAGGGTAGAACCGTGTTAGACCATCAAGTTAGTTTTAATGCCATATCTGCTAGGGTTATTGATAATTTTGGTCTTAGCTTAGAAAAACACACCTACCCATATGCGATAACCTGGGATCACCCTTGGTATCATACCACCTTAGTTGACTTTCAATGCCTCGTCCTATTCAACTAGATGGTATAAAATATAACATTTGGTGTGATGTTCTCAGCTTAGAAGGTTTTGATATCTTGCTAGGTAATGAATTCCTTCGTAGTGTTCAAGCCTATCATTATAGGGAACCTTTGTCCTATAGTATCACCTTTAGAGGGTTAAAACACATCATCTATCCTAGGAGTATAGAGGCACCACAAGTTAACACCGATGCCTGTTTTGATAAGATCATAAAACAACTTGAGAATATTAGTCAAAACCTAGAAAGACTTAGAGACCAGTCCCTACAACAAGAGTCCAATCAAACCATAGATCCTAATTTACCATTGCAATCACATCAGGACATACCTTTAGAAGAGTCTAGATCCAACACTAGGGAACCTTTAGTTGACTTGGCCGAAGGTCAACCCAACCCTAAGTCATCTGTAGAGACTCCACCAGAAATGACACAACTTATGATTGGACCTATCACCATGAAAGACATGCCTAAGAATCAACTTGAGCATGAAACCATAGTGAAACATCCCTCAGAATCACACCCCACACGCATACAAGTAAAATACGGGGTTTCAAAAATTTTTACTCTTCCATTAAAACACAAGAAGAAAGCGGCATCGAAGGACATTACTACGGAACTGAAAACCGCACAGAACTGAGTAGGATCGATTACTAGGAAATAGAAATCCGGAAATCCAGAAGAAAATCCGGCAGCAAGTATACTAAATTACTGCTGCACAGACCCACATATTCTGGAACAAAACAGATGTCTACACTACACATATGTGGAGAACACAAATTTCAGAAATATTGCAGAAACTGATTATTCAGATACCAAATACAACAATAACTCGGTTACACATTTCAGAATAAGAACAATTGTATTTTCATAACTCCAAAACTCGTATCCAACAATAAAACGAGACAACTATAATATAATATCCTGAAAACAGGCATAAGCCCTCAGGAGATAAAACGTGTCATATAAGTAAGTTAGGCACGCAGGCCTGATAAATCTTTAGAAGACAACTCTTAGAAACTATATAACACATTAGTAAGCATTATAACAAATTTAGTAGCTGTAGCAATCACTGTCCTGATGTCTCACCTGAAAATATTTAAACAACGGGGGTGAGCTAAAAAGCTCAGTGAGTAAAAGACACTAAAAGCCATCCATAGTACACATCAAAAATATCATGCTTAACAGATAAGATAATTAACATGAACACTCATATCAGAAACAAAACATAATCAAATACAGACACTTATAACAATAGGCATCAAGCATGAAGTAGGATATAAGTCTACCAACCCATTCCAACTAATCACACTGCCCAACACATCTATAATACAGATCGAAACAGAACTACAGAAAATCAGAGCTGACAGACAGAACAGATCGAAACAGAACTACAGAAATCAGAACTGACAGACAGAAAATCAGAATTTTCAGAATCCAAACGGATAGTCTACATCGGAAACAGAAAGGCCACAGAAGGCCTGAAGACCACAGAAGGTCTGATGACCACAGAAGGTCTGACCCCACCTCTGCCGAGGACGAGACATGCATGCATATCAGAAACAGAATAGTAGAGGAGGTATCAGTGGGTGGCCCCCGTCTTGTCAGAACGTGGCACTCTGGCCTCCAATACTGGTAGAGGAGGTATCAGTGGGTGGCCCCCGTCTTGTCAGGACGTGGCACTCTGGCCTCCAATACCCAGAACAGAACAGAAATAGTGGAGGGAGAACGGAAGGTGAGACCAGCTCACATCTACCCTTCACTAGTGTCTCATGAGTCGTAGTAGACTATCAGCACCATTACAGCACCACAAAAGGAGGGTAAGGACACGGAAGAGTGCTACACTAGGGCATAATTTTTACAGAACAGATCATGCTGAAACGGAGGAGTAGGACTAACCACCACTCAATTCTCACATCATGCCCAAAGTGTCTCACAAACCAGAAAATGACACACCCTAATATCCAGTCCTTAACAAAATTACAATTTGCAGAAAATCAAAGCTGAACACACTTCATAATTTTTGCCATCAACCAGAAGTAATATATGAGTGAATTCCTTGAATTCCTTAGATTTCATGCAACTATCCTTAATTCATGTCAAACCATTCTATGTTCTCACAAAGGTTATAACACATTCAAAGTTTCAGAAAATTCACAACATATATATACAGAATAGAAATTTTTCACATAACAAACAATTAAACAGATGTTTCAGAAAAAATAGATTAATATATCATACTTGCAACAGATGTTTCAGACCGAGTAAGTAACCTAAAATAGGAAATATGATATTCACAATAAAGCTGTTTGAATCTACTTTCCAATAGAACTGAATCCGTCGGATTTGGAGTTATAACCGGGGAGATATGGGTGTTCGAACATAGAAAGGTCGGGATTTCAGAATTCCAGAAAACAGATTCGTATATCAGAATTGCGACACAAATTTGAGATCCAATAACTAACAGAAAATAGGCGACATGGTAGTCAAATTGAACCCCTTCGAGTCTACTTTCTAATAAAACTGATTTGACAAGATTTCGAGCTATACCTAGGGAGATATGATGGTTCGAACACCTAAAGGTCGAAATCCAGATTTCCAGAAAACTGATTTTGTACAGCTAGATTGCAATACGGATTGAAATACGAATACAGTTCGGATATGGTCGATATCATATTCAAATTAAAGCCGAATGTATCTAGTTTCATACAAAATTTATTTCGTGCAATTTGGATCTATAGGCCATGAGATATTGGGGTTATAGTACACAAAGGTCAGATTAGAGAATGCAGATTTCAGCAGAACAGGATTTTAAAACCCTATAAATATTTGAATTCGACCCCATACGGATAATCATTGCAAATAACGAATTTTAATTGAAATAATCTACAATTTAGCGGATTAGACTCCTTAGGATCGAATTACTCACCGAAAAACGTTCACAGAAGAAAAACGCCAAGACAGAGGATCACCAGGAAGTTCGTCCACCACCAGTCTGCCACCACCAGCGTCAGAAATCTCAGGAGGCGCCAAGCACAGTGAGGGGCGACAACCAAAGGCGGCTAGGGCAAGAAAACACAAAAGTCGTGAGGGAGAGGAGCCCTCACGCAATTCCTCTTTTTCTCCCACCCCAAACGGATCCAAGATCCAATAACCTAGTTAACTTAAGTGAAAAATCGGTTTTATGGGCTTACCTGGGCTTAACCACCCTGCGCCACTCCAATAATATCAGAAATATGCGCCACCATGGTGGAAGGAATTCCAGGAGCAAAGAATCAAGGTTGAGGGTTCGAATCCCCAATCAAAATAATTATTTTTGCCCTGTAGGAAAAATTCCTACACTTAGGCAAAAATCCCAAAATTTTAACAGATAAAAATACAGAAACAGAATTTCTAACCTTAAATCATAATTCAGAAAAATCGAGGGCGTTACACATAGAACTCACCCAACCACACATTGAGTCCAAAATTGACCTCAACCCTTTAGGTGACTTGAACCTAGAAGACACCAATAAACAAGAAGACACCTCAAACTATGAACATATAGGGATAACCCAACTCGAGCCTAAATTAGAACTTGATCTGAAGACATTAGGCTAGACTCAAACATAGAGGCTATAGAAGAACAACATGACCCCTTAGAACATATGTCTCTAGGAACTCAACTCTTAATGGCCTATGAAACAAGTTTTCTTCAACCCATAGAACTAGAATTCCCTGAGCAACTTGAGCCCACTCAAACCATAGGCAATGAAAACTTAGGCCTAAACCAACTTGATCATAGTGAAACCATAGCAGTTTACCCACTTGAACCTTCTAGTCAACCAAAAGACATAAGGAATGTGTCTCTAGAGAATCATGAGCCTAATCCTATAGACTTCATAGGGTGTGACCAATACTTAGGAGAGAAAATACCTCTAGCCATAGACGACCCTAAGCCTCAACTTCTAGACCAACCTCAACCTATTACCTTAGGAGAATTCCATCATGACCCTTTGAACATTCAGAGTTGCCTTTTAGGTCCAGCTACCCATACCCTTAAACCTCCTTTAAGGTCAACAAAGGAAATCATACAACTTGAAAACATAATTGAATTATCCCTTTTGCAAGTTGAACATATTGACTTTATTATTCCAAGTCATCTTAGTAGTCCTAATATTCCCTATTTCAAGTGTACTAATTACCATGGCCGAGAAAGGGAATTCACTGCAGGTGTACTAGATTTGACAAAAGGACTAGCAACTCAAAGACTCTATGGTTGTGATGCTTACTCTTACACTCATATGCATGTTTACTCATCATTTTGTTTTACTATGCTACTACTGTACTGGAACACCACCCCTCATAATGTGGAGGATTCCACCCATTTTAGGCTGCATTCCATCTTTCATGAGCCTATGGCCAACCTTGTGAACCAAGGCTTGTTCACCCATTCTAATGGTGAAGAAGTATGGTTACCCAAGGAACATTTTACATGGGGTACCTCTAGACATCTCCACCCATACAAGGAGAATTCTCCGGAGGAGAATTTTTCCCACCCGGGGAGAATTGATGGGGGTAGGAGCCATGCACCAAAAAAATATAAGTGGAGCCTAAGGACACCCTAGCCTAAGGGTACCCTAATACTCCACCCTTGCATTGCATGCATCATTTTAGATTAGTTTTATCTTCAAGTACAACATGTAGCTACATATGGTAGGTTTTGTATTTTTTTTTCTTTTATCAAAATTATATTGCATCATGGTAGGACTAATTCATGACATATTGTAATAACATAGGCGAAGTAAGCTCAATCACTCATTCAACTAAGTAAGCTCTCAGAAAGGAAAGTCAGCATCTAAGACAGTTCAACTGAAGACTTAAGTTAGGGGGTTAAGGCACTTCAACTCCCTTACCTTTTGAAGCCAAGACATCACTTATCCAACTCCATATTCGGCCACACAATCAAGAAAAGATCAGCCCATCAAATACACCAAGATCCATCAATCAAGGAGTGATTGATTGAAGACTTAATGCATTCACACCCAAGCAAGGAAAGGAATAAGCGTTGCAAGCAAAGCAAGGAATATTCCAAGGCATCTTCTCCCTCATTTCAGCAACAATTCAAATTCAAATTCAAGGGGATTTCGCAGCCATCCAATGCCAAAAAATAATTTTCGAAATTCAAAGAACTTCCAAGAAGGGGTGGGCCAAAGAAGGAAGAAATTTCAGCATTTAATTGTCTTCCCACCTTTGTTCAAAATCTCTCCATTTTTGTACTAGGCGCCAAAGAGGAAATGACCACTCTACCCATGGTCTTGCTTGCCTATATATGTGTAATCATCTCATGCATTTCGATAGTTGAAGTTGAATGAAAATTATTGAGTAGTTTGTTAGTAAAATAATTCTAGGTGCATGTGTCACCAAGTCTTTTTCTCTTCCCCTCCACTTGTCTTGCCGAGCCTTCCTCCCTCTTCATCTCCACATCTAGCTGAGCACTTCACCCACCAAGGTTGCAAGCTGTGAGCCATCTCTTCAACAAGATTGTGCAAAGAACTCTTGAAGCCGAGAACCATCTTGATGGAGGTTCATCATAAGCTAAGTGTTCTTAACTCGTTTTTGGTTCTTGTTTCCTCTTTTCTTCCAAGAGCAAATCCTACACCTTACTTGATCTTTGTCGGATGATGGCCGTTGATCTTGGAGTTGATCTTGGCGCATCTCCCTCTTTCCCCCCCTTTTGAGTTAGTCTCGCTTATTGTTTAGGCAAGGGAATTTGGAGGCTTAACCTCCCTCTTGCAATTTTGTTGTTGTAAACCTCTTAAATTTTATAACTCACCCACACCTGTGTGGGCTTGTTGGATTGTTTTGTGTGTAACCATCATCTACCATCAGAGTTGGATCAGTGAAGAACGGCGTGGCACATCCTTTCAACTCTCAAAGGGCGCAAGGTGAGTGTCTTTTGTTGGGGTATGCCCTTAAGCCTAATGTTTGAGGCCTTGGGATTGTAACAGTATCATGTAATAAACTCTTGTGTTTATAAAGGCATGGTTATTATTCAGTTTGTTACCTTGTCTGCTGCAATAAGTATACTTCTGAATAATGTCTCAAAGCTGTTCAGCTGGGCTGACATGCTATTATGTCCTTAGTCGATGTATCTTGGTGAACATGAGACAACCTTGATATGGTTAAGACTAATATGTGTTCTAATCTTATAGGATGCTTCGAGCATGGAATAAGATATAGACTCATGAGTACATTGGATGTACTGGACAGACCCTACTAGGATATTCAGTTGCTTGTCACAATGTGAATAATCCTTGAGTGCAACAAGTGGCACATTTCCTCTGACTTGAGATCACTTGTGTTTTCTAAATGATGATTGTCATTGTTTTGAGGTAGTTCAATATCATTTGAGAAATAATGATTATAGACTATCTTGGATAATGAGCTTGAGTCATGTTAGGGCACTAGTGATAGACATAGGATTGCCGTCTCCTTGTTTAAGGAGTGTGATGTTCTAAAGGGGCCCCCTGGATGAGATGATTGAGAAAGTGTATGGCCATACCCAGGTGACAGTGTTCATCTGATCTAATCATGCTCATCATATTGGAGCTACAAGCTTGACACGCTTGTCCAATAAGAACATCCAGTGGCAAAGGAAGTATGCATGCCTTGTGAATTGGATTCACACTTGTGCTGTGGTTTGGGTGTAGTCTTGGAAGACTCTTTTCTTTATACCGGGAGACAGTGATGTGTTGCTAGATACCCCTCACTGATCGTGATAACGTGAGTTATCGTTACCGACATTTAAAGGAAACCCTCAGGGCCGCACAATTTGATGATATGGCTTACTTAAGTCAGATCGTGTGGACTGAATTGTTCGAGATCAGTTTAAAGGGATTTAATCTCTGATTGTAAGTGAGATCTAGTCTGATCATGTATGATTGATTAGAGCTTGAGATCGGTAAGCTTCGATCGAGAGAATAGATGCTAGATCGGTGAGATCAGAAGCATCAAGAGATCGACGGTTAGATCTGGAGCCTTAGGGTTTAATTTGATCTAGACCATGTCGCTTGGCTTATTTGGTCTTTGAACCAGACCAAGATGAACCGGCTCATGGATGAGCGAGTGGTTCAAAATAAGAGAAGAGAGTTGCGACTTGTGAACGTTGAGACGTGTTTGCTATTTTTAGATAGCATGTCTCTTACGTGACCACATCTCACGTTGGCTCTATGGTCGCTCATCACTCTCGCCTCTTGCCTCTTCTCGTGTGGCTTGCTCTCTCGTGAAGAAGAGTTTTGACGAAAAGAAGGAGGAAATCGCTAAGCAAGTTTTTCTCTTCCCTTCATACGATTGTGATACTTGGACGATCCTTGCTAGCACAAGGGACGACAAGAAGAAGCGCATTCTCATCTTGTGTGTGACGATTTGGAGAAGATCTCGTTTGATCTTTGCTTCCAAGGCGCCATCTAGAAATGGCCATGGTATGAATCGCATTCATTCTTGTTTACAAGTTATATCAAAGTTAATCATACTTCATGCACCGATTCTTTGAAACCCTAGTATCCGCTGCCCATGTTTCTGTTTGCGCCAGTTTAGGGTTTTTCCCCCTTAGTCAGGGGACTTTCATCTTTAAGATTTAGCATTTTATTCCAATTACATGCTTAGAGTAGTTTAATATGTGCTTGTTTTTCTTTAATTTTAATGAAATTTCCTCTCTATAGTTTTTACAAAAATAAAAAAGAGAAAATCTGAAAAAAAAAAAACATATTTTGCATTTTCTAGTTTCCCGTCACGTGTCTTCCTACCACATCACCTTCTCCTTTCTGAGTGCCCAGAAGAAGCTCATCCCTCGCCATGCAAAGTGGGTTGAGTTTCTTTAGCAGTACACTTTCGTAATCACACGCAAGGCCGACAAAGACAACGTGGTGGCCAACACCCTTAGTGGCGTCCGCTCGTTGCTTTGTCTCTTGTCCACCTCTGTTCCGACCTTCGAGCATATTCGCGACGAGTATGCGGACTGCCCCGACTTTGGGCACATCTTCACCCGGCTCCTTGCCGCTGACCCCCCGGACTTGCCCTACCCTCTTCACGATGGCTTTCTAGTGTACGACAACCGGTTGTGCGTCCCTCACTCATCCCTTTGCGAGCATCTCTTGGTTGAACTCCACGTGGGTGGTGCCGTAGAGCACCATGGCCACGACAAGACCCTTGATTTGGCCAAAGACCGATTATTCTGGCCCACTCTTTGTAAGGATGTTGATAGGGTCATCCGCCATTGTGGTACGTGTCAGCGTGCCAAACCTCGTCCCGCCAACACCGGATTGTACACCCCGCTCCTCATTCCTAAGAGTCCGTTGCTCGATATCAGCATGGACTTCGTCCTAGGATTGCCCCGCACGGCCTCACGACACGACTCCATCTTTGTTGTCGTGGACCGCTTCTCCAAGATGGCCCACTTCGTGCCATGTTCTAAGACGGCCGATGCTTCCCACATTGTGCATCTCTTCATCAAAGAGATCGTTCGCTTACATGGGCTCCCTCTCACTATCGTCTCTGACCGTGACACCTGGTTCGTCGGTCATTTCTGGAAGTCCTTGTGGGCCCTCCTCGGGACCACCCTCAAGTATCCGTCGGCGTACCAGCCGTAGACGGATGGTCAAACAGAGGTCATGAACCGTAGCTTGGGTAAACTCTTGCGCTGCTTGGCTGGTGATTTCCCACGCCATTGGGCTGATTATCTCCCCATCGCCGAGTTTGTGTATAACAGTGCGTTCAATCGCTCTACCGGTCTGAGTCCTTTCCAGGTCGTCCTTGGGCACCAACCATGCAAGCCCCTCGATATGCATAACTTCCCAGCCCATCCTTCTCATCACGAGTCCGCCCATGCATTCGCATCTCACATATCGGGTTTACGCGATGAGGTTCGCTGCCGGATCTTCTTGAGCAATACCCGGTATGCAGTTGAGGCCAACGAGCACCATACGCCACACCACTTCGAGATTGGTGAGCGTGTTCTTGTGCGTATCCACCCTGAGCGATTGAGATCTAGAGCCAACTGGAAGTTGCAAGCACGGTGCGATGGCCCCTATACGGTTATGCGGTGGGTTTGCAACAATGCGTACATCCTCGATCTGCCGGAGGACTCTCTCATCAGCCCCGTCTTCAACGTCGTTGACCTCCTGCCCTACCATGCGCTCATACACACCGGCGCCCCCTTCGACGACATCAGCCCATCTTATTCTCTGGAGGAGAATTCTTCCCACCCCGGGATACTTGACAAAGTCATGGCTGTTGGGGTATGCCCTTAAGGCTAATGTTTGAGGCCTTGGGATACTATCAGTATCATGTATAAACTCTTATGTTTATAAAGGCAATGGTTGTTATTCAGGTTGTTACATTGTCTGCTGCAATAATTGTACTTCTGAATAATGTCTCAATGCTGTTCAGCTAGGCTGACATGCTATAAAGTCCTTAGTCGAGATATCTTGGTGAACATGAGATAGCCTTGATATGATTGAGACTAATATGTGTTCTAATCTTATAGGATGCTTCGGGCATGGAATAAGATGTAGACTCATGGGTACATTGGATGTACTGGACAGACCCTACTAGGATATTCAATTTCTTGTCACAATGTGAATAATCCTTGTTTTGCATCAAGTGGCACATGTCCTCTGACTTGAGATCACTTGTGTTTCTAAATGATGATTGTCATTGTTTTGAGGTAGTTCAATATCATTTGAAACATAATGATTATAGACTATCTTGGATAATGATCATGAGTCAGGTTAGGGCACTAGTGATAGATATAGGATTTCCGTCTCCTTAATTGGAGTGTGATGTTCTAATGGGCCCCCCCCCCTTAAATGAGATGATTGAGAAAGTGTATGGCCATACCCAGGTGACTATGTTCATTTGATCTAATCATGCTCATCATATTGGAGCTACAAGCTTGACACGCTTGTCCAATAAGAACATCCAGTGGCAAAGGAAATATGTATGCCTAGTGAGTTGATTCACACTTGTGCTGTGGTTTGGGTGTAGTCTTGGAAGACTCTTTCCTCTATATCGGGAGACAGTGATGTGTTGCTAGATACCCCTCACTGATCGTGATAATGTAAGTTATCGTTACCGACATTTAAAGGAAACCCTCAGGGTCGCACAATTTGATGATATGGCTTACTTAAGTCAGATCATGTGGACTGAATTGTTTTAGTTCAGTTTAAAGGGATTTAAACTCTGATTGTAAGTGAGATCTGGTCTGATCATGTTTGATTGATTAGGGCTTGAGATCGGTAAGCTTCGATCGAGAGTGTTGATGCTAGATCGGTGAGATTAGAAGCATCAGGAGATGAATGGTCAGATCTGGAGCCTTAGGGTTTAATTCGATCTGGACTAAATGCTTGGGCTGATTTGGTTTGGTCATTGAACCAAATACATTGAACCGGCTCATGTGTGAGCGCATGGTTCATATGGGAGAAGGGATATGCGTTTGGTTCACTTCAAGTGAACGCATAACGCATGTAATCAAGTAGTTGCTATTTTTGGAATTTCGGTTTTCCAAAATGGGAACGTCTCCACGTTCGAATGCAATGCTTCTCGATTCTCATCTCTCGCCCCTTTGCTCTTGACGACTCACGGCTTGCGTTGTGAAGGTTGACGACAAGAGAGAATTCGGCCAAGCAAAGAGTAGATCTCTTCCCTTCCATTCGACAAGGACCTTTGAAGCCTTGCTAGCACAAGGAACACAAGGAGTAGCCATCATCCTCTTGTGTGCACCACCTTTGGAGGAGAGCCCCTTTCGCCCTCTTGCTTCCAAGGCACCATCCAAGCGATGGCTATGGTAAGATCACATCTTGATCTTAGTAAAACTTAAGTTGATCATATGGTTATACCACATGCGATCTTATGAAACCCTAGAAAATTTCTTGAATGCCCATGCTTTAGGGTTTCGCCCCCCTCATGAAAGGGGTACTTGCAATTGGTATCAGAGCTTATGTTTTCGGTATAATTCATATGATTGCTTGATACTTTGTGTGATCCATGTTTACTCTCATGCTTAGATCTATGGTTGATTACATGCGCAAGTTCATGATGCGAAAACAACATGTATGATGTTTATTGCTCTTTGGCGCATGTATTGGTGCTTGTTGTTGTTTTGTCATAGAAAAACTTAACTTGCGCGCCCCTCATTAGACTAAGCGCCTGCTATAAACCCTTAGACGGGTTGATGGGGTTGAAGCCATCCTCTAGGTTAGATCCAAAGAGTCTGATCAGACCATCTGACAGCCTAGATGGATCGACCAGATGGCACCTGTGCGCAAGCACGAGGTGGCTATAGGTCGATTGCATCACAGGCGTGTAGCGAGGTCTGGTTGAGACAACCATTGAACGCACATGAGTTAGGCCCGGGGTCACACCCGTTTGCCAGAACTCATGATGGTTGTTCAGCCCTTGGCGCATGCATGGTTGACCATTAGGTCAACTCAAGTCAGTTAGGACTTGGTGCATGCAAGGGCAATGGATCTAACTAGAAATGATGAGTGGATCCCTATCAATGGACCGTTGTAAGGTTGTAGGGCATATAAGAAAATTAAAATTGATGCCAATGGGTTTTCAAAATTTTATTTTCTTATTATTATTGGATCACATGTTTTGATTGGATGCCATGTGCTTGTTTATTTCATCTTATGTGGGTTGCCCTTTGTTGTGTGCTGTGCTGGGGACTGCGAGCCTGGTTAATTGTAAATTAATATTTATTTGTGATCTGTGAATCACATTGTATTTAATTTATAAGTGTAATTGACCTGCGTGTCAATCTTGTCTAGATAGATTAATTTGTAATTTAATCAGACAAGAGCACAAAGCACACATGGCAGAGGCGCATGCAGCAGTGGCTTGACCAGGTGGGAGGTCTAGGGTTCGACCCTATGACAGGCGCATTTACCTGGTGGGCGCACCTTGAGCTGCAATGGGCGCTTGGGCCCTGGGTTGGGCCAGATGAGAATAAAAAGCCCCATGAAGAAAGCAAGTGAAGACTTAATTTAGATTAAGGTCTTACTTAGGCTTAATGGGCTTTTACCACATAAGATCCATGCTTTCTTTTATTGTTTAATAATTAGAATTGCATGAGTTATTTATCTTCTGCTATAGCCATAGGATTTGCCTGATAGTAAGAAGATAAAAGACCGTTAAAATCCAACGCTAAATATCAAGCACGTAATGCCTTCTGGCGCGAAACCTCACTGTTCTGACTATCGTTGGGGCCGTGTTGTACCCACTCAGTGGGCACGCCCATCTATCTTCAGACGGTGTGTGATTTCACCTGCGTGTTACAGAGAAGGGATTTATCGCTTCTCGTTGCTCAGCATAGCACGTGGTGGTCGAGGGAGTAGGTCAGGTTAGCTTGACCATGTAGGCTACATATGGGGCATATGTTAGCTATATGGAGGCAGCCATCTGTGGGATCAGAGACTGTGTTGTACCAACTCAGTTGGCACAGTCAGCTGGATTGCCCAGATGAAGGGGAATCGCACGGGTTGGCGATTGGCAGGGACTGCCTACCAGAGATTAGTGCTTGTACTCTCTGTGCATCTTATCTCGCCTGAGCGGGACGCGGAGACCAAGTATGAAATCTGGATCCCATCTCACTAAAAGAGTCTTACTCTTTCGGACTGTTTTACTGGATTTTTCAGTCAGATAAAATAGTGAGAAAAGAATCATTCTTAAGTCCTGGATTGATTCTAAACATTGATACTGACCTTGCTGTTCTTGCATTGTTGTAGATTCCTGCAGCAACGAACACCATGAGCTTCAATGTGCGATCCCTACTGGAAAGGGAGAAGTTTGCTGGGCCAAACTTCTCAGACTGGTACGGACACCTTAAGATTGTTCTTAAGGCAGAGAGGAAACTGTATGTCCTCGAGACGGCAATACCGCCTCAACCCGCAGCGAACGCCGCAAGGGCGGTTCGTGAAGCCTATGAAAAGCATGTCAATGATAGCATTGATGTCGCTTGCCTGATGCTAGCGTCTATGACGCCACCGCTGCAGCGTCAGCATGAGTATATGTCTGCTATGGAAATCATAGCAAACCTCAAGATGCTATATGCTGCACAGGCGAGGACTGAACGCTATAATCTGACCAAGCTTTTCTTTCAGAGCAAACTGGCTGAAGGGAGTCCAGTGGGAGCTCATGTGCTCAAGATGATTGGGCACAAAGAAGCTCTAGAGAAACTGGGGCATACCATCAATCAGGAGCTTGCTGTAGACATTATTCTGTAGTCTCTCCCGCCCTCTTTCGATGCGTTCATTATTAACTTTAATATGAACAAAATCGATTGTACCCCGGCAGAGTTGCTGAATATGCTCTTGACTACGGAGGAGACTCTGAAGGGAAAGCCTTCAACCTCTGTCTTGATGTTCCCTTCCAGGAACAAGAAGAAGGGGAAGAAGGGCAAAGCCCCAGTCAAGAACTACAATAAGGCTCTGAAACAGAAGGTTAAGCGGTCGAAGGAATACAGATGTTTCCACTGTGGCCAGCTAGGTCACTGGAAAAAGGACTATAAAGCGCTCCAAGGAGACAAGAAGGGAAGCATTGCTTCTGGCTCAGGTATATTTGTGACTGAGGTCATGATATCTTCTTCTATTTCATGGGTGTTGGACACTGCATGTGGAGTTCACATTTGTTCAAATGTACAGGAACTCAAGAGAAGAAGACAGGTGGGACAGCATGAGGTGGACCTACGAGTTGGAAACGGGGCACGGGTTGCTGCTGTTGCTGTAGGAGTTTATTACATCTCATTACCATCTAGACTTGTATTGGAACTAGACAATTGTTACTTTGTACCAAGCATTACGAAAAATATTATCTCTATTCCTGCTCTTGTCAGGAAAGGATTTTCCTTTGAATGCAATATTTCAAAGTGTGTTATTTCTTATGATAATATTGTTTATGCTACTGTATCAATTAACAATGGGTTATTCATGTTGGACATGGAATTTTCTATACAAAACATTGATAATAAGAAAGCCAAGTATGCTGATGACAGCACCTTGCTATGGCATAGTCGTTTAGGCCATATTAACAAGAAACGCATTAAGCGGTTGCATGATCATGGACTGCTGGGATCATTCTCCTATGAGGAGATTGATACATGCAAAGCTTGTTTATTGGGCAAAATGACGAAGTCTCCTTTTCCTCATAAAGGTCAAAGGGCTTCAGGTTTACTTGACCTTATACACAGTGATGTGTGTGGGCCATTTAGTAAACATGCCAGAGGTGGCTATTCATACTTCATTACCTTTACTGATGATTTCAGTAGGTATGGTTATGTCTATCTAATGAGACATAAAAGTGAATCTTTTGACAAGTTCAAAGAGTTCAAAAATGAAGTACAAAATCAGCTAGGCCGGAATATCAAGGCACTTCATTCAGATCGAGGTGGAGAATACCTAAGTCGAGAGTTTACTGACTATCTGAAGGAGTGTGGGATTATCTCACAGCTCACTCCACCAGGAACACCGCAATGGAATGGTGTGTCCGAGAGGAGGAACAGAACCTTACTGGATATGGTTCGTTCTATGATGAGTCAGGCTACTCTACCTTACTCCTTTTGGGGATTTGCACTGGAAACAGGTGCAAAGATACTAAACCGAGTGCCATCCAAGGCAGTTTCAAAGACTCCATATGAGTTATGGTATGGGAAACAGCCAAGCTTGACATTTATTAAGATCTGGGGTTGCGAGGCTTATGTCAAAAAGCTCGCCTCTGGGAAACTAGAGAGCAGATTTGAGAAATGCATCTTTGTCGGTTACCCTAAGGAAACTAAGGGTTATTATTTCTACGATCCCAAAGAGAACAAAGTATTTGTTGCTCGGATGGCTATTTTTCTTGAGAAGGAGTTTCTTCTGCAAGAAGCCAGTGGGAGAGAAATAAAACTGGATGAGAATCCAGAGGAAGGACAAAGTAGTCAAGCACCGTTGGATGAGCCTGAGCCAGTAGATCAGGTTATTGAGCAACCTGAGGCTCAGATATCACGGGAACCGCGACGATCGGGAAGGATCCGTCGACAGGCTGAGCGCTATGACGGAGTCTACATCATTGATCATGATGAACCCCTAACTTATGCGGATGCGGTCAGTGGACCGGAATCAGCGAGATGGCTTGAAGCTATGCGCGCCGAGATGGACTCCATGTCAGATAACCAAGTCTGGGATTTGGTTGATCCGCCTCCGGGAGTAATCCCTATAGGCTGTAAATGGATCTTCAAGAAGAAGATTGACATGGATGGTAACGTGGTTACCTATAAAGGCAGGCTAGTTGCGAAAGGTTTCAAACAAATCTACGGGATAGATTATGATGAAACTTTCTCTCCTGTAGCCATGTTCAAGTCAATTCAGATTATTCTTGCGATAGCAGCATATTACGATTATGAGATCTGGCAGATGGATGTGAAAACCGCTTTCCTTAATGGAAAACTGGATGAGGATGTGTATATGACACAACCTGAAGGTTTCACTAATCCATCAGATCGTCATAAAATATGCAAGTTAAAGAAGTCCATTTATGGACTTAAGCAAGCATCTAGAAGCTGGAATATTCGTTTTGATGAATCAATATGTGAATTTGGTTTCATCAAGAATGAAGATGACCCGTGCGTATATAAGAGGTTTAGTGGGAGTGTGATTACTTTCCTAGTCCTCTACGTCGATGATATCTTAATCATTGGAAACGATATTCCTGAACTGCATGCTATTAAAGCATGGTTAAGAAAATGTTTCCAGATAAAAGATTTAGGAGAAGCAGCCTATGTATTAGGTGTGAAGATCTACAGAGATAGATCTAAGAGGCTTCTCGGGCTGTGCCAGAGTACTTACATCGATAAAGTCCTGGAGAAATTCCATTTAGAAAATTCTAAAAGAGGATATCTTCCAGTCAGACATGGTCTGAATCTTTCAAAGAGTCAGTGTCCACAAACACAGACTGAGAAAGATGAAATGGACAATACGCCTTATGCTTCGGCTATTGGGTCCATTATGTATGTGATGTTATGTACTCGCCCAGACGTCGCTTACGGGTTAAGCGTGACCAGTCAATTCCAAAGTTTTTCCTATGTCATGAAGAGTAGGTTCACATGGTTCAGGAAGAACTCAGTATTGAAGGATATACTGACGCTTCGTTCCAATCTGACCAGGATGATTTCCGCTCGCAATCAGGCTATGTTTTTAGCTTGAATGGTGGAGCAGTGGTATGGAAAAGTTTCAAACAGTCTATCGTTGCTGATTCCACAACAGAAGCCGAGTATGTTGCAGCCTCGGAAGCATCCAAGGAGGCAGTGTGGATTCGTAAGTTCGTTCAAGAACTTGGTGTTGTTCCTTCGAGTGCAGATCCTTTGGTTATCTTCTGCGATAACACTGGAGCAATCGCACAAGCAAAGGAACCACGGTCGCACCAGAAGTCCAAGCACATACAGAGAAGGTTTCACTTGATCCGGGAGATCATTGATCGTGGTGAGATCAAAATCTGCAAGGTTCATACAGATGACAATCTGGCTGACCCACTTACCAAGCCTCTGGCGCAGCAGAAGCATGAGAAGCACTGTAATAACATGGGTTTGAGATTTCTCAACCATTAGATTAAGTGCAAGTGGGAGATTGTTGGGGTATGCCCTTAAGGCTAATGTTTGAGGCCTTGGGATTCTTTCAGTATCATGTATAAACTCTTATGTTTATAAAGGCAATGGTTGTTATTCAGTTTGTTACATTGTCTGTGATGTGGGGAGGCGACATGACCTACGGAAATACAAATGGAGTTTAAGGTTACCCTAGCTAGGGCACCTAAATTCCCATCTCTTGCATTGCATGCATCTTTAAGTTAGATTTTCATTCCTTGCATTGCATACATCCTTTAAGTTATTTCCATCTCTTGCATTGCATGCATCTTTAAGTTAGATCTCCTAGCATAACTTGCATCATATGGTAGGTTAGATCCACCCAACAATTACACCATGTAGTTACATCCCTAGGATCCGCCACTTATGTATGGTAGGTTAGTGCATGAAATTGATGTAATAGTATAGGTCAACTCCATTTTGGGATGCAAGTCAAAATCAAGTCAAGATAACTCCAAGAGATGCCATGAGCCCATGAGCCCATCTCATGTGAGAACCAGCCCATCCAACTCAAAGGAGCATCACCACAAGTACCCAACACTCCACCATCCTAGTTGGCAGCCATGGGGATTTGTCTCTACCTCCAACCGCCCCTTCCCCTTTGAAGCAAAGATGGACAAGACCATTCCCTCACCTGCTGTTGCAGCCCCTAAAGTCAACATGCGCCAGCCACCAGCTTGAAACAATGCCCACTTCAGTCCATCATGCGCCAGCCCCCAAAGTCAAGGAGCAGCCTGCACTTTGCAACAACTCCAGTCCCTTCAAGTGCCAGCCGCCCATGCCAATTTGCAGCCTGCAATGTCAGCCATCAGCAGCCTCTTCAGTCCACTCTCATCTCAGATTTCGAGCTTCCTAACCTGCTGAAGACTCCAAAGTTCAAACTCCAAACAACCACCCATTTGGAAGAAGAGATCAGCCCATTGAGTTGTCTACATCATGCCTGCTTGTGTGACTTGTTTTGAGCTTAGGGAGATAACCGTTGGAGACTCCCCTATATGATGTAGTCCTCTTGTAAAGTGAAGTACTTAGTGTTGAATGAAATTTCAAATTGCTGAAGTGTGTCTTCAAAAGGTGTGTGTCACCTGCCCCCTCCCCTCTTCCAACCATTGCCGAGAGTGTCTTTCCACCCCCTCTTGCTCTTCAATCATCTTCCACCCTTTGCGCTTGTCTTGAAGAAGGGAGCTCACGCCACTTCCTCCCCCTTAGCCTTGACAAGTCCTCAGCCCAAGAGGAGGAGCTGGACCAGCCGAGACTCAAGATGGTGTCTTTAATCCCATGCCGAGATCAAGCCATCACCTTAAGTTAGCTAAGTCTTTCTACTACCTTGGTTGATGTTTTCTTGAAGTTTCTGAACCTCCATCTACACTCACTAAGGTCACTTCTCAGGTTGCGCAAGGTCAAGGAAGGCATACAAGTTCATTCCCCCCCCCTTTCCCCTCTTAATTAGTTAGTCTCAAAATGTTAGCAAGGGAATTTGGAGGCTATCCTCCCCCTTGAGTGTGTTTATGTGAATGGCCTCTTAATATTCTTTTAAACTCACCCACGCATGTGTGGGATGCTGCAATGCCATGTGTGTAAGCTCATAGGGCCCTACTTCGTGAGATTCAACCATTGGACCGGTGAAGAACGGGAAGGTCACCCTTTCTATTCTCAAAGGGTGCAAGGTGAGTTCCTCCCCTAGATTAGCCCTATTTTCTTATGGTAGAACCGCATGCCTAGGTTTATTTGATGTTGTAGAACCGCATGTCAAGCTCTTGTTAGGCGTTCCTCTTTATTAGAAGTGCATGATAAGATTAGTTGCTGAATGTAGTTTCGGTTTCCACTATTACATACCAAAACAAACTAATTTCGAACTACGATAGCTTAAAGGGTTTACTAAGCTATACTTATTTATCAAAATGTTTTCGAAGCGCGTTGTTTGAATGTTGCATGTTTGGCCCCCCCATCAACTTGGTATCAAAGCTTAGGCTCTTAGAGTAGGATTTTATAAGACCAAAACTTTATTTTCCTACTACTAAGGCGATTTTTGGACCTAGGTGCTTGAAAGAATTTGACTAGCTATATTTATCACCTTAGGGTTTATTTTCAAAACCTTACTCATTTCGAAAATGACTACTAGATTCAATCCCCTAAGAGGCAATAGACAACCCATCAAGAGATGGGATGACATGATAAAAGAAATATATGACCCTACATCTCTCAATGACCCTACATCTCTCAATGAAAAATTGCTTACCCAAGAGAACATGAATGTAGCTGAATATATACTAAAGTTCAAAACCCTCTACCATAGTACTAGAGAAACTCCTAGGGTTATGCTTAACCGGTTTAGAGATGGTCTTAGCTTTGAGATTAAAAGAGGTCTCACCTACTACCCCATATACACAATAGAAGATGCTTTTCAAATAGCTAGTGAGGTGGAGCAAAATCTTAAGAGATTTTATAAAAGGAAAATTGACCATCCAAGACCCAAAGCCCCTAAGGTAGTCAATCAAACCATGGAGCCCAATCAAGCCTTAGAACCAAAGCTACCCTCCCAAAGCCAATCTCAAATCAAGTCTAGGGAACCCATTGAAGACTTACCCCCATGTCAAATCATGTTGTCCATAAAACCCAAACAAGAACTCAACCAACTTAAGGAAAACTCTCTTGACATCCACATAGGTCATACTAAGTCCACACCTTTAAGAACAATCTCACCTAAGCCTATGGAAGAACTTGAACCCAATCATATTAGGCTAGACTTAGTGGAAGCTATCCTACCCTTAGTAACCTATGAGACTAGTTTGCCTCACCCTTTAGGGATCCCATGTTTAGATCAAGTGCTTGAACCATGTGAACCTACTCTTCATGACATAGGAAAAACTTTAGAGAACTCTTCAATAGGTTGTGAACACTTAGGTTCCAAACCACTTGACCTTAGTGAAAGTTTAGATGAGCCTCTAGACACTTTAGAAATCCAACACCTTCAATTAGAGGACCATCACACTTTAGGCTTGACTCACCCTAAGTTTGAACCTTTCTCTATGGATGATCTGCCTAAGTATCTTACTCAACCATATTTAGAGATTAAGGTAGACATACCATCTTGTCTAGGCCCTTCTTTGACCACTTTTGGGCCATCTAGCACTAAACTTTCCAAGTTAGGCCTAAACCCACCTCTAGAGCCCAAACTTTTACACATAGAGGATCCTTCACCTTTAGATCTCAACCCACATGAGTTAGGATCCCTTACTTTGCCTAAGATGGAACCCATGCTAGATCCTTTTCTCATTGACCAAGATCCTAAGTCCCAAACATTAGGAGAACCTCAACTTCAAGGCCTAGAAGACTTGACCTTTGATCCAATGACCCATGAAACATATCTCTTAGGTCTTGCCACCCACACTCCTAAGCCACATTTAGGGCCAATTGAACATGGGCTTATAACCCAAGACTCTAGGGATGACCCTACTCAAGTTGACCCCATAGGGACTGACCTATATCAACCTTCTCCTTATGACATGATAGAGCTCCCCCAGTTTAGCTTCGAGGATCTTACTCCAGATATGGGAGAGCCATTTCTTTTTTCCTTAGGAAGTCCAATCCTAGAGGCGCCCCTCACCCTTCTTGAGTTAGACATTAGCTCACCTGAATATGAAGTAGAATATACTTTAGATCCTCTTGAGCTTCCCATGCTAGGATATGATTTAGAACCTAACTTGTCTGAGTTGGCAACATCCCCCATCTCTCCTTTAGACCTTGAGTCTGGCCTTAGTACTCCAGGGTTAAAGAAAATTCAATTGAATAATGATTTGCTTTCCCTCCCAGAACTTGAACACTTTGATTTCGTTATACCTGAATCTTTTAGTAGGCCTGTATACCACAAACATACTAATGAATATGGCCGAGAAAGGACATTCTGTGTAGGAGACCCTGAATTTAAGGAGCATGAAGATTGGGATGAAGAGATGGATTGCTGTGATGCTGTTGACACTGATTTTTGGACCCCCATCACTTTTGATATGGATGACTTCATATTGCATAAGCACCATTCCACCCCATACTATGACCCCACTTGTGAGCATATGATTGAGTCCATCCTTGAGGACCAAACCCATTTCACCCGTAATGAGGTAGAGTTACTCTACTTAGTTGGATATGACCATGGTGAAGAGGGTTGGCTCCCCGAGGAAGAACTCACCCTTACTACCTCAAAGCTCCTCATGGATAAGGACAATTCTTCGGAGAAGAATTTTTCTCACCCGGGGAGAGCTGATGTGGGGAGGCGACATGACCTACGGAAATACAAATGGAGTTTAAGGTTACCCTAGCTAGGGCACCTAAATTCCCATCTCTTGCATTGCATGCATCTTTAAGTTAGATTTTCATTCCTTGCATTGCATACATCCTTTAAGTTATTTCCATCTCTTGCATTGCATGCATCTTTAAGTTAGATCTCCTAGCATAACTTGCATCATATGGTAGGTTAGATCCACCCAACAATTACACCATGTAGTTACATCCCTAGGATCCGCCACTTATGTATGGTAGGTTAGTGCATGAAATTGATGTAATAGTATAGGTCAACTCCATTTTGGGATGCAAGTCAAAATCAAGTCAAGATAACTCCAAGAGATGCCATGAGCCCATGAGCCCATCTCATGTGAGAACCAGCCCATCCAACTCAAAGGAGCATCACCACAAGTACCCAACACTCCACCATCCTAGTTGGCAGCCATGGGGATTTGTCTCTACCTCCAACCGCCCCTTCCCCTTTGAAGCAAAGATGGACAAGACCATTCCCTCACCTGCTGTTGCAGCCCCTAAAGTCAACATGCGCCAGCCACCAGCTTGAAACAATGCCCACTTCAGTCCATCATGCGCCAGCCCCCAAAGTCAAGGAGCAGCCTGCACTTTGCAACAACTCCAGTCCCTTCAAGTGCCAGCCGCCCATGCCAATTTGCAGCCTGCAATGTCAGCCATCAGCAGCCTCTTCAGTCCACTCTCATCTCAGATTTCGAGCTTCCTAACCTGCTGAAGACTCCAAAGTTCAAACTCCAAACAACCACCCATTTGGAAGAAGAGATCAGCCCATTGAGTTGTCTACATCATGCTTGCTTGTGTGACTTGTTTTGAGCTTAGGGAGATAACCGTTGGAGACTCCCCTATATGATGTAGTCCTCTTGTAAAGTGAAGTACTTAGTGTTGAATGAAATTTCAAATTGCTGAAGTGTGTCTTCAAAAGGTGTGTGTCACCTGCCCCCTCCCCTCTTCCAACCATTGCCGAGAGTGTCTTTCCACCCCCTCTTGCTCTTCAATCATCTTCCACCCTTTGCGCTTGTCTTGAAGAAGGGAGCTCACGCCACTTCCTCCCCCTTAGCCTTGACAAGTCCTCAGCCCAAGAGGAGGAGCTGGACCAGCCGAGACTCAAGATGGTGTCTTTAATCCCATGCCGAGATCAAGCCATCACCTTAAGTTAGCTAAGTCTTTCTACTACCTTGGTTGATGTTTTCTTGAAGTTTCTGAACCTCCATCTACACTCACTAAGGTCACTTCTCAGGTTGCGCAAGGTCAAGGAAGGCATACAAGTTAATTCCCCCCCCTTTCCCCTCTTAATTAGTTAGTCTCAAAATGTTAGCAAGGGAATTTGGAGGCTATCCTCCCCCTTGAGTGTGTTTATGTGAATGGCCTCTTAATATTCTTTTAAACTCACCCACGCATGTGTGGGATGCTGCAATGCCATGTGTGTAAGCTCATAGGGCCCTACTTCGTGAGATTCAACCATTGGACCGGTGAAGAACGGGAAGGTCACCCTTTCTATTCTCAAAGGGTGCAAGGTGAGTTCCTCCCCTAGATTAGCCCTATTTTCTTATGGTAGAACCGCATGCCTAGGTTTATTTGATGTTGTAGAACCGCATGTCAAGCTCTTGTTAGGCGTTCCTCTTTATTAGAAGTGCATGATAAGATTAGTTGCTGAATGTAGTTTCGGTTTCCACTATTACATACCAAAACAAACTAATTTCGAACTACGATAGCTTAAAGGGTTTACTAAGCTATACTTATTTATCAAAATGTTTTCGAAGCGCGTTGTTTGAATGTTGCATGTTTGGCCCCCCCATCAACTTGGTATCAAAGCTTAGGCTCTTAGAGTAGGATTTTATAAGACCAAAACTTTATTTTCCTACTACTAAGGCGATTTTTGGACCTAGGTGCTTGAAAGAATTTGACTAGCTATATTTATCACCTTAGGGTTTATTTTCAAAACCTTACTCATTTCGAAAATGACTACTAGATTCAATCCCCTAAGAGGCAATAGACAACCCATCAAGAGATGGGATGACATGATAAAAGAAATATATGACCCTACATCTCTCAATGACCCTACATCTCTCAATGAAAAATTGCTTACCCAAGAGAACATGAATGTAGCTGAATATATACTAAAGTTCAAAACCCTCTACCATAGTACTAGAGAAACTCCTAGGGTTATGCTTAACCGGTTTAGAGATGGTCTTAGCTTTGAGATTAAAAGAGGTCTCACCTACTACCCCATATACACAATAGAAGATGCTTTTCAAATAGCTAGTGAGGTGGAGCAAAATCTTAAGAGATTTTATAAAAGGAAAATTGACCATCCAAGACCCAAAGCCCCTAAGGTAGTCAATCAAACCATGGAGCCCAATCAAGCCTTAGAACCAAAGCTACCCTCCCAAAGCCAATCTCAAATCAAGTCTAGGGAACCCATTGAAGACTTACCCCCATGTCAAATCATGTTGTCCATAAAACCCAAACAAGAACTCAACCAACTTAAGGAAAACTCTCTTGACATCCACATAGGTCATACTAAGTCCACACCTTTAAGAACAATCTCACCTAAGCCTATGGAAGAACTTGAACCCAATCATATTAGGCTAGACTTAGTGGAAGCTATCCTACCCTTAGTAACCTATGAGACTAGTTTGCCTCACCCTTTAGGGATCCCATGTTTAGATCAAGTGCTTGAACCATGTGAACCTACTCTTCATGACATAGGAAAAACTTTAGAGAACTCTTCAATAGGTTGTGAACACTTAGGTTCCAAACCACTTGACCTTAGTGAAAGTTTAGATGAGCCTCTAGACACTTTAGAAATCCAACACCTTCAATTAGAGGACCATCACACTTTAGGCTTGACTCACCCTAAGTTTGAACCTTTCTCTATGGATGATCTGCCTAAGTATCTTACTCAACCATATTTAGAGATTAAGGTAGACATACCATCTTGTCTAGGCCCTTCTTTGACCACTTTTGGGCCATCTAGCACTAAACTTGCTAGATACCCCTCACTGATCGTGATAACGTGAGTTATCGTTACCGACATTTGAAGGAAACCCTTAGGGTCGCACAATTTGATGATATGGCTTACTTAAGTCACATCGTGTGGACTGAATTGTTTTGGTTCAGTTTAAAGGGATTTAAACTCTGATTGTAAGTGAGATCTGGTCTGATCATGTTTGATTGATTAGGGCTTGAGATCGGTAAGCTTCGATCGAGTGAGTTGATGCTAGATCGGTGAGATCAGGAGCATCAGGAGATGAACGATTAGATCTGGAGCCTTAGGGTTTAATAGTGATCTAGACCAAATGCTTGGGTTGATTGATCTTTGAACCAAATTGAAATGCATTCAATTTGCTTGAACCGGTTCACATGAGTGAACGCATGGTTCAATGCATGAAGGCGTTTTCTTTGGTCGGTTATGAGATCATGGGTGCATGACTTCTATTTTTGGAAAGTCATGAAGGCCACTTCCCAAAACGCCTCAACGCCAAAAAAAAACGAAAAAGCGTTCGCTTCTTCCTTTGGACGCTCACACTCTCGTGGGTTGAAGGTGTTGACGACAAGGAGGTCTCGGCTAAGCAACCAAGTCATCTCATCCCTTCCATTCGACAAGCACCCTTGGAGAACCTTGCTAGCACAAGGAACACAAGGAGTAGTCATCATCCTCTTGTGTGCGTCACCTTTGGAGGAGAGCCCTTTCGCCATCTTCTTCCAAGATGCCATTCGAATCAATGGCTATGGTATGTTTTCATTTGATCCATACAAGATAGTTAAGTTGATCATATATCATACATGCGATTGTTGAAACCCTAGTTTCCGCTATGCCAAAAATCTTGATGCGCATAATAGGGTTTATTTCGCTCCCCTCATGAAAGGGGTTCCTACACCAACGAGATTTTGTGGAGAAGTGCCGCTAGTCTGCCAAAACACCGATTTCGCTAATTTTGGTCCGATTTTTGCATAGATTCATGAGCACCTTTTACTCAGATTTACTCTTCAGTGATGTAGGAGGGAAGCGTGTGACAACAAACTACTAAATTAAAATTCAGTTATTTATTTTTTGAATTTTCAGAAAACAGCATATTCATGAAAGCAGCTAGAATTCCAGGAGTTCAGAAAATTATTATTTAGCAAATGTAGCAATGTCATAGAGGGGGTTCCAATCATTCAATAATCAAACTAAATGAACTGCATTGTAGAACTAAATTAGTTCTTTGCATGCGTATCAAAATGGAGAGTAGACTCCTACTCGAGCATATAGATTTAGTGCAACCAATATAGCTAGTCAGATCGGTAAGTTAAAACTGCACAGAAATGTTTCAGATTGCAAATTTTGCAATGCTTGTTAGATTGACCCGTTGAACCCGGGCTCGCATCAACTAACCCAAATGAAAGTACAAGATGTGTGCTTCATTATCTGACCAAAGTCCAAGATCTTTGTTGCAAAGATTGCTCAAAGTACCTGCACAAAACATGCTAATCAGATTAGTTGAGAAAATAAATGCAGGATTTGATCATTTATCAAAAGTTGCAGTATCATGTAGGCTGATATGCTCAATTTGAATCTTCCCCAACTGGTCCAAATGATAGAACAACATTTGCACTTCATATCCGTGCCAAATGTCACGATTGTTGTTGCGCCAAATTCTTAAAATCCCTGTAAGAAATAGCTTAATCAGATTAGCAATGTAGGAAAACTGAAATAGGAGACAAATAGATGTGGAACAGGGGAGATGGCGCGTCTGGAGCAGGGTTGGTCGGCGGTCGTCCGGTGGTGCACGCTCGCCGGACCTGCTACGACGGGGAGTCACTGTGATGATGGCGAAGAGGTGGCCGGAGTTTGGTGACGGGCGGTGGCTGGTCGGAGGAGCACGATGCGGAAGGGCGGAGCTAGGTCGCGGGCAGGGCAGAAGCAGGGGATGTCGCGCTGGAGAAGGATTTGTTGCCGGCCGGCCAATGGTTGACCAAATCAAAAACTGCTACTACTGGAGGTTGGTGTGGTTGTGGTGACGACGTGGCCAGAGTTTCGGGGCGGACGGTGGCCGGTCGGAGGAGGACAACGGTGAAAGGCGGGAGCAGGGCAGAAACTGGGCGGAAACAGGTGAACACGTCTGTGTTTCGATTCCGGCGATCGGCGTGGCGGATGGGCGGATGCCGGCGGCTGAAGGTTCAACTATGGGAGGCGAAGAGACGTCTCAAGTTTCGTGGAGATCCGACGGTGGGATCGTCGGTGGCAAGGTCGCGAACTTCTGGAAATCTTGTGAACACGTAACTGGTTGGCTGGGAGCGTAGGTTTCGGAGGAAGAAGCTTGTAGAGAAGAAGGGAAAGAAGGAGGGCTCGGCCCTAGAAGGAGGTGAGGGGAAGGATAGGCGACACAAGCGCCTCAGAGGAGAAGAAGATCGGAGACATCCGATTGAGGACGAAAAACCATTTCCATTCAACAAAATCTGCAAATCTGGTGTTACAAGGATGCAAGCGAGTGATACATATAGGTGAAACTTCGGCAAACATTGCAGGCGGACGTTTGCGGGGTGAACGTTGTAGTTTCCTTGTGGGCTGAGCGAGGGAGACGTTGATGTTTCCTTTGCTGGCTGCATGTGAACGTTGTAGCGTTTCCTTGTTTGTAGCGTGCGTGCGCCAGATGAAGTGCTGAGATGAGCATTGGCTGCAAAGAACTCCGAGATTTGTGTGATGAGAATAGTTGCATCTTGATTTTATTGCTGGTTGATCGCATGGAATAGTCTTGGGCCTCTTTTGTGGCAAATCATTCCTGATAAGTGGGCTTCGCATGGGCCCTTTTGAAGTGGTTATTTATTGAGCTAGCTTTGTTGATTGAGCTTGCTAGCTTATTAGAGGAACCTCCAGGCCTTTGACTAGGGTACTCTTAAACTCCACTTGTGCCTTCTTGGCCTGTGGTCCCTGCCCCCATCATTCAGTCCTTGCACTAATTTGCTTACTTATAGCACAGATTTGGAGCAATTTGCTTTGATTCTTGATTTGGTTTTTACAAAACCTTATTCAGGCGAATTTGGTTGTTACTGTAGCATCACGATTTTTGCAAATTTTCATATAAATTTTTGTTGATTGCTTGATACTATGACATCGAGGAGATCAGTGAGAACTAGACACTATAGGGCTATGATGAAGAGTATATACATTGGACCCGCTCCGCGGTATATGATAGGATGGTATCCGGAGTCTAACCGGATACTTTTGAGCGGATCGCCTATCACGACTCAGAGCCCGAGATTCAGATGCAGACATCAGAGGGTCCCAGTACACCTTTGGCTCCTAGTACCTCACAAGTAGCACCTGAGCCAGCTTGTTCTTCGGAGCTAGAGATCATATCTGAGAGGCCTGCTGATAGGCCAGAGAGCCGCAATTAGAGGATCACTAGACGATACGCTAGGAAGCGTACCGGTCACTCTACTTCTGCTTGGGGGAGGAAAGTCACTAGACAACTCTCACCAGTACTTGAGACTACAGAGATACCTATAGTACCCCCAGAGCCAGCTCCTGCACCAGTTAAGATGGAGCCTCCTATTGAGCAGCAGCAGACTATTACTACCCCTATGGATGTGGAGGAAGCCACTACATCTAAGCTTCCTCCGGACTTGCCAAAGTGTGCTGATCATGCTGAGATAGAGTCCATGGAGATTGAGGATGTTATACATGATATAGTCCGAACTCCCAAGATCCCCTCACCTTCTTCAGCTCAGGTAGACCTGCCTGTTACTGAGGCTGCTACACCAGAGTTACCTGACGATGAGGAGGGATCTCCAGAGTTGTTTGATGATTTATCAGAGATTTCAGTGGATATTCCAGAGCTGCATTCGTCACCTTTAGCTGCACCAGAGTCATCTGAGGCTCTTGAGATAGCACCTCCAGCATCTGAGATACCACATGGCACTGAGGTGCCAGTTCCAGCTCCTATACCGTTTGCTCATTCCCCAGAGGTACATTTACCATCGCTTGAGCCATCTTTAGAGCACACACTGGCCACATCTCTAGAGCCGTCTCCTCCAGCACCAGAGCCTGAGATAGTAGAGAGGAGACGAGCACGATCTCCACCTCCTGTCCTAGTCCCTTACCCATGATAGATCAGATACAGGAATAGGGACCAGGGGAGGAGATATAGAGCCATGACTACTAGAGGGGTACTTAACACCCGCTACTGGGATGATTAGACACTACAGACCCTTGGACTGTTCGATGACATCTAGTGGATGTTTTCAAACATAGTGTCAGGATTTCTATCGCCAGAGGCATGCCACGTATGTCCAGTTGACCCTGGAGTTCTTCAGTTCTGTCCAGATCACACTATATAACTATGATGACAGAGATCCAGGGCGGATGGCATTATGGTTGGGGAACCGGGACCATGTACTTACATTTGACCAGGTTGGTTACATTTTTGGATTTCCCTCATGTGGCACTTGACATCGCCCTTGTGAGTACTCCGATAGGACCTTCTAGAGGCAGATATTTAGAGAGGGAGGATTCGATCCGAGGACCGCCAGAGCCACACGCTTATCTAGCCCAGTATTCAGATACATGCATCGGGTAATCGCGAACACCATTTTTGGGAGAGTAGAGAGCGATGGGATGGTCAGAGCCTCAGAGTTATTTTTCTTATGGACCATGTTGACCAGATTCCGTATCAGCACCCCATTTTACCTTGTGAAGCAGATTCATAAGGTAGCTAGGGCGTGGAAGGGAGTCTTAGTGTTGGGTGGCATGATTACCACCATTGCCCTAGCCCTCGGTATTGACCTCTCGGGGTTGAACGAGGCTAAGGGTAATCCCAGATTAAATATGGACGCTTGCGTTGCTATTAAGATGATTACGAGGTTGGAGAGCTCATATTATCTTATGTTCAGGCATACAGACATTACCATGAGGCTGCAGAACATGAACTGTACTATGGTTCATGTTCAGTAGAACTGGATCGTGGATCCCACGCAGGGTGGGGGAGGTCCTAGAGAGGCAGCCTCACCTCCTTCACTGCCGAGGACTTCAGAGCCTGCGCCTCTAGTTGAGCCGTCCACCTCTGCTAGGCCGTCTACATCTGCAAGACCATCCACTTTAGCACTGCTAGACGCTTCCTTAGAGTAGATACGAGTCGAGCAGCGGAGGATGCACGACGACATATCGCATTTGGAGCAGGGATAGGCGAGGACACTTGAGTCCCTGCACGTGATTGAGGAGTTATTGCGGCGATGTCTCCTGTCTTCATCGACACTGCATACCAGAGATGAGGAGGAGGATTCTGACCATACAGAGACTGATTGATGTGTCTTGTAAGTATCTCTAGTATTTTATTCATTTCTATGCTTATGTTCTTATCATTCATTATAACTTAGAGATATCTTACATGCATCTTCTTGAGCAAGACTTAGTAGACTTGGTGCTAATGCAGCGCGCACATTATACCTTTTATGTTTTATTTATGTGTGTGCGTTGTACTTGATATTGTGTAGTATATCTGGAGTTTTATTGGATGTTTGACATTTTAGACGATATTGTGTATACGTGATGGTATTAGACTTTAGGATGTTGTACATGGTTAGGTCATGATGGTATTGTACACATTGGTTGCTTATCATGTATCTGTGATGGTTTTGTGGTAGTTCGTGATGACATGGTGATGATTTGATTGTTTCTTGAATGCTTTTGATAAAAGTATTGATGTTTGAGATGAATAGTGCTTGGAAATGGTAAAATGTGATTTTGATAGTGAAACATGACGGTATTTGATGTTTGAAACTTATTTACCATGATAAATGTGATTATCTTTGATGTGATATAGTTTTCGGATTTTTCTGAGTTATGTTTTTATCTTTTGATATAACTATACAGGTTTTCGCTCACATTACAATGGGAACTCTTGCAAAATTTTTCTGAAATCTTTCATTCATTAATTTAATGTTTATACATATGCAACAATTTAAGTTTAGGGTGTCCCCACATATATTGCTTTTCCTTCAAAGCTTTATAGATATGTATTTTGAATGTCTATGATTTTAAGGAATATCAAGTTTGTTTTCTCCTTAATCTTGAACTTAGGAAACATTTTTAGTATTTGATCTGATGATTTAAGGAATTTTTAAAATTTTATATAGACTTAAATTGTTGAGTAAATTTAATTCTAGTATTGATAAAATACATATGTGAATTGTTATACGTTCATGAGACACATGCATAGTAGAATTTACTTGAAGTTTAATTTATCTATTTCTGCTTGATGGGAATTTTGTTGGGGTATGCCCTTAAGGCTAATGTTTGAGGCCTTAGGATTGTATCAGTATCATGTATAAACTCTTAAGTTTATAAAGGCAATGGTTGTTATTCAGTTTGTTACATCATCTGCTGCAATATGTATACTTCTGAATAATGTCTCAATGCTGTTCAGCTAGGCTGACATGCTATATGTCCTTAGTTGAGATATCTTGGTGAACATGAGATAGCCTTGATATGATTGAGACTAATATGTGTTCTAATCTTATAGGATGCTTCGTGCATGGAATAAGATGTAGACTCATGGGTACATTGGTTGTACTGGACAGACCCTACTAGGATATTCAATTGCTTGTCACAATGTGAATAATCCTTGTATGCAACAAGTGGCACATTTCCTTTGACTTGAGATCACTTGTGTTTCTAAATGATGGTTGTCATTGTTTTGAGGTAGTTCAATATCATTTGAAACATAATGGTTATAGACTATCTTGGATAATGATCATGAGTCAGGTTAGGGCACTAGTGATAGATATAGGATTGCCGTCTCCTTGATTGGAGTGTGATGTTCTAAAGGGGCCCCCCTGGATGAGATGATTGAGAAAGTGTATGGCCATACCCAGATGACTGTGATCATCTGATCTAATCATGTTCATCATATTGGAGTTACAGGCTTGACTAGCTTGTCCAATAAGAACATCCAGTGGCAAAGGAAACTTGTATGCCTTGTGAGTAGATTCACACTTGTGCTGTGGTTTGGGTGTAGTCTTGGAAGACTCATTCCTTTATATTGGGAGACAGTGATGTGTTGCTAGATACCCCTCACTGATCGTGAAAACGTAAGTTATCGTTACCGACATTTAAAGGAAACCCTCAGGGTCGCACAATTTGATGATATGGCTTACTTAAGTCAGATCGTGTGGACTGAATTGTTTGGGTTCAGTTTAAAAGGGATTTAATCTCTGATTGTAAGTGAGATCTGGTCTGATCATGTTTGATTGATTAGGGCTTGAGATCGGTAAGCTTTGATCGAGAGAATGGATGTTAGATCGGTGAGATCAGCAGCATCAGAGATGAGCGGTTAGATCTGGAACCATTGGGTCCAATTAGATCTAGACCATGACTTGGGCTATTTTGGTTTGGTCTTTGAACCAACCTTATTAGAACCGGTTCACTTAGGTGAACGCTTGGTTCAAAGAGAGTGGCGTATGCGATCGGTTCACTTGATGTAAACGCTTGATCGCATGAGAGTTGAAGGCGAGTTTATGGCTTGCTATTTTTAGAAACCACGCCCCACGTTCAATGTGAACGTTACTCTCGTTGCTCCTCTTCGCTCTTGTTCTCGTGTGGCTTGTGTCAACGAGAGATAGAGAAGCATTCGGCCAAGGAGAATTCGCCAAGCAACTCATCTCATCTTCCCTCACGGATCGAGACCTCTTGGAGCCTTGCTAGCACAAGGAGTACCAAGGGAGTAGGCGACTTCTTCATCTAGTGTGCACATCCTTTGGAGGAGATCCTCTCGCTCTCTCTTCTTCCAAATCACCATCCAAGCGAAATGGCTATGGTATGAATCCAATCTTTATGAAGTTGATCATGTGTTCTTGCTAATGATCTTATGAAACCCTTGATTCTGCATGAAATTTTATTTGCGCCACTTATTGGGTTTCGCCCCCCCCTTCTAGAAAGGGGTCTTACAATTGGTATCAGAGGGCATGTTATTGCTTGATCATATGATTGCTTCATGTTAATATGTGATCCATGTTTGAGGTGAATAGATCTAGGGTTATGATCATGCGAAAAATTTTACATGCATGCATTGTCGCATGTTTATTCTTTGTGGCGCATGTATGATGCTTATGTTGTTGCGCATGTTGAATGTATAGTTTTTCTTAAAAACTTCATCCCTTGCGCGCCTCACTTAGATCTAAGCGCCTACTATAAACCCTTAGACGGGTTGATGGGGTTGAAGTCATCCTCTAGGTTAGATCCAAAGAGTCTGATCAGACCATCTGACTGTTGGGGTATGCCCTTAAGGCTAATGTTTGAGGCCTTGGGAATGTATCAGTATCATGTAATAAACTCTTATGTTTATAAAGGCATGGTTGTTATTCAGTTTGTTACATTGTCTGCTGCAATAAGTGTACTTCTGAATAATGTCTCAAAGCTGTTCAGCTAGGCTGACATGCAGTTAAGTCCTTAGTCGATATATCTTGGTGAACATGAGACAGCCTTGATATGGTTAAGACTAATATGTGTTCTAATCTTATAGGATGCTTCGAGCATGGAATAAGATGTAGACTCTTGGGTACATTGGATGTACTGGACAGACCCTACTAGGATATTCAATTGCTTGTCACAATATGAATAATCCTTGAATGCGACAAGTGGCACATTTCCTCTGACTTGAGATCACTTGTGTTTTCTAAATGATGATTGTCATTGTTTTGAGGTAGTTCAATATCATTTGAAACATAATGGTTATAGACTATCTTGGATGGTGAGCTTGAATCAGGTTAGGGCACTAGTGATAGATATAGGATTGCCGTCTCCTTGTTTAAGGAGTGTGATGTTCTAAAGGGCCCCCCTGGATGAGATGATTGAGAAAGTGTATGGCCATACCCAGATGACTATGTTCATCTGATCTAATCATGCTCATCATATTGGAGCTACAAGCTTGACACGCTTGTCCAATAAGAACATCCAGTGGCAAAGGAAATTTGCATGCCTTGTGAATTGGATTCACACTTGTGCTGTGGTTTGGGTGTAGTCTTGGAAGACTCTTTCCTTTATATCGGGAGACAGTGATGTGTTGCTAGATACCCCTCACTGATCGTGATAACGTGAGTTATCGTTACCGACATTTAAAGGAAACCCTCAGGGTCGCACAAATTGATGATATGGCTTACTTAAGTCAGATCGTGTGGACTGAATTATTTGGGTTCAGTTTAAAGGGATTTGATCTCTGATTGTAAGTGAGATCTGGTCTGATCATGTTTGATTGATTAGGGCTTGAGATCGGTAAGCTTCGATCGAGAGAATAGATGCTAGATCGGTGAGATCAGGAGCATCAAGAGATGAACGGTTAGATCTGGAGCCTTAGGGTTTAATTATGATCTAGACCAGAGGGCTTGGTTTAATTTGGTATTTGAACCAAATTTAATTGAACCAGCTCATTACTTGAGCGCATGGTTCAAAAGATCAGAGATTTGCGCTTGGGTAAACTCATGGGCGCATGAGGAGAAGTGGTTTGCTAATTTTAGAAGCCATGACTTCTAAATCGTGACCACGCCTCACGTTGAGGTTATCATGCTCTATTCTCGCCTCTCACCCTCTTTTTTTCGGCGCTTCCTTGGGTGGCGACTTCTTCACGCATTGGAGAAGGATTCGAAAAGGAGAGAACTCTCATCTCATTCCCTTCAACCGATCAAGAACCTTTTGAAGAGCTTTGCTAGCACAAAGATTCAAAGGAGCAAGCCATATTCGTTTGTGTGCGTCACCTTTGGAGAAGGAACATTTGCGCCTTTCCTTCCAAGGCACCATCCGATCGATGGAAATGGTATGAATCTAATCTGATTTATACATTATAAGGAGTTGATCACATGAACTTACATTCGATCTTTTGAAACCCTAAGATTCCGCTAGAAAATTTTTGTTGCGCCTCCTATTAGGGTTTCCCCCTTCAGTTCTAGGGGACTTTCAATTGGTATCAGAGCTAGTTGTTATTGTATGTTCATATGATTGCTTCATGTTACTGTGTGATCCTTATTTGCGATGCATAGATCTAATTGTCATCACATGCGAAACTACATGCTAGTTTTTTAGATGTTGGCGCATGTGTATTTTCATGTTTATGTAGGCGCTTGTTAAAGTCTTTGTTTTGTCAAAAACTTGTATCATGCGCGCTCCACATTAGATCTAAGACCTTACTTTAAACCCTTAGACGGGTTATTAGGGTTGAAGTCATCCCCTAGGTTAGATCCAGATAGTCTGATCAGACCATCTGACAGCCTTGATGGGTTGACCAGATAGCACCTGTGCGCAAGCACCTGGTGGCTATAGGTCGACTGCAGACAGGCGTGTAGCGATGTCTGGTTGAGACAACTAATGAACGCACATGAGTTAGGCTCGGGGTCACACCCGCTTGCCAGACCTCATAGTGGTCGTTCAGCCCTGGCGCATGCATGGTTGACCACTAGGTCAACTCAAGTCAGTTACGACTTGGTGCATGCAAGGGCAATGGATCTGACTAGGTTGGATGAGTGGATCCCTAGTAATGGACCGTTGTGAGGTAGTAGGGCATATAAGGAAAATAAAATTGATGCCAATGGGTTTTTCCAAAAAAAAAAATTTTATTTTCTTGAAAGGATCACATGTTTGATTGTGGCATATGCTTGTTTATTTATTCTTATGTGGGCTGCCCATGTTAAATGTGTGCTGTGCTGGGGCCTGCGTGCCTGTATTAAAGTTGTAAATTAATTATTGTGATCTGCGTATCACATTGTATTTAATTTATAAAGTGTAATTGACCTGCGTGTCAATCTTGTCTAGATAGATTAATTTGTAAGTTAATCAGACAAGAGCACTGAGCACACTTGGCAGAGGCGCATGCAGCAGTAGCTTGACCAGGTGGGAGGTCCAGGATTCGACTCAGGGACAGGCGCATTTACCTAGTGAGCGCACCTGAGCTGCAGTGGGCGCTTGGGCCCTGGGTTGGGCCAGATGAGATGCAAAAGTCCCATGAAGAAAAGCAAGTGAAGACTTAAGTTAATTAAGGTCTTACTTATGCTATGGGCTTTTACCACATAAGATCCATGCTTTCTTTTATTGTTTATATAAGTAGAACAGCATGATTTATTTATCTTCTGCTATCACCATAGGAATTGCATGATAGTGAAGAAGATAAAAGACCGTTAAAATCCAATGCTAAAATATCAAGCTCGTAAGCCTTCTGACGCGAAACCTCACTGTTCTGACTATCATTGGAGCCGTGTTGTACCCACTCAGTGGGCACGTCCATCTATCTTCAGACGGTGCTGGATTACACCTGCGTGTTACAGAGAAGGGATTTATCGCTTCTCGTTGCTCAGCATAGCACGTGGTGGTCCAGGGAGTAGGTCGGGTCAGCTTGACCATGTAGGCTACATATGTGGCGCATATGGTAGCGCATGGAGGCAGCCATCTGTGGGGTCAGAGATTGTGTTGTACCAACTCAGTTGGCACAGTCTGCTGGATTGCCCAGATGAAGGGGAATCGCACGGGTTGGCGATTGGCTGCAACAGCCTACTAGAGATTAGTGCTTGTACTCTCTGTGCATCTTATCTCGCCTGAGCGGGACGCGGAGACCAAGTATGAAATCTGGATCCCATCTCACTAAAAGAGTTCTACTCTTTCGGGCTGTTTTTGCTGGATTTTTCAGCCAGATAAAATAGTGAGAAAAAGAATCATTCTTAAGTCCTGATTGATTCTTAACATTGATACTGACCTTGCTGTTCTTGCATTGTTGTAGATACCTGCAGCAACGAACACCATGAGCTTCAATGTGCGATCCCTACTGGAAAGGGAGAAGTTTGCTGGGCCGAACTTCTCAGACTGGTACGGACACCTTAAGATTGTTCTTAAGGCAGAGAGGAAACTGTATGTCCTCGAGACGGCTATACCGCCTCAGCCCGCTCCGAACGCCGAAAGGGCGGTTCGGGAAGCTTATGAAAAGCACGTCAATGATAGCATTGATGTCGCTTGCCTGATGCTAGCGTCTATGACGCCACCGCTGCAGCTCAGCATGAGGATATGTCTGCTATACAAATTATAGCAAACCTCAAGATGCTGTATGCTGCACAGGCGAGGACAGAACGCTATAATCTGACAAAGCTGTTCTTCCGGAGCAAACTGGCTGAAGGGAGCCCAGTGGGAGCTCACGTGCTCAAGATGATTGGGCACAAGGAGGCTCTAGAGAAACTGGGGCATACCATCAATCAGGAGCTTGCTGTAGACATTATTCTGCAGTCTCTCCCGCCCTCTTTCGATGCGTTCATCATTAACTTTAATATGAACAAAATCGACTGTACTCCGGCAGAGCTGCTGAATATGCTCTTGACTACTGAGGAGACTCTGAAGGGAAAGCCTTCGACCTCTGTCTTAATGGTTCCTTCTAGGAACAAGAAGAAGGGGAAGAAGGGCAAGGCCCCTGTCAAGAGTTACAGCAAGGCTCTGAAGCAAAAAGTTAAGCGGTCAAAGGAATACAGATGTTTCCACTATGGCCAGCTGGGTCACTGGAAAAAGGACTGTAAAGCGCTCCAAGGAGACAAGAGGGGAAGCATCGCTTCTGGCTCAGGTATTTACGTGACGGAAGTCATGGTTTCATCTTCTTCTATTTCATGGGTGTTGGACACTGCATGTGGAGTTCACATTTGTTCAAATGTACAGGAACTCAAGAGAAGAAGACAGGTGGGACAGCATGAGGTGGACCTACGAGTTGGAAACGGGGCACGGGTTGCTGCTGTTGCTGTAGGAGACTATTTCATCTCTTTACCATCTGGACTTGTGTTAGAATTCAACAGTTGTTACTTTGTTCCAAGTATTACTAAAAATATTATCTCTATTCCTGCTCTTGTCAGGAAAGGGTTTTCCTTTGAATGCAATATTTCAAAGTGTATTCTTACTTTAGATAATATTGTTTATGCTACTGGTTCAATTAACAATGGGTTATTCATGTTGGACATGGAATGTTCTATACACAATATTGATAATAAGAAAGCCAAATATGCTGATGACAGCACCTTGCTATGGCATAGTCGTTTAGGCCATATTAACAAGAAACGCATTAAGCGGTTGCATGATTATGGACTGCTGGGATCATTCTCCTATGAGGAGATTGATACATGCAAAGCTTGTTTAATGGGTAAAATGACGAAGTCACCTTTTCCCCACAAAGGTCAAAGGCCTTCTGGTGCGAAACCTCACTGTTCTGACTATCGTTGGGGCCGTGTTGTACCCACTCAGTGGGCACGCCCATCTATCTTCAGACGGTGTGTGAGTTCACCTGCGTGTTACAGAGAAGGGATTTATCGCTTCTCGTTGCTCAGCATAGCACGTGGTGGTCCAGGGAGTAGGTCAGGTCAGCTTGACCATGTAGGCTACATATGGGGCATATGTTAGCTATATGGAGGCAGCCATCTGTGGGATCAGAGACTGTGTTGTACCAACTCAGTTGACACAGTCTGCTGGATTGCCCAGATGAAGGGGAATCGCACGGGTTGGCGATTGGCAGGGACTGCCTACCAGAGATTAGTGCTTGTACTCTCTGTGCATCTTATCTCGCCTGAGCGGGACGCGGAGACCAAGTAAAAAATCTGGATCCCATCTCACTAAAAGAGTGTTACTCTTTCGGACTGTTTTAATGGATTTTTCAGTCAGATAAAATAGTGAGAAAAGAATCTTTCTTAAGTCCTGGATTGATTCTAAACATTGATACTGACCTTGCTGTTCTTGCATTGTTGTAGATTCCTGCAGCAACGAACACCATGAGCTTCAATGTGCGATCCCTACTGGAAAGGGAGAAGTTTGCTGGGCCAAACTTCTCAGACTGGTACGGACACCTTAAGATTGTTCTTAAGGCAGAGAGGAAACTGTATGTCCTTGAGACGGCAATACCGCCTCAACCCGCAGCGAACGCCGCAAGGGCGGTTCATGAAGCCTATGAAAAGCATGTCAATGATAGCATTGATGTCGCTTGCCTGATGCTAGCGTCTATGACGCCACCGCTGCAGCGACAGCATGAGGATATGTCTGCTATAGAAATTATAGCAAACCTCAAAATGTTGTATGCTGCACAGGCGAGGACTGAGCGCTATAATTTGACCAAGCTTTTCTTTCAGAGCAAACTGGCTGAAGGGAGCCCAGTGGGAGCTCACGTGCTCAAGATGATTGGGCACAAAGAGGCTCTAGAGAAACTGGGGCATACCATCAATCAGGAGCTTGCTGTAGACATTATTCTGCAGTCTCTCCCGCCCTCTTTCGATGCGTTCATTACTAACTTTAATATGAACAAAATCGATTGTACCCCGGCAGAGTTGCTGAATATGCTCTTGACTACTGAGGAGACTCTGAAGGGAAAGCCTTCAACCTCTGTCTTAATGGTTCCTTCTAGGAACAAGAAGAAGGGGAAGAAGGGCAAAGCCCCAGTCAAGAACTACAATAAGGCTCTGAAACAGAAGGTTAAGCGGTCGAAGGAATACAGATGTTTCCACTGTGGCCAGCTAGGTCACTGGAAAAAGGACTGTAAAGCGCTCCAAGGAGACAAGAAGGGAAGCATCGCTTCTGGCTCAGGTATATTTGTGACTGAAGTCATGATATCATCTTCTTCTATATCATGGGTGTTGGACACTGCATGTGGAGTTCACATTTGTTCAAATGTACAGGAACTCAAGAGAAGAAGACAGGTGGGGCAGCATGAGGTGGACCTACGAGTTGGAAACGGGGCACGGGTTGCTGCTGTTGCTGTAGGGGAATATTACATCTCATTACCATCTGGACTTGTATTAGAATTAAACAATTGTTATTTTGTTCCTAGCATTACCAAGAATATTATCTCTATTCCTGCTCTTGTCAGGAAAGGGTTTTCCTTTGAATGCAATATTTCAAAGTGTATTATATCTTTGGATAATATTGTTTATGCTACTGGTTCAATTAACAATGGGTTATTCATGTTGGACATGGAATGTTCTATACAAACTATTGATAATAAGAAAGCCAAGTATGCTGATCATAGCACCTTGCTATGGCATAGTCGTTTAGGCCATATTAACAAGAAACGCATTAAGCGGTTGCATGACAATGGACTGCTGAGATCATTCTCCTATGAGGAGATTGATACATGCAAAGTTTGTTTAATGGGTAAAATGACGAAGTCTCCTTTTCCTAACAAAGGTCAAAGGGCTTCAGGTTTACTTGACCTCATACACAGTGATGTGTGTGGGCCATTTAGTAAACATGCCAGAGGTGGCTATTCGTACTTCATTACCTTTACTGATGATTTCAGTAGATATGGTTATGTCTATCTGATGAGGTATAAGAGTGAATCTTTTGACAAGTTCAAAGAATTCAAAAATGAAGTACAGAATCAGCTAGGCCCAAATATCAAGGCACTTCGTTCTGTTCGAGGTGGAGAATACTTGAGTCATGCGTTTACTGACTATCTGAAGGAGTATGGGATTATCTCACAGCTCACTCCGCCAGGAACACCGCAATGGAATGGTGTGTCCGAGAGGAGAAATAGAACGTTACTTGATATGGTTCGTTCTATGATGAGTCAGGCTACTCTACCTTACTCCTTTTGGGGATTTGCACTGGAAACAGCTACAAAGGTACTAAACCGAGTGCCATCCAAGGCAGTTTCAAAGACTCCATATGAATTATGGTATGGGAAACAGCCGAGCTTGACATTTATCAGGATCTGGGGTTGCGAGGCTTATGTCAAAAAGCTCGCCTCTGGGAAACTGGAGAGCAGATCTGAAAAATGTATCTTTGTCGGTTACCCTAAGGAAACTAAGGGTTATTATTTCTACGATCCCAAAGAGAACAAGGTATTTGTTGCTCGGACGGGAATATTTCTTGAGAAGGAGTTTCTTCTGCAAGAAGCCAGTGGGAGAGAAATAAAGCTGGATGAGAATCCAGAGGAAGGAAAAAGTAGTCAAGCACAGTTGGATGAGCCTGAGCCGATAGAACAGGTTATTGAACAACCTGAGGCTCAGATATCACGGGAACCGCGAAGATCGGGAAGGATCCGTCGACAGCCTGAGCGCTATGACGGAGTCTACATCATTGACAATGATGAACCCCTCACTTATGCGGATGCGGTCAGTGGACCGGAGTCAGCTAGATGGCTTGAAGCTATGCGAGCCGAAATGGACTCCATGTCAGATAACCAAGTCTGGGATTTGGTTGATCCGCCTCCGGGAGTAATCCCTATAGGCTGTAAATGGATCTTCAAGAAGAAGATTGACATGGATGGTAACGTGGTTACCTATAAAGGCAGGCTAGTAGCGAAAGGTTTCAAACAAATCTACGGGATAGATTATGATGAAACTTTCTCTCCTGTAGCCATGTTCAAGTCGATTCGGATTCTTTTCGCGATAGCAGCATATTATGATTATGAGATCTGGCAGATGGATGTGAAAACGGCTTTTCTTAATGGAAAACTGGATGAGGATGTGTATATGACACAACCTGAAGGTTTCACTAATCCATCAGATCGTCATAAAATATGCAAGTTAAAGAAGTCCATTTATGGACTTAAGCAAGCATCTAGAAGCTGGAATATTTGTTTTGATGAATCAATCTCTGAGTTTGGTTTCATCAAGAATGAAGATGACCCGTGTGTATATAAGAGGTTTAGTGGGAGTGTGATTACTTTCTTGGTCCTCTACGTCGATGATATCTTAATCATTGGAAATGATATTCCTGAACTGCATGCTGTTAAGGCATGGTTAAGGAAATGTTTCCAGATGAAAGATTTAGGAGAAGCAGCCTATGTATTAGGTGTGAAGATCTACAGAGATAGATCTAAAAGGCTTCTCGGGCTGTGCCAGAGTACTTACATTGATAAAGTCCTGGAGAGATTCCATTTAGAGAATTCTAAAAGAGGATATCTTCCAGTCAGACATGGTCTGAATCTTTCAAAGAGTCAGTGTCCACAAACACAGACTGAGAAAGATGAAATGGACAATACGCCTTATGCTTCGGCTATTGGGTCCATTATGTATGCGATGTTGTGTACTCGCCCAGACGTCGCTTACGGGTTAAGCGTGACTAGTCGGTTCCAAAGTAATCCATGTCAGGCGCACTGGATTGCAGTCAAGAACATTTTAAAATATCTTCGGAGGACCAAAGATATGTTCTTGGTGTATGGTGGTCAGGAAGAACTCAGTATTGAAGGATATACTGACGCTTCGTTCCAATCTGACCAGGATGATTTCCGATCGCAATCAGGCTATGTGTTTAGCTTGAATGGAGGTGCTGTGGTGTGGAAAAGTTTCAAACAGTCCATCGTTGCTGATTCCACAACAGAAGCCGAGTATGTTGCAGCCTCAGAAGCATCTAAGGAGGCAGTGTGGATTCGTAAGTTCATTCAGGAACTTGGTGTTGTTCCTTCGAGTGCAGATCCTTTGGTTATCTTCTGTGATAACACTGGAGCAATCGCACAAGCAAAGGAACCACGGTCGCACCAGAAGTCCAAGCACATACAGAGACGGTTTCACTTGATCCGGGAGATCATTGATCGTGGCGAGATCAAAGTCTACAAGGTTCATACAGATGACAATCTGGCTGACCCGCTTACCAAGCCTCTGGCGCAGCAGAAGCATGAGAAGCACTATAATAATATGGGTTTGAGGTTACTCAACCATTAGATTAAGTGCAAGTGGGAGATTGTTGGGGTATGCCCTTAAGGCTAATGTTTGAGGCCTTGGGATTGTATCAGTATCATGTATAAACTCTTAAGTTTATAAAGGCAATGGTTGTTATTCAGTTTGTTACATCATCTGCTGCAATATGTATACTTCTGAATAATGTCTCAATGCTGTTCAGCTAGGCTGACATGCTATATGTCCTTAGTCGAGATATCTTGGTGAACATGAGACAGCCTTGATATGATTGAGACTAATATGTGTTCTAATCTTATAGGATGCTTCGTGCATGGAATAAGATGTAGAGTCATGGGTACATTGGTTGTACTGGACAGACCCTACTAGGATATTCAATTGCTTGTCACAATGTGAATAATCCTTGTATGCAACAAGTGGCACATTTCCTCTGACTTGAGATCACTTGTGTTTCTAAATGATGGTTGTCATTGTTTTGAGGTAGTTCAATATCATTTGAAACATAATGGTTATAGACTATCTTGGATAATGATCATGAGTCAGGTTAGGGCACTAGTGATAGATATAGGATTGCCGTCTCCTTGATTGGAGTGTGATGTTCTAAAGGGGCCCCCCTGGATGAGATGATTGAGAAAGTGTATGGCCATACCCAGATGACTGTGATCATCTGATCTAATCATGTTCATCATATTGGAGTTACAGGCTTGACTAGCTTGTCCAATAAGAACATCCAGTGGCAAAGGAAACTTGTATGCCTTGTGAGTAGATTCACACTTGTGTTGTGGTTTGGGTGTAGTCTTGGAAGACTCTTTCCTTTATATCGGGAGACAGTGATGTATTGCTAGATACCCCTCACTGATCGTGATAACGTAAGTTATTGTTACCGACATTTAAAGGAAACCCTCAGGGTTGCACAATTTGATGATATGGCTTACTTAAGTCAGATCGTGTGGACTGAATTGTTTGGGTTCAGTTTAAAAGGGATTTAATCTCTGATTGTAAGTGAGATCTGGTCTGATCATGTTTGATTGATTAGGGCTTGAGATCGGTAAGCTTTGATCGAGAGAATGGATGTTAGATCGGTGAGATCAGCAGCATCAGAGATGAGCGGTTAGATCTGGAACCATTGGGTCCAATTAGATCTAGACCATGACTTGGGCTATTTTGGTTTGGTCTTTGAACCAACCTTATTAGAACCGGTTCACTTAGGTGAACGCTTGGTTCAAAGAGAGTGGCATATGCGATCGGTTCACTTGATGTAAACGCTTGATCGCATGAGAGTTGAAGGCGAGTTTATGGCTTGCTATTTTTAGAAACCACGCCCCACGTTCAATGTGAACGTTACTCTCGTCGCTCCTCTTCGCTCTTGTTCTCGTGTGGCTTGTGTCAACGAGAGATAGAGAAGCATTCGGCCAAGGAGAATTCGCCAAGCAACTCATCTCATCTTCCCTCACGGATCGAGACCTCTTGGAGCCTTGCTAGCACAAGGAGTACCAAGGGAGTAGGCGACTTCTTCATCTAGTGTGCACATCCTTTGGAGGAGATCCTCTCGCTCTCTCTTCTTCCAAATCACCATCCAAGCGAAATGGCTATGGTATGAATCCAATCTTTATGAAGTTGATCATGTGTTCTTGCTAATGATCTTATGAAACCCTTGATTCCGCATGAAATTTTATTTGCGCCACTTATTGGGTTTCGCCCCCCCCCCCCTTCTAGAAAGGGGTCTTACAAATTTTTATGAATAGAAATTAGTGATATTTTTTTAACTAAGACTTGCTCCAACTCCTCTGGTTGAGGAATCTAAAGTCATGACTTATATTATATCATGAATTGGTATACTTTAAGTCTATTGCAATCAAGTAACAGAGAGAAATCTTAAAAGTAAATATTTATCCCTCATGTAGAAAGATCGATAATGATTTAAGTATCATGCCCTTGACTCGCTCTCTCCAGAAATAAAAAAAAGGGGAAAGAGGAGAAAAGGATAAAAAGCATAGAGAAAGAGGGAGCCGTAAGTCAAGTGGACAACTCTGCTGACTTTAAGATCGAGACTATGAGTTAAATTATACTGCTCTCTGGGATACTTTAAATAATGTTTGATGCTAACAGGAAAGGGCACACAACTATTTAAAGACCAAATTGTATTAAAAGTCTTTTATCTTTAACAACACTAAATTTTGTGAAGTAGAAATTTTATCTGTTAAGTGAAATGGATTTATTAAGATGAGAGTATTTGATACTTAGTATGTGAAGATTGAATGTTTTGACATGAGTTATGAATTTTATCCATCTTGGATTGTAAAGTCTTGAGAATTTATTTCTTAAAATTCTTTAGTTCTGAAAGATTGATTGCTAAAATTGTGGACTAAGGACATTATTAAAAGGTGAACAAAGAAGTGTTCCTTATCTTTACATTCTCCATGCATATCAAAGTATAGCTTGAGGACAAGCAAAGTTTCAAGCCAAGGGTATTTTGATGCGTTGTATTTACATCACATTTTTACTTGTGTTTTATATGATATTTCGGGCTTATTTTATGATTTTCTACTAATTTTTAGCTTATTTGGTTCACTTGGTATAGAATCTTCACTTTTCTTGGTTTCAACGAAAATGCAAGTAAAATGACTCAAAAATGATGGAATTTGCAAGTTCTGAAGCCATAGCACGATTCCCGAGGAGATTACGAGATTGCACGTCAAATTTGGAGTCAAAACAGTGAAGAACACAACTTTCACGGCCTTGGCCATAATTATTTCGGCCAGCCGTAAATTTAGTGTTCGAAGGTTGAAAAACAGCTAAGTTAAAAAGTTCACATAAACTTTCACAGGTGAGGCCGTGAATCCTTCATGGTCTGTGAAACTTTCAGTGTACAAGAAGCCTTATGCACAGAAACATTTACGGCCGCAGTCGTAAACATATTACGGGCCATGAAAGTTTCCACCCCTTCGAGTTTTTCACTCGATTTGACTCCAAATCAAGCCAAGTTTGAACCAAACTCTCTAGATTTGTTCCTTGAAGGGTTCCGGACCGATTAAAGTATAAAAGGTTTGGTTTTTGGAGGGTAAAGGAGGACTTTTCGGACGAACACAAATGGGCAGCGGCTGTTAGGGCGAGAATCAGTTCCAGAGCAGAATTCCGACGAGATTTCACGAAAAAGAGAAGATTGATTACTCCTCTTCATCTCTAGATCAAGGGGAAGCTTTTCTAATCGTTTTCTTAGTGAAATTCTTATAATTTCATGAAGATTTCATGCTTGTTCATCCAATACATATGCTGTCAATTATGAACATGAGCGAGTACATCATATTTCGGGATTTAGGGGGATTACCCACTAACAATTATGATGTAAAAACTGTATTTTTACTCTTTGCTATGATTATTATATCATGATTTGATTAGAATTGTGTTTAATCTATAGTTTACTCTGGCCAAGTATATTGCATCTTAGATGTTGTGAGAATAACCGGGAGGTGAATCGCAACGTCGAAGCTATTCTTTTCAAACCTACGAATCCAATCACGGGAGTAGTTTGGATTCATTTGAGGGTTTTACATAGTTTTTCGTAGAACTTAATGGGTCTAAATACGTTAACTATCATGAGAGTAGGGAGTTAGCGTAGTTAGATACCGGATTACGTTTTAGGAGGAGGTAATCCGTACCTTAGGAAAAATCCCTTTCATGATCCTAATTTTTTGTTCAAAGAGTTATCTTTGTAAGATTCTTAATTGTCAGTGAGGCAAAACCCTGAGTCCCGACCTCTCAAAACCAGATTTCTTCTAAACACCGTTTTCGTTGCTTTTTGCACGTAGAGCCCAAAACAATCCACGACTTGATTAGCCTAGATTTAGATGATTCGTATAGTCAGTACTTGATCACCTAATCCTCATTGGGAATGATATCTTATTTATTACTTCGATAAATCCGTACACTTGTGGACGCATCAGTTCACAAGTATCAAACTCCTCCAAGGAGGTTGAATTTAACAATCCATTTGCATGGAGTTGTTGAATGCGATTCTTATTTATATGAGCTAATCGACGATGCCAATGGTACGCACCAACTGAACCACTCAGTTTGACCCTTTTACAATTTATGTTACATATATAGTTATCCATGTCCAAGACATATAATCCATTGCATAATGTACCCTTCCTATAAAATACATTTGCAAATGAAAAAGATCAAAAGTTCTCCTTTATTTCAAACTTAAATCCCTTTTTTGCCAAGCAAGGAATGGATACAATGTTTTTAGTAAGAGTAGATGCATAATAGCAATGATCTAACTCTAATAGAAGTCCTTAAGGTAAGGAGAGCGTCAAATTTCCTATAGCAACAGCAACAACCTGTGCCCCGTTTTCAACTCATACGTCAATCTCTCTAGGCCGCACCGATCTACTTTTCTTGAGCCCCTGTATATTTATACAAATATGAGCTCCGCATGCAGTATCCAATACCCATGACATAGAAGTAGAAAAGTTGACTTCAGTAACATAAATACCTGAGGTAGAAGATGAAGCCTTGCCTCTCTTCTTCTCTTTTTGAAGTCGCACCATGTCCTTCATCTTGTGAGGTGGTTCTCCACATGAATGACACTTGTTATTCCTGACCCTTTCTATCTTTATTTTCAATGTCTTAGTTATGCCTTTCGGATCAACACATTGAATGTCTACTTTAGGAGGGTTGAGCCTAACCATCTCATCGAAGAGCTGCTTTAGATTAGAAATAATCTCAGAAGCACTCTTCTGTTCATATTGCCCTCGAAATTCAGGCGACATGTTGGTTAGCATCAAATTAGCAATCTCTAAAGTATCAGCCTGATGCTTATCATAAGCATCCTTCTCAGCTGCTCAGGCCGAGCATGGAAGTAGCTTAGGAATAGGCTGCTCAAGAACATAAAGCTTCCTCTCGAGCTTGAGCACAATTCTCAAGTTCATATACCAATCTAGTAAGTTGGATCCAACCAACTTGTTCTTTTCTAGGATAGATCGCAGTGACCATCTGCTATTGTTCAAAGCCATTGATGTACAACAACCAAGAAAAGTAGATTAGTACTACTTCGAAACATTTAATCTGGATTTGCATTAAATGATCATGGCTCCTACTATTTTAATCAAATTGATAACCCACAAAGTCAATCGAGAAATTCGAGATTTTCTAGTGAGATGAGATTCTTATTCCACATGAGGCTTCGCATCCCACGAGGGTGGGATGAGATGCACAAAGTGACCCATGCTTCTTAAGGTGGGTGGTGTGTCCGCAAGTGCATGGATACTCGAAGTAATAAAATAGATATCGAACCACAGAGACCTTGTTGCTAAGTACTGAATAATTGATTTCTCGCTAGCTAGGCAATCGAAAAATAGTAAATCAAATTATTGAAAAGAACACGAAGAAGATATCAGAGAAGGGATCGGGACTAGGGGTTCATCTACTTTAATTTCTAATGGCTAGATTAAGATAAGTGTCTGTCAATCCAATTTTATCATGATAAAGGTAGAGTTTACCTCATAAATAAATTATTTCACTCTCGCACAAGCAGTCGTACAAAGAACTGATCTTCACTCTCATGCAAGACTTATTCAATGCTAAAAATAGGTAAACCATCAACTAAGAACTCAAGGATCACTCTCATGCATCCGAATTCTAAAGTTGACAACCTCAAGTGGAAACTCAAGATCACTCTCGTGCATCAGAGTCTCAACACAAGTTTTATTCAAGGTTCTCTGACGGCTCGATACTCAATCTCTTGCAGCATCAAATCAAGTCTAAAATATTAACTCAATCCAAAGAATCATAAAATCAACAAGGCATTAAATTTCTCTAAGAATTAGAATTCGAAGAACAACCTAATCTCTTACGATAATTCCAAACTCGATAATTCCTAGGGTTTCAAATTTCAAGCAATCAACTTCTCAGTCTATTTTGCGAAACTCTAAAACATGCTGATATTTATAAAACTAAGGAGAATTAAAGAACAATCAATCACAAAAGTAAAATTATCATAACAAAATCAGTTTGACAAAGTTAGAGTTTTCTTGTCATTAAGAAACAAAGAGATTACACCCCCATGTCCCAAAGAAAGATTAAGCTACCATGATGTAGGAATAACAATAAAACATGTTTCTGTATGAATAGGAATCGAAAAGAAGATGAGAAGAGTTACAAAATAGTGCTGTAATGAAATTACAACCCCATAATTGCCTAGAACAGCGCTGTCACCGCTGTTTCATTGATTTTGCCTCCAATCGGAATCCTTTTGCTTTGAAACTTCAGATGCACGTTCTCCTTCACCAGGCAAAGCTCTCCGTCAAATTTTGTGGCTGGAGGTGTTCTGTAGGCTGAGAACCGATGAACCCTAGAAATTCTGCCTCTCCCTCAATTTTGCCGTGGATTCGTGATTAAAAATTTGGGCTTTTGGTGCCTTTATCTTCTCCTCATTGAGACGAGTCCGCCACTTCTTTTGGATCTCAATTTGGACTTCTGAATCAAAAGATATGGTCTTTTTAATTTTCGGGCGGAAAAATCAAAATTCCGGGTTTCAAAATACGGTACCGTATCCTGAATATGGTAGTGCCGTATTTCCTTCTATGAGTTCTGGGCAGAAAACACAGTACCGTGTAAGTCCTCACAGTGCTACCGTATTTTACCCAAAACCCTTCTGGTTGAAATTGATGGAAAATACGGTACCGTGAGAGTTTCGTCCAAAAATACGGTAGTGCCATATTCTTGTCAAACTTTTCTGGTCGAAAACGCTGAATAATATGGCACCATGTAGTTCCATATGGTAGTACCATATTTTTCCCAAAACATCCGCTGCGAAATACGGTACTGTGCGATGCGTGCCCAAAAATAGGTAGTGCCGTATTTATGCTAGAAGGTCCATTTTGACTTGAAATTTGATGGGTAGACTTCTCTTGATGTCTAGAACTCGTTCATGCATTGGGATTGCTCGAAAGCCGGTGATAATGATGCCTTTTTGCCTGAAATAGATCATAAATCAAAGATGGTGTAGATTCCGAAGCATTTGGCAAAAAAGGTATAAAAAAAAAGCAAAAGAGTAAGATTATGGTTCAAAAGACTACCAAATAAGTATGAAAAACACTATGAAATTTAGAGTCATCAAACACATAAGGCTCAAACTTTGCTTGTCCTCAAGCAAATAAAGAAATCAATACCAAAAAATAAATTTTCACATGATGAATAAATTTCTAAAATATAATCATCCATAGAAAATTTCATTAATCCCACACAAAATTTTTAAGTAAATACATCATCTTTTGAAATTAATCTTTAAGACTCAAAAGTTCAATCGAATAAAATTTCACAATATGCATAGTAATAGAATTTCAACCTCATGAATTAATCTTGTTTTTGAGATTTTCATCCATTATGTTTTTGTTTACAGGAATAGGATCTCCAAATCTTTTTCCACTCATTTTTTTTATTTGTCCTTGACATTCTCTAAATCGATTACCACCCTTTTTTCGATGATGAATTTAGAGTATGTTGGCCACATAACCACACATAATAGAACTCATATCTCATAGGTAGAAAGACTTTTCTTGTGACAGAGGAGTCAATGTCAAAGGAACTCTCTCTTGGCATGCATCTACATAGATACACACTTTTGCAATGAACTTCAACTCTTGTCTTAGGTACCATTGTGAACACAATGCCAAGAAGAGGAGTTATTCTTTTTTCTTTTTATGGACTTCAACCCATGTCTTTAGGTCCCACTGTTAATTTTATACAGTGCCAAGTAGGGGAGTCATTCTTTCTCATGGATTTGGATTTCTTTTTTCCCAACAAATAACATAAAAGATTATAAAGATTAACTAGATTAATCACTTAATATCAACTCAATAACATATGCTAATATGCTCATTTTATTCAAAAGAATTATTTCACTTCAAGATTGCATTCACTAAACAATGCATTTACCTAGAATTTCATGCATCAATTAATGAAAAATTTCCAACAAATAGATTATATTAGAGAAATAAATTCAACATATAAAATCTATTTCCAATTTCTAGAAATTGATATGCATGATAATTCATTAAAATTTTTGGCATGGTGTTTGTAGTATTTTCAGAAAAATCTTACTACACATCATCATCATATTATGTCAACACAACCAAATCGAAATATCTATCAATAAAATCAAAAGGCGAGGATCCGTGGCCGAGTACAAGAAGTTTGAAGTGTTTATCTTCCATTTGAACACATGGATTATCAGAGAAATATAAAGGATGAAATGCAAATGAGTAGGAAGAAAATACTCACAGAGGTCTGTTAGTCTGTGTCAGACCCAATCATCCTTTGTGTCTTCGGGTTCGGACCACCAAAGTTTTTTTTTTAAGATAAAAATTAATTTTCACCTACAAAAAGAAAATTCAGTGCTAAGTAAAAAAAAAGGCTAGAGTAAAAGTGCTTGGGTTGCCTCCCAAGAAGCGCTAATTTTCGGTCATTAGCTTGACCGTTCAACACTCGGATTGGATCGTGCTTGTGTGTTTGGTCGCCCTCCTAATTTCTCTATGTCTCGTTCCAGGTTCTCATGAACATAAGGCTCAGACTTAAAACAGTGTCTAAATTTACTTATGAGCCTTTTTCCTTTCTCAAGCAACTTTGATTTTCCTCTCCTCCTTCGTTTCTTCCTCTTCTTCTTTGCTGCTCTTTCCTGAAATTCTTTATTATCACACTCAGAAAATGTATCAAATTCAGAAGGTTCATGAAATAAAATATGCATGTCATAAACAACCTCATCATCAATTGTTTCTATGCTACAACATGTCCCTGAGTGTGATGCCTTTTTTAAAGAATCAGTCAAATCAAATTCAATTATATCACCATAAATATCAAAAGTCAATTTTCCTTTTCTAACATCAATTAATGCACTGGATGTAGCTAAGAAAGGCCTACCGAGAATAATTGGATTCTTAGAATTTTCTTCCATCTCCAAAACTACAAAATCTGCGGGTATGAAAAACTTATCAATTTGTATAGGAATATTTTCTAATATACCAACCGGATGCTTTATTGATGAGTCAGCGAGTTGCAAAGTCATTGAGGTTAGTTTGAGCTCTCCAACATCTAGTTTCCTGTAAAGAGAATAAGGTATTAGACTAACACTTGCACCGAGGTCACATAAGGCTCGGTCAAAAGTCATATCTCCAATAGAACAAGGTACAAAAAAACTACCTGGATCCTTTAGATTAGGTGGCAATTTATTCTGTATGATAGCACTACATTCCTCAGTAAGTGCTACAGTACCATGATCATCAATCTTTCTCTTATTAGACAAAATCTCTCTCAAAAATTTTGCATAAGTTGACATTTGAGTCAAAACTTCAGTAAATGGAACATTAATATAAAGTTTTTTAAGAACATCAAGAAACATGCCAAATTGTTTGTCAAGTTTAGCTTGCACCAACCTTTGAGGAAAGGGTACAGGTGGCCTATAGGGTGTTGATGAACTAGGTTTAGAATCATCAACCTTACATGGAAATTCACCTTTAGGTATATCACCCTTGTGAGGTGACAAACTAGTTTGGGACTGCTCATGTGCAGGTTGTGATTCCAGCACAGGTTCACTGCTAGTTTCAAGTCTTGGCTCTACCTTATCATCATCAAGAGATTCCCGAGGATCTTCCAGTTGTTTCCCACTCCTAGTTATAATAGCATTGCAATATTCCCTAGGGTTAGGTTCAGGTTTGGTAGGTAATTTTCCTAGGGGTCTAGATGAAGTGCTAGCTTGCTAGGCAATTTGTGTTTTTAGCATTTTGCTGTGGGCAACAATACCATCTAGTCTAGCATTAATCTGTCTAAAATTCTCGTTGGCATCATCATTCTATTTTTTTGAAAACCCATAATTTGTGTAAACATCTCTTCTAGAATGGGTTTCTAGGGTTGGTCCTGGGTTTGAGATCTTTGTTGGAATCCCCTATTTTCATTATGCCTATTATCATGGTTATTGCTCCTCCATGAAAGGTTAGGGTGGTTCCTCCATCCAGGATTATAGGTATTAGAGTAGGGGTCATTAGATCTACTTTGATTGTAATCCCCCAATGCATTCATTTGTTCCTCACCCCTATCAACAACAATCTTACACTCTTCAGCACAGTGCCCATGATTTCCACAAATTTGACATGTAACAGAGGAAACAGCATGAGTTTGCATTTGAAACGTATCAAAATGATTGCATAGAGAATCTACCTTCTCAGCCAATGTGCGCCAGCTATCATTATCAGTTTTACCATGTGGAGGGTGATAAAGAACTGCTCTCTCAGTAGTCCACTGGTTATGATTTAGTGCTATTTCCTCAATCAATGTATAGGCTTCTTCCATGGTCTTGTTCATCAGGGCTCCACCTGCAGCAGCATCAATAGTAAGTCGGGTGTTATAAAGAAGACCATAATAAAAAGTCTGAATCAAAACTCATTTCTCTAAGCCATGGTGAGGACACTTCCGTTGCAAGTCGTTAAATCGCTCCCATGCTTCACTCAAAGACTCTACATCCTTTTGTGCAAAATTTGTAATTTGATTTCTCAATTGGATGTGAAAGTCCCCTAACAAGGGGGAGCGAAACCCTAATAGGCGCATATGGAGGTTTACATGCAGCGGAAGGGGTTTCTAGGGATCGAATGCATGATATATGATCAACTTTAAAATCAATCGCAATAGAATGGTAATGACTCATACCATGGCCATCGCTTAGATGGTGTCTAGGAAGAAGAGAGAACGATGGGGTTCTCCTCCAAAGCGCCACACACAAGATGATCGATGGCTTGCTCCATGGACGCTCCTTGTGCTAGCAAGGTTCCCCAAGTGACCTTGTCGTGTGAGAAGGGATGAAGAAGATGAGATCCACACTTGGCGATTCTTCCTTGTCGTCAAAACCTCTTCCACGAGAGTGCCTCTCAAAAACACATGAGAAGAGAGGGGCGACAACAATAGGCGTGAAGAGGTGAGGTGTGGTCACGTATGTGATCATGCTTTCTAAAAATAGAAAGCCACTCCTCAACATGCGATCAAGGGTTTTTCCCAATCGCATATTTCTCTTAACTTGAACCGTGCGCTCACATGATGAGCTGGTTCAATTTTGGTTTGGTTCAAAGACCAATTAACCCAAGCCATTAGTCCAGATCACATTAAACCCTAAGGTTCTTGATCTGACCGTTGATCTCTTGATGCTCCTGATCTCACCGATCTAGCATCCATTCTCTCAATCGAAGCTTACCGATCTCAAGCCCTAATCAATCAAACATGATCAGACTGTTGGTGTATATGCCCTAGGACCTAGTTTTGGTCCATCTTTGTACTACTTGACTGTGATATTAATATATATCTTTCTGGCATTGTCGTTATCATTGTTTGTCTACACCTGCGATTGTGTACTTACATGATAATGTCCCTGGAGACAGATTGGATCTGTGCTCGAACTATAGTCCCCAGTCGATGTACCTGAGTGGATATGGGACAACTCTGGTATTTGAGAGACTGGTATATGGGCTGGTTAGGCACGTGGTGCTAACGCAGACACATGGGTATATCATTGGAGGATATACTGGACAGACCCGCTGTGAGGCTATGACTTAGTGTCATGAGTTATCCTCACAAGTGACAGGAGATGCATTGATCCCTTGACTTGAGGTCATTGACCATTCTATATGGTTAGGGACTTGCTTTGATGCAACCTAACACCTTGCCGTAGTTGGGAGGTCATAACGGTTGTCATTGAGCATGTCACGACCCATATGAGAAGGTCAATGGACAGACATAGGATTTGCCCCTTCCTTTGGGAAGTATGATATCCATGGAGCTCCCTTATGGTTCTATGACTGAGAGTGTATGGCCATACCCAGGTAAGAACCTGTTCTAGTCATAGCCATGTGATTGGATGAAAACAAGTGGTGACACACTTGTCCAATCGGATATCAGTACGGCAAAGAGACTGTAATGCATCTGTACCTAGTTGCGATGATGGGGATGTCGATGTCGATATCCATTCCGATGACTTGGGTAGTAGTGATGCACTGCTAGGTGCCACTCACTGCTTGTGGTGACATTTGGTCAGCACTGCCAACGTCAGAGGGACCTACAGGGTCGCACACCTTGATACTCGAGTTCTCGTATTGATCGGGAAGCCTTATGATCGAGTTATTGGATAATTCGGATCTATTTGGGAGATTTCATCAGCGCCAATGGGCCTAATGAGATGGAAAAATGTTATTGGAGCCAAACTTCATTTTTGGCAGGTTGACCCGTATTTGACCATGGTTGGCCACATTTGAATTAGGGTTGCATTGGATTGGATCCAAGTGCTTAATCAACCCATGTAATGAAGTTTGGGCTAGCTCATTATCCAATGAGGCCCGATAACAAGTTCTCATGAAGTGAGAAAAGGTTAAAAGGGTATAATGGGGACAAAACTTCTCCCCTAGGCGCCTATGGGCATAATGGGGAGAAGTGGCGCAATTTGCTTCATTAGGAAGCTTTAGGCGCCTTGCCCCTCTACCTTGGATGGTATGCTTGCTTCTATGGCAAGTCTTGGGGCTGATATGGCTTGATAGACTTCTTTGGAAGGTCTCATGCGCATATGGATAATTAGGAGAGGTTTATGGTAAAGTCTTGGAGACTTTCCTTACCTCAAACCCTAATTACTCTCTCCCCTTTACCCTAGCCGCCTCCTCCTTTGAGAATTGCGCCCACACCCTATTATTGCTACCCCCCTCTTGCCTCTCTATATATACATGGGTATATGCGAGAGCAAGAGATTGATTTTTGGCGTGAGCAAGAATTAGAAGGGTAAAGAGGGAGGCTTTGGCGAAAGTCTTCTCTTCCATCTTCATCCTAGTCACTAGTCTCTTCTATCCTTCTTCTCTTGGAGCAAGGACGGATAGGACTTGGTGTCTTCACCCTCTTGCCTCTTATCTTGGCGCACCTTCTCTAGGAGTTGGCGCAAGTAAGGATGAGGAATTGAAGACATGGCGGCAACATCTCCATCTTTCTTCTTCATTGGCGCTTCTACTTTAGAAGTGGCGCAAGGGTTGAAGAAAGTGCACGAAGGCTTGGATCTTCTTCCCGAGGCTAGCACCGGGCGTGGAAGAAGAGGACTCGAGGCATCCGTGTGTGCGAGACTGCAGAGGGCGAACACTTGGGCGCCTATCACGACATCGACCTCATCTTGCTCTGAGGTATTTTCTAACTCATCGTGTCGACCCCCTTGCATGCGATCTTCACTGGTTTTTGGGACCGACCTGTTTCGGGGACATTATTCCACTGTGCAATGTATGTATGTGTCTCTGAAAAATTGTAAAATGTCCCCGGGGTTTCCCAACAGTGGTATCAGAGGGACTTGCAAGACTCGAACGATGTTTTATGCTTTTCTTTCATGCTCACATGCCATATCTCTATTTTCAAAAAATAGCATAATGCATGGCAAACGATTTTTCTAAGTAGGAAAAATTAGGGTTTCTTGTTTCTATCATCCTCTCAATCTCTTTTGGATTTTTGGACTATTTTTCTTGTCTGATTTAAAGATCAAAGGTGCACGTAGTTTTGTCAAGTAGGACGGGCATTGTGTCTTCGGACTGGCCAAGTCTCTTGATCTGACAAAATTGCCAGCCGAAAGGATCTCTGAAATCATCTTGAAAAATAAATCGCAATTAACCAAAAGATTTGTGAGAAGAAGATGAGAAAAAGAGACTGGTTTTAATGAAAAAGTAAAATTTCAGATTTTATGTTTTTCATGAGCATGTAGAATTGCATGAGTAAATACCTTGATTGTGCATGATGTTGTGGTCGTATGTCAAGCCCCCTAGCATGCCTGTGATGTATCCTTGTGAGGCCTGCGTGCCGCTTTTCTTTTTGCTTTTAACTAAGAAGAAGATTAGGGTGGCGCATCTACTTGGAGCAAGGTGCATGCTTGCTTGGTTGCGCATCCTTGCCTGATGGCGCAACAAGCTTCAAAGGTGGCACATCCTTGCATAGGAGCGCAAGTTAGGGTTTGGCCGAGCCTTGTGCTTGTGTGCTATCCCTCTTGTGGCTTGCTAAATGGCGCACCTTCCTTGGAGGAAGACCATGGCATTGGCCGAACCTTGTGGGTGTACCCCTAGGGTTTGAGAGCTAAACCATGGGAGAATGACCTTAGAGCCAACCTTGAAGATAGAGCTAGAGGTCGGCTAGGCTAGGTCTAATCTTGGGGCTTGAATCCTAGGTCAAGAGTTGAACCCCTTTTTGGCATGGATTGGTTCAATGTCTTGAATGGGCTATGATCACATCATCCTTTTATTGCTTTCTTTACAAAAGCTAAAGCATGCCTGTGATGTTTTATCGTTATGTTATCACCATAGGATTGCATGCCTGTAATGATAGACATAAGATAAAACTGAGATGATGAGACCTTAAACAAAAACTCTCAATTAAAATATCAAGTCTAGTAGCCTTCTAACGCGTAGCCCTCACTAAGCTATCGATCAGTGGAGTTGTGAACTGTTTCCCACCCTCGTGGGACACACCCACTTATCTTTAGAAAGTGCGTGGTGGCAATGGTTTCCCCAGTCCAGTTTTAACCTGGGCGTGCCTTCGCAAGGAAACTCGTTGGCCCTGGGCATAACGGTTAGGGATGGACTTGACTAGAAGTTCACATGTGCTGGGCACATGGTGAAAGTCTAGAGGCATCATTGAGAGGTAAGGGTTTCATGTTGTATCCAGCCCTCGCTGGACATGAAATGCCTGGACTGTCTCAATAAGGGGAATTGCTTGGAGCAATCGGCCGGCGCGCCCACCTTAGGAAACATGGGTCACTTTGTGCATCTCATCCCACCCTCGTGGGACGCGAAGCCCTATGTGGAATGAGGATCTCATCTCACTAGGAAATCTTGGATTTCTCGATTGACTTTGTGGGTTGTCAATTCGATTAAAAATAGTGGGAGCCATGGTCATTTAAAAGGCAAGTCCAGTTTAAATGACTCGAAGTAGTACTAATCTGCTGTTTCTTGGTTGTTGTAGAACAATGGCTATGAACAATAGCAGTTGGTCACTGCGATCTACCCTGGATAAGTTGGTTGGATCCAACTTACTGGATTGGTATATGAACTTGAGAATAGTGCTCAAGCTCGAGAGGAAGCTTTATGTTCTTGAGCGTCTTATTCCTGAGCCACTTCCATGCTCGGCCTCAGCGGCTGAGAGGGATGCTTATGATAAGCATCAGGTTGATACTTTGGAGGTCGCTAACCAACATGTCACTTGAATTTAAAAGGTGATATGAATCGAAGAGTGCCTCTGAAATTATTTTAATCTAAGGCAGCTCTTCGATGAATTGGTTGAGCTCAATCCTGCTAAAGTTGATATTCAGTGTGTTGAGCCGAAAGGCTTGACCAAGGAACTAAAATTAAAGATGGATATGATCAGGAATAATAGGTGCTATTCATGTGGAGGGCCACCTCACATGTTGAAGGACATGTTGCAACTTCAGAATGAGGAGAAGAAAGGCAAGGCCTTGTCTTCATGCTCAGGTATTTATGTTACCGAAGTCAACCTTTCTACTCCTATGACATGGGTATTGGATACCGCATGTGGAGTACAAATATGCAAAGGCTCAGAAAGGATAGATCGGTAAGGCCTAGAGAGATTGACCTACGGATAGGTAACAGGGCACAAGTTGCTGCTATTGCTGTAGGAGTTTCTCTCCCTGCCTTCTGGACTTCAGTTAAAGCTAGACAATTGCTATTATGTACCTTCCCTTACCAAAACATTGTATCCACTCCTTGCTTGGCAAAGAAAGGATTTAGGTTTGAAATAAAAGAGAACTTATGTTCTTTTTCTTTTGCAAACATGTTTTATGGGAAGGGTACTTTGTGCAATAGTCCGCATGTCTTGGACATGGTTAGCTCTATTTGTAACATAAATATTAAAAGGACCAAACTGAGTGGTTCAGTTGGTGCTTTCCTACGGCATTATCGATTAGCCCATATAAACAAGAATCGCATTCGACAACTCCATGAAAATAGGTTGCTAGATTCGAGTTCCTTGGAGGAACTTGATACATATGAGACTTGTTTATTAGGGAAAATGACAAAGACGCCCTTCACCAAGACTGGTGAGAGGGCAGGAGGTTTGTTGGATCTCATACATAGTGATGTGTGTGGTCTATTCAATAAACAAGCCAAAGGAGGGTATAACTACTTCATCACATTTACTGATGATTTCAGTAGATATGGTTATGTCTACATGATGAGACATGAGTCTGAATCCTTTGAGAAACTTAAGGAATACAGACATGAAGTAGAGAACCAGCTTGGTAGATCCTTTAAGAATCTTCGATCAGATCGTGATGGAGAGCACCTGAGCAGTGTATTCTTTGACTATCTGAGTAAGTGTGGGATCCTATCCCAACTCACTCCTCCTAGAGCACCTCGGTAGAATGGTGTATCTGAAAGGAGAAATCGAACCTTGTTGGACATAGTTCGGTCTATGATGAGTCATGCAACTCTACCTCCCTCATTCTGGGGACATGCACTTGAAAAAGCTTCTCTAATACTGAATAATGTTCCATCTTAGAGTGTCTCAAAGATTCCATACGAGGTATGGAATGGGAGACGCCCTAATCTCACTTTTATCAGGATCTAGGGATGTGAGGCTTATGTCAAACGTCAGGATTCTAGCAAGCTAGAACCTAGATCTGATAAGTGTATGTTTGTGGGGTACCCTAAGGAGACTAAGGGTAACTACTTCTTGTTGGTGTATATGCCCTAAAGACCAATGTATGGACATGGTCAGGCATTGTTTGAATGTACTTTGATAGAACTATTACTCTTTATATAGGCATGGTCGTTATTATGCAGACTTCTCTACCTGCGTTGATGTATTGAGTTGCATAAATAATGTCCCAGGAGTTTGGATTGGATCCATTCTCATAAGCTATCCCCAGACAAGGTACCTTAGCAGATATGGGACAGCTTTGGTACATGTGAGACTGGTGTATGGGCTGGTTAGGTGCGGGGCACAGTAACGCAGACATACAGGTGCATTGGATGCACTGGAGTGATCCACCGTGAGGATTGACTTGTCTAGTCAACAAGTCAATCTCACATGCAAGAGGTTTTGCATTGATCCTTAGACTTGAGGTATTCATGTCTAGATTTGATGATGGGTATGCTTTAATACAGTCTTACGTCTCTCCGTAACTGGGAGACCAAAATGACTGTCATTGGGCATGTCATAAGTCACGTAGAGACATGGATGACCAATAGTAGGATTTGCCCCTTCCTTCCGAGGAAGCATGATATCCACCTCGGGGCGCCCCACCTTATTGGTGCATGACAGGAATGTGTGGCCACACTAGTTAAGTCATGACCAATGCATTGGATAATAAACTTGAGACTATTCCAATGGCAGGATATCAGTTTAGGCAAAGGGATCTATAATGCAATGGGAATCCTCGTTGCTCGTTAGGAGTTGTTGCCATAATGACTTAAGTCCTATGACATGGGTAGTAGTGATGTGTTGCTAGATACCCCTCACTACTTATGATGTTTACATCATTGCCATCGTCATATGGATCCTACGGGGTCACACGCAATAGACTCTTGACGTTGCTTTAATCAGAAGCCTTTGGATCAAGTTATTGGATAACTTGGATCCATTTGGAAGATTTCATCAGCGCCAATGGGCCTGATGAGTTGGAAGAAAGTTATTGGAGCCAAACTTCATTTTTGGCAGGTTGACCCGAAATTGACCTAGATTGGTCACATTTGGATTAGGGTTGCATTGGATTGGATCCAATGGCTTAATCAACTCATGCCATGAAGTTTGGGCTAGCTCATTATCCAATGAGGCCCAATAATTAGTTATCATGAAGAAGTATAAGCAAATAAGGGTATAATGGGGAAGAATTATACCCCATTGGCGCCAAGGGCATAATGGGGTGAAGTGGGCGCATGTTGCTTCATAAGGAAGCATTAGGCGCCTCCCCCTTTGATCCCTTGATGGTATCTTGCCTCTATGGTAAGTATTGGGGCTGATATGGCTTGATGGCTCTTTTGGAAAGAGCATAGGCGCATATATCAAGTGGGATAAGATTTATGGAAAAGTCTTGGAGACTTTCCTTATCTCCAAACCCTAATTCACCCCAAACTATTTGCTTGGCCGAATTCTTCATGCATGTTGCGCCTAGCCCTTCTCCTTGGATGGAAAGAATGCCTCTAAGGCATGTCTTGGGCTGATATGGCTATTGGGCAAATAAGGATAGGTTGAATGAGGTTTATGGCAAAGTCTTGGAGACTTTCCTTACCACAAACCCCTCTCATCCTAACCGCCCACTTGGCATGATCCTAGTCATTGCCCTAGCCGCCCCTTGTCCTATTAATAGGACCCTTGCCGCCCTCTCTTGTTGGTGGTTGGTTCGACTTCTTGGAAGTGTGAACCAACGTAGAGAGGCGTGAGCAAGGCTAGAGGGCGACAACATCATCTTGGCGCAATCCTTCTTCCAACATGTAACCGCAAGTCTTCTCCTTTCTATCCTCTTGGCGTGACTTGGAGAGGGACTTGGCGGTGTAATCTCCTCTTAATCTTCCTAAGGGCCGAAACTCCTCATCTCCTTCTTCTCTTGGAGAGAATAGGACAAGGAGTTGGCGGCTAACATCTTGTGCTTGGCGCAACTTCTCTTGAAGGTGGCGCAAGTGAAAAGAAGGCTTGATTCTCTTCCCGAGGCTAGCACCGAGCGTGGAAGGGAGCAACGTTGAGAAGGTCGACGCGTGGATACTTGTAGAGGACGAACACTTGGGCGTCTTCAACTTGGCACCTTCATCCTAACAAGCAATAAAGGTACTAACCCTAACACATCCTTGTGTTCTCTCCCTCGCATGGATCCTTGGGACTGGAATGTGTTTCGGGTGTAATGCTTCTTCCGCTGCGTCCTGGGACTGCAAAATTTTAAATTACACCCGGCATTCCCTAACACTTCTATATTCCCACCGAGAACAAAGTTTTTGTTGCTCGGGGTGCGGTCTTTCTAGAGAAAGAATTTCTCATGAAAGAAGTTAGTGGGAGGAAGTTTGACTTGGACGAGGTTCAAGTGCAACCACAAGACATAGAGATGGGAACCTAAGCCACCTACAGCGGTTGCTAGGCAACCTGAGGCTCAGACACAGGCCCCACGTAGGTCTGGAAGGATTCATCGTGCACCTGAGAGGTACGGGTCGCTGCCGACCCAACACGATGGGATCTTCATCATTGAGGATGAACCCAGAACCTATGATGAGGCGGTCAGTGGACCGGACTCCGAGAGATGGCTTGAGGCCATGCGATCCGAGATGGATTCCATGTCGGCTAACCAAGTCTGGGATTTGGTTGAGCTGCCTGATGGGGTAAAACCCATAGGGTGTAAATAGGTCTTCAAGAGGAAGACAGACATGGATGGCAAAATAGTTACTTATAAGGGTAGACTAGTGGCTAAAGGATTTAAACAAGTCCACGGGGTGGACTATGATGAAACCTTCTCGCCAGTTGCCATGATCAAATCCATTCGGATTCTGCTTGCTATAGCTGCATATCATGACTATGAGATATGACAGATGGATGTGAAGACAGCGTTCCTTAACGGGAAGCTAACTAAGGATGTGTATATGACACAACCTAATGACTTCATCCATCCTGCAGATACTAGTAAAGTCTGCAGGCTAAAGAAATCCATTTACGGATTAAAGCAAGCATCTCGAAGTTAGAATCTTCAGTTTGATGAAGCTGTGAGAGATTATAGCTTTATCAAAAGCGAAGATGACGCCTGTGTATACAGAAAATTCAGTGGGAGCCTGGTGACTTTTCTGGTCATGTATGTCGATGACATACTTCTCATCGGAAATGACATCCCTAGTCTTCAAGCTGTGAAGACATGGTTAGGGAAGTGTTTCGAGATGAAGGACTTAGGGGAGGCCGCCTATATTCTAGGCATGAGGATCTACCGGGATAGATCCAAGAGGCTCTTGGCCCTTAGTCAGAGTACCCACATTGATAAGGTCCTGGAGAGGTTCAACTTGGAGCAATCCAAGAAGGGATACCTTCCAGTGAGACATGGCCTTACTCTCTCAAAGAACTAGTGTACCAACACAGAGCCTGAGAGAGATGACATGAGTCGAGTGCCCTATGCTTCTGCGGTGGGATCGATCATGTATGCAATGTTGTGTACTAGACCAGTTGTGGCTTATGCTATGAGCATAACCAGCCGATACCAATCCAATCCTAGTTTACAGCACTGGGTGGCTGTAAAGAATATCCTTGAGTATCCTGAATGGGACTAAGGATTTATTCTATAAAGTCTACGGGGGACAGGAAGAACTCAGTGTGCAGGGCTTCACTGATGAGTCGTTCCAGTCTGATCCTGACGACTTCAGATCGCAGACCAGCTATTAGTTTAAGATGGTTGGAGGTGCTGTATGCTGGAAGAGCTTCAAGCAATCCACCATAGCTAATTCTACAACCGAAGCTGAGTATGTGGTTGCTTCTGAGGCAGCCAATGAAACCGTTTGGATCAGGAAGTTCTTTTCTGAACTTCAGGTGGTTCCAAGTGCAATGAATCCCATTGAGCTCTACTATGACAACAATGGGAACTGCACATACTAAGGAACCACGGTCTCATCAAAGGTCCAAACGCATACTCAAGAGATTTCGCCTGATCAAAGAGATCATTGATCGAGGTGATGTCAAGATTAGCAGAATTGACACAGAGAGCAATCTAGCAGACCCACTGACCAAGGCTTTGGCGCAGCAGAAGCATGATGGTCGTACTAGAGATATGGGGTTGAGGTTGCTCAACCTCTAGGTCTTAGTGCAAGTGGGAGATTGTTGGTGTATGTGCCCTAGGACCTAGTTTTGGTCCATCTTTGTACTACTTGACTGTGATATTAATATATATCTTTCTGGCATTGTCGTTATCATTGTTTGTCTACACCTGCGATTGTGTACTTACATGATAATGTCCCTGGAGACAGATTGGATCTGTGCTCGAACTATAGTCCCCAGTCGATGTACCTGAGTGGATATGGGACAACTCTGGTATTTGAGAGACTGGTATATGGGCTGGTTAGGCACGTGGTGCTAACGCAGACACATGGGTATATCATTGGAGGATATACTGGACAGACCCGCTGTGAGGCTATGACTTAGTGTCATGAGTTATCCTCACAAGTGACAGGAGATGCATTGATCCCTTGACTTGAGGTCATTGACCATTCTATATGGTTAGGGACTTGCTTTGATGCAACCTAACACCTTGCCGTAGTTGGGAGGTCATAACGGTTGTCATTGAGCATGTCACGACCCATATGAGAAGGTCAATGGACAGACATAGGATTTGCCCCTTCCTTTGGGAAGTATGATATCCATGGAGCTCCCTTATGGTTCTATGACTGAGAGTGTATGGCCATACCCAGGTAAGAACCTGTTCTAGTCATAGCCATGTGATTGGATGAAAACAAGTGGTGACACACTTGTCCAATCGGATATCAGTACGGCAAAGAGACTGTAATGCATCTGTACCTAGTTGCGATGATGGGGATGTCGATGTCGATATCCATTCCGATGACTTGGGTAGTAGTGATGCACTGCTAGGTGCCACTCACTGCTTGTGGTGACATTTGGTCAGCACTGCCAACGTCAGAGGGACCTACAGGGTCGCACACCTTGATACTCGAGTATTGATCGGGAAGCCTTATGATCGAGTTATTGGATAACTCGGATCTATTTGGGAGATTTCATCAGCGCCAATGGGCCTAATGAGATGGAAAAATGTTATTGGAGCCAAACTTCATTTTTGGCAGGTTGACCCGTATTTGACCATGGTTGGCCACATTTGAATTAGGGTTGCATTGGATTGGATCCAAGTGCTTAATCAACCCATGTAATGAAGTTTGGGCTAGCTCATTATCCAATGAGGCCCGATAACAAGTTCTCATGAAGTGAGAAAAGGTTAAAAGGGTATAATGGGGACAAAACTTCTCCCCTAGGCGCCTATGGGCATAATGGGGAGAAGTGGCGCAATTTGCTTCATTAGGAAGCTTTAGGCGCCTTGCCCCTCTACCTTGGATGGTATGCTTGCTTCTATGGCAAGTCTTGGGGCTGATATGGCTTGATAGACTTCTTTGGAAGGTCTCATGCGCATATGGATAATTAGGAGAGGTTTATGGTAAAGTCTTGGAGACTTTCCTTACCTCAAACCCTAATTACTCTCTCCCCTTTACCCTAGCCGCCTCCTCCTTTGAGAATTGCGCCCACACCCTATTATTGCTGCCCCCTCTTGCCTCTCTCTATATACATGGGTATATGCGAGAGCAAGAGATTGATTTTTGGCGTGAGCAAGAATTAGAAGGGTAAAGAGGGAGGCTTTGGCGAAAGTCTTCTCTTCCATCTTCATCATAGTCACAAGTCTCTTCTATCCTTCTTCTCTTGGAGCAAGGACGGATAGGACTTGGTGTCTTCACCCTCTTGCCTCTTATCTTGGCGCACCTTCTCTAGGAGTTGGCGCAAGTAAGGATGAGGAATTGAAGACATGGCGGCAACATCTCCATCTTTCTTCTTCATTGGCGCTTCTACTTTAGAAGTGGCGCAAGGGTTGAAGAAAGTGCACGAAGGCTTGGATCTTCTTCCCGAGGCTAGCACCGGGCGTGGAAGAAGAGGACTCGAGGCATCCGTGTGTGCGAGACTGCAGAGGGCGAACACTTGGGCGCCTATCACGACATCGACCTCATCTTGCTCTGAGGTATTTTCTAACTCATCGTGTCGACCCCCTTGCATGCGATCTTCACTGGTTTTTGGGACCGACCTGTTTCGGGGACATTATTCCGCTGTGCAATGTATGTATGTGTCTCTGAAAAATTGTAAAATGTCCCCGGGGTTTCCCAACACAGACTAGATCTCACTCACAATCAGAGATTAAATCTCTTTAAACTGAACCTAAATAATTCAGTCCACACGATCTGACTTAAGTAAGCCATATCATCAAATTGTGCGACCCTAAGGGTTTCCTTTAAATGTCGGTAACGATAACTTACGTCATCACGATCAGTGAGGGGTATCTAGCAACACATCACTGTCTCCCGATATAAAAGAAAGAGTCTTCCAAGACTACACCCAAACCACAGCACAAGTGTGAATCCACTTCACCAGGCATACATGATTCCTTTGCCACTGGATGTTCTTATTGGACAAGCGTGTCAAGCCTGTAGCTCCAATATGATGAGCATGATCAGATCAGATGAACATAGTCACCTGGGTATGGCCATACACTTTCTCAATCATCTCATCCAGGGGGGCCCCTTTAGAACATCACACTCCAATGAAGGAGACGACCATCCTTTATCTATCACTAGTGCCCTAACATGACTCAAGCTCACCATCCAAGATAGTCTATAACCATTATGTTTCAAATGATATTGAACTACCTCAAAACAATGACAATCATCATTTAGAAATACAAGTGATCTCAAGTTAGAGGAAATGTGCCACTTGTTGCAATCAAGGATTATTCACATTGTGACAAGCAATTGAATATCCTAGTAGGGTCTGTCCAGTACATCCAATGTACCCATGAGTCTACATCTTATTTCATGCTCGAAGCATCCTATAAGATTAGAACACATATTAGTCTTAAGCATATCAAGGCTGTCTCATGTTCACCAAGATATCTCGACTAAGGACACATAGCATGTCAGCCAAGCTGAACAGCTCTGAGACATTATTCAGAAGCACATGTATTGCAGCAGACAATGTAACAAACTGAATAACAACCATTGCCTTTAAAACACAAGGGTTTATACATGATACTGTTACAATCCCAAGGCTTCAAACATTAGCCTTAAGGGCATACCCCAACAGGATGGTCTTGCTAGGTGGGAAGTATTTCATCAGAAATGCGTTAGAAAGCTGATCCCAAGTAGTGAACGTCCCTGACGGCTGTGAATGAAGCCAATCGCGTGCTCGGTTCCTAAGGGAAAAAGGAAACAATCTCAATTTTAGTGCATCATTAGAAACACCATTAATTTTGATTGTATCACATAATTCAAGAAAAAGAGATAGATGGATATTAGGATCTTCAAGAGGTGCTCCTCCAAATTGGTTTTGTTGAATCATAGATAGGAACACTGGTTTGATTTCGAAATTGTTCGCATCAATGGCCGGCCTGGTGACACTAGAGTGAATTCCCTGTGAATTAGGGGTAGCATAGTCGCGCAAAGATCTTCTCTCGTTATTCGCCATATCCAAAATTTCTTCTTGTATCTCTTGTGATGTTTCTTGTAAATCCTCTTCCAGTCTTAACTTCCTCCGCACTCTAAGGGTTTTGTTAATTTCAGGATCCAATGGAACAAGCGGTCTTGACCTAAGACTCCTGCGCATGCAAAGTAGGTAGATCAAGTGATTTCAAGAAAAATAGAAAATAAACAGTAAGTAAATAAAAAAAATAGTAAATAAAAACCTAGTCTAGAAATACTCTCAATATCTTCAATATCAACAAAAACAAGGTCCCCGGCAACGGCGCCAAAAACTTGGTGTGTCCGCAAGTGCACGGATACTCGAAGTAATTAAATAGATATCGAACCACAGAGACCTTGTTGATAAGTACTGAATAATTGATTTCTCGCTAGCTAGGTAATCAAAAAATAGTGAATCAAACTATCGAAAAGAACATGGAGAAGATATCAGAGAAGGGATCGGGACTAGGGGTTCATCTACTTTAATTTCTAATGGCTAGATTAAGATAAGTGTCTATCAATCCAATTTTATCATGATAAAGCTATAGTTTACCTCATAAATAAATTGTTTCGCTCTCGCGCAAATAGTCGTACAAAGAACCGATCTTCACTCTCGTGCAAGACTTATTCAATGCTGGAAATAGGTAAACCATCAACTAATAACTCAAGGATCACTCTCGTACATCCGAATTCTAAAGTTGACAACCTCAAGTGGAAACTCAAGATCATTCTCGTGCATCAGAGTCTCCACACAAGTTTTACTCAAGGTTCTCTGACGATTCGATACTCAATCTCTTGCAGCATCAAATCAAGTATAAAATATTAACTCAATCCAAAGAATCATATGTTGGTGTATATGCCCTAGGACCTAGTTTTGGTCCATTACTGTACTACTTGACGTTGATATTTTATATCATTCTGGCATTGTCATTATCTATATTTGCTTACATCTGCGATTATGTACTTATATGGTAATGTCCGTGGAGACAGATTGGATCTGTGCTCAAATGATTATCCCAGTCAATGTACCTGAGTAGATAAGGGACAACTCTGGTACTTGTGAGACTGGTATATGGGCTGGTTAGGCACAAGGTGCTAACGCAGGCATATGGGTATATCAGTGGTGGATGTACTGGACCGACCCGCTGTGAGGAAATGACTTGGTGTCACAAGTCATCCTCACAAGTGATAAGAGATGCATTGATCCCTTGACTTGAGGTCATTGACCATTCTATATGGTTAGGGATATGCCATGATACAACCTAACGCCTTGCCATAGTTGGGAGGTAATAACGGTTGTCATTGGGCATATCACGACTCATATGAGAAGGTCAATGAACAGACATAGGATTTGCCCATTCCTAAGGGAAGCATGATATCCATGGAGCTCCTCTATGGTTTTATGACTGAAAGTGTATGGCCATACCTAGGTGAGACCTGATTTAGTCATAACCATGAGATTGGATAAAAACAAGTGGTGACACACTTGGCCAATTGGATATCAGTTCAGCAAAGAGACTGTAATGCATCTGTACCTGATTGCGATGATAGGGATGTCGATGTCGATATCCATTCCGATGACCTGGGTAGCAGCGATGCACCCTAGGTGCCACTCACTGCTTGTGGTGACCTTTGGTTAGCACTGCCAGCGTCAGAGGAACCTACAGGGTCTCACACCTTGATACTCGAGTTCTCATATTGATCGGGAAGCCTTATGATCGAGTTATTGGATAACTCGGATCTATTTTGGAGATTTCATCAGCGCCAATGGGCCTGATGAGATGGAAGAAATTCATTGGAGCCAACTCCATTTATGGCATATTAACCATGGTTAGCCTAATTTGACCTTGGGTTAGATTGGATTGGATCCAAGGGCTTGGTTAACATGTATGATGGACCTTGGGTTGGGCCCATTGTAAAGTTGGGCTTACTAGGCTTAAGGAGAAGGAGAAAGTAGGCGTGTGCTTAACCCTGGTTAGACTAGAGTTAACGCCTATGGTTTGAAGTTAATCATATGGGTTAATTAATTAATTAATTAGAATCCTAATTGGATTAGGACTAATTATTTATTTAATTAATTAGAATCCTAATTAGATTAGGATTTAATTTTTTAAATAATTAGAATCCTAATTGGATTAGGATTTAATTGTTTGAATCAGTTAGAGTCCTAATTGGATTAGGACTTGATTAACTTGATTAATTCTCCTACATCCTCTCCTAGCCGCCCACTTGATTTGAATTGTGGCCACACATTAGACCGCCTCTTGCTCTATATAAGAGGCCCAAGATGCCCCCTCTTCACATAACAATTAATCTTGAAGGCGTGATCACAAGAGAGAGGCGAGAGCAAGAGGTAGTGGTGCACTTCTCTTCCATCCAACCCTAGCCGAGAACACTTCATCTTCCTTTCCTCTTGGCATGAGGAACTTGGTGTTGCTTGACGACTTCCTTATCCTCATCTTCCTCTTGGCGCATATACCTTGGAGGAGGCGCAAGGCTTGAGGAATAAGTACAAGGCTGGGATCTTCTTCCCGAGGCTAGCACCGGGCGTGGAAGAAGAGGACTCGAGGTGATCCGTGTGTGCGAGACTGCAGAGGGCGCACGCTTGGGCGCCTACTTCGACATCAGCCTCGCTTTGCTCAAGGTATTTTCTATCTCATCGTGTCGACTCCCTCGCTTGCGATCTTCACTGGGTTTTTGGGACCAGCTCGTTTCGGGGATATTGCTTCCGCTGTGCGATGCTTTGTGTAATTTCTATCTCTGAAAATTGTAAAATATCCCCGGGGTTTCCCAACATCATAAAATCAACAAGGCATTAAATTTCTCTAAGAATTAGAATTCGAAGAATAACCTAATCTCTTACGATAATTCCAAACTCGATAATTCCTAGGGTTCCGAATTTCAAGCAATCAACTTCTCAGTCTATTTTGCGAAACTCTAAAACATGCTGATATTTATAAAACTAAGGAGAATTAAAGAACAATCAATCACAAAAGTAAAATTATCATAACAAAATCAGTTTGACAAAGTTAGGGTTTTCTAGTCATTAAGAAACAAAGAGATTACACCCCCATGTCCCAAAGAAAGATTAAGCTACTATGATGAAGGAATAACAATAAAACATGTTTCTATATGAATAGGAATTGAAAAGAAGATGAGAAGAGTTACAAAACAGTGCTGTAATGAAATTACAGCACCGTAATTGCCTAGAACAGCGATGTCACCGCTGTTTTGTTGATTTCTCCTCCAATCGGCATCCTTTTGCTTTGAAACTTCAGATGCATGTTCTCCTTCACTAAGCGAAGCTCTCTGCCAAAATTCGTGGCCGGAGGTGGTCTGTAGGCTGAGAACCGATGAACCCTAGCAATTCTGCCTCTCCCTCAATTTCGCCATGGATTCATGATTAAAAATTGGGGATTTCAATGCCTTTATCTTCTCCTCATTGAGACGAGTCTGCTACTTCTTTCAGATCTCAATTTGGACTTCTGAATCAAAAGATATAGTTTTTTTTAATTTTTTGGTGAAAAAATCAGAATTCCGGGTTTCAAAATACGGTACCATATCTTGAATACGGTAGTGCCGTATTTCCTTCTGTGAGTTCTGGGCAAAAAACACGGTACCATGTAAGTCCTCACGGTGTTGCCATATTTTACCCAAAACCCTTTTGGTTGAAATTGATGGAAAATACGGTACCGTGAGAGTTTCGTCCAAAAATACAGTAGTGCCGTATTCTTGTCAAACTTTTCTGGTCGAAAACGCTGAATAATACGGTACCGTGTAGTTCTATACGGTAGTACCATATTTTATCCAAAACATCCGCTATGAAATACGGTACCGTGCGATGCGTGCCCAAAAATACGGTAGTGTCGTATTTATGCTAGAAGGTCCATTTTGACTTGAAATTTGATGGGTAGACTCCTCTTGATGTCTAGAACTCGTTCATGCATTGGGATTGCTCGAAAACTAGTGATAATGATGCATTTTTGCCTGAAATTGATCAAAAACCAAAGATGGTGTAGATTCTGAAGCATTTGGCAAAAAAGGTATAAAAACAAAGCAAAAGAGTAAGATTATGGTTCAAAAGACTACCAAATAAGTATGAAAAACACTATGAAATTTAGAGTCATCATTGGGCACGCTTGTAACATCCCACATACTTAACCCCAAGCAAATAACACAATCGCAAAAGTAATAGGATGTTTCATATAAGATCGATCAAATGCTAGGTAAAACCGAGTTCAAGAAAAACACGATCTGAAAATTTTCAAAACTCCAAACACATAAAATCTTCGAATCACAAATCTCATAAATCACATAAAGGTACCTGCCACCACGCAATACGTGCACTAGACATATGCACATTACAGTTATCTCAAAACCGATTGCAAAAATACACATCAACTTCAATTTCAAAACAAATCCACAAAATCGATTTTATAAACTAATACCAAACACCGAAACCAGGCCAAAGCCCGCGGTGACACAAAAATCAGACTCGTAAAACCGCCACAATCTGGCATCACAAGTTCACGTAGTTCACATCATTCATATCACATGGTTCACATAATGCATATAATTCACAGGGTTTAGCCACAACCGGCATCATAAGTTCATTAAGCATAAATCACAGCATCCATGTAATGCTAACTGCGCCCCTGCTCTACACCTGAAAATAGTGAGGGGTGAGCTACACAGCCCAGTGAGTGGATAGTCTAATTGACCATCCATAACATACACTCAAAAACATAGGCAAATTGTTTTAAAAATCTTTAACAGGATATTATGTCAAGATATAACAACATAAAGAAACAGAAGTCATATAGATATCCAGATGTACACACCAACATATAACAACTTAGGTTCTAGAGTTATACTATAAACCAACCGAACACATATATTCTAAACCAACTAAACATACCAACACACTTATAACCTAGTTGTCCAGCATATTCACAAAGTGACCAATATGGTCTAACCCGGCTTGGCCAAAGCACTGGGAGCTGCAAAATCTCGTGCAACACATAAACATGGACAGTGAATAGAATCAGGAGGTGGCCCCCGTCAGGTCACGACGTGGCACGCTGGTCTATCACGCCATAACATAAAACGAGAATAGAATCAGGAGGTGGCCCCCGTCAGGTCACGACGTGGCACGCTGGTCTATCACGCCATAACATAAAACGAGAATAGAATCAGGAGGTGGCCCCCGTCAGGTCACGACGTGGCACGCTGGTCTATCACGCCATAACATAAAACGAGAATGATGACATCAAGAGGTGGCCCCTGTCTGACCAAGACATGGCACTTTGGGTCTTATATCATTCCCAACACATAAAAGAGTAATGACATCAAGAGGTGGCCCCTGTCCGACCAAGACATGGCACTTTGGGTCAAAACCCGTTCTCCCAAAAGGTTCCTACTGGACAACACACATATCTTATTTCATAATTTCACATAGGTGGACATATTTCACAAAGGTGGACTCCTAAGTGTCAACTTGACTCTAGGATAGCCATCACAAAAAAAATCACATCGGACAGGCTGAACTTCAACCCCCATCACAATAATCATAATAGGCAGGTTGAACATCAACCCCCTCACATATCACAGTACAGGGCTGAAATTCAAACCCTTCACATATCACATAAGAACTATCCCCTTGAGTTCGTAGTCACACCTAGCCTTAGTCCTAACCATCACATGACCACATAATTTTTTCCAAAAACACAACCCCACATAATTATCAAAGAATCACATAATGAAGATCACATAGTGTAGTCCTTATATTTCATGCTGATTAGTTCAGTGTAATCTTGCTATGTTGTCACCCAATTCTCCTCAAACAAGGGTACATGCTACACTCATAAAGAAACATAAAATTACAACAAGCATTCATCATAAAATCAACATAAAATGTAATACATACAAATTACCACAATTTATCAAACAATCTATAAATACACATAAAGGAATATTCATGATTTGCATTTAACAAGCATCCAAAAATTGACATAAAAATCATGTATTCATATTAATTACTACATGTGATCCACGGTTAACATAACATATTATTTACTAAATTTTAAACCTTAGTTAACATCAATCTCATGCTCAAAATCATTGATTTAAAACCTCCTAAATTCCATAAAAGAATACCTTAACTTTCATGTTGCTAACTTTCGGATTTCATAAATAAAATCATCAAAATTTCGGTTTTCAAAATATACACACATTTGCCAAATTTCGGTTTTCACAAAAATACATCTTAATTCCATTGTTAGCATGATAAAATTCCCAACTTAAATCAAACCCTTAGTTAACAAGAATCATCATGAATAAATTAGGTTTTCATTATAAATATCTCCTTGCTATTTTCGATTCTTCACATGAGATATACATCCATTAAACTTTCGGTTTTTCATGTTATATATATACCTTTGCATAAATTCGGTTTTTCATCAAAATAAGAAGTTCTACCATTGTAAAAGAATTCGGTTTTTCATCAAAATAAGAAGATCTTAAATTCGGTATTTAACATGGTGAAATCTTGAATTTCGATTTAGCATGATCAAATTTCTAATCAATCTCATGCATCAATTAATACAACCAAATTACTAGAAATCAAAAAAAAACTCCACTCACCTCTTAAACCGTGAACACAAGGATGAAAACCCTTCCAAAATTTCGTCCAAAGCCTTGGGGTCGCCCAAAGGATCTCCAAGACTCACCAAGGAAATTTCTTCACTTCAAGAAGATCGCCAAGAGGAAGAAGATGAAGAAGAAACACCAAAAAATCGCCTCCAAGCTTTCCAAGAGTCGCCAAGTTCTTTCAAGCCGCCACCTCAATTTTCTCAAGACTCCCAAATCGCCACTAATCTCACCCTAATCGATATTATCACTTAAACTTTGGGTTTTAAATTTTAAACCCATTAACCAATTTATTCCAATAGGGTTTAACCCATTTATCTAATAATTTCGAATTTTAAACCCAATAACCCAATATCTCATAATTAACTAATTATTTAATTAACTTAACCATTAACCAATCACTTAACGAGAATCCATTAAGGATTTAACTAACATCCAATAAGGATTTAATTATCCAATAGAGTATAATTAATTAACCAATAAGGTCTAATTAATTAACTTAAAATTTGCAACCCAAAATCCTAATTAATTTATCACAAACAACCAATGATAATTTATCATAAATTAACAGTCAATGATCAAACAAATAATCTCTAGTTAATTAACTATCAACCAATACATAAAAATATCACAATCAATAATTTTATTTAAATCATGAACAAAATATCACAGTTACTGATTTTATTTAAATCCAAATAATGCTTACCAGAACTTAAGATCCTTGGATCTTACAACGCTGGCTGATAGCACTTGGTAATTCCCCTTATTGAGACAGTCTAGGCATTTAATGTAACGCCCTCGATTTTTCTGAATTATGATTTAAGGTTAGAAATTCTGTTTCTGTATTTTTATCTGTTAAAATTTTGGGATTTTTGCCTAAGTGTAGGAATTTTTCCTACAGGGCAAAAATAATTATTTTGGTTGGGGATTCGAACCCTCAACCTTGATTCTTTGCTCCTGGAATTCCTTCCACCATGGTGGCGCATATTTCTGATGTTATTGGAGTGGCGCAGGGTGGTTAAGCCCAGGTAAGCCCAAAAAACCGATTTTTCACTTAAGTTAACTGGGTTATTGGATCTTGGATCCGTTTGGGGTGGGAGAAAAAGAGGAATTGCGTGAGGGCTCCTCTCCCTCACGACTTTTGTTGGTTTCTTGCCCTAGCCGCCTTTGGTTGTCGCCCCTTACTGTGCTTGGCGCCTCCTGAGATTTCTGACGCTGGTGGTGGCAGACTGGTGGTGGACGAACTTCCTGGTGATCCTCTGTCTTGGCGTTTTTCTTCTGTGAACGTTTTTCGGTGAGTAATTCGATCCTAAGGAGTCTAATCCGCTAAATTGTAGATTATCATTCAATTAAAATTCGTTATTTGCAATGATTATCCGTATGGGGTCGAATTCAAATATTTATAGGGTTTTAAAATCCTGTTCTGCTGAAATCTGCATTCTCTAATCTGACCTTTGTGTACTATAATCCCAATATCTCATGGCCTATAGATCCAAATCGCACGAAATAAATTTTGTATGAAACTAGATACATTCGGCTTTAATTTGAATATGATATCGACCATATCCGAGCTGTATTCGTATTTCAATCTGTATTGCAATCTAGCTGTACAAAATCAGTTTTCTGGAAATCTGGGTTTCGACCTTTATGTGTTCGAACCATCATATCTCCCTAGGTATAGCTCGAAATCTTGTCAAATCAGTTTTATTAGAAAGTAGACTCGAAGGGGTTCAATTTGACTACCATGTCGCCTATTTTATGTTAGTTATTGGATCTGAAATTTGTGTCGCAATTCTGATATACGAATCTGTTTTCTGAAATTCTGAAATCCCGACCTTTCTATGTTCGAACACCCATATCTCCCCGGTTATAACTCCAAATCCGACGGATTCAGTTCTATTGGAAAGTAGATTCAAATAGCTTTATTGTGAATATCATATTGCCTATTTTAGGTTACTTACTCGGTCTGAAACATCTGTTGCAAGTATGATATATTAATCTGTTTTTTCTGAAACATCTGTTTAATTGTTTGTTATGTGAAAAATTTCTATTCTGTATATATATATGTTGTGAATTTTCTGAAACTTTGAACGTGTTATAACCTTTGTGAGAACATAGAATGGTTTGACATGAATTAAGGATAGTTGCATGAAATCTAAGGAATTCAAGGAATTCACTCATATATTACTTCTGGTTGATGGTAAAAATTATGAAGTGTGTTCAGCTTTGATTTTCTGCAAAATTGTAATTTTGTTAAGGACTGGATATTAGGGTGTGTCATTTTCTGGTTTGTGAGACACTTTGGGCATGATGTGAGAATTGAGTGGTGGTTAGTCCTACTCCTCCGTTTCAGCATGATCTGTTCTGTAAAAATTATGCCCTAGTGTAGCACTCTTCCGTGTCCTTACCCTCCTTCTGTGGCGCTGTAATGGTGCTGATAGTCTACTACGACCCATGAGACACTAGTGAAGGGTAGATGTGAGCTGGTCTCACCTTCCGTTCTCCCTCCACTATTTCTGTTCTGTTCTGGGTATTGGAGGCCAGAGTGCCACGTCCTGACAAGACGGGGGCCACCCACTGATACCTCCTCTACCAGTATTGGAGGCCAGAGTGCCACGTCCTGACAAGACGGGGGCCACCCACTGATACCTCCTCTACTATTCTGTTTCTGATATGCATGCATGTCTCGTCCTCGGCAGAGGTGGGGTCAGACCTTCTGTGGTCATCAGACCTTCTGTGGTCTTCAGGCCTTCTGTGGCCTTTCTGTTTCCGATGTAGACTATCCGTTTGGATTCTGAAAATTCTGATTTTCTGTCTGTCAGTTCTGATTTCTGTAGTTCTGTTTCGATCTGTTCTGTCTGTCAGCTCTGATTTTCTGTAGTTCTGTTTCGATCTGTATTATAGATGTGTTGGGCAGTGTGATTAGTTGGAATGGGTTGGTAGACTTATATCCTACTTCATGCTTGATGCCTATTGTTATAAGTGTCTGTATTTGATTATGTTTTGTTTCTGATATGAGTGTTCATGTTAATTATCTTATCTGTTAAGCATGATATTTTTGATGTGTACTATGGATGGCTTTTAGTGTCTTTTACTCACTGAGCTTTTTAGCTCACCCCCGTTGTTTAAATATTTTCAGGTGAGACATCAGGACAGTGATTGCTACAGCTACTAAATTTGTTATAATGCTTGCTAATGTGTTATATAGTTTCTAAGAGTTGTCTTCTAAAGATTTATCAGGCCTGCGTGCCTAACTTACTTATATGACACGTTTTATCTCCTGAGGGCTTATGCCTGTTTTCAGGATATTATAATATAGTTGTCTCGTTTTATTGTTGGATACGAGTTTTGGAGTCATGAGAATTGAAATTGTTATTATTCTGAAATGTCCGATTTGAGATTTATTGTAGTCGGAATACTTTGAGTTGTGTGACCGAATTTTTGTTGTATTTGGTATCTGAATAATCCGTTTCTGCAATATTTCTGACAATTGTGTTCTCCACATATGTGTAGTGTGGACTTTTGTTTTGTTCCAGGATATGTGGGTCTGTGCAGCAGTAATTTAGTATACTTGCTGCCGGATTTTTTCTGGATTTCCGGATTTCTATTTCCTAGTAAATCGATCCTACTCAGTTCTGTGCGGTTTTCAGTTCCGTAGTAATGTCCTTCGATGCCGCTTTCTTCTTATGTTTTAATGGAAGAGTAAAAATTTTTAAAACCCCGTATTTTTACTTGTATGCGTGTGAGGTGTGATTCTGAGGGACGTTACAGATGGTATCAGAGGAATATTACTAGCAATTAGAAACTCCGGGAAAGGAAAACTCTGTTTGTGTATTGCTAGAAACCAAGATAGGATTTGAATATTGGAAAACTCTGTTTATGTATTGCTAGAAACCAAAATAGGATCTGATCCGTGATTAAATATTGGTTGTTATTCTACCGTGTTATGTGATGCAGGTACAAAAAAAAATGGTGCGACCAAGATCTAGCAGTAGCAACGGTGATCAACAGTCTGATCTGAGGCAGGCCATGGAGGCTATGACTGCTATGATGCAACAACAGAACGCATTCATCCAGCAGCAAACTCAGATGATGCAGCAACAGCAGGCGCAGCACATGGAGGTTCAGCAACAGTTATTGCAGCGGCTGTCGCAGACACAGCCTCAGTCACAGTCACAACCGGCTGGACACGGCGTGGGTGGCGCTGGTTCTCCTCTGGGTGATGGCGCACATCAACGATATGCTCGGTTGGTTCGAGAGTTTCAGCACCTGAACCCAACTACATTTTATGGTAGTCCGGGGCCCAGAGCGGCTGAGGATTGGCTGTTGGCACTGGAAAAGATTTTCCAGGTTTTGCGCTGTGATGATGCAGACAAGCTATGTTTGTCTGTCTTCATGTTGCGTGGAGATGCCGAAGACTGGTGGAAGGGAGTCGTCAGACTGGCGGCAACTGAATCCAGAGTTGTTGATTGGCAGTATTTCATGATGAAGTTCAATGCCAAGTTTTTCCCCTCTAGCTTATCTGAGGAGCGCGAGGTGGAGTTTATTCATCTTGAGCAGGGTGACCTGACAGTGGATCAGTATGAGGCCACATTCGCTCGGTTGTCGGGGTATGCTCCTCACTTAGTCAACACCGAGGAAAGAAGAGCCAAGAAGTTTCAGCGGGGTTTGAGGAAAGACATCAGGACAAGGGTAGCTATGCTACACTTGGAGTCTTATGCTGAAGTGGTAGACAGGGCTCGCACTGCTGAGAGGTGCATTGCTGAGATGGCTATTGATACTATTCCAGTCACTGCATCCGCCCCTACTTCTGTGACTTACGCACCCACTCTGGGTGGTAAGGATAAGAAGAATTTCAAGAATAAGAAGAAAGACAATAAGGGCAGATACAAACCTTATCAGAAGCCAGCCAGCACAGTTCCTCAGAATGGCAAGAAGTGTTCCCACTGTGGGAGCACTAAACATCAGGATAATGAGTGCTACAGGAAGACTGGCGCTTGCTTCAGATGTGGTAAGGTGGGGCATATGATTAAGGACTGTCCTATGCTGGATGCTAGAGGACAGGGTGAGAAGCCTACGGTGCAGACTCGCGTGTATGCCATCGCGGAGAGGGATGCTTCGGCTTCGAAGTCCGTGGTAGAAGGTACACTTTATGTGTTTAGTTATTTGGCACACATTCTTTTTGATCCTGGTGCCAATTTATCCTTTGTGTCTGCATGTTTTGCACTATGTCTGCCTGTGTTGCCTAGGATACTTGATTTCTGTATTTCTGTTCATACACCTATGGGTGAGGCCGTATCTACAGATATAGCATATCCTGACTGTTTGATTAAGGTTGAAGGATATGATTTACCTATTGATTTGATTAGTCTTCCTATGAAAGACTATGACATCATTCTGGGCATGGATTGGCTGTCTGCCTATCATGCTACTTTAGATTATTTTGAAAAGTTAATTACTCTGCATCTAAGTGATGGACAGCAACTGGTTATCCAAGGCCGGATTTCAGAACAGCAGCCTTTGGTGATATCTCATCTGCAGGCCAGGAAGCTTTTAGCCCAGGGCTGCAAGGGGTATCTGGCGCATGTCAAGGTGCAGACTGAGTATGATTTGGATCTGGCTAAAATTCCTGTGGTAAGAGAGTTTACTGACGTCTTCTCTGATAATTTATCTGGGTTACCACCCAGCAGAGAAGTTGAGTTTGGTATCGAGTTGTTGCCAGGCACGGCACCGATATCTAAAGCTCCTTACAGGATGGCAACTTCAGAACTGACAGAGCTAAAGAAGCAACTGGAAGAACTATTAGAGAAGGGGTATATTCGACCCAGTGTTTCTCCATGGGGAGCACCTGTGTTATTTGTGAAGAAGAAGGATGGTACTTTGCGCATGTGCATCGATTACCGTCAACTCAATCAAGTGACTGTTAGGAATAAGTACCCATTACCCCGTATTGATGATCTCTTTGATCAGTTGCAGGGTGCTACTGTATTCTCTAAAATTGACCTGAGGTCTGGCTATCATCAGCTGAGAGTTCAGGAGGTGGATGTACCTAAAACTGCATTCAGGACCAGGTATGGGCACTATGAGTTTCTTGTTATGCCCTTTGGATTGACAAATGCCCCTGCGGTGTTTATGGATCTGATGAACAGGGTATTTCATGAGCTCCTGGACAAATGTGTGGTCGTCTTCATTGATGATATTCTGATCTACTCCAAGAATGCGCAAGATCACTCTCAGGATTTGCGCAAGGTGCTGGAGATTCTGCGGCTGAAGCAGCTGTATGCTAAGGCCAGCAAATGTGAGTTCTGGCTATATCAGATTGGCTTTCTGGGGCACATTATTTCTGGCCAGGGTGTGTCTGTGGATCCAGTGAAGGTGGAGGCCATTCTTCACTGGGGAAGACCAACTACAGCGACTGAGGTCAGAAGTTTTCTGGGCTTAGCTGGATACTACCGCCGCTTTGTGGAGGGTTTTTCCAAGCTAGCTGGTCCTCTGACTAAGCTAACTAGAAAGAATTTGAAGTTTGAGTGGTCTGATGATTGTGAGTTTAGTTTTCAAGAACTGAAAAGGAGACTGACCAGTGCTCCTATCCTCATCATTCCCTGTGATGGAGAGAAGTTCACTGTGTACACTGATGCCTCTGGTAAGGGTCTGGGTGCTGTACTGATGCAGCAAGGAAAGGTAGTTGCTTATGCTTCAAGGCAACTCAAAGACTATGAGGTAAACTACCCCACTCATGATCTGGAGTTGGCAGCTGTAGTTTTTGCCTTGAAGATCTGGAGGCACTATCTGTTTGGACAGACATTTGAATTGTTTACAGATCACCAGAGTTTGAAGTATATCTTCACTCAGAAAGAGCTGAATATGAGACAGAGGCGATGGCTTGAATTGATAAAGGATTATGACTTCACCATCCAATATCAGTCTGGTAAAGCCAATGTGGTGGCTGATGCTCTTAGTCGGTATCCTGTGACTTAGATAGCTGCACTGCGAGTCCAGGAGTGGCGACTATTGCAGGAGTTCAGTGACATGCATCTGAGTGTGACTTCGGGTGAGAGAGGCGGTCTTCTAGCTTCTCTCAGGGTTCAGTCAGACTTACTGCAGAGACTGAGATCAGGGCAGCAGTCAGATCCGGATATTTTACGGTGGAAAGAGAGGTCTGAGCAAGGCTGGGTTGAGAATTTCAGTATGTCGGATGATGGTCTCCTCAGATTCCGTGGAAGGGTCTGTGTCCCTGAGGACCCTGAGTTGAGAAATGAAATTCTTAAGGAAAGCCATTGCACTAAGTATACCATTCATCCTGGTAGTACCAAGATGTATCAGGATCTGAAAAAGACTTTCTGGTGGCATGGTATGAAGAAGGATGTGCATTTGTTTGTGTCCAGATGTTTGACTTGCCAAACCGTGAAGGCTGAGCATCAGAGGCCGGGCGGTTTGATGCAGTCTCTCCCTATTCCTCAGTGGAAGTGGGAGCATATCAGTATGGACTTTGTGTGTGGACTGCCCAATACCAGAAGGAATCATGATGCTGTATGGGTGATTGTGGACAGACTCACGAAGTCAGCTCACTTCTTACCGATCAAAATGACTTACAGTTTGGATCGGTTAGCAAAACTGTACATCGATGAGATTGTCAGATTGCATGGAGTTCCCTTGGACATTGTCTCTGACCGTGATCCTCGATTTCTGTCCAGGTTTTGGAAGAAATTACAGGAAGATTTGGGAACTAATCTGAGTTTCAGCACTGCATATCATCCCCAATCTGATGGTCAGACAGAGAGAACTATTCAGACACTTGAGGATCTTCTGAGATCTTATGTGGTTGACTGGTCTGTTGAGTGGGATCTGGACTTATCACTGATAGAGTTCACCTACAACAATAGCTTTCACTCTAGCATACAGATGGCTCCGTATGAGGCCCTATATGGGAGGAAATGCAGAACACCTATATGCTGGGAGGAAACTGGGGACAGAACAGTGCTAAGGTCGGATGCTGTTCAGGAAGCCACTGAGAAGATCAGAGAAATTCAGAGAAAGATGAAGATTGCTCAGGATAGACAGAAGAGTTATGCTGATGTGAGGCGGCGTCCTCTTGAGTTTTTGGTGGGAGAGCATGTTTTCCTAAAGGTCTCACCTATGAAAGGGGTGATGAGATTTGGGAAGAGGGGAAAATTGAGTCCCAGGTACATTGGTCCCTTTGATATCATTGAGAGGGTTGGACCTGTGGCATACCGACTTGCTCTGCCCCCATCACTGGAACACCTCCATAATGTGTTCCATGTATCTGCACTCAGAAAATATTGTTCTGATCCTTCTCATGTTCTAGAGTTGGAACCTCTTCAGCTTGAAGAGAACATGACTTTTGTGGTGAAACCTCTCAGAATTGAAGATAGAAAAGAGAAAGTGCTGAGGAATAAGGTTATTCGACTTGTGAAAGTCATCTGGGGAAATCAGTCTGTTGAAGAAGCCTCTTGGGAGGTTGAAGCAGATATGAGAAAGGAGCATCCTCACCTGTTCAGTGACGGGCTTGGTCAGCTTTAGAGGACTAAAGCTCTATAAGGGGGGGAGAATGTAACGCCCTCAATTTTTCTGAATTATGATTTAAGGTTAGAAATTCTGTTTCTGTATTTTTATCTGTTAAAATTTTGGGATTTTTGCCTAAGTGTAGGAATTTTTCCTACAGGGCAAAAATAATTATTTTGGTTGAGGATTCGAACCCTCAACCTTGATTCTTTGCTCCTGGAATTCCTTCCACCATGGTGGCGCATATTTCTGATGTTATTGGAGTGGCGCAGGGTGGTTAAGCCCAGGTAAGCCCAAAAAACCGATTTTTCACTTAAGTTAACTGGGTTATTGGATCTTGGATCCGTTTGGGGTGGGAGAAAAAGAGGAATTGCGTGAGGGCTCCTCTCCCTCATGACTTTTGTTGGTTTCTTGCCCTAGCCGCCTTTGGTTGTCGCCCCTTACTGTGCTTGGCGCCTCCTGAGATTTCTGACGCTGGTGGTGGCAGACTGGTGGTGGACGAACTTCCTGGTGATCCTCTGTCTTGGCGTTTTTCTTCTGTGAACGTTTTTCGGTGAGTAATTCGATCCTAAGGAGTCTAATCCGCTAAATTGTAGATTATCATTCAATTAAAATTCGTTATTTACAATGATTATCCGTATGGGGTCGAATTCAAATATTTATAGGGTTTTAAAATCCTGTTCTGCTGAAATCTGCATTCTCTAATCTGACCTTTGTGTACTATAATCCCAATATCTCATGGCCTATAGATCCAAATCGCACGAAATAAATTTTGTATGAAACTAGATACATTCGGCTTTAATTTGAATATGATATCGACCATATCCGAGCTGTATTCGTCTTTCAATCTGTATTGAAATCTAGCTGTACAAAATCAGTTTTCTGGAAATCTGGGTTTCGACCTTTATGTGTTCGAACCATCATATCTCCCTAGGTATAGCTCGAAATCTTGTCAAATCAGTTTTATTAGAAAGTAGACTCGAAGGGGTTCAATTTGACTACCATGTCGCCTATTTTATGTTAGTTATTGGATCTTAAATTTGTGTCGCAATTCTAATATACGAATCTGTTTTCTGAAATTCTGAAATCCCGACCTTTCTATGTTCGAACACCCATATCTCCCCGGTTATAACTCCAAATCCGACGGATTCAGTTCTATTGGAAAGTAGATTCAAATAGCTTTATTGTGAATATCATATTGCCTATTTTAGGTTACTTACTCGGTCTGAAACATCTGTTGCAAGTATGATATATTAATCTGTTTTTTCTGAAACATCTGTTTAATTGTTTGTTATGTGAAAAATTTCTATTCTGTATATATATATGTTGTGAATTTTCTGAAACTTTGAATGTGTTATAACCTTTGTGAGAACATAGAATGGTTTGACATGAATTAAGGATAGTTGCATGAAATCTAAGGAATTCAAGGAATTCACTCATATATTACTTCTGGTTGATGGTAAAAATTATGAAGTGTGTTCAGCTTTGATTTTCTGCAAAATTGTAATTTTGTTAAGGACTGGATATTAGGGTGTGTCATTTTCTGGTTTGTGAGACACTTTGGGCATTATGTGAGAATTGAGTGGTGGTTAGTCCTACTCCTCCGTTTCAGCATGATCTGTTCTGTAAAAATTATGCCCTAGTGTAGCACTCTTCCGTGTCCTTACCCTCCTTCTGTGGCGCTGTAATGGTGCTGATAGTCTACTACGACCCATGAGACACTAGTGAAGGGTAGATGTGAGCTGGTCTCACCTTCCGTTCTCTCTCGACTATTTCTGTTCTGTTCTGGGTATTGGAGGCCAGAGTGCCACGTCCTGACAAGACGGGGGCCACCCACTGATACCTCCTCTACCAGTATTGGAGGCCAGAGTGCCACGTCCTGACAAGACGGGGGCCACCCACTGATACCTCCTCTACTATTCTGTTTCTGATATGCATGCATGTCTCATCCTCGGCAGAGGTGGGGTCAGACCTTCTGTGGTCATCAGACCTTCTGTGGTCTTCAGGCCTTCTGTGGCCTTTCTGTTTCCGATGTAGACTATCCGTTTGGATTATGAAAATTCTAATTTTCTGTCTGTCAGTTCTGATTTCTGTAGTTCTGTTTCGATCTGTTCTGTCTGTCAGCTCTGATTTTCTGTAGTTCTGTTTCGATCTGTATTATAGATGTGTTGGGTAGTGTGATTAGTTGGAATGGGTTGGTAGACTTATATCCTACTTCATGCTTGATGCCTATTGTTATAAGTGTCTGTATTTGATTATGTTTTGTTTCTGATATGAGTGTTCATGTTAATTATCTTATCTGTTAAGCATGATATTTTTGATGTGTACTATGGATGGCTTTTAGTGTCTTTTACTCACTGAGCTTTTTAGCTCACCCCCGTTGTTTAAATATTTTCAGGTGAGACATCAGGACAGTGATTGCTACAGCTACTAAATTTATTATAATGCTTGCTAATGTGTTATATAGTTTCTAAGAGTTGTCTTCTAAAGATTTATCAGGCCTGCGTGCCTAACTTACTTATATGACACGTTTTATCTCCTGAGGGCTTATGCCTGTTTTCAGGATATTATAATATAGTTGTCTCATTTTATTGTTGGATACGAGTTTTGGAGTCATGAGAATTGAAATTGTTATTATTCTGAAATGTCCGATTTGAGATTTATTGTAGTCGGAATACTTTGAGCTGTGTGACCGAATTTTTGTTGTATTTGGTATCTGAATAATCCGTTTCTGCAATATTTCTGACAATTGTGTTCTCCACATATGTGTAGTGTGGACATTTGTTTTGTTCCAGGATATGTGGGTCTGTGCAGCAGTAATTTAGTATACTTGCTGCCGGATTTTTTCTGGATTTCCGGATTTCTATTTCCTAGTAAATCGATCCTACTCAGTTCTGTGCGGTTTTCAGTTCCGTAGTAATGTCCTTCGATGCTGCTTTCTTCTTATGTTTTAATGGAAGAGTAAAAATTTTTAAAACCCCGTATTTTTACTTGTATGCGTGTGGGGTGTGATTCTGAGGGACGTTACATTTAATGTCCAGCGAGGGATGGATACAACATGAAACCCTAATCTCTCAACAATGCCTCTAGAGTTCCATTATGTGGCCACCACATGTGAAAAACTAGTTAAGTCTATTCCTAACCGTTATGCCCAGGGCCAATGAGTTTCCTTGCGAAGGCACGTCATGGTTAAAATTGGATTGGGAAAACCATTGTCACCATGCACCTTCTAAAGATAATTGGGTGTGTCCCACGAGGGTGGGAAATAGTGCATAACACCACTGATCGATAGCTTGATGATGTGTGTTGATGACACCAAAATATGTAGTATATTTTGTATCATTTTAGATATCTTTTCATGGTAAATTGAAGATATTTTGCTTGTTTTCATGCTAAATTCATCGAATATTGCAAAGTCTACTCCTATTTTGGTTTTTCATGATTTTTAGGCAAAAAGGCACTATTTTGGGCGTTTTCAAGCAAAATCAAACACATAGAAGAATTACCATCATCAAGAGGAAGATACACAAGAAATTTCATGCAAATCGAGGTCAGGAACCAAAATACGGCAGTACCGTAAAGGATTTTACGGTACCGTATTATTAAGAACACAACCGTATTTTGGAGGCTACTGTATTATCAAGAACACGGCCGTATTTTGAGGCTACCGTATTATCAAGAACACGGCCATATTTTGGAGCTTTTCCAAACAGAAAGATTTTGTTATTTTACGGCACTGCCATAAACAATTACACTGCCGTATTTTGGAGCGTCTTCAGAACAGAAACCTTTGCTAAAATTACGGCACTGCCGTAAACTTCTACATGGGCCGTATTTTCCAGACATATTCCGACCAGAAAGTTCAACCGAAATTACGGCATTGCCGTAAACCAAATTACGGGCCATATTTTCCAGCATTTCCAGAATAGAACACTCAAGCTATTTTACGGCAGTGCCGTGAGATATTACACTGCCGTAATTCCCATAAAAAAAATACGATTTTTACCAGTCTGAATCTTGTGTGAGCCATAACTTTTGATCCAGAGGTCCACATTGAAATCAGAAAGATGTTCTGAACTCGTCTTTACGAGGCGAAGGCGTACAAAGTGGAAGCAGGAACGTTTATCCAGTATCGAGGGAGAAATCGCCAGAGAGGCGGCTAGGGTTTGGCCTCATGATGAGAGGCGTAGAGGGCACCTCAGGCCATGATTTTCATTCAGAAGCTTCTCCTAGAGGAGGGAAAGACGCCACAGAAGTTTTAGAGCATTTGAAGTCCGATCGGAGGAGGAATCAACAAAACAGCAGTGACAACGCTGTTCATCATGAAATTACGGGTGTAATTTACATTACACCCGTGTTGTAACGTTGTTTTTTTTCTCCTTCTCTGATTTCTAATTGTTCTAAACTATGATTCATTGTATTTTTTCCTCCATGCAAGCTTAACACTCTTTTGGGACATGGGGGTGTAATCCCCTTGATTCTCAATGATTAGATAACTCTTCTATTTTCGTCATGATAATTTTTGCTATGATAATTTTACTTTTGTGATGGATTGTGCTTAGACTCTCTATAAGTCCATGTTACTAATTATGTTTGTAGAGTTTTCACAATGAGACTGAAAGGTGACTTGCTTGAGAACTTGGAACCCTAGAATTGCTTGTTAGGATCCCTTCCTTAGGTTAGATCTAATTTGATCTATTCTAGTAAATTAATTGCCATGATTATAACATGAATCTATAGATCGAGTCTATTTGTCAAACGTGAAGATCTTGTGCGAAAGCAAGGATCGAAACGTTGGAGATCCATTAGTAAAACTAGTGTTGAGGCTCGGATGCACGAAAGTGATCCTTGAGATTCCACTAGAGATTATCAACCTAGAATTCGGATGCACGAAAGTGATCTTGAGTTATTTGATTAATGATTTACTTATCTTTAGCATTGGGACAGATCTTGCGCAAAAGCGAGGATTGGTCCCTGCATGATTGTCTGCACGAAAGTGAGATAATCCCTTTAAAAAGTAAATTAGGTCTTTATCGTAGCAAGATTTGATTGATGAACCTTTATTTATATCTTATCATTGAAATTAAGGTGGATGAAACCCTAGTCCCATTTTTATCTCTCTGTTTATCTTACGCTCTTTCTATTTACTTTCATCATATTCGGTTTACTTAGCTAGCGAGAAAATAATTATTTGGTAATTAACAATAAGGTCTCTGTGGATCGATATTTTTATTACTTCGATAATTCCGTGCACTTGCGGAATCCTATCATGTGTCATACTATTGCACCACTTACCGCAAGTGTGATGGTTTAGTCATGGTAGTACTTAAGTGTCGATCCCACAGGGATAGTGATCAAGTAACAAGTGACTATGAATCGATAGCTAGACAATCGATTAGGTGGTTTGGAATTATGAAAAGTAAGGCAAGTATAACTCAATGGAAAACAAATCCAACAGGAGAAAGTTTTGGGTAGAAAACAGGGGTTAGAGATATCAAAACTTTGGGTTCGTCTTGTTGATGGATCTCAAATTTAAACGAGTTAAAATTATAGTAATGCAACTTTAAAAGTGTTCAAGAAAATATCAGATGGTATAGATTACTCTCTTTCAACGGCGTAATCCAGTATCAATCTAAATCGGTGTCCTACATTCGTGGCTAACCGGACCTAGATTGATCCAATGGGTTCAGAGATATTATAAGGTTCCTCACACAAATCTTGCCCTAATTCTTGATTGCTCAGAGCATGTTCGATCTAGCAGGTTTAGTATTGAAATTCACCTTTCGGTCCTTCTTGCGGCACCCGAGAAAAGTAATTATGTGATCAAAGTAATATTAGTAGTAAAACAGCATAGAATGAATAAACACAAGATAAAATTTGTAATTTCTACGAAATAACAAGTTCGAACGGAAGATCCAAACAACTCAACTACACCCTTATTACGATAAAGAAATTGCGCTATCATACCGTCGTTTGAGTACAAATCTCTAGAAGAAGAAAGAAATGAAGGAAAGATTTGAAGATAGAAAAGAGCAAAATCTTCAAAGAAGGGCAGTAATTCTCTTCTCTACAAGCCTTCTGGAATGGACGCACAAAGAATTTTCTTCTCCCAAGCATTTGCCAAGACCACCACCCCTTCCCAAGACTTATACTCTATTCCAAGAGATTTTTACCCATTATATAGAATTGAATCTAAATTTTTAATACATACATTGATAGATCTCTTAATTATCTACATTTTGACACCTAAAACATCCAAAACGGAGCTATAATGAGGGGGTTATGACCATTTTAAATTTGGGATGCATAGAGATTATGGGCGTAATCAACGTTACGGCCCTGCACATAATACCAACATTGATGCTCTTTAACTCCTAAAACACTCATACAATTATGGCCCATTGAATGCTCATCATTTTGGTACCAAGAACACTCGAAACGGACTTGTAACGAAGAAGTTATGGCCATTTTAATGCTCTTAATGTCATTACGGGTGTAATGAGATTATAGGCATGCCCGTAATTTCGGTGGAAAACTCTGTTTCTTCTAAAATTTTGTAGGTGAGTTGATGTTTGACTTGACTTGAATTTCGGCCATAATATGATGTCAAAGGTTGCCGATGTGAAGATGATGTAGGGGTAAGTCACAAGCATGCAAACAACGATTTTCAAAAATATTTTGGTATTATCATAAACTAGAGGAAAATCCGAATTAAACTAACGAGGTTGAAAAAATAGTGTTTTTGTATTTTAAATAGGAAATCCGAAAGTTAACTACTTGCAAGAAAGAAATGACAATAATTTTAAAGAAGACTTATAGTGCGGCCCTTGAGAATAGAAGGACCGTCCTTCCCGTTCTTCACCGGTCCTACTCTGATGGAAGGTGCAGGTTACACACAGGGCATTCAGCAACCCCACACAGGCGTGGGTGAGTTATAATGCAGAATTAAAATATAACAATAATCAAGGTCAAGAGGGAGGCTAATCCTCCAAGTTCTCTTGCTAACAAGACAAGGGACTAACTAAAAAGGGGAGATCAAGAGAGAGGGGGGGATGCGCCACTTCCTTGCGCCAAGTCCTACAAGTCCAAGAATTGTGTAGTAAGATGTTCTTGAGATGTGTAAAGAGAAAACACAAGAAGAAAGAGCACTTAACTTAGAGATGCGCTTTGAGGGAGATCAAGGATGCTTCCATGTTCTTTGGCGCCATCTTGAGTTCTTGTGCTTTGCCTTGATGATGGAGACACTCGGCCTTGCTTGGATGGAGTGAGGACGAGGAAAAGAAGAAGAGGAGGCTCAGCTCTTGAGAGAAGAGGGGGAAGATGGAGAGGCTTGGGCGACACAAGCACCCAAAGGAGAAGTGGTGGGCGACACAAGCACCCAAGGCGACACAAGCACCCTTTCTTTGGCTAGGAAACTAGTCAACAATATATTTCAACAATGCTTATGCACATGATGAGATGGGATACATTTATAGGCAGCTTAGGGATGAGGATAAGGTGAGGGCAAGGTGGTCATTGGGCCCTTGCGCCCCTTACATTCTTGGTGATAATTCGAAAATGAAGAAAGGCATTAAATGGCTGATATTGTTGTCTTCTTTGGAGAGTCTTCAAAGGAAAGCTTTTGAATTTCGAAATTGGCTTTCTTCCTTGTGTTGATGTCGCATGGGTGGAGAGTTGGCTGAATTCAAAATCCTTCCAAGTTGGCTTGAGCGGCAAGGAGAGGAAGGAAGGGATTCACCATGATTTGTGGATCTAGATTAGGCGCCCCTTGATTTGTGGATCTAGAGTGGCACCCCTTGATTTATGGATCTAGATTGAGCCTTGCTTCCATTTGTTGCTTGAGGATGGCGCAAATAAATCCATGGGCTGATATCTTCTTCAATTGGAAAGGGCCTTGGGGTGGGGCTTTGAAGTGGAGTTGAGTTGAAAGTCCCCCTTTGAGCTAGGTTGAAGTGACCTTTCCATAATGGGAACTAGCTTCTTGGAGTAGAGTGAGCTAGCTAACTTGTATCCCTTGAGCCATCTTTAAATGCATCCAAACTACATGCACTAACCTACCATGACATTACAATGCACAACCTACCAACAACATTCATAAAAATAAACTACATGATAGACTTTGGGGTGGAACTAACCTATCATGCTATGCAATGCAAATAAGGAAAGTACTGAAAAGGAAAGTGGACTCTAAGTGAAGCCATACCTGATGGGCTTCCTCCGAGCCCTAGTGGATCTTCTAAGAGCTGTGTTTGGCCCTCCATCATTTCTCCCCGGGTTGGAAAAATTCTCCTCAGGAGAATTATCTTTGAATCCTTGGAGCAAATCTGGGGCAGCCAGGGCTAGCTCTGCCTCGGGGAGCCATGCCTCCTCACCATTAGAAAACTTAATGCGGTAAAACAGCTGTACCTCGTCAGGGGTGAGTCGAGTCTGGTCCTCAAGGATATCCACTATCTCTGGATCGAAGGGGGCCTCTGGTTCTTGGAGTGAGAGAGGCTCCTTGTAAGCTGTGAGATCCTCCACGTTAACTGTGGTGGGGATCCCCAAGTCTGGAGGTAGATCAAGTACGTAGGCGTTGTTGTTGATCTTGCCCACTATGGTGAAGGGTCCCAATCCCTTTGCGTCCAGCTTGCGTCCGTGTCCTTGGATACGCTCCTCGCGGACTCGCAGAATGATAGTCCCCTTCAAGGGGGAGCGCAAGGAGATGAAACCCTAAATAAGGGGGGCACATGTAATATTTCTAGGGAATTCATCATCAAGATCGCATGTAGTTCATATGATTAACTTGTATAACCGAAAAAGATCTCAAAGGGATCATACCAACGCCATTAGGATGGATGTCGGCTTGGAAGCAAAGACCAAAAGAGATCTTCTCCACAAGTGACGCACACAAAATGATGTCGCCTACCCCTTGTGATCCTTGTGCTAGCAAGATTCTTCAAGGGTCCTTGCTGTATGGAAGGGGAGAGAACTTCTTGCTTGGTGAGACCTCCTCGTCGTTCACAACTTCTCTACATGAGAATGCAACGTCGAGAGCAAGAGGGAGAAGAGAGACGTTACTCTCATAAACATGTGGAGGCGTTACCATCTATTGGAATAATGCACCTTCCAAATATGGCAACCCTTCAATGTGTGATGCGTTCACACCAAGTGAACCATCGAATCTTCTCTTTGAACCAAGCGTTGAACCGGTTCATTGATTTGGTTCAATTGAATTTGGTTCAAAGACCAAATCAAACCAAGCCAAGCCATGGTCTAGACCTTCTATGAACCAAATGGCTCATGATCTAACCGTTCATCTCCTGATGCTCTTGATCTCACGATCCAGCATCCAATCTCTCGATCGAAGCTTACCGATCTCAAGCCCTAATCAATCAAACATGATCAGTCCAGATCTCACTTACAATCAGAGACTAAAGCCCTTTAAACTGAACCCAAACAATTCAGTCCACACGATCTGACTTAAGTAAGCCATATCATCAAATTGTGCGACCCTGAGGGTTTCCTTTAGATGTCGGTAACGATAACTTTCGTTATCACGATCAGTGAGGGGTATCTAGCAACACATCACTGTCTCCCGATATAAAGGAAAGAGTCTTCCAAGACTACACCCAAACCACATGCACAAGTGTGAATCCACTTCACTAGGCATACATGTTTCCTTTACCACTGGATGTTCTTATTGGACAAGCATGTCAAGCCTGTAACTCCAATATGATGAGCATGATTAGACCAGATGAACATAGTCACCTGGGTATGGCTATACACTTTCTCAATCATCTCATTTAGGGGGGCCCCTTTAGAACATCACACTCCTTAAACAAGGAGACGGCAATCCTATATCTATCACTAGTGTCCTAACCTGACTCATGATCATTATCCAAGATAGTCTATAACCATTATGTTTCAAATGATATTGAATTACCTCAAAACAATGACAATCATCATTTAGAAACACAAGTGATCTCAAGTCAGAGGACATGTGCCACTTGTTGCAAACAAGGATTATTCACATTGTGACAAGCAATTGAATATCCTAGTAGGGTCTGTCCAGTACATCCAATGTACCCATGAGTCTACATCTTATTCCATGCTCGAAGCATCCTATAAGATTAGAACACATATTAGTCTCAATCATATCAAGGCTGTCTCATGTTCACCAAGATATCTCGACTAAGGACATTACAGCATGTCAGCCTAGCTGAACAGCATTGAGACATTATTCAGAAGCACACTCATTGCAGCAGACAATGTAACATACTGAATAACAACCATTGCCTTTATAAACATAAGAGTTTATATACATGATACTGATAGAATCCCAAGGCCTCAAACATTAGCCTTAAGGGCATACCCCAACAATCTCCCACTTGCACTTAATCTAATGGTTGAGAAATCTCAAACCCATATTATTACAGTGCTTCTCATGCTTCTGCTGCGCCAGAGGCTTGGTAAGCGGGTCAGCCAGATTGTCATCTGTATGTACCTTGTAGATTTTGATCTCGCCACGATCAATGATCTCCCGGATCAAGTGAAACCGTCTCTGTATGTGCTTGGACTTCTGGTGCGACCGTGGTTCCTTTGCTTGTGCGATTGCTCCAGTGTTATCACAGAAGATAACCAAAGGATCTGCACTCGAAGGAACAACACCAAGTTCCTGAATGAACTTACGAATCCACACTGCCTCCTTGGATGCTTCTGAGGCTGCAACATACTCGGCTTCTGTTGTGGAATCAGTAACAATAGACTGTTTGAAACTTTTCCACACCACTGCTCCTCCATTCAAGCTAAAAACATAGCTTGATTGCGATCGGAAATCATCCTGGTCTGACTGGAACGAAGCGTCAGTATATCCTTCTATACTGAGTTCTTCCTGACCACCATATATCAAGAACATATCTTTGGTCCTCCGCAGATATTTCAAAATGTTCTTCACCGCAATCCAGTGTGCCTGACCTGGATTACTTTGGAATCGACTGGTCACGCTTAACCCGTAAGCGACGTCTGGGAGAGTACACAACATCGCATACATAATGGACCCAATAGCCGAAGCATAAGGCGTATTGTCCATTTCATCTTTCTCAGTCTGTGTTTGTGGACACTGACTCTTTGAAAGATTCAAACCATGTCTGACTGGAAGATATCCACGTTTAGAATTCTCTAAATGGAATCTCTCCAGGACTTTATCGATGTAAGTACTCTGGCACAGTCCGAGAAGCCTCTTAGATCTATCCCTGTAGATCTTCACACCTAATACATAGGCTGCTTCTCCTAGATCTTTCATCTGGAAACATTTTCCTAACCATGCTTTAACAGCATGCAGTTCAGGAATATCGTTTCCAATGATTAAGATATCATCGACGTAGAGGACTAGGAAAGTAATCACGCTCCCACTAAACCTTTTATATACACACGGGTCATCTTCGTTCTTGATGAAACCAAACTCACAGATTGATTCATCAAAACGAATATTCCAGCTTCTAGATGCTTGTTTAAGTCCATAAATGGACTTCTTTAACTTGCATATTTTATGACGATCTGATGGACTAGTGAAACCTTCAGGTTGTGTCATATACACATCCTCATCCAGTTTTCCATTAAGGAAAGCAGTCTTCACATCCATTTGCCAGATCTCATAATCGTAATATGCTGCTATCGCGAAAAGAATCCGAATAGACTTGAACATGGCTACAGGAGAGAAAGTTTCATCATAATCTATCCCGTAGATTTGTTTGAAACCTTTCGCTACTAGCCTGCCTTTATAGGTAACCACGTTACCATCCATGTCAATCTTCTTCTTGAAGATCCATTTACAGCCTATAGGGATTACTCCCGGAGGCGGATCAACCAAATCCCAGACCTGGTTATCTGACATGGAGTCCATCTCGGCTCGCATAGCTTCAAGCCATGTAGCTGACTCCGGTCCACTGACTGCATCCGCATAAGTGAGGGGTTCATCATTTTCAATGATGTAGACTCCGTCATAGCGCTCAGGCTGTCGACGGATCCTTCCCGATCTACGCGGTTCCCGTGATATCTGAGCCTCAGGTTGTTCAATAACCTGTTCTACCGGCTCAGGCTCATCCAACTGTGCTTGACTACTTTGTCCTTCCTCTGGATTCTCATCCAGCTTTATTTCTCTCCCACTGGCTTCTTGTAGAAGAAATTCCTTCTCAAGAAAAACTGCCGTCCGAGCAACAAATACTTTGTTCTCTTTGGGATCGTAGAAATAATAACCCTTAGTTTCCTTAGGGTATTCGACAAAGACACATTTCTCAGATCTGCTCTCTAGTTTCCCAGAGGCGAGCTTTTTGACATAAGCCTCGCAACCCCAGATCTTAATAAATGTCAAGCTCGGCTGTTTCCCATACCATAGCTCATATGGAGTCTTAGAAACTGCCTTGGATGGCACTCGGTTTAGTACCTTTGCAGCTGTTTCCAGTGCAAATCCCCAAAAGGAGTAAGGTAGAGTAGCTTGACTCATCATAGAACGAACCATATCCAGTAAGGTTCTGTTCCTCCTCTCGGACACACCATTCCATTGCGGTGTTCCTGGCGGAGTGAGCTGTGAGATAATCCCATACTCCTTCAGATAGTCAGTAAACTCTCGACTTAGGTATTCTCCACCTCGATCTGAGCGAAGTGCCTTGATATTTCGGCCTAGCTGATTTTGTACTTCATTTTTGAACTCTTTGAACTTGTCAAAAGATTCACTCTTATGTCTCATTAAATAGACATACCCATATCTACTGAAATCATCAGTAAAGGTAATGAAGTACGAATAGCCACCTCTGGCATGTTTACCAAATGGCCCACACACATCACTGTGTATAAGGTCAAGTAAACCCGAAGCCCTTTGACCTTTGTGAGGAAAAGGAGCCTTCGTCATTTTACCCATTAAACAAGCTTTGCATGTATCAATCTCCTCATTGGAGAATGATCCCAGCAGTCCATGATCATGCAACCGCTTAATGCGTTTCTTGTTAATATGGCCTAAACGACTATGCCATAGCAAGGTGCTGTCATCAGCATACTTGGCTTTCTTATTATCAATGTTTTGTATAGAACATTCCATGTCCAACATGAATAACCCATTGTTAATTGATCCAGAAGCATAAACAATATTATCATAAGAAATTACATACTTTGAAATATTGCATTCAAAGGAAAATCCTTTCCTGACAAGAGCAGGAATAGAGATAATATTTTTCGTAATACTTGGAACAAAATAACAATTGTCAAGTTCTAGTACAAGTCCAGATGGTAATGAGATGTAATAAACCCCTACAGCAACAGCAGCAACCCGTGCCCCGTTTCCAACTCGTAGGTCCACCTCATGCTGTCCCACCTGTCTTCTTCTCTTGAGTTCCTGTACATTTGAACAAATGTGAACTCCACATGCAGTGTCCAACACCCATGAAATAGAAGAAGAAGATATCATGACCTCAGTCACAAATATACCTGAGCCAGAAGCGATGCTTCCCTTCTTGTCTCCTTGGAGCGCTTTACAGTCCTTTTTCCAGTGACCCAGCTGGCCACAGTGGAAACATCTGTTGTCCTTCGACCGCTTCACCTTTTGTTTCAGAGCCTTGCTGTAGTTCTTGACAGGGGCCTTGCCCTTCTTCCCCTTCTTCTTGTTCCTGGAAGGGAACATCAAGACAGAGGTTGAAGGCTTTCCCTTCAGAGTCTCCTCCGTAGTCAAGAGCATATTCAGCAACTCTGCCGGAGTACAGTCGATCTTGTTCATATTAAAATTAATAATGAACGCATCGAAGGAGGCCGGGAGAGACTGTAGAATAATGTCTACAGCAAGCTCCTGATTGATGGTATGCCCCAGTTTTTCTAGAGCCTCCTTGTGCCCAATCATCTTGAGCACATGAGCTCCCACTGGACTCCCTTCAGTCAGTTTGCTCTGAAAGAAAAGCTTGGTCAGATTATAGCGTTCAGTCCTCGCCTGTGCAGCATACAGCATCTTGAGGTTTGCTATAATTTCTATAGCTGACATATCCTCATGCTGACGCTACAGCGGTGGCGTCATAGACGCTAGCATCAGGCAAGCGACATCAATGCTATCATTGACATGCTTTTCATAGGCATCGCGAACCGCCCTTGCGGCGTTCGCAGCGGGTTGAGGCGGTATAGCCATCTCGAGGACATACAGTTTCCTCTCAGCCTTAAGAACAATCTTAAGGTGTCCGTACCAGTCTGAGAAGTTTGGCCCAGCAAACTTCTCCCTTTCCAGTAGGGATTGCACATTGAAGCTCATGGTGTTCGTTGCTGCAGGAATCTACAACAATGCAAGAACAGCAAGGTCAGTATCAATGTTTAGAATCAATCCAGGACTTAAGAAAGATTCTTTTCTCACTATTTTATCTGACTGAAAAATCCATTAAAACAGTCCGAAAGAGTAACACTCTTTTAGTGAGATGGGATCCAGATTTCATACTTGGTCTCCGCGTCCCGCTCAGGCGAGATAAGATGCACAGAGAGTACAAGCATTAATTTCTGGTAGGCAGTCCCTGCCAATCGCCAACCCGTGCGATTCCCCTTCATCTGGGCAATCCAGCCGACTGTGCCAACTGAGTTGGTACAACACAGTCTCTGATCCCACAGATGGCTGCCTCCATGTGCTACCATATGCGCCACATATGTAGCCTACATGGTCAAGCTGACCTGACCTACTCCCTGGACCACCACGTGCTATGCTGAGCAACGAGAAGCGATAAATCCCTTCTCTGTAACACGCAGGTGAAATCACACACCGTCTGAAGATAGATGGACGTGCCCACTGAGTGGGTACAACACGGCTCCAACGATAGTCAGAACAGTGAGGTTTCGCGTCAGAAGGCTATCGAGCTTGATATTTTAGCATTGGATTTTAACGGTCTTTTATCTTCTTAACTATCATGCAAACCCTATGGTGATAGCAGAAGATAAATAAATCATGCAATTCTAATTATAAACGATAAGTAGAAAGCATGCTGATCTTATGTGGTAAAAGCCCATTAACCCTAAGTAAGACCTTAAGTTAACTTAAGTCTTCACTTTAGCTCTTCTTGGGTCTTTTGCCTCTCATCTGGCCCAGACCAGGGCCTAAGCGCCTTCTGCAGCTCAGGTGCACCCACCAGGTAGATGCGCCTTGTAGGGTCCCCTTCAAAGGGGGAGCGCAAACCTGATGCAATCCCTTTCAAGAGGGGGGCGAAAACACTAAGGGGGTGGCGCATAAAATTGCAAGCGGAAGCATGTGTTTTCAACGATCTTAGCATGAGCATATGATCAACTTGAATGAGTTTAGATCTATACCATAGCCATAGAGTTGGAGGTCGGCTTGGAAGAAGAGATCAAGAGAGGTCTCCTCCACAAGGCGCGCACACAAGAAGAAGTTGGCTTGCTCCTTGTCGTCCTTTGTGCTAGCAAAGGGCTTGAAGAATCCAAATCGCTTGAAGGAGAATCCTTGGATGTCTTCTTGGTTTGGCTTGCCGAATGCCTCTTACCAACTCTCGGCGATCATGCACACTCAAGAGCACACATTCGCCCAAGAGAGAAGCCATCACGCAAAGGCGTTTCTTGGCTTAAGCGTTTAGGCGTTGAGACTTCCATATATGGTAAGTCTTCACTCCACACGTTCACACTTAGTGAACTAATCAAAACGCTTAATTAATTTGAACCATGCGTTCACATCCTTGAACCGGTTCAATTGACTTTGGTTCAACAACCAAATCAAACCAAGACCAAACCAAGACATGCCATGGTCTAAATCTAGTATGAACCATGAAGGTTCAAGATCTAACCATACATATCTAGATGCACTTGATCTCACTGATCTAGCATCAATACTCTCGATCGAAGCTTACCGATCTTAAGCTCTAATCAATCAAACATGATCAGACCAGATCTCACTTACAATCAGAGTCTACTCTCCTTTAACTGAACCAAAACAATTCAGTCCACACGATCTGACATGAGAAAGCCATATCATCAATTTGTGCGACCCTGAGGGTTTCCTTTAAATGTCGGTAACGATAACTTACGTTATCACGATCAGTGAGGGGTATCTAGCAACACATCACTGTCTCCCGATATAAAGGAAATAGTCTTCCAAGACTACACCCAAACCATGGCACAAGTGTGAATCAAACTCACAAGGCATGCATGTTTCCTTTGCCACTGGATGTTCTTATTGGACAAGCATGTCAAGCCTGTAACTCCAATACGATGAGCATGATTAGATCAGATGAACATAGTCATCTGGGTATGGCCATACACTTTCTCAATCATCTCATATAAGGGGGGCCCCTTTAGAACATCACACTCCTTAAACAAGGAGACGGCAATCCTTTATCTATCACTAGTGCCCTAACCTGACTCAAGCTCACCATCCAAGATAGTCTATAATCATTATGTTTCAAATGATATTGAACTACCTCAAAACAATGACAATCATCATTTAGAAACACAAGTGATCTCAAGTCAAAGGAAATGTGCCACTTGCTGCTATCAAGGATTATTCACATTGTGACAAACAATTGAATATCCTAAAAGGGTCTGTCCAGTACATCCAATGTACCCATGAGTCTACATCTTATTCCATGCTCGAAGCATCCTATAAGATTAGAACACATATTAGTCTTAACCATATCAAGGCTGTCTCATGTTCACCAAGATATCTCGACTAAGGACTTATAGCCTGTCAGCCTAGCTGAACAGCTTTGAGACATTATTCAGAAGTACACTTATTACAGCAGACAAGGTAACAACCTGAATAATAACCATGCCTTTTATAAACATAAGAGTTTATTACATGATACTTTTACAATCCCAAGGCCTCAAACATTAGCCTTAAGGGCATACCCCAACACGCCTGTCATAGGGTCGAACCCTAGACCTCCCACCTGGTCAAGCTTCTGCTGCATGCGCCTCTGCCAACTGTGCTTTGTGCTCATGTCTGATTAAACTTACAATTTAATCTATCTAGACATGATTGACTCGCAGGTCAATTACACATTATAAATTAAATAAAAGTGATGCGCAGATCACAATATAAATTAATTTACAATTTTAATCCAGGCTCACAGGCCCCAGCACAGCAGACATTAAAAGGGCAACCCACATAAGATGAAATAAACATATATCATGGCATCCAATCAACATGTGATCCTTTAACAAGAAAATAAAATTTTTGAAAACCCCATTGGCATCAATTTTAATTTTCTTATGTGCCCTACAACCTTACAACGGTCCATTGATAGGGATCCACTCATCCATCTAGTCAGATCCACTGCCCTTGCATGCACCAAGTCCTAACTAACTTGAGTTGACCTAATGGTCAACCATGCATGCGCAAAGGGCTGAACAACCCTCATGAGTTTCGGCAAGCGGGTGTGACCCCGGGCCTAACTCATGTGTGTTCATTAGTCGTCTCAACCAGACCTCGCTACACGCCCTTGATGCAGTCGACCTATAGCCACCTCGTGCTTGCGCACAGGTGCTATCTAGTCAACCCATCTAGGCTGTCAGATGGTCTGATCAGACTATTTGGATCTAACCTAGAGGATGCTTTCAACCCCATCAACCCGTCTAAGGGTTTATAGTAGGCGCCACTTAGATCTAGTGAGGCGCGCATATGATAAAGTCTGTTTAAGAGAAAACTACAACAATCAATATGCACCACCATACATCATACATGCGCAAAGGAGTAAAACATACATCATGTATTTTCACTAGTTAACATGTAGATGCGCAAAATGCTTCCTACTAGATCTACTTATCAACCACAAAGAAGGATCACAATATCATCAAGCAATCATATGATTCTACAAGAACCAAAGCTCTGATACCATTTGCTAGTCCCCGTCAAGGGGGAGCGCAAGGAGATGAAACCCTAAATAAGGGGGGCGCATGTAATATTTCTAGGGAATTCATCATCAAGATCGCATGTAGTTCATATGATTAACTTGTATAACCGAAAAAGATCTCAAAGGGATCATACCAACGCCATTAGGATGGATGTCGGCTTGGAAGCAAAGACCAAAAGAGATCTTCTCCACAAGTGACGCACGCAAAATGATGTCGCCTACCCCTTGTGATCCTTGTGCTAGCAAGATTCTTCAAGGGTCCTTGCCGTATGGAAGGGGAGAGTGTTGGAACCCCTTTCGAGAGGGGGGCAAAAACCCTAATCATGGCGCAAATGAAATTTATGCAAGCGGAAGCAAGGGTTTCAAGATCTTTTGCATGCCATATGTTCAACTATCATAGATTGATAAGAACAAGGGGAGATTCATACCAACGCCATAGGCTTGGAATTCGGCTTGGAAGAAGAGAACAAGTTAGGTCTCCTCCACAAGTCCACACACAAGATGAAGATGCTCACTTCCTTGACGTCCCTTGTGCTAGCAAGGCACCCAAGCTATCTTGTCGAATGGAAAGGGGGTGATTAGATGAATCCCTATGGCCGAGAGCTCCTTTTCCTTGTCTTCCTCTTTCGTCAACCACCAAACGAAAAGGATCAAGGCGTTGTCGTCAAGAGACCAACGCTTAAGCGTTTTGGCGTTTAAGCAAAACCGGCTTTGATGACTTTCCATAAATGGAAGACAATCAAGCCATGCGCTCAAGACAAACCAAAAACGCCTATTGGCATTGAACCAAGCGTTCACATTTGTGAACCGGTTCAAGCCAAATCGTCCAATCGAATTTGGTTCATCAAACCAAACCGAAATAGCTCAAGCCACTTGGTCTAGACCAAATTGAACCCTAAGGCTCACGATCTAACCACTCATCTCCTGATGCCCCTGATCTCCCCGATCTAGCATCATTTCTCTCGATCGAAGCTTACCGATCTCAAGCCCTAATCAATCAAACATGATCAGACCAGATCTCACTTACAATCAGAGATTAAATCCCCTTTAATCTGAACTCAAAGAATCCAGTCCATACGATCTGACTCAAGTAAGCCATATCATCAAATTGTGCGACCCTGAGGGTTTCCTTTAAATGTCGGTAACGATAACTTACGTTATCACGACCAGTGAGGGGTATCTAGCAACACATCACTGTCTCCCGATATAAAGGAAAGAGTCTTCCAAGACTTCTCCCAAACCATAGCACAAGTGTGAATCAAACTCACGAGGCATACATGTGTCCTTTGCCACTGGATGTTCTTATTGGACAAGCGTGCCAAGCCTGTAATTCCAATATGTTGAGCATGATTAGATCAGATGCACATAGTCATCTGGGTATGGCCATACACTATCTCAATCATCTCATAAGGGGGCCCTTTAGAACACCACACTCCTTAAACAAGGAGACGACAATCCTATGTCTATCACTAGTGTCCTAACCTGACTCATGATCATTATCCAAGATAGTCTATGATCATTATCTTTCAAATGATATTGAACTACCTCAAAACAATGACAGTCATCATTTAGAAACACAAGTGATCTCAAGTCAGAGGACATGTGCCACTTGTTGCAATCAAGGAATATTCACATTGTGACAAGCAATTGAATATCCTAGTAGGGTCTGTCCAGTACATCCAATGTACCCATGAGTCTACATCTTATTCCATGCTCGAAGCATCCTATAAGATCAGCACACATATTAGTCTCAATCATATCAAGGCTGTCTCAGGTTCACCAAGATATCTCGACTAAGGACATATAGCATGTCAGCCTAGCTGAACAGCTTTGAGACATTATTCAGAAGTACACTTATTACAGCAGACAAGGTAACAACCTGAATAATAACCATGCCTTTTATAAACATAAGAGTTTATTACATGATACTTTTACAATCCCAAGGCCTCAAACATTAGCCTTAAGGGCATACCCCAACAATCTCCCACTTGCACTTAATCTAATGGTTGAGTAATCTCAAACCCATATTATTACAGTGCTTCTCATGCTTCTGCTGCGCCAGAGGCTTGGTAAGCGGGTCTGCCAGATTGTCATCTGTATGAACCTTGCAGATTTTGATCTCGCCTCGATCAATGATCTCCCGGATCAAGTGAAACCGTCTCTGTATGTGCTTGGACTTCTGGTGCGACCGTGGTTCCTTTGCTTGTGCGATGGCTCCAGTGTTATCACAGAAGATAACCAAAGGATCAACACTCGAAGGAACGACACCAAGTTCTCTCACGAACTTACGAATCCACACTGCCTCCTTGGATGCTTCCGAGGCTGCAACATACTCGGCTTCTGTTGTGGAATCAGCAACAGTTGACTGTTTGAAGCTCTTCCACACCACTGCTTCACCATTCAAGCTGAAAACATAGCCTGATTGCGATCGGAAATCATCCTGGTCCGACTGGAACGAAGCGTCAGTATATCCCTCTATACTGAGTTCTTCCTGACCACCATATATCAAGAACATATCTTTGGTCCTCCGCAGATATTTTAAAATGTTCTTGACTGCAATCCAGTGCGCCAAACCTGGATTACTTTGGAATCGACTGGTCACGCTTAGCCCGTAAGCGACGTCTGGGCGAGTACACAACATCGCATACACAATGGACCCAATAGCCGAAGCATAAGGCGTATTGTCCATTTCATCTTTTTCAGTCTGTGTTTGTGGACACTGACTCTTTGAAAGATTCAGACCATGTCTGACTGGAAGATATCCACGTTTAGAATTCTCTAAATGGAATCTATCCAGGACCTTATCGATGTAAGTACTCTGGCACAGCCCGAGAAGCCTCTTAGATCTATCTCGGTAGATCTTGACACCTAATACATAGGCTGCTTCTCCGAGATCTTTCATCTGGAAACATTTTCCTAACCATGCTTTAACAGCATGCAGTTCAGGAATATCATTTCCAATGATTAAGATATCATCGACGTAGAGGATTAGGAATGTAATTACGCTCCCACTAAACCTCTTATAAACACACGGGTCATCATCGTTCTTGATGAAACCAAACTCAGAGATTGATTCATCAAAACGAATGTTCCAGCTTCTAGATGCTTGTTTCAGTCCATAAATGGACTTCTTTAACTTGCATATTTTATGACGATCTGATGGATTAGTGAAACCCTCAGGTTGTGTCATATACACATCCTCATCCAGATTTCCATTAAGGAAAGCTGTTTTCACATCCATCTGCCAGATCTCATAATCGTAATATGCTGCTATCGCGAAAAGAATACGAATAGACTTAAACATGGCTACAGGTGAGAAAGTTTCATCATAATCTATCCCGTAGATTTGTTTGAAACCTTTCGCAACTAGCCTGCCTTTATAGGTAACCACGTTACCATCCATGTCAATCTTCTTCTTGAAGATCCATTTACAGCCTATAGGGATTACTCCCGGAGGCGGATCAACCAAATCCCAGACTTGGTTATCTGACATGGAGTCCATTTCGGCTCGCATAGCTTCAAGCCATCTAGCTGACTCCGGTCCACTGACCGCATCCGCATAAGTGAGGGGTTCATCATTATCAATGATGTAGACTCCGTCATAGCGCTCAGGCTGACGACGGATCATTCCCGATCTTCGCGGTTCCCGTGTTATCTGAGCCTCAGGTTGTTCAATAACCTGTTCAACTGGCTCAGGCTCATCCAACTGTGCTTGACTACTTTGTCCTTCCTCTGGATTCTCATCCAGCTTTATTTCTCTCCCACTGGCCTCTTGCAGAAGAAATTCCCTCTCAAGAAATATAGCCGTCCGAGCAACAAAAACCTTGTTCTCTTTGGGATCGAAGAAATAATAACCCTTAGTTTCCTTAGGGTAACCAACAAAGATACATTTCTCAGATCTGCTCTCCAGTTTCCCAGAGGCGAGCTTTTTGACATAAGCCTCGCAACCCCAGATCCTGATAAATGTCAAGCTAGGCTGTTTCCCATACCATAACTCATATGGCATCTTTGAAACTGCCTTGGATGGCACTCGGTTTAGTACCTTTGCAGCTGTTTCCAGTGCAAAACCCCAAAAGGAGTATGGAAGAGTAGCCTAACTCATCATAGAACGAACCATATCAAGTAACGTTCTATTTCTCCTTTCGGACACACCATTCCATTGCGGTGTTCCTGGCGGAGTGAGCTGTGAGACAATCCCACACTCCTTTAGATAGTCAGTAAATGCATGACTCAGGTATTCACCACCTCGATCAGAACGAAGTGCCTTGATATTACGGCCTAACTGATTTTGTACTTCATTTTTGAACTCTTTGAACTTGTCAAAAGATTCACTTTTATGTCTCATCAGATAGACATACCCATACCTACTGAAATCATCAGTAAAGGTAATGAAGTAGTGATAGCCACCTCTGGCATGTTTACTGAAAGGCCCACACACATCACTGTGTATAAGGTCAAGTAAACCTGAAGTCCTTTGACCCTTTTGAAGAAAAGGTGACTTCGTCATTTTACCCATTAAACAAGCTTTGCATGTATCAATCTCCTCATAGGAGAATGATCCTAGCAGTCCATGTTCATGCAACCGCTTAATGCGCTTCTCGTTTATATGGCCTAAACGACTATGCCATAGCAAGGTGCTGTCATCAGCATACTTGGCTTTCTTATTATCAATATTTTGTATCGAATATTCCATGTCCAACATGAATAACCCATTGTTAATTGAACCAGTGGCATACACAATATTATCATGAGATAAAACACACTTTGAAATTTTGCATTCAAAGGAAAATCCCTTCCTGACAAGAGCAGGAATGGAGATAATATTCTTGGTAATACTGGGTACAAAATAACAATTGTTTAATTCTAATACAATGCCAGATGGTAAAGAAATGAAATAGTCTCCTACAGCAACAGCAGCAACCCGTGCCCCGTTTCCAACGCGTAGGTCTACCTCATGCTGTCCCACCTGCCTTCTTCTCTTGAGTTCCTGTACATTTGAACAAATGTGAACTCCACATGCAGTGTCCAACACCCATGATATAGAAGAAGATAACATGACCTCAGTCACATATATACCTGAGCCAGAAGCGATGCTTCCCCTCTTATCTCCTTGGAGCGCTTTACAGTCCTTTTTCCAGTGACCCAGCTGGCCACAGTGGAAACACCTGTTGTCCTTCGACCGCTTCACCTTCTGTTTCAGAGCCTTGCTGTAGTTCTTGACAGGGGCCTTGCCCTTCTTCCCCTTCTTCTTGTTCCTTGAAGGAACCATCAAGACAGAGGTCGAAGGCTTTCCCTTCAGAGTCTCCTCAGTATTCAAGAGCATATTCAGCAGCTCTGCCGGAGTACAATCGATTTTGTTCATATTAAAGTTAATGATGAACGCATCGAAAGAAGGCGGGAGAGACTGCAGAATAATATCTACAGCAAGCTCCTGGTTGATGGTATGCCCCAGTTTCTCCAGAGCCTCCTTGTGCCCAATTATCTTGAGCACGTGAGCTCCCACTGGGCTCCCCTCAGCCAGTTTGCTCTGAAAGAAGAGCTTCGTCAGATTATAGCGTTCTGTCCTCGCCTGTGCAGCATACAGCATCTTGAGGTTCGCTATAATCTCTATAGCCGACATATCCTCATGCTGACGCTGCAGCGGTGGCGTCATAGACGCTAGCATCAGGCAAGCGACATCAATGCTATCATTGACGTGCTTTTCATAGGCATCCCGAACCGCCCTTGCGGCGTTCGGAGCGGGCTGCGGCGGTATCGCCGTCTCGAGGACATACAGTTTCCTCTCTGCCTTAAGAACGATCTTAAGGTGTCCGAACCAGTCAGAGAAGTTCGGCCCAGCAAACTTCTCCCTTTCCAGTAGGGATCGCACATTGAAGCTCATGGTGTTCGTTGCTGCAGGAATCTACAACAATGCAAGAACAGCAAGGTCAGTATCAATGTTCAGAATCAATCCAGGACTTAAGAAAGATTCTTTTCTCACTATTTTATCTGACTGAAAAATCCAGTAAAACAGTCCGAAAGAGTAAAACTCTTTTAGTGAGATGGGATCCAGATTTCATACTTGGTCTCCGCGTCCCGCTCAGGCGAGATAAGATGCACAGAGAGGACAAGCACTAATTTCTGGTAGGCAGTCCCTGCCAATCGCCAGCCCGTGCGATTCCCCTTCATCTGGGCAATCCAGCAGACTGTGCCAACTGAGTTGGTACAACACAGTCTCTGATCCCACAGATGGCTGCCTCCATGTGCTACCATATGCGCCACATATGTAGCCTACATGGTCAAGCTGACCCGACCTACTCCCTGGACCACCACGTGCTATGCTGAGCAACGAGAAGGGATAAATCCCTACTCTGTAACACGCAGGTGTAATCCCGCACCGTCTAAAGATAGATGGACGTGCCCACTGAGTGGGTACAACACGGCTCCAACGATAGTCAGAACGGTGAGGTTTCGCGTCAGAAGGCTTACGAGCTTGATATATTAGCGTTGGATTTTAACGGTCTTTTTATCTTCTTGACTATCATGCAAGTCCTATGGTGATAGCAGAAGATAAACACATGCATTTCTAATTATAAAAGCAATAAATAGAAAGCATGTTGATCTTATGTGGTAAATGCCCATGAACCCTAAGTAAGACCTTAATTTTACTTAAGTCTTCCCTTGAGCTCCTTTTGCATCTCATCTGGTCCAACCCAGGGCTCTAGCTCCTAGAGCACCTCAGGTGCGCCACCAGCTGAATGCCCCTTGGGATGTGTGCCTTTGTGCTCCTGTCTAATCAAATACAATTTGATCTATCTAGACAAGATTGACTCGCAGGTCAATTACATATTATAAATTAAGTACAATGTGATTCGCAGATCACAAATTAATTTACAATTTTAAATCCAGGCACGCAGGCCCCAGCACAGCACACAATAGGGCAACCCACATAAGATTAAATAAACAAGCATAGGCATCAATCAACATGTGATCCATTCATGAAATTAAAATTTTTGAAAAACCCCATGGCATCAATTTTAATTTCCTTATGAGCCCTATAACCTTACAACGGTCCATTGATGGGGATCCACTCATCAAGTCTAGTTAGATCCTTGCCCTTGCATGCACCAAGTCCTAACTGACTCGTGTTGACCTGATGGTCAACCATGCATGCGCCAAGGGCTGAACCACCAACATGAGTTCTGGCAAGCGGGTGTGACCCCGGGCCTAACTCATGTGTGTTCACTGGTTGTCTCAACCAGACCTCGCTACACGCCTGTGATGCAATCGACCTATAGCCACCTCGTGCTTGCGCACAGGTGCCATCTGGTCGATCCATCTAGGCTGTCAGATGGTCTGATCAGACTAGTTTGATCTAACATAGAGGATGCTTTCAACCCCATCAACCCGTCTAAGGGTTTACAATAGGTGCAACTTAGATCTAATTCATGGGCGCGCAAGATGTTTTGTTTTGTCAAAAACAACATGTAAGAAGCGCCAATCAAACATGCGCCAACAACAACACTTGTAGAGTCCCCTTCAAGGGGGAGCGCAACTTTGACAACAACAAACAACAAGCACCTATACATGCGGCTTAGAACAACAAACATCATGCATGAAGTTTTCGCATCATAAATTTTTCATGAGCTTGCGCATGTAACCAACCATAGATCTAAGCATAAATGTAAACATGGATCACATCAGCAAACATAATAGCATGCATAGACGGCTCTGATACCAATTGTTGGAACCCCTTTCGAGAGGGGGGCAAAAACCCTAATCATGGCGCAAATGAAATTTATGCAAGCGGAAGCAAGGGTTTCAAGATCTTTTGCATGCCATATGTTCAACTATCATAGATTGATAAGAACAAGGGGAGATTCATACCAACGCCATAGGCTTGGAATTCGGCTTGGAAGAAGAGAACAAGTTAGGTCTCCTCCACAAGTCCACACACAAGATGAAGATGCTCACTTCCTTGACGTCCCTTGTGCTAGCAAGGCACCCAAGCTATCTTGTCGAATGGAAAGGGGGTGATTAGATGAATCCCTATGGCCGAGAGCTCCTTTTCCTTGTCTTCCTCTTTCGTCAACCACCAAATGAAAAGGATCAAGGCGTTGTCGTCAAGAGACCAACGCTTAAGCGTTTTGGCGTTTAAGCAAAACCGGCTTTGATGACTTTCCATAAATGGAAGACAATCAAGCCATGCGCTCAAGACAAACCAAAAACGCCTATTGGCATTGAACCAAGCGTTCACATTTGTGAACCGGTTCAAGCCAAATCGTCCAATCGAATTTGGTTCATCAAACCAAACCGAAATAGCTCAAGCCACTTGGTCTAGACCAAATTGAACCCTAAGGCTCACGATCTAACCATTCATCTCCTGATGCCCCTGATCTCCCCGATCTAGCATCATTTCTCTCGATCGAAGCTTACCGATCTCAAGCCCTAATCAATCAAACATGATCAGACCAGATCTCACTTACAATCAGAGATTAAATCCCCTTTAATCTGAACTCAAAGAATCCAGTCCATACGATCTGACTCAAGTAAGCCATATCATCAAATTGTGCGACCCTGAGGGTTTCCTTTAAATATCGGTAACGATAACTTACGTTATCACGACCAGTGAGGGGTATCTAGCAACACATCACTGTCTCCCGATATAAAGGAAAGAGTCTTCCAAGACTTCTCCCAAACCATAGCACAAGTGTGAATCAAACTCACGAGGCATACATGTGTCCTTTGCCACTGGATGTTCTTATTGGACAAGCGTGCCAAGCCTGTAATTCCAATATGTTGAGCATGATTAGATCAGATGCACATAGTCATCTGGGTATGGCCATACACTATCTCAATCATCTCATAAGGGGGCCCTTTAGAACACCACACTCCTTAAACAAGGAGACGACAATCCTATGTCTATCACTAGTGTCCTAACCTGACTCATGATCATTATCCAAGATAGTCTATGATCATTATCTTTCAAATGATATTGAACTACCTCAAAACAATGACAGTCATCATTTAGAAACACAAGTGATCTCAAGTCAGAGGACATGTGCCACTTGTTGCAATCAAGGAATATTCACATTGTGACAAGCAATTGAATATCCTAGTAGGGTCTGTCCAGTACATCCAATGTACCCATGAGTCTACATCTTATTCCATGCTCGAAGCATCCTATAAGATCAGCACACATATTAGTCTCAATCATATCAAGGCTGTCTCAGGTTCACCAAGATATCTCGACTAAGGACATATAGCATGTCAGCCTAGCTGAACAGCTTTGAGACATTATTCAGAAGTACACTTATTACAGCAGACAAGGTAACAACCTGAATAATAACCATGCCTTTTATAAACATAAGAGTTTATTACATGATACTTTTACAATCCCAAGGCCTCAAACATTAGCCTTAAGGGCATACCCCAACAGAGAGAACTTCTTGCTTGGCGAGACCTCCTCGTCGTTCACAACTTCTCTACACGAGAATGCAACGTCGAGAGCAAGAGGGAGAAGAGAGACGTTACTCTCATAAACATGTGGAGGCGTTACCATCTATTGGAATAATGCACCTTCCAAATATGGCAACCCTTCAATGTGTGATGCGTTCACACCAAGTGAACCATCGAATCTTCTCTTTGAACCAAGCGTTGAACCGGTTCATTGATTTGGTTCAATTGAATTTGGTTCAAAGACCAAATCAAACCAAGCCAAGCCATGGTCTAGACCTTCTATGAACCAAATGGCTCATGATCTAACCGTTCATCTCCTGATGCTCTTGATCTCACGATCCAGCATCCAATCTCTCGATCGAAGCTTACCGATCTCAAGCCCTAATCAATCAAACATGATCAGTCCAGATCTCACTTACAATCAGAGACTAAAGCCCTTTAAACTGAACCCAAACAATTCAGTCCACACGATCTGACTTAAGTAAGCCATATCATCAAATTGTGCGACCCTGAGGGTTTCCTTTAGATGTCGGTAACGATAACTTTCGTTATCACGATCAGTGAGGGGTATCTAGCAACACATCACTGTCTCCCGATATAAAGGAAAGAGTCTTCCAAGACTACACCCAAACCACATGCACAAGTGTGAATCCACTTCACTAGGCATACATGTTTCCTTTGCCACTGGATGTTCTTATTGGACAAGCATGTCAAGCCTGTAACTCCAATATGATGAGCATGATTAGACCAGATGAACATAGTCACCTGGGTATGGCCATACACTTTCTCAATCATCTCATTTAGGGGGGCCCCTTTAGAACATCACACTCCTTAAATAAGGAGACGGCAATCCTATATCTATCACTAGTGTCCTAAGCTGACTCATGATCATTATCCAAGATAGTCTATAACCATTATGTTTCAAATGATATTGAATTACCTCAAAACAATGACAATCATCATTTAGAAACACAAGTGATCTCAAGTCAAAGGACATGTGCCACTTGTTGCAAACAAGGATTATTCACATTGTGACAAGCAATTGAATATCCTAGTAGGGTCTGTCCAGTACATCCAATGTACCCATGAGTCTACATCTTATTCCATGCTCGAAGCATCCTATAAGATTAGAACACATATTAGTCTCAATCATATCAAGGCTGTCTCATGTTCACCAAGATATCTCGACTAAGGACATTACAGCATGTCAGCCTAGCTGAACAGCATTGAGACATTATTCAGAAGCACACTCATTGCAGCAGACAATGTAACATACTGAATAACAACCATTGCCTTTATAAACATAAGAGTTTATATACATGATACTGATAGAATCCCAAGGCCTCAAACATTAGCCTTAAGGGCATACCCCAACACAGAATCACCTGATCACCTACATTGAATAACCTTTCTCGGCGTTTCTTGTTAGCAGCTTCGCAATATGAAATAGTAGAGTCTAGAATTTTTCTAAGGATCTCATGGTGCATTTGGGAAATATTGAAAGCATAATCACGAGCTAATAAAGAAGGTTTTAAATGCTTGGGTAAGGCAATCAGATCAATGGGTTTCTTAGGCTGATACCCTAAGTTGGCCTGAAAGGGGGACAGACCTGTAATCCTATTAACAACACTATTGTAAGAGAATTCGGCAGTGGGCAAAAGTTTGTCCCAAGTGCCAGGATGTTCACCTACAAGGCTTCTAAGGATGTTCCCCAGTGATCTGTTGACCACCTCAGTCTGACCATCCGTTTGGGGATGATAGGCTGTAGAGAACTTTAGTTTGGTGCCTAGTAAGGTCCACAAGGTCTTCCAAAAATAACTAACAAACCGGGTGTCCCTATCAGAAACTATGGTAAGGGGGGTACCATGTAGCCTAACAACCTCCTTAAAGAATAATTTGGCTATGTGAGATGCATCAGAGGTTTTATAGCAGGGAATGAAATGAGCCATCTTAGTGAATCTATCTACTACTACAAAGATGGAGTCATGTTTGCTAGATGTTCTGGGCAGCCCTAGGATGAAATCCATGCTTAAGTCTTGCCATGGAGCTTGAGGAATGGGTAGCGGGGTGTAGAGGCCAGCACTATGCTTATGGGTCTTAGTTATTTGGCATGTCCTACAGTGACTAACCACCTTAGAAACATCCCTGTTGAGGTTCGGCCAATAAAACCTCTCCTCAACCAAGGTTTGGGTTTTATCCCGACCATGGTGACCTGCAGACCCTCCTCCGTGCAATTCCCAAATGAGGAAATCTCGGATTGAGGTCTTAGGGACACAAAGTATAGGTCCAAGAAATAAGAACCCATCCCTAAGGGTGTACAAAGGATGACTTAGGGGGTCAACACTAAGCTCAGCATGTATAGAAGCAAACTCAGGACAATCAATATAAGCAGTTTTCATGTTATCAAAGCCAGTAACTTGAACATGTAATTGTTGCATAAGTAAAGTAACCCTACTCAAAGCATCAGCTACTTTGTTTTCTTTTCCTGACTTGTGTTTTAAGACAAAGGTGTATTGCTGGATATACTCTACCCATTTGGCATGCCTAAAGTTCAATTTCTTTTGAGCACTAAGGTAGGACAAAGCCTGATGGTCACTATTAAGGATAAACTCATTATGGATCAGGTAATGCCTCCAATATCTAAGAGATTGAACTACAGCATAAAACTCCTTGTCATAAGTTGAATACTTCTGTTTTGCCTCATTGAGTTTTTCACTGAAAAAGGCAACAGGGTGACCTTCTTGACTGAGGGTCCCTCCTATGCCAATCCCAGAGGCATCACAGTCAACCTCAAAGACTTTGCTGAAGTCAGGGAGTCTGAGGACTGGGGCTGTGGTCATTCTGACTTTGAGTTCACTAAAGGCTCGGCTAGCAGGTTTAGTCCAAGTAAAATCTCCTTGTTTCAAGCAACTAGTGATAAGGGCAACAATAGTACTGAAGTTTCTAATAAACCTTTGGTAGAAGGTAGCTAAGCCATGGAAGCTCCTAACTTCAGTTAGAGTTTTGGGTTCTGGCCAATCTAGGATAGCTTGGACCTTAGAGGGGTCAGCTTGAAGGCCCTGCTCAGTCACTATGAACTCTAGAAAGACAACACTGCTAGAGAGGAAAGAACATTTCTTCAAGTTGATGTAAAGCTTCTCTTTCCTAAGTAGGTCAAGGGTTCTTCTGAGATGATCTAGGTGAGCTTCCTTAGTTTTGCTAAAAATTAAGATGTCATCAAAATAAACAACTAGGAATCGACCTATATATGGTTTCAAGACTTGTGTCATTAGCCTCATAAAAGTGGAATGGGCGTTAGTTAAGCCAAAGGGCATCACTAACCACTCATATAAACCATCTTTCGTTTTGAAAGCGGTTTTCCATTCATCTCCTTCTCTAACTCTAACTTGATGGTATCCACTCCTAAGATCAAGTTTGGTGAACCATCTAGACCCAACTAGCATGTCTAACATATCATCCAACCTAGGAATAGGGAACCTATATTTCACAGTTATCTTGTTTATGGCACGGCAGTCTATGCACATGCGCCAACTGCCATCCTTCTTGGGGGGTCAAGAGGGCTGGAACAGCACATGGGCTAAGGCTTTCCCTAATGTAACCCTTGGCTAACAGGTCATCTACTTGTCTTTTAAGTTCGGTGTGCTCAGTAGGGTTCATCCTATAATGAGGGAGGTTGGGTAAAGTGGATCCAGGGACAAGGTCTATAACATGTTGGATATCCCTAAGTGGGGGTAGGCCATTAGGTAAGTCTTCTGGGACAAGCTCACTATAGTCTTCCAGGATGCTTTCTATTTCAGGAGGGGTTTTGGTCTCAGTCTCAGGTGTGGCCTCTTTAATGATAAGGGTATAGAGAGGTTGGTCTTCTAAGTATTCCTTAACAAAAGTTTGGGGTTGGATAAGTTGGATGGTTGGCTTTGGTTGTTTGGGTTCTTCTATCTTACCTTTGCTAGTGGAGGCTCTAAGTTCCTTAGGTAAGGAGGGTTTAAGCCTAATTTTCTGCCCGTTGTGATTGAAGACATAAGTGTTAGTCCTACCATAGTGGACAACATCCATGTCAAAAATCCAAGGGCGTCCTAGGAGAATTTGGGCGACATCCATTGTGATGACGTCACACCATATTGCTCCTTGGTAGGCACCAAATTGGAGTGGGACAAGGCACCTATGGGAAACAGGAACGCTAGTCTGGTTGACCCAGGAAATACTATAAGGCTTAGGGTGAGGTTCTGCCTTAAGATTGAGTTTAGTGACTGCTACTTGAGAGACGGCATTCAAACTGCTTCCTCCATCAATTACTACCTTGCACATGTGACCATGGCATTTTGAGTAAGTGTGGAAGATGCTGGTTCTACGCCAGTCTTCAGTAGGGGTGGGGTTGATCAGGGTGCACCTGACTACTCCCAAAGTGTTGAGGAAAAAAATCCTCTTCACTATCACAGTCATTTACCTCAACATTACAGCAGTTAGGATCTTGTTCTAAGGTCTCTTCAGGTTCAGCTTCTGGGTCTACATATTCCTCAGTCATAACCATTATCTTTTTAGGACAGTTCCTTATAAGGTGGCCTGGTTGTTTACAGTTATGGCAGACAACTGAAGTTTGGGTTGGCTTGGGTTTAGGGGTTGAGGAATTGGAGTGTGAACTACTAGGAGAGGGCTTATAGGTTGATTTTGAGGTTATAGCTTCCTTCCTAATCTTAAGTTGATGTTGGACCTCAAGGGCTCTTTGGTAAGCTTCTTCTATGGTGTCTATTTGGTAGAAGGCAAGTCCTCTTTTGATCTCTGGTTTAAGACCATTTTTGAACCTACTCAGGGTAAACATTGGGTCTTCATCCATTTCACTCCTTAGCAAAAGCTCATCAAATTCTACCATGTATCCTTCTACAGTTAAGTTTCCTTGGGTATGGCAACTAGTTTGGTCAAGAAGCTTATGGTGAAAGTTTAAGGGAACATACTTTTCTCTTAGTCTAGTGTTCATCTCTTCCCATCTTGTAATGGGGGGTTGTCTAGACCTCTGCAGGCTTCTTTCTACATTGCTCCAATAGAGTCTAGCAGAACCTTCAAGTAGGCATTTGGTAAACCTAACCTTAGAGTGCTCGGGCATCATACTCCATTCGAAGTATTGCTCGAGTTTGGTTGCCCAGTCTAAGTAATTTCTAGGATCAAGGGATCCATTAAAAGTGAGCGGGTTAAGTTTCACAGCATGGGTGTAGTCATCCCTAGGTCGAGGGTTGTGATTGTTTTGGACAGGGTGTCCTTCCCAATCAAAGTTTTGATGATTGTTCCTAGGATTATTCCTTGGGGTTTGTTGCCTTGGCATAGGCTCCAAAGGATCTCTAGAATGGTGTTCACTAGGAGGGTGGCTAGGAGATCTACTCCTATGAGACTCTTCTATTTCTTGCACCTTATCATGGAGTTGATTTATGTTGGTGTCTACATTGTCCAACCTTTGAGTTAAAGATGCAATCATTTCAGCTAAAGTTTGCAAGGTCATGGGTTGGGAGCTTTGAGCCTTAGATCTGGTCTGCATGGTTGATTTTGAAAAAGATTTATAGAAAAAATATAGGGCTACTAGATAGGATAGCCAATTATGAAAATCTTTTGTCTCAAACAACCTAGTTCCAAAAATCGCCTAGAAGTTAGAAAATTAAGTTTTGAAGGCTTAAAATTCTAATCTAGGAGCCTAAGCTCTGATACCAAAGATGATGTAGGGGTAAGTCACAAGCATGCAAACAATGATTTTCAAAAATATTTTGGTATTATCATAAACTAGAGGAAAATCCGAATTAAACTAACGAGGTTGAAAAAATAGTGTTTTTGTATTTTAAATAGGAAATCCGAAAGTTAACTACTTGCAAGAAAGAAATGACAATAATTTTAAAGAAGACTTACAGTGCGGCCCTTGAGAATAGAAGGACCGTCCTTCCCGTTCTTCACCGGTCCTACTCTGATGGAAGGTGCAGGTTACAGACAGGGCATTCAGCAACCCCACACAGGCGTGGGTGAGTTATAATGCAGAATTAAAATATAACAATAATCAAGGTCAAGAGGGAGGCTAATCCTCCAAGTTCTCTTGCTAACAAGACAAGGGACTAACTAAAAAGGGGAGATCAAGAGAGAGGGGGGGATGCGCCACTTCCTTGCGCCAAGTCCTACAAGTCCAAGAATTGTGTAGTAAGATGTTCTTGAGATGTGTAAAGAGAAAACACAAGAAGAAAGAGCACTTAACTTAGAGATGCGCTTTGAGGGAGATCAAGGATGCTTCCATGTTCTTTGGCGCCATCTTGAGTTCTTGTGCTTTGCCTTGATGATGGAGACTCTCGGCCTTGCTTGGATGGAGTGAGGACGAGGAAAAGAAGAAGAGGAGGCTCGGCTCTTGAGAGAAGAGGGGGAAGATGGAGAGGCTTGGGCGACACAAGCACCCAAGGCGACACAAGCACCCTTTCTTTGGCTAGGAAACTAGTCAACAATATATTTCAACAATGCTTATGCACATGATGCGATGGGATACATTTATAGGCGGCTTAGGGATGAGGATAAGGTGAGGGCAAGGTGGTCATTGGCCCCTTGCGCCCCTTACATTCTTGGTGATAATTCGAAAATGAAGAAAGGCATTAAATGGCTGATATTGTTGTCTTCTTTGGAGAGTCTTCAAAGGAAAGCTTTTGAATTTCGAAATTGGCTTTCTTCCTTGTGTTGATGTCGCATGGGTGGAGAGTTGGCTGAATTCAAAATCCTTCCAAGTTGGCTTGAGCGGCAAGGAGAGGAAGGAAGGGATTCACCATGATTTGTGGATCTAGATTAGGCGCCCCTTGATTTGTGGATCTAGAGTGGCGCCCCTTGATTTATGGATCTAGATTGAGCCTTGCTTCCATTTGTTGCTTGAGGATGGCGCAAATAAACCCATGGGCTGATATCTTCTTCAATTGGAAAGGGCCTTGGGGTGGGGCTTTGAAGTGGAGTTGAGTTGAAAGTCTCCCTTTGAGCTAGGTTGAAGTGACCTTTCCATAATGGGAACTAGCTTCTTGGAGTAGAGTGAGCTAGCTAACTTGTATCCCTTGAGCCATCTTTAAATGCATCCAAACTACATGCACTAACCTACCATGACATTACAATGCACAACCTACCAACAACATTCATAAAAATAAACTACATGATAGACTTTGGGGTGGAACTAACCTATCATGCTATGCAATGCAAATAAGGAAAGTACTGAAAAGGAAAGTGGACTCTAAGTGAAGCCATACCTGATGGGCTTCCTCCGAGCCCTAGTGGATCTTCTAAGAGCTGTGTTTGGCCCTCCATCAGAAGATTACAGTCAAATTGAAATTACGGCTATACCCATAATGTCTTTTGTCAAAGATTTTATCTTCAGAGAGGCTTCCATTGAGAAAATTAAGGGCACATCTTCAGAATATAACTATGCTTGCATAAAAATAAGCTTCTTGGGAATTCAAATTGGAAATTATGGTCATAATGTAGATTATGGCATCGGCCGTAATTCTGGAAATTAGTCCTGTTTGAAGCCAAACTTTTTGTTAAGATTCTTGATTCCCTCGGAGATCTAAATATTCTTCCAAATAGCTCAAAAAGCGAGTGAAATGTCTTGTATTCATCAAACATGACAAGTAGTGAAGCTTCTGAAGAAAGTCAATAAAATAAGCTGGAAAGAGATGTAAAAACGTGATAGTAGGTTTCGATTCACTAGTAAATATTGGTCAAAAAGACTATAAAAATGCGAGATATCAAATTCTCCCAGACTTAGATCATTGCTTGTCCTCAAGCATATAAAATAGATAAGAGTTGTAATAAGAAAAACTAGGTAATCAGGTCAAGCATGTAAAATGTTGTGTCCTAGGAAGATATCATTATGAACAAACCTCAGCAAATCGGGGGATTCAAGATAATCATCTATTGTCAAGAATAAAGGTGTGAAGATCCAAAAACCAAAGTCAAATGCGGCGTACCTCCATGAAATGCAATAATCTCATGTTTGGTAAATGCACTCTATTCAATAACTGATTCAACCAAAGATACAAGTTGGAAAAAAAAATCAATGCACTCTTTATTTTTGTGTTATTTTCATCCTCTCTCTTTTCTCCTTTAACTTTTTTTCTTTTGTTTTGACTTCAACTTATCTCTTCGGTACCACTGCTAATTTTTCGTAGTGCCAGTAGAGGAGTTTAATAATTTTTTTTTGGGTTTCGTAGACTTCAACTCATATCTTCGGTACCACTGCCACTTTTTCGTAGTGCCAAGTAAAGGAGTCTTATTTTTTTTATTATTTGTTTTTTTTTATTTTGAAAGGAGATAACAACCATTAGATAAGTGCATTGATCATAACCAACAAGTAGTAAGGTGAATCAAATAGATAGAGGTACGTACTTCTACAAAGAGATTATAAACATACCTTGAAAATAAAAACCTTAATCGAATATCGGATAGGTCACTCCATGGCCTTTTTTCCATCAAATATGATAATCAAATGATTTTTCTGACTTTGAACTAAGATTCAGTTCATAATAATATCCCAAGGGGCCAATATAAAATATTTAGCTATCATGATTTCCATTTAAAATTGAAACAATATCATCAACATTTTAAAATCAGATAGTGCAATCCAATATCGGAACCATGGGTGTAACAAACATCAGAATAAGAAACCAAAAAGTGTCATCAAAATATACCAACATCAAAACAAGTTTAAAGTTACTAAGTAACAAGTTTTAAAAAGGGCCCACAATCTCCCAGACTTAGATTATGCATAGTCCCTATGCATAGCATGTAAAGATCATAAAATTTGGAGAGATAGGTTATAACACTCACAAGATCCATCGGAGTCATCATCAGTGCTCATCTCAGCACCTTCCTCGTGAGGATCATCCTCATCGTTTAGCTAACTTGCAAGCATTCCTGAAATGGATAACAATCATTAGATAAGACAAGCATTTAACTAAAACTAAATTAAAAATTAAAGCATTAAAGATAAGATAAAATAAAACACTTGGGTTGCCTCACAAGAAGCGCTTGTTTAAGGTCATTAGCTCGACCATAGTGTTATTCAAAGTTTGAAATATAGGTGTTAGCACCTAGGAATTTAATCGAGTCCATAAGTTTCTCATAAGCTTGGGCTTCTTCATTCTTTTCATCATCTGGACTCTCCAAGAGACAAACCTCCAGTGGGTCCGTGTTCATCCCATCAGCTATGGCATTTTCATCTTTGACCGCATCATTAATAATATCTAGGCTCCAACATGAATCTATGATAGAAGGGTGTTTCATACTTCTTGCTAAATCAAAATCAATAGTCTCCTCACCGATATTTGAGGCTATTTTCCTATTTTTCACATCAATAACTGCTCCGGCAGTTGCAAGGAATAGTCTTCCCAAAATTATTAGTAGTTTCATGTCCTCGTCATCTCAAGCACGATAAAGTCAACTGGAATGAAGAAATCTCTGACCTTGGTCAGGATGTCTTCCAAGATTCCTGCTGGCTTGGGTACTGAGCAGTCAGCAAGTTGTAATGAGATTGGTGTTGGTTTCACATCGCCAATGTCCAGTCTCCTACAAATAGAAGAAGGCATTAAACTAAGACTAGTGCCTAAGTCACGGGCTTGGATCTTTTAATTTCTCTGGAAGCTTGTTCTGAATTATAGCGCTACACTCTTCAGTAAGCGCTACTGTGCTTGGTTGCTCCAGCTTTCATCGATTTGAAAGAATGTGCTTTAAAAATTTTGCATATGTGGGCATTTGCGTTAAAGCTTCAGTAAAGGGGATATTAATATACAGTTTCTTCAAAATTTCTAAAAACTTTCTAAACTGTTTGTCCAGCTTCACCCTTGCCAGTTTTTGGGGAAAAGGGATTGGCAGCTTATAAGGCGGTGGTGGGATATAAGCTAGTTGTCTCACTTCATCTTCGCTCTTCTCACTTGGTATCTTGGGTTTGGATTTATCACAAGAAGGTGCATCAGGACTCAAATCAAACTCAGGTACTTTTGGCTCCTCCAATTGCTTACCACTACGAGTAGTAATTGCACTACAATTCGCTCGTTGGTTCTATTCAGGTTGATAAGGTAACCTACTTGAGGGTCTTGCTAAACTCATGGCAAGGTTCGCTAATTGTGTATCCATTTGTTTATTGTGAGCTTCAATGGAATCCAGTCTAGTAGTCACATGACGCAGTATATAATTAACACTCTCATTTGTTTTTGTCTGAGAAGAGATGAAATTTTCCATGATAGCTTCAAATGAGGACTTCTGAGGTTGTGGTGCATATGGTCGAGGCTGAAAACCAGGTAGTGGTTTGTAGTTCAATTGTGGCGTAGGGTTGGGGTTGTTCCTATAAGAGAAGTTAGGATGGTTTCTCCAACTAGAGTTGTATGTATTTGAGTAGGGATCAAGTTGAGGTCTAGAATTTTGGTTCCCTATATCATTAACATATTCTCGGTGTGGTTCAAAGGGTTGGGAAATTCCTAACTGACAATCAGCAAGGTTGTGGCCCATAATTCCACATATTTCACATACAGGATTAGAACTTGAATCAACAGAATTGATATTCAATGAATCCAATTTATGAGATATTAAATCTGTTGGGAAACCCCGGGGATATTTTACAATTTTCAGAGATAGAAATTACACAAAACATTCCACAGCGGAAGCAATATCCCCAAAACGAGCCGGTCCCAAAAACCCAGTGAAGATCGCAAGCGAGGGAGTCGACACTATGAGATAGAAAGTACCTTGAGCAAGGTGAGGCTGATGTCGTAGTAGGCGCCCAAGCGTGCGCCCTCTGCAGTCTCACACACACGGATCACCTCGAGTCCTCTTCTTCCACGCCCGGTGCTAGCCTCGAGAAGAAGATCCAAGCCCTGTGCTTATTCCTCAAGCCTTGCGCCACCTCCAAGGTATATGCGCCAAGAGGAAGATGAGGAGAAGGAAGTCGCCAAGCAACACCAAGTTCCTCACGCCAAGAGGAAAGGAAGATGAAGTGTTCTCGGCTAGGGTTGGATGGAAGAGAAGTGCGCCACTACCTCTTGCTCTCGCCTCTCTCTTGTGATCACGCCTTCAAGATTAATTGTATGTCAAGAGGGAGCGTCTAGGGCCTCTTATATAGAGCAAGAGGTGGTCTAATGTGTGGCCACAATTCAAATCAAGTGGGCGGCTAGGAGAGGATGTAGGAGAATTAATTAAGTTAATCAAGTCCTAATCCAATTAGGAATCTAATTGATTCAAACAATTAAATCCTAATCCAATTAGGATTCTAATTATTTAAACAATTAAATCTCTAATTAATTAATTAAATAATTAGTCCTAATCCAATTAGGATTCTAATTAATTAATTAATTAACCCATATGATTAATTTTCAAACCATAGGCGTTAACTCTAGTCTAACTAGGGTTAAGCACACACCTACTTTCTCCTTCTCCTTAAGCCCAGTAAGCCCAACTTTACAATGGGCCCAGCCCAAGGTCCATTATGCATGTTAACCAAGCCCTTGGATCCAATCCAATTTAACCCAAGGTCAAACTGGGCTAACCATGGTTAATATGCCGTAAATGGAAGTTGGCTCCAATAAATTTCTTCCATCTCATTAGTGTTGGGGTATGCCCTTAAGGCTAATGTTTGAGGCCTTGGGAATGTATCAGTATCATGTAATAAACTCTTATGTTTATAAAGGCATGGTTGTTATTCAGTTTGTTACATTGTCTGCTGCAATAAGTGTACTTCTGAATAATGTCTCAGTACTGTTCAGCTAGGCTGACATGCAGTTAAGTCCTTAGTCGAGATATCTTGGTGAACATGAGACAGCCTTGATATGGTTAAGACTAATGTGTGTTCTAATCTTATAGGATGCTTCGAGCATGGAATAAGATGTAGACTCATGGGTACATTGGATGTACTGGACAGACCCTACTTGGATATTCAATTGCTTGTCACAATGTGAATAATCCTTGTTTGCAACAAGTGGCACATGTCCTCTGACTTGAGATCACTTGTGTTTCTAAATGATGATTGTCATTGTTTTGAGGTAGTTCAATATCATTTGAAACATAATGATTATAGCTTATCTTGGATGGTGAGCTTGAGTCAGGTTAGGGCACTAGTGATAGACATAGGATTGCCGTCTCCTTGTTTAAGGAGTGTGATGTTCTAAAGGGGCCCCCTGGATGAGATGATTGAGAATAGTGTATGGCCATACCCAGGTGACTATGTTCATCTGATCTAATCATGCTCATCATATTGGAGCTACAAGCTTGACACGCTTGTCCAATAAGAACATCCAGTGGCAAAGGATATTTGCATGCCTGGTGAAGTGGATTCACACTTGTGCTGTGGTTTGGGTGTAGTCTTGGAAGACTCTTTTCTTTATATCGGGAGACAGTGATGTGTTTCTAGATACCCCTCACTGATCGTGATAACGTGAGTTATCGTTACCGACATTTAAAGGAAACCCTTAGGGTCGCACAATTTGATGATATGGCTTACTTAAGTCAGATCGAGTGGACTGAATTATTTCGGTTCAGTTTAAAGGGATTTAATCTCTGATTGTAAGTGAGATCTGGTCTGATCATGTTTGATTGGTTAGGGCTTGAGATCGGTAAGCTTAGATCGAGAGAGTTGATGCTAGATCAGTGAGATCAGGAGCATCAGGAGATGAACGGTCAGATCTTGAACCTTAGGGTTTGATTTTATCTTGACCAATGCTTGGGCTGATTTGGTTTGGTCATTGAACCAAATACATTGAACCGGCTCATATGTGAGCGCATGGTTCATATGGGAGAAGAGATATGCGTTTGGTTCATTTCATGTGAACGCATAACGCATGCATTGAAGCTTTGCTATTTTTGGAATTCGGTTTCCAAAGTGGTGAACGTCCCCACGTTCGTGAAAACGCTTCTCTAACTCTTGTCTTCCCTTGGCTCTCGACGACACACTCTCTTGCGTGGTGTAGGTCGACGACAAGAAGGATCGGCCGAGTGAGAGTTCATCATTCCCTTCCATTCGTGAAGAAAGCCTTGGAGCCTTGCTAGCACAAGTAGCGCCAAGGAAGTGGGCGATCACTCATCTTGTGTGCGTGTCTTTGGAGGAGATCAGATTTGTTCTCTACTTCCAAGTCGCCATCCTTGCTCATGGCTATGGTATGATCTCCTTAGATCTAAACAATACCTTAAGTTGATCATATGTTTCTATTTGCGGTCCTTGAAGCCCTTGATTCCGCCATGCTTTTCATATACGCATGTCTTAGGGTTTCGCCCCCCTCTCGAAAGGGGTCCTGCAATTGGTATCAGAGCGCATGTTATCTTTTGATTCATATGATTGCTTGATACTTTGTGTGATCCATGTTTGCTCTCATGCTTAGATCTATGATTTCTACATGCGAAAGTTCATGATGCGAAAATATTATCATGTTTAATTACTCTTTGGCGCATGTATAGGCGCATGTTGTGTTTTTGTAAAGAAAACTAATCTTGCGCGCCCCATTAGATCTAATGCGCCTACTATAATCCCTTAGACGGGTTGATGGGGTTGAAAGCATCATCTAGTTTGGATCAAATTAGTCTGATCAGACCATCTGACAGCCTAGATGGATCGACCAGATAGCACCTGTGCGCAAGCACGAGGTGGCTATAGGTCGATTGCATCACAGGCGTGTAGCGAGGTCTGGTTGAGACAACCATAGAACACACATGAGTTAGGCCCGGGGTCACACCCGCTTGCCAAAACTCGTGTTGGTTGTTCAGCCCTTGGCGCATGCATGGTTGACCATTGGGTCGACTCAAGTCAGTTAGGACTTGGTGCATGCAAGGGCATGGATCTAACTAGACATGATGAGTGGATCCCTATCAATGGACCGTTGTAAGGTTGTAGGGCAGATAAGAAAATTAAAATTGATGCCAATGGGTTTTCAAAAGTTTATTTTCTTTGTAATGGATCACATGTTGATTGATTGATGCCTATGTATGTTTATTTATTCTTATGTGGGCTGCCCATGTTAATTGTGTGCTGTGCTGGGGCCTGCGTGCCTGGAATTTAAAGTTGTAAATTAATTATTGTGATCTGCGTATCACATTGTATTTAATTTATAAAGTGTAATTGACCTGCGTGTCAATCTTGTCTAGATAGATTAATTTGTAAATTAATCAGACAAGAGCACAGAGCACACTTGGCAGAGGCGCTTGCAGCAGAGGCTTGACCAGGAGGGAGGTCCAGGGTTCGACTCTGGGACCAGGCGCATTTTCCCTGGTAGGCGCACCTGAGCTGCAGATGGCGCTTGGGCCCTGGGTTGGGCCAGATGAGCAGCAAAAGACCCATGAAGAAAAGCAAGTGAAGACTTAAGTTAATTAAGGTCTTACTTAGGCTATGGGCTTTTACCACATAAGATCCATGCTTTCTTTTATTGTTTAAATAAGTAGAACAGCATGATTTATTTATCTTCTGCTATCACCATAGGAATTGCATGATAGTGAAGAAGATAAAAGACCGTTAAAATCCAACGCTAAAATATCAAGCTCGTATGCCTTCTGACGCGAAACCTCACTGTTCTGATTATCGTTGGAGCCGTGTTGTACCCACTCAGTGGGCACGTCCATCTATCTTCAGACGGTGCGGGATTACACCTGCGTGTTACAGAGAAGGGATTTATCGCTTCTCGTTGCTCAGCATAGCACGTGGTGGTCCAGGGAGTAGGTCGGGTCAGCTTGACCATATAGGCTACATATGTGGCGCATATGGTAGCGCATGGAGGCAGCCATCTGTGGGGTCAGAGATTGTGTTGTACCAACTCAGTTGGCACAGTCTGCTGGATTGCCCAGATGAAGGGGAATCGCACGGGTTGGCGATTGGCTGGGACAGCCTACCAGAAATTAGTGCTTGTACTCTCTGTGCATCTTATCTCGCCTGAGCGGGACGCGGAGACCAAGTATGAAATCTGGATCCCATCTCACTAAAAGAGTTCTACTCTTTCGGGCTGTTTTGCTGGATTTTTCAGCCAGATAAAATAGTGAGAAAAAGAATCATTCTTAAGTCCTGAATTGATTCTTTACATTGATACTGACCTTGCTGTTCTTGCATTGTTGTAGATACCTGCAGCAACGAACACCATGAACTTCAATGTGCGATCCCTACTGGAAAGGGAGAAGTTTGCTGGGCCAAACTTCTCAGACTGGTTCGGACACCTTAAGATTGTTCTTAAGGCAGAGAGGAAACTGTATGTCCTCGAGACGGCTATACCGCCTCAGCCCGCTCCGAACGCCGCAAGGGCGGTTCGGGAAGCTTATGAAAAGCACGTCAATGATAGCATTGATGTCGCTTGCCTGATGCTAGCGTCTATGACGCCACCGCTGCAGCGTCAGCATGAGGATATGTCTGCTATAGACATGATAGCAAACCTCAAGATGCTGTATACTGCACAGGTGAGGACGGAATGCTATAATCTGACAAAGCTCTTCTTTCAGAGCAAACTGGCTGAAGGGAGCCCAGTGGGAGCTCACGTGCTCAAGATGATTGGGCACAAGGAGGCTCTAGAGAAACTGGGGCATACCATCAACCAGGAGCTTGTTGTAGACATTATTCTGCAGTCTCTCCCGCCCTCTTTTGATGCGTTCATCATTAACTTTAATATGAACAAAATCGATTGTACTCCGGCAGAGCTGCTGAATATGCTCTTGACTACTGAGGAGACTCTGAAGGGAAAGCCTTCGACCTCTGTCTTAATGGTTCCTTCTAGGAACAAGAAGAAGGGGAAGAAGGGCAAGGCCCCTATCAAGAATTACAGTAAGGCTCTGAAACAAAAGGTGAAGCGGTCAAAGGAATACAGATGTTTCCACTGTGGCCAGCTGGGTCACTAGAAAAAGGACTGTAAAGCGCTCCAAGGAGACAAGAGGGGAAGCTTTGCTTCTGGCTCAGGATATACGTGACGGAAGTCATGGTTTCATCTTCTTCTATTTCATGGGTGTTGGACACTGCATGTGGAGTTCACATTTGTTCAAATGTACAGGAACTCAAGAGAAGAAGACAGGTGGGACAGCATGAGGTGGACCTACGAGTTGGAAACGGGGCACGGGTTGCTGCTGTTGCTGTAGGAGACTATTTCATCTCTTTGCCATCTGGGCTTGTATTAGAACTAAACAGTTGTTACTTTGTTCCCAGCATTACTAAAAATATTATCTCCATTCCTGCTCTTGTCAGGAAGGGATTTTCCTTTGAATGCAATATTTCAAAGTGTGTTTTATCTTTTGATAATATTGTTTATGCTACTGGTTCAATTAACAATGGGTTATTCATGTTGGACATGGAATGTTCTATACACAATATTGATATTAAGAAAGCCAAGTATGCTGATGACAGCACCTTGCTATGGTATAGTCGTTTAGGCCATATTAACAAGAAGCGCATTAAGCGGTTGCATGATCATGGACTGCTGGGATCATTCTCCTATGAGGAGATTGATACATGCAAAGCTTGTTTAATGGGTAAAATGACGAAGTCACCTTTTCCCCACAAAGGTCAAAGGGCTTCAGGTTTACTTGACCTTATACACAGTGATGTGTGTGGGCCATTTAGTAAACATGCCAGAGGTGGCTATCAGTACTTCATAACCTTTACTGATGATTTCAGTAGGTATGGGTATGTCTATCTTATGAGACATAAAAGTGAATCTTTTGATAAGTTCAAAGAGTTCAAGAATGAAGTACAAAATCAGCTAGGCCGACATATCAAGGCACTTCGTTCTGATCGAGGTGGAGAATACCTAAGTCGAGAGTTTACTGACTATCTGAAGGAGTGTGGGATTATCTCACAGCTCACTCCGCCAGGAACACCGCAATGGAATGGTGTGTCCGAAAGGAGGAACAGAACCCTACTTGATATGGTTCGTTCTATGATGAGTCAGGCTACTCTTCCATATTCCTTTTGGGGATTTGCACTGGAAACAGCTGCAAAGGTACTAAACCGAGTGCCATGTAAGGCAGTTTCTAAGACGCCATATGAGTTATGGTATGGGAAACAGCCGAGCTTGACATTTATCAGGATCTGGGGCTGCGAGGCTTATGTCAAAAAGCTCGCCTCTGGGAAACTAGAGAGCAGATCTGACAAATGTATCTTTGTCGGTTACCCTAAGGAAACTAAGGGTTATTATTTCTTCGATCCCAAAGAGAACAAGGTATTTGTTGCTCGGACGGCCATATTTCTTGAGAAGGAGTTTCTTCTGCAAGAGGCCAGTGGGAGAGAAATAATGCTGGATGAGAATCTAGAGGAAGGACAAAGTAGTCAAGCACAGTTGGATGAGCCTGAGCCGGTGGATCAGGTTAATGAACAACCTGAGGCTCAGATATCACGGGAACCGCGAAGATCGGGAAGGATCCGTCGACAGCCTGAGCGCTATGACGGAGTCTACATCATTGATAATGATGAACCCCTCACTTATGCGGATGCGGTCAGTGGACCGGAGTCAGCGAGATGGCTTGAAGCTATGCGCGCCGAGATGGACTCCATGTCAGATAACCAAGTCTGGGATTTGGTTGATCCGCCTCCGGGAGTTATCCCTATAGGCTGTAAATGGATCTTCAAGAAGAAGATTGACATGGATGGTAACGTGGTTACCTATAAAGGCAGGCTAGTTGCGAAAGGTTTCAAACAAATCTACGGGATAGATTATGATGAAACTTTCTCACCTGTAGCTATGTTTAAGTCTATTCGGATTCTTTTCGCGATAGCAGCATATTATGATTATGAGATCTGGCAAATGGATGTGAAAACAGCTTTCCTGAATGGAAATCTGGATGAGGATGTGTATATGACACAACCAGAAGGTTTCACTAATCCATCAGATCCTCATAAAATATGCAAGTTAAAGAAGTCCATTTATGGACTTAAACAAGCATCTAGAAGATGGAATATTCGTTTTGATGAATCAATCAGTGAATTTGGTTTCATCAAGAACGAGGATGACCCGTGTGTATATAAGAGGTTTAGTGGGAGCGTGATTACTTTCTTAGTCCTCTACGTCGATGATATCTTGATCATTGGAAATGACATTCCTGAAATGCATGCGGTTAAGGCATGGTTAAGGAAATGTTTCCAGATAAAAGATTTAGGAGAAGCAGCCTATGTATTAGGTGTGAAGATCTACAGGGATAGATCTAAGAGGCTTCTCGGGCTGTGCCAGAGTACTTACATCGATAAAGTCCTGGAAAGATTCCATTTAGAGAATTCTAAAAGAGGGTATCTTCCAGTCAGACATGGTCTGAATCTTTCGAAGAGTCAGTGTCCACAAACACAGACTGAGAAAGATGAAATGGACAATACGCCTTATGCTTCGGCTATTGGGTCCATTATGTATGCGATGTTGTGTACTCGCCCAGACGTCGCTTACGGGTTAAGCGTGACCAGTCGGTTCCAAAGTAATCCAGGTCAGGCACACTGGATTGCAGTCAAGAACATTTTAAAATATCTGCGGAGGACCAAAGATATGTTCTTGATATATGGTGGTCAGGAAGAACTCAGTATTGAAGGATATACTGACGCTTCATTCCAATCTGACCAGGATGATTTCCGATCGCAATTAGGCTATGTTTTTAGCTTGAATGGAGGAGCAGTGGTGTGGAAGAGTTTCAAACAGTCAACTGTTGCTGATTCCACAACAGAAGTCGAGTATGTTGCAGCCTCGAAAGCATCTAAGGAGGCAGTGTGGATTCGTAAGTTCGTGAGAGAACTTGGTGTTGTTCCTTCGAGTGCAGATCCTTTGGTTATCTTCTGTGATAACACTGGAGCAATCGCACAAGCAAAGGAACCACGGTCGCACCAGAAGTCCAAGCACATACAGAGACGGTTTCACTTGATCCGGGAGATCATTGATCGTGGCGAGATCAAAATATGCAAGGTTCATACAGACGACAATCTGGCTGACCCGCTTACCAAGCCTCTGGCGCAGCAGAAGCATGAGAAGCACTGTAATAATATGGGTTTGAGATTTCTCAACCATTAGATTAAGTGCAAGTGGGAGATTGTTGGGGTATGCCCTTAAGGCTAATGTTTGAGGCCTTGGGAATGTATCAGTATCATGTAATAAACTCTTATGTTTATAAAGGCATGGTTGTTATTCAGTTTGTTACATTGTCTGCTGCAATAAGTGTACTTCTGAATAATGTCTCAGTACTGTTCAGCTAGGCTGACATGCAGTTAAGTCCTTAGTCGAGATATCTTGGTGAACATGAGACAGCCTTGATATGGTTAAGACTAATGTGTGTTCTAATCTTATAGGATGCTTCGAGCATGGAATAAGATGTAGACTCATGGGTACATTGGATGTACTGGACAGACCCTACTTGGATATTCAATTGCTTGTCACAATGTGAATAATCCTTGTTTGCAACAAGTGGCACATGTCCTCTGACTTGAGATCACTTGTGTTTCTAAATGATGATTGTCATTGTTTTGAGGTAGTTCAATATCATTTGAAACATAATGATTATAGCTTATCTTGGATGGTGAGCTTGAGTCAGGTTAGGGCACTAGTGATAGACATAGGATTGCCGTCTCCTTGTTTAAGGAGTGTGATGTTCTAAAGGGGCCCCCTGGATGAGATGATTGAGAATAGTGTATGGCCATACCCAGGTGACTATGTTCATCTGATCTAATCATGCTCATCATATTGGAGCTACAAGCTTGACACGCTTGTCCAATAAGAACATCCAGTGGCAAAGGATATTTGCATGCCTGGTGAAGTGGATTCACACTTGTGCTGTGGTTTGGGTGTAGTCTTGGAAGACTCTTTTCTTTATATCGGGAGACAGTGATGTGTTTCTAGATACCCCTCACTGATCGTGATAACGTGAGTTATCGTTACCGACATTTAAAGGAAACCCTTAGGGTCGCACAATTTGATGATATGGCTTACTTAAGTCAGATCGAGTGGACTGAATTATTTCGGTTCAGTTTAAAGGGATTTAATCTCTGATTGTAAGTGAGATCTGGTCTGATCATGTTTGATTGGTTAGGGCTTGAGATCGGTAAGCTTAGATCGAGAGAGTTGATGCTAGATCAGTGAGATCAGGAGCATCAGGAGATGAACGGTCAGATCTTGAACCTTAGGGTTTGATTTTATCTTGACCAATGCTTGGGCTGATTTGGTTTGGTCATTGAACCAAATACATTGAACCGGCTCATATGTGAGCGCATGGTTCATATGGGAGAAGAGATATGCATTTGGTTCATTTCATGTGAACGCATAACGCATGCATTGAAGCTTTGCTATTTTTGGAATTCGGTTTCCAAAGTGGTGAACGTCCCCACGTTCGTGAAAACGCTTCTCTAACTCTTGTCTTCCCTTGGCTCTCGACGACACACTCTCTTGCGTGGTGTAGGTCGACGACAAGAAGGATCGGCCGAGTGAGAGTTCATCATTCCCTTCCATTCGTGAAGAAAGCCTTGGAGCCTTGCTAGCACAAGTAGCGCCAAGGAAGTGGGCGATCACTCATCTTGTGTGCGTGTCTTTGGAGGAGATCAGATTTGTTCTCTACTTCCAAGTCGCCATCCTTGCTCATGGCTATGGTATGATCTCCTTAGATCTAAACAATACCTTAAGTTGATCATATGTTTCTATTTGCGGTCCTTGAAGCCCTTGATTCCGCCATGCTTTTCATATACGCATGTCTTAGGGTTTCGCCCCCCTCTCGAAAGGGGTCCTGCAATTAGGCCCATTGGCGCTGATGAAATCTCCAAAATAGATCCGAGCTATCCAATAACTCGATCATAAGGCTTCCCGATCATTACGAGAACTCGAGTATCAAGGTGTGCGACCCTGTAGGTTCCTCTGACGTTGGTAGTGCTGACCCATGGTCACCACAAGCAGTGAGTGGCACCTAGCAGTGCATCACTGCTACCCAAGTCATCGGAATGGATATCGACATCGACATCCCCATCATCGCAATTAGGTACAGATGCATTACAGTCTCTTTGCCGAACTGATATCCGATTGGCCAAGTGTGTCACCACTTGTTTTTATCCAATCTCATGGCTATGACTAAATTAGATCTCACCTGGGTATGGCCATACACTTTCAGTCATAGAACCATAGAGGAGCTCCATGGATATCATGCTTCCCTTAGGAAGGGGCAAATCCTATGTCTGTTCATTGACCTTCTCATATGGGTCGTGATATGCCCAATGACAACAGTTATTACCTCCCAACTACGGCAAGACATTAGGTTGTATCAAGGCATATCCCTAACCATATAGAATGGCCAATGACATCATGTCAAGGGTTCAATGCATCTCCTATCACTTGTGAGGATAACTCGTGACACCAAGTCATTGCCTCACAGTGGGTCGGTCCAGTATATCCACCATTGATATACACATATGTCTGCGTTAGCACCTTGTGCCTAACCAGCTCATATACTAGTCTCACAAGTACCAGAGTTGTCCCTTATCTACTCAGGTACATTGACTGGGGATAATCATTTGAGCACAGATCCAATCTGTCTCTAGGGACATTATCATATAAGTACATAATCGCAGATGTAAGCAAATATAGATAATGACAATGCCAGAATGATATAAAATATCAACGTCAAGTAGTACAGTAATGGACCAAAACTAGGTCCTAGGGCGTATACACCAACAATCTCCCACTTGCACTAAGACCTAAAGGTTGAGAAATCTCAACCCCATATCTCTAGCGTGACAGTCATGCTTCTGTTGTGCCAAAGCCTTGGTCAATGGGTCTACCAGATTGTTCTCTGTGTCAACTCTGCTAATCTTGACATCACCTCTGTCTATGATCTCTCTGATCAGGTGAAATCTCCTGAGTATGTGTTTGGATCTTTGATGAGACCGTGGTTCTTTGGCTTGTGCAATTGCTCCATTGTTATCACAGTAGATTTCAATGGGATCCACAGCACTGGGAACCACCTGAAGTTCGGAAATGAACTTCCTTATCCAAACAGCTTCTTTGGCTGCCTCAGAAGCTGCCACATACTCAGCCTCGGTTGTAGAATCAACAATGGTGGATTGCTTGAAGCTCTTCCAGTATACAGCGCCTCCATTCATTTTGAACACATAGCCGGCCTGCAATCTGAAGTCATCCAGGTCAGACTGGAAAGACGCATCAGTGTAGCCCTGCATACTGAGCTCTTCCTGTCCCCCATAGACTAGGAACAAATCCTTAGTTCTTCTCAGATACTTCAGGATGTTCTTTACAGCCACCTAGTGCTGCACTCCAGGATTTGATTGGTATCGGCTGGTTATGCTCACAGCATAAGCCACATCTGGTCTAGTACACAACATTGCATACATGATCGAACCTACTGCCGAAGCATAGGGTACTCGACTCATGTCATCCCTCTCAGCCTGTGTGGTGGGACACTGGCTCTTCTGAGAGAGTAAGGCCTTGTCTCACTGGAAGGTACCCTTTCTTGGATCGCTCCAAGCTAAACCCTCCAAGACCTTATCAATGTAAGTACTTTGACTAAGGGCTAGGAGCCTCTTGGATCTATCATTGTAGATTCTCACGCCTAGGATATAGGCGGCCTCCCCTAAGCCCTTCATCTCAAAACACTTCCCTAATCATGTCTTCACAGCTTAAAGACTAGGGATGTCATTCCCGATGAGTAGTATGTCATCGACATACAAGACTAGAAAAGTCACCAAGCTCCCACTGAATTTTCTGTATACACAGGCGTCATCTTCGCTTTGGATAAAGCCATAATATCTCACAGCTTCATCAAATCGAAGATTCCAAATTCGAGATGATTGCTTTAATCCATAGATGGATCTCTTTAGCCTGCAGACCTTATTGGCCTCTGCATAATGGATGAAGCCATCAGGTTGTGTCATATACACATCCTCGGTCAGCATCCCATTAAGAAATGTTGTCTTTACATCCATCTGCCATATCTCATAGTCATGATATGCAGCTATAGTAAGCAGAATCCGAATGGATTTGAACATAGCAACTGGCGAAAAGGTTTCATCATAGTCCACCCCGTGGACTTGTTTGAATCCCTTAGCCACTAGTCTACCTTTATAGGTAACCACGTTGCCATCCATGTCCGTCTTATTCTTGAAGACTCATTTACACCCTATGGGTTTTACCCCATCAGGTAACTCAACCAAATCCCAGACTTGGTTAGCTGGCATGGAATCCATTTCGGATCTCATGGCGTCAAGCCATTTCTCGGAGTCCGGTCCACTGACCGCCTCATCATAGGTCCTGGGTTCATCTTCAACGATGAAGATACCGTCGTGTTGGGTCGGCAGCGACCCATACCTCTCAAGTACACGGCGAATCCTCCCAGACCTACGCGGGGCCTGTGTCTGAGCCTCAGGTTGCCCAGCAACTGTTGCAGTTGGCTCAGGTTCCATCTCTGTGTCTTGTGGTTGCACTTGGACCTCATCCAAGTCAAACTTCCTCCCACTGACTTCTTTCTTGAGAAATTCTTTCTCTAGAAAGATAGCACCCCACAAACACGCATTTATCAGATCTAGGTTCTAGCTTGCTAGAATCCTGACGTTTGACATAAGCCTCATATCCCCAGATCCTGATAAAAGTGAGATTAGGGCGTCTCCCACTCCATACCTCGTATGGAATCTTTGAGACACTCTTAGATGGAACATTATTCAGTATTAGAGAAGTTGTCTCTAGTGCATGTCCCCAGAATGAGGGAGGTAGAGTGACATGATGATGGAGGGGCCAACCCTGCCCCAAGGAGGTCTGGAAGGGCTAGGAGGAAGCCCATCAGATATGGCTTTTCCTCCTAGGTCATCTTTCTTTCCTTATTTGCACTTTCCTTATTTGCATTGAATAAAGCTCTAGTGCATTGTGTAGTTTCCTTATTTGCCCCTAGAATAGTCTACTGGCCTTTGTGTTAATAATTGGGCAGGTTATAGCCCAGCTCAAGGGAAGCTAGGAAGCTCAAGCTAAGCCACTCAAGTAGGGCTCCAATTATGGGAAGAGGCACTTCAACCACTTCAACTAAAGACTTCAAGTTGAAGGGGCTTACAATGAATACAACTCCACCTTCCAAATCAACCAAGGCGCCACCCTCATTGATGATGAATTCGAATGCAAGAGATCAGCCCCAATTCAAGGCGCCTAGCCATCAAGAATCAATCTAGATCCACAATTCAAGGGATCACCATCTAGATCCACAATTCAAGGGATCATCATCTAGATCCACAATTTGAGGAGCCATCCTTGGAAGTCCTTAGCCGCCCATGCTCTTGAAGGAATGCTTTCGAAATTCAAATGGGCGCCATCTCAAATAAGGAAGGAGCTCAAGAAGAAATCGGCTACAAGGAGCTCCATCAAAAGCAAGATTTCGAAATTCAAAAATTGTCAAGGAAATGTTTTAATGGTGCATTAACTTCTTTCCCTACCTTTGTGATTGCGCCTAGGGTGAATTGTCACCCTTGCCCATGGCTTGTTGAGCCTATAAATTGTAATCCTCCCCTCTTTGTCTATTAGTTGCCTAGTGAAAAAAGAATCCTTGTGTTAGCATTGGTGCTTGTCGCCTAAAGGAGTTTTCTACCTCCCCCTCCTCTAAAGGGCCGAGCTCTTTCCCTTCTCCCCCCTTTCTTCTCAAGTCTTCAACGCAACTCAACCACTTGAAGGATCTTACGCAACTTTGGAGGGACTCTAAGGAAGCTTCATCATCCTTTGTTCTCGGCAATCAACAAAGACCCTTAGGGGTTCTTTCACTTTCGGCTAGCAAGAGAGCAACATCAATCAAGCTTCAAATCGGCTAAGTTCCTTCCCCTCTCCTTTCCTTGATTTCTAGAACTTGATTTCTACACTAATCTGAACTTTATTTGAAGGTGGAGCAAGGACTTGGAGGACTCTTCTCTAAGCGCAAAGCTTTCCCCCTCCCTCTTCTCTCTTTAGTTAATTGTTAAGGGAACTTGTGAGGCTTAACCTCCCCCTTAGTTTTGCTTTGTAATATGAATCCGTGGTATGTGCGGATCCCGTTTGTCTGTGTTTGTTTGTAATGATGCAATACCTTCCATCAGAGTAGGACCGTTGAAGATCGGGACGATACGATCCTTCTATGCTCAAGGGTCGCACTGTAAGTACTCCTACTAGTCATTTCATTTTGTAGTTTAGAGTGTTATTTCTTAAAGTAGTAAAGTAGTGTCGCTTTCTTTACTTATAAAATACAAAACTTATTTTCCAACTCCGTTAGAGTAATCTCGGTTTTATCTAAAAATACAAAAAATATTTTCTTAAAAGCGTTGTTTGAATGCACCCTTATTTGTGAGTGATCCCACCTCCATCAGTTTGGTATCAGAGCAGACTCTTAGAATAGATTTTTAGCCTAAAAACTAATTTTCAAATTCTAAGACTTTCTTGGACCTAGGTGTTTGAAAGAAGTTGATCTCATAAAAGGCTATTATCTAATATATCATTTTTAGGAGCCTTATTTTCAAAACTAAATTTCTTTCAAAACTATCTTTGACCATGACTACTAGATCGGGAGCAAATTATAATAACCACCCTGAACCCAATGATATTACTAGACAAGCTGAACCTAATGACCTGGCTAGACTCTTTAACATGATAGCGTCCTTCCAAGAGGAACTTAGGGATATTAGAGCTAGACTCCCAAATCCTGAAAATCTTAGGGATGATAGACCCCCTAGTCGGCCCTCAAGTGAACCCATCCTAGGTGAACATCCCCAAAACAATAGGAACCATAATAGGAGAGTCCAAGAACCTGAATGGGAAGATCCACATGCTCGACCCTATCAAAGACCTAGGGAAGACCAAGAACCTGAGTGGAATGAGCCACGTGCTCAAACCTACCACAGACCTAGAGAGGATGAAGTGCAACGCAACATCAAACTCTCACCCCCAACCTTTAGTGGTTCCCTTGACCCTAGAGAGTTCCTAGATTGGGTAGACAAACTTGAACGGTATTTCAACTGGAGCATGATGCCTAGTCAATCCAAGGTTAGGTTCACCCGATGTCTCCTAGAAGGTACTGCTAGGTTATACTGGACTAGCATAGAGAAGAACATAGAGTTGTTTAGACGCCCTCCTATTGAGAGATGGGAAGACATGCGAGACAAACTTAGGGAAAAATATGTCCCTCCCTATTTCCAACTTAAGATTATTGATGAAGCCATGAGCCTAGTCCAAGGTAGCCTAAATGTCACCGACTACACCACTAGGTTTGATGAACTCCTTTTGAGGAGTGGCATCCATGAGGAACCCCATGTCTCCCTTAGTAGGTACAAGAATGAACTTAGACCCGAGATCAAAAGGGGAATGACCTATTTCCAAATAGAGTCTAGGGAAGTCGCCTACCAAAGAGCCTTAGAGGTAGAGGAAAACATAAAGAGAGCCTTTAGGAGAGAGTTAAGTTCCCCTAGAACTTACCCTAAGGCGCCCTCCTCAAGTCCCTCTAGCTCTCAACCCAAAGCCCCAACACCAACACCCTCTAGACCTAGGACTGTCCAAGAACCTAGAGTCACCTGCCATGCTTGCCACCAAGTAGGACACTATATGAAAGACTGCCCCAAGAGAGTCCTGTACTTAGGTGAGGAAAAACGTGAAGAAACCTATGAAGAAAACCATGAGGAAATCCATAACCCTGACTCTGGTTGTACGGTTTGTGAAGAACTAGCTTATGATAGTGGTGAAGAACAAACCCACGACACCTTAGGAGTGGTTAGGTGCACCTTAATCAAACCTATCCCAACCGAGGACTGGCGTAGGACCAGTATTTTCCACACCTACACGAAATGCAATGGCAACATGTGCAAAGTAGTGATAGATGGGGGAAGTAGTCTAAACGCGGTCTCTCACACAGCCTTAGTAAAATTCAACCTTAAGGCAGAACCGCACCCCAATCCCTATAGCATATCCTGGGTCAACCAGTCTAGTGTCCCAGTCACCCATAGGTGCTTAGTGCCCCTTCAGTTTGCCATCTACCAAGGCAAGATTTGGTGTGACGTCATAACCATGGATGTCGCCCAAGTCTTACTCGGTCGCCCGTGGTTATATGATATGGATGTTATCCACTACGGTCGGACTAACACCTATGTCTTTAGCCATGACGGGCAAAAGATCAAACTGAAGCCATCCATGCCTAAAGAACTTAAGGCTGCCACCAACAAGGGTAGGATAGAGGAGCCTAAGGAACCTAAACCGACCATCCAACTCATAAGGTCCCATGCCTTTACTCAAGACTGCTTAGAATCCAAGCAAGTGTACTCCTTAGTCATTAAGGAAACCAACCCAGATGAGGAGTCACCCATACCCAAAGAAGTTGAAACCCTACTCTCAGGGTACTCTGAGCTCACCAGGGAAGAACTTCCCGATGGCTTACCCCCCCTTAGAGAAATCCAACATGCCATAGACCTTGTCCCGGGTTCTACTCTCCCACACTTGCCCCACTATAGGATGAACCCTACTGAGCATCAAGAGCTCAAAAGACAAGTAGATGAACTGCTAGGCAAGGGTTTCATTAGGGAAAGCCTTAGCCCGTGTGCAGTACCCTTCTTACCCCAAAGAAGGATGGAAGCTGGCGCATGTGCATAGACTGTAGGGCAATGAACAGAATAACCATCAAGTATAGGTTTCCCATCCCCAGATTAGATGACATGCTTGACATGCTGGTAGGTTCTAAGTGGTTTAGCAAGCTAGACCTTAGAAGTGGGTACCACCAAGTTAGGATCAGACTAGGGGATGAGTGGAAGACTGCCTTTAAAACTAAGGATGGTTTATATGAGTGGCTAGTCATGCCCTTTGGCCTTTCTAATGCCCCCTCAACCTTCATGAGGTTAATGAACCAGGTCTTGAAGCCTTACATAGGAAGATTCTTAGTAGTTTACTTTGATGACATCCTAATCTATAGCAAGACCCGAGAAGAACACATGGAACACCTTAGAAAAATCCTAGACTTACTTCAGGAAGAAAAGCTATACCTAAACCTGAAGAAGTGTTCTTTCCTTTCCCCTAGGGTTGTCTTTTTAGGCTTCATAGTTTCAGACCAAGGACTTCAAGCTGACCCTAGCAAAATCCAAGCCATCTTAGACTGGCCTGAACCCAAGACTTTGACTGAAATTAGGAGTTTCCATGGTCTAGCTGCCTTTTATAGGAGGTTCATTAGAAACTTTAGCACCATAGTAGCCCCTATAACTAACTGTATGAAACAAGGTGAGTTTAGTTGGCCTAAGTCTGCTAGTAGAGCTTTTGTGGAGCTTAAGTCTAGAATGACCACTGCCCCTGTCCTAAAATTACCTGACTTCTCTAAAGTTTTCATAGTGGACTGTGATGCCTCAGGAGTAGGAATAGGAGGTACCCTTAGTCAGGAAGGTCACCCCATAGCCTACTTTAGTGAGAAGTTAAATGAGGCTAAACAAAGATATACTACCTATGATAAGGAGTTCTATGCTGTAGTGCAATCCTTAAGGCACTGGAGACACTATTTGATACATAACGAATTTATTCTAAATAGTGATCACCAAGCTTTATCTTTTCTAAATGCTCAAAAGAAATTAAATGCTAGGCATGCTAAATGGGTAGAGTACCTTCAACAGTATACTTTTGTTTTGAAACATAAATCTGGAATTGAAAATAAAGTTGCTGATGCTTTGAGTAGAGTAGTTTTACTTATGCAAACCTTATCTGTTGAAGTAGTTGGATTTGATCGCATGAAGCATGAATACCTAGAATGCCCTGATTTTTCTAGCATTTATTCTGAGCTTAGCATAGACCCTTTGAGTCATCCCCTCTATACCCTAAGGGATGAGTTTCTGTTCCTTGGGCCAAAGTTGTGCATTCCCAAGACCTCAATCCGAGACTTCCTTGTTTGGGAGATCCACGGAGGAGGGTCTGCCGGGCACCATGGCCGGGACAAGACTCAAGCCTTAGTGGAGGAACGGTTCTTCTGGCCGAACCTCTACAAGGATGTAGCTAAGGTTGTCAGACATTGTAGGACCTGTCAGACCAGGAAGACTCAGAAACATAACTATGGTCTGTACACACCCCTACCCATTCCTCAAGCACCATGGCAAGACCTTAGCATGGACTTCATCTTAAGTTTACCAAGGACTCCCTCCAGACATGATTCTATTTTTGTCGTAGTGGATAGGTTTACCAAGATGGCACACTTTATACCTTGCTACAAAACCACAGATGCATCACATGTAGCTAGGTTATTCTTTAAGGAGGTTGTTAAACATAGAGGTACCCCTCTGACTATAGTTTCTGATAGGGATTCCAGGTTTGTTGGACATTTCTGGAAAACCCTGTGGGCTATGTTGGGAACCAAACTCAAATTCTCCACGGCCTATCATCCTCAGACGGATGGGCAGACCGAAGTGGTCAATCGATCACTGGGGAGCATTTTGAGGAGTTTGGTAGGAGAGCACCCAGGCACATGGGATAAGCTGTTGCCCATTGCCGAGTTCTCCTATAATAGTGTTGTCAACAAAACCACAGGATTGTCCCCTTTTCAGGCCAACTTAGGGTACCAGCCCAGAAAACCTGTTGATTTGTTTCCTTTACCTAGGCACTCTCATATTTCTATGTCTGCTAAAGATTTTGCTACTCACATGTCTCATTTACTGTTGGGGTATGCCCTTAAGGCTAATGTTTGAGGCCTTGGGATTGTAAAAGTATCATGTAATAAACTCTTATGTTTATAAAAGGCATGGTTATTATTCAGGTTGTTACCTTGTCTGCTGTAATAAGTGTACTTCTGAATAATGTCTCAAAGCTGTTCAGCTAGGCTGACATGCTATATGTCCTTAGTCGAGATATCTTGGTGAACCTGAGACAGCCTTGATATGATTGAGACTAATATGTGTGCTGATCTTATAGGATGCTTCGAGCATGGAATAAGATGTAGACTCATGGGTACATTGGATGTACTGGACAGACCCTACTAGGATATTCAATTGCTTGTCACAATGTGAATATTCCTTGATTGCAACAAGTGGCACATGTCCTCTGACTTGAGATCACTTGTGTTTCTAAATGATGACTGTCATTGTTTTGAGGTAGTTCAATATCATTTGAAAGATAATGATCATAGACTATCTTGGATAATGATCATGAGTCAGGTTAGGACACTAGTGATAGACATAGGATTGTCGTCTCCTTGTTTAAGGAGTGTGGTGTTCTAAAGGGCCCCCTTATGAGATGATTGAGATAGTGTATGGCCATACCCAGATGACTATGTGCATCTGATCTAATCATGCTCAACATATTGGAATTACAGGCTTGGCACGCTTGTCCAATAAGAACATCCAGTGGCAAAGGACACATGTATGCCTCGTGAGTTTGATTCACACTTGTGCTATGGTTTGGGAGAAGTCTTGGAAGACTCTTTCCTTTATATCGGGAGACAGTGATGTGTTGCTAGATACCCCTCATTGGTCGTGATAACGTAAGTTATCGTTACCGACATTTAAAGGAAACCCTCAGGGTCGCACAATTTGATGATATGGCTTACTTGAGTCAGATCGTATGGACTGGATTCTTTGAGTTCAGATTAAAGGGGATTTAATCTCTGATTGTAAGTGAGATCTGGTCTGATCATGTTTGATTGATTAGGGCTTGAGATCGGTAAGCTTCGATCGAGAGAAATGATGCTAGATCGGGGAGATCAGGGGCATCAGGAGATGAGTGGTTAGATCGTGAGCCTTAGGGTTCAATTTGGTCTAGACCAAGTGGCTTGAGCTATTTCGGTTTGGTTTGATGAACCAAATTCGATTGGACGATTTGGCTTGAACCGGTTCACAAATGTGAACGCTTGGTTCAATGCCAATAGGCGTTTTTGGTTTGTCTTGAGCGCATGGCTTGATTGTCTTCCATTTATGGAAAGTCATCAAAGCCGGTTTTGCTTAAACGCCAAAACGCTTAAACGTTGGTCTCTTGACGACAACGCCTTGATCCTTTTCGTTGGGTGGTTGACGAAAGAGGAAGACAAGGAAAAGGAGCTCTCGGCCATAGGGATTCATCTAATCACCCCCTTTCCATTCGACAAGAGAGCTTGGGTGCCTTGCTAGCACAAGGGACGTCAAGGAAGTGAGCATCTTCATCTTGTGTGTGGACTTGTGGAGGAGACCTAACTTGTTCTCTTCTTCCAAGCCGAATTCCAAGCCTATGGCGTTGGTATGAATCTCCCCTTGTTCTTATCAATCTATGATAGTTGAACATATGGCATGCAAAAGATCTTGAAACCCTTGCTTCCGCTTGCATAAATTTCATTTGCGCCATGATTAGGGTTTTTGCCCCCCTCTCGAAAGGGGTTCCAACAATTGGTATCAGAGCCGTCTATGCATGCTATTATGTTTGCTGATGTGATCCATGTTTACATTTATGCTTAGATCTATGGTTGGTTACATGCGCAAGCTCATGAAAAATTTATGATGCGAAAACTTCATGCATGATGTTTGTTGTTCTAAGCCGCATGTATAGGTGCTTGTTGTTTGTTGTTGTCAAAGTTGCGCTCCCCTTTGAAGGGGACTCTACAAGTGTTGTTGTTGGCGCATGTTTGATTGGCGCTTCTTACATGTTGTTTTTGACAAAACAAAACATCTTGCGCGCCCATGAATTAGATCTAAGTTGCACCTATTGTAAACCCTTAGACGGGTTGATGGGGTTGAAAGCATCCTCTATGTTAGATCAAACTAGTCTGATCAGACCATCTGACAGCCTAGATGGATCGACCAGATGGCACCTGTGTGCAAGCACGAGGTGGCTATAGGTCGATTGCATCACAGGCGTGTAGCGAGGTCTGGTTGAGACAACCAGTGAACACACATGAGTTAGGCCCGGGGTCACACCCGCTTGCCAGAACTCATGTTGGTGGTTCAGCCCTTGGCGCATGCATGGTTGACCATCAGGTCAACGCGAGTCAGTTAGGACTTGGTGCATGCAAGGGCAAGGATCTAACTAGACTTGATGAGTGGATCCCCATCAATGGACCGTTGTAAGGTTATAGGGCTCATAAGGAAATTAAAATTGATGCCATGGGGTTTTTCAAAAATTTTAATTTCATGAATGGATCACATGTTGATTGATGCCTATGCTTGTTTATTTAATCTTCTGTGGGTTGCCCTATTGTGTGCTGTGCTGGGGCCTGCGTGCCTGGATTTAAAATTGTAAATTAATTTGTGATCTGCGAATCACATTGTACTTAATTTATAATATGTAATTGACCTGCGAGTCAATCTTGTCTAGATAGATCAAATTGTATTTGATTAGACAGGAGCACAAAGGCACACATCCCAAGGGGCATTCAGCTGGTGGCGCACCTGAGGTGCTCTAGGAGCTAGAGCCCTGGGTTGGACCAGATGAGATGCAAAAGGAGCTCAAGGGAAGACTTAAGTAAAATTAAGGTCTTACTTAGGGTTCATGGGCATTTACCACATAAGATCAACATGCTTTCTATTTATTGCTTTTATAATTAGAAATGCATGTGTTTATCTTCTGCTATCACCATAGGACTTGCATGATAGTCAAGAAGATAAAAAGACCGTTAAAATCCAATGCTAATATATCAAGCTCGTAAGCCTTCTGACGCGAAACCTCACCGTTCTGACTATCGTTGGAGCCGTGTTGTACCCACTCAGTGGGCACGTCCATCTATCTTCAGACGGTGCGGGATTACACCTGCGTGTTACAGAGTAGGGATTTATCCCTTCTCGTTGCTCAGCATAGCACGTGGTGGTCCAGGGAGTAGGTCGGGTCAGCTTGACCATGTAGGCTACATATGTGGCGCATATGGTAGCACATGGAGGCAGCCATCTGTGGGATCAGAGACTGTGTTGTACCAACTCAGTTGGCACAGTCTGCTGGATTGCCCAGATGAAGGGGAATCGCACGGGCTGGCGATTGGCAGGGACTGCCTACCAGAAATTAGTGCTTGTCCTCTCTGTGCATCTTATCTCGCCTGAGCGGGACGCGGAGACCAAGTATGAAATCTGGATCCCATCTCACTAAAAGAGTTTTACTCTTTCGGACTGTTTTACTGGATTTTTCAGTCAGATAAAATAGTGAGAAAAGAATCTTTCTTAAGTCCTGGATTGATTCTGAACATTGATACTGACCTTGCTGTTCTTGCATTGTTGTAGATTCCTGCAGCAACTAACACCATGAGCTTCAATGTGCGATCCCTACTGGAAAGGGAGAAGTTTGCTGGGCCGAACTTCTCTGACTGGTTCGGACACCTTAAGATCGTTCTTAAGGCAGAGAGGAAACTGTATGTCCTCGAGACGGCGATACCGCCGCAGCCCGCTCCGAACGCCGCAAGGGCGGTTCGGGATGCCTATGAAAAGCACGTCAATGATAGCATTGATGTCGCTTGCCTGATGCTAGCGTCTATGACGCCACCGCTGCAGCGTCAGCATGAGGATATGTCGGCTATAGAGATTATAGCGAACCTCAAGATGCTGTATGCTGCACAGGCGAGGACAGAACGCTATAATCTGACGAAGCTCTTCTTTCAGAGCAAACTGGCTGAGGGGAGCCCAGTGGGAGCTCACGTGCTCAAGATGATTGGGCACAAGGAGGCTCTGGAGAAACTGGGGCATACCATCAACCAGGAGCTTGCTGTAGATATTATTCTGCAGTCTCTCCCGCCTTCTTTCGATGCGTTCATCATTAACTTTAATATGAACAAAATCGATTGTACTCCGCCAGAGCTGCTGAATATGCTCTTGACTACTGAGGAGACTCTGAAGGGAAAGCCTTCGACCTCTGTCTTGATGGTTCCTTCAAGGAACAAGAAGAAGGGGAAGAAGGGCAAGGCCCCTGTCAAGAACTACAGCAAGGCTCTGAAACAGAAGGTGAAGCGATCGAAGGACAACAGGTGTTTCCACTGTGTCCAGCTGGGTCACTGGAAAAAGGACTGTAAAGCGCTCCAAGGAGATAAGAGGGGAAGCATCGCTTCTGGCTCAGGAATATATGTGACTGAGGTCATGTTATCTTCTTCTATATCATGGGTGTTGGACACTGCATGTGGAGTTCACATTTGTTCAAATGTACAGGAACTCAAGAGAAGAAGGCAGGTGGGACAGCATGAGGTAGACCTACGCGTTGGAAACGGGGCACGGGTTGCTGCTGTTGCTGTAGGAGACTATTTCATTTCTTTACCATCTGGCATTGTATTAGAATTAAATAATTGTTATTTTGTACCCAGTATTACCAAGAATATTATCTCCATTCCTGCTCTTGTCAGGAAGGGATTTTCCTTTGAATGCAAAATTTCAAAGTGTGTTTTATCTCATGATAATATTGTGTATGCCACTGGTTCAATTAACAATGGGTTATTCATGTTGGACATGGAATATTCGATACAAAATATTGATAATAAGAAAGCCAAGTATGCTGATGACAGCACCTTGCTATGGCATAGTCGTTTAGGCCATATAAACGAGAAGCGCATTAAGCGGTTGCATGAACATGGACTGCTGGGATCATTCTCCTATGAGGAGATTGATACATGCAAAGCTTGTTTAATGGGTAAAATGACGAAGTCACCTTTTCTTCAAAAGGGTCAAAGGACTTCAGGTTTACTTGACCTTATACACAGTGATGTGTGTGGGCCTTTCAGTAAACATGCCAGAGGTGGCTATCACTACTTCATTACCTTTACTGATGATTTCAGTAGGTATGGGTATGTCTATCTGATGAGACATAAAAGTGAATCTTTTGACAAGTTCAAAGAGTTCAAAAATGAAGTACAAAATCAGTTAGGCCGTAATATCAAGGCACTTCGTTCTGATCGAGGTGGTGAATACCTGAGTCATGCATTTACTGACTATCTAAAGGAGTGTGGGATTGTCTCACAGCTCACTCCGCCAGGAACACCGCAATGGAATGGTGTGTCCGAAAGGAGAAATAGAACGTTACTTGATATGGTTCGTTCTATGATGAGTCAGGCTACTCTTCCATACTCCTTTTGGGGTTTTGCACTGGAAACAGCTGCAAAGGTACTAAACCGAGTGCCATCCAAGGCAGTTTCAAAGACGCCATATGAGTTATGGTATGGGAAACAGCCTAGCTTGACATTTATCAGGATCTGGGGTTGCGAGGCTTATGTCAAAAAGCTCGCCTCTGGGAAACTGGAGAGCAGATCTGAGAAATGTATCTTTGTTGGTTACCCTAAGGAAACTAAGGGTTATTATTTCTTTGATCCCAAAGAGAACAAGGTTTTTGTTGCTCGGACGGCTATATTTCTTGAGAGGGAATTTCTTCTGCAAGAGGCCAGTGGGAGAGAAATAAAGCTGGATGAGAATCCAGAGGAAGGACAAAGTAGTCAAGCACAGTTGGATGAGCCTGAGCCAGTTGAACAGGTTATTGAACAACCTGAGGCTCAGATAACACGGGAACCGCGAAGATCGGGAAGGATCCGTCGTCAGCCTGAGCGCTATGACGGAGTCTACATCATTGATAATGATGAACCCCTCACTTATGCGGATGCGGTCAGTGGACCGGAGTCAGCTAGATGGCTTGAAGCTATGCGAGCCGAAATGGACTCCATGTCAGATAACCAAGTCTGGGATTTGGTTGATCCGCCTCCGGGAGTAATCCCTATAGGCTGTAAATGGATCTTCAAGAAGAAGATTGACATGGATGGTAACGTGGTTACCTATAAAGGCAGGCTAGTTGCGAAAGGTTTCAAACAAATCTATGGGATAGATTATGATGAAACTTTCTCACCTGTAGCCATGTTTAAGTCTATTCGGATTCTTTTCGCGATAGCAGCATATTACGATTATGAGATCTGGCAGATGGATGTGAAAACAGCTTTCCTTAATGGAAATCTGGATGAGGATGTGTATATGACACAACCTGAGGGTTTCACTAATCCATCAGATCGTCATAAAATATGCAAGTTAAAGAAGTCCATTTATGGACTGAAACAAGCATCTAGAAGCTGGAACATTCGTTTTGATGAATCAATCTCTGAGTTTGGTTTCATCAAGAACGATGATGACCCGTGTGTTTATAAGAGGTTTAGTGGGAGCGTAATTACATTCCTAATCCTCTACGTCGATGATATCTTAATCATTGGAAATGATATTCCTGAACTGCATGCTGTTAAAGCATGGTTAGGAAAATGTTTCCAGATGAAAGATCTCGGAGAAGCAGCCTATGTATTAGGTGTCAAGATCTACCGAGATAGATCTAAGAGGCTTCTTGGGCTGTGCCAGAGTACTTACATCGATAAGGTCCTGGATAGATTCCATTTAGAGAATTCTAAACGTGGATATCTTCCAGTCAGACATGGTCTGAATCTTTCAAAGAGTCAGTGTCCACAAACACAGACTGAAAAAGATGAAATGGACAATACGCCTTATGCTTCGGCTATTGGGTCCATTATGTATGCGATGTTGTGTACTCGCCCAGACGTCGCTTACGGGCTAAGCGTGACCAGTCGATTCCAAAGTAATCCAGGTTTGGCGCACTGGATTGCAGTCAAGAACATTTTAAAATATCTGCGGAGGACCAAAGATATGTTCTTGATATATGGTGGTCAGGAAGAACTCAGTATAGAGGGATATACTGACGCTTCGTTCCAGTCGGACCAGGATGATTTCCGATAGCAATCAGGCTATGTTTTCAGCTTGAATGGTGGAGCAGTGGTGTGGAAGAGCTTCAAACAGTCAACTGTTGCTGATTCCACAACAGAAGCCGAGTATGTTGCAGCCTCGGAAGCATCCAAGGAGGCAGTGTGGATTCGTAAGTTCGTGAGAGAACTTGGTGTCGTTCCTTCGAGTGCTGATCCTTTGGTTATCTTCTGTGATAACACTGGAGCCATCGCACAAGCAAAGGAACCACGGTCACACCAGAAGTCCAAGCACATACAGAGACGGTTTCACTTGATCCGGGAGATCATTGATCGAGGCGAGATCAAAATCTGCAAGGTTCATACAGATGACAATCTGGCAGACCCGCTTACCAAGCCTCTGGCGCAGCAGAAGCATGAGAAGCACTGTAATAATATGGGTTTGAGATTACTCAACCATTAGATTAAGTGCAAGTGGGAGATTGTTGGGGTATGCCCTTAAGGCTAATGTTTGAGGCCTTGGGATTGTAAAAGTGTCATGTAATAAACTCTTATGTTTATAAAAGGCATGGTTATTATTCAGGTTGTTACCTTGTCTGCTGTAATAAGTGTACTTCTGAATAATGTCTCAAAGCTGTTCAGCTAGGCTGACATGCTATATGTCCTTAGTCGAGATATCTTGGTGAACCTGAGACAGCCTTGATATGATTGAGACTAATATGTGTGCTGATCTTATAGGATGCTTCGAGCATGGAATAAGATGTAGACTCATGGGTACATTGGATGTACTGGACAGACCCTACTAGGATATTCAATTGCTTGTCACAATGTGAATATTCCTTGATTGCAACAAGTGGCACATGTCCTCTGACTTGAGATCACTTGTGTTTCTAAATGATGACTGTCATTGTTTTGAGGTAGTTCAATATCATTTGAAAGATAATGATCATAGACTATCTTGGATAATGATCATGAGTCAGGTTAGGACACTAGTGATAGACATAGGATTGTCGTCTCCTTGTTTAAGGAGTGTGGTGTTCTAAAGGGCCCCCTTATGAGATGATTGAGATAGTGTATGGCCATACCCAGATGACTATGTGCATCTGATCTAATCATGCTCAACATATTGGAATTACAGGCTTGGCACGCTTGTCCAATAAGAACATCCAGTGGCAAAGGACACATGTATGCCTCGTGAGTTTGATTCACACTTGTGCTATGGTTTGGGAGAAGTCTTGGAAGACTCTTTCCTTTATATCGGGAGACAGTGATGTGTTGCTAGATACCCCTCATTGGTCGTGATAACGTAAGTTATCGTTACCGACATTTAAAGGAAACCCTCAGGGTCGCACAATTTGATGATATGGCTTACTTGAGTCAGATCGTATGGACTGGATTCTTTGAGTTCAGATTAAAGGGGATTTAATCTCTGATTGTAAGTGAGATCTGGTCTGATCATGTTTGATTGATTAGGGCTTGAGATCGGTAAGCTTCGATCGAGAGAAATGATGCTAGATCGGGGAGATCAGGGGCATCAGGAGATGAGTGGTTAGATCGTGAGCCTTAGGGTTCAATTTGGTCTAGACCAAGTGGCTTGAGCTATTTCGGTTTGGTTTGATGAACCAAATTCGATTGGACGATTTGGCTTGAACCGGTTCACAAATGTGAACGCTTGGTTCAATGCCAATAGGCGTTTTTGGTTTGTCTTGAGCGCATGGCTTGATTGTCTTCCATTTATGGAAAGTCATCAAAGCCGGTTTTGCTTAAACGCCAAAACGCTTAAGCGTTGGTCTCTTGACGACAACGCCTTGATCCTTTTCGTTGGGTGGTTGACGAAAGAGGAAGACAAGGAAAAGGAGCTCTCGGCCATAGGGATTCATCTAATCACCCCCTTTCCATTCGACAAGAGAGCTTGGGTGCCTTGCTAGCACAAGGGACGTCAAGGAAGTGAGCATCTTCATCTTGTGTGTGGACTTGTGGAGGAGACCTAACTTGTTCTCTTCTTCCAAGCCGAATTCCAAGCCTATGGTGTTGGTATGAATCTCCCCTTGTTCTTATCAATCTATGATAGTTGAACATATGGCATGCAAAAGATCTTGAAACCCTTGCTTCCGCTTGCATAAATTTCATTTGCGCCATGATTAGGGTTTTTGCCCCCCTCTCGAAAGGGGTTCCAACATTTACATCATGAAATATATTGTCAAATGCTTGATGCTGTAAATTCCTATCGCAAGAGTGCTAACAAGAAACACCGAGAAAGGATATTCTCTGTAGGGGAACAGGTTATACTGCGGATCAGGGAGGAGCGCATCCATGGATCTGGCCGCAAGTTGGACCCAAAAGGAATCGGGCCATTCACCATTATAGAAAAGATCAACGACAACGCCTACATCTTGGATCTACCACCGGACTTGGGGATTCCCACCACTGTCAATGTGGAGGATCTCACGCACTATGAGGAGCCGGTGCTCATCGAGGAATTGACTGATAAGCCCGAGCCACAGAGCATACTTGAAGATCAGACCCGACTCACCCCAGACGAGGTACAAGTGTTTTACCATGTTAAATTTACCCCGACTCACCCCAGACGAGGCACAGGCCGCTCCAAAATTACTCCAAGGGTACAAGGATAATTCTCCAGAGGAGAATTCTTCCCACCCGGGGAGAAATGATGGAGGGGCCAACCCTGCCCCAAGGAGGTCTGGAAGGGCTAGGAGGAAGCCCATCAGATATGGCTTTTCCTCCTAGTGTTGGGGTATGCCCTTAAGGCTAATGTTTGAGGCCTTGGGATTGTATCTGTATCATGTAATAAACAATTGTGTTTATAAAGGCATGGTTATTATTCAGGTTATTACCTTCTCTGCTGCAATTAGTGTACTTCTGAATAATGTCTCAAAGCTGTTCAGCTGGGCTGACATGCTATAAAGTCCTTAGTCGAGATATCTTGGTGAACATGAGACAGCCTTGATATGGTTAAGACTAATATGTATTCTAATCTTATAGGATGCTTCGAGCATGGAATAAGATGTAGACTCATGGGTACATTGGATGTACTGGACAGACCCTAGTAGGACATTCAATTGCTTGTCACAATGTGAATGATCCTTGATTGCAACAAGTGGCACATGTCCTCTGACTTGAGATCACTTGTGTTTCTAAATGATGATTGTCATTGTTTTGAGGTAGTTCAATATCATTTGAAACATAATGGTTATAGACTATCTTGGATAATGATCATGAGTCAGGTTAGGGCACTAGTGATAGATAGAGGATTGCCGTCTCCTTGTTGAAGGAGTGTGGTGTTCTATAGGGGCCCCCTAGATGAGATGATTGAGAAAGTGTATGGCTATACCCAGGTGACTATGTGCATCTGATCTAATCATGCTCATCATATTGGAGCTACAGGCTTGACACGCTTGTCCAATAAGAACATCCAGTGGCAAAGGAAACATGCGTGCCTTATGAAGTGGATTCACACTTGTGCTGTGGTTTGGGTGTAGTCTTGGAAGACTCTTTCCTTTATATCGGGAGACAGTGATGTGTTGCTAGATACCCCTCACTGATCGTGATAACGTAAGTTATCGTTACCGACATTTAAAGGAAACCCTCAGGGTCGCACAATTTGATGATATGGCTTACTTGAGTCAGATCGTGTGGACTGAATTGTTTGGGTTCAGTTTAAAGGGATTTAATCTCTGATTGTAAGTGAGATCTGGTCTGATCATGTTTGATTGATTAGGGCTTGAGATCGGTAAGCTTCGATCGAGAGAGATGATGCTAGATCGGTAAGATCAGGAGCATCAGGAGATGAACGGTTAGATCTGGAACCTATTGGTTCAATGAGGTCTAGACCATGGCTTGGGCTGATTTGATTTGGTTTTTTGGACCAAAGTCAATTGGATCAATTGAGCATGAACCGGTTCACATGTGTGTGAACGCTTGGTTCAATGCTTAAGCGTTTTGGTCGGTTTTCAAAGCATTACTTCATGTCATTCCATTTATGGAAAGTCATCAAGGCGACTTTGTAAAAAACGCCTCAACGCTTCTCTTGGATGATGACCGCTTGCAATCTCGTGGAGAGGAGAGTGTGTTGACGACAAGAGGAGGAATTCGGCCGAGAAAAGCTATCTCTATCCTCTCCTTCACGCGACAAGGTCCCATTGAAGCACTTTGCTAGCACAAAGGATTCAAAGGAGCAAGCCATCTTCACTTGTTGTGTGCGTCACCTTTGGAGAAGGAGCACTTGCGTCTTTGCTTCCAAGGCACCAACCAAACCGATGGCATTGGTATGATCTACTCTTGATCTATTCAATCTATGATAGTTGATCATATGGCATGCAAAAGATCATCAAACCCTTGCTTCCGCTTGCAAAATTTTATTTGCGCCATGCTTAGGGTTTTCGCCCCCCTCTCGAAAGGGGTTTCATCAATTGGTATCAGAGGTCGGGTTTATGCATGCTATTATGTTTGCTCGTGTGATCCATGTTTACACTTATGCTTAGATCTATGGTTGGTTACATGCGCAAGCTCATGAAAATTTATGATGCGAAAACAACATGCATGATGTTTATTGCTCTTAGCCGCATGTATTGGTGCTTGTTGTTGTTTTTGTCAAAGTTGCGCTCCCCCTTGAAGGTGACTCTACAAGTGTTATGGATGGCGCATGTTTGTTGGCGCTTCTTACATGTTGTTTTTGACAAAACAAAAGATCTTGTGCGCCTCATCTAGATCTAAGGCCCTACTTTAAACCCTTAGATGGGTTGATGGGGTTGAAAGCATCATCTAGTATAGATCAACTAAGTCTGATCAGACCATCTGACAGCCTAGATGGGTTGACCAGATAGCACCTGTGCGCAAGCACGAGGTGGCTATAGGTTAACTGCATCAAAGGCGTGTAGCGAGGTCTGGTTGAGACAACCAGTGAACACACATAAGTTAGGCCCGGGGTCACACCCGCTTGCCAGAACTCATGTTGGCTGTTCAGCCCTTGGCGCATGCATGGTTGACCATTAGGTCAACTCGAGTCGGTTAGGACTTGGTGCATGTAAGGGCATGGATCTAACTAGATTGATGAGTGGATCCCTATCAATGGACCATTGTAAGGTTGTAAGGCACATAAGAAAATTAAAATTGATGCCAATGGGTTTTCAAAATTTTATTTTCTTGTAATGGATCACATGTTGATTGAATGATGCCATGATGTTTGTTTATTTAATCTTATGTGGGTTGCCCTTTTAATGTGTGCTGTGCTGGGGCCTGCGAGCCTGATAAATTATTATTTTTGTGATATGCGAATCACATTTTAATGAATTTATTGTATAATTGACCTGCGAGTCAAGCTTGTCTAGATAGATTAAAATGTATTTTAATTAGACAAGAGCACAAAAGCACACATCGCAGAGGCGCATTCAGCTGGTGGGTGCACCTGAGCTGCATTGAGCGCTAGGGCCCTGGGTTGGACCAGATGAGATGCAAAAGACCCAAGAAGAGCAAGTGAAGACTTAAGTTGATTTAAGGTCTTACTTAGGCTCTATGGGCTTTTACCACATAAGATCCATGCTTTCTTTTTATTGTTTAATAATAGAATTGCATGAGTTATTTATCTTCTGCTATAGCCATAGGATTTGCCTGATAGTAAGAAGATAAAAGACCGTTAAAATCCAACGCTAAAATATCAAGCACGTAATGCCTTCTGACGCGAAACCTCACTGTTCTGACTATCGTTGGAGCCGTGTTGAACCCACTCAATGGGCACGTCCATCTATCTTCTCGTTGCTCAGCATAGCACGTGGTGGTCCAGGGAGTAGGTCGGGTCAGCTTGACCATGTAGGCTACATGTGTGGAGCATATGGTAGCACATGGAGGCAGCCATCTGTGGGATCAGAGACTGTGTTGTACCAACTCAGTTGGCACAGTCTGCTGGATTGCCCAGATGAAGGGGAATCGCACGGGTTGGCGATTGGCTGGGACAGCCTACCAGAAATTAGTACTTGTCATCTCTGTGCATCTTATCTCGCCTGAGCGGGACGCGGAGACCAAGTATGAAATCTGGATCCCATCTCACTAAAAGAGTTCTACTCTTTCGGGCTGTTTTGCTGGATTTTTCAGCCAGATAAAATAGTGAGAAAAAGAATCTTTCTTAAGTCCTGGATTGATTCTGAACATTGATACTGACCTTGTTGTTCTTGCATTGTTGTAGATTCCTGCAGCAACGAACACCATGAGCTTCAATGTGCGATCCCTACTGGAAAGGGAGAAGTTTGCTGGGCCAAACTTCTCAGACTGGTTCGGACACCTTAAGATCGTTCTTAAGGCAGAGAGGAAACTGTATGTCCTCGAGACGGCTGTGCCGCCTCAACCCGCTGCGAACGCCGCAAGGGCGGTTCGTGATGCCTATGAAAAGCACGTCAATGATAGCATTGATGTCGCTTGCCTGATGCTAGCGTCTATGACGCCACCGCTGCAGCGTCAGCATGAGGATATGTCGGCTATAGAGATTATAGCGAACCTCAAGATGCTGTATGCTGCACAGGCGAGGACAGAACGCTATAATCTGACAAAGCTTTTCTTTCAGAGCAAACTGGCTGAAGGGAGCCCAGTGGGAGCTCACGTGCTCAAGATGATTGGGCACAAGGAGGCTCTGGAGAAACTGGGGCATACCATCAACCAGGAGCTTGCTGTAGATATTATTCTGCAGTCTCTTCCGCCTTCTTTCGATGCGTTCATCATTAACTTTAATATGAACAAAATCGATTGTACTCCGGCAGAGCTGCTGAATATGCTCTTGACTACTGAGGAAACTCTGAAGGGAAAGCCTTCAACCTCTGTCTTAATGGTTCCTTCCAGGAACAAGAAGAAGGGGAAGAAGGGCAAAGCCCCTGTCAAGAACTACAGTAAGGCTCTGAAACAGAAGGTAAAGCGGTCAAAGGACAACAGGTGTTTCCACTATGGCCAGCTGGGTCACTGGAAAAAGGACTGTAAAGCGCTCCAAGGAGACAAGAGGGGAAGCATTGCTTCTGGCTCAGGTATATTTGTGATTGAGGTCATGATATCATCTTCTTCTGTTTCATGGGTGTTGGACACTGCATGTGGAGTTCACATTTGTTCAAATGTACAGGAACTCAAGAGAAGAAGGCAGGTGGGACAGCATGAGGTAGACCTACGCGTTGGAAACGGGGCACGGGTTGCTGCTGTTGCTGTAGGAGACTATTTCATTTCTTTACCATCTGGCATTGTATTGGAATTAAACAATTGTTACTTTGTTCCCAGTATCACTAAAAATATTATCTCCATTCCTGCTCTTGTCAGGAAGGGATTTTCCTTTGAATGCAATATTTCAAAGTGTGTTTTATCTTATGATAATATTGTTTATGCAACTGGTTCAATCAACAATGGGTTATTCATGTTGGACATGGAATATTCTATACAAAACATTGATAATAAGAAAGCCAAGTATGCTGATGACAGCACCTTGCTATGGCATAGTCGTTTAGGCCATATTAACAAGAAGCGCATTAAGCGGTTGCATGATCATGGACTGCTGGGATCATTCTCCTATAAGGAGATTGATACATGCAAAGCTTGTTTAATGGGTAAAATGACGAAGTCACCTTTTCCTAACAAAGGGCAAAGGGCTTCAGGTTTACTTGACCTTATACACAGTGATGTGTGTGGGCCGTTTAGTAAACATGCCAAAGGTGGCTATCAGTACTTCATTACCTTTACTGATGATTTCAGTAGGTATGGGTATGTCTATTTAATGAGACATAAAAGTGAATCTTTTGACAAGTTCAAAGAGTTCAAGAATGAAGTACAGAATCAGCTAGGCCGAAATATCAAGGCACTTCGTTCTGATCGAGGTGGAGAATACTTGAGTCATAAGTTTACTGACTATCTGAAGGAGTGTGGGATTATCTCACAGCTCACTCCGCCAGGAACACCGCAATGGAATGGTGTGTCCGAGAGGAGAAATAGAACGTTACTTGATATGGTTCGTTCTATGATGAGTCAGGCTACTCTTCCATACTCCTTTTGGGGATTTGCACTGGAAACAGCAGCAAAGGTACTAAACCGAGTGCCATCCAAGGCAGTTTCTAAGACTCCATACGAGTTATGGTATGGGAAACAGCCGAGCTTGACTTTTATCAGGATCTGGGGTTGCGAGGCTTATGTCAAAAAGCTCGCCTCTGGGAAACTGGAGAGCAGATCTGACAAATGCATCTTTGTCGGTTACCCTAAGGAAACTAAGGGTTATTATTTCTACGATCCCAAAGAGAACAAAGTATTTGTTGCTCGGACGGCAATATTTCTAGAGAAGGAGTTTCTTCTGCAAGAAGCCAGTGGGAGAGAAATAAAGCTGGATGAGAATCCAGAGGATGGACAAAGTAGTCAAGCACAGTTGGATGTGCCTGAGCCGGTAGAACAGGTTACTGAACAACCTGAGGCTCAAATATCACGGGAACCGCGTAGATCGGGAAGGATCCGTCGACAGCCTGAGCGCTATGACGGAGTCTACATCATTGATAATGATGAACCCCTTACTTATGCGGATGCGGTCAGTGGACCGGAGTCAGCTAGATGGCTTGAAGCTATGCGAGCCGAGATGGACTCCATGTCAGATAACCAAGTCTGGGATTTGGTTGATCCGCCTCCGGGAGTAATCCCTATAGGGTGTAAATGGATCTTCAAGAAGAAGATTGACATGGATGGTAACGTAGTTACCTATAAAGGCAGGCTAGTTGCGAAAGGTTTCAAACAAATCTACGGGATAGATTATGATGAAACTTTCTCACCTGTAGCCATGTTTAAGTCTATTCGGATTCTTTTTGCGATAGCAGCATATTACGATTATGAGATCTGGTAGATGGATGTGAAGACGGCTTTCCTTAATGGAAAACTAAAAGAGGATGTGTATATGACACAACCTGAAGGTTTCACTAATCCAGCAGATCGTCATAAAATATGCAAGTTAAAAAGGTCCATTTATGGACTTAAACAAGCATCTAGAAGCTGGAATATTCGTTTTGATGAATCAATCTCTGAGTTTGGTTTCATCAAGAACGAAGATGACCCGTGTGTATATAAGAGGTTTAGTGGGAGCGTGATTACTTTTCTAGTCCTCTACGTCGATGATATCTTAATCATTGGAAACGATATTCCTGAACTGCATGCTGTTAAAGCATGGTTAGGAAAATGTTTTCAGATGAAAGATCTAGGAGAAGCAGCCTATGTTTTAGGTGTGAAGATCTACAGGGATAGATCTAAGAGGATTCTCGGGCTGTGCCAGAGTACTTACATCGAGAAAGTCCTGGAGAGATTCCATTTAGAGAATTCTAAAAGAGGATATCTTCCAGTCAGACATGGTCTGAATCTTTCGAAGAGTCAGTGTCCACAAACACAGACTGAGAAAGATGAAATGGACAATACGCCTTATGCTTCGGCTATTGGGTCCATAATGTATGCGATGTTGTGTACTCGCCCAGACGTCGCTTACGGGTTAAGCGTGACCAGTCGGTTCCAAAGTAATCCAGGTATGGCGCACTGGATTGCAGTCAAGAACATTTTAAAATATCTGCGGAGGACCAAAGATATGTTCTTGATATATGGTGGTCAGGAAGAACTCAGTATAGAGGGATATACTGACGCTTCGTTCCAGTCGGACCAGGATGATTTCCGATCGCAATCAGGCTATGTTTTTAGCTTGAATGGTGGAGCAGTGGTGTGGAAGAGTTTCAAACAGTCAACTGTTGCTGATTCCACAACAGAAGCCGAGTATGTTGCAGCCTCGGAAGCATCCAAGGAGGCAGTGTGGATTCGTAAGTTCGTGAGAGAACTTGGTGTCGTTCCTTCGAGTGCAGATCCTTTGGTTATCTTCTGTGATAACACTGGAGCAATCGCACAAGCAAAGGAACCACGGTCGCACCAGAAGTCCAAGCACATACAGAGACGGTTTCACTTGATCCGGGAGATCATTGATCGTGGCGAGATCAAAGTCTGCAAGGTTCATACAGATGACAATCTAGCTGACCCGCTTACCAAGCCTCTGGCGCAGCAGAAGCATGAGAAGCACTGTAATAATATGGGTTTGAGATTTCTCAACCATTAGATTAAGTGCAAGTGGGAGATTGTTGGGGTATGCCCTTAAGGCTAATGTTTGAGGCCTTGGGATTGTATCTGTATCATGTAATAAACTCTTGTGTTTATAAATGCATGGTTATTATTCAGGTTATTACCTTCTCTGCTGCAATTAGTGTACTTCTGAATAATGTCTCAAAGCTGTTCAGCTGGGCTGACATGCTATAAAGTCCTTAGTCGAGATATCTTGGTGAACATGAGACAGCCTTGATATGGTTAAGACTAATATGTATTCTAATCTTATAGGATGCTTCGAGCATGGAATAAGATGTAGACTCATGGGTACATTGGATGTACTGGACAGACCCTAGTAGGACATTCAATTGCTTGTCACAATGTGAATGATCCTTGATTGCAACAAGTGGCACATGTCCTCTGACTTGAGATCACTTGTGTTTCTAAATGATGATTGTCATTGTTTTGAGGTAGTTCAATATCATTTGAAACATAATGGTTATAGACTATCTTGGATAATGATCATGAGTCAGGTTAGGGCACTTGTGATAGATAGAGGATTGCCGTCTCCTTGTTGAAGGAGTGTGGTGTTCTATAGGGGCCCCCTAGATGAGATGATTGAGAAAGTGTATGGCCATACCCAGGTGACTATGTGCATCTAATCTAATCATGCTCATCATATTGGAGCTACAGGCTTGACACGCTTGTCCAATAAGAACATCCAGTGGCAAAGGAAACATGCGTGCCTTATGAAGTGGATTCACACTTGTGCTATGGTTTGGGTGTAGTCTTGGAAGACTCTTTCCTTTATATCGGGAGACTTTGATGTGTTGCTAGATACCCCTCACTGATCGTGATAACGTAAGTTATCGTTACCGACATTTAAAGGAAACCCTCAGGGTCGCACAATTTGATGATATGGCTTACTTGAGTCAGATCGTGTGGACTGAATTGTTTGGGTTCAGTTTAAAGGGATTTAATCTCTGATTGTAAGTGAGATCTGGTCTGATCATGTTTGATTGATTAGGGCTTGAGATCGGTAAGCTTCGATCGAGAGAGATGATGCTAGATCGGTAAGATCAGGAGCATCAGGAGATGAACGGTTAGATCTGGAACCTATTGGTTCAATGAGGTCTAGACCATGGCTTGTGCTGATTTGATTTGGTTTTTTGGACCAAAGTCAATTGGATCGATTGAGCATGAACCGGTTCACATGTGTGTGAACGCTTGGTTCAATGCTTAAGCGTTTTGGTCGGTTTTCAAAGCATTACTTCATGTCATTCCATTTATGGAAAATCATCAAGGCGACTTTGTAAAAAACGCCTCAACGCTTCTCTTGGATGATGACCGCTTGCAATCTCGTGGAGAGGAGAGTGTGTTGACGACAAGAGGAGGAATTTGGCCGAGAAAAGCTATCTCTATCCTCTCCTTCACGCGACAAGGTCCCATTGAAGCACTTTGCTAGCACAAAGGATTCAAAGGAGCAAGCCATCTTCACTTGTTGTGTGCGTCACCTTTGGAGAAGGAGCACTTGCGTCTTTGCTTCCAAGGCACCAACCAAACCGATGGCATTGGTATGATCTACTCTTGATCTATTCAATCTATGATAGTTGATCATATGGCATGCAAAAGATCATCAAACCCTTGCTTCCGCTTGCAAAATTTTATTTGCGCCATGCTTAGGGTTTTCGCCCCCCTCTCGAAAGGGGTTTCATCACCTAGGTCATCTTTGTTTCCTTATTTGCACTTTCCTTATTTGCATTGAATAAAGCTCTAGTGCATTGTGTAGTTTCCTTATTTGCCCCTAGAATAGTCTACTGGCCTTTGTGTTAATAATTGGGCAGGTTATAGCCCAGCTCAAGGGAAGCTAGGAAGCTCAAGCTAAGCCACTCAAGTAGGGCTCCAATTATGGGAAGAGGCACTTCAACCACTTCAACTAAAGACTTCAAGTTGAAGGGGCTTACAATGAATACAACTCCACCTTCCAAATCAACCAAGGCGCCACCCTCATTGATGATGAATTTGAATGCAAGAGATCAGCCCCAATTCAAGGCGCCTAGCCATCAAGAATCAATCTAGATCCACAATTCAAGGGATCACCATCTAGATCCACAATTCAAGGGATCATCATCTAGATCCACAATTTGAGGAGCCATCCTTGGAAGTCCTTAGCCGCCCATGCTCTTGAAGGAATGCTTTCGAAATTCAAATGGGCGCCATCTCAAATAAGGAAGGAGCTCAAGAAGAAATCGGCTATAAGGAGCTCCATCAAAAGCAAGATTTCGAAATTCAAAAATTGTCAAGGAAATGTTTTAATGGTGCATTAACTTCTTTCCCTACCTTTGTGATTGCGCCTAGGGTGAATTGTCACCCTTGCCCATGGCTTGTTGAGCCTATAAATTGTAATCCTCCCCTCTTTGTCTATTAGTTGCCTAGTGAAAAAAGAATCCTTGTGTTAGCATTGGTGCTTGTCGCCTAAAGGAGTTTTCTACCTCCCCCTCCTCTAAAGGGCCGAGCCCTTTCCCTTCTCCCCCCTTTCTTCTCAAGTCTTCAACGCAACTCAACCACTTGAAGGATCTTGCGCAACTTTGGAGGGACTCTAAGGAAGCTTCATCATCCTTTGTTCTCGGCAATCAACAAAGACCCTTAGGGGTTCTTTCACTTTCGGCTAGCAAGAGAGCAACATCAATCAAGCTTCAAATCGGCTAAGTTCCTTCCCCTCTCCTTTCCTTGATTTCTAGAACTTGATTTCTACACTAATCTGAACTTTATTTGAAGGTGGAGCAAGGACTTGGAGGACTCTTCTCTAAGCGCAAAGCTTTCCCCCTCCCTCTTCTCTCTTTAGTTAATTGTTAAGGGAACTTGTGAGGCTTAACCTCCCCCTTAGTTTTGCTTTGTAATATGAATCCGTGGTATGTGCAGATCCCGTTTGTCTGTGTTTGTTTGTAATGATGCAATACCTTCCATCAGAGTAGGACCGTTGAAGATCGGGACGATACGATCCTTCTATGCTCAAGGGTCGCACTGTAAGTACTCCTACTAGTCATTTCATTTTGTAGTTTAGAGTGTTATTTCTTAAAGTAGTAAAGTAGTGTCGCTTTCTTTACTTATAAAATACAAAACTTATTTTCCAACTCCGTTAGAGTAATCTCGGTTTTATCTAAAAATACAAAAAATATTTTCTTAAAAGCGTTGTTTGAATGCACCCTTATTTGTGAGTGATCCCACCTCCATCACATGACTCATCATACATCGAACCATGTCCAACAAAGTTCGATTTCTCCGTTCAGACACACCATTCCATTGGGGTGTTCCAGGTGGAGTGAGTTGGGATAAAATCCCACACTCTCTCAGATAGTCAAGAAACTCACCACTCAGGTACTCTCCACCACGATCTGATTGAAGAGCTTTAATGGATCTACCAAGCTGGTTCTCTACTTCATGTCTGAATTCTTTGAATTTCTCAAACGATTCAGACTTATGTCTCATTAGGTAGACATAACCATATCTACTGAAATCATCAGTAAATGTGATGAAGTAGTTGTGGCCTCCTCTGGCTTGCTTATTAAATGGCCCACACACATCGCTATGTATGAGATCCAACAAACCTCCTGCCCTTTCACTAGTCTTGGTGAAAGGCGCCTTTGTCATCTTCCCTAACAAACAAGGCTCACATGTATCAAATTGATGGAGGTGGTTCACTCACAAACAGGATGCATTCAAACGACGCTTTGAGAAAATAGTTTTTTTTGTAGTTTTAGAATAAAAGCCGGGATTACTTCTAAAACGGATTTGGAAAATATTTTTTTGTATTTTGTGAATAGGGAAAACCGAAATTATATTTACTTGCAAAATTTAAGAACTTGAAATAAAAACTGGAATTAAACACTCACTGATGTAGGGGTAAGTCACAAACATGCAAACAACGATTTTCGAAAATATTTTTGGTATTATCATAAACTAGAGGAAAAATCGATTTAAACTAACGAAGTTGGAAAATAATGCTTTTGGTATTTTAAATAGGGAAAACCGATTACTAACTACTTGCAGGAAAGAAATGACAATAACTTTAAAGGAGACTCACCTCGCGGCCCTTGAGAATAGAAGGACCGTCCTTCCCGTTCTTCACCGGTCCTACTCTGATGGAAGGTGCAGGTTACACACAGGGCATTCAGCAACCCCACACAGGCGTGGGTGAGTTATAAGCAGATTAAATTTAACAATGCTTTAAAATCAAGAGGGAGGCTATGTAGGGTCCCCTTCGAGGGGGAGCGCAAGCAGATCAAACCCTAAAGGGGGCGCATGTAAATTCTTTTGGCAGCGGAATTAGGGTTTTATCAAGATCGCATGAATATATGTTCATATGATCAACCTTAAGACGTTGTAAAGATCGAAAGAAGATCTCATACCATAGCCATCGGTTTGATGGAGCCTTGGAAGCAAAGGCGCAAATGAACCTTCTCCAAAGTTGACGCACACAAGAAGATGCCGCCTACTTCCTTTGGCGTTCCTTGTGCTAGCAAGTGCCCAAGGTGTCCTTGACGTATGGAAGGGATGAGATCGCTTGGTGCCTTCACCGAGACCTCCTCTTCGTCAACTACCTCAATCCACGAGAGTATGTGCGTTCACTTCCAAGCGAACGCCTTGACGTTGAGGTGTAGAGGCGTTTTGGGCGTTAAGGCGTTGAGGCCTTCATGACTTTCCATAAATGGAAATCATGCGCCATGATCTCATAACCGATCAAAGAAAACGCTTTCAACCAATGAACCAAGCGTTCACACATGTGAACCGGTTCAAGCAAATCGAATGCATTTCAATTTTGGTTCAAAGATCAATTAACCCAAGCATTGGTTTAGATCACCGTTAAACCCTAAGGCTCCAGATCCAACCGTTCATCTCCTGATGCTTCTGATCTCACCGATCTAGCATCAACTCTCTCGATCAAAGCTTACCGATCTCAAGCCCTAATCAATCAAACATGATTAGACCAGATCTCACTTATAATCAGAGCTTATAATCCCTTTAAACTGAACCCAAATAATTCAGTCCACACGATCTGACTCAAGTAAGCCATATCATCAAATTGTGCGACCCTGAGGGTTTCCTTTAAATGTCGGTAACGATAACTTTCATTATCACGATCAGTGAGGGGTATCTAGCAACACATCACTGTCTCCCGATATAAAGGAAAGAGTCTTCCAAGACTACACCCAAACCATAGCACAAGTGTGAATCAACTTCACAAGGCATGCATATATATCCTTTGCCACTGGATGTTCTTATTGGACAAGCAAGTCAAGCTTGTAACTCCAATATTACGAGCATGATTAGATCAGATGAACACTGTCACCTGGGTATGGCCATACACTTTCTCAATCATCTCATTCAAGGGGGGCCCCTTTAGAACATCACACTCCTTAAACAAGGAGACGGCAATCCTGTATCTATCACTAGTGCCCTAACCTGACTCATGATCATTATCCAAGATAGTCTATAACCATTATGTTTCAAATGATATTGAACAACCTCAAAACAATGACAATCATCATTTAGAAACACAAGTGATCTCAAGTCAGAGGACATGTGCCACTTGATGCAAACAAGGATTATTCACATTGTGACAAACAATTGAATATCCTAGTAGGGTCTGTCCAGTACATCCAATGTACCCATGAGTCTACATCTTATTCCATGCTCGAAGCATCCTATAAGATTAGAACACATATTAGTCTCAATCATATCAAGGCTGTCTCATGTTCACCAAGATATTTCGACTAAGGACTTTACAGCATGTCAGCCCAGCTGAACAGCTTTGAGACATTATTCAGAAGTACACTTATTACAGCAGACAAGGTAACAAACTGAATAACAACCATGCCTTTATAAACATAAGAGTTTATTACATGATACTGATACAATCCCAAGGCCTCAAACATTAGCCTTAAGGGCATACCCCAACAGGCTACTCCTCCAAGTTCTCTTGCTAACAAACAAAGAACTATCTAAAGAAGGGGATCAAGAGAGGGAGATGTGGTGAGCTAGCTGATTTGTATCCCTTGAGCTGAATATTAATGTATCCAAACTACATGCACTAACCTACCATGATATTACAATGCACAACCTACCAACAACATTTATAAAAATAAACTACATGATAGACTTTGGGGTGGAACTAACCTATCATGCCATGCAATGCAAATAAGGAAAGTACTAAAAAAGGAAAGTGGACTCTAAGTGAAGCCATACCTGATGGGCTTCCTCCGAGCCCTAGTGGATCTTCTAAGAGCTGTGTTAGGCCCTCCATCAAATGGTAAGTTTGTGGGCTGGTTATCTTGCAATCGAATCCTCCTCCAAGGTGGCGCCTTGGGCTGATTTGGGAAAGGTGGAGTTGTATTCAATACATGCTCCTTCAACTTGATGTCTTTAGTTGAGATGGTTGAAGTGCTTCTTTCCATAATTGGAGCTCCACTTGAATGGTTTAGCTTGAGCTTCTTTAGTGTCCCTTGAGCTGGCTTTAGCCGGCCAATTTATTTGCAAAAACAAGTAGACTATCCTAGAAAGTAAAGCATAACCTAGTACTACAAGGTTCACTAGAACTTATTCCTACAAGTTGCAAATAAGGAAAGTGCAAATAAGGAAAGAAAGAAGGGGGTGGTCTAAGAGGGAAAGCCATATCTGGTGGGCTTCCTCCTAGTCCGACCAGACCTTCTAGGAGCAGGGTTGGCCCCTCCATCATTTCTCCCCGGGTGAGAAAAATTCTCCTCTAGAGAATTATCTTTGTACCCTTGGAGTAATTTTGGAATGGCCTGTGCCAACTCACCTTTAGGAAGCCAAGCCTCCTCACCCTAAGTAAACTTAACACGATAAAATACTTGTACCCCGTCTAGGGTGAGTCGGGTGTGATCCTCAAGTATGCTCTGTGGCTCGAGCCTGTCAGTCAACTCCTCAATGAGTACTAGCTCCTCATAGCGTGTGAGATCCTCCACGTTGACAGTGGTGGGGATCCCCAAGTCCGGTGGTAGATCCAAGACATAGGCATTATCATTGATCTTCTCCATGATGGTAAAGGGTCCAATTCCCTTTGCGTCCAACTTGCGGCTAGATCCATGGATGCGCTCCTCCTTGACCCGCAATATAACCTGTTCACCTATAGAAAATTTCCTTTCTCGGCGTTTCTTGTTAGCACTCTTGTGATAAGAATCAATAACATCAAGCATTTGACAATGTATTTCATGATGCAAATGTGACATGTGAGTAGCAAAATCTCTAGCAGACATAGAAACATGAGAGTGCCTAGGTAAAGGAAATAAATCAACAGGTTTTCTAGGTTGGTACCCTAAGTTGGCTTGAAAGGGGGATAATCCTGTGGTTTTGTTGACAACACTATTGTAGGAGAACTCGACAATGGGTAGCAGCTTATCCCACGTGCCTGGGTACTCTCCTACCAAACTCCTCAAAATGCTCCCAAGTGATCGGTTGACCACTTCGGTCAGCCCATCTGTCTGAGGATGATAGGCCATGGAGAATTTGAGTTTTATTCCCAACATAGCCCACAGGGTTTTCCAAAAAATGTCCAACAAACCTGGAATCCCTATCAGATACTATAGTCAGAGGGGTACCTCTAAGTCTAACAACCTCTTTAAAGAATAACCTAGCTACATGTGATGCATCTGTGGTTTTATAGCAAGGTATAAAGTGTGCCATCTTGGTAAACCTATCCACAACGACAAAAATAGAGTCATGTCTAGAGGGAGTCCTTGGTAAACCTAAGATGAAATCCATGCTAAGGTCTTGCCAAGGTGCTTGAGGGATGGGTAGGGGTGTGATGTGGGACCAAAGCAGGATCTTCGGAGGTCCACCCGGGTCCGAAAGAAGCCCTCTCGGTATGGCTATCCTAGCCATTAGACATGGCTTCCTTAGGACCCCCTTTTGTTGCTTATTTTGTCTTAGACTAGGGTGCATCATATGGTAGGTTAGATCCACCCACCAATTACACCATGTAGTTACATGCCTAGGATCCGCCACTTATGTATAGTAGGTTAGTGCATGAAATTAATGTAATAGTATAGGTCAACTCCATTCTTGGAATGCAAGTCAAAATCAGGTCAAGACAACTCCAAGAGATGCCATGGGCCATCAGCCCAACTCATGAAGAAATCAGCCCACCCCAATGGATCAACACCACAAGCATCCCAAATTCCACCATCCTAGTTGGCAGCCATGTGGAGTTGCCTTCATCTCTAATCAAGTCAAGGAGCAGCCAGCTCAATGACCTATTTCAGCTCAACATGCGCCAGCCATCAAAGTCAAGGGGCAGCTTGAAACAATGCCCACTTCAGTCCATCATGCGCCAGCCCCCAAAGTCAAGGAGCAGCCTGCACTTTGCAACAACTTCAGTCCCTTCAAGTGCCAGCCGCCCATGCCAATTTGCAGCCTGCAATGTCAGCCATCAGCAGCCTCTTCAGTCCACTCTCATCTCAGATTTCGAGCTTACTAACCTGCTGAAGACTCCAAAGTTCAAACTCCAAACAACCGCCCATTTGGAAGAAGAGATCAGCCCATTGAGTTGTCTACATCATGCTTGCTTGTGTGACTTGTTTTGAGCTTAGGGAGATAACCGTTGGAGACTCCCCTATATGATGTAGTCCTCTTGTAAAGTGAAGTTTTTAGTGTTGAATGAAATTTCAAATTCTGAAGTGTGTCTTCAAATGGTGTGTGTCACCTAACCCCTCTCATCCTTCCAACCCTTGCCGAGAGCCCCCTTTCCATCCCCTCTTGCTCTTCCACCTTCTTCCACCATATGCGCTTGTCTTGAAGATGGGAGCTCACGCCACTTCCTCCCTCTAGCCTTGAAGAGCCTTCAATCAAGAGGAGGAGCTGGACACATTCGAGACTCAAGAAGGTGCCATCAACTCCATGCCGAGAACAAGCCACCCCCACTTTAGCTAAGTCTTCTTCCCCTTTGGGTCATTGTTCTTTGTTACTTGTTGTTGTGGTTCTTTGATACTTGTTGGACAGCCCCTTTGCACTCACGCTTGCTTTCTGCAGGAGGCGCAAGGCCATGGGATGACAAGCAAGCTATCCCCTCTTTTCTTCCCCTAAGCCTAGATAGTCTAAACTATGTTAACAAGGGAATTTGGAGTCTAGCCTCCCCCTTGATTGTCTTGTGTATTGGCCTCTTAATATTATTTTCAAAATTCACCCACGCATGTGTGGGATGCTGCAATGACATGTGTGTAAGCTCATAGGGCCCTACTTCGTGAGATTCCACCATTGGACCGGTGAAGAACGGGAAGGACACCCTTTCTATTCTCAAAGGGTGCAAGGTGAGTTCCTCCCTTAGAGTAGCTTTATTGCTTATGATAGAACCGCATGTTAGATCTATTTGAGGCTATAGAACCGCATGTTTAAGTTTGTTCAAAGTTCCAACTTATCTAGAAGCACATGCTAGGTTGCTCTTGTTGATTAGTTTCGGTTTTCCCTATTATCGACCAAAACAAGCTAATTTCGAACTACGATAGCTTAAGGGGTTTATTAAGCTATACTTAATTATCAAAATGTTTTCAAAACGCGTTGTTTGAATGTTGCATGCTTGGTGACCCCATCAGGGTGTGTACTGAAAGTCCCCAGATAAAGGGGGCGAAACCCTAGTAGGAGGCGCATATAAAACTTTCATAGCGGAAGCAAGGGTTTCTAAACATCTTTTGCAAGAATATATGATCAACTTCATATAGTTTGGATTCATACCATAGCCATTTCGCTTGGATGGCGATTTGGAAGAGAAAGATGCAAACGCTTCTTCTCCAAAAGCACCGCACACAAGATGTGATCGCCTACTCCTTGTTGCTTCTTGTGCTAGCAAGGCTCCAAGTATCCTTGTCGTGTGAAGGAAGATGAGATGCGAGAGTAGTTCTCTCCTTTTGCCGAATGCTTCTCTACACCTCGTGTAGACGAGCCACACAAAAAAAATGCAAGACCAAAAGAGGGGCGAGCGTTTTGGAACGTGGAGGCGTGCATTCATTTTTGGAACTTCCAAAAATAGCAAACGCTTAACGCATCCACTCATGCGTTCACGAACCAACCAAAACGCATCCTCACTTTGAACCATGCGTTCACTCATGTGAACGGGTTCCTTTTGGTTTGGTTCAAAGACCAATTAAGCCAAGCCTTTGGTCTAGATCATAATTAAACCCTAAGGCTCCAGATCTAACCGTTCATCTCTTGATGCTCTTGATCTCACAGATCTAGCATCAATACTCTCGATCGAAGCTTACCGATCTCAAGCCCTAATCAATCAAACATGATCAGACCAGATCTCACTTACAATCAGAGTTTAAACTCCTTTAAACTGAACCAAAACAATTCAGTCCACACGATCTGACTTAAGTAAGCCATATCATCAAATTGTGCGACCCTAAGGGTTTCCTTTAAATGTTGGTAACGATAACTTACGTTATCATGATCAGCGAGGGGTATCTAGCAACACATCACTGTCTCCCAATATAAAGGAAAGAGTCTTCCAAGACTACACCCAAACCACAGCACAAGTGTGAATCCACTTCACTAGGCATACATGTTTCCTTTGCCACTGGATGTTCTTATTGGACAAGCGTGTCAAGCCTGTAACTCCAATATGATGAGAATGATTAGATCAGATGAACATAGTCATCTGGGTATGGCCATACACTTTCTCTATCATCTCATCCAGGGGGCCCCTTTAGAACATCACACTCCAAACTAGGAGACGGCAATCCTTTATCTATCACTAGTGTCCTAACCTGACTCATGATCATTATCCAAGATAGTCTATAACCATTATGTTTCAAATGATATCGAACTACCTCAAAACAATGACAATCATCATTTAGAAACACAAGTGATCTCAAGTCAGAGGACATATGCCACTTGTTCGCATACAAGGATTATTCACATTGTGACAAGCAATTGAATATCCTAGTAGGGTCTGTCCAGTACATCCAATGTACCTATGAGTCTACATCTTATTCCATGCTCGAAGCATCCTATAAGATTAGAACACATATTAGTCTCAATCATATCAAGGCTGTCTCATGTTCACCAAGATATCTCGACTAAGGACTTAACTGCATGTCAGCCAAGCTGAACAGCATTGAGACATTATTCAGAAGTATACATATGACAGCAGATAATGCAACAACATGAATAATAACCATTGCCTTTATAAACATAGAGTTTATACATGATACTGATACAATCCCAAGGCCTCAAACATTAGCCTTAAGGGCATACCCCAACAATCTCCCACTTGCACTTAATCTAATGGTTGAGAAATCTCAAACCCATATTATTACAGTGCTTTTCATGCTTCTGCTACGCCAGAGGCTTTGTAAGCGGGTCTGCCAGATTGTCATCTGTATGAACCTTGCAGATTTTGATCTCGCCTTGATCAATGATCTCCCGGATCAAGTGAAACCGTCTCTGTATGTGCTTGGACTTCTGGTGCGACCGTGGTTCCTTTGCTTGTGCGATTGCTCCAGTGTTATCACAGAAGATAACCAAAGGATCTGCACTCGAAGGAACAACACCAAGTTCCTGAATGAACTTACGAATCCATACTGCCTCCTTAGATGCTTCCGAGGCTGCAACATACTCGGCTTCTGTTGTGGAATCAGCAACAATAGATAGTTTGAAACTTTTCCACACCACTGCTCCTCCATTCAAGCTAAAGACATAGCCTGATTGCGATCGGATATCATCCTGGTCAGATTGGAACGAAGCGTCAGTATATCCTTCAATACTGAGTTCTTCCTGACCACCATACATCAAGTGATGAAACCCCTTTCGAGAGGGGAGCAAAAACCCTAAGCATGGCGCAAATAAAATTTTGCAAGCGGAAGCAAGGGTTTGATGATCTTTTGCATGCCATATGATCAACTATCATAGATTGAATAGATCAAGAGTAGATCATACCAATGCCATCGGTTTGGTTGGTGCCTTGGAAGCAAAGACGCAAGTGCTCCTTCTCCAAAGGTGACGCACACAACAAGTGAAGATGGCTTGCTCCTTTGAATCCTTTGTGCTAGCAAAGTGCTTCAATGGGACCTTGTCACGTGAAGGAGAGGATAGAGATGGCTTGTCTCGGCCGAATGCCTCCTCTTGTCATCAACACACTCTCCTCTCCACGAGATTGCAAGCGGTCATCATCCAAGAGAAGCGTTGAGGCATTTTTACAAAGTCGCCTTGATGACTTTCCAAAAATGGAATGACATGAAGTAATGCTTTGAAAACCGACCAAAACGCTTAAGCATTGAACCAAGCGTTCACACACATGTGAACCGGTTCATGCTCAATCGATCCAATTGACTTTGGTCCAAAAAACCAAATCAAATCAGCCCAAGCCATGGTCTAGACCTCATTGAACCAATAGGTTCCAGATCTAACCGTTCATCTCCTGATGCTCCTGATCTTACCGATCTAGCATCATCTCTCTCAATCGAAACTTACCGATCTCAAGCCCTAATCAATCAAACATGATCAGACCAGATCTCACTTACAATCAGAGATTAAATCCCTTTAAACTGAACCCAAACAATTCAGTCCACACGATCTGACTCAAGTAAGCCATATCACCAAATTGTGCGACCCTGAGGGTTTCCTTTAAATGTCGGTAACGATAACTTACGTTATCACGATCAGTGAGGGGTATCTAGCAACACATCACTGTCTCCCGATATAAAGGAAAGAGTCTTCCAAGACTACACCCAAACCACAGCACAAGTGTGAATCCACTTCACAAGGCATGCATGTTTCCTTTGCCACTGGATGTTCTTATTGGACAAGCGTGTCAAGCCTATAGCTCCAATATGATGAGCATGATTAGATCAGATGCACATAGTCACCTGGGTATGGCCATACACTTTCTCAATCATCTCATCTAGGGGGCCCCTATAGAACACCACACTCCTTCAACAAGGAGACGGCAATCCTCTATCTATCACTAGTGCCCTAACCTGACTCATGATCATTATCCAAGATAGTCTATAACCATTATGTTTCAAATGATATTGAACTACCTCAAAACAATGACAATCATCATTTAGAAACACAAGTGATCTCAAGTCAGAGGACATGTGCCACTTGTTGCAATCAAGGATCATTCACATTGTGACAAGCAATTGAATGTCCTAGTAGGGTCTGTCCAGTACATCCAATGTACCCATGAGTCTACATCTTATTCCATGCTCGAAGCATCCTATAAGATTAGAACACATATTAGTCTCAATCATATCAAGGCTGTCTCATGTTCACCAAGATATATCGACTAAGGACTTTATAGCATGTCAGCCCAGCTGAACAGCTTTGAGACATTATTCAGAAGTACACTAATTGCAGCAGAGAAGGTAACAACCTGAATAATAACCATGCCTTTATAAACACAAGAGTTTATTACATGATACTGATACAATCCCAAGGCCTCAAACATTAGCCTTAAGGGCATACCCCAATAATCTCACACTTGCACTTAATCTAATGGTTGAGAAATCTCAAACCCATATTATTACAGTGCTTCTCATGCTTCTGCTGCGCCAGAGGCTTGGTAAGCGGGTCAGCCAGATTGTCGTCTGTATGAACCTTGCAGACTTTGATCTCGCCACGATCAATGATCTCCCGGATCAAGTGAAACCGTCTCTGTATGTGCTTGGACTTCTGGTGCGACCGTGGTTCCTTTGCTTGTGCGATTGCTCCAGTGTTATCACAGAAGATAACCAAAGGATCTGCACTCGAAGGAACGACACCAAGTTCTCTCATGAACTTACGAATCCACACTGCCTCCTTGGATGCTTCCGAGGCTGCAACATACTCGGCTTCTGTTGTGGAATCAGCAACAGTTGACTGTTTGAAACTTTTCCACACCACCGCTCCACCATTCAAGCTAAAAACATAGCCTGATTGCGATCGGAAATCATCCTGGTCCGACTGGAACGAAGCGTCAGTATATCCTTCTATACTGAGTTCTTCCTAACCACCATATATCAAGAACATATCTTTGGTCCTCCGCAGATATTTTAAAATGTTCTTGACTGCAATCCAGTGCGCCATACCTGGATTACTTTGGAACCGACTGGTCACGCTTAACCCGTAAGCGACGTCTGGGCGAGTACACAACATCGCATACATTATCGACCCAATAGCCGAAGCATAAGGCGTATTGTCCATTTCATCTTTCTCAGTCTGTGTTTGTGGACACTGACTCTTCCAAAGATTCAGACCATGTCTGACTGGAAGATATCCTCTTTTAGAATTCTCTAAATGGAATCTCTCCAGGACTTTCTCGATGTAAGTACTCTGGCACAGCCCCTATAGAACAGATGCACATAGTCACCTGGGTATGGCCATACACTTTCTCAATCATCTCATCTAGGGGGCCCCTATAGAACACCACACTCCTTCAACAAGGAGACGGCAATCCTCTATCTATCACTAGTGCCCTAACCTGACTCATGATCATTATCCAAGATAGTCTAGAACCATTATGTTTCAAATGATATTGAACTACCTCAAAACAATGACAATCATCATTTAGAAACACAAGTGATCTCAAGTCAGAGGACATGTGCCACTTGTTGCAATCAAGGATCATTCACATTGTGACAAGCAATTGAATGTCCTAGTAGGGTCTGTCCAGTACATCCAATGTACCCATGAGTCTACATCTTATTCCATGCTCGAAGCATCCTATAAGATTAGAACACATATTAGTCTCAATCATATCAAGGCTGTCTCATGTTCACCAAGATATATCAAGGCTGTCTTCACATCCATCTGCCAGATCTCATAATCATAATATGCTGCTATTGCGAGAATGATCCGAATAGACTTGAACATGGCTACAGGAGAGAAAGTTTCATCATAATCTATCCCGTAGATTTGTTTGAAACCTTTCGCAACTAGCCTGCCTTTATAGGTATCCACGTTACCATCCATGTCAATCTTCTTCTTGAAGATCCATTTACAGCCTATAGGGATTACTCCCGGAGGCGGATCAACCAAATCCCAGACTTGGTTATCTGACATGGAGTCCATCTCGGCTCGCATAGCTTCAAGCCATCTCGCTGATTCCGGTCCACTGACCGCATCCGCATAAGTGAGGGGTTCATCATGATCAATGATGTAGACTCCGTCATAGCGCTCAGGCTGTCGACGGATCCTTCTCGATCTTTGCGGTTCCCGTGATATCTGAGCCTCAGGTTGCTCAATAACCTATTCTACTGGCTCAGGCTCATCCAACTGTGCTTGACTACTTTGTCCTTCCTCTGGATTCTCATCCAGCTTTATTTCTCTCCCACTGGCCTCTTGCAGAAGAAATTCCTTCTCAAGAAAAATAGCCGTCCGAGCAACAAATACCTTGTTCTCTTTGGGATCGTAGAAATAATAACCCTTAGTTTCCTTAGGGTAACCGACAAAGATACATTTCTCAGATCTGCTCTCTAGTTTCCCAGAGGCGAGCTTTTTGACATAAGCCTCGCAACCCCAGATCTTAATAAATGTCAAGCTCGGCTGTTTCCCATACCATAACTCATATGGAGTCTTTGAAACTGCCTTGGATGGCACTCGGTTTAGTACCTTTGCAGCTGTTTCCAGTGCAAATCCCCAAAAGGAGTAAGGTAGAGTAGCCAGACTCATCATAGAACGAACCATATCCAATAAGGTTCTGTTCCTCCTCTCGGACACACCATTCCATTGCGGTGTTCCTGGCGGAGTGAGCTGTGAGATAATCCCATACTCCTTTAGATAGTCAGTAAACTCATGACTCAAGTATTCTCCACCTCGATCTGAGCGAAGTGCCTTGATATTTCGGCCTAGCTGATTCTGTACTTCATTTTTGAACTCTTTGAACTTGTCAAAAGATTCACTTTTATGTCTCATTAGATAGACATATCCATACCTACTGAAATCATCAGTAAAGGTAATGAAGTATGAATAGCCACCTCTGGCATGTTTACTAAATGGCCCACACACATCGCTGTGTATAAGGTCAAGTAAACTTGAAGCCCTTTGACCTTTGTGAAGAAAAGGAGCTTTCGTCCTTTTACCCATTAAACAAGCTTTGCATGTATCAATCTCCTCATAGGAGAATGATCCCAGCAGTCCATGATCATGCAACCGCTTAATGCGTTTCTCGTTAATATGGCCTAAACGACTATGCCATAGCAAGGTGCTGTCATCAGCATACTTGGCTTTCTTATTATCAATATTTTGTATAGAACATTCCATGTCCAACATGAATAATCCATTGTTAATTGATCCAGTAGCATAAATAATATTATCTAAAGAAATAACACACTTTGAAATATTGCATTCAAAGGAAAACCCTTTCCTGACAAGAGCAGGAATAGAGATAATATTTTTCGTTAGGCTAGGTACAAAATAACAATTGTTCAATTCTAATACAAGTCCAGATGGTAATGAGATGTGATATTCTCCTACAGCAACAGCAGCAACCCGTGCCCCGTTTCCAACTCGTAGGTCCACCTCATGCTGTCCCACCTGTCTTCTTCTCTTGAGTTCCTGTACATTTGAACAAATGTGAACTCCACATGCAGTGTCCAACACCCATGAAATAGAAGAAGAAGATATCATGACCTCAGTCACAAAAATACCTGAGCCAGAAGCGATGCTTCCCTTCTTGTCTCCTTGGAGCGCTTTACAGTCCTTTTTCCAGTGACCCAGCTGGCCACAATGGAAACATCTGTATTCCTTCGACCGCTTAACCTTTTGTTTCAGAGCCTTGTTGTAGCTCTTCACAGGGGCTTTGCCCTTCTTCCCCTTCTTCTTATTCCTGGAAGGAACCATCAAGACAGAGGTTGAAGGCTTTCCCTTTAGAGTCAACTCTGTAGTCAAGAGCATGTTCAGTAACTCTGCCGGGGTACAGTCGATCTTGTTCATATTAAAATTAATGATGAACGGATCGAAAGAGGCCGGGAGAGACTGAAGAATGATGTCTACAGCAAGCTCCTGATTGATGGTATGTCCCAGTTTCTCAAGAGCCTCCTTGTACCCAATCATCTTGAGTACGTGAGCTCCCACTGGACTCCCTTCAGCCAGTTTGCTCTGAAAGAAAAGCTTAGTCAAATTGTAGTGTTCAGTCCAAGCCTGTGCAGCATACAGCATCTTGAGGTTTGCTATAATCTGTATAGCAGATAGATCCTCATGCTGACGTTGCAGCTCTGGCGTCATAGACGCAAGCATCAGGCAAGCGACATCAATGCTATCATTGACATGCTTTTCATAGGCATCGCGAACCGCCCTTGCGGCGTTCGCAGCGGGTTGAGGCGGTATAGCCGTCTCGAGGATATACAGTTTCCTCTCTGCCTTAAGAACAATCTTAAGGTGTCCGTACCAGTCTGAGAAGTTTGGTCCAGCAAACTTCTCCCTTTCCAGTAGGGATCGCACATTGAAATTCGTGGTGTTCGTTGCTGCAGTAATCTACAACAATGCAAGAACAGCAAGGTCAGTATCAATGTTTAGAATCAATCCAGGACTTAAGAAAGATTTTTTTCTCACTATTTTATCTGACTGAAAAATCCATTAAACAGTCCGAAAGAGTAACGCTCTTTTAGTGAGATGGGATCCAGATTTCATACTTGGTCTCCGCATCCCGCTCAGGCGAGATAAGATGCACAGAGAGTACAAGCACTAATTTCTGGTAGGCAATGCCTGCCAATCGCCAACCCGTGCGATTCCCCTTCATCTGGGCAATCCAGCAGACTGTGCCAACTGAGTTGGTACAACACAGTCTCTGATCCCACAGATGGCTGCCTCCATATAGCTCACATATGCTCAGTATGTAGCCTACATGGTCAAGCTGACCTGACCTACTCCCTGGACCACCACGTGCTATGCTGAGCAACGAGAAGCGATAAATCCCTTCTCTGTAACACGCAGGTGTAATCACACACCGTCTGAAGATAGATGGGCGTGCCCACTGAGTGGGTACAACACGGCCCCAACGATAGTCAGAACAGTGAGGTTTCGCGCCAGAAGGCTTACGTGCTTGATATTTTAACGTTGGATTTTAACGGTCTTTTATCTTCTTAACTATCATACATAACCTATGGCGATAGCAGAAGATTAAATCATGCAGTTCTAATTATATAAACAATAAGTAGAAAGCATGCTGATCTTATGTGGTAAACGCCCAATAAGCCTTGGTAAGACCTTAATTAACTTAAGTCTTCACTTGAGCTCTTCTTGGGTCTTTTGCATCTCATCTGGCCCAACCCAGGGCCCAAGCGCCCACTGCAGCTCAGGTGCGCCCACCAGGTAAATGCGCCTGTCCCAGAGTCGAACCCTGGACCTCCCACCTGGTCAAGCCACTACTGCATGCGCCTCTGCCAAGTGTGCTCTGTGCTCTTGTCTGATTAAAATACAATTTAATCTTGAAGAGTCCCCTTCAAGGGGGAGCGCAAGCAGATGAAACCCCTTTCAAGAGGGGGGCGAAAAACCCTTAAGGGTGGCGCATAAAAATTGCAAGCGGAAGCAAGGGTTTTTCATGGATCTTAGCAAGATAATATGATCAACTTGATGAAGTTTAGATCCATACCAAAGCCATGAGGAAGATGGCGACTTGGAAGAGAAAGATCGAAAGGGATCTTCTCCCTAGTTGACGCACACAAGATGATGTGCTTGCTCCTTGGAGATCCTTGTGCTAGCAAGGTCCTTCAAGGGTCCCTCTCGTATGGTAAGGAAATGAGAGATGATGTCTAGGCTTGCCGAACCTCCACCAAGACCTCGCCTTCTCCACGCCAAAGTCTCGTCAAGCAAGAGCCAGGAGACGAGAGTTGAATGGAGCGTTCAAGTCATTTGGCGTTCAAGGGAACATGCGCTAAATGACTTTCCAAAATTGGAAAATCCATTAAGCCATGCGTTCATGATCACTAAATCGATCAAAACGCCAAAACAATGAACCATACGTTCAAGCTCTTGAACCGGTTCAAAGTAAATGTGTTCGGTCCAAAGGCCAAACCAAGCCAGCCCAAGCCAATCGGTCTAGATCAACTAAACCCTAAGGTTTCCAATCTAACCGTTCATCTCATGATGCTCTTGATCTCACCGATCTAGCATCAATCCTCTCGATCGAAGCTTACCGATCGTAAGCCCTAATCAATCAAACATGATTAGACTGGATCTCACTTACAATCAGAGTTTAAACTCCTTTAAACTGAATCAAAACAATCCAGTCCACACGATCTGACTTAAGTAAGCCATATCATCAAATTGTGCGACCCTAAGGGTTTCCTTTAAATGTCGGTAACAATAACTTACATTATCACGATCAGTGAGGGGTATCTAGCAACACATCACTGTCTCCCGATATAAAGGAAAGAGTCTTCCAAGACTACACCCAAACCATAGCACAAGTGTGAATCCACTTCACAAGGCATGCATGTATCCTTTGCCACTGGATGTTCTTATTGGACAAGCGTGTCAAGCTTGTGACTCCAATACGATGAGCATGATTAAATCAGATGAACATAGTCATCTGGGTATGGCCATACACTTTCTCAATCATCTCATATAGGGGGGCCCCTCTAGAACATCACACTCCTTAAACAAGGAGACGGCAATCCTTTATCTATCACGAGTGTCCTAACCTGACTCATGATCATTATCCAAGATAGTCTATAACCATTATGTTTCAAATGATATTGAACTACCTCAAAACAATGACAATCATCATTTAAAAACACAAGTGATCTCAAGTCAGAGGACATGTGCCACTTGTTGCAATCAAGGATCATTCACATTGTGACAAGCAATTGAATATCCTAGTAGGGTCTGTCCAGTACATCCAATGTACCCATGAGTCTACATCTTATTCCATGCTCGAAGCATCCTATAAGATTAGAACACATATTAGTCTCAAGCATATCAAGGCTGTCTCATGTTCACCAAGATATCTCGACTAAGGACTTTATAGCATGTCAGCCTAGCTGAACAGCTTTGAGACATTATTCAGAAGTACGCTAATTGCAGCAGACAAGGTAACAACCTGAATAACAACCATGCCTTTATAAACACAAGAGTTTATTACATGAGACTGATACAATCCCAAGGCCTCAAACATTAGCCTTAAGGGCATACCCCAACAATCTCCCACTTGCACTTAATCTAATGGTTGAGAAATCTCAAACCCATATTATTACAGTGCTTCTCATGCTTCTGCTGCGCCAGAGGCTTGGTAAGCGGGTCAGCCAGATTGTCGTCTGTATGAACCTTGCATATTTTGATCTCGCCCCGATCAATGATCTCCCGGATCAAGTGAAACCGTCTCTGTATGTACTTGGACTTTTGGTGCGACCGTGGTTCCTTTGCTTGTGCGATTGCTCCAGTGTTATCACAAAAGATAACCAAAGGATCGACACTTGAAGGAACAACACCAAGTTCTCTCACGAACTTACGAATCCACATTGCCTCCTTGGATGCTTCCGAGGCTGCAACATACTCGGCTTCTGTTGTGGAATCAGCAACAGTTGACTGTTTGAAACTTTTCCACACCACCGCTCCACCATTCAAGCTAAAAACATAGCCTGATTGCGATCGGAAATCATCCTGGTCCGACTGGATCGAAGCGTCAGTATATCCTTCTATACTGAGTTCTTCCTGACCACCATATATCAAGAACATATCTTTGGTCCTCCGCAGATATTTTATAATGTTCTTGACTGCAATCCAGTGCGCCATACCTGGATTACTTTGGAACCGACTGGTCACGCTTAACCCGTAAGCGACGTCTGGGCGAGTACACAACATCGCATACATAATGGATCCAATAGCCGAAGCATAAGGCGTATTGTCCATTTCATCTTTCTCAGTCTGTGTTTGTGGACACTGACTCTTCGAAAGATTCAGACCATGTCTGACTGGAAGATATCCTCTTTTAGAATTCTCTAAATGGAATCTCTCCAGGACTTTATCGATGTAAGTACTCTGGCACAGCCCGAGAAACCTCTTAGATCTATCCCTGTAGATCTTCACACCTAATACATTGGCTGCTTCTCCTAAATCTTTCATCTGGAAACATTTCCTTAGCCATGCCTTAACCGCATGCATTTCTGGAATATCATTTCCAATGATCAAGATGTCATCGACGTAGAGGACTAGGAATGTAATCACGCTCCCACTGTAAGATCCAAGGATCTTGAGTCATGGTAAGCATTATTTTTGAATTAAATAAAATTATTGACTGTGATATTTTATTATGATTCAAGTAAAATTTATTGAATGCTAATTAACTAGCTTATTGATTGTTAATTATTTGATTTGTGATTGGTTGTTAATTTATGGTAAATTAATTAGAGATTAATGGTTGATTATTGGTTGTTAATTTAGGATAAATTAATTAAATCCTTATTGGATATTAATTAAATCCTTATTGGATTTCGGTTAAGTGCTTGGTTATTTGTAAGTTAATTAAATTAATTAGTTAACTAGCTTATTGGATGTTAGTTTAACTCTTATTGGACTTTCACTTAAACTAAGGGATTATTGGGTTTTTAAAATTTGAATTATTGGGTTAATGGGTTAAACCTTTTTGAATTAATGGGTTAGAGGGTTAAAACCTTAAAAACCGAAATTTAAATAGGTAATTTCGGTTAGGGTAGAGTTTTGGCGATTTTGGCTTGGAGAAAAACTTTGGGCGACGGCTTGAAGAACTTAGGCGATTCTTGAAGAGTTCTTGAGGCGATTTTGGTGATTTCTCCATCTCTTTCCCTTTGGCGAATTATTCCTTGGTGTTTGGTAGCATCTTTCAAAGCCTTAGACGAATTTTTGGAAGGGTTTTTCTTATTGGTGTTCACGGTTCAAGGTGAGTGGGTTGTCTAATTGATTTCTATCTATTTGTTGGTGTTAATTGATGAGTTAGATGATATATTCGCTTGTTGGAAATCTTACTATGCTAAAACCGAATTTTGTAAAGTTGATTATATGATGAAAACCGAATTTTGTAAGGTTGATTATATCATGAAAACCGAATTTTTCAAAGGTGATTATATGATGATTATTTAACCAAAAATTTGTATGAAATTTAAGGTATTTTTATAGAAATTTTGGTAGCATTAAATCATTGAATTTTGAGTATGAAACTCTTGTTAGTTATAGTTAAACCGAAATCAACTTTGGTAACATTAAGTCAATGATGTTTGTAGCATGAATGAAAACCGAAACCTTATTGATGGTAGCTAAACCAAAATAATCTTGATGATTGTTTATGGAAACCGAAAATTGTAATAAGGAATTTAAGGTATTCTCCTATGGAATTTAGGAAGCTTTGAACCAATGTTTTTGAGCATGATATTCATGTTAACTAAGGTTTAGAATTCTAGTAGATGATATGATATGTTAACCGTGGGTTATATGTAGAGATTTGTAAAATAAATTGTATGATTTCATGTTTTAGTTTTATGTTAATTTTTATGGATGCTTGTTAACTACAATGTTGAGAAATTGTTTGAGAAATTTGGGTGATAACCTAGTAAAGTTTGACTGAACTAATCAGCATGAAACCTAAGGACCACACTACATTATATGATTGTTAATATTATGTAATTGTGTGATTTTTAAATATTAGGAGTTTATGTGATTTTTGGAATATTATGTTGTTATGTAAATTGTGAACATTATGTGGTTATGAGATTTTTGAAAATTATGTGATTATGAGAATTTTGAATATTATGTGTTGTGTGTTGGTTAGGACTAAGGCTAGGTGTAACTATGAACTCAAGGGGATAGTCCTTATGTGTTATGTTAAGGGTTTGAATTTCAGCCCTGTATTGTGATATGTGAGGAGGTTGATGTTCAGCCTGCCTATTATGATTATTGTGATGGGGGTTGATGTTCAGCCTGCCCGATATGATTTTTGTGATGACTATCCTAGAGTATAGTTGACACTTAGGAGTCCACCTTTGTGAAATATGTTCACCTATGTGAAATATGAAATAAGATGTGTCTGTTGTCCAGTAGGAACCTTTTGGGAGAACGGGTTTTTGACGCAAAGTGCCATGTCTTGGTCGGACAGGGGCCACCTCTTGATGTCATAACTCTTTTATGTGATGGGGTAATATAAGACGCAAAGTGCCATGTCTTGATCAGACAGGGGCCACCTCTTGATGTCATTACTCTTTATGTGACAGGGTGATATAAGACGCAAAGTGCCATGTCTTGATCAGACAGGGGCCACCTCTTGATGTCATCACTCTGATGTGTATGGGGTGAGGGAGCAAAGTGCCACGTCGTGACCTGGCGGGGGCCACCTCTTGATTCTACTCACTATCCATGTTTATGTGTTGCATGCGGCTCCCAGTGCTTTGGCCAAGCCGGGTTAGACCATATTGGTCACTACTGAATATGCTGGACAACTAGGTTGCTTATGTGTTGGTGTGTTTAGTGGTTTAGAGTATAACTCTAGAACCTGAGTTTGTGAACCTAAGTTGTTATGTGTTTAGTTGGTTTAAAATATATGTGTTTAATTGGGTTAGAGTAAAACTCTAAAACCTGAGTTTGTGAACATGAGTTTGTTATATGCTAGTGTGTACATCTGACTGTCTATATGATTTCTGTTTCTTTATTTTGTTATATGTTGACATAATGTTCTTGTTAAAGATTTTTAAAATAATCTGCCTATATTTTTGAGTGTATGTTATGGATGGTCGATTTAGACTATCCACTCACTGGGCTGTGTAGCTCACCCCTCATTATTTTCAGGCATAGAGCAGGGGCGCATTTCATGAGTAATATTGACGTGGATATTATGTTTGCTGCTTAAGAACTTTTATGCTAAAATTTTCTGGGGCCGGTTGTGGCTAAACCATATGATTTATATGAACTATGTGAACCATGTGATGTGAACCATGTGAACTATGTGAATTTGTGTTGCCAGATTGTGGCAGTTAACTGAGTTTGATTTTTGTGTCACCGCGGGCTTCAGCCTGGTTTCGGTGTTTGGTGTCAGTTTATAAAAATCGATTTTGTGGATTTGTTTTGAAATTGAAGTTGATGTGTATTTTTGCAATCGGTTTTGATACAACTGTAACTTGCATATGTCTAGTGCAAGTATTGCCTGGTGGCAGGTACCTTTATGGATTTTATGAATTTTAATCGGTTTTGATATAACTGTTGCCTTGCATATGTCTAGTGCAAGGATTGCGTGGTGGCAGGTACCCTTACGAGATTTATGAGATTTGAGTTTTGTGAATTTGTGTGTATGGATTTATGAAATTTTTCAGATCGTGTTTTCTTGAACTCGGTTTTACCTAGCATATGATCGATCTTATATGAAACATCCTGTATCATTTGTGAATTGTGCCATTTGTTTGGGGTTAAGAATGTGGGATGTTACACCCACTAAACCTCTTATATACACACGGGTCATCTTCGTTCTTGATGAAACCAAACTCAGAGATTGATTCATCAAAACGAATATTCCAGCTTCTAGATGCTTGTTTCAGTCCATAAATGGACTTCTTTAGTTTGCATATTTTATGACGATCTGATGGATTAGTGAAACATTCAGGTTGTGTCATATACACATCCTCATCCAGATTTCCATTAAGGAAAGCTGTTTTCACATCCATCTGCCAGATCTCATAATCGTAATATGCTGCTATCGCGAAAAGAATCCGAATAGACTTGAACATGGCTACAGGAGAGAAAGTTTCATCATAATCTATCCCGTAGATTTGTTTGAAACCTTTCGCAACTAGCCTGCCTTTATCGGTAACCACGTTACCATCCATGTCAATCTTCTTCTTGAAGATCCATTTACAGCCTATAGGGATTACTCCCGGAGGCGGATCAACCAAATCCCAGACTTGGTTATCTGACATGGAGTCCATCTCGGCTCGCATAGCTTCAAGCCATCTAGCTGACTCCGGTCCACTGACCGCATCCGCATAAGTGAGGGGTTCATCATTATCAATGATGTAGACTCCGTCATAGCGCTCAGGCTGACGACGGATCCTTCCCGATCTTCGCGGTTCCCGTGATATCTGAGCCTCAGGTTGTTCAATAACCTGATCCACCGGCTCAGGCTCATCCAACTGTGCTTGACTACTTTGTCCTTCCTCTGGATTCTCATCCAGCTTTATTTCTCTCCCACTGGCTTCTTGCAGAAGAAACTCCTTCTCAAGAAATATGGCCGTCCGAGCAACAAATACTTTGTTCTCTTTGGGATCGTAGAAATAATAACCCTTAGTTTCCTTAGGGTAACCGACAAAGATGCATTTCTCAGATCTGCTCTCCAGTTTCCCAGAGGCGAGCTTTTTGACATAAGCCTCGCAACCCCAGATCTTGATAAATGTCAAGCTCGGCTGTTTCCCATACTATAATTCATATGGCATCTTTGAAACGGCCTTGGATGGCACTCGGTTTAGTACCTTTGCAGCTGTTTCCAGTGCAAATCCCCAAAAGGAATATGGAAGAGTAGCCTGACTCATCATAGAACGAACCATATCAAGTAACGTTCTATTTCTCCTCTCGGACACACCATTCCATTGCGGTGTTCCTGGCGGAGTGAGCTGTGAGATAATCCCACACTCCTTCAGATAGTCAGTAAACTTATGACTCAAGTATTCTCCACCTCGATCAGAATGAAGTGCCTTGATATTTCGGCCTAGCTGATTCTGTACTTCATTCTTGAACTCTTTGAACTTGTCAAAAGATTCACTCTTATGTCTCATTAGATAGACATACCCATATCTACTGAAATCATCAGTAAATGTAATGAAGTACTGATAGCCACCTCTGGCATGTTTACTAAACGGCCCACACACATCACTGTGTATAAGGTTAAGTAAACCTGAAGCCCTTTGACCTTTGTTAGGAAAAGGTGACTTCGTCATTTTACCCATCAAACAAGCTTTGCATGTATCAATCTCCTCATAGGAGAATGATCCCAGCAGTCCATGATCATGCAACCGCTTAATGCGCTTCTTGTTAATATGGCCTAAACGACTATGCCATAACAAGGTGCTGTCTTCAGCATACTTGGCTTTCTTATTATCAATGTTTTGTATAGAATATTCCATGTCCAACATGAATAACCCATTGTTAATCGAACCAGTAGCATAAACAATATTATCAAGAGAAAGTACACACTTTGAAATATTGCATTCAAAGGCAAATCCTTTCCTGACAAGAGCAGGAATAGAGATAATATTCTTGGTTATACTGGGTACAAAATAACAATTGTTTAATTCCAATACAATGCCAGATGGTAAAGAAATGAAATAGTCTCCTACAGCAATAGCAGCAACCCGTGCCCCGTTTCCAACGCGTAGGTCTACCTCATGCTGTCCCACCTGCCTTCTTCTCTTGAGTTCCTGTACATTTGAACAAATGTGAACTCCACATGCAGTGTCCAACACCCATGAAATAGAAGAAGATGAAACCATGACTTCCGTCACGTATATACCTGAGCCAGAAGCGATGCTTCCCCTCTTATCTCCTTGGAGCGCTTTACAGTCCTTTTTCTAGTGACCCAGCTGGCCACAGTGGAAACACCTGTTGTCCTTCGACCGCTTAACCTTTTGTTTCAGAGCCTTACTGTAGTTCTTGACAGGGGCTTTGCCCTTCTTCCCCTTCTTCTTGTTCCTAGAAGGAACCATTAAGACAGAGGTTGAAGGCTTTCCCTTCAGAGTCTCCTCAGTAGTCAAGAGCATATTCAGCAGCTCTGCCGGAGTACAATCGATCTTGTTCATATTAAAATTAATAATGAACGCATCGAAAAAGGGCGGGAGAGACTGCAGAATAATGTCTACAGCAAGCTCCTGGTTTATGGTATGCCCCAGTTTCTCCAGAGCCTCCTTGTGCCCAATCATCTTGGGCACGTGAGCTCCCACTGGGCTCCCTTCAGCCAGTTTGCTCTGAAAGAAAAGCTTTGTCAGATTATAGCGTTCTGTCCTCGCCTGTGCAGCATACAACATCTTGAGGTTCGCTATAATTTCTATAGCCGACATATCCTCATGCTGACGCTGCAGCGGTGGCGTCATAGACGCTAGCATCAGGCAAGCGACATCAATGCTATCATTGACGTGCTTTTCATAAGCATCACGAACCGCCCTTGCGGCGTTCGCAGCGGGTTGAGGCGGCACAGCCGTCTCGAGGACATACAGTTTCCTCTCTGCCTTAAGAACGATCTTAAGGTGTCCGAACCAGTCTGAGAAGTTTGGCCCAGCAAACTTCTCCCTTTCCAGTAGGGATCGCACATTGAAGCTCATGGTGTTCGTTGCTGCAGGAATCTACAACAATGCAAGAACAGCAAGGTCAGTATCAATGTATAGAATCAATCCAGGACTTAAGAAAGATTCTTTTTCTCACTATTTTATCTGGCTGAAAAATCCAGCAAAACAGCCCGAAAGAGTGGAACTCTTTTAGTGAGATGGGATCCAGATTTCATACTTGGTCTCCGCGTCCCGCTCAGGCGAGATAAGATGCACAGAGATGACAAGCACTAATTTCTGGTAGGCTGTCCCAGCCAATCGCCAACCCCGTCCGATTCCCCTTCACCTGGGCAATCCAGCAGACTGTGCCAACTGAGTTGGTACAACACAGTCTCTGATCCCTCAGATGGCTGCCTCCATGCGCTACCATATGCCCCATATGTAGCCTACATGGTCAAGCTGACCTGACCTACTCCCTGGACCACCACGTGCTATGCTGAGCAACGAGAAGCGATAAATCCCTTCTCTGTAACACGCAGGTGAAATCCCGCACCGTCTGAAGATAGATGGACGTGCCCACTGAGTGGGTACAACACGGCTCCAACGATAGTCAGAACAGTGAGGTTTCGCGTCAGAAGGCATTACGTGCTTGATATTTTAGCGTTTGGATTTTAACGGTCTTTTATCTTCTTACTATCAGGCAAATCCTATGGCTATAGCAGAAGATAAATAAATCATGCTGTTCTACTTATTTAAACAATAAAAGAAAGCATGCATCTTATGTGGTAAAAGCCCATAGCCTAAGTAAGACCTTAAGATACTTAAGTCTTCACTTGCTCTTCTTGGGTCTTTAGCATCTCATCTGGTCCAACCCAGGGCCCTTGCGCCAAGAGCACCTCAGGTGCGCCACCAGCTGAATGCCCCTCTGGGATGTGTGCCTTTGTGCTCTTGTCTAATCAAAATACAATTTGATCTATCTAGACAAGTTTGACTCGCAGGTCAATTATACAATAAATTAATTAAAAAAGTGATTCTCAGATCACAATAATATTAATTTACAGGTTTAATTCCAGGCACGCAGGCCCCAGCACAGCACACATTTAACATGGGCAGCCCACATAAGAATAAATAAACAAGCATAGGCATCAAACAACATGTGATCCAATTAAAAGAAAATAAATTTTGAAAACCCCATTGGCATCAATTTTAATTTTCTTATGTGCCCTACAACCTTACAATGGTCCATTGATAGGGATCCACTCATTCATCTAGTCAGATCCTCTGCCCCTTGCATGCACCAAGTCCTAACTGACTCGAGTTGACCTAATGGTCAACCATGCATGCGCCAAGGGCTGAACAACCCTCATGAGGTCTGGCAAGCGGGTGTGACCCCGGGCCTAACTCATGTGTGTTCAATGGTTGTCTCAACCAGACCTCGCTACACGCCTAAGATGCAATCGACCTATAGCCACCTCGTGCTTGCGCACAGGTGCCATCTGGTCGATCCATCTCGGCTGTCAGATGGTCTGATCAGACTATTGGATCTAACCTAGAGGTGACTTCGACCCCATCAACCCATCTAAGGGTTTATAGTAGGCGCCACTTAGATCTAGTCATAGGCGCGCATGTTAGGTTTTTGATAAAATAACATGAATTAAGCGCCAACACAAGACATGCGACAAGATGAACAAACAACATGCGCAAACATAAGGTAAACATCTTACTTTCGCATGAAGAAATAACATGTAAGTTTCGCATGTCAACAAGATCTAAGCATACATGTAAATGCGCAACCAAGGATCACAAAATATACCAAGCAATCATATTACATGCTTGAACCGCATGCTCTGATACCAATTGAAGAGTCCCCTTCAAGGGGGAGCGCAAGCAGATGAAACCCCTTTCAAGAGGGGGGCGAAAAACCCTTAAGGGCTGGCGCATAAAAATTGCAAGCGAAAGCAAGGGTTTTTCATGGATCTTAGCAAGATAATATGATCAACTTGATGAAGTTTAGATCCCATACCAAAGCCATGAGGAAGATGGCGACTTGGAAGAGAAAGATCGAAAGGGGATCTTCTCCCTAGTTGACGCACACAAGATGATGTGCTTGCTCCTTGGAGATCCTTGTGCTAGCAAGGTCCTTCAAGGGTCCCTCTCGTATGTAAGGAAATGAGAGATGATGTCTAGGCTTTGCCCGAACCTCCACCCAAGACCTCGCCTTCTCCACGCCAAAGTCTCGTCAAGCAAGAGCCAGGAGACGAGAGTTGAATGGAGCGTTCAAGTCATTTGGCGTTGCAAGGGAACATGCGCTAAATGACTTTCCAAAATTGGAAAATCCATGTAAGCCATGCGTTCATGATCACTAAATCGATCAAAACGCCAAAACAATGAACCATACGTTCAAGCTGTCTGAACCGGTTCAAAGTAAATGATGTTCGGTCCAAAGGCCAAACCAAGCCAGCCCAAGCCAATCGATCTAGATCAACTAAACCCTAAGGTTTCCAATCTAACCGTTCATCTCATGATGCTCTTGATCTCACCGATCTAGCATCAATCCTCTCGATCGAAGCTTACCGATCGCAAGCCCTAATCAATCAAACATGATTAGACTGGATCTCACTTACTGTCACATCCCGTTATCTTAACCCCAAACAAGCAACACAAATCATGAAAGAAACAGGATGTTATCATACAAGATCGATACATATGCTAGGTAAAACCCCGTTCAGGAAACACGATCTGAAAATTTCGAAAATCCATACATATAAATCTCCACAAAACACAAAATCCATACATATAAATCTCCACAAAACACAATTTCATAAAGGTACCTGCCACCACGCATTCCTTGCACTAGACATATGCAAGGCACAGTTATATCAAAACCGATTACAAAGAATACACCACAAACCGAATTTCAAAACAAAATCACAAAATCGATTTCATAAAGTTTCACAGTGATACCCAACACCGAAACCAGGCCAAAGCCCGCGGTGACACAAAAATCATAATATCAAAACCGCCACAACTGGCAACACAAATTCACACATAGTTTGGCCACAACTGGCAACCCAAGTTCATATAATTCGGCCACATCCGGCCTCAGTTACTTAAGCACAAAAGTTATACATCCAATCAGCATGAAGAATCACAATATCCGTATAATATGCTAACTCATGCAGTGCGCCCCTGTTCTACACCTGAAAACATTGAGGGGTGAGCTACACAGCCCAGTGAGTGGATAGTCTAAATCGACCATCCATAACATACACTCAAAAATATAGACAGATTATTTTAAAAATCTTTAACAGGAACATTATGTCAACATATAACAACATAAAGAAAACAGAAGTCATAATAACAGTCAGATGTACACACCAACATATAACAAACTCAGGTTCTAGAGTTATACTCTAAACCAACTCAGATGTACACACCAACATATAACAAACTCAGGTTCTAGAGTTATACTCTAAACCAACTAAACACACCAACACTTAATTAACCTAGTTGTCCAGCATATTCAGTAGTGACCATTACGGTCTAACCCGGCTTTGGCCTAAGCACTGGGAGACTGCAAAATTTCATGCAACATATAAACATGGACAGTGAGTAGAATCAAGAGGTGGCCCCCGCCAGGTCACGACGTGGCACTTTGCTCTAAAACACCCCATAACACATCGATGGATTGTGTGTAGATTCAAGAGGTGGCCCCAGCCGGGGTCACGACGTGGCACTTTGCTCTACGACACCCCATATCACAAAAAGAGAGTGATGACATCAAGAGGTGGCCCCTGTCCGACCAAGACATGGCACTTTGCGTCAAAACCCGTTCTCCCAAAAGGTTCCTACTGGACAACAGACACATCTTATATCATATATCACAAAGGTGGACTCCTAAGTGTCAACTAGACTCTAGGATAGTCATCACAATAATCATATCGGGCAGGCTGAACATCAACCCCCATCACCATAATCATAGCAGGTAGGCTGAACATCAACCCCCTTCACATATCACAATACAGGGCTGAAAATTCAAACCCTTAACATATCACATATTGACCATCCCCTTGAGTACACAGCTACACTTAGCCTTAGTCCTAACCAACACATGATCACAACAGATAATATTCGAAAATCCCACATCAACATAATTTTCGAAATTCACATAACCACATAATATTCACATATTCAAAGATCACTTAACATTCCAAAAATCACAAATCACATAATATTTAAAAATCACATAACATAGTGTAGTCCTTAAGTTTCAGGCTGGTCAGTTCAGTGTAACCTTGCTATGCTATCACCCAATTTCTCAAACAGAGTTACATAACCATAAATATATAACCATAAAACATGCTACACTCATAAAGAAACATAAAATTACAACAAACATCCATAAAATCAACATAAAATGTAAAGCATGTATTCATACAACATTATTTTACAAATCACTACATGTAACCCACGGTTAACATAACATATTATCTATTTAATTTTAAACCTTAATTAACATGAATTTCATGTTTAAAATCATTGGTCTAAAACTTCCCAAAATTCCATAAGAGAATACCTTAAATTTCATATTACAAATTTTCGGTTTTCATAAACAATCATCAAGATTTCGGATTTCACAATTAACATCAAGGATTCGGTTTTTCATAAATAATTATCAAGGTTACAAATTTTCGGTTTTCATCCCAACTATCAAGATTTCGGTTTTACACATGGTAATTTTTCATGCAATCAAATTTATTATTTAACACAACTATATTGATGGAGTTCGAATAAGACACATATGGAAGGAATTAAGACACCCCACTCACCTCTTAACCGAGAACACTAGGGTGAAAATCCTCCACAACAATCCGCCTAAAGCCTTGAAATTCCACACAATGTTGCCACCAAGGGAAGAGGAACGCCACCAACACCAAGACGCCGGCCAAAGGGAGAAGGAAGAGGAAGAAAGGAATTTTCGCCTCCAAGCCTCCAAGAATCGCCCCAAGCCTTCAAGCCGTCGCCCAAGAATTTCCTCCAAGCCAAAATTTTGCCACAAACTCTACCCTAACCGAAATTACTAACTCAAAATTTCGGTTTTAAATTTTTAACCCATTAACCCATTAATTCAAATAGGGTTTAATCCCTTTAACTAATAATTTGAATTTTAAAACCCAATTCGTGCAAACCCAATAACCCATGATTAACTAATTAATTTAACCATTAACTAACCATTCACTTAATGAAAATCCAATAAGGATTTAATTGACATCCAATAAGGATTAACGTCTAATAACTCCAATTAATTAACAATTAAATAACTTAAATTAACAAGCAGTAAACTCTAATTAATTAACTGAAAATTGGTATCCAATAAGCTAGTTAATTAATTAACATTAACATCCAAAAATCTCTAATTTAATTAACTATAATTCATCAACCAAAATCTCTAATTAATTTATCATAAATTAACAATCAATACACAGGAATAATAACACAGTCAATAATTTTATTTAAATCAAAAATAATAATGCTTACCAGGACTTAAGATCCTTGGATCTTACACTTACAATCAGAGTTTAAACTCCTTTAAACTGAATCAAAACAATCCAGTCCACACGATCTGACTTAAGTAAGCCATATCATCAAATTGTGCGACCCTAAGGGTTTCCTTTAAATGTCGGTAACAATAACTTACATTATCACGATCAGTGAGGGGTATCTAGCAACACATCACTGTCTCCCGATATAAAGGAAAGAGTCTTCCAAGACTACACCCAAACCATAGCACAAGTGTGAATCCACTTCACAAGGCATGCATGTATCCTTTGCCACTGGATGTTCTTATTGGACAAGCGTGTCAAGCTTGTGACTCCAATATGATGAGCATGATTAAATCAGATGAACATAGTCATCTGGGTATGGCCATACACTTTCTCAATCATCTCATATAGGGGGGCCCCTCTAGAACATCACACTCCTTAAACAAGGAGACGGCAATCCTTTATCTATCACGAGTGTCCTAACCTGACTCATGATCATTATCCAAGATTGTCTATAACCATTATGTTTCAAATGATATTGAACTACCTCAAAACAATGACAATCATCATTTAGAAACACAAGTGATCTCAAGTCAGAGGACATGTGCCACTTGTTGCAATCAAGGATCATTCACATTGTGACAAGCAATTGAATATCCTAGTAGGGTCTGTCCAGTACATCCAATGTACCCATGAGTCTACATCTTATTCCATGCTCGAAGCATCCTATAAGATTAGAACACATATTAGTCTCAAGCATATCAAGGCTGTCTCATGTTCACCAAGATATCTCGACTAAGGACTTTATTGAAGGGTCCCCTTCAAGGGGGAGCGCATGCATATGAAACCCCTTTCAAGAGGGGGGCGAAAAACCCTTTAGGGTGGCGCATCAAAACTTTCAAGCGGAAGCTAGGGTTTTCATGGATCTTAGCAAGATAATATGATCAACAAGATGGAGTTTAGATCTTTACCAAAGCCATGAAGAAGATGGCGACTTGGAAGAGAAAGATCGAAAGGGATCTTCTCCCTAGTTGACGCACACAAGATGATGTGCTTGCTCCTTGGAGATCCTTGTGCTAGCAAGGTCCTTCAAGGGTTGTCGTATGCAAGGGATGAGATGATCCTTTGGCCGAGAGCTCCTTGTCCAAAACCACCTTCTCGTCGATCACCCTCAAGCGAAAGATGCAAGGCGTTGAGACCAGCCTTCCACGTTACCACATGGAAGCGTTTTTCTTTCATTATCGAAAACCGCCTTCCAAAATAGGTAAGTCTCAATGGCTTAAGCGTTCACTCCAAGTGAACGTTCGAAACTTCCTTGCATTGAACCTCTCATTGAACCAAGCGATCACATAGTGAACCGGTTCAATTAGAGTTGGTTCAAAATGCAAATTGAGCCAAGCCACTTGGTCTAGACCATATCAAACCCTAAGGTTCCAGATCCAACCGTCCATCTCCTGATGCTCTTGATCTCACCGATCTAGCATCAACTCTCTCGATCGAAGCTTACCGATCTCAAGCCCTAATCAATCAAACATGATCAGACCAGATCTCACTTACAATCAGAGTTTATTTCCCTTTAAACTGAACCCAAAGAATTCAGTCCACACGATCTGACTTAAGTAAGCCATATCATCACATTGTGCGACCCTAAGGGTTTCCTTTAAATGTCGGTAACGATAACTTACGTTATCACGATCAGTGAGGGGTATATAGCAACACATCACTGTCTTCCGATATAAAGGAAAGAATCTTCCAAGACTACACCCAAAACACAGCTCAAGTGTGAATCAAACTCACGAGGCATGCATGTTTCCTTTGCCACTGGATGTTCTTATTGGACAAGCATGTCAAGCCTGTAACTCCAATACGATGAGCATGATTAGATCAGATGATCATAGTCATCTGGGTATGGCCATACACTATCTCAATCATCTCATATAGGGGGGCCCTTTAGAACATCACACTCCTTGAACAAGGAGACGGCAATCCTATATCTATCACTAGTGTCCTAACCTGACTCATGATCATTATCCAAGATAGTCTATAATCATTATCTTTCAAATGATATTGAACTACCTCAAAATAATGACATTCATCATTTAGAAACACAAGTGATCTCAAGTCAAAGGACATGTGCCACTTGATGCATACAAGGAATATTCACATTGTGACAACCAACTGAATATCCTAGTAGGGTCTGTCCAGTACATCCAATGTACCCATGAGTCTACATCTTATTCCATGCTCGAAGCATCCTATAAGATTAGAACACATATTAGTCTTAACCATATCAAGGCTGTCTCATGTTCACCAAGATATCTCGACTAAGGACTTATAGCCTGTCAGCCTAGCTGAACAGCTTTGAGACATTATTCAGAAGTACTCTCATTACAGCAGACAAGATAACAACCTGAATAATAACCATGCCTTTTATAAACACAAGAGTTTATTACATGATACTTATACAATCCCAAGGCCTCAAACATTAGCCTTAAGGGCATACCCCAACAATTATAGCATGTCAGCCTAGCTGAACAGCTTTGAGACATTATTCAGAAGTACGCTAATTGCAGCAGACAAGGTAACAACCTGAATAACAACCATGCCTTTATAAACACAAGAGTTTATTACATGAGACTGATACAATCCCAAGGCCTCAAACATTAGCCTTAAGGGCATACCCCAACAAATCTATCTAGACAAGATTGACACGCAGGTCAATTACACAATAAATTAATTAAAATGTGATGCGCAGATCACAATTATAATAATTTACAATTTAATCCAGGCTCGCAGGCCCCAGCACAGCACACATTAAAAGGGCAACCCACATAAGATGAAATAGACACTCATCATGGTATGCAATCAACATGTGATCCATTACAAGAAAATAAAATTTTTTGAAATCCCATTGGAATCAATTTTATTTTTCTTATTTGCCCTACTACCTTACAACGGTCCATTAATAGGGATCCACTCATCATGTCTAGTCAGATCCACTGCCCTTGCATGCACCAAGTCCTAACTGACTTGAGTTGACCCAGTGGCCAACAATGCATGCAGATGGGCTGAACGACCCTCATGAATTCAGGCAAGCGGGTGTGACCCCGGGCCCAACTCATGCACGTTCACTGGTTGTCTCAACCAGACATCGCTACACGCCTGTATGCAGTCGACCTATAGCCACCTCGTGCTTGCGCACAGGTGCCATCTGGTCGACCCATCTAGGCTGTCAGATGGTCTGATCAGACTGTTTGGATCTTAACTAGATGATGACTTCAACCCTATCAACCCGTCTAAGGGTTTATAGTAGGCGCTGCTTAGTTCTAATGTGGGGCGCGCAAGATACAAGCTTTGACAAAACAAAAGCTTTAACAAGCGCCAACATAATCATGCATAAACATGAATATCACACATGCGCCTACATCTAAAACCTAGCATGTAGTTTCGCATGTGATAAAAATTAGATCTACGCAAACAAGGATCACACATTAACATGAAGCAATCATATTAACATACAACAACCTGCTCTGATACCAATTGAAAGTCCCCAGATAAAGGGGGCGAAACCCTAGTAGGAGGCGCATATAAAACTTTCATAGCGGAAGCAAGGGTTTCTAAACATCTTTTGCAAGAATATATGATCAACTTCATATAGTTTGGATTCATACCATAGCCATTTCGCTTGGATGGCGATTTGGAAGAGAAAGATGCAAACGCTTCTTCTCCAAAGGCACCGCACACAAGATGTGATCGCCTACTCCTTGTTGCTTCTTGTGCTAGCAAGGCTCCAAGTATCCTTGTCGTGTGAAGGAAGATGAGATGCGAGAGTAGTTCTCTCCTTTTGCCGAATGCTTCTCTACACCTCGTGTAGATGAGCCACACAAAAAAAATGCAAGACCAAAAGAGGGGCGAGCGTTTTGGAACGTGGAGGCGTGCATTCATTTTTGGAACTTCCAAAAATAGCAAACGCTTAACGCATCCACTCATGCGTTCACGAACCAACCAAAACGCATCCTCACTTTGAACCATGCGTTCACTCATGTGAACGGGTTCCTTTTGGTTTGGTTCAAAGACCAATTAAGCCAAGCCTTTGGTCTAGATCATAATTAAACCCTAAGGCTCCAGATCTAACCGTTCATCTCTTGATGCTCTTGATCTCACAGATCTAGCATCAATACTCTCGATCGAAGCTTACCGATCTCAAGCCCTAATCAATCAAACATGATCAGACCAGATCTCACTTACAATCAGAGTTTAAACTCCTTTAAACTGAACCAAAACAATTCAGTCCACACGATCTGACTTAAGTAAGCCATATCATCAAATTGTGCGACCCTAAGGGTTTCCTTTAAATGTTGGTAACGATAACTTACGTTATCACGATCAGCGAGGGGTATCTAGCAACACATCACTGTCTCCCAATATAAAGGAAAGAGTCTTCCAAGACTACACCCAAACCACAGCACAAGTGTGAATCCACTTCACTAGGCATACATGTTTCCTTTGCCACTGGATGTTCTTATTGGACAAGCGTGTCAAGCCTGTAACTCCAATATGATGAGAATGATTAGATCAGATGAACATAGTCATCTGGGTATGGCCATACACTTTCTCTATCATCTCATCCAGGGGGCCTCTTTAGAACATCACACTCCAAACTAGGAGACGCCAATCCTTTATCTATCACTAGTGTCCTAACCTGACTCATGATCATTATCCAAGATAGTCTATAACCATTATGTTTCAAATGATATCGAACTACCTCAAAACAATGACAATCATCATTTAGAAACACAAGTGATCTCAAGTCAGAGGACATATGCCACTTGTTCGCATACAAGGATTATTCACATTGTGACAAGCAATTGAATATCCTAGTAGGGTCTGTCCAGTACATCCAATGTACCTATGAGTCTACATCTTATTCCATGCTCGAAGCATCCTATAAGATTAGAACACATATTAGTCTCAATCATATCAAGGCTGTCTCATGTTCACCAAGATATCTCGACTAAGGACTTAACTACATGTCAGCCAAGCTGAACAGCATTGAGACATTATTCAGAAGTATACATATGACAGCAGATAATGCAACAACATGAATAATAACCATTGCCTTTATAAACATAGAGTTTATACATGATACTGATACAATCCCAAGGCCTCAAACATTAGCCTTAAGGGCATACCCCAACATGTACAGACCAAAATTATATTTCTGAGTTTTGCTAGTCTGACAGGTCCTACAATGCTTGACAACCTTAGCTACATCCCTATGGAGGTTTGGCCAGAAGAACCGCTCCTCCACCAAGGCTTGAGTCTTGTCCCGGCCATGGTGCCCGGCAGACCCTCCTCCGTGGATCTCCCAAACAAGGAAGTCTCGAATTGAGGTATTGGGAACGCACAACTTTGGCCCAAGAAACAAAAACTCATCCCTTAGGGTATAGAGGGGATGACTCAAAGGGTCTATACTAAGCTCAGAATATATGCTTGAAAAATCAGGGCATTCTAAGTATTCATGGTTCATGCGATCAAATCCAACTACTTCAACAGATTATTTTTGCACAAGTAAAGTTACCCTACTCAAAGCATCAGCAACTTTGTTTTCAGTTCCAGACTTATGTTTTAAAACAAAAGTATACTGTTGAAGGTATTCTACCCACTTAGCATGCCTAGCATTTAGTTTCTTTTGAGCACTCAAAAAAGATAAGGCCTGGTGGTCACTATTCAAAATAAATTCATTATGTATTAAATAGTGTCTCCAGTGTCTTAAGGATTGAAATACAGCATAGAACTCCTTATCATAGGTGGTATATCTTTGCTTAGCCTCATTTAACTTTTCACTAAAATAGGCTACTAGGTGGCCCTCCTGACTAAGGGTACCTCCTATACCTACTCCTGAGGCATCACAATCCACTATGAAGACTTTAGAAAAGTCGGGCAATCTCAAAACTGGGGCAGTGGTCATTCTAGCCTTAAGTTCTTCAAAGGCTCTATTAGCAGACTTAGGCCAACTGAACTCACCTAGTTTCATACAATTGGTTATAGGGGCTACTATGGTGGTAAAGTTTCTAATGAATCTCCTATAGAAGGCAGCTAGACCATGAAAGCTCCGAATCTCAGTCAAGGTTTTAGGTTCAGGCCAGTCTAAGATGGCTTGGATCTTGCTAGGGTCAGCTTGAAGTCCTTGGTCAGATACTATGAAGCCTAAGAAGACAACCCTAGGGGAGAGGAAAGAACATTTTTTCAGGTTAAGGTATAGCTTTTCTTCCTGAAGTAAGTATAGGGTTTTCCTAAGGTGTTCCATGCAGGAGTCCCCTTCGAGGGGGAGCGAGAAAACCCTAATGGCGCATGTGTTACATCGCAGCGGAAATAGGGGTTTTAGGGATCATTATGCATGATATATATTCAACTATGAAAAACGATTACGAGTGCCAATAAGATTCATACCATCGCCATCTATGGATGAAGTATTGGAAGCAAGGAGCGAAAGGGATCCTCTCCCTAGTCGACGCACACACGATGAAGAATGGCCTCTCCTTGTCGTCTTTGTGCTAGCAAAGCTTCAAGGGTCCTTTGCGCATGGAGGGGATAAGATCCTTGGGCTTGTCGAAGAAGAAGTTCCTCTACCCTCGTCGAGAGAGTTTTTTTTTTTTTTACACACGAGAAGGAAGGAGACTTCGTTCAAGAGTGATGATCGCCAATAGAGTAAACACGTTGTAATGAACGTGGGCGTTGCTATCCAAAAATAGTAACCCATTACTCACTTCGGTTATGCGTTCACATGAAGTGAACCGCAATTCCTTCTCTTCGATTATTTGAACCAAGCGCTCATTACATGAGCTGGTTCAAGTGACTTTGGTCTAAGACCAAATCGGCCCAAGCAATGGTCGATCTTATTGAACCACAAGGTTCAAGATCACCGTTGATCTCTTGATGCTCTAGATCTCACTGATCTAGCATCATAACTCTCGATCGAAGCTTACCGATCTAAAGCCCTAATCAATCAAACATGATCAGACCAGATCTCACTCGCAATCAGAGCTTAACACCCCTTTAAACTGAACTAAACAATTCAGTCCACACGATCTGACTTAAAGAAGCCATATCATCAAATTGTGCGACCCTAAGGGTTTCCTTTAAATGTCGGTAACGATAACTCACGTTATCACGACCAGTGAGGGGTATCTAGCAACACATCACTGTCTCCCGATATAAAGGAAAGAGTCTTCCAAGACTTCACCCAAACCACAGCACAAGTGTGAATCCAATTCACTAGGCATGCATACTTCCTTTGCCACTTGATGTTCTTATTGGACAAGCCTGTCAAGCTTGTAACTCCAATATGATGAGCATGATTAGATCAGATGAACACTGTCACCTGGGTATGGCCATACACTCTCTCAATCATCTCATCCAGGGGGCCCTTATAGAACATCACACTCCTTAAACAAGGAGACGGCAATCCTATGTCTATCACTAGTGTCCTAACCTGACTCAAGCTCACCATCCAAGATAGTCTATAATCATTATGTTTCAAATGATATTGAACTACCTCAAAACAATGACAATCATCATTTAGAAAACACAAGTGATCTCAAGTCAGAGGAAATGTGCCACTTGTCGCAATCAAGGAATATTCACATTGTGACAAACAATTGAACATCCTAGTAGGGTCTGTCCAGTACATCCCATGTACCCATGAGTCTACATCTTATTCCATGCTCGAAGCATCCTATAAGATTAGAACACATATTAGTCTTAACCATATCAAGGCTGTCTCATGTTCACCAAGATATATCGACTAAGGACATAATAGCATGTCAGTCCAGCTGAACAGCTTTGAGACATTATTCAGAGGAACACTATTGCAGCAGACAATGTAGCTAACTGAATAACAACCATGCCTTTATAAACTTAAGAGTTTATTACATGATACAGATACATTCCCACAGGCCTCAAACATTAGCCTTAAGGGCATACCCCAACAATCTCCCACTTGCACTTAATCTAATGGTTGAGAAATCTCAAACCCATATTATTACAGTGCTTCTCATGCTTCTGCTGCGCCAGAGGCTTGGTAAGCAGGTCTGCCAGATTGTCATCTGTATGAACCTTGCATACTTTGATCTCGCCACGATCAATGATCTCCCTGATCAAATGAAACCGTCTCTGTATGTGCTTGGACTTCTGGTGCGACCGTGGTTCCTTTGCTTGTGCGATTGCTCCAGTGTTATCACAAAAGATAACCAAAGGATCTGCACTCGAAGGAACGACACCAAGTTCTCTCACGAACTTACGAATCCACACTGCCTCCTTGGATGCTTCCGAGGCTGCAACATACTCGGCTTCTGTTGTGGAATCAGCAACAGTTGACTGTTTGAAACTTTTCCACACCACTGCTCCTCCATTCAAGCTAAAAACATAGCCTGATTGCGATCGGAAATCATCCTGGTCAGACTGGAACGAAGCGTCAGTATATCCTTCAATACTGAGTTCTTCCTGACCACCATATATCAAGAACATATCTTTGGTCCTCCGCAGATATTTTAAAACGTTCTTGACTGCAATCCAGTGCGCCATACCTGGATTACTCTGGTAACGACTGGTCACGCTTAACCCGTAAGCGACGTCTGGGCGAGTACACAACATCGCATACATAATGGAACCAATAGCCGAAGCATAAGGCGTATTGTCCATTTCATCTTTCTCAGTCTGTGTTTGTGGACACTGACTCTTCGAAAGACTCAGACCATGTCTGACTGGAAGATATCCTCGTTTAGAATTCTCTAAATGAAATCTCTCCAGGACCTTATCGATGTAAGTACTCTGGCACAGCCCGAGAAGCCTCTTAGATCTATCCCTGTAGATCTTCACACCTAACACATAGGCTGCTTCTCCTAAATCTTTCATCTGGAAACATTTCCTCAGCCATGCTTTAACAGCATGCATTTCAGGAATGTCATTTCCAATGATCAAGATGTCATCGACGTAGAGGACTAGGAAAGTAATCACGCTCCCACTAAACCTCTTATAAACACACGGGTCATCCTCGTTCTTGATGAAACCAAAATCAGTGACTGATTCATCAAAACGAATATTCCAGCTCCTTGATGCTTGTTTAAGTCCATAAATGGACTTCTTTAACTTGCATATCTTATGACGATCCGCTGGATTAGTGAAACCCTCAGGTTGTGTCATATACACATCCTCATCCAGATTTCCATTAAGGAAAGCTGTTTTCACATCCATTTGCCAGATCTCATAATCGTAATATGCAGCTATCGCAAAAAGAATCCGAATAGACTTAAACATGGCAACAGGTGAGAAAGTTTCATCATAATCTATCCCGTAGATTTGTTTGAAACCTTTCGCAACTAGCCTGCCTTTATAGGTAACCACATTACCATCCATGTCAATCTTCTTCTTGAAGATCCATTTACAGCCTATAGGGATTATTCCCGGAGGCGGATCAACCAAATCCCAGACTTGGTTATCTGACATGGAGTCCATCTCGGCGCGCATAGCCTCAAGCCATCTCGCTGACTCCGGTCCACTGACCGCATCCGCATAAGTAAGGGGTTCATCATTATCAATGATGTAGACTCCGTCATAGCGCTCAGGCTGTCGACGGATCCTACCCGATCTTCGCGGTTCCCGTGATATCTGAGCCTCAGGTTGTTCAATAACCTGTTCTACCGGCTCAGGCTCATCCAACTGTGCTTGGTCACTTTGTCCTTCTTCTGGACTCTCATCCAGCTTTATTTCTCTCCCACTGGCCTCTTGCAGAAGAAACTCCTTCTCAAGAAATATGGCCGTCCGAGCAACAAAAACCTTGTTCTCCTTGGGATCGAAGAAATAATAACCCTTAGTTTCCTTAGGGTAACCGACAAAGATACATTTGTCAGATCTGCTCTCTAGTTTCCCAGAGGCGAGCTTTTTGACATAAGCCTCGCAGCCCCAGATCCTGATAAATGTCAAGCTCGGCTGTTTCCCATACCATAACTCATATGGCGTCTTAGAAACTGCCTTGGATGGCACTCGGTTTAGTACCTTTGCAGCTGTTTCCAGTGCAAAACCCCAAAAGGAGTATGGAAGAGTAGCCTGACTCATCATAGAACGAACCATATCTAGTAATGTTCTATTTCTCCTTTCGGACACACCATTCCATTGCGGTGTTCCTGGTGGAGTGAGCTGTGAGATAATCCCACACTCTTTTAGATAGTCAGTAAACGCATGACTTAGGTATTCACCACCTCGATCTGAGCGAAGTGTTTTGATATTACGGCCTAGCTGATTTTGTACTTCATTCTTGAACTCTTTGAACTTGTCAAAAGATTCACTCTTATGTCTCATCAGATAGACATACCCATATCTACTGAAATCATCAGTAAAGGTAATGAAGTACTGATAGCCACCTCTGGCATGTTTACTAAATGGCCCACACACATCACTGTGTATAAGGTCAAGTAAACCTGAAGCCCTTTGACCTTTGTGAGGAAAAGGTGACTTCGTCATTTTACCCATTAAACAAGCCTTGCATGTATCAATTTCCTTGTAGGAGAATGATCCCAGCAGTCCATGATGATGCAACCGCTTAATGCGTTTCTCGTTAATATGGCCTAAACGACTATGCCATAGCAAGGTGCTGTCATCAGCATACTTGGCTTTCTTAATATCAATTTGCTGTATCGAACATTCCATGTCCAACATGTATAACCCATTGTTAATTGAACCAGTTGCATAAACAATATTATCTAAAGACAAAATACACTTTGAAATATTGCATTCAAAGGAAAATCCCTTCCTGACAAGAGCAGGAATGGAGATAATATTTTTAGTTATACTGGGAACAAAGTAACAACTGTTTAGTTCCAATACAATTCCAGATGGTAAAGAAATGAAGTAGTCTCCTACAGCAACAGCAGCAACCCGTGCCCCGTTTCCAACGCGTAGGTCCACCTCATGCTGTCCCACCTGCCTTCTTCTCTTGAGTTCCTGCACATTTGAACAAATGTGAACTCCACATGCAGTGTCCAACACCCATGATATAGAAGAAGAAAACATGACCTCAGTCACGAATATACCTGAGCCAGAAGCAAAGCTTCCCCTCTTGTCTCCTTGGAGCGCTTTACAGTCCTTTTTCCAGTGACCCAGCTGGCCACAGTGGAAACACCTGTATTCCTTGGACCGCTTCACCTTCTGCTTCAGAGCCTTGCTGTAATTCTTGACCGGGGCCTTGCCCTTCTTCCCCTTCTTCTTGTTCCTAGAAGGAACCATCAAGACAGAGGTTGAAGGCTTACCCTTCAGAGTTTCCTCAGTAGTCAAGAGCATATTCAACAGCTCTGCCGGCGTACAATCGATTTTGTTCATATTAAAGTTAATAATGAACGCGTCGAATGATGGCGGGAGAGACTGCAGAATAATGTCCACAGCAAGCTCCTGGTTGATGGTGTGCCCCAGTTTCTCCAGAGCCTCCTTGTGCCCAATCATCTTGAGCACGTGAGCTCCCACTGGGCTCCCTTCAGCCAGTTTGCTCTGAAAGAAGAGCTTAGTCAAATTATAGCGTTCAGTCCTCGCCTGTGCAGCATACAGCATCTTGAGGTTTGCTATAATCTGTATAGCTGACATATCCTCATGCTGACGCTGCAGCGGTGGCGTCATAGACGCTAGCATCAGGCAAGCGACATCAATGCTATCATTGACGTGCTTTTCATAGGCTTCCCGAACCGCCCTTGCGGCGTTCGGAGCGGGCTGCGGCGGTATCGCCGTCTCGAGGACATACAGTTTCCTCTCTGCCTTAAGAACGATCTTAAGGTGTCCAAACCAGTCAGAGAAGTTCGGCCCAGCAAACTTCTCCCTTTCCAGTAGGGATCGCACATTGAAGTTCATGGTGTTCGTTGCTGCAAGTATCTACAACAATGCAAGAACAGCAAGGTCAGTATCAATGTATAAGAATCGATCAGGACTTAAGAAAGATTCTTTTTCTCACTATTTTATCAGGCGTGAAAAATCCAGCAAAACAGCCCGAAAGAGTAGAACTCTTTTAGTGAGATGGGATCCAGATTTCATACTTGGTCTCCGCGTCCCGCTCAGGCGAGATAAGATGCACAGAGAGTACAAGCACTAGTTTCTGGTAGGCGTCCCAGCCAATCGCCAACCCGTGCGATTCCCCTTCATCTGGGCAATCCTGCAGACTGTGCCAACTGAGTTGGTACAACACAGTCTCTGATCCCACAGATGGCTGCCTCCATGTGCTACCATATGCGCCACATATGTAGCCTACACGGTCAAGCTGACCCGACCTACTCCCTGGACCACCATGTGCTATGCTGAGCAACGAGAAGGGATAAATCCCTACTCTGTAACACACAGGTGTAATCCCACACCCTCTGAAGATAGATGGACGTGCCCACTGAGTGGGTACAACACGGCTCCAACGATAATCAGAACAGTGAGGTTTCGCGTCAGAAGGCTTACGAGCTTGATATTTTAGCGTTGGATTTTAACGGTCTTTTATCTTCTTGCCTATCATGCAATTCCTATGGTGATAGCAGAAGATAATTTGATCATGCAATTCCAATATTTAAGCAATAAAAGAAAGCATGTATCTTATGTGGTAAAAGCCCATAGCCCTAGAAGACCTTAACCTAACTTAAGTCTTCATTTGCTCTTCATGGGTCTTTTGCTGCTCATCTGGCCCAAACCTGGGCCCAAGCGCCATCTGCAGCACAGGTGCGCCCACCAGGAATTTGCGCCTGGTCCCAGAGTCGAACTCTGGACCTCCCACCTGGTCCAGCCACTGCTGCATGCGCCTCTGCCAAGTGTGCTTTGTGCTCTTGTCTAATTAAATTACAAATTTAACTATCTAGACAAGAGTGACACGCAGGTCACTAACATTTATAAATTAAAACACAGTGATGCGCAGATCACAATAATTAATTTACAATTTAATACAGGCACGCAGGCCCCAGCACAGCACACAATTAATATGAGCAGCCCACATAAGACTAAATAGACAAACATATGCATCCAATCAGCATCATGTGATCCATCATAAAAATTAAAATTTTCGAAAACCCCTTGGGATCAATTTTAATTTTTTCCTTATTTCCCCTACAACCTTACAACGGTCCATTACTAGGGATCCACTCAACCAACCTAGTCAAATCCACTGCCCTTGCATGCACCAAGTCCTAACTGACTTGTGTTGACCATAAGGTCAACCATGCATGCGCCAGGGCTGAACGACCACACTGAGGTCTGGCAAGCGGGCGTGACCCCGGGCCTAACTCAGGTGCGTTCATTGGGTGTCTCAATCAGACATCGCTACACACCTGTCTGCAGTCGACCTATAGCCACCATAGGCTTGCGCCAAAGTGCTAACTGGTCGACCCATTCAGGCTGTCAGATGGTCTGATCAGACTGTTTGGATCTAACACAGGGGATGATTTCAACCCTAATAACCCGTCTAAGGGTTTAATGCAGGCGGCACTTAGATCTAATGGTGTGCGCGCAAGTCGTTTGAGTTTTTAAGAAAACATCAACAAGAACATATAGAAGCGCTACCTTACTACATGCGTCAACTACAATACACAACAAGTAAAGGTTCGCATGTAGCCTAGATCTAGCAATATGGCGCATACAAGGATCACAAATCACAGCAAACATATTATCATGCATTTTAACCTCGCTCTGATACCAATTGCAGGAGTCCCCTTCGAGGGGGAGCGAGAAAACCCTAATGGCGCATGTGTTACATCGCAGCGGAAATAGGGGTTTTAGGGATCATTATGCATGATATATATTCAACTATGAAAAACGATTACGAGTGCCAATAAGATTCATACCATCGCCATCTATGGATGAAGTATTGGAAGCAAGGAGCGAAAGGGATCCTCTCCCTAGTCGACGCACACACGATGAAGAATGGCCTCTCCTTGTCGTCTTTGTGCTAGCAAAGCTTCAAGGGTCCTTTGCGCATGGAGGGGATAAGATCCTTGGGCTTGTCGAAGAAGAAGTTCCTCTACCCTCGTCGAGAGAGTTTTTTTTTTTTTTACACACGAGAAGGAAGGAGACTTCGTTCAAGAGTGATGATCGCCAATAGAGTAAACACGTTGTAATGAACGTGGGCGTTGCTATCCAAAAATAGTAACCCATTACTCACTTCGGTTATGCGTTCACATGAAGTGAACCGCAATTCCTTCTCTTCGATTATTTGAACCAAGCGCTCATTACATGAGCTGGTTCAAGTGACTTTGGTCTAAGACCAAATCGGCCCAAGCAATGGTCGATCTTATTGAACCACAAGGTTCAAGATCACCGTTGATCTCTTGATGCTCTAGATCTCACTGATCTAGCATCATAACTCTCGATCGAAGCTTACCGATCTAAAGCCCTAATCAATCAAACATGATCAGACCAGATCTCACTCGCAATCAGAGCTTAACACCCCTTTAAACTGAACTCAACAATTCAGTCCACACGATCTGACTTAAAGAAGCCATATCATCAAATTGTGCGACCCTAAGGGTTTCCTTTAAATGTCGGTAACGATAACTCACGTTATCACGACCAGTGAGGGGTATCTAGCAACACATCACTGTCTCCCGATATAAAGGAAAGAGTCTTCCAAGACTTCACCCAAACCACAGCACAAGTGTGAATCCAATTCACTAGGCATGCATACTTCCTTTGCCACTTGATGTTCTTATTGGACAAGCCTGTCAAGCTTGTAACTCCAATATGATGAGCATGATTAGATCAGATGAACACTGTCACCTGGGTATGGCCATACACTCTCTCAATCATCTCATCCAGGGGGCCCTTATAGAACATCACACTCCTTAAACAAGGAGACGGCAATCCTATGTCTATCACTAGTGTCCTAACCTGACTCAAGCTCACCATCCAAGATAGTCTATAATCATTATGTTTCAAATGATATTGAACTACCTCAAAACAATGACAATCATCATTTAGAAAACACAAGTGATCTCAAGTCAGAGGAAATGTGCCACTTGTCGCAATCAAGGAATATTCACATTGTGACAAACAATTGAACATCCTAGTAGGGTCTGTCCAGTACATCCCATGTACCCATGAGTCTACATCTTATTCCATGCTCGAAGCATCCTATAAGATTAGAACACATATTAGTCTTAACCATATCAAGGCTGTCTCATGTTCACCAAGATATATCGACTAAGGACATAATAGCATGTCAGTCCAGCTGAACAGCTTTGAGACATTATTCAGAGGAACACTATTGCAGCAGACAATGTAGCTAACTGAATAACAACCATGCCTTTATAAACTTAAGAGTTTATTACATGATACAGATACATTCCCACAGGCCTCAAACATTAGCCTTAAGGGCATACCCCAACATTCCATGTGTTGTTCTTGGGTCTTGCTATAAATTAGGATGTCATCAAAGTAAACTACTAAGAATCTTCCTATATAAGGCTTCAAGACTTGGTTCATCAATCTCATAAAGATTGAGGGGGCATTAGAGAGACCAAAGGGCATGACTAGCCACTCATATAAACCATCCTTAGTCTTAAAGGCTGTCTTCCATTCATCCCCAAGTCTTATCCTAACTTGATGGTATCCACTTCTAAGGTCTAGCTTGCTAAACCACTTAGAACCTACTAGCATGTCAAGCATGTCATCTAATCTTGGGATGGGAAATCTATATTTGATGGTTATCTTGTTCATTGCCCTACAGTCTATACACATGCGCTAGCTTCCATCCTTCTTTGGGGGAAGAAGGGCTGGGACTGCACATGGGCTGAGGCTTTCCCTTATGAAACCTTTATCTAGAAGTTCATCTACTTGCCTCTTGAGCTCTTGATGCTCAGTTGGGTTCATCGAATAATGAGGCAAGTGTGGGAGAGTGGAACCCGGGACAAGGTCTATGGCATGTTGGATTTCTCTAAGGGGAGGTAGGCCATTGGGAAGTTCATCTGTAGTGAGCTCAGAGTACCCTGAGAGTAGGGTCTCAACTTCTAGGGGTATGGGTGACTCCTCATCTAAGTTGGTTTCCTTAATGACTAGGGAGTACACTTGTTTGGACTCTAAGCAGTCTTGGGTGAAGGCATGGGACCTTTATGAGTTGGATGGTAGGTTTGGGTTCCTTAGGTTCTTCTATCCTACCCTTATTAGTGGAAGCCTTAAGTTCCTTATGGATGGAAGGCTTCAATTTGATCTTTTGCCCATCATGGCTAAAGACATAGGTGTTAGTCCGACCGTAGTGGATAACATCCATGTCAAATAACCAAGGGCGACCGAGTAAGACTTGGGCGACATCCATGGTTATGACGTCACACCAAATCTTGCCTTGGTAGATGGCAAACTGAAGAGGCACTAAGCACCTATGGGTAACTGGGACACTAGACTGGTTGACCCAGGATATGCTATAGGGACTAGGGTGTGGTTCTGCCTTAAGGTTGAACTTCACTAAGGCTGTGTGGGAGACTGCGTTCAGACTACTTCCCCCATCTATCACTACTTTGCACATGTTGCCATTGCATTTCTTGTAGGTGTGGAAAATACTCGTCCTACGCCAGTCCTCAGTTGGGATAGGTTTGATTAGGGTGCACCTAACCACTCCTAAGGTGTCTTGGGTTTGCTCTTCACCACTATCATAGACTAACTCTTCACATATCATACATCCAAAATTAGGGTTATGGGTTTCTTCATGGTTTTCCTCATAGGTTTCCTCATGCTTCTCTTCACCTAAGTATAGGACTCTCTTGGTGCAGTCTTTCATATAGTGTCCTACTTGGTGACAAGCATGGCAGACGACTCTATTGGATTCTTGGGCAACCCTAGGTCTAGAGGGTGTTGATGTTGGTGCCTTGGGTTGGGAGCTTGAGGGGTTTGAAGTAGGGGTCCTATGATAAGTTCTAGGGGAACTAACTTCTCTCCTAAAGGCTCTCTTTAGGTTTTCCTCTACCTCTAAGGCTCTTTGGTAGGCGATTTCTCTAGACTCTATTTGGAAATAGGTCATTCCTCTTTTGATCTCGGGTGTAAGTCCATTCTTATATCTACTAAGGGAGACATGGGACTCTTCATGGATGCCACTCCTTAAAAGGAGCTCATCAAACCTAGTGGTGTAATCGGTGATAGATTGGTTACCTTGGACTAGGCTCATGGCTTCATCAATTATCTTGAGTTGGAAGTAAGGAGGGACATACTTTTCCCTAAGCTTGTCTCGCATATCTTCCCATCTCTCAATAGGAGCGCGCCTAAACATTTCTTGGTTCCTCTCTATACTTGTCTAGTATAATCTAGCTGTACCCTCTAAGAGACAACGGGTGAACCTAACTTTGGAATGATTAGGCATCATGCTCCAATCGAAGTAACGTTCAAGCTTGTCTACCCAGTCTAAGAACTCTCTTGGGTCAAGGGAACCGCTAAAGGTAGGGGGTGTGAGTTTGATGTTGCGTTGCACATCATCCTCCCTAGGTCTTTGGTAGGGGCGAGCATGTTGCTCTTCCCACTCGGGCTCATGGGTTCTCCTTTGATGATCCCTATTGTCTTGGGGATACTCACCTAAGATGGGTTCACTTGCATGTTGGCTAGGGGGTCTATCATCTCTAGGAATTTCATTGTCTTGGGATCTAGATCTAAGGTCTCTAACTTCATCCCGAAGTTCCATAAGCATGTTAAACATCATTTCCATCCTATCCATCTCATAAGGATTAGAGTTGTTATTATAATTTGCACCGGATCTAGTAGTCATGGTAGGAAATAGTTTTGAAAAAATAATAGTTTTCAAAATAAGGCTCCTAAATATTCTGATAGATGTAATAGCCAATTATGAAAACCACTTTCTTTAAAACACCTAGGTCCAAAGAAAGTCTTAGAAGTTGAAAATTAGTTTTTGAGGCTAAAAATCTATTCTAAGAAGGGCTCTGATACCAAACTGATGGAGGTAGTTCACTCACAAACAGGATGCATTCAAACGACGCTTTGAGAAAATAGTTTTTTTATAGTTTTAGAATAAAAGCCGTCATTACTTCTAAAACGGATTTGGAAAATATTTTTTTGTATTTTGTAAATAGGGAAAACCGAAATTATATCTACTTGCAAAATTTAAGAACTTGAAATAAAGACTGGAATTAAACATTCACCTTGGACCCCTTGAGAATAGAAGGGGTCACCTTCCCGTTCTTCACCAGTCCAATGGTTGATGGCAACAAAGTAGGGCCCTATGAGCTTACACACATGCATTCATTACAAGCCCACACAGGCGTGGGTGAGTGTTAAGAAAATACATGTCCAACAGTGATAAAAGATCAAGAGGGGAGATAGGCTCCCAAGTTCTCTTGCTAACAAGATTAGGACTATCTAGTTTAAAGGAGGGGTGGAAGAGAAGAAAGCTTGCGCCAATTGAAGTTCTCCAATCCTTGTGCCCTCCTACAATAAGCACTTGAAGTAGTGTAGAAACAAGTTCTAGAATTTAAGGAAGGGAGAGGGGAAAGAACTTAGCCGAATTGAAGTCTTCTTGATGTCTTTCTTCATGATGGCCGAGAGTGATGGAACCTCCAAGGGTCTTTGTTGCTTTGCCGAGATCAAGGGCTGATGGTTCTTCCTTAGAGTCTCGCCAAGGGTGTGCAAAGGTCCTTCAAGGAGTTGAGGGCGTAGAGGACTTGAGAGGAAAGGGGAGAAGGGAAAGGGCTCGGCCCTTTAGAGAGGAGGGAGGTAGAAAATCTAGGTGACTCAAGCACCAATGCTAACACAAGAAAATTTCATCTAGGCAACTAATCGACAACAAGAGAGGGATTACACCTTATAGGCTAATCAAGCCATGGGCAAGGGTGACATTTCACCCTAGGCGCAATTAAAAAGATACGGAAGAAAATTAATACTCTATTAAAACCTTTCCTTAGGAATTTTGAATTTTGAATCATCCATTCGGTTTGCTCTTTGATGTGGCCGAATTCTTCTTGAGCTCCTTCCTTATTTGCTTGGATGTTAATGCATCTTCACACAACGAATTCTTTTGAATTTGAAAACTTTCCTTCAAGCACTTGGGCGGCTAGGAAAGCTTCCAAAGGTGGCTCCACAAATTGGGGATCTAGATGGAATCCCATGATTTGTGCATCTTGATTGATCTTGATGAATGGCGCATTGAAAGCTCCCTCAAATGGTAAGTTTGTGGGCTGGTTATCTTGCAATCGAATCCTCCTCCAAGGTGGCGCCTTGGGCTGATTTGGGAAGGTGGAGTTGTATTCAATACATGCTCCTTCAACTTGATGTCTTTAGTTGAGATGGTTGAAGTGCTTCTTTCCATAATTGGAGCTCCACTTGAATGGTTTAGCTTGAGCTTCTTTAGTGTCCCTTGAGCTGGCTTTAGCTAGCCAATTTATTTGCAAAAACAAGTAGACCATCCTAGAAAGTAAAGCATAACCTAGTACTACAAGGTTCACTAGAACTTATTACTACAAGTTACAAATAAGGAAAGTTCAAATAAGGAAAGAAAGAAGGGGGTGGCCTAAGAGGGAAAGCCATATCTGGTGGGCTTCCTCCTAGTCCTACCAGACCTTCTCGGAGCAGGGTTGGCCCCTCCATCACAAATTCCTCTAAGGAACTTGAATCTAACAACCCATTTGCATGGAGTTGTTGAATGCGATTCTTGTTTATATGGGCTAATCGACAATGCCATAGGAAAGCACCAACTGAACCACTCAGTTTGGTCCTTTTATTATTTATGTTGCTAATAGAGTTATCCATGTCTAACACATATAGACCATTGCACAAAGTACCGTTCCCATAGTACATACTTGCAAATGAAAAAGAACAAGAGTTCTTATTTATTTCAAACTTAAATCCTTTCTTTGCCAAGCAAGGAATGGATACAATGTTATTAGTAAGCGAAGATACATAATAGCAATTTTCTAACTCTAACTGAAGTCCAGATGGCAGGGAGAGAGTCACTACTCCTACAGCAACAGCAGCAACCTGTGCCCCGTTTCTAACTCGTAGGTCAATCTCTTCAGGCCGCACCGATCTACTTTTCTTGAGCCCCTGCATATTTGTACAAATATGAGCTCCACATGCGGTATCCAATACCCATGACATAGAAGTAGAAAGGTTGACTTCTGTAACATAAGAAGCTAAGGCCAAGCCTTTCTTCTCCTCATTCTGAAGTTGCTTGCAGTCCCTCCTCCAGTGACCCTGCTCGCCACAGTGGAAGCACCTCTGGTCCTTTGACTTCTTCGCCTTTTTCTTTAGTGCCTTGGTAGGACCCTTGGCACCGCCCTTGGCATGTGCCTTACCCTTTTTCTTCATCTTCTTGGCCGTAGGGACCAAAAGAGCAAAATTAGGTTTGGTCTTTACCATCTCCCGCTCGGCTGTCTAGAGCATATTCATCAATTCCTCCCGTGTGCACTCAATCTGGTTCATGTTGAAATTTATGATAAACAGACTGAAGCTAGGGGCAGGGAATGCAGAATAAGATCCACAACCAGCTCGTTATCTATGGCGTGTCCCAGCCTCCTGAGATGATCCACATTCCCAATTAACTTGAGAACATGGGGTCTCACTGGTGCACCCTCAGATAACTTACACCGAAAGACTGCTTTGGCGGTGTCAAATCTCTCAGTTCTAGCTTGAGCCTCGAACATCTGTTTCAAATGAGTGATCATCTGAAAAGCGTTCTGCTCCTCATATTGCACCTGAAATTCAGGTGCCATAGTGGCCAGCATGAGGCATGATACCTCCATAGAGTCATCCTGATGCTTTCTAAAAGCATCTCTATCTGCCGCTCGGGCATTAGGCGGAGGAAGCGCCGGAAGAGCCTGCTCTAGGACATACAGCTTCTTCTTGAGCTTGAGGACTATCCTCAAGTTTCAATGCCAGTCCATAAAGTTGGTTCCAACCAACTTATCCTTAGCAAGGAGTGATCGCAGTGTCAATCCGCTATTGTTCGTTGCCATTGTTCTACAACAGTCAAGAAACATCTGATTAGTACTACTTCAAATCATTTAAATAGCACTTGTTTTAAATGATTATGGCTACCACTATTTTAATCGAATTAACAACCCACAAAGTCAATCGAGAAGTTTAAGACTTCCTAGTGAGATGGGATCCTTATTCCACATGAGGCTTTGCGTCCCACGAGGGTGGGATGAGATGCACAAAGTAACCCATGCTTCCTAAGGTGGGCTCGCTGGCCGAATGCTCCAAGCAATTTCCCTTATTGAGACAGTCTAGGCATTTCATGTCCAGTGAGGGCTGGATACAATATGAAATCCTAACGTCTCAATGATGCCTCTAGAGTTTCATCATGTGCCCAGCACATATGGAGCTCTAGTCAAGTCCATTCCTAACCGTTATGCCCGGGGCCAACGAGTTTCCTTGCGAAGGCGCGCCCGATTTAAAACGGACTGGGGAAACGATTGCCACCACGCACTTTCTAAAGATAAGTGGGTGTGTCCCACGAGGGTGGGAAACAGTTCACAACACCACTGATCGATAGCTTAGTGAGGGCTACGCGTTAGAAGGCTACTAGACTTGATATTTATTTATGAGGGTTTTTGAGGTCTCATCAGTTTTATCTTATGTCTAACATTACAGGCATGCAATCCTATAGTGATAACATAACGATAAAATAGGCATGCTTTAGCAGATATCGAAAACAATAAATGAATGATGTGATCATAGCCTATTCAAGACATTGAACCAACCCATGCCAATAGGAGGTTCAACTCTTGACCTAGGATTCAAGCCCCAAAGACAAGACCTAACCTAGCTGACCTCTAACTTGAACTTCAAGGTTGGCTCCAAGGTCCTTCTCACCATGGTTTAGCTCTCAAGCCCTAGAGGTGTCCCTCATGGGTTCGACCAATGCCATGGGTCTTTCTCCATAGATGATGCGCCACCATGCAAGGAGCCAAGATTGCTAGCTCTCAAACCCTAGGGTTCAGCCATGCCATCTTGCGCCACTCCTCCATGCACCATCAAGCATGCCAGGGTTCCATGTGGTTGCGCCCTAATCTTCTTCTTCTTGTTACAAAAATAAAAGAAAAAAAAAAGCGGCACGTAGGCCTCACAAAGATACATCACAGGCATGCAAAGGGGCATGACTCATGATCACAACATTATGCACAAGCAAGGTATCTACACATGCAGTTCTACATGCTCATGAAAAACATAAAATCTGAAATTTTACTTTTTCATAAAACCAGTCTCTTTTCCTCATCTTCTTATCACAAATCTTTTGGTTATTTGCGATTAAACTTTCATGATGATTTCAAAGATCCTTTCGGCTGGTAATTTTGTCAGATCAAGAGACCCGGCCAGTCCGAAGACACAATGCCCGTCGTACTTGACAAAACCACGTCCACCTTTGAACCTTTAAATCATACAAGAAAAATAAACCAAAAATCCAAAAGAGATTGAAAAGATGATAGAAACAAGAAACCCTAATTTTTCCTACTTAGAAAAATCATTTGCCATGTGATCATGCAATTTGCGAAAATTGAGATATGGCATGCGAGCATGGAAAAGCATGAAATTACACCGCTCGAGTCTCGCAAGTCGCTCTGATACCATTGTTGGGAAACCCTGGGGATATTTTATAATTTTCAGAGATAGAAATTACAGAAAACATTGCACAGCGGAAGCAATATCCCCGAAACGAGCTGGTCCCAAAAACCCAGTGAAGATCGCAAGCGAGGGAGTCGACACGATGAGATAGAAAGTACCTTGAGCAAGGTGAGGCTGATGTCATAGTAGGCGCCCAAGCATGCGCCCTCTGCAGTCTCACACACACGGATCACCTCGAGTTCTCTTCTTCCACGCCCGGTGCTAGCCTCGGGAAGAAGATACAAGCCTTGTGCTTATTCCTCAAGCCTTGCGCCACCTCCAAGGTATATGCGCCAAGAGGAAGATGAGGAGAAGGAAGTCACCAAGCAACACCAAGTTCCTCACGCCAAGAGGAAAGGAAGATGAAGTGTTCTCGGCTAGGGTTGAATGGAAGAGAAGTGCGCCACTACCTCTTTCTCTTGCCTCTCTCTTGTGATCACGCCTTCAAGATTAATTGTATGTCAAGAGGGGGCATCTAGGGCCTCTTATATAGAGCAAGAGGCGGTCTAATGTGTGGCCACAATTCAAATCAAGTGGGCGGCTAGGAGAGGATGTAGGTGTTGGTGTATATGCCCTGCAAACCAATGTATGGACATGGTCAGACATTGTTTGAATGTACTTTGATGGAATTCTTTATACAGGCATGGTCCTTATTATGCAGATTGCTTTACCTACGTTGATGTATTGGATTGCATAAATAATGTCCCTTGAGATTGGTTGGATCCATTCTCATAAGTCATCCCCAGTCAAGGTACCTTAGCAGATATGGGACAGCTTTGGTACATCTGAGACTGGTGTATGGGCTGGTCATGTACGGGGCACAGTAACGCAGACATACGGGTACATTGGATGTACTGGAGTGATCCACTGTGAGGATTGGCTTGTCTAGTCAACAAGTCAATCTCACATGCAAGAGGTTTGCATTGATCCTTAGACTTGAGGTATTCATGTTTAGATTTGATGATGGATATGTTTTGATACTGTCTTACATCTCTTTGTAAATGGGAGACTAAAACGATTGTCATTGGGCATGTCATAAGTCACATAGAGACATGGATGACCAATAGTAGGATTTGCCCCTTCCCTGATGGGAAGTTTGATATCCACTCTGGGGCGCCCCACCTTATTGGTGCATGACAGGAATGTGTGGCAACACTAGTTGAGTCATGACCAATGCATTGGATGAATAAACTTGAGACTAATCCAATGGCAGGATATTAGTTTAGGCAAAGGGATCTATAATGCATGGGAATCCTCGTTGCTTGTTAGGGAGTTGTTGCCATATGACTTAAGTCCTGTGACATGGGTAGTAGTGATGTGTTGCTAGATACTCCTCACTACTTATGATGATCTATCATCATTGCCATCATCATCTGGATCCTACGGGGTCACACGCAATAGACTTTTGACGTTGTTTTATGATCTGAAAATCGTCGAATATATTTGAGTTCATGTCCAAAGTAGATTCATGGTTGAATCAAAGTCCAATTGGAATCCTAATCTAATTAGGAGTTGGAATCCTTGTTCTATTAGGGATGAGAATCCTGTTGGGGTATGCCCTTAAGGCTAATGTTTGAGGCCTTGGGATTGTAATAGTATCATTGTATAAACTCTTAAGTTTATAAAGGCAATGGTTGTTATTCAGGTTGTTACCTTGTCTGCTGTAATAAGTGTACTACTGAATAATGTCTCAAAGCTGTTCAGCTAGGCTAACATGCAGTAATGTCCTTAGTCGATATATCTTGGTGAACATGAGACAGCCTTGATATGGTTAAGACTAATATGTGTTCTAATCTTATAGGATGCTTCGAGCATGGAATAAGATGTAGACTCATGGGTACATTGGATGTACTGGACAGACCCTACTAGGATATTCAATTGCTTGTCACAATGTGAATAATCCTTGAGTGCAACAAGTGGCACATGTCCTCTGACTTGAGATCACTTGTGTTTCTAAATGATGATTGTCATTGTTTTGAGGTAGTTCAATATCATTTGAAACATAATGGTTATAGACTATCTTGGATAATGATCATGAGTCAGGTTAGGGCACTAGTGATAGATAGAGGATTGCCGTCTCCTTGTTGAAGGAGTGTGGTGTTCTATAGGGGCCCCCTAGATGAGATGATTGAGAAAGTGTATGGCCATACCCAGGTGACTATGTGCATCTGATCTAATCATGCTCATCATATTGGAGCTACAGGCTTGACACGCTTGTCCAATAAGAACATCCAGTGGCAAAGGATACATGTATGCCTTGTGAATAGATTCACACTTGTGCTGTGGTTTGGGTGTAGTCTTGGAAGACTCTTTCCTTTATATCGGGAGACAGTGATGTGTTGCTAGATACCCCTCACTGATCATGATAACGTAAGTTATCGTTACCGACATTTAAAGGAAACCCTCAGGGTCGCACAATTTGATGATATGGCTTACTTGAGTCAGATCGTGTGGACTGAATTGTTTGGGTTCAGTTTAAAGGGGTTTAATCTCTGATTGTAAGTGAGATCTGGTCTGATCATGTTTGATTGATTAGGGCTTGAGATCGGTAAGCTTCGATCGAGAGAGATGATGCTAGATCGGTGAGATCAGGAGCATCAGGAGATGAACGGTTAGATCTTGAGCCTTAGGGTTCAATGTGGTCTAGACCAAGTGGCTTGGCTTAATTGAGATCTTGAACCAAATCTAATAGAACCGGTTCACTATGTGAACGTTTGGTTCAATTAGTGAGAAGTTTCGAGCGTTCACTTGGAGTGAACGCATGAACCATAAACACTTACCATTTGTGGATGGCGGTTTTCTATGTTGAAAACCAAAACGCCTCCATGTGGTAAATGGGGGTTGATCGAACTTCACTTCGCTTCTTGCAATTTTTGCGTGTGAAAGAAGTGGTGGACGAAGGTATGGAGCTCTCGGCCAAGCTTGATCTCTCATCATCCCCTTCCATTCGACAAGAAAGCTTGGGTGCCTTGCTAGCACAAGGGATGCCAAGGAAGTAAGCACTCTTCATCTTGTGTGTGAACTTTTGGAGGAGATCTAAGTTGCTCTCTTCTTCCAAGCCGACCTCCAAGCCAATGGCGTTGGTATGAATCTCCTTCTTGATCCAATCAATAGATCTAAGTTGATTATATGAGCATATAAGCGGTTGTCTTGATGAAACCCTAGCAAAATGTATGCGCCCCCTGAATTAGGGTTTTTCATCTGCTTGCGCTCCCCCTCGAAGGGGACTCTTCAAATCCTAATTCAGTTAGGATTCAAATCCAAATGGGAATTGGATTTGGATTTGGCCCATAGTGGTTGGGCGCAAATCCTAATACAACTAGGATTCAAATCCTAATAGGATTTGAAATGGATGAGGCCCATAAGTTGGGGCGCAAATCCTAATCCTAGTAGGGTTTTTTTTTTCTCATGGGCCTTATTTGAAGGGACCCCTAGACAAGGGGGTCGAAACCCTAATAGGTGGCGCAACAATGTCTCTAGCGGAATCTAGGGCTTCTAATAGATCTTTATATGTCATATAATCAACTTTAGTATGATTGAATAGAAGAAACGAATTCATACCATAGCCATTTCAAGATGGCGCCTTGGAAGCAAAAGTTGCAAGCGCCTCTTCTCCAAAGTCTCGCACACAAGATGAACAATGTGCTTCTTCCTTGGTGCTCCTTGTGCTAGCAAGGTTCCAAGGTTGTCTTGCCGAATGGAAAGGAAAGGAGATGATGATTTCTTCTCTTGGCCGAATCCTCCTCAACGTCAAAGCATCGCCACACACGAAAAAACGTTAAGAGGAATAATACCGAGTGGCGAGAATAGAGAGCACTCTATTCGGTCGTGAACCATCTCCAAGTGGAGATCATGGTTACTAAAAATAGCAACCACGCATCGCCCCAACGTTCACGCCAAGTGAACATGTCGCCACACCTTGAACCATGCGCTCATTTCATGAGCCGGTTCAATTTTGGTTCGGTTTAAGAACCAATCAAGCCAAGCAATCAAGTCTAGATCTCAAATAAACCCTAAGGCTCTAGATCTAACCGTTCATCTCTTGATGCTTCTGATCTGACCAATCTAGCATCCATTCTCTCGATCGAAGCTTACCGATCTCAAGCCCTAATCAATCAAACATGATCAGACTAGATCTCACTTACAATCAGAGATAAAAACCTTTTAAACTGAACCTAACCAATTCAGTCCACTCGATCTGACTTAAGTAAGCCATATCATCAAATTGTGCGACCCTGAGGGTTTCCTTTAAATGTCGGTAACGATAACTCACGTTATCACGATCAGTGAGGGGTATCTAGCAACACATCACCGTCTCCCGATATAAAAGAAATAAGTCTTCCAAGACTACACCCAAAAACAACACAAGTGTGAATCAACTCACAAGGCATGCATACTTCCTTTGCCACTGGATTGTTCTTATTGGACAAGCGTGTCAAGCTTGTAATTCCAATATGATGAGCATGATTAGATCAGATGAACACTGTCATCTGGGTATGGCCATACTCTTTTCTCAATCATCTCATCCAGGGGGCCCCTTAGAACATCACACTCCTTAAACAAGGAGACGGCAATCCTATGTCTATCACTAGTGCCCTAACCTGACTCAAGCGCATTATCCAAGATAGTCTATAATCATTATGTTTCAAATGACATTGAACTACCTCAAAACAATGACAATCATCATTTAGAAAACACAAGTGATCTCAAGTCAGAGGAAATGTGCCACTTGTCATATACAAGGAATATTCACATTGTGACAAGCAATTGAATATCCTAGTAGGGTCTGTCCAGCACATCCAATGTACCCATGAGTCTACATCTTATTCCATGCTCGAAGCATCCTATAAGATTAGAACACATATTAGTCTTAACCATATCAAGGCTGTCTCATGTTCACCAAGATACATCGACTAAGGACTTAATAGCCTGTCAGCCTAGCTGAACAGCTTTGAGACATTATTCAGAAGAACATATATTGCAGCAGACAATGTAGCTAACTGAATAATAACCATGCCTTTATAAACATAACAGTTTATTACACGATACTGTTACAATCCCAAGGCCTCAAACATTAGGCTTAAGGGCATACCCCAACAATCTCCCACTTGCACTTAATCTAATGGTTGAGAAATCTCAAACCCATATTATTACAGTGCTTCTCATGCTTCTGCTGCGCCAGAGGCTTAGTAAGCGGGTCTGCCAGATTGTCATCTGTATGAACCTTGCAGACTTTGATCTCGCCACGATCAATGATCTCCCTGATCAAATGAAACCGTCTCTGTATGTGCTTGGACTTCTGGTGCGACCGTGGTTCCTTTGCTTGTGCGATTGCTCCAGTGTTATCACAGAAGATAACCAAAGGATCTGCACTCGAAGGAACAACACCAAGTTCTCTCACGAACTTACGAATCCACACTGCCTCCTTGGATGCTTCCGAGGCTGCAACATACTCGGCTTCTGTTGTAGAATCAGCAACAGTTGACTGTTTGAAACTCTTCCACACCACTGCTCCTCCATTCAAGCTAAAAACATAGCCTGATTGCGATCGGAAATCATCCTGGTCAGACTGGAACGAAGCGTCAGTATATCCTTCTATACTGAGTTCTTCCTGACCACCATATATCAAGAACATATCTTTGGTCCTCCGCAGATATTTTAAGATGTTGTTGACTGCAATCCAGTGTGCCTGACCTGGATTACTTTGGAAACGACTGGTCACGCTTAACCCGTAAGCAACGTCTGGGCGAGTACACAACATCGCATACATAATGGATCCAATAGCCGAAGCATAAGGCGTATTGTCCATTTCATCTTTCTCAGTCTGTGTTTGTGGACACTGACTCTTCGAAAGACTCAGACCATGTCTGACTGGAAGATATCCTCATTTAGAATTCTCTAAATGAAATCTCTCCAGGACTTTATTGATGTAAGTACTCTGGCACAGCCCGAGAAGCCTCTTAGATCTATCCCTGTAGATCTTCACACCTAACACATAGGCTGCTTCTCCTAGATCTTTCATTTGGAAACATTTCCTTAACCATGCCTTCACAGCATGCATTTCAGGAATGTCATTTCCAATGATCAAGATATCATCGACGTAGAGGACTAGGAAAGTAATTACGCTCCCACTAAACCTCTTATATGAAAGGTCCCCTAATTCAAGGGGAGGGGCGAAACCCTAATATAAGGCGCATATAACAAATTTCGAGCGGAAGCAAGGGTTTCTTTTCCATCTTTTGCATGCCATATGATCAACATATATAAATGCTTGTATAGATCGATAGAGATCAAAAAGGAGATCATACCAATGCCATCGATTGGATGGTACCTTGGAAGCAAAGACGCAAACGCTCCTTCTCCAAAGGTGACGCACACAACAAACGAAGATGGCTTGCTCCTTTGAATCCTTTGTGCTAGCAAAGCGCTTCAAAGGGTCCTTGTCGCGTGAGGATGATGAGATCTCTCTTGCTTGGCTGAGTAACCTCCTTGGCGTGAAGACTCTATCTCTCTTCGGGAGAGGAGACGTCGAGAGGATATCATAGGCGACGTGAGAAACGTTCCATTTGAACGTTAAGACATGGCTTCTAAAAATAGTAAGCCTTAATGTCTCAAGCGGTTATGCGTTCACTTCAAAGTGAACCAAGCGCTTATCTCACTCCCTTTTGAACCATGCGCTCATACATGAGCCGGTTCAATTGAATTTTGGTCCAAGACCAAATTAAATCAGCCCAAGCGATTTGGTCTAGACCATAGTAAACCCTAAGGTTCCAGATCTAACCGTTCATCTCTGAATGCTCTTGATCTCACCGATCTAGCATCAAATCTCTCGATCGAAGCTTACCTATCTCAAGCCCTAATCAATCGAACATGATCAGACCAGATCTCACTTACAATCAGAGTCTAAATCCCTTTAAACTGAACCCAAACAATTCAGTCTACACGATCTGACTTAAGTAAGCCATATCATCAAATTGTGCGACCCTGAGGGTTTCCTTTAAATGTCGGTAACGATAACTTACGTTATCACAATCAGTGAGGGGTATCTAGCAACACATCACTGTCTCCCGATATAAAGGAAAGAGTCTTCCAAGACTACACCCAAACCACAGCACAAGTGTGAATCCACTTCACTAGGCATACATGTTTCCTTTGCCACTGGATGTTCTTATTGGACAAGCGTGTCAAGCTTGTAACTCCAATATGATGAGCATGATTAGATCAGATGAACATAGTCACCTGGGTATGGCCATACACTTTCTCAATCATCTCATCCAGGGGGGCCCCTTTAGAACATCACACTCCAATCAAGGAGACGGCAATCCTATATCTATCACTAGTGTCCTAACCTGACTCATGATCATTATACAAGATAGTCTATAACCATTATGTTTCAAATGATATTGAACTACCTCAAAACAATGACAATCATCATTTAGAAACAGAAGTGATCTCAAGTCAGAGGACATGTGCCACTTGTTGCAAACAAGGATTATTCACATTGTGACAAGCAATTGAATATCCTAGTAGGGTCTATCCAGTACATCCAATGTACCCATGACTCTACATCTTATTCCATGCTCGAAGCATCCTACAAGATTAGAACACATATTAGTCTCAATCATATCAAGGCTGTCTCATGTTCACCAAGATATATCGACTAAGGACATTACAGCATGTCAGCCAAGCTGAACAGCATTGAGACATTATTCAGAAGCACACTTATTGCAGCAGACAATGTAACAAACTGAATAACAACCATTGCCTTTATAAACTTAGAGTTTATACATGATACTGATAGAGTCCCAAGGCCTCAAACATTAGCCTTAAGGGCATACCCCAACAATCTCCCACTTGCACTTAATCTAATGGTTGAGAAATCTCAAACCCATATTATTACAGTGCTTCTCATGCTTCTGCTACGCCAGAGGCTTGGTAAGCGGGTCAGCCAGATTGTCATCTGTATGAACCTTGCAGATTTTGATCTCACCTCGATCAATGATCTCCCAGATCAAGTGAAACCGTCTCTGTATGTGCTTGGACTTCTGGTGCGACCGTGGTTCCTTTGCTTGTGCGATTGCTCCAGTGTTATCACAGAAGATAACCAAAGGATCTGCACTCGAAGGAACAACACCAAGTTCTTGAACGAACTTACGAATCCACACTGCCTCCTTGGATGCTTCCGAGGCTGCAACATACTCGGCTTCTGTTGTGGAATCAGCAACGATAGACTGTTTGAAACTTTTCCACACCACTGCTCCACCATTCAAGCTAAAAACATAGCCTGATTGCGATCGGAAATCATCCTGGTCAGATTGGAACGAAGCGTCAGTATATCCTTCAATACTGAGTTCTTCCTGACCTCCATATATCAAGAACATATCTTTGGTCCTCCGAAGATATTTCAAAATGTTCTTGACTGCAATCCAGTGCGCCTGACCTGGATTACTTTGGAATCGACTGGTCACGCTTAACCCGTAAGCGACGTCTGGGCGAGTACACAACATCGCATACATAATGGATCCAATAGCCGAAGCATAAGGCATATTGTCCATTTCATCTTTCTCAGTCTGTGTTTGTGGACACTGACTCTTTGAAAGATTCAGACCATGTCTGACTGGAAGATATCCTCTTTTAGAATTCTCTAAATGGAATCTCTCCAGGACTTTATCGATGTAAGTACTCTGGCACAGCCTGAGAAGCCTCTTAGATCTATCTCTGTAGATCTTCACACCTAATACATAGGCTGCTTCTCCTAGATCTTTCATCTGGAAACATTTTCTTAACCATGCTTTAACAGCATGAAGTTCAGGAATATCGTTTCCAATGATTAAGATATCATCGACGTAGAGGACTAGGAAAGTAATCACGCTCCCACTAAACCTCTTATATACACACGGGTCATCTTCATTCTTGATGAAACCAAATTCTCAGATTGATTCATCAAAACGAATATTCCAGCTTCTTGATGCTTGTTTATGTCCATAAATGGACTTCTTTAACTTGCATATTTTATGACAATCTGATGGATTGGTGAAACCTTCAGGTTGTGTCATATACACATTCTCATCCAGTTTTCCATTAAGGAAAGCGGTCTTCACATCCATTTGCCAGATCTCATAATCGTAATATGCTGCTATCGCAAGAATAATCCGAATAGACTTGAACATGGCTACAGGAGAGAAAGTTTCATCATAATCTATCCCGTAGATTTGTTTGAAACCTTTCGCAACTAGCCTGCCTTTATAGGTAACCACGTTACCATCCATGTCAATCTTCTTCTTGAAGATCCATTTACAGCCTATAGGGATTACTCCCGGAGGCGGATCAACCAAATCCCAGACTTGGTTATCTGACATGGAGTCCATTTCGGCGCGCATAGCTTCAAGCCATCTAGCTGATTCCGGTCCACTGACCGCATCCGCATAAGTTAGGGGTTCATCATGATCAAAGATGTAGACTCCGTCATAGCGCTCAGGCTGTCGACGGATCCTTCCCGATCTTCGCGGTTCCCGTGATATCTGAGCCTCAGGTTGTTCAATAACCTGTTCTACTGGCTCAGGCTTATCCAACTGTGCTTGACTACTTTGTCCTTCCTGTGGATTCTCATCCAACTTTATTTCTCTCCCACTGGCTTCTTGCAGAAGAAACTCCTTCTCAAGAAAAATAGCCATCCGAGCAACAAATACTTTGTTCTCTTTGGGATCGTAGAAATAATAACCCTTAGTTTCCTTAGGGTAACCGACAAAGATGCATTTATCAGATCTGCTCTCCAGTTTCCCAGAGGCGAGCTTTTTGAAATAAGCCTCGCAACCCCAGATCTTAATAAATGTCAAGCTCGGCTGTTTCCCATACCATAACTCATATGGAGTCTTTGAAACTGCCTTGGATGGCACTCGGTTTAGTACTTTTGCAGCTGTTTCCAGTGCAAATCCCCAAAAGGAGTAAGGTAGAGTAGCCTGACTCATCATCGAACGAACCATATCCAGTAAGGTTCTATTTCTCCTCTCGGACACACCATTCCATTACGGTGTTCCTGGCGGAGTGAGCTGTGAGATAATCCCACACTCCTTCAGATAGTCAGTAAACTCTCGACTTAGGTATTCTCCACCTCGATCAGAACGAAGTGCCTTGATATTTCGGCCTAGCTGATTCTATACTTCATTCTTGAACTCTTTGAACTTGTCAAAAGATTCACTCTTATGTCTCATTAGATAGACATACCCATATCTACTGAAATCATCAGTAAAGGTAATGAAGTATGAATAGCCACCTCTAGCATGTTTACTAAATGGCCCACACACATCACTGTGTATAAGGTCAAGTAAACCTGAAACCCTTTGACCTCTGTGAGGAAAAGGAGCCTTCGTCATTTTACCCATTAAACAAGCTTTGCATGTATCAATCTCCTCATAGGAGAATGATCCCAGCAGTCCATGATCATGCAACCGCTTAATGCGCTTCTTGTTAATATGGCCTAAACGACTATGCCATAACAAGGTGCTGTCATCAGCATACTTGGCTTTCTTATTATCAATATTTTGTATAGAACATTCCATGTCCAACATGAATAACCCATTGTTAATTGACCCAGTAGCATAAATAATATTATCAAGAGAAAGATAACACTTTGAAGTCTTGCATTCAAAGGAAAACCATTTCCTGACAAGAGCAGGAATAGAGATAATATTCTTGGTAATGCTAGGTACAAAATAACAATTGTTCAGTTCTAATACAAGTCCAGATGGTAATGAGATGTGATATTCCCCTACAGCAACAGTAGCAACCCGTGCCCCGTTTCCAACTCGTAGGTCCACCTCATGCTGTCCCACCTGTCTTCTTGTCTTGAGTTCCTGTACATTTGAACAAATGTGAACTCCACATGCAGTGTCCAACACCCATGAAATAGAAGAAGAAGATATCATGACTTCAGTCACAAAAATACCTGAGCCAGAAGCGATGCTTCCCTTCTTGTCTCCTTGGAGCGCTTTACAGTCCTTTTTCCAGTGACCCAGCTGGCCACAATGGAAACATCTGTATTCCTTTGACCGCTTAACCATTTGTTTTAGAGCCTTGTTGTAGTTCTTGACAGGGGCTTTGCCCTTCTTCCCCTTCTTCTTGTTCCTGGAAGGAAACATCAAGACAGAGGTTGAAGGCTTTCCCTTTAGAGTCTCCTCTGTAGTCAAGAGCATATTCAGCAACTCTACCGGAGTGCAGTCGATCTCGTTCATATTAAAATTAATAATGAACGGATCGAAAGAGGCCGGGAGGGACTGCAGAATAATGTCTACAGCAAGCTCCTGATTGATGGTATGCCCCAGTTTCTCTAGAGCCTCTTTGTGCCCTATCATCTTGAGCACATGAGCTCCCACTGGACTCCCTTCAGTCAGTTTGCTCTGAAAGAAAAGCTTGGTCAAATTATAGAGTTCAGTCCTCGCCTGTGCAGCATATAGCATCTTGAGGTTTGCTATAATTTCTATAGCAGACATATCCTCATGCTGACGCTGCAGCTGTGGCGTCATAGACGCTAGCATCAAGCAAGCGACATCAATGCTATCATTGACATGCTTTTCATAGGCATCCCGAACCGCCCTTGCGGCGTTCGGAGCGGGTTGAGGCGGTATAGCCGTCTCGAGGACACACAGTTTCCTCTCAGCCTTAAGAACAATCTTAAGGTGTCCGTACCAGTCTGAGAAGTTTGGCCCAGCAAACTTCTCCCTTTCCAGTAGGGATCGCACATTGAAGCTCATGGTGTTCGTTGCTGCAGGAATCTACAACAATGCAAGAACAGCAAGGTCAGTATCAATGTTTAGAATCAATCCAGGACTTAAGAATGATTCTTTTCTCACTATTTTATCTGACTGAAAAATCCATAAAAACAGTCCGAAAGAGTAACACTCTTTTAGTGAGATGGGATCCAGATTTCATACTTGGTCTCCGCGTCCCGCTCAGGCGAGATAAGATGCACAGAGAGTACAAGCACTAATTTCTGGTAGGCAGTCCCTGCCAATCGCCAACCCGTGCGATTCCCCTTCATCTGGGCAATCCAGCCGACTGTGCCAACTGAGTTGGTACAACACAGTCTCTGATCCCACAGATGGCTGCCTCCATATAGCTAACATATGCCCCATATGTAGCCTACATGGTCAAGCTGACCTGACCTACTCCCTGGACCACCACGTGCTATGCTGAGCAACGAGAAGCGATAAATCCCTTCTCTGTAACACGCAGGTGAAATCACACACCGTCTGAAGATAGATGGGCGTGCCCACTGAGTGGGTACAACACGGCCCCAACGATAGTCAGAACAGTGAGGTTTCGCGTCAGAAGGCTTACGAGCTTGATATTTTAGCGTTGGATTTTAACGGTCCTTTTATCTTCTTAACTATCATGCAAACCCTATGGTGATAGCAGAAGATAAATAAATCATGCAATTCTAATTATATAAACAATAAATAGAAAACATGCTGATCTTATGTGGTAAAAGCCCATTAACCCTAAGTAAGACCTTAATTTAACTTAAGTCTTCACTTGAGCTCTCCATGGGTCTTTTGCATCTCATCTGGCCCAACCCAGGGCCCAAGCGCCCACTGCAGCTCAGGTGCGCCCACCAGGTAAATGCGCCGCCTGTCATAGGGTCGAACCCTAGACCTCCCACCTGGTCAAGCCTCTAGCTGCATGTGTAAGATCCAAGGATCTTAAGTCCTGGTAAGCATTATTTTGATTTAAATAAAATTATTGATTGTGATATTTTCTATGTATTGGTTGTTAATAGTAAATTAACCAGAGATTTTTGGTTAATAAAGTATAGTTAATTAACTAGAGATTTTGGTTGTTAATTTATTGTAAATAAATTAGAGATTATTTATTTGATTGTTGGCTGAGTTATGATAAATTATTATTGGTTGTTCATGATAAATTAATTAGGAATTATGGTTTAAATTGTAAGTTAATTAATTAGACCTTATTGGTTAATTAATTAAATCCTTATTGAATATTAATTAAATCCTTATTGGATTTGTGTTTAAGTGAAATAATTAATTGGATGTTAGATTTAAAATTCAAATTATTAGTTAAATGGATTAAGTCCTAATCGGATTAGCTAATTGGGTTTGAAAATTCGAAATTATTAGTTAATGGGTTAAACCCTATTGGGATTATTTGGTTAATGGATTAAAAACTTAAAATGGAATTGTTAAGAGGGAATTTGCGCTTAGGGTAAGGGTTTTTGGCGATTTTGGCTTGAGGAAAATTGTGGGCGACGGCTTGAAGGAACTTGGCGATTCTTGGAGATTTGGAGGCGATTTTCTTCTTCCTTCTTCCCTTGGCCGAAATTTTTGAGTGAGTGGTGGTGTTTCTCCTCCATTGTTGGCATCTTCCTAGGAGCATTGCAAAGCTTGACGATTTATTGTGGAGTTTTTTTACCTTGTGTTCTCGGTTAAGAGGTGAGTGGAATGTCTTGTTTGATCTATCCATTTAGTTGTGCTTATGTTAAATAATACACTTGAATTCTTGGAAAATTTCCATGTTAAAACCGAAATTATGCAAAGTGTATTTAAGGTATGAAAACCGAATTTAGAATATTTATTCATAAGATTCTTGTTTACTAAGGTTTAATTTAAGTTGGAAATTTAGAGTATTTTCCTTGAAACCGAATTCAAAATATTCTTGTTCTTCATGAAAACCGAAATTTTTGTAAAGGTGTATATCTCATGAAAACCAAAAATTGTGGCATGAAATTTAAGGTATTTTTATAGGGATTTTTGGTAGCTTTAGATCATTGAATTTTGAGCATGAATTTCTTGTTAATTAGATATTTTATAGAGAATTTTGGGTAATATTAAGCCAATGATTGTTGTAGCCGAAACCTTGTTAATTGTATTTAAACCGAAATTTAATGATTTTAGTTAACATGTTTACATGTGGTAATTGGTGGTAATTGTGGTAATTTGTAAAGTAAATTATAAGAACACATGATTTAAATTTTAAGTTGATTTTATGGATGCTTGATACATGATATATATATATGGTTATGTATTTATGCAATGTTGAGAAATTGTTTGGAAAATTTGGGTGATAACGTAGTAAGTTTTGATTGAACTAATCAGCATGAAATCTAAGGACCACACCATATTATATGATTGTTAATATTATGTAATTATGTGATTGTTAAATATTAAATGTTTATGTGACCTTTGGAATTTTATGTTGATCATTATGTGATTATGTGAAATATGAATATTATGTGATTATGTGAATTTCGAAAATTATGTTGATATGGGGTGTTCGAATATTATCTGTGATGGTCATGTGATGGTTAGGACTAAGGCTAGGTGTAACTATGAACTCAAGGGGATAGTCCTTATGTGATATGTTAAGGGTTTGAATTTCAACCCTGTATTGTGATATGTGAGGGGGGTTGATGATCAGCCTGCCTATTATGATTATTGTGATGGGGGTTGATGTTCAGCCTGCCCGATATGATTTGTGTGATGACTATCCTAGAGTCTAGTTTGCACTTAGGAGTCCACCTTTGTGAAATATGTCCACCTTTGTGAAATATGAAATAAGATATGTCTGTTGTCCAGTAGTAACCTTTTGGGAGAACGGGTTTTGACCCAAAGTGCCATGTCTTGGTCAGACAGGGGCCACCTCTTGATGTCATTACTCTTTTATGTGTTGGGAATGATATAAGACCCAAAGTGCCATGTCTTGATCAGACAGGGGCCACCTCTTGATGTCATCATTCTCGTTTTATGTGTTGGGAATGATATAAGACCCAAAGTGCCATGTCCTGATCAGACAGGGGCCACCTCTTGATGTCTTCATTCTCGTTTTATGTTATGGCGTGATAGACCAACGTGCCACGTCTTGACCAGGCGGGGGCCACCTCTTGATTCTATTCACTGTCCATGTTTGTGTTGCATGTGATTTGCAGCTCCCAGTGCTTTGGCCAAGCCGGGTTAGACCATATTGGTCACTTTGTGAATATGCTGGACAACTAGGTTAAAAATGTGTTGGTATGTTTAGTTGGTTTAGAATATGTGTGTTCGGTTGGTTTAGAGTATAATTCCAGAACTTGAGGTTATTATATGTTGGTGTGTATATTTGACTGCTTATATGACTTTTGCATTGAATTTGTTATTATGTGTTGACATGATATCCTGTTAAAGATTTTTAAAATAATCTGCATATGTTTTGAGAGTATGTTATGGATGGTCAATTAGACTATCCACTCACTGGGCTGTGTAGCTCACCCCTCACTATTTTCAGGTGTAGAGCAGGGGCGCAGTTAGCATTATATGGATGCTGTGAATTATGCTTAATGTGTTATGCTTATGATGCCGGTTGTGGCTAAACCTTAGGATTTATATGAACTATGTGAACCATGTGAACCATGTGAAATTGTGTTGCCAGTTATGGCAGTCTTGTGAATTTGATTTTTGTGTCACCGCGGGCTTCAGCCTGGTTTCGGTGTTTGGTATGGGTTTATAAAAATCGATTTTGTGATTTTGTTTTGATTTTCGGCTTGTTGTACATCCTGTGAAATCGGTTTTGATACAACTGTAACTTGCATATGTCTAGTGCAAGTATTGCGTGGTGGCAGGTACCTTTATGAGATTTATGAGATTCGAATTTTATGAATTGTGTTTCAAGGATTTTATATGATATGAATTACGAAAATTTTTCAGATCGAATTTTTCTTGAACTCGGTTTTACCTAGCATATGATCGATCTTATATGAAACATCCTGTTTCTTTTATGAAATGAGCCATTTGTTTGGGGTTAAGAATGTGGGATGTTACAGCATGCGCCTCTGCCAAGTGTGCTCTGTGCTCTTGTCTGATTAAAAGTACATTTTAATCTATCTAGACAAGATTGACACGCAGGTCAATTACACAATAAATTAATTAAAATGTGATGCGCAGATCACAAATAAAATAATTTACATTTTTAATCCAGGCACGCAGGCCCCAGCATAGCACACATTAACACGGGCAGCCCACATAAGATTAAATAAACAAGCATATGCTTACAATCAACATGTGATCCAATAAGAAAATAAAAATTTGAAAAACCCCATTGGCATCAATTTTATTTGTCTTATGTGCCCTACTACCTTACAACGGTCCATTAATAGGGATCCACTCATCATGTCTAGTCAGATCCACTGCCCTTGCATGCACCATGTCCTAACTGACTTGAATCGACCAAATGGTCAACCATGCATGCGCCAAGGGCTGAACGTCCTCATGAGTTCTGGCAAGCGGGTGTGACCCCGGGCCTAACTCATGTGCGTTCACTTGTTGTCTCAACCAGACATCGCTACACGCCTGTCTGCAGTCGACCTATAGCCACCTCGTGCTAGCGCACAGGTGCCATCTGGTCGACCCATCTAGGCTGTCAGATGGTCTGATCAGACTGGTTGGATCCTACCTAGAGGATGACTTCAACCCCATCAACCCGTCTAAGGGTTTACAGTAGGCGCATCTTAGATCTAAGTTAGGCGCGCAAGTTAAGTGTTTAACAAACCGAAAACAATAACAAGTCCCAACATCATTATACATGCGCAACTATAAGATAAACATACATGTCATCTTGTCGCATGATGAAACTATTAGATCTAAGTCTTTGCGCAAGCATGGATCAAACATGAAGATCAAACATAGCAATCATATTAACATGCAAATAACCTGCTCTGATACCAATTGAAAGGTCCCCTAATTCAAGGGGAGGGGCGAAACCCTAATATAAGGCGCATATAACAAATTTCGAGCGGAAGCAAGGGTTTCTTTTCATCTTTTGCATGCCATATGATCAACATATATAAATGCTTGTATAGATAGATAGAGATCAAAAAGGAGATCATACCAATGCCATCGATTGGATGGTACCTTGGAAGCAAAGATGCAAACGCTCCTTCTCCAAAGGTGACGCACACAACAAACGAAGATGGCTTGCTCCTTTGAATCCTTTGTGCTAGCAAAGCGTTTCAAAGGGTCCTTGTCGCATGAGGATGATGAGATCTCTCTTGCTTGGCCGAGTAACCTCCTTGGCGTGAAGACTCTATCTCTCTTCGAGAGAGGAGACGTCGAGAGGATATCATAGGCGACGTGAGAAACGTTCCATTTGAACGTTAAGTCATGGCTTCTAAAAATAGTAAGCCTTAATGTCTCAAGCGGTTATGCATTCACTTCAAAGTGAACCAAGCGCTTATCTCACTCCCTTTTGAACCATGCGCTCATACATGAGCCGGTTCAATTGAATTTTGGTCCAAGACCAAATTAAATTAGCCCAAGCGATTTGGTCTAGACCATAGTAAACCCTAAGGTTCCAGATCTAACCGTTCATCTCTGAATGCTCTTGATCTCACCGATCTAGCGTCAAATCTCTCGATCGAAGCTTACCGATCTCAAGCCCTAATCAATCAAACATGATCAGACCAGATCTCACTTACAATCAGAGTCTAAATCCCTTTAAACTGAACCCAAACAATTCAGTCCACACGATCTGACTTAAGTAAGCCATATCTTCAAATTGTGCGACCCTGAGGGTTTCCTTTAAATGTTGGTAACGATAACTTACGTTATCACGATCAGTGAGGGGTATCTAGCAACACATCACTGTCTCCCGATATAAAGGAAAGAGTCTTCCAAGACTACACCCAAACCACAGCACAAGTGTGAATCCACTTCACTAGGCATACATGTTTCCTTTGCCACTAGATGTTCTTATTGGACAAGCGTGTCAAGCTTGTAACTCCAATATGATGAGCATGATTAGATCAGATGAACATAGTCACCTGGGTATGGCCATACACTTTCTCAATCATCTCATCCAGGGGGGCCCCTTTAGAACATCACACTCCAATCAAGGAGACGGCAGTCCTATATCTATCATTAGTGTCCTAACCTGACTCATGATCATTATCCAAGATAGTCTATAACCATTATGTTTCAAATGATATTGAACTACCTCAAAACAATGACAATCATCATTTAGAAACAGAAGTGATCTCAAGTCAGAGGACATGTGCCACTTGTTGCAAACAAGGATTATTCACATTGTGACAAGCAATTGAATATCCTAGTAGGGTCTGTCCAGTACATCCAATGTACCCATGAGTCTACATCTTATTCCATGCTCGAAGCATCCTACAAGATTAGAACACATATTAATCTCAATCATATCAAGGCTGTCTCATGTTCACCAAGATATATCGACTAAGGACATTACAGCATGTCAGCCAAGCTGAACAGCATTGAGACATTATTCAGAAGCACACTTATTGCAGCAGACAATGTAACAAACTGAATAACAACCATTGCCTTTATAAACTTAGAGTTTATACATGATACTGATAGAGTCCCAAGGCCTCAAACATTAGCCTTAAGGGCATACCCCAACATTATATACACACGGGTCATCTTCATTCTTGATGAAACCAAACTTACAGATTGATTCATCAAAACGAATATTCCAGCTTCTTGATGCTTGTTTAAGTCCATAAATGGACTTCTTTAATTTTCATATTTTATGACGATCTGATGGATTAATGAAACCTTCAGGTTGTGTCATATACACATCCTCCTCTAAGTTTCCATTAAGGAAAGCGGTTTTCACATCCATTTGCCAGATCTCATAATCATAATATGCTGCTATCGCAAGAATAATCCGAATAGACTTGAACATGGCTACAGGAGAGAAAGTTTCATCATAATCTATCCCGTAGATTTTTTTGAAACCTTTCGCAACTAGCCTGCCTTTATAGGTAAACACGTTACCATCCATGTCAATCTTCTTCTTGAAGATCCACTTACAGCCTATAGGGATTACTCCCGGAGGCGGATCAACCAAATCCCAAACTTGGTTATCTGACATGGAGTCCATCTCGGCTCGCATAGCTTCAAGCCATCTCGCTGATTCCGGTCCACTGACCGCATCCGCATAAGTGAGGGGTTCATCATCAATGATGTAGACTCCGTCATAGCGATCAGGCTGTCGACGGATCCTTCCCGATCTTCGCGGTTCCCGTGATATCTGAGCCTCAGGTTGTTCAGTAACCTGATCTACTGGCTCAGGCTCATCCAACTGTGCTTGACTACTTTGTCCTTCTTCTGGATTCTCATCCAGCTTTATTTCTCTCCCACTGGCCTCTTGCAGAAGAAATTCCTTCTCAAGAAAAATAGCCGTCCGAGCAACAAATACTTTGTTCTCTTTGGGATCGTAGAAATAATAACCCTTTGTTTCTTTAGGGTAACCGACAAAGATACATTTCTCAGATCTGCTCTCTAGTTTCCCAGAGGCGAGCTTTTTGACATAAGCCTCGCAACCCCAGATCTTAATAAATGTCAAGCTCGGCTGTTTCCCATACCATAACTCATATGGAGTCTTTGAAACTGCCTTGGATGGCACTCGGTTTAGTACCTTTGCAGCTGTTTCCAGTGCAAATCCCCAAAAGGAGTAAGGTAGAGTAGCCTGACTCATCATAGAACGAACCATATTCAGTAAGGTTCTATTTCTCCTCTCGGACACACCATTCCATTGCGGTGTTCCTGGCGGAGTGAGCTGTGAGATAATCCCACACTCCTTCAGATAGTCAGTAAACTCATAACTCAAGTATTCTCCACCTCGATCTGAACGAAGTGCCTTGATATTTCGGCCTAGCTGATTTTGTACTTCATTCTTGAACTCTTTGAACTTGTCAAAAGATTCACTTTTATGTCTCATTAGATTGACATAACCATACCTACTGAAATCATCAGTAAAGGTAATGAAGTATGAATAGCCACCTCTGGCATGTTTACTAAATGGCCCACACACATCACTATGAATGAGGTCAAGTAAACCTGAAGCCCTTTGACCTTTATTAGAAAAAGGAGACTTCGTCATTTTACCCATTAAACAAGCTTTGCATGTATCAAGCTCCTCATAGGAGAATGATCCCAGCAGTCCATGGTCATGCAACCGCTTAATGCGCTTCTTGTTAATATGGCCTAAACGACTATGCCATAACAAGGTGCTGTCATCAGCATACTTGGCTTTCTTATTATCAATCTGCTATATAGAACATTCCGTGTCCAACATGAATAACCCATTGTTAATTGACCCAGTAGCATAAACAATATTATCAAAAGAAATATAACACTTTGAAATTTTGCATTCAAAGGAAAACCCTTTCCTGACAAGAGCAGGAATAGAGATAATATTCTTAGTTATGCTCGGTACAAAATAACAATTGTCCAGTTCTAATACAAGACCAGATGGTAAAGAGATGTGATATTCTCCTACAGCAACAGCAGCAACCCGTGCCCCGTTTCCTACTCGTAGGTCCACCTCATGCTGTCCCACCTGTCTTCTTCTCTTGAGTTCCTGTACATTTGAACAAATGTGAACTCCACATGCAGTGTCTAACACCCATGAAATAGAAGAAGATAGCATGACTTCAGTCACAAAAATACCTGAGCCAGAAGCGAAAGGGTTGCTTCCCTTCTTATCTCCTTGGAGCGCTTTACAGTCCTTTTTCCAGTGACCCAACTAGCCACAATGGAAACATCTGTATTCCTTTGACCGCTTTACCTTTTGCTTTAGAGCCTTGTTGTAGCTCTTGATAGGGGCTTTGCCCTTCTTCTTGTTCCTTGAAGGAACCATTAGGACAGAGGATGAAGGCTTTCCCTTCTCACGAGACTGAGTCTGCTATGTAGGCAAGAGCATGTTCAGTAACTCTGCCGGCATACAGTCGATCTTGTTCATATTAAAATTAATGATGAATGGATCGAAAGAGGCTGGGAGAGACTGCAGGATGATGTCTACAACAAGCTCCTGATTGATGGTGTGTCCCAGTTTCTCTAGAGCTTCTTTGTACCCAATCATCTTGAGTACGTGAGCTCCCACTGGACTCCCTTCAGTCAGTTTGCTCTGAAAGAAAAGTTTAGTCAAGTTATAGCATTCAGTCCTTGCCTGTGCAGCATACAGCATCTTGAGATTTGCTATAATTTCAATAGCAGATAAATCTTCATGCTGACGCTGAAGCTCTGGCGTCATAGACGCTAGCATAAGGCAAGCGACATCAATGCTATCATTGACATGCTTCTCATAAGCTTCCCGAACCGCCCTTGCGGCGTTCGCAGCGGGTTGAGGCGGTATTGCCGTCTCGAGGACATACAGTTTCCTCTCAGCCTTAAGAACAATCTTAAGGTGTCCGTACCAGTCTGAGAAGTTTGGCCCAGCAAACTTCTCCCTTTCCAGTAGGGATCGCACATTGAACGCTGTGGTGTTCGTTGCTGCAGTAATCTACAACATTGCAAGAATAGCAAGGTCAGTATCAATGTTAGAATCAATTCAGGACTTAAGAATGATTCTTTTCTCACTATTTTATCTGGCTGAAAAATCCAGCAAAACAGCCCGAAAGAGTAAAACTCTTTTAGTGAGATGGGATCCAGATTTCATACTTGGTCTCCGCGTCCCGCTCAGGCGAGATAAGATGCACAGAGAGTACAAGCACTAATCTCTGGTAGACAATCCCTGCCAATCGCCAACCCGTGCGATTCCCCTTCATCTGGGCAATCCAGCAGACTGTGCCAACTGAGTTGGTACAACACAGTCTCTGATCCCATAGATGGCTGCCTCCATATAGCTACCATATGCTCAATATGTAGCCTACATGGTCAAGCTGACCCGACCTACTCCCTGGACCACCACGTGCTATGCTGAGCAACGAGAAGCGATAAATCCCTTCTCTGTAACACGCAGGTGTAATCACACACCGTCTGAAGATAGATGGGCGTGCCCACTGAGTGGGTACAACACGGCCCCAACGATAGTCAGAACAGTGAGGTTTCGCGTCAGAAGGCTATCGTGCTTGATATTTAACGTTGGATTTTAACGGTCCTTTTATCTTCTTACTATCATACAAATCCTATGGTGATAGCAGAAGAATAAATCATGCAGTTACTAAATTACTTAAACAGTAAATTAAAAGCATGATGATCTTATGTGGTAAAAGCCCATTACGCCTAAGTAAGACCTTAATTAACTTAAGTCTTCACTTGAGCTCTTCATGGGTTTAAGCATTTCATCTGGCCCAGCCCGGGCCCAAGCGCCCACTACAGCTCAGTGCGCCCACCAGGTAAAATGCGCCTGTCCTAGAGTCGAACCCTAGACCTCCCACTGGTGAAGCCACTTGCTGCATGCGCCTCTGCCATGTGTGCTCTGTGCTCATGTCTGATTAAAATACAATTTAATCTATCTAGACATGATTGACACGCAGGTTAATTACACTTTATAAATTAATTAAAAATGTGATGCGCATATCACAATAATAATTTACAAATAATAATCCAGGCACGCAGGCCCCAGCACAGCACACATTAAATTTGGGCAGCCCACATAAGATGAAATAAACACTCATCATGTTATACAAACATCATGTGATCCAATCAAGAAAATAAAATTTTCAAAAAACCCATTGGCTTCATTTTATTTCCTTATGTGCCCTACTACCTTACAACAGTCCATTAATAGGGATCCATTCATCAGACCTAGTCAGACCCCCTGCCCTTGCCTGCACCAAGTCATAACCGACTTGAGTCGACCTCATGGTCAACAATGCATGCGTTAAGGGCTGAACGTCCCTCATGAGTTCTGGCAAGCGGGTGTGACCCCGGGCCTTCATCATGAGCGTTCACTGGTTGTCTCAATCAGACATCGCTACACGCCTTTCTGCAGTCAACCAATAGCCACCACATGCTTGCGCATAGGTGCCATCTGGTCGACCCATCTAGGCTGTCAGATGGTCTGATCAGACAGTTGGGTCTATACTGGACGATGACTTCAACCCTAATAACCCGTCTAAGTTTTTCAAGTAGGCGCTTAGATCTAATGGATGCGCGCAAGTAAAAGAGTTTGATCAAAAACTACAATATGCGCCAACAATATACATGCGCCAATGTAAAGCATACATCTATTTTCGCATGATCATCTATCATGTGTTTTCGCATGTCATTTAGATCTATTCATAAGCGCAAACAAGGATCACAATAAGCAATCATATGATTCATACATGAACTTGGCTCTGATACCAATTGAAAGTCCCTAAAGGGGGAGCGAAACCCTAATATGCACAGATTAAAACTTTTTGCATAGCGGAAGCTAGGGTTTCTAAGATCGCATGGATGAATATATGATCAACTTTAATAACATGTATAGATCGAGAAGGGATCATACCATAGCCATTGCTTGGATAGTGCCTTGGAAGCTAGAGGGCAATGTGGCTCTCCTCCAAAGGTGCCGCACACAAGATGAGAAATGGCTTTCTCCTTGTTGTTCCTTATGCTAGCAAGGATCTCCAAGTCTCCTGATCGCTTGAAGGGAAGATGAGATGATCTCTTGGCTAGGCCGAATCCTCCTTGAGCGTCAAGACTCACCACACGAGAGGAGAGAGGCGACAAGAGGAAGTTGCGAGCGAGAATAGAGCAATGCTCTCGAACGTGAGGCGTGCTCCCTATTTTGGAAAGCATGACTTCCAAAAATAGTAAACCCTCACACGTTCAAATGTTCACGCTTAGTGAACAAGTCGCAACATTCTCCTCTTTGAACCAAGCGTTCACTTGATGAACCGGTTCAATCTCATTTGGTTTAAAGACCAAATCAAACCAAGCATTGGTCTAGATCATATTAAACCATAAGGCTCAAGATCTAACCATTCATCTCTTGATGCTCTTGATCTCACCAATCTAGCATCAATTCTCTCGATCGAAGCTTACCGATCTCAAGCTCTAATCAATCAAACATGATCAGACCAGATCTCACTTACAATCAGAGTTTAAACTCCTTTAAACTGAACCAAAACAATTCAGTCCACACGATCTGACATAAGTAAGCCATATCATCAAATTGTGAGACCCTAAGGGTTTCCTTTAAATGTCGGTAACAATAACTTATGTTATCACGATCAGTGAGGGGTATCTAGCAACACATCACTGTCTCCCGATATAAAGGAAAGAGTCCTCCAAGACTACACCCAAACCACAGCACAAGTGTGAACCCAAGTCACTTGACATATGTGTTTCCTTTGCCACTGGATGTTCTTATTGGACAAGCGTGTCAAGCCTGTAATTCCAATATGATGAGAGTGGTTAGATCAGATGAACATAGTCACCTGGGTATGGCCATACACTTTCTCAACCATCTCATCCAGGGGGCCCCTTCAGAACATCACACTCCAAATAAGGAGACGGCAATCCTATATCTATCACTAGTGCCCTAACATGACTCATGCTCATTATCCAAGATAGTCTATAACCATTATGTTTCAAATGATATTGAACTACCTCAAAACAATGCCAATCATCATTTAGAAACACAAGTGATCTCAAGTCAGAGGAAATATGCCACTTGTTTGCATATAAGGATTATTCACATTGTGACAAGCAATTGAATATCCTAAGTAGGGTCTGTCCAGTACATCCAATGTACCCATGAGTCTACATCTTATTCCATGCTCGAAGCATCCTATAAGATTAGAACACATATTAGTCTCAATCATATCAAGGCTGTCTCATGTTCACCAAGATATCTCGACTAAGGACAAAACTGCATGTCAGCCAAGCTGAACAGCATTGAGACATTATTCAGAAGTATACATATGGCAGCAGATAATGCAACAACCTGAATAACAACCATTGCCTTTATAAACATTAAGTTTATACATGATACTGATATAATCCCAAGGCCTCAAACATTAGCCTTAAGGGCATACCCCAACAGTTGGCGCCAAAAGCTTCCTAATGAAGCCTTATGCGCCTCTTTCACCCCATTATGCCCCTTAGGCTCCAATAGGGATGAATTCTCCCCATTATACCCTTATTGAAGAGTCCCCTTCAAGGGGGAGCGCAAGCAGATGAAACCCCTTTCAAGAGGGGGGCGAAAAACCCTTAAGGGTGGCGCATAAAAATTGCAAGCGGAAGCAAGGGTTTTTCATGGATCTTAGCAAGATAATATGATCAACTTGATGAAGTTTAGATACATACCAAAGCCATGAGGAAGATGGCGACTTGGAAGAGAAAGATCGAAAGGGATCTTCTCCCTAGTTGACGCACACAAGATGATGTGCTTGCTCCTTGGAGATCCTTGTGCTAGCAAGGTCCTTCAAGGGTCCCTCTCCTATGGTAAGGAAAATGAGAGATGATGTCTAGGCTTGCCGAACCTCCACCAAGACCTCGCCTTCTCCACGCCAAAGTCTCGTCAAGCAAGAGCAAGGAGACGAGAGTTGAATGGAGCGTTCAAGTCATTTGGCGTTCAAGGGAACATGCGCTAAATGACTTTCCAAAATTGGAAAATCCATTAAGCCATGCGTTCATGATCACTAAATCGATCAAAACGCCAAAACAATGAACCATACGTTCAAGCTCTTGAACCGGTTCAAAGTAAATGTGTTCGGTCCAAAGGCCAAACCAAGCCAGCCCAAGCCAATCGGTCTAGATCAACTAAACCCTAAGGTTTCCAATCTAACCGTTCATCTCATGATGCTCTTGATCTCACCGATCTAGCATCAATCCTCTCGATCGAAGCTTACCGATCGCTAGCCCTAATCAATCAAACATGATTAGACTGGATCTCACTTACAATCAGAGTTTAAACTCATTTAAACTGAATCAAAACAATCCAGTCCACACGATCTGACTTAAGTAAGCCATATCATCAAATTGTGCGACCCTAAGGGTTTCCTTTAAATGTCGGTAACAATAACTTACATTATCACGATTAGTGAGGGGTATCTAGCAACACATCACTGTCTCCCGATATAAAGGAAAGAGTCTTCCAAGACTACACCCAAACCATAGCACAAGTGTGAATCCACTTCACAAGGCATACATGTATCCTTTGCCACTGGATGTTCTTATTGGACAAGCGTGTCAAGCCTGTAGCTCCAATATGATGAGTATGATTAGACCAGATGAACATAGTCACCTGGGTATGGCCATACACTTTCTCAATCATCTCATTCAGGGGGGCCCCTCTAGAACATCACACCCCTTAAACAAGGAGACGGCAATCCTTTATCTATCACTAGTGCCCTAACCTGACTCAAGCTCATTATCCAAGATAGTCTATAACCATCATGTTTCAAATGATATTGAACTACCTCAAAACAATGACAATCATCATTTAGAAACACAAGTGATCTCAAGTCAGAGGACATGTGCCACTTGTTGCAATCAAGGATCATTCACATTGTGACAAGCAATTGAATATCCTAGTAGGGTCTGTCCAGTACATCCAATGTACCCATGAGTCTACATCTTATTCCATGCTCGAAGCATCCTATAAGATTAGAACACATATTAGTCTCAAGCATATCAAGGCTGTCTCATGTTCACCAAGATATCTCGACTAAGGACTTTATAGCATGTCAGCCTAGCTGAACAGCTTTGAGACATTATTCAGAAGTACACTTATTACAGCAGACAAGGTAACAACCTGAATAATAACCATGCCTTTATAAACACAAGAGTTTATTACATGATACTGATACAATCCCAAGGCCTCAAACATTAGCCTTAAGGGCATACCCCAACAATCTCCCACTTGCACTTAATCTAATGGTTGAGAAATCTCAAACCCATATTATTACAGTGCTTCTCATGCTTCTGCTGCGCCAGAGGCTTGGTAAGTGGGTCAGCCAGATTGTCATCTGTATGAACCTTGCAAATTTTGATCTCGCCACGATCAATGATCTCCCGGATCAAGTGAAACCGTCTCTGTATGTGCTTGGACTTCTGGTGCGACCGTGGTTCCTTTGCTTGTGCGATGGCTCCAGTGTTATCACAGAAGATAACCAAAGGATCGACACTTGAAGGAACAACACCAAGTTCTCTCACGAACTTACGAATCCACACTGCCTCCTTGGATGCTTCCGAGGCTGCAACATACTCGGCTTCTGTTGTGGAATCAGCAACAGTTGATTGTTTGAAACTTTTCCACACCACCGCTCCACCATTCAAGCTAAAAACATAGCCTGATTGCGATCGGAAATCATCCTGGTCCGACTGGAACGAAGCGTTAGTATATCCCTCTATACTGAGTTCTTCCTGACCACCATATATCAAGAACATATCTTTGGTCCTCCGCAGATATTTTAAGATGTTCTTGACTGCAATCCAGTGTGCCATACCTGGATTACTTTGGAACCGACTGGTCACGCTTAACCCGTAAGCGACGTCTGGGCGAGTACACAACATCGCATACATAATGGATCCAATAGCCGAAGCATAAGGCGTATTGTCCATTTCATCTTTCTCAGTCTGTGTTTGTGGACACTGACTCTTCGAAAGATTCAGACCATGTCTGACTGGAAGATATCCTCTTTTAGAATTCTCTAAATGGAATCTCTCCAGGACTTTATCGATGTAAGTACTCTGGCACAGCCCGAGAAGCCTCTTAGATCTATCCCTGTAGATCTTCACACCTAATACATAGGCTGCTTCTCCTAAATCTTTCATCTGGAAACATTTCCTTAGCCATGCCTTAACCGCATGCATTTCTGGAATATCATTTCCAATGATCAAGATGTCATCGACGTAGAGGACTAGGAATGTAATCACGCTCCCACTAAACCTCTTATATACACACGGGTCATCTTCGTTCTTGATGAAACCAAACTCAGAGATTGATTCATCAAAACGAATATTCCAGCTTCTAGATGCTTGTTTCAGTCCATAAATGGACTTCTTTAGTTTGCATATTTTATGACGATCTGATGGATTAGTGAAACCTTCAGGTTGTGTCATATACACATCCTCATCCAGATTTCCATTAAGGAAAGCTGTTTTCACATCCATCTGCCAGATCTCATAATCGTAATATGCTGCTATCGCGAAAAGAATCCGAATAGAATTGAACATGGCTACAGGAGAGAAAGTTTCATCATAATCTATCCCGTAGATTTGTTTGAAACCTTTCGCAACTAGCCTGCCTTTATAGGTAACCACGTTACCATCCATGTCAATCTTCTTCTTGAAGATCCATTTACAGCCTATAGGGATTACTCCCGGAGGCGGATCAACCAAATCCTAGACTTGGTTATCTGACATGGAGTCCATCTCGGCTCGCATAGCTTCAAGCCATCTAGCTGACTCCGGTCCACTGACCGCATCCGCATAAGTAAGGGGTTCATCATTATCAATGATGTAGACTCCGTCATAGCGCTCAGGCTGACGACGGATCCTTCCCGATCTTCGCGGTTCCCGTTATATCTGAGCCTCAGGTTGTTCAATAACCCGTTCTACTGGCTCAGGCACATCCAACTGTGCTTAACTACTTTGTCCTTCCTCTGGATTCTCATCCAGCTTTATTTCTCTCCCACTGGCTTCTTGCAGAAGAAACTCCTTCTCAAGAAATATGGCCGTCCGAGCAACAAATACTTTGTTCTCTTTGGGATCGTAGAAATAATAACCCTTAGTTTCCTTAGGGTAACCGACAAAGACGCATTTCTCAGATCTGTTCTCCAGTTTCCCAGAGGCGAGCTTTTTGACATAAGCCTCGCAACCCCAGATCCTGATAAATGTCAAGCTCGGCTGTTTCCCATACCATAATTCATATGGCGTCTTTGAAACGGCCTTGGATGGCACTCGGTTTAGTACCTTTGCAGCTGTTTCTAGTGCAAATCCCCAAAAGGAATATGGAAGAGTAGCCTGACTCATCATAGAACGAACCATATCAAGTAACGTTTTATTACTCCTCTCGGACACACCATTCCATTGCGGTGTTCCTGGCGGAGTGAGCTGTGAGATAATCCCACACTCCTTCAGATAGTTAGTAAACGCATGACTCAGGTATTCTCCACCTCGATCAGAATGAAGTGCCTTGATATTTCGGCCTAGCTGATTCTGTACTTCATTCTTGAACTCTTTGAACTTGTCAAAGGATTCACTCTTATGTCTCATTAGATAGACATAACCATATCTACTGAAATCATCAGTAAATGTAATGAAGTACTGATAGCCACCTCTGGCATGTTTACTAAATGGCCCACACACATCACTGTGTATAAGGTTAAGTAAACCTGAAGCCCTTTGACCTTTGTGAGGAAAAGGTGACTTCGTCATTTTACCCATCAAACAAGCTTTGCATGTATCAATCTCCTCATAGGAGAAAGATCCCAGCAGTCCATGATCATGCAACCGCTTAATGCGCTTCTTGTTGATATGGCCTAAACGACTATGCCATAACAAGGTGCTGTCTTCAGCATACTTGGCTTTCTTAATATCAACACTTTGTATAGAACTTTCCATGTCCAACATGTATAACCCATTGTTAATTGAACCAGTTGCATAAACAATATTATCTAAAGATAAAACACACTTTGAAATATTGCATTCAAAGGCAAATCCTTTCCTGACAAGAGCAGGAATAGAGACAATATTTTTAGCAATACTGGGAACAAAGTAACAACTGTTTAGTTCTAATACAATGCCAGATGGTAATGAGATGAAATAGTCTCCTACAGCAACAGCAGCAACCCGTGCCCCGTTTCCAACGCGTAGGTCCACCTCATGCTGTCCCACCTGTCTTCTTCTCTTGAGTTCCTGTACATTTGAACAAATGTGAACTCCACATGCAGTGTCCAACACCCATGAAATAGAAGAAGATGAAACCATGACTTCCGTCACGTATATACCTGAGCCAGAAGCGATGCTTCCCCTCTTATCTCCTTGGAGCGCTTTACAGTCCTTTTTCCAGTGACCCAGCTGGCCACAGTGGAAACACCTGTTGTCCTTCGACCGCTTAACCTTTTGTTTCAGAGCCTTACTGTAGTTCTTGACAGGGGCTTTGCCCTTCTTCCCCTTCTTCTTGTTCCTAGAAGGAACCAATAAGACAGAGGTTGAAGGCTTTCCCTTCAGAGTCTCCTCAGTAGTCAAGAGCATATTCAGCAGCTCTGCCGGAGTACAATTGATCTTGTTCATATTAAAATTAATAATGAACGCATCGAAAGAGGGCGGGAGAGACTGCAGAATAATGTCTACAGCAAGCTCCTGGTTTATGGTATGCCCCAGTTTCTCCAGAGCCTCCTTGTGCCCAATCATCTTGAGCACGTGAGCTCCCACTGGGCTCCCTTCAGCCAGTTTGCTCTGAAAGAAAAGCTTTGTCAGATTATAGCGTTCTGTCCTCGCCTGTGCAGCATACAGCATCTTGAGGTTCGCTATAATTTCTATAGCCGACATATCCTCATGCTGACGCTGCAGCGGTGGCGTCATAGACCCTAGCATCAGGCAAGCGACATCAATGCTATCATTGACGTGCTTTTCATAAGCATCACGAACCGCCCTTGCGGCGTTCGCAGCGGGTTGAGGCGGCACAGCCGTCTCGAGGACATACAGTTTCCTCTCAGCCTTAAGAACAATCTTAAGGTGTCCGAACCAGTCTGAGAAGTTTGGCCCAGCAAACTTCTCCCTTTCCAGTAGGGATCGCACATTGAAGCTCATGGTGTTCGTTGCTGCAGGAATCTACAACAATGCAAGAACAGCAAGGTCAGTATCAATGTCTAGAATCAATCCAGGACTTAAGAATGATTCCTTTTCTCACTATTTTAGCTGACTGTAAAATCCATAAAACAGTCCGAAAGAGTAACACTCTTTTAGTGAGATGGGATCCAGATTTCATACTTGGTCTCCGCGTCCCGCTCAGGCGAGATAAGATGCACAGAGAGTACAAGCACTAATTTCTGGTAGGCAGTCCCTGCCAATCGCCAACCCGTGCGATTCCCCTTCACCTGGGCAATCCAGCAGACTGTGCCAACTGAGTTGGTACAACACAGTCTCTGATCCCTCAGATGGCTGCCTCCATGCGCTACCATATGCGCCACATATGTAGCCTACATGGTCAAGCTGACCCGACCTACTCCCTGGACCACCACGTGCTATGCTGAGCAACGAGAAGCGATAAATCCCTTCTCTGTAACACGCAGGTGAAATCCCGCACCGTCTGAAGATAGATGGACGTGCCCACTGAGTGGGTACAACACGGCTCCAACGATAGTCAGAACAGTGAGGTTTCGCGTCAGAAGGCATTACGTGCTTGATATTTTAGCGTTGGATTTTAACGGTCTTTTATCTTCTTACTATCAGGCAAATCCTATGGCTATAGCAGAAGATAAATAAATCATGCTGTTCTACTTATTTAAACAATAAAAGAAAGCATGCATCTTATGTGGTAAAAGCCCATAGCCTAAGTAAGACCTTAAGATACTTAAGTCTTCACTTGCTCTTCTTGGGTCTTTAGCATCATCTGGTCCAACCCAGGGCCCTTGCGCCAAGAGCACCTCAGGTGCACCACCAGCTGAATGCCCCTCTGGGATGTGTGCCTTTGTGCTCTTGTCTAATCAAAATACATTTTGATCTATCTAGACAAGATTGACTCGTAGGTCAATTATACAATAAATTAATTAAAAAGTGATTCGCATATCACAATAATATTAATTTACAGGTTTAATTCCAGGCACGCAGGCCCCAGCACAGCACACATTTAACATGGGCAACCCACATAAGAATAAATAAACAAGCATATGGCATCAATCAATCATCATGTGATCCCTTACAAAGAAAATAAAATTTTGAAAACCCCATTGGCATCAATTTTAATTTTCTTATGTGCCCTACAACCTTACAATGGTCCATTGATAGGGATCCACTCATTCATCTAGTCAGATCCTCTGCCCCTTGCATGCACCAAGTCCTAACTGACTCGAGTTGACCTAATGGTCAACCATGCATGCGCCAAGGGCTGAACAACCCTCATGAGGTCTGGCAAGCGGGTGTGACCCCGGGCCTAACTCATGTGTGTTCAATGGTTGTCTCAACCAGACCTCGCTACACGCCTAAGATGCAATCGACCTATAGCCACCTCGTGCTTGCGCACAGGTGCCATCTGGTCGATCCATCTCGGCTGTCAGATGGTCTGATCAGACTATTGGATCTAACCTAGAGGTGACTTCAACCCCATCAACCCATCTAAGGGTTTATACTAGGCGCCACTTAGATCTAGTCATAGGTGCGCATGTTAGGTTTTTGATAAAATAACATGAACTAAGCGCCAACACAAGACATGCGACAAGATGAACAAACAACATGCGCCAACATAAGGTAAACATCTTACTTTCGCATGAAGAAATAACATGTAAGTTTCGCATGTCAACAAGATCTAAGCATACATGTAAATGCGCAACCAAGGATCACAAAATATACCAAGCAATCATATTACATGCTTGAACCGCATGCTTTGATACCAATTGAAGAGTCCCCTTCAAGGGGGAGCGCAAGCAGATGAAACCCCTTTCAAGAGGGGGGCGAAAAACCCTTAAGGGTGGCGCATAAAAATTGCAAGCGGAAGCAAGGGTTTTTCATGGATCTTAGCAAGATAATATGATCAACTTGATGAAGTTTAGATCCATACCAAAGCCATGAGGAAGATGGCGACTTGGAAGAGAAAGATCGAAAGGGATCTTCTCCCTAGTTGACGCACACAAGATGATGTGCTTGCTCATTGGAGATCCTTGTGCTAGCAAGGTCCTTCAAGGGTCCCTCTCGTATGGTAAGGAAAATGAGAGATGATGTCTAGGCTTGCCGAACCTCCACCAAGACCTCGCCTTCTCCACGCCAAAGTCTCGTCAAGCAAGAGCAAGGAGACGAGAGTTAAATGGAGCGTTCAAGTCATTTGGCGTTCAAGGGAACATGCGCTAAATGACTTTCCAAAATTGGAAAATCCATTAAGCCATGCGTTCATGATCACTAAATCGATCAAAACGCCAAAACAATGAACCATACGTTCAAGCTCTTGAACCGGTTCAAAGTAAATGTGTTCGGTCCAAAGGCCAAACCAAGCCAGCCCAAGCCAATCGGTCTAGATCAACTAAACCCTAAGGTTTCCAATCTAACCGTTCATCTCATGATGCTCTTGATCTCACCGATCTAGCATCAATCCTCTCGATCGAAGCTTACCGATCGCTAGCCCTAATCAATCAAACATGATTAGACTGGATCTCACTTACAATCAGAGTTTAAACTCCTTTAAACTGAATCAAAACAATCCAGTCCACACGATCTGACTTAAGTAAGCCATATCATCAAATTGTGCGACCCTAAGGGTTTCCTTTAAATGTCGGTAACAATAACTTACATTATCACGATCAGTGAGGGGTATCTAGCAACACATCACTGTCTCCCGATATAAAGGAAAGAGTCTTCCAAGACTACACCCAAACCATAGCACAAGTGTGAATCCACTTCACAAGGCATACATGTATCCTTTGCCACTGGATGTTCTTATTGGACAAGCGTGTCAAGCCTGTAGCTCCAATATGATGAGTATGATTAGACCAGATGAACATAGTCACCTGGGTATGGCCATACACTTTCTCAATCATCTCATTCAGGGGGGCCCCTCTAGAACATCACACCCCTTAAACAAGGAGACGGCAATCCTTTATCTATCACTAGTGCCCTAACCTGACTCAAGCTCATTATCCAAGATAGTCTATAACCATCATGTTTCAAATGATATTGAACTACCTCAAAACAATGACAATCATCATTTAGAAACACAAGTGATCTCAAGTCAGAGGACATGTGCCACTTGTTGCAATCAAGGATCATTCACATTGTGACAAGCAATTGAATATCCTAGTAGGGTCTGTCCAGTACATCCAATGTACCCATGAGTCTACATCTTATTCCATGCTCGAAGCATCCTATAAGATTAGAACACATATTAGTCTCAAGCATATCAAGGCTGTCTCATGTTCACCAAGATATCTCGACTAAGGACTTTATAGCATGTCAGCCTAGCTGAACAGCTTTGAGACATTATTCAGAAGTACACTTATTACAGCAGACAAGGTAACAACCTGAATAATAACCATGCCTTTATAAACACAAGAGTTTATTACATGATACTGATACAATCCCAAGGCCTCAAACATTAGCCTTAAGGGCATACCCCAACACTTATGCCCTGTTATCTCTTCATGATAACTTATTATTGGGCCCTAGTGGGTAATGGGCAAGCCTAAACTTCATTATACAAGTTGATTAAGCCATTGGATCCAATCTAATGTAACCCAAAGTGTGGCTAACCATGGTCAATTTTGGTTCAACCTTCCAAAAATGAAGTTTGGCTCTAATAAGTCTCTTCCATCTCATCAAACCCATTGGTGCTGATGAAATCTCCTAAATATATCCGAGCTATCTAATAACTCAATCATAAGGCTACCCGATCAATACGAGAACTCGAGTATTAAGTTCTGCAACCCTATTGGTTCCTCTGACATTGGCAGTGATGAACTAAGGTCATCACAAGCAGTGAGTGGCACCTAGCAGTGCATCGTTACTACCAAAGTCATCGGAATGGATATCAACATTGATATCCCCATCATCGCAATAAGGTACTAACGTATTACAGTCTCTTTGCCAAACTAATATCCGATTGGACAAGTGTGTCACCACTTATTTTTACCCAATCTCATGGTCATGATTAAATCAGGCTTTCACTTGGGTATGGTCATATAATATCAGTCGTAGAACCATAAGGGGCCCCATGGATATCAAGCTTCCCTCAGGAAGGGGCAATTCCTCTATTTGTCCATTGATCTTCACACATGGGTCGTGACATACTCAATGACAATTGAGAGGGACATGATTTGTCCATTGATCTTCACATAGGGACATGATTTGATACAACCTAACACCTCACCGTAGTTGAGAGGTCATAACGGTTGTCATTGAGCATGTCACGACCCATCTGAGAAGATCAATGGACAGATATATAATTTGCCCCTTTTTAAGGGATGCTTGATATCCATGGGGCGCCCCTATGGTTGTATAACTGAAAGTGTATGGCCATACCCAAGTGAGAACCTGACTTAGTCATAACCATTAGATTGGGTATAAACAAAGTGGTGACACACTTTGTCCAATCGGATATCAGTTTGGCAAAGGAACTGTAATGCATTAGCACCTTGTTGCGATGATGGGGATGTCAATGTTGATATCTTTTCCGAAGACTTGGGTAGTAGCAATACACTGCTAGGTGCCACTCACTGCCTATGATGACCTAAGTTCATCACTGTCTACGTCAGAGGAACCTACAGGGTCACACACCTTAATGCTCGAGTTTTCGTATTGATCGGGTAGCCTTTGGATCGAGTTATTTCATAACTCTGATCTATTTGGGAGATTTCATCAACGCCAACAGACGTGATGAGATGGAAGAAGCTTATTAGAGCCAAACTTCATTTTTGGCATATTGACCCAAAATTAACCATGGTTAGCCTCATTTGACCTTGGGTTAAATTGGATTGGATCCAATGACTTGGTTAACATGCATAATGAAGTTTGGGCTAGAACCATTACTCAATGGGGCTTGCTAATAAGTTGTAATGAAGAGATACGTGCACTAAAAGGTATAATGGGGAGAATTAATAGGCATAGGCGCATGAGGACTCCTAGTTTAACTAGGATTGGTGCCTATTGCCATATTTGCTTTCTTCCAAGTGATTAATTCAAATTGTATTTGATTTAATCACATGAGACATTAATTGAAAGGGAGTGGGTGCATGTGGGCTAATTATTTACATAATGAGAATCCTAATTAAATTAGGATATGCGCTCATGACACATTAGACAATCTATCATGATGCTTTAACTAGGTCTTGGCACATGCATGGAATAATTGCATCATTAGGAATGGTTTGGGCACATATGGCATGGGCTTGCTTAGGCAAGGCTTAGGCGCATATGAGATTAAGGATTTAATCAAGATAATTGATTGGATAATTCCCTTAATTCAAGCCCTAATCATCTACACCTTCCTTATACCCAAACCGCCTCTTCATACTATTTAAAGGACCCTAGCCGAACCCTCTTGTGTACATCTTCTCTTCTTGGTGTGGAGAACAAAGGGGGCAAAAGCTAGGGATCCTTGGACTTGGCGCAAGTGAGGCAAAGCTTGGCGGCATCCCTTCCTTCTTCTTCCTCTTGGCACATCCTCATCCTTGTGGGTGGTACAAATGATCAAGGAAGGCTTCCAAACGCATGGATCTTCCTCCTGAGGCTAGCATCGGCTATGTGCGAGACTGCAGAGGGCGCACACTTGGGCGCCTACATCACTTCTTCATATATTGCTTTGAGGTACTATCTCTTACTCACCGTGTTGACCCCCTCGCTTGACTTGATCTTCTGGGTTTTTGGGACTAGCCTGTTTCAGGGATTTGCTTCCGTTGTATGTATGTAATAAAATTTTAAAATCCCCAGGGTATCCCAACAGTGGTATAAGAGGGACCTGCGAGACTCAAACGGTGTTTTATGCTTTGAATGAATGTCACATGCCATCTGTATTTTTCTTAAAATTGCATGTGGCTCATGGTTTTTCAAAGTAGGAAAAAATTGTAAGTTTCTTATTCCTAACTTCTATTCAATTTCTTTTGGTTTTCTGCTTTCTTCACATGATTGGGAGAGACCAATATGTGGATGAAATAATTTCTCCTCTCATAGTGGGATAGAGCCACTATGTGAGACTTGTTGAGATTATGCGAGGCATGTACTTGGTGATTGCCCTAATCTTAATAGGTTAAGGATTGTAAGCAGGGCAACGAGTATGCCACTTGTAGACTCCTGAGAGAAACAAGCAACCAATTGTGATAAGATGTTGAGGAAAAGAGACATGTTTTGATGAAAAATTAAAATTTAGATTTTATGTTTTTCATGAGCATATAGAAAAGCATGAGAAAGGTTTCTTGCTTGTTCATGGTGTTGTGGTCATAGTCCATCCCCTTGTATGCCAGGCCTGCATGCTGCTCTTTTTCTCTTTGTTTTGTAAATTGAAGATTAAGGGGCACATCCTTCATGATGTTTTAGCATTGGAGCAACTCTTAGTGGCGCATCTTGGATGGTGGTGGAAAGAGCAAGGCATTGGTCGAACCCTTCATGGGGCACTTCTAGGGTTTCCCTAGGGGTGCTTCTAGGGTTTGAGAGCTATATACCTTGACTTGGAGGACCTTAGAGCCACACATGGACAAGGATCTTAGCAGCGGCTAGGTTAGGTCATGCTTGGGGCTTGTCACCTTGGTCAAGCATTGAACATCTTTGCCATGTGTTGGTTCATGTTGTATCCATCCCTCGTTGGACATGAAATGTCTTTACTGTCTCAATAAGGGGAATTGCCGAGTGCAATCGGCTGGTGTGCCCACCTTAAGAAGCATGGGTCACTTTGTGCATCTCATCCCACCCTCGTGAGATGCAAAGCTTCATGTGAAATAAGGATCCCATCTCCTTAGGAAATCTCAAATTTCCTGATTGACTTTGTGGGTTGTCAATTCGATTAAAATAGTGGGCGCCATAATCATTTAATACAAGTCCAGATTAAATGATTCGAAGTAGTACTAATCTGCTTTTCTTGGTTGTTGTAGATCAATGGCTATGAACAATCGCTGATGGTCACTGCGTTCTGTCCTGAAAAAGGACAAGTTGGTTGGAACCAACTTACTGGATTGGTATATAAACTTGAGAATTGTCGTCAAGCTCAAGAGGAAGCTGTATGTCCTTGAGCAGCCTATTCTTGAATCCCTTCCATGCTTAGCCTCAGCGGCTGAGATTGATGCTTTTCATAAGCATCAAAAGGATGCATCTGAGGTCATAAATCTGATGCTAACCAACATGTCACATGAATTACGAAGGCAATATGAGGAGAAAAGTGCCTCTGAGATCATAAGTGATCTAAAGCAGTTTTTCGATGAAACGGTTAGTGATCATACCTCTACGGTAGTCCATCAATGTGATAGTAAGCCAAAGGGTTTGACTGAAGCATTGAAGATAAAGTTGGAAAGGATAAGGAAAGATAGGTGCTATAATTATGGAAAGCCAATCCACTTTAAAGAGGACTTAGTACAACTTCAAAACGAGGTGAATAGAACCAAGGCTTTATCTTCTAGCTCAGGTATTTATGTTACCGAAGTCAACCTTTCTACTTCTATGTCATGGGTATTGGATACTGCATGCAGACCTCATATTTGTACAAATATGTAGGGGCTCAAGAAAAGTAGATCGGTCTGGCCTAGAGAAATTGACCTACGAGTTGGAAATGGGGCACAAGTAGGTGATATTGCTATAGGAATTTTGACGCTCTCCTTGCCTTCTAGACTTCAATTAGAGTTAGATAATTGCTATTATGTACCTTCTCTTACCAAAAACATTATATCCATTCATTGTTTAGAAAGGAAAGGTTTTAAGTTTGAAATAAAGGAGAACTCTTATTTTTTTTTTATTTGCAAATATGTTTTGTAGGAATGCAATGGATTATATGTCTTGGATATGGAAAACTCTATATGTAACATAAATTATGAAAGGATCAAATTGAGGATGAACCCAAGACCTATGATGAGGTGGTCGCTGGACCGGACTCCAAGATATGGCTTGAGGCCATGATATATGAGATGGATTCCATGTTAGCTAACCAAGTCTGAGATTTAGTTGAGCTACCTAAAGGAGTAAAACCCATATGGTGTAAATGGGTCTTCAAAAGGAAGACTGACATGGATGACAACATAGTTACCTATAAGGGTAGACTTATGGCTAAAGGATTCAGACAAGTCCATGAGGTGGACTCTGATGAAACCTTCTCGCCAGTTGCCATGATTAAATCCATTCGAATCTTGCTTGCTATAGCTGTATATCATGATTATGAGATATGACAGATGGATGTTAAGACAGTATTCCTTAACGGGAAGCTGACAGAGGATGTGTATATGACACAACCTGATGGCTTCATCTATCCTGTAGAGGCCAATAAGGTTTGCAGGCTAAAGTGATCCATTTATAGATTGAAGCAAGTGTCTCAAAGTTGGAATCTTCATGAGATTACGACTTTATCAAAAGCGAAGATGACGCCTGTGTGTAGAGAAAATTCAGTGGGATCTTGGTGACTTTTCTGGTCTTGTATGTCAATGACATACTACTCATTGGAAACGACATCCCCAGTCTTCCATCAGTGAAGACATGGTTAGGGAAGTGTTTTGAGATGAAGGACTTAGGGGAGGCCACCTATATCCTAGGCGTGAGGATCTATAGGGTTAGATCCAGGAGGGGTCCTAGCTCTTAGTGAAAGTACCTACATTGATAAGGTCCTAGAGAGGTTCAACTTGGAGTAATCCAATAAAGGATACCTTTTAGTGCGACATGGCCTTATTCTCTCAAAGAGCCAATGTCCCACCACACAGGTTGAGAGAGATGACATGAGTCGAGTACCCTATGCTTCGATAGTAGGTTCGATCATGTATGCAATATTGTGTACTAGACCAGATGTGGCTTATGCTGTAAGCATAACTAGCTGATACCAATCCAATCCAGGTCTACAACACTAGGTGGTTGTAAAGAATATTCTTAAGTATTTGAGAAGAACTAAGGATTTGTTCTTAGTCTATAGATGATACGTCCGCAAGTGTATAGATTTATCGAAGTAATAAAATAAGATATCGTTCCCAACGAGGGTCATGCGGTCAAGTACCGACTACACAGTCTGATGGAGGGGCCAACCCTGCCCCAAGGAGGTCTGGAAGGACTAGGAGGAAGCCCATCAGATATGGCTTTCCCTCCTAGGTCATCTTTCTTACCTTATTTGCACTTTCCTTATTTGCATTGAATAAAGCTCTAGTGCATTGTGTAGTTTCCTTATTTGCTTCTAGAATAGTCTACTGGCCTTTGTGTTAATAATTGGGCAGGTTATAGCCCAGCTCAAGGGAAGCTAGGAAGCTCAAGCTAAAGCCACTCAAGTAGAGCTCCAATTATGGAAGGAGGCACTTCAACTACTTCAACTAAAGACTCCAAGTTGAAGGGGCTTACGATCAATGCAACTCCACCTTCCATATCAACCTAGGCGCCACTCAATATGATGATGATTCGAATGCAAGAAATCAGCCCACAATTTAATGCGCCTAGCCATCAACAATCTAGATCCACAAATCAAGGGATCACCATTTAGATCCACAAATCAAGGGATCATCATCTAGATCCACAATTTGAGGAATCACCCTTGGAAACCTCTTAACCGCCCATGCTCTTGAAGGAAGATTTTCGAATTCAAATAAGTCCAAGGCATGAAGGCGCCATCTCATCCATGCAAACAAGGAAGGAGCTCATAAAGAATTCGGCTACAAGGAAGCTCCATCAAGAAAGAATTCGAAATTCAAAAGGGCTAAAGGAAATGTATTAAATGTCATTAATTTCTTCCTTAAACCTTATGATTGCGCCTAGGGTGAATTGTCACCCTTGCCCATGGCTTGTTGAGCCTATAAATTGTAACCTCCCCTCTCTTTGTCTATTAGTTGCCTAGTGAAAAAGAATTCTTGTGTTAGCATTGGTGTTTGTCGCCTAAAGAAGTTCTACCTCCCCTCTCCTCTAAAGGGCCGAGCCCTTTCCCTTCTCCCCCCTTTCTTCTCAAGTCTTCAACGCAACTCAACCACTTGAAGGATCTTGCGCAACTTTGGAGGAACTCTAAGGAAGCTTCATCATCCTTTGTTCTCGGCAATCAACAAAGACCCTTAGGGGTTCTTTCACTTTCGGCTAGCAAGAGAGCAACATCAATCAAGCTTCAAATCGGCTAAGTTCCTTCCCCCCTCCCTTCCTTGATTTCTAGAACTTGATTTCTACACTAATCTGAACTTTATTTGAAGGTGGCGCAAGGACTTGGAGGACTCTTTCTCTAAGCGCAAAGCTTTCTCCCTCCCTCTCCTCTTTTAGTTAAGTGTTAAGGGAACTTGTGAGGCTTAACCTCCCCCTTAGATTTGTTTTGTAATATGAATCCGTGACTTGTGCGGATCTCGTTTGTCTGTGTTTGATTGTAATGATGCAATACCTTCCATCAGAGTAGGACCGTTGAAGATCGGGACGATACGATCCTTCTATGCTCAAGGGTCGCACTGTAAGTACTCCTACTAGTCATTTCATTTCGTAGTTTAAAGTGTTATTTCTTCTAGTAGTAAAGTAGTGTCGCTTTCTTTACTTATAAAAATACAAAAACCTATTTTTCAATTCCGTTAGAGTAATTTCGGTTTTATCTAAAATACAAAAAAATATTTTCTTAAAAGCGTTGTTTGAATGCACCCTTATTTGTGAGTGAACCCACCTCCATCAGTTTGGTATCAGAGCCTTTCTTAGAATAGATTTTTGGCCTAAAAGCTATTTTTCAAATTCTAAGACTTTTCTTGGACCTAGTTGTTTGAAAGAAGTTGATCTCATAAAAGGCTATTATCTAATATATCATTTTTAGGAGCCTTATTTTCAAAAAAACTAAATTTCTTTCAAAACTATCTTTGACCATGACTACTAGATCAGGAGCAAATTATAATAACCACCCTGAATCCAATGATATTACTAGGCAAGCTGAACCTAATGACATGGCTAGACTCTTTAACATGATAGCGTCCTTCCAAGAGGAACTTAGGGATATTAGAGCTAGACTCCCAAATCCTGAAAATCTTAGGGATGATAGACCCCCTAGTCGGCCCTCAAGTGAACCCATCCTAGGTGAACATCCCCAAAACAATAGGAACCATAATAGGAGAGTCCAAGAACCTGAATGGGAAGATCCACATGCTCGACCCTATCAAAGACCTAGGGAAGACCAAAACCCTGAGTGGAATGAGCCACGTGCTCAAACCTACCACAGACCTAGAGAGGATGAAGTGCAACGCAACATCAAACTCTCACCACCAACCTTTAGTGGTTCCCTTGACCCTAGAGAATTCCTAGATTGGGTAGATAAACTTGAACGGTATTTTGACTGGAGCATGATGCCTAGTCAATCCAAGGTTAGGTTCACCCGATGTCTCCTAGAAGGTACTGCTAGGTTATACTGGACTAGCATAGAGAAGAACATAGAGTTGTTTAGACGCCCTCCTATTGAGAGATGGGAAGACATGCGAGACAAACTTAGGGAAAAATATGTCCCTCCCTATTTCCAACTTAAGATTATCGATGAAGCCATGAGCCTAGTCCAGGGTAGTCAGACCGTCACCGATTACACCACTAGGTTTGATGAACTCCTTCTGAGGAGTGGCATCCATGAAGAAGCCCATGTCTCCCTTAGTAGGTATAAGAATGGACTTAGACCCGAGATCAAAAGAGGAATGACCTATTTCCAAATAGAGTCTAGAGAAGTCGCCTACCAAAGAGCCTTAGAGGTAGAGGAAAACATAAAGAGAGCCTTTAGGAGAGAGTTAAGCTCCCCTAGAACTTACCCCAAGGCACCCTCCTCAAGCCCCTCAAGTTCTCAACCCAAAGCCCCAACCCCAACACCCTCTAGACCTAGGATTGTCCAAGAACCTAGAGTCGTTTGCCATGCTTGCCACCAAGTAGGACACTATATGAAAGACTGTCCCAAGAGAGTCCTGTACTTAGGTGAGGAAAAATGTGAAGAAACCTATGAGGAAAACCATGAGGAAATCCATAACCCTGACTCTGGTTGTACGGTTTGGGAAGAACTAGCTTATGATAGTGGTGAAGAACAAACCCACGACACATTAGGAGTGGTTAGGTGCACCCTAATCAAACCTACCCCAACCGAGGACTGGCGTAGGACCAGTATTTTCCACACCTACACGAAATGCAATGGTAACATGTGCAAAGTAGTGATAGATGGGGGAAGTAGTCTAAACGCAGTCTCTCACACAGCCTTAGTAAAATTCAACCTTAAGGCAGAACCGCACCCTAATCCCTATAGCATATCCTGGGTCAACCAGTCTAGTGTCCCAGTCACCCATAGGTGCTTAGTGCCCCTTCAGTTTGCCATCTACCAAGGCAAGATTTGGTGTGACGTCATAACCATGGATGTCGCCCAAGTCTTACTCGGTCGCCCGTGGTTATACGATATGGATGTTATCCACTACGGTCGGACTAACACCTATGTCTTTAGCCATGACGGACAAAAGATCAAACTGAAGCCTTCCATGCCTAAGGAACTTAAGGCTGCCACCAACAAGGGTAGGATAGAGGAACCTAAGGAACCCAAGCCAACCATCCAACTCATAAGGTCCCATGCCTTTACCCAAGACTGCTTAGAATCCAAGCAAGTGTACTCCTTAGTCATTAAGGGAACCAATCCAGATGAGGAGTCACCCATACCCAAAGAAGTTGAGACCCTACTCTCAGGGTACTCTGAGCTCACCAGGGAAGAACTTCCCAATGGCTTACCCCCCCTTAGAGAAATCCAACATGCCATAGACCTTGTCCCGGGTTCTACTCTCCCACACTTACCCCACTATAGGATGAACCCTACTGAGCATCAAGAGCTCAAAAGACAAGTAGATGAACTGTTAGACAAGGGTTTCATTAGGGAAAGCCTTAGCCCGTGTGCAGTACCCGCCCTTCTTACCCCAAAGAAGGATGGAAGCTGGCGTATGTGTATAGACTGTAGGGCCATGAACAGAATAACCATCAAGTATAGATTTCCCATCCCAAGATTAGATGACATGCTTGACATGCTGGTAGGTTCTAAGTGGTTTAGCAAGCTAGACCTTAGAAGTGGGTACCACCAAGTTAGGATCAGACTTGGGGATGAGTGGAAGACTGCCTTTAAAACTAAGGATGGTTTGTATGAATGGCTAGTCATGCCCTTTGGCCTTTCTAATGCCCCCTCAACCTTCATGAGGTTAATGAACCAAGTCTTGAAGCCTTACATAGGAAGATTCTTAGTAGTTTACTTTGATGACATCCTAATCTATAGTAAGACCCGAGAAGAACACATGGAACACCTTAGAAAAATCCTAGACTTACTTCAGGAAGAAAAGCTATACCTAAACCTGAAGAAGTGTTCTTTCCTTTCCCCTAGGGTTGTCTTTTTAGGCTTCATAGTTTTAGACCAAGGACTTCAAGCTGACCCTAGCAAAATCCAAGCCATCTTAGACTGGCCTGAACCCAAGACTTTAACTGAAATTAGGAGCTTCCATGGTCTAGCTGCCTTTTATAGGAGGTTCATTAGAAACTTTAGCACCATAGTAGCCCCTATAACCAACTGTATGAAACAAGGTGAGTTTAGTTGGCCTAAGTCTGCTAGTAGAGCTTTTGTGGAGCTTAAGTCTAGAATGACCACTGCCCCTGTCCTAAAGTTACCTGACTTCTCTAAAGTTTTCATAGTGGACTGTGATGCCTCAGGAGTAGGAATAGGAGGTACCCTTAGTCAGGAAGGTCACCCCATAGCCTACTTTAGTGAGAAGTTAAATGAGGCTAAACAAAGATATACTACCTATGATAAGGAGTTCTATGCTGTAGTGCAATCCTTAAGGCACTGGAGGCACTATTTGATACATAACGAATTTATTCTAAATAGTGATCACCAAGCTTTATCTTTTCTAAATGCTCAAAAGAAATTAAATGCTAGGCATGCTAAATGGGTAGAGTACCTTCAACAGTATACTTTTGTTTTGAAGCATAAATCTGGAATTGAAAATAAAGTTGCTGATGCTTTGAGTAGAGTAGTTTTACTTATGCAAACTTTATCTGTTGAAGTAGTTGGATTTGATCGCATGAAACATGAATACCTAGAATGCCCTGATTTTTCAAGCATTTATTCTGAGCTTAGCATAGATCCTTTGAGTCATCCCCTCTATACCCTAAGGGATGAGTTTCTGTTTCTTGGGCCAAAGTTGTGCATTCCCAAGACCTCAATCCGAGACTTCCTTGTTTGGGAGATCCACGGAGGAGGGTCTGCCGGGCACCATGGCCGAGACAAGACTCAAGCCTTAGTGGAGGAACGGTTCTTCTGGCCGAACCTCTACAGGGATGTAGCTAAGGTTGTTAGACATTGTAGGACCTGTCAGACCAGGAAAACTCAGAAACATAACTATGGTCTGTACACACCCCTACCTATCCCTCAAGCACCATGGCAAGACCTTAGCATGGACTTCATCTTAGGTTTACCAAGGACTCCCTCCAGACATGACTCCATCTTTGTCGTAGTGGATAGGTTTACCAAGATGGCACACTTTATACCTTGCTACAAAACCACAGATGCATCACATGTAGCTAGGTTATTCTTTAAGGAGGTTGTTAAACATAGAGGTACCCCTCTGACTATAGTTTCTGATAGGGATTCCAGGTTTGTTGGACATTTCTGGAAAACCCTGTGGGCTATGTTGGGAACCAAACTCAAATTCTCCACGGCCTATCATCCTCAGACGGATGGGCAGACCGAAGTGGTCAATCGATCACTAGGGAGCATTTTGAGGAGTTTGGTAGGAGAACACCCAGGCACATGGGATAAGCTGTTGCCCATTGCCGAGTTCTCCTATAATAGTGTTGTCAACAAAACCACAGGATTGTCCCCTTTTCAGGCCAACTTAGGGTACCAGCCCAGAAAACCTGTTGATTTGTTTCCTTTACCTAGGCACTCTCATATTTCTATGTCTGCTAAAGATTTTGCTACTCACATGTCCCATTTACATCATGAAATTCACTGTCAAATGCTTGATGCTGTAAATTCCTATCGCAAGAGTGCTAACAGAAAACGCCGAGAAAGGAAATTCTCTGTAGGTGAACAGGTTATACTGCGGGTCAGGGAGGAGCGCATCCATGGATCTGGCCGCAAGTTGGACCCAAAAGGAATCGGGCCATTCACCATTGTAGAAAAGATCAACGACAACGCCTACATCTTAGATCTACCACCGGACTTGGGGATCCCCACCACTGTCAATGTGGAGGATCTCACGCACTATGAGGAGCCGGTGCACATCGGGGAGTTGACTGACAGGCCTGAGCTGCAGAGCATACTTGAAGATCAGACCCGACTCACCCCAGACAAGGTACAAGTGTTTTACCGTGTTAAATTTACGTCGGGTGAGGAGGCTTGGCTTCCCGAAGAAGAGTTGGCACAGGCCGCTCCGGAATTACTCCAAGGGTACAAGGATAATTCTCCAGAGGAGAATTCTTCCCACCCGGGGAGAAATGATGGAGGGGCCAACCCTGCCCCAAGGAGGTCTGGAAGGACTAGGAGGAAGCCCATCAGATATGGCTTTCCCTCCTAGGTCATCTTTCTTACCTTATTTGCACTTTCCTTATTTGCATTGAATAAAGCTCTAGTGCATTGTGTAGTTTCCTTATTTGCTTCTAGAATAGTCTACTGGCCTTTGTGTTAATAATTGGGCAGGTTATAGCCCAGCTCAAGGGAAGCTAGGAAGCTCAAGCTAAAGCCACTCAAGTAGAGCTCCAATTATGGAAGGAGGCACTTCAACTACTTCAACTAAAGACTCCAAGTTGAAGGGGCTTACGATCAATGCAACTCCACCTTCCATATCAACCTAGGCGCCACTCAATATGATGATGATTCGAATGCAAGAAATCAGCCCACAATTTAATGCGCCTAGCCATCAACAATCTAGATCCACAAATCAAGGGATCACCATTTAGATCCACAAATCAAGGGATCATCATCTAGATCCACAATTTGAGGAATCACCCTTGGAAACCTCTTAACCGCCCATGCTCTTGAAGGAAGATTTTCGAATTCAAATAAGTCCAAGGCATGAAGGCGCCATCTCATCCATGCAAACAAGGAAGGAGCTCATAAAGAATTCGGCTACAAGGAAGCTCCATCAAGAAAGAATTCGAAATTCAAAAGGGCTAAAGGAAATGTATTAAATGTCATTAATTTCTTCCTTAAACCTTATGATTGCGCCTAGGGTGAATTGTCACCCTTGCCCATGGCTTGTTGAGCCTATAAATTGTAACCTCCCCTCTCTTTGTCTATTAGTTGCCTAGTGAAAAAGAATTCTTGTGTTAGCATTGGTGTTTGTCGCCTAAAGAAGTTCTACCTCCCCTCTCCTCTAAAGGGCCGAGCCCTTTCCCTTCTCCCCCCTTTCTTCTCAAGTCTTCAACGCAACTCAACCACTTGAAGGATCTTGCGCAACTTTGGAGGAACTCTAAGGAAGCTTCATCATCCTTTGTTCTCGGCAATCAACAAAGACCCTTAGGGGTTCTTTCACTTTCGGCTAGCAAGAGAGCAACATCAATCAAGCTTCAAATCGGCTAAGTTCCTTCCCCCCTCCCTTCCTTGATTTCTAGAACTTGATTTCTACACTAATCTGAACTTTATTTGAAGGTGGCGCAAGGACTTGGAGGACTCTTTCTCTAAGCGCAAAGCTTTCTCCCTCCCTCTCCTCTTTTAGTTAAGTGTTAAGGGAACTTGTGAGGCTTAACCTCCCCCTTAGATTTGTTTTGTAATATGAATCCGTGACTTGTGCGGATCTCGTTTGTCTGTGTTTGATTGTAATGATGCAATACCTTCCATCAGAGTAGGACCGTTGAAGATCGGGACGATACGATCCTTCTATGCTCAAGGGTCGCACTGTAAGTACTCCTACTAGTCATTTCATTTCGTAGTTTAAAGTGTTATTTCTTCTAGTAGTAAAGTAGTGTCGCTTTCTTTACTTATAAAAATACAAAAACCTATTTTTCAATTCCGTTAGAGTAATTTCGGTTTTATCTAAAATACAAAAAAATATTTTCTTAAAAGCGTTGTTTGAATGCACCCTTATTTGTGAGTGAACCCACCTCCATCACAGTCAATGTATATCTAGACGAATCAAATTTGTAGTTTTTGTTTTGGAAACTTCTACGTACAAATAAAAAGAAACAGATATAGTGTTTTGGGTAAAAATCAGTTCAGATAAATTTAGGACTCGGGGTTTCACCACATTGACAAATATGATTTTAATAAAAATAAATCTTTAAATAGAAAATTACAGCATTGAAAGGGATTTTTCCTAAGGTACATATTACCTCCTCCTGAAGCGAAATCTGATATCTAACTATGCTAACTCCCTACTGTCGTGACAGTTAACATAATTAGACCATTAAGTTCTATGAAAAACCATGTAAATCCTTCAAACGAATCCGAACTACTCCTGTGATCGGATTTGTAGGTTTGAATAGAATAGTTCCGACGTTGCGATTCACCTCTCGGTCCTTCTCGCAATGTCTGAGACGTAAACTTACTTGATCAGAGTAAATTACAGAATAACACAATTCCAATCAAATCAATTCTATAAAAATCATGATAAAGATTTAAAACAATAGATTTAATCCATAAATCGTCAATGGGCTACACCCCTAATCCCAAAAATAAGTTTACACACTCATGTTCAAAGCAAACAACATGTTCATCGATGAAAATTGTATTAAAACCCAATAAAATTATAAGAAAACACTAGAAAGGTAATTGGATATCCTTATCCTCGATCTGGAGATGAAGATCGAACGTCCAAATCCTCCTTTGCATGATGTTCCTGCTTGAATTTTGCTCATAAAGTTGATTTTCGCACTAACCGGCATTCATGTTCGTGCATAGAAGCCCCCGAATCCCTTCCAAAATCGTTCCTTTTATTGTCTAATCAGTGTAGAACCCATCTAGGAAGGTTTTTGCAAAGTTTGGTTCAATTTTGGTTTGATTTGGAGTCGAATCGAGTGAGAAACACGAAGGGGCGAACATATTCATGGCCTGTAATGTATTTACAGCTGAGGCCGTAATTATATCTGTGAATAAGCCCTTTTGTACACGGAAAGTTTCACGGACCGTAAAGGATTCACGGCCTCACCGGTGAAAGTTTATGTGGACTTCTATACTTAGACGTTTTTCACCCGTTCGAATGCCAAAATTACGACCAGCCAAATAATTATAGTCAATGTCGTGAAAGTTGCGTTCTCCACTATTTTGACTCCAAATTTGACGTGTAAGATTATGATCTCCTTGGGAATAATGCTATAACTTTAAACTTATGAAATCTATCATTTTTGTGCCTTTTTACCTACATTTTTATAAAAACCAAGAAAAGTGAAGATTCTATACCAAGTGAAGTAAAAACACCAAAAATTAGTATAAAATTGTAAAATAAGCCCAAAATATCATATAAAATACAAGCAAAAACTTTGTGTAAATGCAACTCATCAGAATACCTTAGACTTAATGCTTTGCTTGTCCTCAAATAATACTCTGATATGTGTGGAGAATGTAAAGATAAGGATTACTCCACTATTTTTGCCCCTAATAATGTCCTTAGTCCATAAATTAATTAATCAATTTTCAGAACTCAAGTAATTTAAGAAAAATTATAAAAGAAAAAAATTATTAAGAGTTTACAATCGAAGAAAGATAAAACTCAAAATTCATGTCATAATATCCATTCAACACATATTAAACATCAAATACTCTAGGCTTAATAAATCTTCTTTAATCAATAGGCAGAAATTTACTTCAAGTCATTTGGTGATTTTAAGGATAAGAGATTTTTAGAGCAATTTGGTCTTTAAACTATCATATGCTCCTTTTCGTTAGCAACATAACATTGTTTAAAGTATACTGCTGCTGTACTCCGCAAGTGCACGGATACTCGAAGTAATAAAGAAAGATATCGAACCACAGAGACCGTATTGTTAAGTATCAAATAATTGTATTCTTACTAGCTAAGTAATCGATTATAATGCAAATAAATGATAGGAAGACTATAAAGATAAACAGAGAGAGAAACTGGGACTAGGGTTTCATCCGCTTTAATTTCTATGACTAGATATGAATAAAAGGTCATCAATCTAAATTCATCACGATAAAGATATAATTTACTTTATAAAAGGATTATCTCACTTTCGTGCAGACAATCATGTAGGGACCAATCCTCGCTTTCGCACAAGATCTATCCCAACGCTGAAAATAAGTAAATCATCAAACAAAGAACTCAATGATCACTTTCGTGCATCCGAATTCTAGGTTGATTATCTCAAGTGGAATCTCAAGGATCACTTTCGTGCATCCGAGTTTCAACACAGGATCTACTTATGGTTTTCCAACGTTCTAATCCTTACTTTCGCACAAGATCTTCCCATTTGACAAAATAACTCAATCCTAGATTCTTTTTATCAAACATGACAATTATTATTCTAAAATCAGGAAATAAGAACTAACCTAATTTCTTATAGTGAGTTCATATTATTCAATTTTAGGGTTCCAAGTTCTCAAGTAAGTCTTTTCAGTCTATTGTGAAAACTCTAGAATCATGCATGATAATAAGAAAACTATGGAAAATCATAGAGCAATCTATCACATGAGTAGAATCATCATAATAAAACTTTTCTGACGAAAATAAAAGTTATCTAGTCATAAGAAATCAAAGTGAATTACTCTCCCATGTCCCAAAATATGATTAAGCTAGCATGGAGGAGAAAATACAATCAACCATAGTATCAAAGTGTCAGAAATCAAAGAAGAAGGAGAAATAACGTTACAACATGGCTGTAATGGAAATTACAGCCGTAATTTTGGTTGAAAACTCGCTGTGAACAGTGCCCGCGACCCTTCTTTCGTTGATTTCTCCTCCAATCTAGATCCTTTTGCTCTGAAACTTCTGTGATGTCCTCCCCTCCTCCAGGTGAAGCTTCAGTGTAAAATTCATGGCCTGAGGTGACCTCCACGCCTCTCGACGCGCGGTCGAACCCTAGAGACACCTATATTGATTACTCCCCCAATTCTCTCTCAAATTAGGGCTTTTGGTCCCTTTATCTTCTCCTCATTGAGACGAGTCCGCAGCTTCTTTTGGATCTTAATTTGGTGCCATAAATCTCAAGATATCATCTTTTTAATTTTGCGGTGGAAAACTCGGGCAAACTGGGTCAAATTACGGAACCGTAAAAATAATTACGGCAGTGCCGTAATTTCTTCAGAAGTTTCTGGTCAAAAGTCGCTCAAATTACGGCACCCTAAAATTCTAGACCAAAATTACGTTAGTGCCGTAATTTCTTTCTGTGCTTTCTGGGGCAGAAATTACGGTACCATAATTTTCATCAGTGCACTACCATAATTTTGCAAACTTTCTCCGATTCGCATGAAATTTGGCAGGCAGCTTCGTTTCGTCGTCTGGAATCCATTGGTGTGCTCAAATCTTCCAAAATCCCTCAAAATATGGCACTTTTTACTTGAAAATCATCAAAAATAAGAAATGATGTAGATTCCGCAATATTTGATAAATAGAGCTTAAAAACAAACAAAAGGGCATGATTATGACACAAAAATACCTATCAAATGGCACAAAATTTACTATATATTTTGGTGTCATCAAACACATAAGGCTCAAACTTTGGTTGTCCTCAAGCAAATAAATAGAATAAAGAACACTGCTATGGAAAATATGACCTTTTATGAAAAATAAATTTCTAAAATATAATCACTCATGAAATATTCCACTAATCGTTACACAAAATTTTAGATAAATACATCATCTTCTGAAATCGATCTTTAAGATCCACAACTTTGATCAAATAAAACTTCGCAACTCGCATAATAAGCCGAATCTCAGTCATGAATTCACCCAAGTTTCAGTTTTAATTCTATCATACCTTTGTTTACAGGAATAGGATATCCAAAATCTTTTTCCACTCAAAATTTTCCTTTTCTTCATTTTTCTTTTTATTGTTTTTGGATGGTATGTACCCACATAGATACACACTTTTGGACTTCAACCCTTGTTTTTGGCACCTATGTCAATTTTATACAGTGTCAAGTAGGGGAGTTATTTTTTTATTTTTATTTTTATTATTATTTTTTTACAGACGTCAACCTATGTCTTCGGTACCACTGTCAATTTTACACAGTGCCAAGTAGGGGAGTTTGTCACTCTTTTGTGGATCTTGGATTCTTTCTTCCCAACAAATAGTAAAATAGACTAAACATCAACTAGGTTAATCAATTGGCATCAATTCAAAAATTACACTCATATGCTTATTTTATTCACGAAAGATGTTTCACTCTTAGATTGCATTCATCAAACAACATACTTACCCAAAACCTTAGACACCAATCAATGAATGATTTCAATAAGTAGATATATATTGAAGAAATAAATTTAACATAATAGGAATATCTCCATCACAGGCATATGCATGAACATTCATCATTATAGAAAAATCAATACACCTCTCATCACATGGATTTAAGTCATAAAAATTTTTTAACCATCAAAATATCACTATTAATGCAAAAGGTGTGAAGCATGAAACTCATGTATTCAAAAAATGTAAAGTGATAGATTCAATAATCACATAAGGTTTAAACAATGCAAAGGGTGTACAGTGATAAAAATTTTAGGAGAAGAAAAATATAGATATTCATATCAAATCACAAGAAAGTGCAAACAATACTCAAAAAACTATATAGTAAGCTATGACCAAAAATACATAAGGCTAAGACCAAAAAAAGTGTCAGGGCAGATGTTGCTAGGTTCAAAGATGTGCCTTTTGAAACTTTTACCTGCACAATTTAAGGTACATCAGGCTCAGTTTAAAAATAGTCTCTAAAAATTAATAATGATAAAAAATAATTTTCTCAAAGAAGAATCAGAGATATCATCGGTCGTCAAAGAGAGTGCTGGTGGAAAGAGCTGATGCAGCTAAGAAGCAGAGGGTGGATAGAGGCTCGCTGAAAAGCTGCTAGGAATGATCATAGTGCCGATTGTAGAGTGAGTAATTTCTAGTGGCCTGCTAGAGACTTCAGTCCTAGAGGTCAGATCGTCGGCTAGTGGGTGTCAGAGATAATACTGCATAGATAAAAAAAATCAGTCACTAATAAAGAGTTTGCTGCATAAATATGTTGGGTCCCCTTCAAGGGGGAGCGCAAGGGGGTGAAACCCTAAAGGTGGCGCATGTCATTCTTTTGCAGCGGAAGTAGGGTTTCATGAAGATCAGATGCTATACATTCATATGATCAACTTTCAAGAAGCATGAAGATCGAAAGATAATCATACCGAAGCCATGTGTTGGATGGCGTCAAGGAAGAAGAGACTCGAATGAAACTCCTCCAAAAGGTGCGCACACAAGGTGATGCCGCCTACTCCTTGAGATCCTTGTGCTAGCAAGGTGCTTCAAGGGTCTTTGATCGATTCAAGAGGATGAGATGTTTTCTCCACTTGGCCGAGAGCTCTCCAAGTCGTGAAGAAAAACTTCCACACGAGAGAAGGGCGTCGAGAGGAATGGATGAAGCGTTGAGGCGTTGAGAAGAGGTGGCGCATTATGGCTTTCCAAAAATAGCAAGCCATGAAGCCATGCGCCCACTTCTTCAAAAACCGACCAAAACGTTTCTTAGCATTGAACCATGCGTTCATTTCCTTGAACCGGTTCAATCTAATTGACCCAACCCAATTTGGTTCAAATACCAAATTAAAACAGCCCAAGCCATGGTCTAGATTCCTCTGAACCAAATGGTTCAAGATCTAACCGTTCATCTCTGGATGCTTCCGATCTCACCGATCTAGCATCAATACTCTCGATCGAAGCTTACCGATCTCAAGCCCTAATCAATCAAACATGATCAGACCAGATCTCACTTACAATCAGAGTTTAAACCCCTTTAAACTGAACTCAAACAATTCAGTCCACACGATCTGACTTAAGTAAGCCATATCATCAAATTGTGCGACCCTAAGGGTTTCCTTTGAACGTCGGTAACGATAACTTACATTATCACGATCAGTGAGGGGTATCTAGCAACACATCACTGTCTCCCGATATAAAGGAAAGAGTCTTCCACGACTACACCCAAAACACAACACAAGTGTGAATCCAATTCACAAGGCATACATATTTCCTTTGCCACTGGATGTTCTTATTGGACAAGCGTGTCAAGCCTGTAGCTCCAATATGATGAGCATGATTAGATCAGATGAACATAGTCATCTGGGTATGGCCATACTCTTTTCTCAATCATCCCATCCAGGGGGCCCCTTTAGAACATCACACTCCTTAAACAAGGAGACGGCAATCCTTTATCTATCACAAGTGCCCTAACCTGACTCAAGATCATTGTCCAAGATAGTCTATAATCATTATGTTTCAAATGATATTGAACTACCTCAAAACAATGACAATCATCATTTAGAAACACAAGTGATCTCAAGTCAAAGGACATGTGCCACTTCATGCAAACAAGGATTATTCACATTGTGACAAGCAATTGAATATCCTAGTAGGGTCTATCCAGTACATCCAATGTACCCATGAGTCTACATCTTATTCCATGCTCGAAGCATCCTATAAGATTAGAATACATATTAGTCTCAATCATATCAAGGCTGTCTCATGTTCACCAAGATATCTCGACTAAGGACTTTATAGCATGTCAGCCCAGCTGAACAGCTTTGAGACATTATTCAGAAGTACACTAATTGCAGCAGAGAAGGTAACAACCTGAATAACAACCATGCCTTTATAAACACAAGAGTTTATTACATGATACTGATACAATCCCAAGGCCTCAAACATTAGCCTTAAGGGCATACCCCAACAATCTCCCACTTGCACTTAATCTAATGGTTGAGAAATCTCAAACCCATATTATTACAGTGCTTCTCATGCTTCTGCTGCGCCAGAGGCTTGGTAAGCGGGTCAGCCAGATTGTCATCTGTATGAACCTTGCAGATTTTGATCTCGCCACGATCTATGATCTCCCTGATCAAGTGAAACCGTCTCTGTATGTGCTTGGACTTCTGGTGTGACCGTGGTTCCTTTGCTTGTGCGATTGCTCCAGTGTTATCACAGAAGATAACCAAAGGATCTGCACTCGAAGGAACAACACCAAGTTCTCTCACGAACTTACGAATCCACACTGCCTCCTTGGATGCTTCCGAGGCTGCAACATACTCGGCTTCTATTGTGGAATCAGCAACAGTTGACTGTTTGAAACTCTTCCACACCACTGCTCCACCATTCAAGCTAAAAACATAGCACGATTGCGATCGGAAATCATCCTGGTCCGACTGGAACGAAGCGTCAGTATATCCTTCAATACTGAGTTCTTCCTGACCACCATATATCAAGAACATATCTTTGGTCCTCCGCAGATATTTTAAGATGTTCTTGACTGCAATCCAGTGCGCCAAACCTGGATTACTTTGGAACCGACTGGTCACGCTTAACCCGTAAGCGACGTCTGGGCGAGTACACAACATCGCATACATAATGGATCCAATAGCCGAAGCATAAGGCGTATTGTCCATTTCATCTTTCTCAGTCTGTGTTTGTGGACACTGACTCTTCGAAAGATTCAGACCATGTCTGACTGGAAGATACCCTCATTTAGAATTCTCTAAATGGAATCTCTCCAGGACTTTATCGATGTAAGTACTCTGGCACAACCCGAGAAGCCTCTTAGATCTATCCCTGTAGATCTTCACACCTAACACATAGGCTGCTTCTCCAAGATCTTTCATCTGGAAACATTTCCTTAACCATGCCTTAACCGCATGCATTTCAGGAATGTCATTTCCAATGATCAAGATGTCATCGACGTAGAGGACTAGGAATGTAATCACGCTCCCACTAAACCTCTTATATACACACGGGTCATCCTCGTTCTTGATGAAACCAAACTTAGAGATTGATTCATCAAAACGAATATTCCAGCTTCTAGATACTTGTTTCAGTCCATAAATGGACTTCTTTAACTTGCATATCTTATGACGATCTGATGGATTAGTGAAACCTTCAGGTTGTGTCATATACACATCCTCATCCAGATTTCCATTAAGGAAAGCTGTTTTCACATCCATCTGCCAGATCTCATAATCGTAATATGCTGCTATCGCAAAAAGAATCCGAATAGACTTAAACATAGCTACAGGTGAGAAAGTTTCATCATAATCTATCCCGTAGATTTGTTTGAAACCTTTCACAACTAGCCTGCCTTTATAGGTAACCACGTTACCATCCATGTCAATCTTCTTCTTGAAGATCCATTTACAGCCTATAGGGATTACTCCCGGAGGCGGATCAACCAAATCCCAGACTTGGTTATCTGACATGGAGTCCATCTCGGCTTGCATAGCTTCAAGCCATCTAGCTGACTCCGGTCCACTGACCGCATCCGCATAAGTAAGGGGTTCATCATTATCAATGATGTAGACTTCGTCATAGCGCTCAGGCTGTCGACGGATCCTTACCGATCTACGCGGTTCCCGTGATAACTGAGCCTCAGGTTGTTCAATAACCTGTTCTACCAGCTCAGGCCCATCCAACTGTGCTTGACTACTTTGTCCTTCCTCTGGATTCTCATCCAGCTTTATTTCTCCCCCACTGGCCTCTTGCAGAAGAAACTCCTTCTCAAGAAATATGGCCGTCCGAGCAACAAAAACCTTGTTCTCTTTGGGATCGTAGAAATAATAACCCTTAGTTTCCTTAGGGTAACCGACAAAGATACATTTGTCAGATCTGCTCTCCAGTTTCCCAGAGGCGAGCTTTTTGACATAAGCCTCGCAACCCCAGATCCTGATAAATGTCAAGCTCGGCTGTTTCCATACCATAACTCGTATGGAGTCTTAGAAACTGCCTTGGATGGCACTCGGTTTAGTACCTTTGCAGCTGTTTCCAGTGCAAATCCCCAAAAGGAGTATGGAAGAGTAGCCTGACTCATCATAGAACGAACCATATCAAGTAACGTTCTATTTCTCCTCTCGGACACACCATTCCATTGCGGTGTTCCTGGCGGAGTGAGCTGTGAGATAATCCCACACTCCTTCAGATAGTCAGTAAACGCATGACTTAGGTATTCTCCACCTCGATCAGAACAAAGTGCCTTGACATTTCGGCCTAGCTGATTTTGTACTTCATTCTTGAACTCTTTGAACTTGTCAAAAGATTCACTCTTATGTCTCATTAGATAGACATACCCATATCTACTGAAATCATCAGTAAAGGTAATGAAGTACTGATAGCCACCTCTGGCATGTTTACTAAATGGCCCACACACATCACTGTGTATAAGGTCAAGTAAACCTGAAGCCCTTTGACCTTTGTGGGAAAAAGGTGACTTCGTCATTTTACCCATTAAACAAGCTTTGCATGTATCAATCTCCTCGCAGGAGAATGATCCCAGCAGTCCATGATCATGCAACCGCTTAATGCGTTTCTCGTTTATATGGCCTAAACGACTATGCCATAACAAGGTGCTGTCATCAGCATACTTGGCTTTCTTATTATCAATATTTTGTATCGAACATTCCATGTCCAACATGAATAACCCATTGTTAATTGAACCAGTTGCATAAACAATATTATCATAAGATAAAACACACTTTGAAATATTGCATTCAAAGGAAAATCCCTTCCTGACAAGAGCAGGAATGGAGATAATATTTTTAGTAATACTGGGAACAAAATAACAACTGTTTAGTTCCAATACAAGTCCAGATGGTAAAGAGATGAAATAGTCTCCTACAGCAACAGCAGCAACCCGTGCCCCGTTTCCAACGCGTAGGTCCACCTCATGCTGTCCCACCTGTCTTCTTCTCTTGAGTTCCTGTACATTTGAACAAATGTGAACTCCACATGCAGTATCCAACACCCATGATATAGAAGAAGATGAAAACATGACTTCAGTCACGAATATACCTGAGCCAGAAGCGATGCTTCCCCTCTTATCTCCTTGGAGCGCTTTACAGTCCTTTTTCCAGTGACCTAGCTGGCCACAGTGGAAACACCTGTATTCCTTGGACCGCTTAACCTTCTGCTTCAGAGCCTTGCTGTAGTTCTTGACAGGGGCTTTGCCCTTCTTCCCCTTCTTCTTGTTCCTGGAAGGAACCATTAAGACAGAGGTTGAAGGCTTTCCCTTCAGAGTTTCCTCAGTAGTCAAGAGCATATTCAGCAGCTCTGCCGGAGTGCAATCGATTTTGTTCATATTAAAGTTAATAATGAACGCATCGAAAGAAGGCGGGAGAGACTGCAGAATAATATCTACAGCAAGCTCCTGGTTGATGGTATGCCCCAGTTTCTCCAGAGCCTCCTTGTGCCCAATCATCTTGAGCACGTGAGCTCCCACTGGGCTCCCTTCAGCCAGTTTGCTCTGAAAGAAAAGTTTTGTCAGATTATAGCGTTCTGTCCTCGCCTGTGCAGCATACAGCATCTTGAGGTTCGCTATAATCTCTATAGCCGACATATCCTCATGCTGACGCTGCAGCGGTGGCGTCATAGACGCTAGCATCAGGCAAACGACATCAATGCTATCATTGACGTGCTTTTCATAGGCATCACGAACCGCCCTTGCGGCGTTCGCAGCGGGTTGAGGCGGCACTGCCGTCTCGAGGACATACAGTTTCCTCTCTGCCTTAAGAACGATCTTAAGGTGTCCGAACCAGTCTGAGAAGTTTGGCCCAGCAAACTTCTCCCTTTCCAGTAGGGATCGCACATTGAAGCTCATGGTGTTCGTTGCTGCAGGAATCTACAACAATGCAAGAACAGCAAGGTCAGTATCAATGTATAGAATCAATCAGGACTTAAGAAAGATTCTTTTTCTCACTATTTTATCTGGCTGAAAAATCCAGCAAAACAGCCCGAAAGAGTAGAACTCTTTTAGTGAGATGGGATCCAGATTTCATACTTGGTCTCCGCGTCCCGCTCAGGCGAGATAAGATGCACAGAGAGTACAAGTACTAATTTCTGGTAGGCTGTCCCAGCCAATCGCCAACCCGTGCGATTCCCCTTCATCTGGGCAATCCAGCAGACTGTGCCAACTGAGTTGGTACAACACAGTCTCTGACCCCACAGATGGCTGCCTCCATGTGCTACCATATGCGCCACATATGTAGTCAACATGGTCAAGCTGACCCGACCTACTCCCTGGACCACCACGTGCTATGCTGAGCAACGAGAAGCGATAAATCCCTTCTCTGTAACACGCAGGTGTAATCCCACACCGTCTGAAGATAGATGGACGTGCCCACTGAGTGGGTACAACACGGCTCCAACGATAATCAGAACAATGAGGTTTCGCGTCAGAAGGCTTACGAGCTTGATATTTTAGCGTTGGATTTTAACGGTCTTTTATCTTCTTATCTATCATACAAACCCTATGGTGATAGCAGAAGATAAATTCATGCAATTCTAATTATATGATCAATAAAAAGAAAGCATGGTTCTTATGTGGTAAAAGCCCATAGCCTAAGTAAGACCTTAATATCACTTAAGTCTTCACTTGCTTTTCTTCATGGGACTTTTGCTGCTTATTTGGCCCAAACCAGGGCCCAAGCGCCATCTGCAGCTCAGGTGCGCCTACCAGGGAAATGCGCCTGTCCCAGAGTCGAACCCTGGACCTCCCACCTGGTTAAGCCACTGCTGCATGCGCCTCTGCCAAGTGTGCTCAGTGCTCTTGTCTGATTAATTTACAAATTAATCTATCTAGACAAGATTGACTCACAGGTCAATTACATTTGATAAATTAAAAACAATGTGATGCGCAGATCACAATAATTAATTTACATTTAAATACAGGCACGCAGGCCCCAGCACAGCACACATTTAACATGGGCAGCCCACATAAGAATAAATAAACAAACATATGCCACAATCAAACATGTGATCCATTCAAGAAAATTAAATTTCGAAAACCCCATAGGTATCAATTTTAATTTTCCTTATGTGCCCTACTACCTTACAACGGTCCATTACCAGGGATCCACTCATCCAACCCAGTCAGATCCACTGCCCACGCATGCACCAAGTCCTAACTGACTCGAGTCGACCCAATGGTCAACTATGCATGCGCTAGGGCTGAACAACCACAATGAGGTCTGGCAAGCGGGCGTGACCCCGGGCCTAACTCATGTGTGTTCACTAGTCGTCTCAACCAGACATCGCTACACGCCTGTCTGCAGTCGACCTATAGCCACCAAGTGCTTGCGCACAGGTGCTATCTAGTCAACCCATCAAGGCTGTCAGATGGTCTGATCAGACTGTCTGGATCTAACCTAGGGGATGATTTCAACCCTAATAACCCGTCTAAGGGTTTAAAGTAGAGCCTTAGATTTAGATTGAGTCGCGCATGTCAAGTAGGTTTTTGAGAAAAACATGAAGCATGCGCCAACAACATGCGCCAAGAAAATATACATCAAGTTTGCATGTACAACAACTCAAATGAAATTTTCGCATGTAACCCTAGATCTAGAGATATGCGTAAGCATGGATCATGGATCACAAAGCAAAGCAATCATAATAACAATGCATAGAACCGCTCTGATACCAATTGTTGGGTCCCCTTCAAGGGGGAGCGCAAGGGGGTGAAACCCTAAAGGTGGCGCATGTCATTCTTTTGCAGCTGAAGTAGGGTTTCATGAAGATCAGATGCTATACATTCATATGATCAACTTTCAAGAAGCATGAAGATCGAAAGATAATCATACCGAAGCCATGTGTTGGATGGCGTCAAGGAAGAAGAGACTCGAATGAAACTCCTCCAAAAGGTGCGCACACAAGGTGATGCCGCCTACTCCTTGAGATCCTTGTGCTAGCAAGGTGCTTCAAGGGTCTTTGATCGATTCAAGAGGATGAGATGTTTTCTCCACTTGGCCGAGAGCTCTCCAAGTCGTGAAGAAAAACTTCCACACGAGAGAAGGGCGTCGAGAGGAATGGATGAAGCGTTGAGGCGTTGAGAAGAGGTGGCGCATTATGGCTTTCCAAAAATAGCAAGCCATGAAGCCATGCGCCCACTTCTTCAAAAACCGACCAAAACGTTTCTTAGCATTGAACCATGCGTTCATTTCCTTGAACCGGTTCAATCTAATTGACCCAACCCAATTTGGTTCAAATACCAAATTAAAACAGCCCAAGCCATGGTCTAGATTCCTCTGAACCAAATGGTTCAAGATCTAACCGTTCATCTCTGGATGCTTCCGATCTCACCGATCTAGCATCAATACTCTCGATCGAAGCTTACCGATCTCAAGCCCTAATCAATCAAACATGATCAGACCAGATCTCACTTACAATCAGAGTTTAAACCCCTTTAAACTGAACTCAAACAATTCAGTCCACACGATCTGACTTAAGTAAGCCATATCATCAAATTGTGCGACCCTAAGGGTTTCCTTTGAACGTCGGTAACGATAACTTACGTTATCACGATCAGTGAGGGGTATCTAGCAACACATCACTGTCTCCCGATATAAAGGAAAGAGTCTTCCACGACTACACCCAAAACACAGCACAAGTGTGAATCCAATTCACAAGGCATACATATTTCCTTTGCCACTGGATGTTCTTATTGGACAAGCGTGTCAAGCCTGTAGCTCCAATATGATGAGCATGATTAGATCAGATGAACATAGTCATCTGGGTATGGCCATACTCTTTTCTCAATCATCCCATCCAGGGGGCCCCTTTAGAACATCACACTCCTTAAACAAGGAGACGGCAATCCTTTATCTATCACAAGTGCCCTAACCTGACTCAAGATCATTGTCCAAGATAGTCTATAATCATTATGTTTCAAATGATATTGAACTACCTCAAAACAATGACAATCATCATTTAGAAACACAAGTGATCTCAAGTCAAAGGACATGTGCCACTTCATGCAAACAAGGATTATTCACATTGTGACAAGCAATTGAATATCCTAGTAGGGTCTGTCCAGTACATCCAATGTACCCATGAGTCTACATCTTATTCCATGCTCGAAGCATCCTATAAGATTAGAATACATATTAGTCTCAATCATATCAAGGTTGTCTCATGTTCACCAAGATATCTCGACTAAGGACTTTATAGCATGTCAGCCCAGCTGAACAGCTTTGAGACATTATTCACAAGTACACTAATTGCAGCAGAGAAGGTAACAACCTGAATAACAACCATGCCTTTATAAACACAAGAGTTTATTACATGATACTGATACAATCCCAAGGCCTCAAACATTAGCCTTAAGGGCATACCCCAACAATCTCCCACTTGCACTTAATCTAATGGTTGAGAAATCTCAAACCCATATTATTACAGTGCTTCTCATGCTTCTGCTGCGCCAGAGGCTTGGTAAGCGGGTCAGCTAGATTGTCATATGTATGAACCTTGCAGATTTTGATCAAAAATTTTCCAACCCAGTTTCTTAAAATCGCAGCAAGAAAACACCTAGTCAAGTAAGCAGAATGCAAGTTTGAAATTACGGTACCGTGAAATTGAAAGTCCCCTAAAACAAGGGGCGAAACCCTAATAGAAGGCGCATATAAAAATTTTCGAGCGGAAGCAAGGGTTTCCTAGATCGATTTATATGTCATATGATCAACTTTCAATACCTTGCAATGTAGATAGATCTAGAAGAAAGATCATACCATTGCCATCGCTTGGATGGTGCCTTGGAAGCAAAGATCGAAAGGGGTCTTCTCCAAAGGTAGTGCACACAAGAGGATGATGACTACTCCTTGTGTTCCTTGTGCTAGCAAGGTTCACCAAGTTTTCTTGTCGCGTGAAGGAAGATGAGATGAAGTTCCTTTCGCTTGTCAAACTCTCCTGGCATAAACTCTATCACCACACACGAGAGGCTTCGATTAGTGAAGAGGGGCGACGAGAGAAACGTTCCTTGTGAACGTTGAGACATGGCTTCTAAAAATAGCAAGCCTTAATGTCTCATGCGGTTATGCGTTATGTGTTCACTTCAAGTGAACCGAACGCTCATCCTTCTCTCTTTGAACCATGTGCTCATTCTTGAGCCGGTTCAATTTGGTTCAAAGACCAAAAACAAATCAGCCCAAGCCATGGCCTAGATCTCATTAAACCAAATGGTTCAAGATCTAACCGTTCATCTCCTGATGCTCTTGATCTCACCGATCTAGCATCAATTCTCTCGATCGAAGCTTACCGATCTAAAGCCCTAATCAATCAAACATGATCAGACCAGATCTCACTTACAATCAGAGTTTAAATTCCTTTAAACTGAACCAAAACAATTCAGTCCACACGATCTGACATGAGTAAGCCATATCATCAAATTGTGCGACCCTGAGGGTTTCCTTTAAATGTCGATAACGATAACTCACGTTATCACGATCAGTGAGGGGTATCTAGCAACACATCACTGTCTCCCGATATAAAGGAAAGAGTCTTCCAAGACTATACCCAAACCACAACACAAGTGTGAATCTACTTCACTAGACATACATGTTTCCTTTGCCACTGGATGTTCTTATTGGACAAGCGTGTCAAGCTTGTAACTCCAATATGATGAGCATGATTAGATCAGATGAACATAGTCATCTGGGTATGGCCATACACTTTCTCAATCATCTCATCCAGGGGGCCCCTTTAGAACATCACTCTCCTAAACAAGGAGACGACAATCCTTTATCTATCACTAGTGTCCTAACCTGACTCATGATCATTATCCAAGATAGTCTATAACCATTATGTTTCAAATGATATTGAACTACCTCAAAACAATGACAATCATCATTTAGAAACACAAGTGATCTCAAGTCAGAGGAAGTATGTCACTTGTTCGCATACAAGGATTATTCACATTGTGACAAGCAATTGAACATCCTAGTAGGGTCTGTCCAGTACATCCAATGTACCTATGAGTCTACATCTTATTCCATGCTCGAAGCATCCTATAAGATTAAAACACATATTAGTCTCAATCATATCTAGGCTGTCTCATGTTCACCAAGATATCTCGACTAAGGACTTAACTGCATGTTAGCCAAGCTGAACAGCATTGAGACATTATTCAGAAGTATACATATGACAGCAGATGATGTAACAACCTGAATAACAACCATTGCCTTTATAAACATAAGAGTTTATACATGATACTGAAAGAATCCCTAGGCCTCAAACATTAGCCTTAAGGGCATACCCCAACAGAAATTCCATACGGCAATGCCGTAATTTGCACAACAGCCTCAGATCAAAAATCACTCAAAAATACAGCACGTAAAGTCGAAAACCGACCAAAAATATGGTACCATAAAATTTATTACGGCACTACCATAAAAGATGAAAAACTGTCGTGTTAAAAATTAGCCCAAATTACGGCACCATGAAACAGATTACGGCAGTGCCGTATTTTGCCGAAAATTTGATTTTCCCTGAAAAAGAAAAGAAAAATTAATTCTAAAAATAAACTAAAATAAAAGAAACTAACTATAAAAAGAGTGCTTGGGTTGCCTCACAAGAAGCGCTAATTTTTAGGTCGATAGCTTGACCAAAAATCAAATTTCATGGTGAAGCAGGTGGATCAGTGTCATAGTAAATAGCATACAACTTTCTACATTTCCTTTGTCCTGAAAGTTTAGCCACTAATCCAAACATCCAAAATATCATGTAAAATACAATTGACGTGGCTTTCTCAAATATGCAGAAATCAAAATCAAAATTTTTCACTCCAATCAAATGATATTCATTGATCTTCCTATATTTATCAAAAGCAAAATCATAAGTCCTTTCTTCAAATTTATATTTTCAATTGCCATAGGACTTTGATCAAAAGATAGAAGTATTGGATCATTAAAATAAATTTTATGTCTCAAATTAGATTCTTCAACAAAGCATAAATTTTCAAATAAATCAGAAGACATGGGCAAAACATTAGAGTGAGATTCATCAATATTTACAATTTTCAAATCCTTTTCAAGTTCTTCATGCTCATCATCAAATAATTTATCAATTTCAAATTTATCAACAAAATCAATTTCCTCATGATTTTCCACAAATAATTCATAATCAGAAGAATCAAAAGAATCATTCTCAGAATTGCAAGAATCAGATTTAACCACAAATAATATATCATCAAAAGAATCAATTTCATCACTATCACTAGAATCAAGAGGGGATTTTTCAAAATCAATTTCTTCAAACTTTTCCAAAAATAAATTATCAAATGAATCAATTTTACAATCATCAAAATCAGAGTGAAATTCACCAATGTTCACATAAGGCTCAATCTCAAAACAATCAAAATCAGAGGAGGAATTTTCTAAATCAATTTTCTCTATTTCCAAATCAAACTCAAACAAACAATCTCGTTGTGCTATCTGGGTTTTTAACATTTCAGTATGAGCACGCATATTATCCATCCCATGTTTATGGGTCTCATGTGCCTCCTCACTTTGTTTCATGAATTTTTCAAACATCAACTCTAAAGTAGATTTTTCAGTATCCTCAAAGCGTGGTTCAGAAACATATTTTGGAGGAGTTAAAAATTGGCAATCAGAAGTGTAATGATGAAAACATCCACAAATATCACATCTAATTGAAGAATAAGATTTCCTAACAGGGTGCATATTAAAAGTGTCTAATTTATGAGCCAAATAATCTAACTTATCTGCAACAGTGCACCATGAATCATCTTCTTACCTTCCTTGTGGCATGTATACCTCACCTCTTTTAGTTACCCACGAGTTGTGATTAAAAGATATATCTTCAAATCTATCAAGAACAGAAAGATTATCCAACACCAATCAATTAGAAATTTTTTTTATAGTTGTCAAAATAAAAACACAAGCAAATTCAAAATTTTCATATTTCACAGTTCTGTCACAACTGTGAAAATTCAAAACCTGCAAAAATAGAAAACAAAGTTAAATCTAAAACAAATAAAACTTAGTCTAGCAATACTAACAACTATTTTGATATTAACAAAACTAAGGTCCCCGGCAACGGCGCCAAAAAACTTATTGTACTCCGCAAGTTCACGGATACTCGAAGTAATAAAGAAAGATATTGAACCATAGAGACCTTATTGTTAAGTACCAAATAATTGTATTCTTACTAGCTAAGCAATCGATTATAATGCAAATAAATGATAGGAAGAGTATAAAGATAAACAGAGAGAGAAACTAAGACTAGGGTTTCATCCGCTTTAATTTATATGACTAGATATGAATAAAAGGTCGTTAGTCTAATTTCTGTTGGGGTATGCCCTTAAGGCTAATGTTTGAGGCCTTGGGATTATATCAGTATCATGTATAAACTCTATGTTTATAAAGGCAATGGTTGTTATTCAGGTTGTTACATCATCTACTGCAATATGTATACTTCTGAATAATGTCTCAATGCTGTTCAGCTTGGCTGACATGCAGTATTGTCCTTAGTCGAGATATCTTGGTGAACATGAGACAGCCTTGATATGATTGAGACTAATATGTGTTCTAATCTTATAGGATGCTTCGAGCATGGAATAAGATGTAGACTCATGGGTACATTGGATGTACTGGACAGACCCTACTTAGGATATTCAATTGCTTGTCACAATGTGAATAATCCTTATATGCAAACAAGTGGCATATTTCCTCTGACTTGAGATCACTTCTGTTTCTAAATGATGATTGGCATTGTTTTGAGGTAGTTCAATATCATTTGAAACATAATGGTTATAGACTATCTTGGATAGTGACCATGAGTCATGTTAGGGCACTAGTGATAGATATAGGATTGCCGTCTCCTTGATTGGAGTGTGATGTTCTATAGGGGCCCCCTGGATGAGATGATTGAGAAAGTGTATGGCCATACCCAGATGACTATGTTTCATCTGATCTAATCATTCTCATCATATTGGAATTACAGGCTTGACACGCTTGTCCAATAAGAACATCCAGTGGCAAAGGAAACACATATGTCAAGTGACTTGGGTTCACACTTGTGCTGTGGTTTGGGTGTAGTCTTGGAAGACTCTTTCCTTTATATCGGGAGACAGTGATGTGTTGCTAGATACCCCTCACTGATCGTGATAATGTGAGTTATCGTTACCCGACATTTAAAGGAAACCCTTAGGGTCGCACAATTTGATGATATGGCTTACTTATGTCAGATCGTGTGGACTGAATTGTTTTGGTTCAGTTTAATGGGATTTAAACTCTGATTGTAAGTGAGATCTGGTCTGATCATGTTTGATTGATTAGAGCTTGAGATCGGTAAGCTTCGATCGAGAGAATTGATGCTAGATCGGTGAGATCAAGAGCATCAAGAGATGAATGGTTAGATCTTGAGCCTTATGGTTTAATTTGATCTAGACCAAGGCTTGGTTTAATTTGGTCTTTGAACCAAATCCAATTGAACCGGCTCATCATAGTGAGCGCATGGTTCAAAAGGGGAGAGAAAAATGCGATGGTTCACTTGGAGTGAACGCATGAACGCATGATGTTAGTGGCTTGCTATTTTTGGAAGTCATGTTTCCAAAATAGAGAGCACGCCTCTACATTCGTGGGTGCATCTTTTTCGCCTCCCGCCTCTTCCTCTCGACACCTCTCTCTCGTGTGGGAAGTTCTTCACGCAAAGGAGAAGAGAAGAAAGCCAAGAGATCATCTCAACCTCCTTCACGCGATCAGGAGACCTTGGAGCTTTGCTAGCACAAGGAACGCCAAGGGAGTAGTCATCTTCACCTTGTGTGCGCCACCTTTGGAGGAGAGCCGCTCGCCCTCTTATTCCAAGACGCCATCCAAGAAATGGCATTGGTATGATCCCCTTCTTGATCTATACAAACATCTTAAGTTGATCTATGTTCATACATGCGATCCTAGGAAGCCCTAGATTCTGCCCATGCAAGTTTTTATATCTGCATGATTTGGGTTTCGCCCCTTTAGGGAACTTTCAATTGGTATCAGAGCCATAGTTCATTGTATGATTCATATGATTGCTTATTGTGATCCTTGTTTGCGTTGATTAGTAGATCTAAAAGAGCATGCGAAAATTTAATGTATGTTTTACATTGGCGCATGCATGATAGTTGGCGCTTGTTGTAGTTTTCTCAAAACTTACTTGCGCGCCCCACATTAGATCTAAGCGCCTACTTCAAAATCTTAGACGGGTTATTAGGGTTGAAGTCATCGTCCAGTCTAGACCCAACAGTCTGATCAGACTATCTGACAGCCTAGATGGGTCGACCAGATGGCACCTATGCGCAAGCATGAGGTGGCTATTGGTCGACTGCAGAAAGGCGTGTAGCGATGTCTGATTGAGACAACCAGATGAATGCTCATGATTAAGGCCCGGGGTCACACCCGCTTGCCAGAACTCATGAGGGACGTTCAGCCCTTAAGGCATGCATTGTTGACCATAAGGTCGACTCAAGTCGGTTATGACTTGGTGCATGCAAGGGCAGTGGGTCTGGCTAGGTCTGATGAGTGGATCCCTATTAATGGACCGTTGTAAGGTAGTAGGGCACATAAGGAAATAAAATGAAGCCAATGGGTTTTTCAAAAAATTTTATTTTCTTGATTGGATCACATGATGTTTGTATAACATGAATGATTGTCTATTTAATCTTATGTGGGCTGCCTAAATTTAATATGTGCTGTGCTGGGGCCTGCGTGCCTGGATGAATTATTGTAAATTATTATTGTGATCTGCGCATCACATTTTAATTAATTTATAAAGTGTAATTGACCTGCGAGTCAATCATGTCTAGATAGATTAAATTGTAATTTAATCAGACATGAGCACAGAGCACACTTGGCAGAGGCGCATGCAGCAAGTGGCTTCACCAGTGGGAGGTCTAGGGTTCGACTCTAGGACAGGCGCATTTTACCTGGTGGGCGCACCTGAGCTGCAGTGGGCGCTTGGGCCCGGGTTGGGCCAGATGAAAAGCTAAAGACCCATGAAGAGCTCAAGTGAAGACTTAAGTTAATTAAGGTCTTACTTAGGCTTAATGCGCTTTTACCACATAAGATCATCATGCTTTTAATTTACTGTTTAAGTAATTTAATAACTGCATGATTTATTCTTCTGCTATCACCATAGGATTTGAATGATAGTAAGAAGATAAAAGACCGTTAAAATCCAATGTTAAATATCAAGCACGATAGCCTTCTGACGCGAAACCTCACTGTTCTGACTATCGTTGGGGCCGTGTTGTACCCACTCAGTGGGCACGCCCATCTATCTTCAGACGGTGTGTGATTACACCTGCGTGTTACAGAGAAGGGATTTATCACTTCTCGTTGCTTAGCATAGCACGTGGTGGTCCAGGGAGTAGGTCGGGTCAGCTTGACCATGTAGGCTACATATTGAGCATATGGTAGCTATATGGAGGTAGCTATCTGTGGGATCAGAGACTGTGTTGTACCAACTCAGTTGGCACAGTCTGCTGGATTGCCCAGATGAAGGGGAATCGCACGGGTTGGCGATTGGCAGGGATTGCCTACCAGAAATTAGTGCTTGTACTCTCTGTGCATCTTATCTCGCCTGAGCGGGACGCGGAGACCAAGTATGAAATCTGGATCCCATCTCACTAAAAGAGTTTTACTCTTTTGGACTGTTTTACTGAATTTTTCAGTCAGATAAAATAGTGAGAAAAGAATCATTCTTAAGTCCTGAATTGATTCTAACATTGATACTGACCTTGCTGTTCTTGCATTGTTGTAGATTACTGCAGCAACGAACACCACAGCGTTCAATGTGCGATCCCTACTGGAAAGGGAGAAGTTTGCTGGGCCAAACTTCTCAGACTGGTACGGACACCTTAAGATTGTTCTTAAGGCTGAGAGGAAATTGTATGTCCTCGAGACGGCTATACCGCCTCAACCCGCTGCGAATGCCGCAAGGGCGGTTAGGGAAGCTTATGAAAAGCATGTCAATGATAGCATTGATGTCGCTTGCCTTATGCTAGCGTCTATGACACCACAGCTGCAGCGTCAGCATGAGGATTTATCTGCTATAGAAATTATAGCAAACCTCAAGATGCTGTATGCAGCACAGGCAAGGACTGAACGCTATAACTTGACTAAACTTTTCTTTCAGAGAAAACTGACTGAAGGGAGTCCAGTGGGAGCTCACGTACTCAAGATGATTGGGTACAAGGAGGCTCTAGAGAAACTGGGACACACCATCAATCAGGAGCTTGTTGTAGATATCATTTTGCAGTCTCTCCCAGCCTCTTTCGATCCGTCCATCATTAATTTTAATATGAACAAGATCGACTGTACGCCGGCAGAGTTACTGAACATGCTCTTGACTACTGAGCAGACTCAGTCTCGTGAGAAGGGAACGCCTTCATCCTCTGTCCTAATGGTTCCTTCAAGGAACAAGAAGAAGGGGAAGAAGGGCAAAGCCCCTGTCAAGAGCTACAACAAGGCTCTGAAACAAAAGGTTAAGCGGTCAAAGGAATACAGATGTTTCCATTGTGGCCAGCTAGGTCACTGGAAAAAGGACTGTAAAGCGCTCCAAGGAGAGAAGAAGGGAAGCAACTCTTTCGCTTCTGGCTCAGGTATTTTCGTGACTGAAGTCATGGTTTCTTCTTCTATTTCATGGGTGTTGGACACTGCATGTGGAGTTCACATTTGTTCAAATGTATAGGAACTCAAGAGAAGAAGACAGGTGGGACAGCATGAGGTGGACCTACGAGTAGGAAACGGGGCACGAGTTGCTGCTGTTGCTGTAGGAGTTTATCACATCTCTTTACCATCTGGTCTTGTATTAGAACTGGACAATTGTTATTTTGTACCGAGCATAACTAAGAATATTATCTCTATTCCTGCTCTTGTCAGGAAAGGGTTTTCCTTTGAATGCAAGATTTCAAAGTGTTATATTTCTTTTGATAATATTGTTTATGCTACTGGGTCAATTAACAATGGGTTATTCATGTTGGACATGGAATGTTTTATACAACAGATTGATATTAAGAAAGCCAAGTATGCTGATGACAGCACCTTGCTATGGCATAGTCGTTTAGGCCATATTAACAAGAAGCGCATTAAGCGGTTGCATGACCATGGACTGCTGGGTTCATTCTCCTATGAGGAGCTTGATACATGCAAAGCTTGTTTAATGGGTAAAATGACGAAGTCTCCTTTTTCCAACAAAGGTCAAAGGGCTTCAGGTTTACTTGACCTCATTCACAGTGATGTGTGTGGGCCATTTAGTAAACATGCCAGAGGTGGCTATTCATACTTCATTACCTTTACTGATGATTTCAGTAGGTATGGTTATGTCTATCTAATGAGACGTAAGAGTAAATCTTTTGACAAGTTCAAAGAGTTGAAAAATGAAGTACAAAATCAGCTAGGCCGAAATATCAAGGCACTTCGTTCAGATCGAGGTGGAGAATACTTGAGTCATGAGTTTACTGACTATCTGAAGGAGTGTGGGATTATCTCACAGCTCACTCCGCCAGGAACACCGCAATGGAATGGTGTGTCCGAGAGGAGAAATAGAACCTTACTGGATATGGTTCGTTCTATGATGAGTCAGGCTACTCTACCTTATTCCTTTTGGGGATTTGCACTGGAAACAGCTGCAAAGGTACTAAACCGAGTGCCATCCAAGGCCGTTTCAAAGACTCCATATGAGTTATGGTATGGGAAATAGCCGAGCTTGACATTTATTAAGATCTGGGGTTGCGAGGCTTATGTCAAAAAGCTCGCCTCTGGGAAACTAGAGAGCAGATCTGAGAAATGTATCTTTGTCGGTTACCCTAAGGAAACTAAGGGTTATTATTTCTACGATCCCAAAGAGAACAAAGTATTTGTTGCTCGGACGGCTATTTTTCTTGAGAAAGAATTTCTTCTGCAAGAGGCCAGTGGGAGAGAAATAAAGCTGGATGAGAATCCAGGAGAATGACAAAGTAGTCAAGCACAGTTGGATGAGCCTGAGCTAGTAGATCAGGTTACTAACAACCTGAGGCTCAGATATCACGGGAACCGCGAAGATCGGGAAGGATCCGTCGACAGCCTAAGCGCTATGACGGAGTCTACATCATTGATGATGAACCCCTCACTTATGCGGATGAGGTCAGTGGACCGGAATCAGCGAGATGGCTTGAAGCTATGCGAGCCGAGATGGACTCCATGTCAGATAACCAAGTTTGGGATTTGGTTGATCCGCCTCCGGGAGTAATCCCTATAGGCTGTAAATGGATCTTCAAGAAGAAGATTGACATGGATGGTAACGTGGTTACCTATAAAGGCAGGCTAGTTGCGAAAGGTTTCAAACAAATCTACGGGATAGATTATGATGAAACTTTCTCTCCTGTAGCCATGTTCAAGTCTATTCGGATTATTCTCGCGATAGCGGCATATTATGATTATGAGATCTGGCAAATGGACGTGAAGACTGCTTTCCTTAATGGAAAATTAGAAGAGGATGTGTATATGACACAACCTGAAGGTTTCACTAATCCATCAGATCGTCATAAAATATGCAAATTAAAGAAGTCCATTTATGGACTTAAACAAGCATCAAGAAGCTGGAATATTCGTTTTGATGAATCAATCTGTGAATTTGGTTTCATCAAGAATGAAGATGACCCGTGTGTATATAAGAGGTTTAGTGGGAGCGTGATTACTTTCCTAGTCCTCTACGTCGATGATATCTTAATCATTGGAAACGATATTCCTGAACTACATGCGGTTAAGGCATGGTTAAGAAAATGTTTCCAGATGAAAGATTTAGGAGAAGCAGCCTATGTATTAGGTGTGAAGATCTATAGAGATAGATCTAAGAGGCTTCTCGGGCTGTGCCAGAGTACTTACATCGATAAAGTCCTGGAGGGATTCCATTTAGAAAATTCTAAAAGAGGATATCTTCCAGTCAGACATGGTCTGAATCTTTCAAAGAGTCAGTGTCCACAAACACAGACTGAGAAAGATGAAATGGACAATACGCCTTATGCTTCGGCTATTGGGTCCATTATGTATGCGATGTTGTGTACTCGCCCAGACGTCGCTTACGGGTTAAGCGTGACCAGTCGATTCCAAAGTAATCCAGGGAAGGCACACTGGATTGCGGTCAAGAACATTTTGAAATATCTTCGGAGGACCAAAGATATGTTCTTGATATATGGAGGTCAGGAAGAAGTCAGTATTGAAGGATATACTGAAGCTTCGTTCCAATCTGACCAGGATGATTTCCGATCGCAATCAGGCTATGTTTTTAGCTTGAATGGAGGTGCAGTGGTGTGGAAAAGTTTCAAACAGTCAATTATTGCTGATTCCACAACAGAAGCAGAGTATGTTGCAGCCTCAGAAGCATCCAAGGAGGCAGTGTGGATTCGTAAGTTCGTTCAGGAACTTGGTGTTGTTCCTTCGAGTGCAGATCCTTTGGTAATCTTCTGTGATAACACTAGAGCAATAGCACAAGCAAAGGAACCACGGTCGCACCAGAAGTCCAAGCACATACAGAGAAGGTTTCACTTGATCCGGGAGATCATTGATCGTGGCGAGATCAAAGTCTGCAAGGTTCGTACAGATGACAATCTAGCTGACCCGCTTACAAAGCCTCTGGCGCAGCAGAAGCATGAGAAGCACTGTAATAATATGGGTTTGAGATTTCTCAACCATTAGATTAAGTGCAAGTGGGAGATTGTTGGGGTATGCCCTTAAGGCTAATGTTTGAGGCCATGGGATTATATCAGTATCATGTATAAACTCTATGTTTATAAAGGCAATGGTTGTTATTCAGGTTGTTACATCATCTGCTGCAATATGTATACTTCTGAATAATGTCTCAATGCTGTTCAGCTTGGCTGACATGCAGTATTGTCCTTAGTCGAGATATCTTGGTGAACATGAGACAGCCTTGATATGATTGAGACTAATATGTGTTCTAATCTTATAGGATGCTTCGAGCATGGAATAAGATGTAGACTCATGGGTACATTGGATGTACTGGACAGACCCTACTTAGGATATTCAATTGCTTGTCACAATGTGAATAATCCTTATATGCAAACAAGTGACATATTTCCTCTGACTTGAGATCACTTATGTTTCTAAATGATGATTGGCATTGTTTTGAGGTAGTTCAATATCATTTGAAACATAATGGTTATAGACTATCTTGGATAGTGACCATGAGTCATGTTAGGGCACTAGTGATAGATATAGGATTGCCGTCTCCTTGATTGGAGTGTGATGTTCTATAGGGGCCCCCTGGATGAGATGATTGAGAAAGTGTATGGCCATACCCAGATGACTATGTTTCATCTGATCTAATCATGCTCATCATATTGGAGCTATAGGCTTGACACGCTTGTCCAATAAGAACATCTAGTGGCAAAGGAAACACATATGTCAAGTGACTTGGGTTCACACTTCTGCTGTGGTTTGGGTGTAGTCTTGGAAGACTCTTTCCTTTATATCGGGAGACAGTGATGTGTTGCTAGATACCCCTCACTGATCGTGATAACGTGAGTTATCGTTACCGACATTTAAAGGAAACCCTTAGGGTCGCACAATTTGATGATATGGCTTACTTATGTCAGATCGTGTGGACTGAATTGTTTTGGTTCAGTTTAATGGGATTTAAACTCTGATTGTAAGTGAGATCTGGTCTGATCATGTTTGATTGATTAGGGCTTGAGATCGGTAAGCTTCGATCGAGAGAATTGATACTAGATCGGTGAGATCAAGAGCATCAAGAGATGAATTGTTAGATCTTGAGCCTTATGGTTTAATTTGATCTAGACCAAGGCTTGGTTTAATTTGGTCTTTGAACCAAATCCAATTGAACCGGCTCATCATAGTGAGCGCATGGTTCAAAAGGGGAGAGAAAAATGCGATGGTTCACTTGGAGTGAACGCATGAACGCATGATGTTAGTGGCTTGCTATTTTTGGAAGTCATGTTTCCAAAATAGAGAGCACGCCTCTACATTCGTGGGTGCATCTTTTTCGCCTCTCGCCTCTTCCTCTCGACGCCTCTCTCTCGTGTGGGAAGTTCTTCACGCAAAGGAGAAGAGAAGAAAGCCAAGAGATCATCTCAACCTCCTTCACGCGATCAGGAGACCTTGGAGCTTTGCTAGCACAAGGAACGCCAAGGGAGTAGTCAGCTTCACCTTGTGTGCGCCACCTTTGGAGGAGAGCCGCTCGCCCTCTTCTTCCAAGACGCCATCCAAGAAATGGCTTTGGTATGATCCCCTTCTTGATCTATACAAACATCTTAAGTTGATCTATGTTCATACATGCGATCCTAGGAAGCCCTAGATTCCGCCCATGCAAGTTTTTATATCTGCATGATTAGGGTTTCGCCCCTTTAGGGAACTTTCAATTTCGTCATGATAAAGATATAATTTACTTCATACAAGGATTATCTCACTTTTGTGCAAACAATCACTTTCGTCATGATAAAGATATATCCCAAAGCTGAAAATACGTAAATCATCAAACAAAGAACTCAAGGATCACTTTTGTGCATCCGAATTCTAGGTTGATTATCTCAAGTGGAATCTTAAGGATCATTTTCGTGCATCTGAGTCTCAACACAGGTTCTACTTATGGTTTTCCAACGTTCCGATCCTTACTTTCGCACAAGATCTTCCCGTTTGACAAAATAACTCAATCCTAGATTCTTTCTATCAAACATGAAAATTATTATTCTAAAATTAGGAAATAAGAACTAACCTAATTTCTTACAGTGAGTTCATATTATTTAATTTTAGGGTTCGAAGTTCTCAAGCAATTCACTTTTCAGTCTATTGTGAAAACTCTAGAATCATGCATGATAATAAGAAAACTATGGAGAATCATAGAGCAATCTATCACATAAGTAGAATCATCATAATAAAACTATTCTGACGAAAATAAAAGTTATATAGTCATAAGAAATCAAAGTGAATTACTCTCCCATGTCCCAAAATATGATTAAGCGCGTGTGAAAGAAAAAAATACAATCAACCATAGTATCAAAGTGTCAGAAATCAAAGAAGAAGGAGAAATAACATTACAACATGGGGCTGTCCCAAAATTTTGGTTGAAAACTCATTGTGAATAGTGCCCGCGACCTTTCTTTCATTGATTTCTCCTCCAATCAAGATCCTTTTACTCTGAAACTTATGTGATGTCCTCCCCTCTTCCAGGCGAAGCTTCAGTGTAAAATTCACGGTGTGAGGTGACCTCCACGCCTCTCGGTGCGAGGCGAACCCTAGAGATGCCTCTATTGATTGCTCCCCCAATTCTCTCTCAAAATTTGGGGTTTTGGTCCCTTTATTTTCTCCTCATTGAGACGAGTCCGCAGCTTCTTTTGGATCTTAATTTGGTGCCCTAAATCTCAAGATATCGTCTTTTTAATTTTGCGGCGAAAAACTCGGGCAAAGTGGGTCAAATTATGGTACGGTAAAAATAATTACGGTAGTGCCGTAATTTTGTCAGAAGTTTCTGGTCATAAATCACTGAAATTACGGTACCCTAAAATTCTAGACCAAAATATACTTTAGTGCCGTAATTTCTTTTTGTGCTTTCTGGGGCGGAAATTACGGTACCGTAATTTTCATCAGGGCACTGCCGTATTTTTGCAAACTTGCTCCGATTCACATGAAATTTGGCAGGCAGCTTCGTTTTGTCCTCTGGAATCCATTGGTGTGCTCAAATCTACCAAAATCCATTAAAATATGGCACTTTTTACTTGAAAATCATCAAAAACAAGAAATGATACAGATTCCACAATATTTGATAAATATAGCTTAAAAACAAACAAAAGGGCAAGATTATGACACAAAAATACCTATCAAATGGCACAAAATTTACTATATATTTTGGTGTCATCAACCGCGAAGCAGTATAATTTAACTCATATTCTCAATCATAAAGTCAACGGAGTTGTCCACTTGACCTACAACTTTCTCTCTTTTTTTTCTTGCTCTTCTTTTTTTTTCTTTATAATTTAACTCATGTCTTTGGTACCACTATCAAATTTGGCAGTGCCAAGTAGAGGAGTCTTTTCTCTCTTCTCTTTTTTTTTAGAGAAAGTCGGTCAGTGGCATGGTATTTAAGTCATTATCGATACTTGATCACAACAGACTCAAAGTATACCAACTCGTGGAATAATATAACTCATGACCTCAGATCACTCAACCAGAGGAGTTGGAGCAAATCTCAATTTAAAGATCTATCACCAAATTTCCTATACATAAAAAATCTTCTATCATGCAAAGACAGATAAATTAAACTTAAAATACAAAAATACTATGCACATGTCATTTGAACTTATAACAATCTATATATAAATTTTATCAATAAGGAGAATAAAATAAGATATCATTCCCAACGAGAATCAGGCGGTCAAGTACCAACTACATGGTCGATCTATATCTAGACAAATCAAATTTGTGGTTTTTGTTTTGGAAACTTCTAAGTACAAATAAAAAGAAACAAATATTGTATTTTTGGGTAAAAATTAGTTCAGATAAATTCAGGACTCAGGGTTTCACTACATTGACAATATGAATTTAGTAAAAATAAATCTTTAAATAGAAAATTACAGCAATGAAAGGGATTTTTTCTGAGGTACAGATTACCTCCTCCTGAAGCGTAATCCGGTATCTAACTACTCTAACTCCCTACTCTTGTGACAGTTAATGAAACTAGAACCATTAAGTTTTATGAAAAACCATGTAAATCCTTCAAACGAATCTGAACTACCCCTGTGATTGGATTCGTAGGTTTGAATAGAATAGTCCCGACGTTGCGATTCACCTCCTGGTCCTTTTTGCAATGTCTAAGACGTAAACTTACTTGATCAGAGTAAATTACAAAATAACACAATTCCTATCAAATCGATTATATAAAAGTCATGATAAAGATTTAAAACAATAGATTTAATCTGTTGGGAAACCACGGGGATATTTTATAATTTTTCACAGAGATTACATTTCCACAGCGAAAGAATATCCTCGAAATAGGCCGATCCCAAAACCCTAGTGAAGATCGTCTTACCAGGGGGTCAACACGATGAGATAGTAAATACCTCAGGAGCAAGATGAGGCCGATGTTAAGGTAGGCGCTCAAGTGTTCGCCCTTTGCAGTCTCGCACGCACGGATGCCTCGAGCTCTCTTCTTCCTCGCCCGGTGCTAGCCTCGGGAAGAAGATCCAAGCCTTACGTCCTCCTTTTGATCACTTGCGCCACCTTCTATAGAAGTTGCGCTATGGTGAAACGAGAGGGAGATCAAACCGCCAAGAGTCTCCTCCAACTTGCACCAAGATAAAGAGATGAAGATTGCTTGCGGTTATGAAGAGTATGCCGCCATCCTCTAAGATTGTCTTACGCCAAAGGAGGAGAGGAGGACGAAGACTCCTAGCTCTCCAATGATTGTGTCAAGAGAAGAAGATAGAGAATAAGTTGCGGCTATGGAAGATTTACGCCAAGGCCTCCTTTACTCTTGCCCCTTGTCTTTTGCTCATGCCAATTAATTCTCTTATGCCTCTTGCTTATCCCTTGTTATAAATGTTGGGGTATGCCCTTAAGGCTAATGTTTGAGGCCTTGGGATTCTATCAGTATCATGTATAAACTCTTTTGTTTATAAAGGCAATGGTTGTTATTCAGGTTGTTACATTGTCTGCTGCAATAAGTGTACTTCTGAATAATGTCTCAAAGCTGTTCAGCTAGGCTGACATGCAGTTAAGTCCTTAGTTTATATATCTTGGTGAACATGAGACAGCCTTGATATGATTAAGACTAATATGTGTTCTAATCTTATAGGATGCTTCGAGCATGGAATAAGATGTAGACTCATGGGTACATTGGATGTACTGGACAGACCCTATTTGGATATTCAATTGCTTGTCACAATGTGAATAATCTTTGATTGCGACAAGTGGCACATTTGCTCTGACTTGAGATCACTTGTGTTTTCTAAATGATGATTGTCATTGTTTTGAGGTAGTTCAATATCATTTGAAACATAATGGTTATAGACTATCTTGGATGGTGAGCTTGAGTCATGTTAGGGCACTAGTGATAGATATAGGATTGCCGTCTCCTTGTTTGGAGTGTGATGTTCTAATGGGGCCCCCTGGATGAGATGATTGAGAGAGTGTATGGCCATACCCAGGTGACTGTGTTCATCTGATCTAATCATGCTCATCATATTGGAGTTACAAGCTTGACACGCTTGTCCAATAAGAACATCCAGTGGCAAAGGAATCATGTATGCCTAGTGAGTTGATTCACACTTGTGCTGTTGTTTGGGTGTAGTCTTGGAAGACTCTTTTCTTTATATCGGGAGACAGTGATGTGTTGCTAGATACCCCTCACTGTTCGTGATAATGTAAGTTATCGTTACCGACATTTAAAGGAAACCCTCAGGGTCGCACAATTTGATGATATGGCTTACTTAAGTCAGATCGTGTGGACTGAATTGTTCAAGTTCAGTTTAAAGGAATTTAGTCTCTGATTGTAAGTGAGATCTGGTCTGATCATGTTTGATTGATTAGGGCTTGAGATCGGTAAGCTTCGATTGAGAGAATGGATGCTAGATCGGTGAGATCAGAAGCATCGAGAGATCAATGGTTAGATCTGAAGCCTTAGGGTTTAATTGAGATCTAGACTAATTGCTTGGCTTATTTGCTTTCTTGAATTGAACCAACTTGAACCGGCTCATCATATGAGCGCATGGTTCAAAGGGGAGAGCTAATAGCGTTAAGGAAAATTCATGGTCGCATGAATTGGAGACTTTGCTATTTTTAGATAGCACTTCTCTAAACGTGACCACGCCTCACGTTCACGCAAAAGGAAAGCTCTATTCTCGCCTCTCGCCCTTCTCTCTCGACACACTCTTGTGTGGTGACGACTTCAAGTCTCTAGGAGAGGATTCGGCCAAGAAGAAAAACATCTCTTTCCTTCCATACGACAAGCACCTCTTGGAACCTTGCTAGCACAAGGAGCACCAAGGGAGTAGGCGGCTTCTTCATCTTGTGTGCGCATCCTTTGGAGGAGATCCTCTCGCTCTCTGCTTCCAAGACACCATCCAAGAGATGGCGATGGTATGGATCTTTCTCTTCTATACTAGCATTCGAAAGTTGATCATATGATATATTAAGATCTCTTGAAACCCTAGCTTCCCATGCGAATTTTTATATGCGCCTCCCTTAGGGTTTCGACCCCCTAGATTAAGGGGACTTTCAATTGGTATCAGAGCCTAGGTTTTTATATATTCATATGATTGCTTATGGTGATCCATGTATGTTGAATGTTTAGATCTAATATTTCTCATCATGCGAAAATACCAGATAGATGTATTTTGTTTGTGGCGCATGTATGAGATGAACTTTTGTTGGCACATGCTTTACATGTTTTAGTTTTTGTTTTCAAAACTTTCATGACATGCGCGACTCACTATAGATCTAAGGCCTTACTGTAAACCCTTAGACGGGTTATTAGGGTTGAAGTCATTCCCTAGGTTAGATCCAAAATGTCTGATCAGACCATCTGACAGCCTTGATGGGTTGACCAGATAGCACCTATGCGCAAGCATCTGGTGGCTATAGGTCGACTGCAGACAGGCGTGTAGCGGTGTCTGATTGAGACGACTAGTGAACACACATGAGTTAGGCCCGGGGTCACACCCGCTTGCCAGAACTCATGAGGGTTGTTCAGCCCTGGCGCATGCATGGTTGACCTTTTGGTCGACTCAAGTCGGTTAGGACTTGGTGCATGCAAGGGCACTGGATCTGACTAGGTTGGATGAGTGGATCCCTAGTAATGGACCGTTGTAAGGTAGTGAGGGCATATAAGAAAATTAAAATTGATGCCTATGGGGTTTTCGAAATTTAATTTTCATGATTGGATCACATGTTGATTGATGCCTATGCTTGTTTATTTATTCTTATGTGGGCTGCCCATGTTAAATGTGTGCTGTGCTGGGGCCTGCGTGTTGGGGTATGCCCTTAAGGCTAATGTTTGAGGCCTTGGGATTGTATCAGTATCATGTAATAAACTCTTGTGTTTATAAAGGCATGGTTATTATTCAGGTTGTTATTTTTTCTCTGCTGCAATTAGTGTACTTCTGAATAATGTCTCAAAGCTGTTCAGCTGGGCTGACATGCTATAAAGTCCTTAGTCGATATATCTTGGTGAACATGAGACAGCCTTGATATGATTGAGACAAATATGTGTTCTAATCTTATAGGATGCTTCGAGCATGGAATAAGATGTAGACTCATGGGTACATTGGATGTACTGGACAGACCCTACTAGGACATTCAATTGCTTGTCACAATGTGAATGATCCTTGATTGCAACAAGTGGCACATGTCCTCTGACTTGAGATCACTTGTGTTTCTAAATGATGATTGTCATTGTTTTGAGGTAGTTCAATATCATTTGAAACATAATGGTTATAGACTATCTTGGATAATGATCATGAGTCAGGTTAGGGCACTAGTGATAGATAGAGGATTGCTGTCTCCTTGTTGAAGGAGTGTGGTGTTCTATAGGGGCCCCCTAGATGAGATGATTGAGAAAGTGTATGGCCATACCCAGGTGACTATGTGCATCTTATCTAATCATGCTCATCATATTGGAGCTATAGGCTTGACACGCTTGTCCAATAAGAACATCCAGTGGCAAAGGAAACATGCATGCCATGTGAAGTGGATTCACACTTGTGCTGTGGTTTGGGTGTAGTCTTGGAAGACTCTTTCCTTTATATCGGGAGACAGTGATGTGTTGCTAGATACTCCTCACTGATCGTGATAACGTAAGTTATCGTTACCGACATTTAAAGGAAACCCTCAGGGTCTCACAATTTGATGATATGGCTTACTTGAGTCAGATCGTGTGGACTGAATTGTTTGGGTTCAGTTTAAAGGGATTTAATCTCTGATTGTAAGTGAGATCTGGTCTGATCATGTTTGATTGATTAGGGCTTGAGATCGGTAAGCTTCGATCGAGAGAGATGATGCTAGATCGGTAAGATCAGGAGCATCAGGAGATGAACGGTTAGATCTGGAACCTATTGGTTCAATGAGGTCTAGACCATGGCTTGGGCTGATTTGATTTGGTTTTTTGGACCAAAGTCAATTGGATCGATTGAGCATGAACCGGTTCACATGTGTGTGAACGCTTGGTTCAATGCTTAAGCGTTTTGGTCGGTTTTGAAAGCATTACTTCATGTCATTCCATTTTTGGAAAGTCATCAAGGCGACTTTGTAAAAACGCCTCAACGCTTCTCTTGGATGATGACCGCTTGCAATCTCGTGGAGAGGAGAGTGTGTTGACGACAAGAGGAGGCATCGGCCGAGACAAGCCATCTCTATCCTCTCCTTCACGCGACAAGGTCCCATTGAAGCACTTTGCTAGCACAAAGGATTCAAAGGAGCAAGCCATCTTCACTTGTTGTGTGCGTCACCTTTGGAGAAGGAGCACTTGCGTCTTTGCTTCCAAGGCACCAACCAAACCGATGGCATTGGTATGATCTACTCTTGATCTATTCAATCTATGATAGTTGATCATATGGCATGCAAAAGATCATCAAACCCTTGCTTCCGCTTGCAAAATTTTATTTGCGCCATGCTTAGGGTTTTCGCCCCCCTCTCGAAAGGGGTTTCTTCACTGCGTGCCTGTATTAAAATGTAAATTAATTATTGTGATCTGCGCATCACATTGTTTTTAATTTATAAAATGTAATTGACCTGCGAGTCAATCTTGTCTAGATAGATTAATTTGTAAATTAATCAGACAAGAGCACAGAGCACACTTGGTAGAGGCGCATGCAGCAGTGGCTTGACCAGATGGGAGGTCCAGGGTTCGACTCTGGGACCAGGCGCACTTTCCCTGGTAGGCGCACCTGAGCTGCAGTAGGCGCTTGGGCCTTGGTTTGGGCCAGATGAGCAGCAAAAGACCCATGAAGAAGAAAAGCAAGTGAAGACTTAAGTTTGTTGGCGCATGTTTGTTGGCGCTTCTTACATGTTGTTTTTGACAAAACAAAAGATCTTGCGCGCCTCATCTAGATCTAAGGCCCTACTTTAAACCCTTAGATGGGTTGATGGGGTTGAAAGCATCATCTAGTATAGATCAACTAAGTCTGATCATACCATCTGACAGCCCAGATGGGTTGACCAGATAGCACCTGTGCGCAAGCACGAGGTGGCTATAGGTTAACTGCATCAAAGGCGTGTAGCGAGGTCTGGTTGAGACAACCAGTGAACACACATAAGTTAGGCCCGGGGTCACACCTGCTTGCTAGAACTCATGTTGGCTGTTCAGCCCTTGGCGCATGCATGGTTGACCATTAGGTCAACTCGAGTCAGTTAGGACTTGGTGCATGTAAGGGCATGGATCTAACTAGATTGATGAGTGGATCCCTATCAATGGACCATTGTAAGGTTGTAAGGCACATAAGAAAATTAAAATTGATGCCAATGGGTTTTCAAAATTTTATTTTCTTGTAATGGATCACATGTTGATTGAATGATGCCATGATGTTTGTTTATTTAATCTTATGTGGGTTGCCCTTTTAATGTGTGCTGTGCTGGGGCCTGCGAGCCTGGTAAATTATTATTTTTGTGATCTGCGAATCACATTTTAATGAATTTATTGTATAATTGACCTGCGAGTCAAGCTTGTCTAGATAGATTAAAATGTATTTTAATTAGACAAGAGCACAAAAGCACACATCGCAGAGGCGCATTCAGCTGGTGGGTGCACCTGAGCTGCATTGAGCGCTAGGGCCCTGGGTTGGACCAGATGAAATGCAAAAGACCCAAGAAGAGCAAGTGAAGACTTAAGTTGATTTAAGGTCTTACTTAGGCTCTATGGGCTTTTACCACATAAGATCCATGCTTTCTTTTTATTGTTTAATAATAGAATTGCATGAGTTATTTATCTTCTGCTATAGCCATAGGATTTGCCTGATAGTAAGAAGATAAAAGACCGTTAAAATCCAACGCTAAAATATCAAGCACGTAATGCCTTCTGACGCGAAACCTCACTGTTCTGACTATCGTTGGAGCCGTGTTGAACCCACTCAGTGGGCACGTCCATCTATCTTTAGACGGTGTGTGATTTCACCTGCGTGTTACAGAGAAGGGATTTATCGCTTCTCGTTGCTCAGCATAGCACGTGGTGGTCCAGGGAGTAGGTCGGGTCAGCTTGACCATGTAGGCTACATGTGTGGAGCATATGGTAGCACATGGAGGCAGCCATCTGTGGGATCAGAGACTGTGTTGTACCAACTCAGTTGGCACAGTCTGCTGGATTGCCCAGATGAAGGGGAATCACACGGGTTGGCGATTGGCTGGGACAGCCTACCAGAAATTAGTACTTGTCATCTCTGTGCATCTTATCTCGCCTGAGCGGGACGCGGAGACCAAGTATGAAATCTGGATCCCATCTCACTAAAAGAGTTCTACTCTTTCGGGCTGTTTTGCTGGATTTTTCAGCCAGATAAAATAGTGAGAAAAAGAATCTTTCTTAAGTCCTGGATTGATTCTGAACATTGATACTGACCTTGCTGTTCTTGCATTGTTGTAGATTCCTGCAGCAACGAACACCATGAGCTTCAATGTGCGATCCCTACTAGAAAGGGAGAAGTTTGCTGGGCCAAACTTCTCAGACTGGTTCGGACACCTTAAGATCGTTCTTAAGGCAGAGAGGAAACTGTATGTCCTCGAGACGGCTGTGCCGCCTCAACCCGCTGCGAACGCCGCAAGGGCGGTTCGTGATGCCTATGAAAAGCACGTCAATGATAGCATTGATGTCGCTTGCCTGATGCTAGCGTCTATGACGCCACCGCTGCAGCGTCAGCATGAGGATATGTCGGCTATAGATATTATAGCGAACCTCAAGATGCTGTATGCTGCACAGGCGAGGACAGAACGCTATAATCTGACAAAGCTTTTCTTTCAGAGCAAACTGGCTGAAGGGAGCCCAGTGGGAGCTCACGTGCTCAAGATGATTGGGCACAAGGAGCCTCTGGAGAAACTGGGGCATACCATCAACCAGGAGCTTGCTGTAGATATTATTCTGCAGTCTCTTCCGCCTTCTTTCGATGCGTTCATCATTAACTTTAATATGAACAAAATCGATTGTACTCCAGCAGAGCTGCTGAATATGCTCTTGACTACTGAGGAAACTCTGAAGGGAAAGCCTTCAACCTCTGTCTTAATGGTTCCTTCAAGGAACAAGAAGAAGGGGAAGAAGGGCAAAGCCCCTGTCAAGAACTACAGTAAGGCTCTGAAACAGAAGGTAAAGCGGTCAAAGGACAACAGGTGTTTCCACTGTGGCCAGCTGGGTCACTGGAAAAAGGACTGTAAAGCGCTCCAAGGAGACAAGAGGGGAAGCATTGCTTCTGGCTCAGGTATATTTGTGACTGAGGTCATGATATCATCTTCTTCTGTTTCATGGGTGTTGGACACTGCATGTGGAGTTCATATTTGTTCAAATGTACAGGAACTCAAGAGAAGAAGGCAGGTGGGACAGCATGAGGTAGACCTACGCGTTGGAAACGGGGCACGGGTTGCTGCTGTTGCTGTAGGAGACTATTTCATTTCTTTACCATCTGGCATTGTATTGGAATTAAACAATTGTTACTTTGTTCCCAGTATCACTAAAAATATTATCTCCATTCCTGCTCTTGTCAGGAAGGGATTTTCCTTTGAATGCAATATTTCAAAGTGTGTTTTATCTTATGATAATATTGTTTATGCAACTAGTTCAATCAACAATGGGTTATTCATGTTGGACATGGAATATTCTATACAAAACATTGATAATAAGAAAGCCAAGTATGCTGATGACAGCACCTTGCTATGGCATAGTCGTTTAGGCCATATTAACAAGAAGCGCATTAAGCGGTTGCATGATCATGAACTGCTGGGATCTTTCTCCTATGAGGAGATTGATACATGCAAAGCTTGTTTAATGGGTAAAATGACGAAGTCACCTTTTTCCCACAAAGGTCAAAGGGCTTCAGGTTTACTTGACCTTATACACAGTGATGTGTGTGGGCCATTTAGTAAACATGCCAGAGGTGGCTATTCGTACTTCATTACCTTTACTGATGATTTCAGTAGGTATGGGTATGTCTATCTAATGAGACATAAGAGTGAATCTTTTGATAAGTTCAAAGAGTTCGAAAATGAAGTACAGAATCAGCTAGGGCGAAATATCAAGGCACTTCGTTCTGATCGAGGTGGAGAATACTTGAGTCATGCGTTTACTGACTATCTAAAAGAGTGTGGGATTATCTCACAGCTCACTCCGCCAGGAACATCGCAATGGAATGGTGTGTCCGAGAGGAGAAATAGAACGTTACTTGATATGGTTCGTTCTATGATGAGTCAGGCTACTCTTCCATACTCCTTTTGGGGATTTGCACTGGAAACAGCTGCAAAGGTACTAAACCGAGTGCCATCCAAGGCAGTTTCTAAGACTCCATACGAGTTATGGTATGGGAAACAGCCGAGCTTGACATTTATCAGGATCTGGGGTTGCGAGGCTTATGTCAAAAAGCTCGCCTCTGGGAAACTGGAGAGCAGATCTGACAAATGCATCTTTGTCGGTTACCCTAAGGAAACTAAGGGTTATTATTTCTTCGATCCCAAAGAGAACAAAGTATTTGTTGCTCGGACGGCCATATTTCTTGAGAAGGAGTTTCTTCTGCAAGAAGCCAGTGGGAGAGAAATAAAGCTGGATGAGAATCCAGAGGATGGACAAAGTAGTCAAGCACAGTTGGATGTGCCTGAGCCGGTAGAACAGGTTACTGAACAACCTGAGGCTCAAATATCACGGGAACCGCGTAGATCGGGAAGGATCCGTCGACAGCCTGAGCGCTATGACGGAGTCTACATCATTGATAATGATGAACCCCTTACTTATGCGGATGCGGTCAGTGGACCGGAGTCAGCTAGATGGCTTGAAGCTATGCGAGCCGAGATGGACTCCATGTCAGATAACCAAGTCTGGGATTTGGTTGATCCGCCTCCGGGAGTAATCCCTATAGGCTGTAAATGGATCTTCAAGAAGAAGATTGACATGGATGGTAACGTAGTTACCTATAAAGGCAGGCTAGTTGCGAAAGGTTTCAAACAAATCTACGGGATAGATTATGATGAAACTTTCTCACCTGTAGCCATGTTTAAGTCTATTCGGATTCTTTTCGCGATAGCAGCATATTACGATTATGAGATCTGGCAGATGGATGTGAAGACGGCTTTCCTTAATGGAAACTGGATGAGGATGTGTATATGACACAACCTGAAGGTTTCACTAATCCAGCAGATCGTCATAAAATATGCAAGTTAAAAAGGTCCATTTATGGACTTAAACAAGCATCTAGAAGCTGGAATATTCGTTTTGATGAATCAATCTCTGAGTTTGGTTTCATCAAGAACGAAGATGACCCGTGTGTATATAAGAGGTTTAGTGGGAGCGTGATTACTTTTCTAGTCCTCTACGTCGATGATATCTTAATCATTGGAAACGATATTCCTGAACTGCATGCTGTTAAGGCATGGCTAAGGAAATGTTTTCAGATGAAAGATCTAGGAGAAGCAGCCTATGTATTAGGTGTGAAGATCTACAGGGATAGATCTAAGAGGCTTCTCGGGCTGTGCTAGAGTACTTACATCGAGAAAGTCCTGGAGAGATTTCATTTAGAGAATTCTAAAAGAGGATATCTTCCAGTCAGACATGGTCTGAATCTTTCGAAGAGTCAGTGTCCACAAACACAGACTGAGAAAGATGAAATGGACAATACGCCTTATGCTTCGGCTATTGGGTCCATAATGTATGCGATGTTGTGTACTCGCCCAGACGTCGCTTACGGGTTAAGCGTGACCAGTCGGTTCCAAAGTAATCCAGGTATGGCGCACTGGATTGCAGTCAAGAACATTTTAAAATATCTGCGGAGGACCAAAGATATGTTCTTGATATATGGTGGTCAGGAAGAACTCAATATAGAAGGATATACTGACGCTTCGTTCCAGTCGGACCAGGATGATTTCCGATCGCAATCAGGCTATGTTTTTAGCTTGAATGGTGGAGCGGTGGTGTGGAAAAGTTTCAAACAGTCAACTGTTGCTGATTCCACAACAGAAGCCGAGTATGTTGCAGCCTCGGAAGCATCCAAGGAGGCAGTGTGGATTCGTAAGTTCGTGAGAGAACTTGGTGTCGTTCCTTCGAGTGCAGATCCTTTGGTTATCTTCTGTGATAACACTGGAGCAATCGCACAAGCAAAGGAACCACGGTCGCACCAGAAGTCCAAGCACATACAGAGACGGTTTCACTTGATCCGGGAGATCATTGATCGTGGCGAGATCAAAGTCTGCAAGGTTCATACAGACGACAATCTGGCTGACCCGCTTACCAAGCCTCTGGCGCAGCAGAAGCATGAGAAGCACTGTAATAATATGGGTTTGAGATTTCTCAACCATTAGATTAAGTGCAAGTGGGAGATTGTTGGGGTATGCCCTTAAGGCTAATGTTTGAGGCCTTGGGATTGTATCAGTATCATGTAATAAACTCTTGTGTTTATAAAGGCATGGTTATTATTCAGGTTGTTACCTTCTCTGCTACAATTAGTGTACTTCTGAATAATGTCTCAAAGCTGTTCAGCTGGGCTGACATGCTATAAAGTCCTTAGTCGATATATCTTGGTGAACATGAGACAGCCTTGATATGATTGAGACTAATATGTGTTCTAATCTTATAGGATGCTTCGAGCATGGAATAAGATGTAGACTCATGGGTACATTGGATGTACTGGACAGACCCTACTAGGACATTCAATTGCTTGTCACAATGTGAATGATCCTTGATTGCAACAAGTGGCACCTGTCCTCTGACTTGAGATCACTTGTGTTTCTAAATGATGATTGTCATTGTTTTGAGGTAGTTCAATATCATTTGAAACATAATGGTTATAGACTATCTTGGATAATGATCATGAGTCAGGTTAGGGCACTAGTGATAGATAGAGGATTGCCGTCTCCTTGTTGAAGGAGTGTGGTGTTCTATAGGGGCCCCCTAGATGAGATGATTGAGAAAGTGTATGGCCATACCCAGGTGACTATGTGCATCTTATCTAATCATGCTCATCATATTGGAGCTACAGGCTTGACACGCTTGTCCAATAAGAACATCCAGTGGCAAAGGAAACATGCATGCCTTGTGAAGTGGATTCACACTTGTGCTGTGGTTTGGGTGTAGTCTTGGAAGACTCTTTCCTTTATATCGGGAGACAGTGATGTGTTGCTAGATACCCCTCACTGATCGTGATAACGTAAGTTATCGTTACCGACATTTAAAGGAAACCCTCAGGGTCGCACAATTTGATGATATGGCTTACTTGAGTCAGATCGTGTGGACTGAATTGTTTGGGTTCAGTTTAAAGGGATTTAATCTCTGATTGTAAGTGAGATCTGGTCTGATCATGTTTGATTGATTAGGGCTTGAGATCGGTAAGCTTCGATCGAGAGAGATGATGCTAGATCGGTAAGATCAGGAGCATCAGGAGATGAACGGTTAGATCTGGAACCTATTGGTTCAATGAGGTCTAGACCATGGCTTGGGCTGATTTGATTTGGTTTTTTGGACCAAAGTCAATTGGATCGATTGAGCATGAACCGGTTCACATGTGTGTGAACGCTTGGTTCAATGCTTAAGCGTTTTGGTCGGTTTTCAAAGCATTACTTCATGTCATTCCATTTTTGGAAAGTCATCAAGGCGACTTTGTAAAAATGCCTCAACGCTTCTCTTGGATGATGACCGCTTGCAATCTCGTGGAGAGGAGAGTGTGTTGATGACAAGAGGAGGCATTCGGCCGAGACAAGCCATCTCTATCCTCTCCTTCACGCGACAAGGTCCCATTGAAGCACTTTGCTAGCATAAAGGATTCAAAGGAGCAAGCCATCTTCACTTGTTGTGTGCGTCACCTTTGGAGAAGGAGCACTTGCGTCTTTGCTTCCAAGGCACCAACCAAACCGATGGCATTGGTATGATCTACTCTTGATCTATTCAATCTATGATAGTTGATCATATGGCATGCAAAAGATCATCAAACCCTTGCTTCCGCTTGCAAAATTTTATTTGCGCCATGCTTAGGGTTTTCGCCCCCCTCTCGAAAGGGGTTTCTTCACTGCGTGCCTGTATTAAAATGTAAATTAATTATTGTGATCTGCGCATCACATTGTTTTTAATTTATAAAATGTAATTGACCTGCGAGTCAATCTTGTCTAGATAGATTAATTTGTAAATTAATCAGACAAGAGCACATAGCACACTTGGTAGAGGCACATGCAGCAGTGGCTTGACCAGATGGGAGGTCCAGGGTTCGACTCTGGGACCAGGCGCACTTTCCCTGGTATGCGCACCTGAGCTGCAGTAGGCGCTTGGGCCTTGGTTTGGGCCAGATGAGCAGCAAAAGACCCATGAAGAAGAAAAGCAAGTGAAGACTTAAGTTAATTAAGGTCTTACTTAGGCTATGGGCTTTTACCACATAAGATCCATGCATTCTTTTATTGTTTAAATAAGTAGAACAGCATGATTTATTTATCTTCTGCTATCACCACAGGAATTGCATGATAGTGAAGAAGATAAAAGACCGTTAAAATCCAACGCTAAAATATCAAGCTCGTATGCCTTCTGACGCGAAACCTCACTGTTCTGATTATCGTTGGAGCCGTGTTGTACCCACTCAGTGGGCACGTCCATCTATCTTCAGACGGTGCGGGATTACACCTGCGTGTTACAGAGAAGGGATTTATCGCTTCTCGTTGCTCAGCATAGCACGTGGTGGTCCAGGGAGTAGGTCGGGTCAGCTTGACCATGTAGGCTACATATGTGGCGCATATGGTAGCGCATGGAGGCAGCCATCTGTGGGGTCAGAGATTGTGTTGTACCAACTCAGTTGGCACAGTCTGCTGGATTGCCCAGATGAAGGGGAATCGCACGGGTTGGCGATTGGCTGGGACTGTAACGCCCTCGAGTTTCTGAATTACGATTTAAGGTTAGAAATTCTGTTTCTGTATTTTTATCTGTTAAAGTTTTGGGATTTTTGCCTAATTGTAGGACTTTTTCCTACAGGGCAAAAATAATTATTTTGGTTGGGGCTTCAAACCCTCAACCTTGACTCTTTGCTCCTGGAATTCTTCCACCATGGTGGCGCATATTTCTGTGTTATTGGAGTGGCGCATGGTGGTTAAGCCCAGGTGAGCCCTTAAAACCGATTTTCACTTAAGTTAACTGGGTTATTGGATCTTGGATCCGTTTGGAGTGGGAGAAAAAGAGAAATATCGTGAGAGCTCCTCTCCCTCACGATTTTTGTGTTTTCTTGCCCTAGCCGCCTTTGGTTGTCGTCCCTCACTGTGCTTGGCGCCTACTGAAATTTCTGACGCTGGTGGTGGCAGACTGGTGGTGGACGAATTTCCTGGTGATCCTCTGTCTTGGCGTTTTTCTCTGTGGACGATTTTTCTGGTGAGTAATTCGATCCTAAGGAGTCTAATCCTATTTGCAATAATTATCTGTATGAACCAAAAATCTGCAAGTAGATCCTGTGTTTTTCTATTCTATAGGTCGGATCTGAATATGCATGATGATTCAGAAATTTTGTCTTGCTGAAAATTGTAGTCGCCAATCTGACCTTACTGTGCTTTAACCTCAATATCTCATGATCTATAGATCCAAATCACACGAAACAAATTTTGTATGAAACTAGATTCGCTCAGCTTTGATTCTTATGTAATATCGACCACATCTGAACTATATTCGTGTTGCAATCGGCATTGTTATATAACTTACGAAATCTGTTTTCTGAAAATCTAGAATCTTGACCCTTTTGTGTTCGAACTCTCGTATCTCCCTAGGTATAGCTCGAAATCCTGTGAAACCAGTTTTATTAGACCGTAGGCTTGAAGAGCTTCATTTTGACTCCCATAACGCCTATTTTCGATTTGTTATTGGATCTGAAATATATGTCGTAATTCTGATATATGAATCTGTTTTCTTGAAATCTGAAATTCTGACCCACCTATGTTCGAACCCTTATATCTTCCTGCCTACAATTCGAAATTTTGCGAAACTAGTTTTGTTGGAAACTAGATTCAGAGAGCTTCATTTTGAATATAATATTGACTAGCTTTGGTTCGAAATTGGACCAAAAATATATGTTGCAATCTGACAATATAAATCTGCTATGTTTTGGTTAGACGAATATTCTATTGTGAGAAAAATTTAGCCTGTATGGTTTAATCTCTTAAATTGTGGTCTGTAGTTCTTCTAAAATTTATTTGCTTGATGAGAAATTTTAGAGAAAACAAAATTGGGGATTTAACTAAGAACTTAGGAATTTTCGAAAATCATGGTTCGAGCCAATTTTGGGGCTTTTGTCAATTTTCTTCACGAACGTGTAATTAAAATTATCTGTAGTGGGGGACTGAAATTATTTACATGAAATTTGTACGTTCTGTTAAGGTTCTGAAACTGGCACCCCTTACAGTAATTTTATAGCTCACGGTTTTAGGAATTTTGAGGAAATTATTTCATGAATAGTTTCTGTTCTATGTTTAATTGTTTGTTATGTGAATATTTTCTGTTCTGTTTATATGTTGTGAATTTTCTGAAAACTTTGAATGTGTTATAACCTTTGTGAGAACATAGACTGGTCTGACATGAATTAAGGATAGTTGCATGAAATCTAAGGAATTCACTCATATATTACTTCTGGTTGATGGTAAAAATTATGAAGTGTGTTCAGCTTTGATTTTCTACAAATTGTAATTTGTTAAGGACTGGATATTGGGGTGTGTCATTTTCTGGTTTGTCAGACTTTGGGCATGATGTAAGAATTAAGTAGTGGTTGGTCCTACTCCTCCGTTTCAGTATAATCTGTTCTGTAAAATTATGCCCTAGTGTAGCACTCTTCTGTGTTCTTACCCTCCTTCTGTGGCGCTGTAATGGTGCTGATAGTCTACTACGACCCTTGAGACACTATTTCTGTTCCGTTATAGGTATTGGAGGCCAGAGTGCCACGTTCTGACAAGACGGGGGCCACCCACTGATACCTCCTCTACCATTCTGTTCTGGGTATTGGAGACCAGAGTGCCACGTCCTGACAAGACGGGGGCCACCCACAGATACCTCCTCTACCATTCTGTTCTGGGTTTTGGAGGCCAGAGTGCCACGTCCTGACAAGACGGGGGCCACCCACTGATACCTCCTCTACCATTCTGTTTCTGATATGCATGCATGTCTCGTCCTCGGCAGAGGTGGGGTCAGACCTTCTGTGGTCATCAGGCCTTCTGTGGCCTTTCTGTTTCCGATGTAGACTATCCGTTTGGATTCTGAAAATTCTGATTTTCTGTCTGTCAGTTCTGATTTCTGTAGTTCTGTTTCGATCTGTATTATAGATGTGTTAGGCAGTGTGTTTAGTAGGGAGGGGTTGGTATACTTATATCCTACTTCATGCTTGATGCCTAATGTTATAAGTATCTGTATTTGATTATGTTTTGTTTCTGATATGAGTGTGCATGTTAAGTTGATTTATCTTATCTGTTACAAAAATGTATTTCAACTTATGCATGATATTTTTGATGTGTACTATGGATGGCTTTTAGTGTCTTTTACTCACTGAGCTTTTTAGCTCACCCCCATTGTTTAAATATTTTCAGGTGAGACATTGAGACAGTGATCGCTACAGCTAATTCACGAATTTACTATGATGCTAATGTTTTATTTAATTTCTAAGAGTTGTCTTCTAAAAAATCTGTCAGGCCTGCGTGCCTAACTTAATTATATGATACATTTTATCTCCTGAGGGCTTATGCCTGTTTTCAGGATATTATATTATGTTATAGTTGTCTCGTTTTAATTGTTGGATACGAGTTTTGGATTCATGAGAATTGAAATTGTTATTATTCTGAAATGTCCGATTTGAGATTTATTGTAGTCGGAATACTTTGAGCTGTGTGACCGAATTTTTGTGTATTGGGTATCTGAATAATCTGTTTCTGCAATATTTCTGACAATTGTGTTCTCCACATATGTGTAGTGTGGACATTTGTTTGTTCCAGGATATATGGGTCTGTGCAGCAGTATTTTAGTATACTTGCTGCCGGATTTTTCTGGATTTTCGGATTTCTATTTTCTAGTAAATCGATCCTACTCAGTTCTGTGCGGTTTTCAGTTCCGTAGTAATGTCCTTCGATGCCGCTTTCTTCTTGTGTTTTAATGGAAGAGTAAAAATTTTTAAAAACCCCATATTTTACTTGTATGCGTGTGGGGTGTGATTCTGAGGGATGTTACAGATGGTATCAGAGGAATATTACTAGCAATTAGAAACTCCGGGAAAGGAAAACTCTGTTTGTGTATTGCTAGAAACCAAGATAGGATCTGAATATTGGAAAACTCTGTTTGTGTATTGCTAGAAACCAAGATAGGATCTGATCCGTGATTGAATATTGGTTGTTATTCTACCGTGTTATGTGATGCAGGTACAAAAAAAAATGGTGCGACCAAGATCTAGCAGTAGCAACGGTGATCAACAGTCTGATCTGAGGCAGGCCATGGAGGCTATGACTGCTATGATGCAACAACAGAACGCGTTCATCCAGCAGCAAACTCAGATGATGCAGCAGCAGCAGGCGCAGCACATGGAGGTTCAGCAACAGTTATTGCAGCGGCTATCGCAGACACAGCCTCAGTCACAGTCACAACCGGCTGGACACGGTGTGGGTGGCGCTGGTTCTCCTCTGGGTGATGGCGCACATCAACGATATGCTCGGTTGGTCCGAGAGTTTCAGCACCTGAACCCGACTACATTTTATGGTAGTCCAGGGCCCAGAGCGGCTGAGGATTGGCTTTTGGCACTGGAAAAGATTTTCCAGGTTTTGCGCTGTGATGATGCAGACAAGCTATGTTTATCTGTCTTCATGTTGCGTGGAGATGCCGAAGACTGGTGGAAGGGAGTCGTCAGACTGGCGGCAACTGAATCCAGAGTTGTTGATTGGCAGTACTTCATGATGAAGTTCAATGCCAAGTTTTTCCCCTCTAGCTTATCTGAGGAGCGCGAGGTGGAGTTTATTCATCTTGAGCAGGGTGACCTGACGGTGGATCAGTATGAGGCCACATTCGCTCGGTTGTCGGGGTATGCTCCTCACTTAGTCAACACCGAGGAAAGAAGAGCCAAGAAGTTTCAGCGGGGTTTGAGGAAAGACATCAGGACAAGGGTAGCTATGCTACACTTGGAGGCTTATGCTGAAGTGGTAGACAGGGCTCGCACTGCTGAGAGGTGCATTGCTGAGATGGCTGTTGATACTATCCCTGCATCCGCCCCTACTTCTGTGACTTACGCACCCACTCTGGGTGGTAAGGATAAGAAGAATTTCAAGAAAGAGAAGAAAGACAATAAGGGCAGATACAAACCTTATCAGAAGCCAGCCAGCACAGTTTCTCAGAACGGCAAGAAGTGTCTCCACTGTGGGAGCACTAAACATCAGGATAATGAGTGCTACAGGAAGACTGGTGCTTGCTTCAGATGTGGTAAGGTGGGGCATATGATTAAGGACTGTCCTATGCCGGATGCTAGAGGACAGGGTGAGAAGCCTACTGTGCAGACTCGCGTGTATGCCATCGCGGAGAGGGATGCTTCGGCTTCGAAGTCCGTGGTAGAAGGTACACTTTATGTGTTTAGTTATTTGGCACGCATTCTTTTTGATCCTGGTGCCAATTTATCCTTTGTGTCTGCATGTTTTGCACCATGTTTGCCTGTGTTGCCTAGGATACTTGATTTCTGTATTTCTGTTCATACACCTATGGGTGAGGCCGTATCTACAGATATAACATATCCTGACTATTTGATTAAGGTTGAAGGATATGATTTACCTATTAATTTGATTAGTCTTCCTATGAAAGACTATGACATCATTCTGGGCATGGATTGGCTGTCTGCCTATCATGCTACTTTAGATTGTTTTGAAAAGTTAATTACTCTGCATCTAAGCGATGGACAGCAACTGGTTATCCAAGGCCGGATTTCAGAACAGGAGCCTTTGGTGATATCTCATCTGCAGGCCAGGAAGCTTTTAGCCCAGGGCTGCAAGGGGTATCTGGCGCATGTCAAGGTGCAGACTGAGCCTGATTTGGATCTGGCTAGAATTCCTATGGTAAGAGAGTTTACTGACGTCTTCTCTGATGATTTATCTGGGTTACCACCCAGCAGAGAAGTTGAGTTTGGTATCGAGTTGTTGCCAGGCACGGCACCGATATCTAAAGCTCCTTACAGGATGGCAACTTCAGAACTGACAGAGCTGAAGAAGCAACTGGAAGAACTATTAGAGAAGGGGTATATTCGACCCAGTGTTTCTCCATGGGGAGCACCTGTGTTATTTGTGAAGAAGAAGGATGGTACTTTGCGCATGTGCATCGATTACCGTCAACTCAATCAAGTGACTGTTAGGAATAAGTACCCATTACCCCGTATTGATGATCTCTTTGATCAGTTGCAGGGTGCTACTGTATTCTCTAAAATTGATCTGAGGTCTGGCTATCATCAGTTGAGAGTTCAGGAGGAGGATGTACCTAAAACTGCATTCAGGACCAGGTATGGGCACTATGAGTTCCTTGTTATGCCCTTTGGACTGACAAATGCCCTTGCGGTGTTTATGGATCTGATGAATAGGGTATTTCATGAGCTCCTGGACAAATGTGTGGTCGTCTTCATTGATGATATTCTGATCTACTCCAAGAATGCGCAAGATCACTCTCAGGATTTGCGCAAGGTGTTGGAGATTCTGCGGCTGAAGCAGCTGTATGCTAAGGCCAGCAAATGTGAGTTCTGGCTATATCAGATTGGCTTTCTGGGGCACATTATTTCTGGCCAGGGTGTGTCTGTGGATCCAGTGAAGGTGGAGGCCATTCTTCACTGGGGAAGACCAACTACAGCGACTGAGGTCAGAAGTTTTCTGGGCTTAGCTGGATACTACCGCCGCTTTGTGGAGGGTTTTTCCAAGCTGGCTGGTCCTCTGACTAAGCTAACTAGAAAGAATTTGAAGTTTGAGTGGTCTGATAATTGTGAGTCTAGTTTTCAGGAACTGAAAAGGAGACTGACCAGTGCTCCTATCCTCATCATTCCCTGTGATGGAGAGAAGTTCACTGTGTACACTGATGCCTCTGGTAAGGGTCTGGGTGCTGTACTGATGCAGCAAGGAAAGGTAGTTGCTTATGCTTCAAGGCAACTCAAAGACTATGAGGTAAACTACTCCACTCATGATCTGGAGTTGGCAGCTGTAGTTTTTGCCTTGAAGATCTGGAGGCACTATCTGTTTGGACAGACATTTGAATTGTTTACAGATCACTAGAGCTTGAAGTATATCTTCACTCAGAAAGAGCTGAATATGAGACAGAGGCGATGGCTTGAATTGATAAAGGATTATGACTTCACCATCCAATATCAGTCTGGTAAAGCCAATGTGGTGGCTGATGCTCTTAGTCGGTATCCTGTGACTCAGATAGCTGCACTGCGAGTCCAGGAGTGGCGACTATTGCAGGAGTTCAGTGACATGCATCTGAGTGTGACTTCGGGTGAGAGAGGTGGTCTTCTAGCTTCTCTCAGGGTTCAGTCAGACTTACTGCAGAGACTGAGATCAGGGCAGCAGTCAGATCCGGATATTTTACGGTGGAAAGAGAGGTCTGAGCAAGGCTGGGTTGATAATTTCAGTATGTCGGATGATGGTCTCCTCAGATTCCGTGGAAGGGTCTGTGTCCCTGAGGACCCTGAGTTGAGAAATGAAATTCTTAAGGAAAGCCATTGCACTAAGTATACCGTTCATCCTGGTAGTACCAACATGTATCAGGATCTGAAAAAGACTTTCTGGTGGCATGGTATGAAGAAGGATGTGCATTTGTTTGTGTCCAGATGTTTGACTTGCCAAACTGTGAAGGCTGAGCATCAGAGGCCGGGCGGTTTGATGCAGTCTCTCCCTATTCCTCAGTGGAAGTGGGAGCATATCAGTATGGACTTTGTGTGTGGACTGCCCAATACCAGAAGGAATCATGATGCCGTATGGGTGATTGTGGACAGACTCACGAAGTCAGCTCACTTCTTACTGATCGAAATGACTTACAGTTTGGATCGGTTAGCAAAACTGTACATCGATGAGATTGTCAGATTGCATGGAGTTCCCTTGGACATTGTCTCTGACCGTGATCCTCGATTTCTGTCCAGGTTTTGGAAGAAATTACAGGAAGATTTGGGAACTAATCTGAGTTTCAGCACTGCATATCATCCTCAATCTGATGGTCAGACAGAGAGAACTATTCAGACACTTGAGGATCTTCTGAGATCTTATGTGGTTGACTGGTCTGTTGAGTGGGATCTGGACTTATCACTGATAGAGTTCACCTACAACAATAGCTTTCACTCTAGCATACAGATGGCTCCGTATGAGGCCCTATATGGGAGGAAATGCAGAACACCTATATGCTGGGAGGAAACTGGGGACAGAACAGTGCTAAGGTCGGATGCTGTTCAGGAAGCCACTGAGAAGATCAGAGAAATTCAGAGAAAGATGAAGATTGCTCAGGATAGACAGAAGAGTTATGCTGATGTGAGGCGGCGTCCTCTTGAGTTTTTGGTGGGAGAGCATGTTTTCCTAAAGGTCTCACCTATGAAAGGGGTGATGAGATTTGGGAAGAGGGGAAAATTGAGTCCCAGGTACATTGGTCCCTTTGATATCATTGAGAGGGTTGGACCTGTGGCATACCGACTTGCTCTGCCCCCATCACTGGAACACCTCCATAATGTGTTCCATGTTTCTGCACTCAGAAAATATTGTTCTGATCCTTCTCATGTTCTAGAGTTGGAACCTCTTCAGCTTGAAAAGAACATGACTTTTGTGGTGAAACCTCTCAGAATTGAAGATAGAAAAGAGAAGGTGCTGAGAAATAAGGTTATTCCACTTGTGAAAGTCATCTGGGGAAATCAGTCTGTTGAAGAAGCCTCTTGGGAGGTTGAAGCAGATATGAGAAAGGAGCATCCTCACCTGTTCAGTGACGGGCTTGGTCAGCTTTAGAGGACTAAAGCTCTATAAGGGGGGGAGGATGTAACACCCTCGAGTTTCTGAATTACGATTTAAGGTTAGAAATTCTGTTTCTGTATTTTTATCTGTTAAAGTTTCGGGATTTTTGCCTAATTGTAGGACTTTTTCCTACAGGGCAAAAATAATTATTTTGGTTGGGGCTTCGAACCCTCAACCTTGACTCTTTGCTCCTGGAATTCTTCCACCATGGTGGCGCATATTTCTGTGTTATTGGAGTGGCGCATGGTGGTTAAGCCCAGGTGAGCCCTTAAAACCGATTTTCACTTAAGTTAACTGGGTTATTGGATCTTGGATCCGTTTGGAGTGGGAGAAAAAGAGAAATATCGTGAGAGCTCCTCTCCCTCACGATTTTTGTGTTTTCTTGCCCTAGCCGCCTTTGGTTGTCGTCCCTCACTGTGCTTGGCGCCTCCTGAAATTTCTGACGCTGGTGGTGGCAGACTGGTGGTGGACGAATTTCCTGGTGATCCTCTGTCTTGGCGTTTTTCTCTGTGGACGATTTTTCTGGTGAGTAATTCGATCCTAAGGAGTCTAATCCTATTTGCAATAATTATCTGTATGAACCAAAAATCTGCAAGTAGATCCTGTGTTTTTCTATTCTATAGGTCGGATCTGAATATGCATGATGATTCAGAAATTTTGTCTTGCTGAAAATTGTAGTCGCCAATCTGACCTTACTGTGCTTTAACCTCAATATCTCATGATCTATAGATCCAAATCACACGAAACAAATTTTGTATGAAACTAGATTCGCTCAGCTTTGATTCTTATGTAATATTGACCACATCTGAACTATATTCGTGTTGCAATCGGCATTGTTATATAACTTACGAAATCTGTTTTCTGAAAATCTAGAATCTTGACCCTTTTGTGTTCGAACTCTCGTATCTCCCTAGGTATAGCTCGAAATCCTGTGAAACCAGTTTTATTAGACCGTAGGCTTGAAGAGCTTCATTTTGACTCCCATAACGCCTATTTTCGATTAGTTATTGGATCTGAAATATATGTCGTAATTCTGATATATGAATCTGTTTTCTTGAAATCTGAAATTCTGACCCACCTATGTTCGAACCCTTATATCTTCCTGCCTACAATTCGAAATTTTGCGAAACCAGTTTTGTTGGAAACTAGATTCAGAGAGCTTCATTTTGAATATAATATTGACTAGCTTTGGTTCGAAATTGGACCAAAAATATATGTTGCAATCTGACAATATAAATCTGCTATGTTTTGGTTAGACGAATATTCCATTGTGAGAAAAATTTAGCCTGTATGGTTTAATCTCTTAAATTGTGGTCTGTAGTTCTTCTAAAATTTATTTGCTTGATGAGAAATTTTAGAGAAAACAAAATTGAGGATTTAACTAAGAACTTAGGAATTTTCGAAAATCATGGTTCGAGCCAATTTTGGGGCTTTTGTCAATTTTCTTCACGAACGTGTAATTAAAAATATCTGTAGTGGGGGACTGAAATTATTTACATGAAATTTGTACGTTCTGTTAAGGTTCTGAAACTGGCGCCCCTTACAGTAATTTTATAGCTCACGGTTTTAGGAATTTTGAGGAAATTATTTCATGAATAGTTTCTGTTCTATGTTTAATTGTTTGTTATGTGAATATTTTCTGTTCTGTTTATATGTTGTGAATTTTCTGAAAACTTTGAATGTGTTATAACCTTTGTGAGAACATAGACTGGTCTGACATGAATTAAGGATAGTTGCATGAAATCTAAGGAATTCACTCATATATTACTTCTGGTTGATGGTAAAAATTATGAAGTGTGTTCAGCTTTGATTTTCTGCAAATTGTAATTTGTTAAGGACTGGATATTGGGGTGTGTCATTTTCTGGTTTGTCAGACTTTGGGCATGATGTAAGAATTAAGTAGTGGTTGGTCCTACTCCTCCGTTTCAGTATAATCTGTTCTGTAAAATTATGCCCTAGTGTAGCACTCTTCTGTGTTCTTACCCTCCTTCTGTGGCACTGTAATGGTGCTGATAGTCTACTACGACCCTTGAGACACTATTTCTATTCCGTTATAGGTATTGGAGGCCAGAGTGCCACGTCCTGACAAGACGGGGGCCACCCACTGATACCTCCTCTACCATTCTGTTCTAGGTATTGGAGACCAGAGTGCCACGTCCTGACAAGACGGGGGCCACCCACTGATACCTCCTCTACCATTCTGTTCTGGGTATTGGAGACCAGAGTGCCACGTCCTGACAAGACGGGGGCCACCCACTGATACCTCCTCTACCATTCTGTTCTGGGTTTTGGAGGCCAGAGTGCCACGTCCTGACAAGACGGGGGCCACCCACTGATACCTCCTCTACCATTCTGTTTCTGATATGCATGCATGTCTCGTCCTCGGCAGAGGTGGGGTCAGACCTTCTGTGGTCATCAGGCCTTCTGTGGCCTTTCTGTTTCCGATGTAGACTATCCGTTTGGATTCTGAAAATTCTGATTTTCTGTCTGTCAGTTCTGATTTCTGTAGTTCTGTTTCGATCTGTATTATAGATGTGTTAGGCAGTGTGTTTAGTAGGGAGGGGTTGGTATACTTATATCCTACTTCATGCTTGATGCCTAATGTTATAAGTATCTGTATTTGATTATGTTTTGTTTCTGATATGAGTGTGCATGTTAAGTTGATTTATCTTATCTGTTACAAAAATGTATTTCAACTTATGCATGATATTTTTGATGTGTACTATGGATGGCTTTTAGTGTCTTTTACTCACTGAGCTTTTTAGCTCACCCCCATTGTTTAAATATTTTCAGGTGAGACATTGAGACAGTGATCGCTACAGCTAATTCACGAATTTACTATGATGCTAATGTTTTATTTAATTTCTAAGAGTTGTCTTCTAAAAAATCTGTCAGGCCTGCGTGCCTAACTTAATTATATGATACATTTTATCTCCTGAGGGCTTATGCCTGTTTTCAGGATATTATATTATGTTATAGTTGTCTCGTTTTAATTGTTGGATACGAGTTTTGGATTCATGAGAATTGAAATTGTTATTATTCTGAAATGTCCGATTTGAGATTTATTGTAGTCGGAATACTTTGAGCTGTGTGACCGAATTTTTGTGTATTGGGTATCTGAATAATCTGTTTCTGCAATATTTCTGACAATTGTGTTCTCCACATATGTGTAGTGTGGACATTTGTTTGTTCCAGGATATATGGGTCTGTGCAGCAGTATTTTAGTATACTTGCTGCCGGATTTTTCTGGATTTTCGGATTTCTATTTTCTAGTAAATCGATCCTACTCAGTTCTGTGCGGTTTTCAGTTCCGTAGTAATGTCCTTCGATGCCGCTTTCTTCTTGTGTTTTAATGGAAGAGTAAAAATTTTTAAAAACCCCGTATTTTACTTGTATGCGTGTGGGGTGTGATTCTGAGGGATGTTACAGGGACAGCCTACCAGAAATTAGTGCTTGTACTCTCTGTGCATCTTATCTCGCCTGAGCGGGACGCGGAGACCAAGTATGAAATCTGGATCCCATCTCACTAAAAGAGTTCTACTCTTTCGGGCTGTTTTGCTGGATTTTTCAGCCAGATAAAATAGTGAGAAAAAGAATCATTCTTAAGTCCTGAATTGATTCTTTACATTGATACTGACCTTGCTGTTCTTGCATTGTTGTAGATTCCTGCAGCAACGAACACCATGAACTTCAATGTGCGATCCCTACTGGAAAGAGAGAAGTTTGCTGGGCCAAACTTCTCAGACTGGTTCGGACACCTTAAGATTGTTCTTAAGGCAGAGAGGAAACTGTATGTCCTCGAGACGGCAATACCGCCTCAGCCCGCTCTGAACGCCGCAAGGGCGGTTCGGGAAGCTTATGAAAAGCACGTCAATGATAGCATTGATGTCGCTTGCCTGATGCTAGCGTCTATGACGCCACCGCTGCAGCGTCAGCATGAGGATATGTCGGCTATAGAGATTATAGCGAACCTCAAGATGCTGTATGCTGCACAGGCGAGGACTGAACGCTATAATTTGACCAAGCTTTTCTTTCAGAGCAAACTGGCTGAAGGGAGCCCAGTGGGAGCTCACGTGCTCAAGATGATTGGGCACAAGGAAGCTCTAGAGAAACTGGGGCATACCATCAATCAGGAGCTTGCTGTAGACATTATTCTGCAGTCTCTCCCGCCCTCTTTCGATGCGTTCATTATTAACTTTAATATGAACAAAATCGATTGTACTCCGGCAGAGCTGCTGAATATGCTCTTGACCACTGAGGAGACTCTGAAGGGAAAGCCTTCAACCTCTGTCTTAATGGTTCCTTCAAGGAACAAGAAGAAGGGGAAGAAGGGCAAGGGCCCTGTCAAGAGCTACAGCAAGGCTCTGAAGCAAAAGGTCAAGCGGTCCAAGGAATACAGATGTTTCCACTGTGGCCAGCTAGGTCACTGGAAAAAGGACTGTAAAGCGCTCCAAGGAGACAAGAAGGGAAGCATCGCTTCTGGCTCAGGTATATTTGTGACTGAAGTCATGATATCTTCTTCTTCTATATCATGGGTGTTGGACACTGCATGTGGAGTTCACATTTGTTCAAATGTACAGGAACTCAAGAGAAGAAGACAGGTGGGACAGCATGAGGTGGACCTACGAGTTGGAAACGGGGCACGGGTTGCTGCTGTTACTGTAGGAGACTATTTCATCTCTTTGCCATCTGGACTTGTATTAGAACTAAACAGTTGTTACTTTGTTCCCAGCATTACTAAGAATATTATCTCCATTCCTGCTCTTGTCAGGAAGGGTTTTTCCTTTGAATGCAATATTTCAAAGTGTGTTTTGTCTTTAGATAATATTGTTTATGCAACTGGTTCAATTAACAATGGCTTATTCATGTTGGACATGGAATGTTCTATACAAAATATTGATATTAAGAAAGCCAAGTATGCTGATGACAGCACCTTGCTATGGCATAGTCGTTTAGGCCATATTAATAAGAAACGCATTAAGCGGTTGCATGATCATGGACTGCTGGGATCATTCTCCTATGAGGAGATTGATACATGCAAGGCTTGTTTAATGGGTAAAATGACGAAGTCACCTTTTCCTAACAAAGGTCAAAGGGCTTGAGGTTTACTTGACCTTATACACAGTGATGTGTGTGGGCCATTTAGTAAACATGCCAGAGGTGGCTATCAGTACTTCATTACCTTTACTGATGATTTCAGTAGATATGGGTATGTCTATTTAATGAGACATAAAAGTGAATCTTTTGACAAGTTCAAAGAGTTCAAGAATGAAGTATAGAATCAGCTAGGCCGAAATATCAAGGCACTTCGTTCTGATCGAGGTGGAGAATACCTAAGTCATGCGTTTACTGACTATCTGAAGGAGTGTGGGATTATCTCACAGCTCACTCCGCCAGGAACACCGCAATGGAATGGTGTGTCCGAGAGGAGAAATAGAACGTTACTTGAAATGGTTCGTTCTATGATGAGTCAGGCTACTCTTCCATATTCCTTTTGGGGATTTGCACTGGAAATAGCTGCAAAGGTACTAAACCGAGTGCCATCCAAGGCAGTTTCTAAGACGCCATATGAGTTATGGTATGGGAAACAGCCGAGCTTGACATTTATCAGGATCTGGGGCTGCGAGGCTTATGTCAAAAAGCTCGCCTCTGGGAAACTAGAGAGCAGATCTGACAAATGTATCTTTGTCGGTTACCCTAAGGAAACTAAGGGTTATTATTTCTACGATCCCAAAGAGAACAAGGTATTTGTTGCTCGGATGGCCATATTTCTTGAGAAGGAGTTTCTTCTGCAAGAGGCCAGTGGGAGAGAAATAAAGCTGGATGAGAATCCAGAGGAAGAACAAAGTAGTCAAGCACAGTTGGATGAGCCTGAGCCAGTTGATCAGGTTATTGAACAACCTGAGGCTCAGATATCACGGGAACCGCGAAGATCGGGAAGGATCCGTCGACAGCCTATGCGCTATGACGGAGTCTACATCGTTGATAATGATGAACCCCTTACTTATGCGGATGCGGTCACTGGACCGGAATCAGCGAGATGGCTTGAAGCTATGCGCACCGAGATGGACTCCATGTCAGATAACCAAGTTTGGGATTTGGTTGATCCGCCTCCGGGAGTTATCCCTATAGGCTGTAAATGGATCTTCAAGAAGAAGATTGACATGGATAGTAACGTGGTTACCTATAAAGGCAGGCTAGTTGCGAAAGGTTTCAAACAAATCTACGGGATAGATTATGATGAAACTTTCTCTCCTGTAGCCATGTTTAAGTCTATTCGGATTCTTTTCGCGATAGCAGCATATTACGATTATGAGATCTGGCAGATGGATGTGAAGACCGCTTTCCTTAATGGAAAATTGGATGAGGATGTGTATATGACACAACCTGAAGGTTTCACTAATCCATCAGATCGTCATAAAATATGCAAGTTAAAGAAGTCTATTTATGGACTTAAACAAGCATCGAGAAGCTGGAATATTCGTTTTGATGAATCAATCTCTGAGTTTGGTTTCATCAAGAACGAGGATGACCCGTGTGTATATAAGAGGTTTAGTGGGAGCGTGATTACTTTCCTAGTCCTCTACGTCGATGATATCTTGATCATTGGAAATGATATTCCTGAAATGCATGCGGTTAAGGCATGGTTAAGGAAATGTTTCCAGATGAAAGATTTAGGAGAAGCAGCCTATGTGTTAGGTGTGAAGATCTACAGGGATAGATCTAAGAGGCTTCTCGGGCTGTGCCAGAGTACTTACATCGATAAAGTCCTGGAGAGATTTCATTTAGAGAATTCTAAAAGAGGATATCTTCCAGTCAGACATGGTCTGAATCTTTCAAAGAGTCAGTGTCCACAAACACAGACTGAGAAAGATGAAATGGACAATACGCCTTATGCTTCGGCTATTGGGTCCATTATGTATGCGATGTTGTGTACTCGCCCAGACGTCGCTTACGGGTTAAGCGTGACCAGTCGGTTCCAAAGTAATCCAGGTCAGGCGCACTGGATTGCGGTCAAGAACATTTTAAAATATCTGCGGAGGACCAAAGATATGTTCTTGGTGTATGGTGGTCAGGAAGAACTCAGTATTGAAGGATATACTGACGCTTCGTTCCAATCTGACCAGGATGATTTCCGATCGCAATCAGGCTATGTTTTTAGCTTGAATGGAGGAGCAGTGGTGTGGAAAAGTTTCAAACAGTCAATCGTTGCTGATTCCATAACAGAAGCCGAGTATGTTGCAGCCTCAGAAGCATCTAAGGAGGCAGTGTGGATTCGCAAGTTCGTTCAGGAACTTGGTGTTGTTCCTTCGAGTGCAGATCCTTTGGTTATCTTCTGTGATAACACTGGAGCAATCGCACAAGCAAAGGAACCACGGTCGCACTAGAAGTCCAAGCACATACAGAGACGGTTTCATTTGATCCGGGAGATCATAGATCGTGGCGAGATCAAAGTCTGCAAGGTTCATACAGATGACAATCTGGCTGACCCGCTTACCAAGCCTCTGGCGCAGCAGAAGCATGAGAAGCACTGTAATAATATGGGTTTGAGATTTCTCAACCATTAGATTAAGTGCAAGTGGGAGATTGTTGGGGTATGCCCTTAAGGCTAATGTTTGAGGCCTTGGGATTCTATCAGTATCATGTATAAACTCTTTTGTTTATAAAGGCAATGGTTGTTATTCAGGTTGTTACATTGTCTGCTGCAATAAGTGTACTTCTGAATAATGTCTCAAAGCTGTTCAGCTAGGCTGACATGCAGTTAAGTCCTTAGTTGATATATCTTGGTGAACATGAGACAGCCTTGATATGATTAAGACTAATATGTGTTCTAATCTTATAGGATGCTTCGAGCATGGAATAAGATGTAGACTCATGGGTACATTGGATGTACTGGACAGACCCTATTTGGATATTCAATTGCTTGTCACAATGTGAATAATCCTTGATTGCGACAAGTGGCACATTTCCTCTGACTTGAGATCACTTGTGTTTTCTAAATGATGATTGTCATTGTTTTGAGGTAGTTCAATATCATTTGAAACATAATGGTTATAGACTATCTTGGATGGTGAGCTTGAGTCATGTTAGGGCACTAGTGATAGATATAGGATTGCCGTCTCCTTCTTTGGAGTGTGATGTTCTAATGGGGCCCCCTGGATGAGATGATTGAGAGAGTGTATGGCCATACCCAGGTGACTGTGTTCATCTGATCTAATCATGCTCATCATATTGGAGTTACAAGCTTGACACGCTTGTCCAATAAGAACATCCACTGGCAAAGGAATCATGTATGCCTAGTGAGTTGATTCACACTTGTGCTGTTGTTTGGGTGTAGTCTTGGAAGACTCTTTTCTTTATATCGGGAGACAGTGATGTGTTGCTAGATACCCCTCACTGTTCGTGATAACGTAAGTTATCATTACCGACATTTAAAGGAAACCCTCAGGGTCGCACAATTTGATGATATGGCTTACTTAAGTCAGATCGTGTGGACTGAATTGTTCAAGTTCAGTTTAAAGGAATTTAGTCTCTGATTGTAAGTGAGATCTGGTCTGATCATGTTTGATTGATTAGGGCTTGAGATCGGTAAGCTTCGATTGAGAGAATGGATGCTAGATCGGTGAGATCAGAAGCATCGAGAGATCAATGGTTAGATCTGAAGCCTTAGGGTTTAATTGAGATCTAGACTAATTGCTTGGCTTATTTGGTTTCTTGAATTGAACCAACTTGAACCGGCTCATCATATGAGCGCATGGTTCAAAGGGGAGAGCTAATAGCGTTAAGGAAAATTCATGGTCGCATGAATTAGAGACTTTGCTATTTTTAGATAGCACTTCTCTAAACGTGACCACGCCTCACGTTCACGCAAAAGGAAAGCTCTATTCTCGCCTCTCGCCCTTCTCTCTCGACACACTCTTGTGTGGTGACGACTTCAAGTCTCTAGGAGAGGATTCGGCCAAGAAGAAAAACATCTCTTTCCTTCCATACGACAAGCACCTCTTGGAACCTTGCTAGCACAAGGAGCACCAAGGGAGTAGGCGGCTTCTTCATCTTGTGTGCGCATCCTTTGGAGGAGATCCTCTCGCTCTCTGCTTCCAAGACACCATCCAAGAGATGGCGATGGTATGGATCTTTCTCTTCTATACTAGCATTCGAAAGTTGATCATATGATATATTAAGATCTCTTGAAACCCTAGCTTCCCATGCGAATTTTTATATGCGCCTCCCTTAGGGTTTCGGCCCCCTAGATTAAGGGGACTTTCAATAAATATAGGCATGAGGGGCGGCAAGGCAAAGGGTGAGCGCAACTCATCAAGAGGGATATGCGGCTAGGGTATGTGGGTAGAGGGAATTAGGGTTTGAGATAAGGAAAGTCTCCAAGACTTTGCCATAAATCTCTTCCCCTTTTCCATATGCGCTTTCCACTTACCAAATAAGTTCTACAAGCCATATGCGCCCCAAGCCTTGCCTTAGAGGCAAGCTTTCCTTCCGAAGAAGCAAAAGGTGCCCTCTCTTCCCCATTATGCCCGTAGGCGCCAATGGGGGGAGATTTATCCCCATTATACCCTTTTAGCTCATTATCTCTTCATGACACCTTGTTATTGGGCCTCATTGGGTAATGAGCTAGCCCAAACTTCATTACATGGGTTGATTAAGCCATTGGATCCAATCCAATGCAACCCTAATCCAAATGTGACCAACCATGGTCAATTTCGGGTCAACCTGCCAAAAATGAAGTTTGGCTCCAATAACGTTTTTTCATCTCATCAGGCCCATTGGCGCTGATGAAATCTCCCAAATAGATCTGAGTTATCTAATATCTCGATCATAAGGCTTCTCGATCAATACGAGAACTCGAGTATCAAGGTGTGCGACCCTGTAGGTTTCACTGACGTTAGCAGTGTTGACCAAAGGTCACCACAAGCAGTGCATCGCTGCTACCAAAGTCATCGGAATGGATATCAACATCGACATCCCCATCATCGCAACTAGGTACAGATGCATTACAGTCTTTTTGCCGAACTGATATCTGATGGCACCAAAATTCATAGTATATTTTGTGTCATATCATGTGTCTTTTTGTGTCATAATTATGCTTTTTTGCTTGTTTTTAAGCCTTAATTGTCAAATATTACAGAATCTACACCACTTCTAGTTTTGATCATTTTCAGGTTAAAAGTGCCATATTTTGATGGATTTTGTAAGATTTGAGCACACTAATGGATTCCAGACGTCGAAACGAAGCTACCAATCAATTTTCATGAAATTCGGAGCTAAATTGCAAAAATACGGCACTACCGTATTTTCTGGACAAACTCTCACGGTACCGTATTTCTCAGCAGAAAACTTGGGTGAAATACGGCACTACCGTATGAAACTACATGATACCATATTATTCAGCATTTTAGACCAGAAAAGTTTGACACGAATACGACACGACGTATGAAACTACACGGTACCGTATTTTGCAGCAATTTTAACCAGAAAGTTTCAGTGAGAATACGACACTGCCGTATATTCGGGTGACAATGTCATGGTACCATATTTTCTATTCAGAACTTACAGAAGGAAAATACGGCACTGCCGTAATCCGAATACGGTACCGTATTTTTAAACCAGATTCGTGACTTTTTCGGGCTGATTCTTGCGCGGGCAATAACTTTTGATCCAGAAGTCCAAATTAAGATCCGAAAGAGGTGGCGAACTCGTCTTTAAAAGGAGAAGACACATGAAGTGGAAGAGGGAATTTTTATCACCAATTGAGAGAGCAATCATCAGAGAGGCGGTTAGGGTTTGTCATTACGCCGAGAGGCGTAGAGGACATCTCAGACCATGATTTTTACACCGAAGCTTTGTCTGGAGTAGGAGAGCATGCCCCAGACGTTTTAGAGCGTTTGGAGTCCAATCAAGGGAGAAATCATCAAAATAGTGGTGACAGCACTGTTCACAAGCGAAATTACGGGTTGTATTTCAATTACAACCCTGTTTTGTAACTTTTCTTCCCCTTTTTCGCTTTCTAATCCTCTGAAATTATGGTTTGTTGTAATACTTTCATCATGAAAGCTTAGATATTCTTTTGGGACATGGGGTGTAATCCCCTTAGTTTGTTAATGACTAGAAAACATTGATTTTTGTCAAGTTTAATTTTAATATGACAATTTTACATTTGTGATTGATTTTTCTTTAATTCTCTTTAGTTTTATAAATATCAGCATGTTTTAGAGTTTTGTGAAATAGACTGAGAGGTTGATCGTTTGAAATTCGGAACCCTAGGAATCGTTGAGTTTGGAACTATCGTGAGAGATTAGGTAGTTTTTCGAATTCGGATCTTTAGTGATTTTATTGCCATGTTGAGTTTCTAATACTTTGGATTGAGTTATTGTGTTAGACTTGATTTGATCTTGCACGAGAGTGAGGATCGAGTCGTCAGAAAACCATAAGTAAAACCTGTGTTGAGTTTCAGGATGCACGAGAGTGATCCTTGAGATTCCACTTGAGATGATTGACTTAGAATTCGGATGCACGAGAGTGACCCTTGAGTTCTTTGTTCAATGGTTCACTTATCTTTAGCATTGAATAGATCTTGCATGAGAGTGAGAATCAGTTATCTGCATGATTGTCTGCACGAGAGTGAGACAATACCTTTATGAAGTGAATTAGGTCTTTATTATAATAGAATTAAACTGACAACCTTTATTTCCTTCTAGTCATTAGAATTAAGGTGGATGAAACCCTAGTCCCAATTTCTCTCTGATTATCTTTTTCGTGTGTTCTCCATCATTGCTTTTCATCATATTCGGTTTGCTTAGCTAGTGAGAATACAACTATTTGGTACTTAACAATAAGGTCTCTGTGGTTCGATATCTATTTTATTACTTTGAGTATCCGTGCACTTGCGGACACAACAATATCCGATTGGACAAGTGTGTCATCACTTGCTTTCATCCAATAACATGGTTATGACTAAAACAGGTTTTCACCTGGCTATGGCCATACACTTTTGGTCATAGAACCATAGAGGAGCTCCATGGATATCAAGCTTCCTTCAAGAAGGGACAAATCCTCTGTCTGTTCATTGACCTTCTCATACAGGTCGTGACATGCCCAATAACAACCATTATTACCTCCCAACTACGACGAGGTGTTAGGTTATATCAAAGCATGTGCCTAACCATATAGAATAGTCAATGACCTCAAGTCAAGGGATCAATGCATCTCCTGTCACTTGTGAGGATAATTCATGACACCAAGTCATTGCCTCACAGCGGGTCAGTCTAGTATATCCACCACTGATATACCCATATGTCTGCGCTAGCACCTTGTGCCTAGCCAGCCCATATACCAGTCTCACAAGTACCATAGCTGTCCCATATCCACTCAGGTACATTGACTGGGGACAACCATTTGAGCACAGATCCAATCTGTCTCCAGGGACATTATCATGTAAGTAAATAATTGCAGATGTAGACAAATATTGATAATGACAATGCTAGAATGATATATAAATATCAGAGTCAAGTAGTACAAAGATGGACCAAAACTAGGTCTCAGGGCATACACACCAACATAATCCATAAATCGTCAATGAGCTACACCCCTAATCCCGAAAATAAGTTTACACACTCATGTTCAAAGCAAACAGTATATTCATCGATGAAAATTGTATGAAAACTCAATAAAATTATAAGAAAGGACTATAAAGGTAATTGGAAATCCTTATCCTCAATATGGAGATGAAGATCGAACATCCAAATCCTCCTTTGCGTGATCTTCCTACTCGAATTTTGGTTAGAAAGTTGATTTTCACCCTAGCCGCCACCTCTGTTTGTGTTCGTGCGTAGAAGCCCCCGAAACCCTTCCAAAATCCTTCCTTTTATTGTCTAATCAGTGTAGAACCCTGATGTCTTGTATTTTTATAGTCTTTTGGACCCATATTTACTTGTGAATCGAGACCTATTTCCATATTTTTACATCTCTTTCCAGCTTATTTCACTGATTTTCTTTAGAAACTTCACTTCTTGTCATATTTGATGAATATAGGATAATTCACTCACTTTTGGAGCTATTTGGAAGTATATTTATGTCCCTGAGTGAATCAGGAACATTGACGAGAAGTTTGGCTTCAAACGAAGCTAATTTCCAGAATTACGGCCGAGGCCCTAATCTACATTATGGCCATAATTTCTAGTTAGAATTCCCAAAAAGCCCGTCTTTATTCATGCATAATCATATTCCAAAGACGTGCCATCAATTTTCTCAAAGAAAGCCTTTTGGAAGATGAAAACGTCAATAGAGACATTAGGGGTATGACAGTAATTTCACCTTGCCCGTAATCTCCACATCGGCTACCTTTGATACCATTATAGCCGGAATTCAAGTCAAGTCAAAGGTCAACTCACCCGCAAAATTTTAGACGAAACGGAGTTCGCTACAAAGATTACCGCTATGCCCATAATCCTCATTACACCCATAATGGTAGCATTAAGTGTATCGGAGGGCTGCAATAAATAGGCCGTAACGTTTCCGTTACAACTCCGATTTGGGCGTTTTTTATGTCATTACGAAGAGATTTTAATGGCCCACAAGTTCATGGACGTTTCAGGAGCTGAAGAGAATCGACTCCGACATTATGGGCATGCCCATAATCTTCATTACACCCATAATCGTCTTTGCGCAGCCTAAAATTAAAAGAGCCATAACTTTGTCATTATAGCTCCGTTTTAAACGTTTAAGGTGTCAAAACGTAGCTAATTAAAAGAGATTTAATGCTGGCTTATCAAAGGGCACTTCCGAGATGATAAATTGGGCCAAATTTGGTGAAGAACGCAGCGCCCTATTGGGGCTCAAGGTGGGCTAGTGAGTTTTGCAAGGGAGAAAGCTTTGGTGACAACAAGGGAGGAGGAAAGAGCCATGCTATCATTCTAGAACACTTGAAGGAAAGTTGCAATGCTTTTGCAGAAGAGTTTGCTTCCTTTTTCTTCTATCTTCTCTTTAGTTCTTTCTAATCCTTTAGAGATTGTACTGAATCGACATCATGCTAGCTAATCTTCTCTATCGGAACAAGGGTGTATTTTAGTTGTTTGGATCTTGTTTTCGAACTTGTTTTCTTGTAGCTAATGTAATTTTACCTTGTGTTTATTTGATCTGTGCTGTTTTATTGCTAGTATTGCCTTGATCACGCAATTACTTTTCTTAGGCGCCGCAAGAAGGACCGAAAGGTGATTTGTGACGCTAGATCTGCCTTATCGATCATGCTCTGACCTGTCAAGAAATTGGGCAGGATTTGTATGAGGAAACTTATAATATCTCTGAACCCAATGGATCAATCTAGGTACGGTGAGCCATGAAAGTAGGACACCAATCTAGATTGATACCGGATTACACCGTCGAAAGAGGGTAATCTGCACCATTAGATATTTCCTTGAACACTTTTAAAATTGCGTTGTTATGATTTTATCTTGTTTAAGTTTAAGATCCATCAACGAGATGCGCTCGAAGTTCCGATGTCTCTAAACCTTGTTTTATATCCAAAACTTTCACTTGCTTGATTTGGCTAGCAATTGTATTTAGTTGTAGTTTGATTTACTTTATAAAAATCCAAAATATTCTCTCGATCGTCTAGCTATTGATTCGTAATCACTCGGTACTTGATCACTGTCCCTGTGAGATCGACATCTTAAGTGATACTATGACAAAGCCATCACGCTTGCGGTTAGTAGTACGGTAAAGTACACATCAAACCCATCTAGGAAGGTTTCTGCAACGTTTGTTTCAATTTTGGTTTGATTTGGAGTTGAATCGAGTGAGAAACACAAAGGGGCAAAAATATTCACAGCCCGTAATGTGTTTACGGCCGAGGCCGTAATTCTGTCTGTGAATAAGCCCTTTTGTACACAGAAAGTTTCATGGACCGTGAAGGATTCACTGCCTCACTCGTGAAAGTTTATGTGGACTTTTATATTTAACTATTTTTCGTCCGTTCGAATGCCAAAATTATGGTCGGCCAAATAATTACAGCCAAAGCCGTGAAAGTTGCGTTCTTCACTATTTTGACTCCAAATTTGACGTGTAAGTTTGTGATCTCCTCGGGAATCATGCTATGACTTTAAAACTCGTGATATCCATCATTTTTGTGGCTTTTTACCTACATTTTTATAAAAACTAAGAAAAGTAAAGATTCTATACCATGTAAAGTAAAAACACTAAAAATTCGTATAAAATTGTAAAATAAGCCCAAAATAACCTATAAAATATAAGCAAAAACATGATGTAAATGCAACTCATCAAGGGGACAGTAAGATCTCAGTGTTCAGAGCTACACTAATGAGTCATTCCAGTCAGTCCCTAATGACTTCAGATCGCAGGCAGGGTATGTGTTCAAGTTGAATGGACGCGCCGTATGCTGGAAATGCTTCAAGCAATCCACCATAGCTGATTCTCCTGCTGAGGCTGAGTATGTCGCCGCTACTGAGGCAGCCAAAGAAGCCATTTAGATCAGGAAGTTCATTTCTGAGCTTCAAGTGGTTCCAACCGTTGTGGATTCGATTCAGCTCTATTGTGACAATAAGGAGCGATTGCATAGGCAAAGGAACCACAGTCTCAAACACATACTTAGGAGATTTCACCTGATTAGAGAGATTATTGACCGAGGTGATGTCAAGTTTAGTAGAGTTGACACAGACAACAATCTAGCAAACCCACTGACTAAAGCTTTGGCACAGCAGAAGCATGATGGTCATATGAGGGACATGGGGTTGACATATCTCAATAACTAGGTCTAAGTGCAAGTGGGAGATTGTTGGTGCATATGCCCTTGGACCAGTTGTTGATCTATCTTATGTACTACTTGACCTTGATATCTTATATATATCATGCTGGCATTGTCATTATTATGCTATGTTTACATCTGTGACTATCTACTTACATACTAATATCCCTGGAGACTGATTGTATCTATGCTCAAACTCTGTACCCAGTTAAGTACCTGAGTGGATATGGGATAGCTCTGGTACATGTGAGACTGATATATGGGCTGGTTAGGCACAAGGTGCTAACACAGGCATATGGGTATATCAGTGGTAGATATACTGGATCGACCTGCTGTGAGGCTCTATGATGCAGGAGAAGCCAGCACTGTAAAAGGGGATGAATCGGACAAGAAAACACCCCTCCAAACTTTTCTGCGCACTAAACACGGGTAGGCCATGAAGCCCATCATGGGTGTGACGGCCTCAGTGAAGAACCCAGAAAGTAAGCACAGTCGTGTGTGCCATCACGGGCAGGCCATGACGAGCTCAGCGAAATCTGGCAGCCTTGATCACGGCTGTGAACATGATCATGGCCATGCCGTGATCACCTCGGCAGAAATTAGAAAAACCAGTGATTCCAGACGCGAACGCGATCACGGCCATGTGTCCCATAATGGCCAGGCCGTGAACACTTCAGCAGATTCCAGAGCACCTGATCACTACCATGAAGATGATCACAGCCAGGCCGTGATCACTTCGGCACGCTCCGACAGAACTGATCATCGCTGTGAACAGAAGCCCGGCCAGGCCATAATCACCCCTGATGATACCATTTTGCCCCAGCGATCCCGTTTCTACGTGCACAACCCTCCCTACCATGTTCTTCCATCTAAGGAGGACCCAAAGGAGCCCGACAAGGTGGAAATATGGTGGTCCCAACGCTCATCCCAACCACTGGACCGCTATATGGGAGTTGTTAGCCCATTATTGATCCACACCGAAGTGCTCCCACCTAAGGGCCATGCGATCCAACCTCATGAAGGCCTACACCAAGACGGGCTGCATAACCATCTCAACAATATAGCCCAAGAGCACGCAATGATAGTTGTGACCCAGCCCACAACATCCAAGTTCTGCTGCTTCATCGTAGCATGTTCCGAACGCGTCTAACCACCCAGCTGCACACAAAGATGACGAATCAAAGGACATGCGCTAGCTTCTCTTTAGTTGTTAGAAGTTTGTTTCATTTTGTCTTTAGCTGCAGGATGACCACTTATGGGGCTACAATAGTAGGTAGTTGTTGCAACTTCTATTTTGTCTTGTTCCTACCCCTCTTATTCAATAAAAGAGGAGGATAGGGTGCTTAGTTCCTTAGTTCTCTCATAGAGGTAGAGTTCTCTTGGTGAGTTGCGAGTGTTAGGGAATACCGGGTGTAATTTAAAATTTTGCAGTCCCAGGACCCAGCGGAAGAAGCATTATACCCAAAACATATTCCTTTCCCAAGGATCCATGTGAGAGAGAGAGCACAAGGATGTGATAGGGATAGTACCTCTATTGCATGTCAAGTTGATGATGCCAAGTTGAAGACGCTCAAGTGCTCATCCTCTACAAGTATCCACGCGTCGACCTTCTCAATGTTGCTCCCTTCCACGCTTGGTGCTAGCCTCGGGAAGAGAAGATCACCTCTTGGAATCTCTTTCTCCTTCTTCCTTCCTCTTCACGCCAACTTGTCTCCTTGCTTAGAGACTCTCAGCCAAGTAGCAAGATGAAGAGAAGAGCGGGTGGCGCTCCACAAGAAGAGAGGGCGGCTGGAATTCTAGGGCTTGCGCAACTTCAAAAATCGCCAAGCCTTGAGAAGAAATTCTGCACACACGTTGATCATCCTAAGAGGGGGCGCATACCCCTTCTTTTATAACTAACCAAGCTATAGCCACCACTCTCCCTTCCATCTTTACTCTTGGCGCAATTCCTCCAAGGAATTGCCATAAGAGTTCAGCCACATGCCTCCTTGAATTGGCACATGAATAAGCTTGGAAATAATTCTAGCTTCTTGCCATATAAAGAGGGGATATTTGAGTTCCAATATAATTAGGACTTTCCATATATTGTTGGCTTGATTCTTGCTTGATTTAATCAAGCCTCACACGCCAACAAATCTGCCCATGCGTCCAAGAATATTTCCAACAATGAAAACCAAGTTTCATTAGGATTTATACACCCTAATTGGCGCCAATTCCATATATAGAATTATCCCATGCGCCAAGGGCAAATCCAACTTCTATTAGGATTCAAACTTGCCTCAATTAGATTCAATCCACAATTCCTAATTGGATTTGGATTTCAACATTAATTAGGCCCATGATTTAAATCCTTATTGAAAGTTCCCTAAAGGGGCGAAACCCTAATCATGCAGATATAAAAAAACTTGCATGGGCGGAATCTAGGGCTTCCTAGGATCTCATGTATGTTCATAGATCAACTTAAGCGGTTTGTATAGATCAAGAAGGGTTTCATACCAAAGCCATTTCTTGGATGGCGTCTTGGAAGAAAGAGGGCGATGTGGCTCTCCTCTTAAGGTGACGCACACAAGATGGGTGATCGCCTACTCCTTGTCGATCCTTGTGCTAGCAAGGTTCTCCAAGTGTCCTGATCGCTTGAAGCAGATTGAGATGATCTCTTGGTTTCCTTCTCTTCTCCTTTGCGTGAAGAACTTCCCACACGAGAGAGAGGCGTCGAGAGGAAGAGGCGAGATGCGAAAAGAGATGCACCCACGAATGTAGAGGCGTGCTCTCTATTTTGGAAACATGACTTCCAAAAATAGCAAGCCACTAACATCATGCGTTCATGCGTTCACTCCAAGTGAACCATCGCATTTTTCTCTCCCCTTTGAACCATGCGCTCACTATGATGAGCTGGTTCAATTGGATTTGGTTCAAAGACCAAATTAAACCATAAGGATCAAGATCTAACCATTCATCTCTTGATGCTCTTGATCTCACCGATCTAGCATCAATTCTCTCGATCGAAGCTTACCGATCTCAAGCCCTAATCAATCAAACATGATCAGACCAGATCTCACTTACAATCAGAGTTTAAACTCCTTTAAACTGAACCAAAACAATTCAGTCCACATGATCTGACTTAAGTAAGCCATATCATCAAATTGTGCGACCCTAAGGGTTTCCTTTAAATGTCGGTAACGATAACTCACGTTATCACGATCAGTGAGGGGTATCTAGCAAGACATCACTATCTCCTGATATAAAGGAAAGAGTCTTCCAAGACTACACCCAAACCACAGCACAAGTGTGAACCCAAGTCACTTGACATATGTGTTTCCTTTGCCACTGGATGTTCTTATTGGACAAGCGTGTCAAGCCTGTAATTCCAATATGATGAGAATGATTAGATCAGATGAAACATAGTCATCTGGGTATGGCCATACACTTTCTCAATCATCTCATCCAGGGGGCCCCTATAGAACATCACACTCCAATCAAGGAGACGGCAATCCTATATCTATCACTAGTGCCCTAACATGACTCATGCTCACTATCCAAGATAGTCTATAACCATTATGTTTCAAATGATATTGAACTACCTCAAAACAATGCCAATCATCATTTAGAAACACAAGTGATCTCAAGTCAGAGGAAATATGCCACTTGTTTGCATATAAGGATTATTCACATTGTGACAAGCAATTGAATATCCTAAGTAGGGTCTGTCCAGTACATCCAATGTACCCATGAGTCTGAAGAAACCCCTTTCAAGAGGGGGGCATGAAACCCTAAAGTGGGGGGCGCATTTTCAAGATTTTCGCAAGGAAGCATAGGGTTTATTAGGATCTTTTGCATGCCATATGATTAACATCAAAACGATTGCAACCATGAATGAAGGATCATACCATCGCCATCATATGGATGGTAGCTTGGAAGCAAAGACCGAAAGGGATCTTCTCCCTAGTTGACGCACACAAGGTGATGTGCCTACTCCTTGGAGATCCTTGTGCTAGCAAGGTTCTTCAAGGGTTCTTGCCGTATGGAAAGGGAATGAGAGATGGTCTCTAGGCTTGCCGAACCTTCTCCAAGATGTCTCCTTCTCCACACCAAGGTCTCGTCGAGAGAGAGAGGTGCCGAAGGTTGAATGGAGCGTTCACTTGTTTTGGCGTTCAAGGGAACATGCGCTTATTACTTTCCAAAATAGGAAAGACATTAAGCCATGCGTTCAAGATCTCTAAACCGATCAATAACGCCACAAACAATGAACCATGCGTTCAAGCTCTTGAACTGGTTCAATGTAAATGCATTTGGTCCAAAGACCAAACCAAACCAGCCCAAGCCATTTGGTCTAGATCATCTTAAACCCTAAGGCTGCAGATCTAACCGTTCATCTCATCATGCTCTTGATCTCACCGATCTAGCATCAATACTCTCGATCGAAGCTTACCGATCTCAAGCCCTAATCAATCAAACATGATCAGACCAGATCTCACTTACAATCAGAGATTAAATCCCTTTGAACTGAACCGAATCAATTCAGTCCACACGATCTGACTTAAGTAAGCCATATCATCAAATTGTGCGACCCTAAGGGTTTCCTTTAAATGTCGGTAACGATAACTTACGTTATCACGATCAGTGAGGGGTATCTAGCAACACATCACTGTCTCCCGATATAAAGGAAAGAGTCTTCCAAGACTACACCCAAACCACAGCACAAGTGTGAATCCACTTCACTAGGCATACATGTATCCTTTGCCACTGGATGTTCTTATTGGACAAGCGGGTCAAGCTTGTAACTCCAATATGATGAGCATGATTAGATCAGGTGAACATAGTCACCTGGGTATGGCCATACACTTTCTCAATCATCTCATTCGGGGGGGCCCCTTTAGAACATCACACTCCAATCCAGGAGATGGCAATCCTTTGTCTATCACTAGTGCCCTAACCTGACTCAAGCTCATTATCCAAGATAGTCTATAATCATTATGTTTCAAATGATATTGAACTACCTCAAAATAATGACAATCATCATTTAGAAACACAAGTGATCTCAAGTCAGAGGACATGTGCCACTTGTTGCAATCAAGGAATATTCACATTGTGACAAGCAATTGAATATCCTAGTAGGGTCTGTCCAGTACATCCAATGTACCCATGAGTCTACATCTTATTCCATGCTCGAAGCATCCTATAAGATTAGAACACATATTAGTCTCAATCATATCAAGGCTGTCTCAGGTTCACCAAGATATCTCGACTAAGGACAAAATAGCATGTCAGCCTAGCTGAACAGCATTGAGACATTATTCAGAAGAACACACATTGCAGCAGATGATGTAACAACCTGAATAATAACCATTGCCTTTATAAACATAAGAGTTTATACATGATACTGTTACAATCCCAAGGCCTCAAACATTAGCCTTAAGGGCATACCCCAACAATCTCCCACTTGCACTTAATCTAATGGTTGAGAAATCTCAAACCCATTATTATTGTGCTTCTCATGCTTCTGCTGCGCCAGAGGCTTGGTAAGCGGGTCAGCCAGATTGTCGTCTGTATGAACCTTGCATATTTTGATCTCGCCACGATCAATGATCTCCCGGATCAAGTGAAACCTTCTCTGTATGTGCTTGGACTTCTGGTGCGACCGTGGTTCCTTTGCTTGTGCGATTGCTCCAGTGTTATCACAGAAGATAACCAAAGTATCTGCACTCGAAGGAACGACACCAAGTTCCTGAATGAACTTACGAATCCACACTGCCTCCTTGGATGCTTCCGAGGCTGCAACATACTCGGCTTCTGTTGTGGAATCAGCAACAGTAGACTGTTTGAAACTTTTCCACACCACTGCTCCACCATTCAAGCTAAAAACATAGCCTGATTGCGATCGGAAATCATCCTGGTCCGATTGGAACGAAGCGTCAGTATATCCTTCAATACTGAGTTCTTCCTGACCACCATATATCAAGAACATATCTTTGGTCCTCCGCAGATATTTTAAAATGTTCTTGACTACAATCCAGTGTGCCTGACCTGGATTACTTTGGAATCGACTGGTCACGCTTAACCCGTAAGCGACGTCTGGGCGAGTACACAACATCGCATACATAATGGACCCAATAGCCGAAGCATAAGGCGTATTGTCCATTTCATCTTTCTCAGTCTGTGTTCGTGGACACTGACTCTTTGAAAGATTCAGACCATGTCTGACTGGAAGATGTCCCCTTTTAGAATTCTCTAAATGGAATCTCTCCAGGACTTTATCGATGTAAGTACTCTGGCACAGCCCGAGAAGCCTCTTAGATCTATCCCTGTAGATCTTCACACCTAATACATAGGCTGCTTCTCCTAGATCTTTCATCTGAAAACATTTTCCTAACCATGCTTTAACAGCATGCAGTTCAGGAATATCGTTTCCAATGATTAAGATATCATCGACGTAGAGGACTAGGAAAGTAATCACGCTCCCACTAAACCTCTTATATACACACGGGTCATCTTCGTTCTTGATGAAACCAAACTCAGAGATTGATTCATCAAAACGAATATTCCAGCTTCTTGATGCCTGCTTAAGTCCATAAATGGACTTCTTTAACTTGCATATTTTATGACGATCTGATGGATTAGTGAAACCTTCAGGTTGTGTCATATACACATCCTCATCCAATTTTCCATTAAGGAAAGCGGTCTTCACATCCATCTGCCAGATCTCATAATCGTAATATGCTGCTATCGCGAAAAGAATCCGAATAGACTTAAACATGGCTACAGGAGAGAAAGTTTCATCATAATCTATCCCGTAGATTTGTTTGAAACCTTTCGCTACTAGCCTGCCTTTATAGGTAACTACGTTACCATCCATGTCAATCTTCTTCTTGAAGATCCATTTACAGCCTATAGGGATTACTCCCGGAGGCGGATCAACCAAATCCCAGACTTGGTTATCTGACATGGAGTCCATCTCGGCTCGCATAGCTTCAAGCCATCTAGCTGACTCCGGTCCACTGACCGCATCCGCATAAGTAAGGGGTTCATCATTATCAATGATGTAGACTCCGTCATAGCGCTCAGGCTGTCTACGGATCCTTCCCGATCTTCGTGGTTCCCGTGATATCTGAGCCTCAGGTAGTTTAATTGTTGGGGTATGCCCTTAAGGCTAATGTTTGAGGCCTGTGGGAATGTATCAGTATCATGTAATAAACTCTTATGTTTATAAAGGCATGGTTGTTATTCAGTTAGCTACATTGTCTGCTGCAATATATGTTCTTCTGAATAATGTCTCAAAGCTGTTCAGCTGGGCTGACATGCTATTAAGTCCTTAGTCGATGTATCTTGGTGAACATGAGACAGCCTTGATATGGTTAAGACTAATATGTGTTCTAATCTTATAGGATGCTTCGAGCATGGAATAAGATGTAGACTCATGGGTACATGGGATGTACTGGACAGACCCTACTAGAATGTTCAATTGTTTGTCACAATGTGAATATTCCTTGATTATGACAAGTGGCACATTTCCTCTGACTTGAGATCACTTGTGTTTTCTAAATGATGATTGTCATTGTTTTGAGATAGTTCAATATCGTTTGAAACATAATGATTATAGACTATCTTGGATGGTGAGCTTGAGTCAGGTTAGAGCATTAGTGATAGACAAAGGATTGCCGTCTCCTTGTTTAAGGAGTGTGATGTTCTAAAGGGGCCCCCTGGATGAGATGATTGAGAAAAGTGTATGGCCATACCCAGGTGACAGTGTTCATCTGATCTAATCATGCTCATCATATTGGAGTTACGAGCTTGACAGGCTTGTCCAATAAGAACATCCAGTGGCAAAGGAAATATGCATGCCTTGTGAATTGATTCACACTTGTGCTGTTTTTGGGTGTAGTCTTGGAAGACTCTTTCCTTTATATCGGGAGACAGTGATGTGTTGCTAGATACCTCTCACTGGTCGTGATAATGTGAGTTATCGTTACCGACGCTTAAAGGAAACCCTCAGGGTCGCACAATTTGATGATATGGCTTACTTAAGTCAGATCGTGTGGACTGAATTGTTCGGGTTCAGTTTAAAGGGATTTAATCTCTGATTGTAAGTGAGATCTGGTCTGATCATGTTTGATTGATTAGGGCTTGAGATCGGTAAGCTTCGATCGAGAGAACAGATGCTAGATCGGTCAGATCAGAAGCATCAAGAGATCGACGGTCAGATCAAGCACCTTAGGGTTTTTAATGTGATCTGGACTAATTGCTTGGGTTATTTGGTTTATAGACCAGACCGAATTGAACCGGCTCTAGATGTGAGTGCTTGGTTCAAAGTAATGAGGAAAATGCGATTGGTTCATGAGGGCATGAACACATGATCGCATGTAAGAGAGGTTGGCTATTTTTAGCAACCACGCCCCACATGTTTACAGGGAGCGCATCTCTTGTTGCCTCAACCTCGAATTCTCATCGCTCTCTCTCGTAAGAGAGACTTCTCTTTCACGTCTTGGAGACTTGAGAATCAAGCAAGGAAAGGCGATCTTCTTCCCTTCTCACGCGATCAAAGACACCTAGGAATCTTGCTAGCACAAGATATTCCGTAGGGAGTAAGCGCATCCTCATCTTGTGTGCGCGTCCTAAGGAGGAAATCTTCGTTGCTTTCTATCTTCCAAGGCGCCATCTTTAAATGGCATTGGTATGAATCGCATCTCCTTCTTTCATGTTTTAAAGGTTGATCATATATTGCATGTTTTCGATTCTTGAATCCGCTGCCTATCGAGTTTGCGCCAACTAGGGTTTCGCCCCCCTCTTGAAAGGGGTTCCCTTCAATTGGTATCAGAGCGCAAGGTTTACATGCAAATTTATATGATTGCTTTGATTATGTGTTCCAAGTATTCTAGATCTTCACCATGCGAAATTCATCATGATAACATGTTTCATGCTGAAACTTATTTCATGTTTTACTTGCGCATGTATGTTGGCGCATGTAGTAGTTTTTTCTCAAAAATTATATCATTTGCGCGACTCATTGTAGATCTAAGATGCGCCTGCATTAAAAACCCTTAGACGGGTTATTAGGGTTGAAGTCAACCCCTAAGTTAGATCCAAACATGTCTGATCAGATCATCTGACAGCCTGAATGGGTCGACCAGATAGCACCTTGGCGCAAGCCTATGGTGGCTATAGGTCGACTGCAGACAGGTGTGTAGCGATGTCTGATTGAGACGACTACTGAACGCACCTGAGTTAGGCCCGGGGTCACGCCCGCTTGCCACACCTCAGTGTGGTCGTTCAGCCCTGGCGCATGCATAGTTGACCTTATGGTCGACGCAAGTCAGTTAGGACTTGGTGCATGCAAGGGCAGTGGATCTGACTAGGTTGGATGAGTGGATCCCTAGTAATGGACCGTTGTAAGGTTGTAGGGCAAATAAGGAAAATTAAAATTGATCCTATGGGGTTTTCGAAAATTTTAATTTTTATGGATCACATGGTTATTGATTGATGCATATGCTTGTTTATTTAGTCTTATGTGGGCTGCTCATATTATTTGTGTGCTGTGCTGGGGCCTGCGTGCCTGAATTAAAAAAATTGTAAATTAATTATTGTGATCTGCGCATCACTGTGTTTTAATTTATAAATGTAAGTGACCTGCGTGTCACTCTTGTCTAGATAGTTAAATTTGTAATTTAATTAGACAAGAGCACAGAGCACACTTGGCAGAGGCGCTTGCAGCAGTGGCTGGACCAGGTGGGAGGTCTAGGGTTCGACCCTAGGACCTGGCGCAATTTCCTGGTGGGCGCATCAGAGCTGCTGATGGCGCTTAGGCCCAGGTTTGGGCCAGATGAGCAGCTAAAGACCCATGAAGAGCAAGTGAAGACTTAAGTTAGGTTAAGGTCTCACTAGGGCTATGGGCTTTTACCACATAAGATTCATGCTTTCTTTTATTGCTTAATATTAGAATTGCATGATTAAATTATCTTCTGCTATCACCATAGGAATTGCATGATAGGCAAGAAGATAAAAGACCGTTAAAATCCAACGCTTAAATATCAAGCTCGTAAGCCTTCTGACGCGAAACCTCACTGTTCTGATTATCGTTGGAGCCGTGTTGTACCCACTCAGTGGGCACGTCCATCTATCTTCAGACGGTGCGGGATTACACCTGTGTGTTACAGAGTAGGGATTTATCCCTTCTCGTTGCTCAGCATAGCACATGGTGGTCCAGGGAGTAGGTCGGGTCAGCTTGACCATGTAGACTACATATGTGGCGCATATGGTAGCACATGGAGGCAGCCATCTGTGGAGTCAGAGATTGTGTTGTACCAACTCAGTTGGCACAGTCTGCTGGACTGCCCAGATGAAGGGGAATTGCACGGGTTGGCGATCGGCAGTGACTGCCTACCAGAAACTAGTGCTTGTACTCTCTGTGCATCTTATCTCGCCTGAGCGGGACGCGGAGACCAAGTATGAAATCTGGATCCCATCTCACTAAAAGAGTTCTACTCTTTCGGGCTGTTTTGCTGGATTTTTCACGCCTGATAAAATAGTGAGAAAAAGAATCTTTCTTAAGTCCTGATTGATTCTTATACATTGATACTGACCTTGCTGTTCTTGTATTGTTGTAGATACCTGCAGCAACGAACACCATGAACTTCAATGTGCGATCCCTACTGGAAAGGGAGAAGTTTGGTGGGCCGAACTTCTCTGACTGGTTTGGACACCTTAAGATCGTTCTTAAGGCAGAGAGGAAACTGTATGTCCTCGAGACGGCGATACCGCCGCAGCCCGCTCCGAACGCCGCAAGGGCGGTTCGGGAAGCCTATGAAAAGCACGTCAATGATAGCATTGATGTCGCTTGCCTGATGCTAGCGTCTATGACGCCACCGCTGCAGCGTCAGCATGAGGATATGTCTGCTATAGACATGATAGCGAACCTCAAGATGCTGTATGCTGCACAGGCGAGGACTGAACGCTATAATTTGACAAAGCTCTTCTTTCAGAGCAAACTGGCTGAAGGGAGCCCAGTGGGAGCTCACGTGCTCAAGATGATTGGGCACAAGGAGGCTCTAGAGAAACTGGGGCATACCATCAACCAGGAGCTTGCTGTGGACATTATTCTGCAGTCTCTCCCGCCTTCATTCGACGCGTTCATTATTAATTTTAATATGAACAAAATCGATTGTACTCCGGCAGAGCTGCTGAATATGCTCTTGACCACTGAGGAGACTCTGAAGGGTAAGCCTTCAACCTCTGTCTTGATGGTTCCTTCTAGGAACAAGAAGAAGGGGAAGAAGGGCAAGGCCCCTGTCAAGAGTTACAGCAAGGCTCTGAAGCAGAAGGTCAAGCGGTCTAAGGAATACAGGTGTTTCCACTGTGGCCAGCTGGGTCACTGGAAAAAGGACTGTAAAGCGCTCCAAGGAGATAAGAGGGGAAGCTTTGCTTCTGGCTCAGGTATATTCGTGACTGAGGTCATGTTTTCTTCTTCTGTATCATGGGTGTTGGACACTGCATGTGGAGTTCACATTTGTTCAAATGTACAGGAACTCAAGAGAAGAAGGCAGGTGGGACAGCATGAGGTGGACCTACGAGTTGGAAACGGGGCACGGGTTGCTGCTGTTGCTGTAGGAGACTACTTTATTTCTTTACCATCTGGACTTGTATTGGAACTAAACAGTTGTTACTTTGTTCCCAGTATAACTAAAAATATTATCTCCATTCCTGCTCTTGTCAGAAAGGGGTTTTCCTTTGAATGCAATATTTCAAAGTGTATTTTGTCTTATGATAATATTGTTTATGCAACTGGTTCAATTAACAATGGGTTATTCATGTTGGACATGGAATGTTCAATACAGCAAATTGATATTAAGAAAGCCAAGTATGCTGATGACAGCACCTTGCTATGGCATAGTCGTTTAGGCCATATTAACGAGAAACGCATTAAGCGGTTGCATGAAAATGGACTGCTGGGATCATTCTCCTATAAGGAGATTGATACATGCAAAGCTTGTTTGATGGGTAAAATGACGAAGTCACCTTTTCCTCACAAAGGTCAAAGGGCTTCAGGTTTACTTGACCTTATACACAGTGATGTGTGTGGGCCATTTAGTAAACATGCCAGAGGTGGCTATCAGTACTTCATTACCTTTACTGATGATTTCAGTAGATATGGTTATGTCTATTTGATGAGACATAAAAGTGAATCTTTTGACAAGTTCAAAGAGTTCAAAAATGAAGTACAGAATCAGCTAGGCCGTAATATCAAGGCACTTCGCTCAGATCGAGGTGGTGAATACCTAAGTCATGCATTTACTGACTATCTAAAGGAGTGTGGGATTATCTCACAGCTCACTCCACCAGGAACACCGCAATGGAATGGTGTGTCCGAGAGGAGAAATAGAACGCTACTTGATATGGTTCGTTCTATGATGAGTCAGGCTACTCTACCCTACTCCTTTTGGGGTTTTGCACTGGAAACAGCTGCAAAGGTACTAAACCGAGTGCCATCCAAGGCAGTTTCCAACACGCCATATGAGTTATGGTATGGGAAACAGCCAAGCTTGACATTTATCAGGATCTGGGGTTGCGAAGCTTATGTAAAGAAGCTCGCCTCTGGGAAACTAGAGAGCAGATCTGACAAATGTATCTTTGTCGGTTACCCTAAGGAAACTAAGGGTTATTATTTCTTCGATCCCAAGGAGAACAAGGTTTTTGTTGCTCGGACGGCCATATTTCTTGAGAAGGAGTTTCTTCTGCAAGAGGCCAGTGGGAGAGATATAAAACTGGATGAGAATCCAGAGGAAGGACAAAGTGCTCAAGCAGAGTTGGATGAGCCTGAGCCGGTAGAACAGGTTATTGAACAACCTGAGGCTCAGATATCACGGGAACCGCGAAGATCGGGTAGGATCCATCGACAGCCTGAGCGCTATGACGGAGTCTACATCATTAACAATGATGAACCCCTCACTTATGCGGATGCGGTCAGTGGACCGGAGTCAGCGAGATGGCTTGAAGCTATGCGCGCCGAGATGGACTCCATGTCAGATAACCAAGTCTGGGATTTGGTTGATCCGCCTCCGGGAGTTATCCCTATAGGCTGTAAATGGATCTTCAAGAAGAAGATTGACATGGATGGTAACGTGGTTACCTATAAAGGCAGGCTAGTTGCGAAAGGTTTCAAACAAATCTACGGGATAGATTATGATGAAACTTTCTCACCTGTAGCCATGTTTAAGTCTATTCGGATTCTTTTCGCGATAGCTGCATATTATGATTATGAGATTTGGCAGATGGATGTGAAAACAGCTTTCCTTAATGGAAATCTGGATGAGGATGTGTATATGACACAACCAGAAGGTTTCACTAATCCAGCAGATCGTCATAAGATATGCAAGTTAAAGAAGTCTATTTATGGACTTAAACAAGCATCAAGAAGCTGGAATATTCATTTTGATGAATCAGTCACTGAATTTGGTTTCATCAAGAACGAAGATGACCCGTGTGTATATAAGAGGTTTAGTGGGAGCGTGATTACTTTCCTAGTCCTCTACGTCGATGACATCTTGATCATTGGAAATGATATTCCTGAAATGCATGCTGTTAAAGCATGGCTAATGAAATGTTTCCAGATGAAAGATCTAGGAGAAGCAGCCTATGTGTTAGGTGTGAAGATCTACAGGGATAGATCTAAGAGGCTTCTCGGGCTGTGCCAGAGTACTTACATCGAAAAGGTCCTGGAGAGATTTCATTTAGAGAATTCTAAACGAGGATATCTTCCAGTCAGACATGGTCTGAATCTTTCGAAGAGTCAGTGTCCACAAACACAGACTGAGAAAGATGAAATGGACAATACGCCTTATGCTTCGGCTATTGGTTCCATTATGTATGCGATGTTGTGTACTCGCCCAGACGTTGCTTACGGGTTAAGCGTAACCAGTCGTTTCCAAAGTAATCCAGGTGTGGCGCACTGGATTGCAGTCAAGAACATCTTAAAATATCTGCGGAGGACCAAAGATATGTTCTTGATATATGGTGGTCAGGAAGAACTCAGTATTGAAGGATATACTGACGCTTCGTTCCAGTCTGACCAGGATGATTTCCGATCGCAATCAGGCTATGTTTTTAGCTTGAATGGAGGTGCAGTGGTGTGGAAAAGTTTCAAACAGTCAACTGTTGCTGATTCTACAACAGAAGCCGAGTATGTTGCAGCCTCGGAAGCATCCAAGGAGGCAGTGTGGATTCGTAAGTTCGTGAGAGAACTTGGTGTCATTCCTTCGAGTGCAGATCCTTTGGTTATCTTTTGTGATAACACTGGAGCAATCGCACAAGCAAAGGAACCACGGTCGCACCAGAAGTCCAAGCACATACAGAGACGGTTTCATTTGATCCGGGAGATCATTGATCGTGGCGAGATCAAAATCTGCAAGGTACATACAGATGACAATCTGGCAGACCCGCTTACCAAGCCTCTGGCGCAGCAGAAGCATGAGAAGCACTGTAATAATATGGGTTTGAGATTTCTCAACCATTAGATTAAGTGCAAGTGGGAGATTGTTGGGGTATGCCCTTAAGGCTAATGTTTGAGGCCTGTGGGAATGTATCAGTATCATGTAATAAACTCTTATGTTTATAAAGGCATGGTTGTTATTCAGTTAGCTACATTGTCTGCTGCAATATATGTTCTTCTGAATAATGTCTCAAAGCTGTTCAGCTGGGCTGACATGCTATTAAGTCCTTAGTCGATGTATCTTGGTGAACATGAGACAGCCTTGATATGGTTAAGACTAATATGTGTTCTAATCTTATAGGATGCTTCGAGCATGGAATAAGATGTAGACTCATGGGTACATGGGATGTACTGGACAGACCCTACTAGAATGTTCAATTGTTTGTCACAATGTGAATATTCCTTGATTATGACAAGTGGCACATTTCCTCTGACTTGAGATCACTTGTGTTTTCTAAATGATGATTGTCATTGTTTTGAGATAGTTCAATATCGTTTGAAACATAATGATTATAGACTATCTTGGATGGTGAGCTTGAGTCAGGTTAGAGCATTAGTGATAGACAAAGGATTGCCGTCTCCTTGTTTAAGGAGTGTGATGTTCTAAAGGGGCCCCCTGGATGAGATGATTGAGAAAAGTGTATGGCCATACCCAGGTGACAGTGTTCATCTGATCTAATCATGCTCATCATATTGGAGTTACGAGCTTGACAGGCTTGTCCAATAAGAACATCCAGTGGCAAAGGAAATATGCATGCCTTGTGAATTGATTCACACTTGTGCTGTTTTTGGGTGTAGTCTTGGAAGACTCTTTCCTTTATATCGGGAGACAGTGATGTGTTGCTAGATACCTCTCACTGGTCGTGATAATGTGAGTTATCGTTACCGACGCTTAAAGGAAACCCTCAGGGTCGCACAATTTGATGATATGGCTTACTTAAGTCAGATCGTGTGGACTGAATTGTTCGGGTTCAGTTTAAAGGGATTTAATCTCTGATTGTAAGTGAGATCTGGTCTGATCATGTTTGATTGATTAGGGCTTGAGATCGGTAAGCTTCGATCGAGAGAACAGATGCTAGATCGGTCAGATCAGAAGCATCAAGAGATCGACGGTCAGATCAAGCACCTTAGGGTTTTTAATGTGATCTGGACTAATTGCTTGGGTTATTTGGTTTATAGACCAGACCGAATTGAACCGGCTCTAGATGTGAGCGCTTGGTTCAAAGTAATGAGGAAAATGCGATTGGTTCATGAGGGCATGAACACATGATTGCATGTAAGAGAGGTTGGCTATTTTTAGCAACCACGCCCCACATGTTTACAGGGAGCGCATCTCTTGTTGCCTCAACCTCGAATTCTCATCGCTCTCTCTCGTAAGAGAGACTTCTCTTTCACGTCTTGGAGACTTGAGAATCAAGCAAGGAAAGGCGATCTTCTTCCCTTCTCACGCGATCAAAGACACCTAGGAATCTTGCTAGCACAAGATATTCCGTAGGGAGTAAGCGCATCCTCATCTTGTGTGCGCGTCCTAAGGAGGAAATCTTCGTTGCTTTCTATCTTCCAAGGCGCCATCTTTAAATGGCATTGGTATGAATCGCATCTCCTTCTTTCATGTTTTAAAGGTTGATCATATATTGCATGTTTTCGATTCTTGAATCCGCTGCCTATCGAGTTTGCGCCAACTAGGGTTTCGCCCCCCTCTTGAAAGGGGTTCCCTTCATTAATAACCTGCTCAACTGGCTCAGGCTCATCCAACTGTGCTTGACTACTTTGTCCTTCCTCTGGATTCTCATCCAGCTTTATCTCTCTCCCACTGGCCTCTTGCAGAAGAAATTCCTTCTCAAGAAAAATGGCCGTCCGAGCAACAAATACCTTGTTCTCTTTGGGATCGTAGAAATAATAACCCTTAGTTTCCTTAGGGTAACCGACAAAGATGCATTTCTCAGATCTGCTCTCCAGTTTCCCAGAGGCGAGCTTTTTGACATAAGCCTCGCAACCCCAGATCCTGATAAATGTTAAGCTAGGCTGTTTCTCATACCATAGCTCATATGGTGTCTTTGAAACTGCCTTGGATGGCACCCGGTTTAGTACCTTTGTAGCTGTTTCCAGTGCAAATCCCCAAAAGGAGTAAGGAAGAGTAGCCTGACTCATCATAGAACGAACCATATCAAGTAACGTTCTATTTCTCCTCTCAGACACACCATTCCATTGCGGTGTTCCTGGTGGAGTGAGTTGTGAGATAATCCCACACTCCTTCAGATAGTCAGTAAACGCATGACTCAAGTATTCTCCACCTCGATCAGAACGAAGTGCCTTGATATTTCGGCCTAGCTGATTCTGTACTTAATTCTTGAACTCTTTGAACTTGTCAAAAGATTCACTCTTATGTCTCATAAGATAGACATAACCATATCTACTGAAATCATCAGTAAAGGTAATGAAGTACTGATAGCCACCTCTGGCATGTTTACTAAATGGCCCACACACATCACTGTGTATAAGGTAAAGTAAACCTGAAGCCCTTTGACCTTTGTTAGGAAAAGGAGACTTCGTCATTTTACCCATTAAACAAGCTTTGCATGTATCAATCTCCTCATAGGAGAATGATCCCAGCAGTCCATGATCATGCAACCGCTTAATGCGCTTCTTGTTAATATGGCCTAAACGACTATGCCATAACAAGGTGCTGTCATCAGCATACTTGGCTTTCTTATTATCAATGTTTTGTATAGAATATTCCATGTCCAACATGAATAACCCATTGTTAATTGAACCAGTAGCATAAACAATATTATCAAGAGTAAGATAACACTTTGAAATCTTGCATTCAAAGGAAAACCCTTTCCTGACAAGAGCAGGAATAGAGATAATATTTTTGGTAATACTGGGTACAAAATAACAATTGTTTAATTCTAATACAATGCCAGATGGTAATGAGATGTAATAATCCCCTACAGCAACAGCAGCAACCCGTGCCCCGTTTCCAACGCGTAGGTCCACCTCATGCTGTCCCACCTGTCTTCTTCTCTTGAGTTCCTGTACATTTGAACAAATGTGAACTCCACATGCAGTGTCCAACACCCATGAAATAGAAGAAGAGGATATCATGACTTCAGTCACAAATATACCTGAGCCAGAAGCGATGCTTCCCTTCTTGTCTCCTTGGAGCGCTTTACAGTCCTTTTTCCAGTGACCCAGCTGGCCACAGTGGAAACACCTGTTGTCCTTCGACCGCTTCACCTTCTGTTTCAGAGCCTTACTGTAGTTCTTGACAGGGGCTTTGCCCTTCTTCCCCTTCTTCTTGTTCCTGGAAGGAACCATTAAGACAGAGGTTGAAGGCTTTCCCTTCAGAGTTTCCTCAGTAGTCAAGAGCATATTCAGCAGCTCTGCCGGAGTACAATCGATTTTGTTCATATTAAAGTTAATAATGAACGCATCGAAGGAGGGCGGGAGAGACTGCAGAATAATGTCTACTGTAAGATCCAAGGATCTTAAGTCCTAGTAAGTACAATTCTTGATTTAAATCATTGACTGTGATATTTTATTTAAATGAAAATCATTGGCTGTGATATTTTTCTATGTTTTGATTTTGTAAACTCTAGGATAGGGGAGAGTTTTATCTCTAAAAACCTTAAGGGGTTAGTTATAAATTAGTGGCAAAGGGTTAGTGGATATTAATTTAAGTCTTAGTGGATTTTGACTCTAGTAATTAATTAATTAGAGCTTATTGGATGTTAATTAAATCCTTATTGGATTTTCGCTTAAGTGAATAATTAATTATGGGTTATTGGGTTTACACTTAAGTTAGATGGATTTTGGGTTTAAAATTTGAATTAATCAGTAAGTGGGATAATTCATAAACCCTATTCGAATTAATTAGTTAGCGGGTTTGAAAATTTAAAAACCAAAGATCCAAGAGGGGGGGCGGACGGCTAGGGCAAAGAAGTTGGCGTCTTGGGCGATTTCTTGAAGGCTTGGGCGATCTCTTGGAGGCTTGGACGAATTTCCCCTTCTTCCTCTTCCTTTTCCCTTGGCCGGCGTTCTTTGGTGTTTGGTGGCGCTTCTTCTTCCATTGGTGGCGACATTGGTGGAATTTCAAGGCCTTAGACGAGTTTTTGGATCATCTTGGTGTTCACGGTTCAAGATAATAGGTGAGTGGGGTGTCTTATTCGAATTCTATCCACTTGGTTGTGCTAGATGATAAATTTGATTGCTTGGAAACTTCTCTATGTGCAGTATGTTTATATATATCTATGACCATGTATCCTTGTTTGAGAAACCTGGGTGATAACTTAGCAAGGTTACACTAAACTGATCAGCATGAAACCTAAGGACTCTACACTACATTATGTGATTTGTGGTTTCGAATGTTATGTGTTGTGGTCTGTGTACCCGTTAGGGGATGGATAGGACTAAGGCTAAGTGTAACTGTGTACTCAAGGGGATAGTCTATATGTGATATGTTAGGGGTTGGAGATTTCAGTCCTGTGTATTGTGACATATGAGGGGTTGATGTTCAGCCCTGCCTGTTGTGATGTTTTGATGAAAGTGACTATCCTAGAGTCTGGTCGACACTTAGGAGTCCTCTTTTGTGAAATAAGATATAAGATGTGTCTAGTGGTTGTTCAGGCAAGAAACCCTTTGGGAGAATGAGTGATTGATGCAAAGTGCCATGTCTTGGTCGGACAGGGGCCACCTCTTGATTTCATCACTCTTAGACTCTTAGATTTTTGTGTTATGGGGTGGTGTAGATCAAGGTATCACATCTTGACCGGATGGGGATCACCTCTTGAGTCTACACACTGTCCATGTTTGTGTTGCATGTGATTTGCAGGCTTCTCCCAGTGCTTAGGCCAGAGCCGGGTTGGACCATAGTGGTCAATCTTGATTTATGCTAGACAACGACTAAGTGGTTGGTGTGTTTAGTTGGTTTAGAGTATGGCTCTAGAACTTTGGTTACTCTGGTGTGATATTTGTGTGATGCCTATACATCTAATTATTTATATGAGTTCTGTTCTTGATTTTCTGATTCTTTATTTTAGTTATATGTTGACATAATGTTCTGCTAAAGATTTTTAAAACAATCTGCATGTATCTTTGAGTGTATGTTATGGATGGTCGAGTGAGACTATCTATTCACTGGGCTGTGTAGCTCACCCCTCAATATTTTCAGGTGTAGAACAGGGGCGCACTACCTGAGTTAGCGTTTTATATGGGACTTGTGTTGATATGGATATTATGCTGGTTTGATGTATAAGACTTTTGTGCTTAGTTAACTGGGGCCGGTTGTGGCTAAACTTTGTGAACCAGTGTTGCCGGTTGTGGCAGTTTTGAGATTTTGATTTTTGTGTCACCGAGGGCTTTGGCCTGTTTTTGGTGTTTGATATCATTGATGTTAGTTATATGAATTTATTGAATCGATATTGTGGTTTTGCTTCGAACTTTCGAGTCGGTTTGTATTTGCGATCAGATTTGATATAAATGTGAACTTGCATATGTCTAGTGCAAGTATTGCCTGGTGGCAGGTACCCTTATGTGATTTATGGATTTTACGGATTTTATATGGCTTTGATATAACTGTTGCCTTGCATATGTCTAGTGCAAGGATTGCGTGGTGGCAGGTACATTTATGAAATTGTGTTTCGTGGATTTTCGATGTGTGGATTCTCGAAAATTTTCAGATCGACTTTTCCTGAACTTGGTTTTACTTAGCATGTGCATCGATCTTGTATGATAACATCCTGTTCCTTTGTGAATTGTGTTGCTTGTTTGGGGTTAAGATAACGGGATGTGACAGAATGGTATCAGAGCAGTTGGCTAGCTAAAACTTAGTTCGGGGAAAAACATGTTTGTGTATTGCTAGACACCTGATAGGTTTATGTTTGTTTTCCTTACTATGGTGTGTGTGTGTAGGAATTTAAGATGGTGCGATCCAGAGGAAATGCTAGCAGCGAGGGTGAGCAGACCTCAGATCTCACGAGAACCATTGAGGCTCTGACAGGCATGGTACGGCAACAGGGTGCCATGATAGAGAGGCAAGCTCAGATGCTGCAGCAGCAACAAAGTCAGCATCAAGAAGCGCAACAGCAGCTCTTGCAGCAATTGACTCAGGAGAGATCTCAGACTACCACTCGGGCGGTGGGGAATGACTATCGGGAAGACGCTCACAGGCGCTATGCCTCGCTAGTGAGTGAATTCCAGAAACTGGGTCCTAGTTCCTTTTATGGGGGCTCAGAATCAAGTACTGCAGAGAACTGGCAGTTGTGCTTGGAAAAGATTTTTCAAGTCATGCGTTGCTCAGATGAGGACAAGCTGTGTCTGGCCACATATATGATGCGTGGTGACGCAGATGAGTGGTGGAAGGGCGTGGTGAGGCTAGCTGTGGAAAGACATGAAACAGTGAATTGGCCCTACTTCTTGTCTCAATTTAACGAGAAGTATTTCCCTGATAGCTTGGTTGAGGACCGAGAGGTGGAATTTATTCACCTGGAGCAGGGTGATCTGACTGTGGACCAGTATGAGTTGCAGTTCACTAAGTTGGGAAAATATGCTCCTCACCTGATAAACACTGAAAAGAGGAGGGCTACCAAGTTTCTCAGAGGTCTCAGATGGGACATTCGAGAGTAGGTTGGTGCTCAGCACTTGGAGACATATAGTGAGACTGTTGGGCGAGCACGCACCATCGAGAGGTACATATCTGAGAGGACCGTGACTGTGATTCCTGCAGCTGAGGCGGCAGCTCCTCAGTATGGTGGTGGCGGCAAGGGTAAGAAGTACCCTAAGCATAAGGACTACAAGAAGGGCAGGTATAAGCCTTACTCTCACAAGGCACCGCAGCAGTCCAGGGATGCACCGCAGCAGTCCAGGGATGTAAAGAACGGTAACACTGAGGATCAGATTTGTCATCATTGTGGGCTCAAAGGACATCTGATGAGGGATTGTTATAAGAAGAATGGTGTATGCTTCAGGTGTAAGAAACCTGGGCACATGATCAAAGACTGCAAAGAGCCTGAGATGCAGCAGAGAGGCACAGATAAGCCTACAGTCCAGACTCGAGTTTATGCTGTGGCTGAGAAGGATACACGGGCTTCCCGATCTGTAGTGGAAGGTACTTTATTTGTATTCGATCAGTTAGCTCGCATCTTATTTGACCCTGGTGCAAATTTATCTTTTGTATCTGTTAGATTTGCTGCATGTTTACCTGTATTACCTAAGGTGCTGGATTATGTTGTGTCTGTAAGTACTCCCTTAGGAAAATCATCATCTACAGACACTGTTTGTGCCGATTGTGTAGTGCATGTAGAGGGTTATGAGTTTCTTGTAGATCTAATCCTTTTAGACATGCAAGACTATGATGTCATCCTAGGTATGGATTGGTTATCCTCGCATCATGCCACTGTGGATTGCTTTGAGAAAGTAATCACCTTGAATCTACTAGATGGGAATCGGCTTTTTGTGAGAGGTCTGGTATCAGACCAAGGACCACATGTGATATCTTTCCTGCAGGCCAGAAAGTTACTTGCTAGTGGGTGTAAGGGTTATATTGCGCATGTAAAGGTGCAGGATGATTCTACTTCTGATTTGACTCAGATGGCGGTGGTGCAAGAGTTTCCTGATGTGTTCTCTGAGGAATTTTCAGGCTTGCCACCAATACGAGAGGTAGAGTTTGGTATTGAGTTGGTGCCAGGTACTGCACCTATCTCCAGAGCTCCTTACCGCATGGCTACCTCAGAGTTGGCCGAACTTAAGAAGCAACTGGAGGATTTGCTGGAGAAAGGTTACATCCGGCCTAGTGCTTCTCCCTGGGGAGCACCAGTGCTATTCGTAAAGAAGAAGGATGGAACCCTGAGGATGTGTATAGACTACAGGCAACTGAACCAAGTGACTATCAAGAATAGGTATCCTCTCCCTAGAATTGATGATCTATTTGATCAATTACAGGGAGCTACAGTGTTCTCTAAGATTGATCTGAGATCAGGGTATTACCAGCTTAGGGTCAAGGATGAGGATATATTTAAGACTGCTTTCAGGACCAGGTATGGGCATTTCGAATTTCTAGTTATGCCTTTTGGACTGACGAATGCACCTGCTGTCTTCATGGATTTGATGAACAGGGTATTTCATGAATTGCTCGATTCTTGTGTGGTAGTCTTCATAGATGATATCTTTGTGTACTCTCGGACTACTTCGGATCATGTCAGTGACTTGCGCAGAGTGCTAGAGATTCTGAGGAAAAACCGATTATATGCCAAGGCTAGTAAGTGTGAGTTTTGGCTAGAAAAGATCAGTTTCCTTGGGCATGTGATTTCTGGTCAGGGGGTGTCTGTGGATCCAGTTAAAGTGCAAGCCATCCTTAATTGGGGAAGACCAACTAGTGCTACTGAGATCAGAAGTTTCCTGGGTCTAGCAGGTTACTACCGGAGGTTTGTTGAGGGATTCTCCAAGCTGGCGGGTCCTTTAACTAAATTGACCAGAAAGGAGGCCAAGTTTAATTGGGATGACAAGTGTGAAGAGAGCTTTCAGGAGCTAAAGAGAAGGTTGACTAGTACACCGATCCTCATTATTCCTAGTGATGGGGAAAGGTTTACTGTCTATACGGATGCTTCAGGCAAGGGGTTGGGTTGTGTCTTGATGCAGAAGAGTAATGTGGTAGCTTATGCTTCGAGACAACTGAAGGAGTATGAGTCGAACTACCCTACTCATGACTTGGAATTGGCGGCCGTAGTCTTTGCTCTGAAAATATGGCGTCACTATTTGTTGGGTCAAGAGTTTGATCTGTTCACTGACCACCAGAGTCTCAAGTACATCTTCACTCAGAAGGAGTTGAACATGAGACAAAGAAGATGGATGGAGTTGATCAAAGACTATGACTTCACTATTCAGTATCAGGCTGGAAAAGCCAATGTAGTGGCTGATGCACTGAGCAGACATCCAGTTACTTCAGTAGCGGCACTACGGGTCAGTGAGTGGCGGTTATTGCAGGAGTTCAGAGATCTCAGGATCAGTGTTTCTCCTAGAGTTCAATCGGGTTATGTGGCTTTCCTCAGAGTACAGTCTGTTTTGTTGCAGAAGATCAGAGATCAGCAGTCTGTGGATCCGAGATTAGTTCAGATCAGGGATAGTTTGGTTGCGGGTGAAGTTCAGGATTTTAGCTTGTCTGATGATGGTGTTCTCCGGTTCCGTGGAAGGGTGTGTGTCCCTGAGGAACCGAGCTTGAGGAAAGAAATATTGGAGGATAGCCATAACTCCAAATATTCTCTACACCCTGGCGTGACTAAGATGTATCAGGACCTTAAGAAGAGCTTTTGGTGGCCGGGTATGAAGAAAGAGGTAGTTGATTTTGTCTCTAGGTGTTTAACCTGTCAGACTGTAAAGGCTGAACACCAGAAGCCTGGTGGTTTGTTGCAGCCCCTTCCTATTCCTGAGTGGAAGTGGGAATGCATCAGTATGGACTTTGTATGTGGTTTGCCCAGAACCAGATTGGGACATGATGCTATTTGGGTGATTGTTGATAGAATCACTAAATCAGCCCACTTTCTCCCGATCAAGATGACTTATCCTTTTGAGAGACTGGCTAGGTTGTATATTGATGAGATAGTCAGACGGCATGGAGTGCCTGTTGATATTGTGTCTAATAGGGACTCTCGGTTTTTGTCCAGGTTTTGGAAGAGCTTACAGTAGGGTTTGGGTACTAAGTTGAATTTTAGTACAGCATACCATCCTCAGTCTGATGGCCAGACGGAGCGTACTATCCAGACTTTAGAAGATCTGTTGAGAGCTTATGTGGTTGATTGGAGTTCTGAGTGGAACCGGGATCTATCTTTGATGGAGTTCACCTATAATAATAGCTTCCACTCCAGTATTCAGATGGCTCCTTATGAGGCTTTGTATGGGAGAAGGTGTAGGACTCCCTTGTGTTGGGAGGAAACCGGTGATAGATTAATTTTGAGATCTGATGCAGTACAGGAGACTACTGATAAGGTCAGAGAGATTCAGGATAAACTGAAGATTTCTCAGGACAGACAGAAGAGTTATGCTGATGACCGTCGTCGTTCCCTGGAGTTTGTGGTAGGGGATCATGTTTTCTTAAAGGTGTCACCTACTAAGGGTGTTATGAGGTTTGGCAAAAAGGGCAAGCTGAGCCCTAGGTTTGTAGGCCCTTTTGACATTATTGAGAGAGTTGGTCCAGTAGCTTACAAGTTAGCTTTACCTCCTGCTTTGGAACATGTGCATAATGTATTCCATGTTTCTGCTTTGAGGAAATATCATCCTGATCCATCTCATGTATTGGAGTTGGAACCTCTTCAAATTCAGAGTGATTTGACCTTTGAGGAAAGACCTCTCCGGATTGTGGATAGAAAGGATAAAGTTCTGAGGAACAAGTCTATACCTTTGGTAAAAGTTATCTGGGGAAATCAGTCGGTTGAGGAGGCGACCTGGGAGACTGAAGCTGATATGAGGAGGCTGTATGCTTATCTTTTTGATGATATGAATGCTGAGCTTTAGAGGACTAAAGCTTTATAAGGAGGGAGGGATGTAAGATCCAAGGATCTTAAGTCCTGGTAAGTACAATTCTTGATTTAAATCTTTGACTGTGATATTTTATTTAAATAAAAATCATTGGCTGTGATATTTTTCTATGTTTTGATTTTGTAAACTCTAGGATAGGGGAGAGTTTTATCTCTAAAAACCTTAAGGGGTTAGTTATAAATTAGTGGCAAAGGGTTAGTGGATATTAATTTAAGTCTTAGTGGATTTTGACTCTAGTAATTAATTAATTAGAGCTTATTGGATGTTAATTAAATCCTTATTGGATTTTCGCTTAAGTGAATAATTAATTATGGGTTATTGGGTTTACACTTAAGTTAGATGGATTTTGGGTTTAAAATTTGAATTAATCAGTAAGTGGGATAATTCATAAACCCTATTCGAATTAATTAGTTAGCGGGTTTGAAAATTTAAAAACCAAAGATCCAAGAGGGGGGGCGGACGGCTAGGGCAAAGAAGTTGGCGTCTTGGGCGATTTCTTGAAGGCTTGGGCGATCTCTTGGAGGCTTGGACGAATTTCCCCTTCTTCCTCTTCCTTTTCCCTTGGCCGGCGTTCTTTGGTGTTTGGTGGCGCTTCTTCTTCCATTGGTGGCGACATTGGTGGAATTTCAAGGCCTTAGACGAGTTTTTGGATCATCTTGGTGTTCACGGTTCAAGATAATAGGTGAGTGGGGTGTCTTATTCGAATTCTATCCACTTGGTTGTGCTAGATGATAAATTTGATTGCTTGGAAACTTCTCTATGTGCAGTATGTTTATATATATCTATGACCATGTATCCTTGTTTGAGAAACCTGGGTGATAACTTAGCAAGGTTACACTAAACTGATCAGCATGAAACCTAAGGACTCTACACTACATTATGTGATTTGTGGTTTCGAATGTTATGTGTTGTGGTCTGTGTACCCGTTAGGGGATGGATAGGACTAAGGCTAAGTGTAACTGTGTACTCAAGGGGATAGTCTATATGTGATATGTTAGGGGTTGGAGATTTCAGTCCTGTGTATTGTGACATATGAGGGGTTGATGTTCAGCCCTGCCTGTTGTGATGTTTTGATGAAAGTGACTATCCTAGAGTCTGGTCGACACTTAGGAGTCCTCTTTTGTGAAATAAGATATAAGATGTGTCTAGCGGTTGTTCAGGCAAGAAACCCTTTGGGAGAACGAGTGATTGATGCAAAGTGCCATGTCTTGGTCGGACAGGGGCCACCTCTTGATTTCATCACTCTTAGACTCTTAGATTTTTGTGTTATGGGGTGGTGTAGATCAAGGTATCACATCTTGACCGGATGGGGATCACCTCTTGAGTCTACACACTGTCCATGTTTGTGTTGCATGTGATTTGCAGGCTTCTCCCAGTGCTTAGGCCAGAGCCGGGTTGGACCATAGTGGTCACTCTTGATTTATGCTGGACAACGACTAAGTGGTTGGTGTGTTTAGTTGGTTTAGAGTATGGCTCTAGAACTTTGGTTACTCTGGTGTGATATTTGTGTGATGCCTATACATCTAATTATTTATATGAGTTCTGTTCTTGATTTTCTGATTCTTTATTTTAGTTATATGTTGACATAATGTTCTGCTAAAGATTTTTAAAACAATCTGCATGTATCTTTGAATGTATGTTATGGATGGTCGAGTGAGACTATCTACTCACTGGGCTGTGTAGCTCACCCCTCAATATTTTCAGGTGTACAACAGGGGCGCACTACCTGAGTTAGCGTTTTATATGGGACTTGTGTTGATATGGATATTATGCTGGTTTGATGTATAATACTTTTGTGCTTAGTTAACTGGGGCCGGTTGTGGCTAAACTTTGTGAACCAGTGTTGCCGGTTGTGGCAGTTTTGAGATTTTGATTTTTGTGTCACCGAGGGCTTTGGCCTGTTTTCGGTGTTTGATATCATTGATGTTAGTTATATGAATTTATTGAATCGATATTGTGGTTTTGCTTCGAACTTTCGAGTCGGTTTGTATTTGCGATCAGATTTGATATAAATGTGAACTTGCATATGTCTAGTGCAAGTATTGCCTGGTGGCAGGTACCCTTATGTGATTTATGGATTTTACGGATTTTATATGGCTTTGATATAACTGTTGCCTTGCATATGTCTAGTCCAAGGATTGCGTGGTGGCAGGTACATTTATGAAATTGTGTTTCGTGGATTTTCGATGTGTGGATTCTCAAAAATTTTCAGATCGACTTTTCCTGAACTTGGTTTTACTTAGCATGTGCATCGATCTTGTATGATAACATCCTGTTCCTTTGTGAATTGTGTTGCTTGTTTGGGGTTAAGATAACGGGATGTGACATCTACAGCAAGCTCCTGATTGATGGTATGCCCCAGTTTCTCCAGAGCCTCCTTGTGCCCAATCATCTTGAGCACGTGAGCTCACACTGGGCTCCCTTCAGCCAGTTTGCTCTGAAAGAAAAGCTTGGTCAAATTATAGCGTTCAGTCCTCGCCTGTGCAGCATACAGCATCTTGAGGTTTGCTATAATTTCTATAGCAGACATATCCTCATGCTGACGCTGCAGCGGTGGCGTCATAGACGCTAGCATCAGGCAAGCAACATCAATGCTATCATTGACATGCTTTTCATAGGCATCACGAACCGCCCTTGCGGCGTTCGCAGCGGGTTGAGGCGGCACAGCCGTCTCGAGGACATACAGTTTCCTCTCTGCCTTAAGAACAATCTTAAGGTGTCCGTACCAGTCTGAGAAGTTTGGCCCAGCAAACTTCTCCCTTTCCAGTAGGGATCGCACATTGAAGCTCATGGTGTTCGTTGCTGTAGGAATCTACAACAATGCAAGAACAGCAAGGTCAGTATCAATGTCTAGAATCAATCCAGGACTTAAGAAAGATTCTTTTTCTCACTATTTTATCTGGCTGAAAAATCCAGCAAAACAACCCGAAAGAGTAACACTCTTTTAGTGAGATGGGATCCAGATTTCATACTTGGTCTCCGCGTCCCGCTCAGGCGAGATAAGATGCACAGAGAGTACAAGCACTAATCTCTGGTAGGCAGTCCCTGCCAATCGCCAACCCGTGCGATTCCCCTTCATCTGGGCAATCCAGCAGGCTGTGCCAACTGAGTTGGTACAACACAGTCTCTGACCCCACAGATGGCTGCCTCCATATAGCTACCATATGCCCCATATGTAGCCTACATGGTCAAGCTGACCTGACCTACTCCCTGGACCACCACGTGCTATGCTGAGCAACGAGAAGCGATAAATCCCTTCTCTGTAACACGCAGGTGAAATCACACACCGTCTGAAGATAGATGGGCGTGCCCACTGAGTGGGTACAACACGGCCCCAACGATAGTCAGAACAGTGAGGTTTCGCGCCAGAAGGCATTACGTGCTTGATATTTTAGCGTTGGATTTTAATGGTCTTTTATCTTCTTACTATCAGGCAAATCCTATGGCTATAGCAGAAGATAAATAACTCATGCAATTCTAATTATTTAGAAAATAAAAGAAAGCATGGATCTTATGTGGTAAAAGCCCATAGAGCCTAAGTAAGACCTTAAATCAACTTAAGTCTTCACTTGCTCTTCTTGGGTCTTTTGCATCTCATCTGGTCCAACCCAGGGCCCTAGCGCTCAATGCAGCTCAGGTGCGCCCACCAGGTGAATGCGCCTGTCCTAGGGTCGAACCCTAGACTTCCCACCTGGAAAAGCCTTAGCTGCATGCACCTCTGCCATGTGTGCTTTGAACTCTTGTCTGATTAAAATACATTTTAATCTATCTAGACAAGATTGACTCGCAGGTCAATTATACAATAAATTAATTAGAAATGTGATGCATAGATCACAATAATATTAATTTACAATTTACCAGGCTCGTAGGCCCCAGCACAGCACACATTAAAGGGCAACCCACATAAGATTAAATAAACAAGCATCATGGCATCATTCAATCAACATGTGATCCATTACAAAGAAAACAAAATTTTGAAAACCCATTGGCATCAATTTTAATTTTCTTATGTGCCCTACAACCTTACAACGGTCCATTGATAGGGATCCACTCATCAATCTAGTTAGATCCATGCCCTTGCATGCACCAAGTCATAACTGACTCGAGTTGACCTAATGGTCAACCATGCATGCGCCAAGGGCTGAACAACCATCATGAGTTCTGGCAAGCGGGTGTGACCCCGGGCCTAACTCATGTGTGTTCATTAGTTGTCTCAACCAGACCTCGCTACACGCCTGTGATGCAATCGACCTATAGCCACCTCGTGCTTGCGCACAGGTGCCATCTGGTCGATCCATCTAGGCTGTCAGATGGTCTGATCAGACTAGTTTGATCTATACTAGATGATGCTTTCAACCCCATCAACCCGTCTAAGGGTTTATAGTAGGCGCAAATATAGATCTAGGTGATAGGCGCGCAAGATGTAAGTTTTGTTCAAAACATCTTCAACAAGCGCAACACAATAAGAAGCTTTCAACTAAGTTAACATGCGCAACTAGATAGAAACATGTATCTAAGGTAACATGCGCAAACTTAATTAAACCTTCATATAGATCTATAACATGTATTAGCATACACGGATCACAACAAGCAAAAGCAATCATATGAACATGCGAAAACCATGCTCTGATACCAATTGAAGAAACCCCTTTCAAGAGGGGGGCGTGAAACCCTAAAGTGGGGGGCGCATTTTCAAGATTTTCGCAAGGAAGCATAGGGTTTATTAGGATCTTTTGCATGCCATATGATTAACATCAAAACAATTGCAACCATGAATGAAGGATCATACCATCGCCATCATATGGATGGTAGCTTGGAAGCAAAGACCGAAAGGGATCTTCTCCCTAGTTGACGCACACAAGGTGATGTGCCTACTCCTTGGAGATCCTTGTGCTAGCAAGGTTCTTCAAGGGTTCTTGCCGTATGGAAAGGGAATGAGAGATGGTCTCTAGGCTTGCCGAACCTTCTCCAAGATGTCTCCTTCTCCACACCAAGGTCTCGTCGAGAGAGAGAGGTGCCGAAGGTTGAATGGAGCGTTCACTTGTTTTGGCGTTCAAGGGAACATGCGCTTATTACTTTCCAAAATAGGAAAGACATTAAGCCATGCGTTCAAGATCTCTAAACCGATCAATAACGCCATAAACAATGAACCATGCGTTCAAGCTCTTGAACCGGTTCAATGTAAATGCATTTGGTCCAAAGACCAAACCAAACCAGCCCAAGCCATTTGGTCTAGATCATCTTAAACCCTAAGGCTGCAGATCTAACTGTTCATCTCGTCATGCTCTTGATCTCACCGATCTAGCATCAATACTCTCGATCGAAGCTTACCGATCTCAAGCCCTAATCAATCAAACATGATCAGACCAGATCTCACTTACAATCAGAGATTAAATCCCTTTGAACTGAACTGAATCAATTCAGTCCACACGATCTGACTTAAGTAAGCCATATCATCAAATTGTGCGACCCTAAGGGTTTCCTTTAAATGTCGGTAACGATAACTTACGTTATCACGATCAGTGAGGGGTATCTAGCAACACATCACTTTCTCCCGATATAAAGGAAAGAGTCTTCCAAGACTACACCCAAACCACAGCACAAGTGTGAATCCACTTCACTAGGCATACATGTATCCTTTGCCACTGGATGTTCTTATTGGACAAGCGGGTCAAGCTTGTAACTCCAATATGATGAGCATGATTAGATCAGGTGAACATAGTCACCTGGGTATGGCCATACACTTTCTCAATCATCTCATTCGGGGGGGCCCCTTTAGAACATCACACTCCAATCCAGGAGATGGCAATCCTTTGTCTATCACTAGTGCCCTAACCTGACTCAAGCTCATTATCCAAGATAGTCTATAATCATTATGTTTCAAATGATATTGAACTACCTCAAAACAATGACAATCATCATTTAGAAACACAAGTGATCTCAAGTCAGAGGACATGTGCCACTTGTTGCAATCAAGGAATATTCACATTGTGACAAACAATTGAATATCCTAGTAGGGTCTGTCCAGTACATCCAATGTACCCATGAGTCTACATCTTATTCCATGCTCGAAGCATCCTATAAGATTAGAACACATATTAGTCTCAATCATATCAAGGCTGTCTCAGGTTCACCAAGATATCTCGACTAAGGACAAAATAGCATGTCAGCCTAGCTGAACAGCATTGAGACATTATTCAGAAGAACACACATTGCAGCAGATGATGTAACAACCTGAATAATAACCATTGCCTTTATAAACATAAGAGTTTATACATGATACTGTTACAATCCCAAGGCCTCAAACATTAGCCTTAAGGGCATACCCCAACAGAGTCTACATCTTATTCCATGCTCGAAGCATCCTATAAGATTAGAACACATATTAGTCTCAATCATATCAAGGCTGTCTCATGTTCACCAAGATATCTCGACTAAGGACAAAACTGCATGTCAGCCAAGCTGAACAGCATTGAGACATTATTCAGAAGTATACATATTGCAGCAGATGATGTAACAACCTGAATAACAACCATTGCCTTTATAAACATAGAGTTTATACATGATACTGAAATAATCCCAAGGCCTCAAACATTAGCCTTAAGGGCATACCCCAACACTTATTGGATTAGGATTTGCGCCCACCATAATGGGCCTTATCCATATCCAATTCCCATTAGGATTTGAATCCTAGTTGGATTAGGATTTGCGCCCAACTACTATGGGCCTTATCCAAATCCAATTCCCATTAGGATTTGAATCCTAGTTAGATTAGGATTTGCGCCCAACCACTATGGGCCTTATCCAAAACCAAATTCTTATTAGGATTTGAATCCTAATTGGATTAGGATTCCAACTCCTAGTAGAATTAGGATTCCAACTCCTAGTAGAATTAGGATTCCAACTCCTAATTAGATTAGGATTCCAATTCCTAATAGGATTAGGATTCCAATTCCTAATTAAATTAGGATTCCAACTCCTAGTTGGATTTGGATTCCAATTCCTAATAGGGTAAGGATTCCAATTCCTAATTAAATTAAGATTCGAATCCAACAAGGTTTATAGTCCCAAGTCCAAGTTCAACTCCCATATAGAGTACATACTTGGCCAGGATATACATAAACCCACGAATCCCAATTGGACTCATATTCAACCATGAATCTGTCTTCGACTTAGGATCAGAATGAACTCAAATATATATTCCAAGATATCTAGATCAAAATACAACGTCAAGAGTCTATTGCATGTGGCCCCGAAGGATCCATATGGCGATGGCAATAATGATTAAACATCACAAGTAGTGAGAGGTATCTAGCAACACATCACTACTACCCATGTCATAGGACTAAAGTCATCTGGCAATCAACTCCCTAACAAGCAACGAGGATTCCCATGCATTCCAGATCCCTTTGCTTGAACTGATGTCCCACCATTGGATTGGTCTCATATTTATTAATCCAATCTATTGGTCATGACTCAAAGAGTATGGCCATACATTCCTATCATGCACCAATGAGATGGGGCACCCCAAAGTGGATATCATGCTTCCAATTAAGGAAGGGGCAAATCCTACTATTGGTCATCCATATCTCCATATGACTTATGATATGTCCAATGACAGTCGTTTTGATCACCCATTTACGGAGAGATGTAAGACTGTATCAAAACACATCCATCATCATATCTAGACATGAATACCTCAAGTCTAAGGATCAATGCAAACCTCTTGCATGTGAGATTGACCTGTTGACTAGACAAGTCAATCCTCACGGTGGGTCACTCCAGTGTAACCAATGCTGAAGCACCTATATGTCTACGTTACTGTGCCTCGCACCTAACCAGCCCATACACCAGTCTCACATGCACCAAAGCTATCCCTTATCGGCTGAGGCACCTTGACTGGGGATTACTTTGAGAATGGATCCAACCAAACTCATGGGACATTATTTATGCAATTCAATACATCAACGCAGGTAAAGCAATCTGCATAATAATGACCGTGCCTTTATCAATTATATCAATTCTATCAAAGTACATTCAAATAATGCCGGACCACGTTCATATATTGGTCTGCTGGGCATAAACACTAACAGCGAGAGCCTCCAACATTTGTGGATTGTGGCAGATGTTGGGAAACCCCGGGGATATTTTACAAAAAATTGGCATTACAAAGATTACATTGCACAGTGGAAGCAATATCCCCGAAACGGGCCAGTCCCAAAAACCCAGTGAGGATCGCATGCGAGGGGATCGACACGATGTGATAGAAAGTACCTTAGTAGCAAGATGAGAAGCCGATGTCAAGGTAGGCGCCTAAATGTTCGCCCTCTGCAGTCTCACACACACGGATTCCTTGAGCCCTCTTCTTCCACGCTTGGTGCAAGCCACGGGAAGAAGATCCAATCCTTAGGTCACCTTCTTTAAAGCTTGCGCCACCTTTAAGGGAAGATGCGCCAAGAGGAGAAGGAGAGGAGATGAAGCCGCCAAGCACAAGCCCTTCTCACGCCAAGAGAAGAAGGAGGAGGGGAGGAGGACTTGCGGCCACTTGATGGAAGAGGAAGAGATTGCGCCACTAGAACCCTAGCTCTCACCCCTCACCCTTTGCTCACACCAATTCATAGTCATTGAGAGGGGCGAGAAGGGGTCATATTTATAGTGGCAAGAGGCGGTTTGGGTAGCGCAAGGATGATGACAAGTGTATGGCTAGGATGAGGGGGGTTTGAGGCAAGGAAAGTCTCCAAGACTTTACCATAAACCTCATTCAACCTATCCATATTTGCCCACGAGCCATATCAGCCCCACACATGCCTTAGAGGCATGTTTTCCATCAAAGGACGAAGGGGCTAGGTGCCCCTTACTTCCAAATGAAGCAAAGGCACCTCCCTCACCCCATTATGCCCTTAGGCGCCAATGGGGTGAGGATTCTCCCTATTATACCCTTTAACCCTCTAATGTCTTCATGACAACTTATTAGTGAGTCCAATTAAGCAACAGGCCTAGCCCAAGGTCCATTATGCATGTTAACCAAGCCATTGGATCCAATCCAATTTAACCCAAAGTGAAATGAGGCTAACCATGGTTAATTTGGTCAAGATGCCAAAAATGGAAGTTGGTTCCAATAAGTTTATTCCATCTCATCAGGCCCATTGGTGCTGATGAAATCTCCAAAATAGATCCAAGATATCCAATAAGTCGATCATAAGGCTTCCCAATCAATACGAGAACTCAAGTATCTTGGTGTGCGATCCTATAGGTCCCTTTGACTTTGGCAGTGCTGACCTAAGGTCACCACAAGCAGTGAGTGGCACCTAGGAATGCATCGCTTCTACCTAAGTCAACGGAATGGATATCGACATCAACATCCCCATCATCGTGACTAGGTATTGATATATTATAGTCCCTTTGCCGAACTGATATCCGATTGGGCAAGTGTGTTTATGACACCAAAATATATAGTATATTTTGTATCATTTTCTATATCTTTTCATCCTAAATTGAAGATCTTTTGCTTGTTCTTATGCTAAATTTATCAAATATTGCAAAATCTACTTCCATTTTGGTTTTTCAGCATTTTCAGGTAAAAAGGCACTATTTTGAGGCGTTTTCAAGCAGAATCAAATATATAGATGAATTCACAACATCAAGAGGAAATCACACATCAAATTTTAGAAGAATTAGAGCTTCAGATCAAATTACGGCACCCCCTCTATGGACTTTATGGTACCGTAATTGGTCTGCACTCCCAGATCGAAATTACGGCATTGCCGTAAACATATTTACGGTACCGTAATTTGGAGTTTTCCAGAACAGAGAAATTTGAGACATTACGGCACTACCGTAAACATCTTTACGATGTCATAATATGGGCATGATTCTGACCAGAGACTCAATGAAGATTACGGTACTGCCATAAGAAAGTTTACGGTACTGTAATTCTGGATGGTTTTCAACCCGAGAGATTTTTGACATTACGGCAGCACCGTAAAGTCTTTTACGGTCCTATAATTTCAAATAATATTGAAGCTGAGAACTCACCATCCAGATTACGGCACTGCCGTAAATCGCATTACGGCCGTAATTCCAAGTCAAAAACATGATTTTTACGAGTCTGAATCTTGCACAGACTATATCTTTTGATCCAGAACTCTAAATTGAGATCCAAAAGATGCTACGGACTTGTCTTTAAGAGAATAAGACACACGAAGTGGAAGAAAGAAATTTTATCCAGTATAGAGGGAGAAATCGCCAGAGAGGCAGCTAGGGTTTGGCCTCATGCCGAGAGGCATGGAGACCATCTTCGGGTGTGATTTTCATGTAGAAGCTTTTGCTGGAGGGGAGGAAGACACCGCATAAGTTTTAGAGCATTTGGAGTCCGATCGGAGGAGAAATTAACAAAATAGCGGTGACAATACTGTTCATCGAAGCAAATTACGACTGTAAACTCTTTTACAGCCGTGGTGTAAAGTTGTTCCTCCTTTCTTTTCATTTTTTGATCACTCTGAGACTATGATTCATTGTATTTCTTCCTCCATGCAAGCTTAATACTATTTTTTGGACATGGCGTGTAATCCCCTTGATTTTTAATGATTAGATAATCTTTTCTTGCGTCATGATAATTCTACTTTGATAATTTTACCTATGCGATTATTGTTCTAAGTTTCTCCTTAGTTTACTTTTTGTCATCATGAATAGAGTTCTTGCATTAAGGACCGAAAGGTGACATGCTTGATAACTGGAACCCTAAAATTGATTAATAGGAACTCACCGTAAGAAATTAGGTTATGTTCTTATTTCTTTATTTTAGATGACTAATTGCCTTGATGATGATTATGAACCTAGGATTAAGTTAGTGTGTCAAACGTGGAGATCTTGCACGAAAGTGAGGATCGGAATGTTGGAGAACCATAGGTAGAACTTGTGTTGAGTCTCGGATGCACGAAAGTGATCTTTGAGATTCCGCTTGAAACAATCAACTTAGAATTCGGATGCACGAAAGTGATCTTGAGTTCTTTGATTGATGATTTACTTATCATTAGTTTGGGATAAATCTTGCGCGAAAGTGAGGATTTGTCTCTGCATGGTTGTCTGCACGAAAGTAAGATAATCCCCTTATGAAGTAAATTAAGTCTTTATCAAATTAGAATTTGTTTGATGAACATCCTTATATATCTAGTCATGAAAATCAAGGTGGATGAAACCCTGGTCCCAATTTATCTCTTTGATTATCTTTCGTGTTCTCTCTATATCGTTCACTTTAATCATATTCGGTTTACTTAGCTAGCGAGAATACAACTATTCGGTACTTAACAATAAGGTCTCTATGGTTCGAAATCTTTCTTTATTACTTCGATAATTCCGTGCACTTGCGGAAACCTATCAAGTTTTTGTTTACAGGAATTGGGCTTCCATGATCTTTTTCCACACATAATTTTTTTTCTTCCTTTTTTTTTCTTTTTTGTGTATTTTGTTATTTTTGCATGGATACACACTTTTTATTTTGACTTCAACTCTTTCTTCGGTACCACTGTCAATTTTATAGAGTGCCAAGTAGAGGAGTCTTATTATTTTTCACATTCATTATTTTTTATAGACTTCAACCCATGTCTTAGGTACCACTATGAATTTTAAATAGTGCCAAGTAGGGGAGTTTCTCACTGTTTTTGTGGATTTTGGATTCTTCTTTCCCAACAAATAGCAAGATAGAATAAACATCTACTAGCTTGATCAATTGATATCAATTCAGTAATCATACTCATATGCTCATTTTATTTAAAGGAGTAGTTTCACCTTTAGATCTTATTCCTCAAATAATACATCTATCCAAAATTTCATCCATCAACCAATGTCAAATTTCAAAAGATAGATATGCATTGAAGAAATAAATCTAACATGATAGGTTTAGTCGTAATCACATGCATGAACACATTCATCATCATAGAAAAATTCATAAACCTCTCATCACATGGATTCAAGTCATAGAAAATTTATGAAACATCAAAATATGTCAAAATCACTACAAAAGGTGTGAAGCATTAAACTCAAAAAGTCAAAAGATGTAAAGTGATAGATCCGTGTAAGTACATAAGGCTCAAATAATGCAAAGGGTGTAAAGTGATGGATCTAAGAGGAGAAAAGTGTAGATAATCATATCAAATTGAATAATCACAAGAGAGTGTAAGCAATACTCACAAAACTATATGTCAAGCTCTGACCAAAAATACATAAGGCTCAGACCAAAAATAGTGTCGGGGCAAATACTACAAAGTCCAAAGGTATGCCTTTTGAAAAAATTTTACCTGCACAATTTAAGATACATAAGGCTCAGTCTAAAAATAGTCCCTAAAAATAATAATGATGAAAAATAATTTTCTCAAGAAAGAATCAGAGATATCATCGATGATCCAGAAAAGTGCTGGTGGAAAGAGCTGATGTCGGCAAGAAGTAGAGGTGGAACAGAGGCTGTCTGAAAAGCTGCTCTGATCATTATACTTCTGATTGCAAATTTTTAATGCCTAAAAATTCTAATTCTTCATGTTACCTAGATGATCATTATGATTCTAGTAGGAAAAATCAAACTTTTTTTTTATGATGATTGCTCTGATCATGTTTCTGTGCCATGCTTTGAGGATACTGAAAAATCTAGCTTAGAGACTATGTTAGAAAGATTTATAGCTGATCAAGAAAAATTCATGTCAAATCAAAACCAACTCATGACAAATTGAAGTAAAAAATTTGAAGATCTTAAGAAGATGACTAGTCAACTTGCTTCTCGGGTAGAATCTTTGAATGCTAATACTGAATTGCTAGAAACCCAGATTGCACAACAAGCATGCTTATTTGAGTTTGAAACTGAAGAACTTTATTTAGAAAAATCCCCCTATGATTATGATTGTTTTGAGATTGTGCCTTATGTGAATATTAATGAATCTTACTCTAATTTTGATTATTGTGAAATTGATCCATCTGCTAATTTTTTTGTGGAAAAGGTTGAGAAAATTGAAATTGAAAAACCTTCTTTTCATGATAATCCTAATTTTGATGATAACTTATTTATGGCTAAATCTGATGAGCATGATGAAGGTTCAAAAATTATAGACATTAATGAACCCCACTGTGATTTTAGTGATATTTTTGAAATTAATGATAAATCACTTGTGGTCAACTCTGATTCTATCAATTCCTTTTCATATGATGTTGATTTTGACTCTTCTGATGATGAATTATTTGAGGGGAGGTATGAGGAAATTGATTTTGAAGAGTCTCATCTTGATTTTGTTGATAATTGTGATATTGAAAAATTGTTTGGTGATGAAAATGAGGAAATTGAAAAAGATTTGAAAATTACAAACACTGATGAATCTCACTATGATGTTTTGCCCATATCTTTTGTTGAATCTTTTGATGAATTTGAAAAATTATGCTTTATTGAGGAATCTAATGAAAGACATAAAACTTATTTTGATGATCCAATGCTTATATCTTTTGATCAAAGTCCTATTGCAATTGAAGACATGAATTTGAAGAAAGGACTTATGATTTTGCTTACTGACAAATATAGGAAGATCATTGAAAATTTTGATTTTAATTTCTACATATTTGAGAAAGCCACGGTGATTGTGATTTACATGAAATTCTGGATTTTTGGATTAGTGGCTGAACTTTTTGGACAGCGAAAAAGGAAAAAATTACATGCTATTTACTTTGGAACTGATTCACCTACTTCACCATGATGTTTGATTTTTGGTCAAGCTAATGACCAAAAAATTAGCGCTTCTTGGGAGGCAACCCAAGCACTCTTGTTTAGCTTTGTTTTTATTTATTTTTATTTATTTTTAGAATTAATTTTTCTTCTCTTTTTGTAGATGAAAACAAGTTTTGGCGCATAATACAGCACTGCCGTAATTGGTTTTACGGTACCGTATTTTCGGTTCATTTTTGACAGAAAGTTTTGTAAATTTTGCGGCAGGGCCGTAACGTCTTTCACGTGCCATAATTTTGAGTGATTTCTTTCCTGAGAGTTATTTGAATAATACGACAGTACCGTAATGTGTAATATGATGCCGTAATTTGAAACCTGCTTTCTGCATTCTGCTTACTTAACTAGGTGTTTCTCGCGGCGATTTTAAGAAACTGGGATGGCAAAAATTTTAATCTTTGGCACGACATGGAAGTACTCATCTTTGTCTATCATCTGGATATTTTTTTGGAATTTTAAAGTCCATGGATCATTTTAAAACACATAGCAACTTTTCGATTCTGATTAATTTCTACAGCAGTTTTTTCTGACTGTTCTGACTAGCACTTTTCTGCCACTTTTTAAGATGCTTAAATGACTTGAAACCCAGATTTTTCGCATGGAATGTGAGGAACATGTGTCATTCTATCTTGTGGATTAATTATTTTCATGATTTTATTTTCTGATCATTTTAGGACACATGGCAACTTTTCGAATCTGATTAACTTTTGTGTAGTTTTTGCAGTTTTATAATCTGAGTAGCCTTCTTTCTGTTGATACCCTAAATTTCTGATAGATTTTGATCCTTTAATTTTCATACGTCTGAAAAGAACATATCTCATTCTATTACATGGTTCTGTGCATTTTCTATTTGGATCATTAAATTTTATTCTAGGGTATGACTACTTTTCATAAAAAATTCAAAAACTGCACAGTTTGCTTTCTACCAGTTATTGCTTATTTTGACTCCAGATCTAGAAATCTTCAAGAACAATTGTCTTCCAACACTAGCCACCACTGCATCTGCCTCTGACATCACTGTTTTCAGCCGTCGACACTGGATTATACCATCTGCAGATTCTTACTTCTTCTACTGCCTCTTATTCTATTGATTTTATTTATTTATGCAGCAGACACTTCATTAGTGACTGATTTTTTTTCTCTGCAGTACTATCTCTCACACCCACCGGCCGACGATCTCACCTCCAGGACTATAGTCTCTAGTAGGCCACTAGAGATTACTCACCCTTATGTCGGCACCATCACCATCATTGCTAGCAGCTTTTCAGCCAGCCTCTGTTCCACCTCTACTTCTTGCCTGCATCAGCTCTTTCCACCAGCACTTTTCTGGATCATCGATGATATCTTTGATTCTTTCTTGAGAAAATCATTTTTCATCATTATTATTTTTAGGGACTATTTTTAGACTGAGCCTTGTGTATCTTAAATTGTGCAGGTAAAATTTTCAAAAGGCATACCTTTGGACTTTGTAGTATTTGCCCCGACACTATTTTTGGGTTGCTGCTGTTGCTGTAGGAGACTATTTCATTTCTTTACCATCTGGACTTGTATTGGAACTAAACAATTGTTATTTTGTTCCCAGTATTACTAAAAATATTATCTCCATTCCTGCTCTTGTCAGGAAGGGTTTTTCCTTTGAATGCAATATTTCAAAGTGTGTTTTATCTTATGATAATATTGTTTATGCAACTGGTTCAATTAGCAATGGGTTATACATGTTGGACATGGAATGTTCTATACAGAAAATTGATATTAAGAAAGCCAAGAATGCTGATGACAGCACCTTGCTATGGCATAGTCGTTTAGGCCATATTAACGAGAAACGCATTAAGCGGTTGCATGATCATGGACTGCTGGGATCATTCTCCTACAAGGAGATTGATACATGCAAAGCTTGTTTAATGGGCAAAATGACGAAGTCACCTTTTCCTAACAAAGGACAAAGGGCTTCAGGTTTACTTGACCTTATACACACTGATGTGTGTGGGCCATTTAGTAAACATGCCAGAGGTGGCTATCAGTACTTCATTACCTTTACTGATGATTTCAGTAGATATGGGTATGTCTTTTTAATGAGACATAAAAGTGAATCTTTTGACAAGTTCAAAGAGTTCAAGAATGAAGTACAAAATCAGCTAGGCCGAAATATCAAGGCACTTCGCTCAGATCGAGGTGGAGAATACCTAAGTCATGCGTTTACTGACTATTTGAAGGAGTGTGGGATTATCTCACAGCTCACTCCGCCAGGAACACCGCAATGGAATGGTGTGTCCGAGAGGAGAAATAGAACGTTACTTGATATGGTTCGTTCTATGATGAGTCAGGCTACTCTTCCATACTCCTTTTGGGGTTTTGCACTGGAAACAGCTGCAAAGGTACTAAACCGAGTGCCATCCAAGGCCGTTTCAAAAACTCCATATGAGTTATGGTATGGGAAACAGCCAAGCTTGACATTTATCAGGATCTGGGGCTGCGAGGCTTATGTCAAAAAGCTCGCCTCTGGGAAACTAGAGAGCAGATCTGACAAATGCATCTTTGTCGGTTACCCTAAGGAAACTAAGGGTTATTATTTCTACGATCCCAAAGAGAACAAGGTTTTTGTTGCTCGGACGGCCATATTTCTTGAGAAGGAGTTTCTTCTGCAAGAGGCCAGTGGGAGAGAAATAAAGCTGGATGAGAATCCAGAGGAAGGACAAAGTGCTCAAGCAGAATTGGATGAGCCTGAGCCAGAAGATCAGGTTATTGAACAACCTGAGGCTCAGATATCACGGGAACCGCGAAGATCGGGAAGGATTCGTCGACAGCCTGAGCGCTATGACGGAGTCTACATCATTGATCATGATGAACCCCTCACTTATGCGGATGCGGTCAGTGGACCGGAGTCAGCTAGATGGCTTGAAGCTATGCGCGCCGAGATGGACTCCATGTCTGATAACCAAGTTTGGGATTTGGTTGATCCGCCTCCGGGAGTTATCCCTATAGGCTGTAAGTGGATCTTCAAGAAGAAGATTGACATGGATGGTAACGTGGTTACCTATAAAGGCAGGCTAGTTGCGAAAGGTTTCAAACAAATCTACGGGATAGATTATGATGAAACTTTCTCACCTGTAGCTATGTTTAAGTCTATTCGGATTCTTTTCGCGATAGCTGCATATTATGATTATGAGATCTGGCAGATGGATGTGAAAACAGCTTTCCTTAATGGAAATCTGGATGAGGATGTGTATATGACACAACCTGAGGGTTTCACTAATCCATCAGATCGTCATAAGATATGCAAGTTAAAGAAGTCCATTTATGGACTTAAGCAAGCATCAAGAAGCTGGAATATTCGTTTTGATGAATCAGTCACGGAATTTGGTTTCATCAAGAACGAGGATGACCCGTGTGTATATAAGAGGTTTAGTGGGAGCGTAATTACTTTCCTAGTCCTCTACGTCGATGATATCTTGATCATTGGAAATGACATTCCTGAAATGCATGCTGTGAAGGCATGGTTAAGGAAATGTTTCCCGATGAAAGATTTAGGAGAAGCAGCCTATGTATTAGGTGTGAAGATCTACAGAGATAGATCTAAGAGGCTTCTCGTGCTGTGCCAGAGTACTTACATCGATAAAGTCCTGGAAAGATTTCATTTAGAGAATTCTAAACGAGGATATCTTCCAGTCAGACATGGTCTGAGTCTTTCGAAGAGTCAGTGTCCACAAACACAGACTGAGAAAGATGAAATGGACAATACCCCTTATGCTTCGGCTATTGGATCCATTATGTATGCGATATTGTGTACTCGCCCAGACGTTGCTTACGGGTTAAGCGTGACCAGTCGTTTCCAAAGTAATCCAGGTCAGGCACACTGGATTGCAGTCAAGAACATTTTAAAATATCTGCGGAGGACCAAAGATATGTTCTTGATATATGGTGGTCAGGAAGAACTCAGTATTGAAGGATATACTGACGCTTCGTTCCAGTCTGACCAGGATGATTTCCGATCGCAATCAGGCTATGTTTTTAGCTTGAATGGAGGAGCAGTGGTGTGGAAGAGTTTCAAACAGTCAACTGTTGCTGATTCCACAACAGAAGCCGAGTATGTTGCAGCCTTGGAAGCATCCAAGGAGGTAGTGTGGATTCGTAAGTTCGTGAGAGAACTTGGTGTTGTTCCTTCGAGTGCAGATCCTTTGGTTATCTTCTGTGATAACACTGGAGCAATCGCACAAGCAAAGGAACCATGGTCGCACCAGAAGTCCAAGCACATACAGAGACGGTTTCATTTGATCAGGGAGATCATAGATCGTGGCGAGATCAAAATCTGCAAGGTTCATAAAGATGACAATCTGGCAGACCCGCTTACCAAGCCTCTGGCGCAGCAGAAGCATGAGAAGCACTGTAATAATATGGGTTTGAGATTTCTCAACCATTAGATTAAGTGCAAGTGGGAGATTGTTGGGGTATGCCCTTAAGCCTAATGTTTGAGGCCTTGGGAATGTATCAGTATCATGTAATAAACTGTTATGTTTATAAAGGCATGGTTATTATTCAGTTAGCTACTTTGTCTGCTGCAATATATGTTCTTCTGAATAATGTCTCAAAGCTGTTCAGCTAGGCTGACAGGCTATAATGTCCTTAGTCGATGTATCTTGGTGAACATGAGACAGCCTTGATATGGTTAAGACTAATATGTGTTCTAGTCTTATAGGATGCTTCGAGCATGGAATAAGATGTAGACTCATGGGTACATTGGATGTACTGGATAGACCCTACTAGGATGTTCAATTGTTTGTCGCAATGTGAATAATCTTTGAATATGACAAGTGGCACATTTCCTCTGACTTGAGATCACTTGTGTTTTCTAAATGATGATTGTCATTGTTTTGAGGTAGTTCAATATCATTTGAAACACAATGGTTATAGACTATCTTGGATAATGAGCTTGAGTCATGTTAGGGCACTAGTGATAGACATAGGATTGCCGTCTCCTTGTTTAAGGAGTGTGATGTTCTAAAGGGGCCCCCTGGATGAGATGATTGAGAAAAGTGTATGGCCATACCCAGGTGACTGTGTTCATCTGATCTAATCATGCTCATCATATTGGAGCTACAAGCTTGACACGCTTGTCCAATAAGAACATCCAGTGGCAAAGGAAACATGTATGCCTAGTGATGTGGATTCACACTTGTGCTGTGTTTTGGGTGTAGTCTTGGAAGACTCTTTCCTTTATATCGGGAGACAGTGATGTGTTGCTAGATACCCCTCACTGATCGTGATAACGTGAGTTATCGTTACCGACATTTAAAGGAAACCCTCAGGGTCGCACAATTTGATGATATGGCTTACTTAAGTCAGATCGAGTGGACTGAATTGTTCGGGTTCAGTTTAAAGGGATTTAATCTTTGATTGTGAGTGAGATATGGTCTGATCATGTTTGATTGATTAGGGCTTGAGATCGGTAAGCTTCGATTGAGAGATTGGATGCTAGATCGATGAGATCAGGAGCATCAAGAGATGAACGGTCAGATCTGGAGCCTTAGGGTTTATTTGAGATCTGGACTTGATTGCTTGGCTTAATTGGTCTCTGGACCAAACCAATTTGAACTGGCTCGTTTAATGAGCGCATGGTTCAAGGGGAGAGGAGTTAGCGACATGTTCACTTGGCGTGAACGTTGGAGCGAAGTGTGGTGGCTATTTTTAGTAACCACGATCTCCACTTGGAGATGTTGTTCACGACCGAATAGAGTGCTCTCTATTCTCGCCTCTCGCCCATATTCCTCTTGACGCTTTCGTGAGTGGCGACACCTTGAAGGTAGAGGAGGATTCGGCCAAGAGAAGGACATCTCATCTTTCCCTTTCACTCGACAAGGACCTCTTGGAACCTTGCTAGCACAAGGAGCACCAAGGGAGGAAGCAACATCATCTTGTGTGTGACGATTTGGAGGAGAGCTCTCTTGTTCTCTTGCTTCCAAGGCGCCTTCCATTATATGGCTTCGGTATGAGTTCATTTCATGCTTTAAAGTTGATCATAATACATGCTATGCGATTTTGAAAGCCCTAGATTCCGCTAGAATGTTATTGCGCCTCCTATTAGGGTTTTCGCCCCCCTTGTGTAGGGGACCTTCATGTACAAGTTGCAAAGTTTTATTTGATTGAATTGTGGATCTAGAGGGTTGAGTTCTAAGGATGATATGTTTATTTGAAGTTTTGTAAATCAATTGGTGAAATTTTTCATTGATAGGTTGTATTTTAGAAATTTATTGAGCATGAAAAGGTTATTCTTTTAATCAAATTTTGAATTTTGCTTGAGGACAAGCAAAGTTTAAGCCTTACGTATTTTGATGACACCAAAATATATAGTATATTTTGTATCATTTTATATATATTTTCATGCTAAATTGAAGATCCTTTGCTTGTTTTTATGCTAAATCTATCAAATATTGCAAAATCTACTTCCATTTTGGTTTTTCATCATTTTCAGGTAAAAAGGCACTATTTTGAGGCGTTTTCGAGCAGAATCAAATACATAGATGAATTCACAACATCAAGAGGAAATCACACATCAAATTTCAGAAGAATCAGAGCTTCAGATCAAATTACAGCACCGCCACTATGGACTTTACGGTACCGTAATTGGACTGCACTCCCAGATCGAAATTACGGCACTGCCGTAAACATATTTACGGTACCGTAATTTGGAGTTTTCTAGAACAGAGAAATTGGAGTTTTCTGTAATTACGGCACTGCCGTAAACATCTTTACGGTGCCGTAATATGGGCATGATTCTGATCAGAGACTCGATGAAGATTACGGTACTGCCATAAGAAAGTTTACGGTACTGTAATTCTTTATGGTTTTCAACCCGAGAAATTTTAGACATTATGGCAGCACCGTAATGTCTTTTATGGTCCCATAATTTCAGATAATATTGAAGCCGAGAACTCACCGTCCAGATTACGGCACTGCCGTAAACCGCATTACGGCCGTAATTCCAAGTAAAAAACGTGATTTTTACGAGTCTGAATTTTGCGCGGACCATATCTTTTGATCTAGACCTCCAAATTGAGATCCGAAAGATGCTACAGACTCATATTTAAGAGAAGAAGATATGTGAAGTGGAATAATGAATTTTATCTGGTATCAAGGGAGAAATCGCCAGAGAGGTAGCTAGGGTTTGGCCTCGTGCTGAGAGGCGTGGAGACCATCTCCGGCCGTGATTTTCATGCAGAAGCTTTGCCCAGAGGAGAGAAAAGACACCACAGAAGTTTCAGAGCATTTAGAGTTTGATCGGAGGAGAAATCAACAAAACAGCGGTGACAGTGCTGTTCATCGAAGCAAAATACGACTGTAAACTCTTTTACAGCCGTGGTGTAAAGTTGTTCCTCCTTTCTTTTCATTTTTTGATCACTCTGAGACTATGATTCATTGTATTTCTTCCTCCATGCAAGCTTAATACTATTTTTGGGACATGGGGTGTAATCCCCTTGATTTTTAATGATTAGATAATCTTTTCTTTTGTCATGATAATTCTACTTTGATAATTTTACCTATGCGATTATTGTTCTAAGTTTCTCCTTAGTTTACTTTTTGTCATCATGAATAGAGTTCTTGCATTAAGGACCGAAAGGTGACATGCTTGAGAACTGGAACCCTAAAATTCATTAATAGGAACTCACCGTAAGAAATTAGGTTAAGTTCTTATTTCTTTATTTTAGATGACTAATTGCCTTGATGATGATTATGAACCTAGGATTAAGTTAGTGTGTCAAACGTGGAGATCTTGCACGAAAGTAAGGATCAGAACGTTGGAGAACTATAGGTAGAACTTGTGTTGAGTCTCGGATGCACGAAAGTGATCCTTGAAATTCCGCTTGAGACAATCAACCTAGAATTCGGATGCACGAAAGTGATCTTGAGTTCTTTGATTGATGTTTTACTTATCATCAGCTTGGGATAAATCTTGCGCGAAACCGAGGATTTATCTCTGCATGGTTGTCTGCACGAAAGTGAGATAATCCCCTTATGAAGTAAATTAAGTCTTTATCAAATTAGAATTTGATTGATGAACATCCTTATATATCTATTCATGAAAATCAAGGTGGATGAAACCCTAGTCCCAATTTATCTCTGATTATCTTTCGTGTTCTCTCTATATCATTCTCCTGCATCATATTCGGTTTACTTAGCTAGCGAGAATAAAACTATTCGATACTTAACAATAAGGTCTCTGTGGTTCGATATTTTTATTACTTCGAAGTATCCGTGCACTTGTGGAATCCTATCATTTGTCATCACTTGCTTTGATCCAATCACATGGCTATGACTAAATCAGGTCTTCACCTAGGTATGGTCGTACACTTTCAGTCATAGACCATAGAAGAGCTCCATGGATATCATGCTTCCCTTAGGAAGGGGCAAATCCTTTATCTGTACATTGATCTTCTTATATGGGTCGCGACATACTCAATGACAACCGTTATAACCTTCCAATTACGGCGAGGTGTTAGGTTGCATCAAAACATGTCCCTATCCATATAGAAGAGTCAATGACCTCAAGTCTAAGGATCAATGCATCTCCTATCACTTGTGAGGTTAACTCATGACACCAAGTCATAGCCTCACAGCGGGTCTGTCCAGTATATCAACCACTGATATACCCATATGTCTGCGTTAGCACCTTGTGCCTAACCAGCCCATATACCAGTCTCACAAGTACCATAGCTATCCCATATCCACTAAGGTACATTGACTGGGGATGAAAGTTTGAGCACAGATCCAATCTGTCTCCAAGGACATTATCATGTAAGTACACAATCGCAGATGTAGACAAACATAGATAACGACAATGCCAGAATGATATAAATATCAATGTTAAGTAGTACAGAGATGGACCAATACTAGGTCCTAGGCCATACATACTAACAACCTCCCACTTGCACTAAGACCTAGAGGTTGAGGAATCTCAACCCCATATCTCTAGCGTGACCATCATGCTTTTGCTGCGCCAAAGCCTTTGTCAATGGGTCTGCTAGATTATTCTCTGTGTCAACTCTGCTAATCTTGACATCACCCCGATTAATTATCTCTCTGATCAGGTGAAATCTCCTGAGTATGTGTTTGGACCTTTGATGAGACCGTGGTTCCTTTGCTTGTGGAATGGCTCCATTGTTGTCACAATAGAGCTCAATGGGATCCATAGCAGTTGGAACCACCTGAAGATCAGATATGAACTTCTTTATCCAAACAGCTTCTTTGGTTGCCTCAAAAGCAGCAACATACTTGGCCTCTATTGTATAATCAGCTATGGTTGACTGCTTGAAGCTTTTCCAGCAAACAACTCCTCTGTTCAATTTTAACACATAGCCGGCCTGCGATCTGAAGTCGTCAGGGTCAGACTGGAATGACGCATTAGTGTAGCCCTGAACACTGAGCTCTTTCTGTCCCCCGTAGACCAGGAACAAATCCTTAGTTCTTCTTAGATACTTAAGGATGTTCTTTACAGCCACCCAGTGCTGCAAACCAGGATTGGATTGGTTTCGGCTGGTTATGCTTATAGCATAAGCCACATCTGGTCTCGTACACAACATTACATACATGATCGATCCCGCTGCTGAAGCATAGGGCACTCAACTCATTTCATCCCTCTCAGCCTGTGTGGTAGGACACTGGCTCCTTGAGAGAGTAAGGTCATGTCTTATTGGAAGGTATCCTCTTTTGGATTGCTCCATATAGAATCTTTCCAAGACCTTATCAATGTATGTAATTTGACTAAGGGCGAGGAGCCTCTTGCCCGGTAAATCCTCACGCCTAGGATGTAGGCGGCCTCCCCTAAATCTTTCATCTCGAAACACTTCCCTAACCATGTCTTCACAGCTTGAAGACTGGGGATGTCGTTTCCGATGAGCAGTATGTCATCGACATACAAGACCAGAAAAGTCACCAAGCTCCCACTAAATTTTCTGTATACACAGGAGTCATCTTCACTTTTGATAAAACCATAATCTCTCATAGCTTCATCAAAACAAAGATTCTAACTTTCAGATGCTTGCTTTAATCCATAAATGGATTTCTTTAGCCTGCAGACCTTATTGACATCTGCAGGATGGATGAAGCCATCAGGTTGTGTCTTGTACACATCCTCTGACAGCTTTCCGTTAAGGAATGCTGTCTTAACATCCATCTGCCATATCTCATAATCATGATATGCAGCTATAGCAAGCAGTATCCAAATGGATTTGATCATGGCAACTAGCGAGAAGGTTTCATCATAGTCCACCCCGTGAACTTATTTGAATCCTTTAGCCACTAGTCTACCTTTATAGGTAACTATGTTGCCATCCATGTCAGACTTCCTTTTGAAGACCCATTTACACCCTATGGGCTTTACCCCATCAGGTAGCTCAACCAAATCCCAGACTTGGTTAGCCGACAAGGAATCCATCTTGGATCGCATGGCCTCAAGCCATCTCTCGAAGTCTGGTCCACTGACCGCCTCATCGTAGGTGCATGGCTCATCTTCGATGATGAAGATTCCATCGTGTTGGGTCGGCATTGACCCATACCTTTCCGGTGCACGACGAATCCTCCGACTGATTTCTTTCATGAGAACATAGAAGTAGTATCCCTTAGTTTCCTACGGATACCCCACAAAGATAAACTTATCAGATCTAAGTTATAGCTTGCTAGAATCCTGATGTTTGACATAAGCCTCACATCCCCAGATCTTGATAAAGAAGAGATTAGGGCGTCTCCCACTCCATACCTCATATAGAATCTTTGAGACACTCTTAGATGGAACGTTATTCAGTATAAGCGAAGCTATTTCGAGTCCGTAACCCCAGAATGAGGATGGTAGAGTTGCATGACTCATCATGGACCGAACCATGTCCAACAAAGTTTGATTTTTCCTCTCAGACACACCATTCCATTGAGGTGTTCCAGGAGGAGTGAGTTGGGATATGATCCCACACTCCCTAAGATAGTCAAATAACTCATCGCTTAGGTACTCTTCACCTCGATCAGATCGAAGAGCTTTAATGGATATACCAAGCTGGTTCTCTACTTCATTTTTGAACTCATTGAATTTCTCAAAGGATTCAGATTTATGTCTCATCAAATTGACATAACCATATCTACTGAAGTCATCAGTAAAAGTAATGAAGTAGCTATGTCCTCCTCTGGCCTATTTATTGAATAGCCCACACACATTAGTATGTATGAGGTCCAACAAACCTTGCGCACTCTCACCAGTTTTGTTGAAGGGTGCCTTTGTCATTTTGCCTAATAAACAAGGCTCACATGTGTCAAATTCCTCCAAGGAACTTGAATCAATCAATCCATTTGCATGGAGTTGATGAATGTGATTCTTGTTTATATGGGCTAATCGACAATGCCATAGGAAGGCACCAATTGAACCACTCAGTTTGGTCCGTTTGTTATTTATGTTACAGATAGAACTATTCATGTCCAAGACATATAAACCATTGCACAACATACCCTTTCCATAAAACATATTTGCAAATGAAAAAGAACAGGAGTTCTCCTTTATTTAAAATATAAAACCTTTCCTTGCCAAGCAAGGAATAGATATAATATTTTTGGTTAACGAAGGTATATAATAGAAATTCTCTAGTTCTAATTGAAGTCCAGAAGGCAGGGAGAGAGTCAAAACTCCTACGGCAACAGTAGCAACCTGTGCTTCCTTTCCAACTCGTAGGTCAATCTCTCCAGCCCATACTGATCTACTTTTCTTGAGCCCCTGCTTATTTATACAAATATAAGCTCCACATATGGTATCCAATACCCATCATATAGAAGTAGAAAGGTTGACTTCAGTAACATAAATACCTGAGCTAGAAGATGAGGCCAAGCCTTTCTTCTCCTCATTTTGAAGCTGCTTGCAGTTCCTTCTCCAGTGGCCCTGCTCGCCACAATGGAAGCACCTCTGGTCCTTTGACTTCTTTGCCCTTTTATTCAGTGCTTTGGTAGGACCTTTGGCACTACCCTTAGCACGTGCCTTACCCTTCTTCTTTATCTTCTTGGTCGCAGGGACCAAAAGAATAGAATTGGGTTTGGTCTTACCCATCTCACGCTCGGCTGTTTGGAGCATATTCAGAAGTTGCTCCCTTGTGCATTCAATCCGGTTCATATTGAAGTTAATAATAAACGGACTGAAGCTAGGGGGCAGGGACTTATATGCTCATTTTATTTAAAGGAGCAGTTTCACCTTTAGATCTTATTCCTCAAATAACACATCTACCCAAAATTTCATGCATCAACCAATGTCAAATTTCAAAAGATAGATACGCATTGAATAAATAAATCTAACATGGCGAGTTTCTTTCTAATCATGAATACAGGTTTATTCATCATCAAGGAAGATATTTATCAATGAGAATCTTTTAAAAATAGAATGACACCACAAGATAGTAGAAAGTGGATCATGAACATTCATAATATCATACAACCATATCGAAGAAATATTAGTGAGTGATACATCTAAAGCAAATCAAAGATGCAACCATATGAAATGATCATGAATACAAGAGAGTGCAAAAGATACTCACAAAACTATATAGCAAGCTTTGACCGAATATGCATATGGCTCGGATGAAAAATAGTGTCGGGGCAGATGCTGCTAGGACCAAAGATGTGCCTTTTGAAATTTTTCCTACATAATTTAAGATACATAAGGCTCAATCTAAAAATAATCTCTAAAAATAATAATGATAAAAATAATTTTCTCAAGGGAGAATCAAAGATGTTGCCGGAGGTCTGAAGAGGATGCCGGTGGAAAGAGTCGAGCAGGCAAGAAGTAGAGGTGGAACAGAGGTTGGCTGAAAAGCTGCTAGCGATGATGGTGATGGTGCTAACAGTAGAGTGAGTAATCTCTAGTGGCCTGCTAGAGACAGTCCTAGAGGTGAAATCGTCGGCCGGTGGGCGGCGAAACATAATGCTGCATAGCTGAAAAGAAATCAAAGTCAATAATGAAGATTCTACTACTAAAAATAAATAAATAAATAAAATAATAAGAAAAATGCAGCTTCTGAATAAATTATAGAGAGGTAATAGTAGATGCTACATAGCGGTGAAGAAGATAGCTGCGGTAAAGGCTCCCGAAAACAGAGGTTGATGGTAGCCAGTGGATCTGGAATTCTATAGTTGGGCTTATTAATAAGTTAAATGGGCTTAAGGAGAAGAATGTGTAGGCGCATGTTTAACCCTGGTTAGACTAGGGTTGGCGCCTATGACACATATGGTTAATCTAAGTTGATTTAATCATTTGTGGGCTAATTAATTAATTAAGTAATTAATTAATTAGAGTCCTATTTAATAGGGCTGATTATTTAAATAATTAATTAGAGTTCTAATTGGATTAGGACTTGATTATTTTAATAATTAATTAGACTCCTAATTGGATCAGGACTTGATTAATTATTAAAATAATTCTATTTCCTACTTCTTCTCCAAGCCGCCCACTTGGCTTAATCATAGCCATCCCTAATTGCCTCTCCTTGCTATAAGTATAACCCCTAGTCGCCCCTCTTGCACGAATGAATTACTTGAAGGCGTGAACAATAGAAGGGGCGAGGGCAAGGAGAACTTGGGCGAACATCTTCCATACCCTAGCCGCAAGTAACCTTCCACCTTTCCTCTTGGCGTTTGGAGCATTGGAGCTTGGCAGCTTGTCTTCTTCCCTCCTCCTCCTTGGCGCAACATCTCTAGAAGGTGGCGCAAGTGAAGTGGAGGTCTCCCTAAGGCTTGGATCTTCTTCCCGAGGCTAGCACCGGGCGTGGAAAAAGAGGACTCAAGGCATCCGTGTGTGTGAGACTACAGAGGGCGCACGCTTGGGTGCCTACCTCGACATCGGTCTCATCTTGCTTTAAGGTATTTTCCATCTCATCGTGTCGACTCTCTCACATGCGATCTTCATTGGGTTTTTGGGACCGGCCTGTTTCAGGGATATTGCTTCCGCAGTGCAATGTTTTGTGTAATCTCTATCTCTGAAAATTATAAAATATCCCCGGGATTTCCCAACAGTGGTATCAGAGGGACTTGCGAGACTCAAATGATGTATTTTCATGCTTTTCCATGCTCACATGCCATATCTCAATTTTCGCAAATTGCATGATCGCATGGCAAATGATTTTTCTAAAGTAGGAAAAATTAGGGTTTCTTGTTTCTATCATCTTTTCAAACTTTTTTGAATTTTTGGGTTATTTTTCTTGTATGATTTAAAGGATCAAAGGCGCACGTGGTTTTGTCAAGTAGGACGGGCATTGTGTCTTCGGACTGGCCGGGTCTCTTGATCTGACAAAATTACTAGCTGAGAGGATATTTGAAATCATCATGAAAATTAATTGCAAATAACCAAGAGATTTGTGAAAAGAAGATGAGGAAAAGAGACTAGTTTAATGAAAAATTAAAATTTCAGATTTTATGTTTTTCATGAGCATGTAGAACTGCTTGTATAGATACCTTACTTGTACATATTGTTGTGATCATGAGTCAAGCCCCTTTGCATGCCTGTGATGTATCTTTATGAGGCCTGCATGCCGCTTTTCTTTTCTTTTATTTTTGTAACAAGAAGATGAAGATTAGGGCGCAACCATATGGAACCATGGCGCATGGAGGAGTGGCGCAAGATGGCATGGCCGAACCCTAGGGTTTGAGAGCTAGCCATCTTGGCTCCTTGCATGGTGGCACATCATCAATGGAGAAAGACCCATGGCATTGGCCGAGCCCATGAGGGACACCTCTAGTGTTTGAGAGCTAAACCATGGTATGAAGGACCTTGGAGCCAACCTTGAAGATCAAATTAGTGGTCGGCTAGGTAGGTCTTATCTTTAGGGGCTTGAATCCTAGATCAAGAGTTGAACCTCCTTTTGGCATGGGTTGGTTCAATGTCTTGAATAGGCAATGATCACATCATTCTTTTACTGTTTTCATACATATCTGCTAAAGCATGCCTGAGTTGTTTTATCATTATGTTATCACTATAGGATTGCATGCCTGTAATGCAAGGCGTAAGATAAAACTGATGAGACCTCAAAAACCCTCATATATAAATATCAAGTCTAGTAGCCTTCTAATGCGTAGCCCTCATCAAACTATCGATCAGGGGTGTTGTGAACTGTTTCCCACCCTCGTGGGACACACCTACTTATCTTTAGGAGGTGTGTGGTGGCAATGCTTTCCCCAGTCCGTTTTAGCTGGGCGCGTCTTCGCAAGGAAACCCGTTGACCCTGGGCATAACGGTTAGGAATGGACTTGACTAGAAGTTCATATGTGTTGGGCATATGATGAAAGTCTAGAGGCATCGTTGAAAGGTTAGGGTTTCACGCTGTATCCAGCCCTCGCTGGACATGAAATGCCTAGACTATCTCAATAAGGGGAATTGCTTGGAGCAATCGGCCGACGTGCCCACCTTAGGAAGCATGGGTTACTTTGTGCATCTCATCCCACCCTCGTGGGACACGAAGCCTCATGTAGAATAAGGATCTCATCTCACTAAGAAGTCTTAAACTTCTCGATTGACTTTGTGGGTTGTCAATTCGAATAAAATAGTGAGAGCCATAATCATTTAAAACAAGTCCAGTTTAAATGATTTGAAGTAGTACTAAGTCTGTTGTTTCTTGATTGTTGTAGATCAATGGCAACAAACAATAGCGGATTGACATTGCGATCACTCCTTGATAAGGATAAGTTGGTTGGAACCAACTTTATAGACTGGCATCGGAACTTGAGGATAGCCCTCAAGCTCGAGAAGAAGCTGTATGTCTTAGAGCAGGCTCTTCCGGCGCCTCCTCCGCCTAATGCCCGAGCGGAAGATAGGGATGCTTTTAAAAAGCATCAGGATGACTCTATGGAGGTATCATGTCTCATGCTAGCCACTATGGCACCTGAACTTCAGGTGCAATATGAGGAGCAGAACGCTTTTCAGATGATCACTCATTTGAAACAGATGTTCGAGGCTCAGGCTAGAACTGAGAGATTTGACACCGCCAAAGCAGTCTTTCGATGTAAGTTATCTAAGGGTGCACCAGTGAGACCCCATGTTCTCAAGCTGATTGGGAACATGGATCATCTCAGGAGGCTGGGACACGCCATAGATAACGAGCTGATTGTGGATCTTATTCTGCATTCCCTGCCCCCTAGCTTCAGTCTGTTTATCATAAATTTCAACATGAACCGGATTGAGTGCACACGGGAGGAACAGATGAATATGCTCCAGGCAGCCGAGCGTGAGATGGTAAAGACCAAACCTAATTCTGTTCTTTTGGTCCCTACGGCCAAGAAGATGAAGAACAAGGGTAAGGCACATGCCAAGGGCAGTGCCAAGGGTCCTACCAAGGCATTGAAAAAAAAGGCGAAGAAGTCAAAGGACCAGAGGTGCATCCACTGTGGCGAGCAGGGCCACTGGAGGAGGGACTGCAAACAACTTCAGAATGAGGAGAAGAAAGGCTTGGCCTTTGCTTCAAGCTCAGGTATTTATGTTACTGAAGACAATCTTTCTACTTCTATGTCATGGGTATTGGATACCGCATGTGGAGCTCATATTTGTACAAATATGCAGGGGCTCAAGAAAAGTAGATCGATGCGGCCTGGAGAGATTGACCTACGGGTTGCAAATGGGGCACAAGTTGCTGCTATTGCTGTAGGAGTTTTGACTCTCTCCCTGCCTTCTGGACTTCTGTTAGAGCTAGATAGTTGCTATTATGTACCTTCGCTTACTACGAACATTGTATCCATTCCTTGCTTAGCAAAGAAGGGATTTAAATTTGAAATAAATAAGAACTCTTGTTCTTTTTCATTTGCAAATGTGTTCTATTGGAAGGGTACTTTATGCAATGGTTTATATGTCTTGGACATGGATAGCTCTATTTGTAACATAAATAATAAAAGGACCAAAACTGAGTAGTTCAGTTGGTGCTTTCCTATGGCATTGTCGATTATCCCATATAAACAAGAATCGCATTCAACAACTCTATGCAAATGGGTTGCTAGGTTCAAGTTCCTTGGAGGAATTTGATACATGTGAGCCTTTCTTGTCAGGGAAAATGACAAAGGCACCTTTCACCAAGACTAGTGAAAGGGCAGGAGGTTTGTTGGATCTCATACATATCGATGTGTGTGGGTCATTCAATAAGCAAGCCAGAGGAGGCCACAACTACTTCATCACATTTACTGATGATTTCAGTAGATATGGTTATGTCTACCTAATGAGACATAAGTCTGAATCATTTGTGAAATTCAAAGAGTTCAGACATGAAGTAGAGAACCAACTTGGTAGATCCATTAAGGCTCTTCGATTAGATTGTGATGGAGAGTACCTGATGTTGGGGTATGCCCTTAAGGCTAATGTTTGAGGCCTTGGGATTGTATAAGTATCATGTAATAAACTCTTGTGTTTATAAAAGGCATGGTTATTATTCAGGTTGTTATCTTGTCTGCTGTAATGAGAGTACTTCTGAATAATGTCTCAAAGCTGTTCAGCTAGGCTGACAGGCTATAAGTCCTTAGTCGAGATATCTTGGTGAACATGAGACAGCCTTGATATGGTTAAGAGTAATATGTGTTCTAATCTTATAGGATGCTTCGAGCATGGAATAAGATGTAGACTCATGGGTACATTGGATGTACTGGACAGACCCTACTAGGATATTCAGTTGGTTGTCACAATGTGAATATTCCTTGTATGCATCAAGTGGCACATGTCCTTTGACTTGAGATCACTTGTGTTTCTAAATGATGAATGTCATTATTTTGAGGTAGTTCAATATCATTTGAAAGATAATGATTATAGACTATCTTGGATAATGATCATGAGTCAGGTTAGGACACTAGTGATAGATATAGGATTGCCGTCTCCTTGTTCAAGGAGTGTGATGTTCTAAAGGGCCCCCCTATATGAGATGATTGAGATAGTGTATGGCCATACCCAGATGACTATGATCATCTGATCTAATCATGCTCATCGTATTGGAGTTACAGGCTTGACATGCTTGTCCAATAAGAACATCCAGTGGCAAAGGAAACATGCATGCCTCGTGAGTTTGATTCACACTTGAGCTGTGTTTTGGGTGTAGTCTTGGAAGACTCTTTCCTTTATATCGGGAGACAGTGATGTGTTGCTAGATACCCCTCACTGATCGTGATAACGTAAGTTATCGTTACCGACATTTAAAGGAAACCCTTAGGGTCACACAATGTGATGATATGGCTTACTTAAGTCAGATCGTGTGGACTGAATTCTTTGGGTTCAGTTTAAAGGGAAATAAACTCTGATTGTAAGTGAGATCTGGTCTGATCATGTTTGATTGATTAGGGCTTGAGATCGGTAAGCTTCGATCGAGAGAGTTGATGCTAGATCGGTGAGATCAAGAGCATCAGGAGATGGACGGTTGGATCTGGAACCTTAGGGTTTGATATGGTCTAGACCAAGTGGCTTGGCTCAATTTGCGTTTTGAACCAACTCTAATTGAACCGGTTCACTATGTGATCGCTTGGTTCAATGAGAGGTTCAATGCAAGGAAGTTTCGAACGTTCACTTGGAGTGAACGCTTAAGCCATTGAGACTTACCTATTTTGGAAGGCGGTTTTCGATAATGAAAGAAAAACGCTTCCATGTGGTAACGTGGAAGGCTGGTCTCAACGCCTTGGATCTTTCGCTTGAGGGTGATCGACGAGAAGGTGGTTTTGGACAAGGAGCTCTCATCCCTTGCATACGACAACCCTTGAAGGACCTTGCTAGCACAAGGATCTCCAAGGAGCAAGCACATCATCTTGTGTGCGTCAACTAGGGAGAAGATCCCTTTCGATTTTTCTCTTCCAAGTCGCCATCTTCTTCATGGCTTTGGTAAAGATCTAAACTCCATCTTGTTGATCATATTATCTTGCTAAGATCCATGAAAACCCTAGCTTCCGCTTGAAAGTTTTGATGCGCCACCCTAAAGGGTTTTTCGCCCCCCTTCTTGAAAGGGGTTTCATATGCATGCGCTCCCCCTTGAAGGGGACCCTTCAATTGGTATCAAAGCGATGTTGAAGCTTGGTAATATGATTGCGTGAGATAATTTTTTGTGATCCTTGGTTGCGCATCTACATGTATGTTGATCTTGTTTGACATATGTTAACTCTTCATGCGTGTATACTAGATGATAGTATGTTTCTATTTGCGCATGTATGTAGGTTGCGGTTATAGCATGTTGTTGTTGTTTTTCACAAAACCCTAAATGACATGCGCGCCCAACTAGATCTAAGATGCACCTATAATAAACCCTTAGATGGGTTGATAGGGTTGAAAGCTTCATCTAGAATGGATCAAACTAGTCTGATCAGACCATCTGACAGCCTAGATGGGTTGACCAGATAGCACCTGTGCGCAAGCATGAGGTGGCTATAGGTTGACTGCATCAAAGGTGTGTAGCGAGGTCTGGTTGAGACAACCAATGAACACTCTTGAGTTAGGCCCGGGGTCACACCCGCTTGCCAAAACTCTTGAAGGTGATTCAGCCCTTGGCGCATGCATGGTTGACCATTAGGTCAACTCGGGTCAGTTAGGACTCGGTGCATGCAAGGGCACAGGATCTAACTAGATGGATGAGTGGATCCCTATCAATGGACCATTGTAAGGTTGTAGGGCACATAAGGAAATTAATATTGATGCCTATGGGGTTTTCAAAAATTTAATTTCTTGATTGGATCACATGATGATTGATGCCATGATGCTTGTCTATTTATTCTTATGTGGACTGCCCATGTTAAATGTGTGCTGTGCTGGGGCCTGCGTGCCTGGAATCAAACTTGTAAATTATTTTGTGATCTGCGAATCACATTTGTACTTAATTTATAATGTATAATTGACCTGCGAGTCAAACTTGTCTAGATAGATCAAATTGTATTTGATTAGACAAGAGCACAAAGGCACACATCAGAGGAGCATTCACCTGGTGGCGCACCTGAGGTGCTCTTGGCGCTAGGGCCCTGGGTTGGACCAGATGAGATGCAAATGAGCTCAAGTGAAGACTTAAGTAAAATTAAGGTCTTACTAGGGTTCATGGGCTTTTTCCACATAAGATCATGCTTTCTATTTATTGCTTAAATAATTAGAATTGCATGTGTTTATCTTCTGCTATCACCATAGGCCTTGTATGATAGTTAAGAAGATAAAAGACCGTTAAAATCCAACGCTAATATATCAAGCACGTAATGCCTTCTGGCGCGAAACCTCACTGTTCTGACTATCGTTGGAGCCGTGTTGAACCCACTCAGTGGGCACGTCCATCTATCTTCAGACAGTGCGGGATTACACCTGCGTGTTACAGAGTAGGGATTTATCCCTTCTCGTTGCTCAGCATAGCACGTGGTGGTCCAGGGAGTAGGTCAGGTCTGCTTGACCATGTAGACTACATATGTGGCGCATATGGTAGTGCATGGAGGCAGCCATCTGTGGGGTCAGAGACTGTGTTGTACCAACTCAGTTGGCACAGTCTGCTGGATTGCCCAGATGAAGGGGAATCGCACGGGTTGGCGATTGGCTGGGACAGCCTACCAGAAATTAATGCTTGTCATCTCTGTGCATCTTATCTCGCCTGAGCGGGACGCGGAGACCAAGTATGAAATCTGGATCCCATCTCACTAAAAGAGTGTTACTCTTTCAGACTGTTTTCTGGATTTTTCAGTCAGACAAAATAGTGAGAAAAAGAATCTTTCTTAAAGTCCTGGATTGATTCTGAACATTGATACTGACCTTGCTGTTCTTGCATTGTTGTAGATTCCTGCAGCAACGAACACCATGAGCTTCAATGTGCGATCCCTACTGGAAAGGGAGAAGTTTGCTGGGCCGAACTTCTCTGACTGGTTCGGACACCTTAAGATCGTTCTTAAGGCAGAGAGGAAATTGTATGTCCTCGAGACGGCGATACCGCCGCAGCCCGCTACGAACGCCGCAAGGGCGGTTCGTGATGCCTATGAAAAGCACGTCAATGATAGCATTGATGTCGCTTGCCTGATGCTAGCGTCTATGACGCCACCGCTGCAGCGTCAGCATGAGGATATGTCGGCTATAGAGATTATAGCGAACCTCAAGATGCTGTATGCTGCACAGGCGAGGACAGAACGCTATAATCTGACGAAGCTCTTCTTTCAGAGCAAACTGGCTGAGGGGAGCCCAGTGGGAGCTCACGTGCTCAAGATGATTGGGCACAAGGAGGCTCTGGAGAAACTGGGGCATACCGTCAACCAGGAGCTTGCTGTAGATATTATTCTGCAGTCTCTTCCGCCATCTTTCGATGCGTTCATCATTAACTTTAATATGAACAAAATCGATTGTACGCCGGCAGAGCTGCTGAATATGCTCTTGACTACTGAGGAAACTCTGAAGGGCAAGCCTTCAACCTCTGTCTTAATGGTTCCTTTTAGGAACAAGAAGAAGGGGAAGAAGGGCAAGGCCCCTGTCAAGAACTACAGTAAGGCTCTGAAACAGAAGGTCAAGCGGTCCAAGGACAACAGGTGTTTCCACTGTGGCCAGCTGGGTCACTGGAAAAAGGACTGTAAAGCGCTCCAAGGAGATAAGAGGGGAAGCATCGCTTCTGGCTCAGGTATATACGTGACGGAAGTCATGGTTTCATCTTCTTCTATTTCATGGGTGTTGGACACTGCATGTGGAGTTCACATTTGTTCAAAATGTACAGGAACTCAAGAGAAGAAGGCAGGTGGGACAGCATGAGGTAGACCTACGCGTTGGAAACGGGGCACGGGTTGCTGCTGTTGCTGTAGGAGACTATTTCATTTCTTTACCATCTGGCATTGTATTGGAATTAAACAATTGTTATTTTGTACCGAGTATCACCAAGAATATTATCTCTATTCCTGCTCTTGTCAGGAAAGGATTTGCCTTTGAATGCAATATATCAAAGTGTGTTTTATCTGTAGATAATATTGTGTATGCAACTGGTTCAATTAACAATGGGTTATACATGTTGGACATGGAAAATTCTATACAAAACATTGATAATAAGAAAGCCAAGTATGCTGATGACAGCACCTTGCTATGGCATAGTCGTTTAGGCCATATAAACGAGAAACGCATTAAGCGGTTGCATGATCATGGACTGCTGGGATCTTTCTCCTATGAGGAGTTTGATACATGCAAAGCTTGTTTGATGGGTAAAATGACGAAGTCTCCTTTTTCTAACAAAGGTCAAAGGGCTTCAGGTTTACTTGACCTCATACACAGTGATGTGTGTGGGCCATTTAGTAAACATGCCAGAGGTGGCTATCAGTACTTCATTACCTTTACTGATGATTTCAGTAGGTATGGGTATGTCTATCTAATGAGACATAAAAGTGAATCTTTTGACAAGTTCAAAGAGTTCAAAAATGAAGTACAAAATCAGTTAGGCCGAAATATCAAGACACTTCCTTCTGATCGAGGTGGAGAATACCTAAGTCGAGAATTTACTGACTATCTGAAAGAGTGTGGGATTATCTCACAGCTCACTCCGCCAGGAACACCGCAATGGAATGGTGTGTCCGAGAGGAGAAATAGAACGTTACTTGACATGGTTCGTTCTATGATGAGTCAGGCTACTCTTCCATACTCCTTTTGGGGTTTTGCACTGGAAACAGCTGCAAAGGTACTAAACCGAGTGCCATCCAAGGCAGTTTCAAAGACGCCATATGAGTTATGGTATGGGAAACAGCCTAGCTTGACATTTATCAGGATCTGGGGTTGCGAGGCTTATGTCAAAAAGCTCGCCTCTGGGAAACTGGAGAGCAGATCTGAGAAATGCATCTTTGTCGGTTACCCTAAGGAAACTAAGGGTTATTATTTCTACGATCCCAAAGAGAACAAGGTTTTTGTTGCTCGGACGGCCATATTTCTTGAGAAGGAATTTCTTCTGCAAGAGGCCAGTGGGAGAGAAATAAAGCTGGATGAGAATCCAGAGGAAGGACAAAGTAGTCAAGTGCAGTTGGATGAGCCAGAGCCAGTGGATCAGGTTATTGAACAACCTGAGGCTCAGATAACACGGGAACCGCGAAGATCGGGAAGGATCCGTCGACAGCCTGATCGCTATGACGGAGTCTACATCATTGATAATGATGAACCCCTCACTTATGCGGATGCGGTCAGTGGACCGGAGTCAGCTAGATGGCTTGATGCTATGCGAGCCGAGATGGACTCCATGTCAGATAACCAAGTCTGGGATTTGGTTGATCCGCCTCCGGGAGTAATCCCTATAGGCTGTAAATGGATCTTCAAGAAGAAGATTGACATGGATGGTAACGTGGTTACCTATAAAGGCAGGCTAGTTGCGAAAGGTTTCAAACAAATCTACGGGATAGATTATGATGAAACTTTCTCACCTGTAGCCATGTTTAAGTCTATTCGGATTCTTTTCGCGATAGCTGCGTATTACGATTATGAGATCTGGCAGATGGATGTGAAAACAGCTTTCCTTAATGGAAATCTGGATGAGGATGTGTATATGACACAACCTGAGGGTTTCACTAATCCAGCAGATCGTCATAAAATATGCAAGTTAAAGAAATCCATTTATGGATTGAAACAAGCATCTAGAAGCTGGAATATTCGTTTCGATGAATCAATCTCTGAGTTTGGTTTCATCAAGAACGAAGATGACCCGTGTGTATATAAGAGGTTTAGTGGGAGCGTAATTACATTCCTAATCCTCTACGTCGATGATATCTTAATCATTGGAAACGATATTCCTGAACTGCATGCGGTTAAAGCATGGTTAGGAAAATGTTTCCAGATGAAAGATCTAGGAGAAGCAGCCTATGTGTTAGGTGTGAAGATCTACCGGGATAGATCTAAGAGGCTTCTCGGGCTGTGCCAAAGTACTTACATCGATAAAGTCCTGGAGAGATTCCATTTAGAGAAGTCTAAACGTGGATATCTTCCAGTCAGACATGGTCTGAATCTTTCGAAGAGTCAGTGTCCACAAACACAGACTGAGAAAGATGAAATGGACAATACGCCTTATGCTTCGGCTATTGGGTCCATTATGTATGCAATGTTGTGTACTCGCCCAGACGTCGCTTACGGGTTAAGCGTGACCAGTCGATTCCAAAGTAATCCAGGTTTGGCACACTGGATTGCGGTCAAGAACATTATAAAATATCTGCGGAGGACCAAAGATATGTTCTTGATATATGGTGGTCAGGAAGAACTCAGTATAGAGGGATATACTGACGCTTCGTTCCAGTCAGACCAGGATGATTTCCGATCGCAATCAGGCTATGTCTTTAGCTTGAATGGTGGAGCAGTGGTGTGGAAGAGTTTCAAACAGTCAACTGTTGCTGATTCCACAACAGAAGCCGAGTATGTTGCAGCCTCGGAAGCATCCAAGGAGGCAGTGTGGATTCGTAAGTTCGTGAGAGAACTTGGTGTTGTTCCTTCGAGTGCAGATCCTTTGGTTATCTTCTGTGATAACACTGGAGCAATCGCACAAGCAAAGGAACCACGGTCGCACCAGAAGTCCAAGCACATACAGAGACGGTTTCACTTGATCCGGGAGATCATTGATCGAGGCGAGATCAAAATATGCAAGGTTCATACAGATGACAATCTGGCAGACCCGCTTACCAAGCCTCTGGCGCAGCAGAAGCATGAGAAGCACTGTAATAATATGGGTTTGAGATTTCTCAACCATTAGATTAAGTGCAAGTGGGAGATTGTTGGGGTATGCCCTTAAGGCTAATGTTTGAGGCCTTGGGATTGTATAAGTATCATGTAATAAACTCTTGTGTTTATAAAAGGCATGGTTATTATTCAGGTTGTTATCTTGTCTGCTGTAATGAGAGTACTTCTGAATAATGTCTCAAAGCTGTTCAGCTAGGCTGACAGGCTATAAGTCCTTAGTCGAGATATCTTGGTGAACATGAGACAGCCTTGATATGGTTAAGAGTAATATGTGTTCTAATCTTATAGGATGCTTCGAGCATGGAATAAGATGTAGACTCATGGGTACATTGGATGTACTGGACAGACCCTACTAGGATATTCAGTTGGTTGTCACAATGTGAATATTCCTTGTATGCATCAAGTGGCACATGTCCTTTGACTTGAGATCACTTGTGTTTCTAAATGATGAATGTCATTATTTTGAGGTAGTTCAATATCATTTGAAAGATAATGATTATAGACTATCTTGGATAATGATCATGAGTCAGGTTAGGACACTAGTGATAGATATAGGATTGCCGTCTCCTTGTTCAAGGAGTGTGATGTTCTAAAGGGCCCCCCTATATGAGATGATTGAGATAGTGTATGGCCATACCCAGATGACTATGATCATCTGATCTAATCATGCTCATCGTATTGGAGTTACAGGCTTGACATGCTTGTCCAATAAGAACATCCAGTGGCAAAGGAAACATGCATGCCTCGTGAGTTTGATTCACACTTGAGCTGTGTTTTGGGTGTAGTCTTGGAAGACTCTTTCCTTTATATCGGGAGACAGTGATGTGTTGCTAGATACCCCTCACTGATCGTGATAACGTAAGTTATCGTTACCGACATTTAAAGGAAACCCTTAGGGTCGCACAATGTGATGATATGGCTTACTTAAGTCAGATCGTGTGGACTGAATTCTTTGGGTTCAGTTTAAAGGGAAATAAACTCTGATTGTAAGTGAGATCTGGTCTGATCATGTTTGATTGATTAGGGCTTGAGATCGGTAAGCTTCGATCGAGAGAGTTGATGCTAGATCGGTGAGATCAAGAGCATCAGGAGATGGACGGTTGGATCTGGAACCTTAGGGTTTGATATGGTCTAGACCAAGTGGCTTGGCTCAATTTGCGTTTTGAACCAACTCTAATTGAACCGGTTCACTATGTGATCGCTTGGTTCAATGAGAGGTTCAATGCAAGGAAGTTTCGAACGTTCACTTGGAGTGAACGCTTAAGCCATTGAGACTTACCTATTTTGGAAGGCGGTTTTCGATAATGAAAGAAAAACGCTTCCATGTGGTAACGTGGAAGGCTGGTCTCAACGCCTTGGATCTTTCGCTTGAGGGTGATCGACGAGAAGGTGGTTTTGGACAAGGAGCTCTCGGCCAAAGGATCATCTCATCCCTTGCATACGACAACCCTTGAAGGACCTTGCTAGCACAAGGATCTCCAAGGAGCAAGCACATCATCTTGTGTGCGTCAACTAGGGAGAAGATCCCTTTCGATTTTTCTCTTCCAAGTCGCCATCTTCTTCATGGCTTTGGTAAAGATCTAAACTCCATCTTGTTGATCATATTATCTTGCTAAGATCCATGAAAACCCTAGCTTCCGCTTGAAAGTTTTGATGCGCCACCCTAAAGGGTTTTTCGCCCCCCCTCTTGAAAGGGGTTTCATATGCATGCGCTCCCCCTTGAAGGGGACCCTTCACCTGAGTGGTGAGTTTCTTGACTATCTGAGAGAGTGTGAGATTTTATGCCAACTCACTCCTCCTGGAACACCCGAATCGAATGGTGTGTCTGAAAGGAGAAATCAAACTTTGTTGGACATGGTTCGATGTATGATGAGTCATGCAACTGTACCTCCCTCATTCTGGGGAGATGCGCTTAACACAGCTTCTCTAATATTGAATAACGTTCCATCTAAAAGTGTCTCCAAAATACCATATGAGGTATGGAGTGGGAGACGCCCTAATTTATCTTTTATCAAGATCTGGGGATGTGAGGCTTATGTCAAGCGTCAGGATTCTAGCAAGCTAGAACCTAGATCTGATAATTGTATATTTGTGGGGTACCCAAAGGAAACTAAGGGTTACTACTTCTATAATCCCACTGAGAACAAAGTATTTGTTGTTCGAAATGCTGCCTTTCTAGAGAAAGAGTTTCTCATGAAAGAAGTTAGTGGGAGGAAGTTTGACATGGACGAGGTCCAAGAGCAACCACAAAATGTAGAGATGGAACCTGAGCCACCTACACCGGTTGATGGGCAACCTGAGGCTCAGACACAGGCCCCACATAGGTCTGGGAGGATTCGTCGTGCACCTGAGAGGTATGGGTCATTTCCAACCCAACACGATGGGATATTCATCATTGATGATGAACCCAAGACTTATGATGAGGCGATCAGTGGACCGGACTTCGAGAGATGGCTTGACGCCATGAGATCCGAAATGGATTCCATGTTTGCTAACCAAGTCTAGGATTTGGTTGAGTTACCTGATGGGGTAAAACCCATAGGGTGTAAATGGGTCTTCAAGAAGAAGACAGACACAGATGGAAATGTGGTTACATATAAAGGTAGACTAGTGGCTAAGGGATTCAAACAAGTCCACGGGGTGGACTATGATGAAACCTTTTCGCTAGTTGCTATGTTCAAATCCATTAGGATTCTGCTTGCTATAGCTGCATATCATGATTATGATATATGGCAGATGGATGTAAAGACAACTTCCCTTAATGGGAAACTAACCGAGGATGTGTATATGACACAACCTGATGGCTTCATCCATCCTGCAGAGACCAATAAGGTCTGCAGGCTAAAGAGATCCATCTGTGGAATAAAGCAAATATCTCGAAGTTGGAATCTTCGATTTGATGAAGCTGTGAGAGATTATGGCTTTATTAAAAGTGAAGATGATGCCTGTGTATACAGAAAATTCAGTGGGAGCTGGTGACTTTTCTGGTCTTGTATGTCGATGACACACTACTCATCAGGAACGACATCCCTAGTCTTCAAGCTGTGAAGACATGGTTAGGGAAGTGTTTTGAGATGAAGGACTTAGGGGAGGCCGCCTATTTCCTAGGCGTGATGATCTACAGGGATAGATCCAAGAGGCTCCTAGCCCTTAGTCAAAGTACTTACATTGATAAGGTCCTGGAGAGGTTTAGCTTGGAGCAATCCAAGAAAGGGTGCCTTCCAGTGAGACATGGCCTTACTCTCTCAAAGAGCTAGTGTCCCACCACATAGGCTGAGAGGGATGACATGAGTCGAGTGCCCTTTGCTTCGGCAGTGGGATCAATCATGTATGCAATGTTGTGTACTAGACCAGATGTGGCTTATGCTGTGAGCATAACCAGTCGATACCAATCCAATCCTGGTTTACAGCACTGGGTGGCTGTAAAGAACATCCTGAAGTATTTGAGAAGAACTAAGGATTTGTTCCTAGTCTATGGGGGACAGGAAGAGCTCAGTATGCAGGGCTACACTGATGTGTCTTTCCAGTCTGACCCTGACGAACTTTAGATCGCAGGCCGACTATGTGTTTAAGATGAATGGAGGTGCGGTTTCCTGGAAGAGCTTCAAGCAATCCACTATTGCCGATTCTACAACCGAAGCTGAGTATGTGGCCGCTTCTGAGGCAGCCAAAGAAGCTATTTGAATAAGGAAGTTCATTTCTGAACTTTAGGTGGTTCCCAGTGCAGTGGATCCCATTGAAATCTAAGGTGATAACAATGGAGCAATTGCACAAGCCAAAGAACCACGGTCTCATCAAAGATCCAAACATATACTCAGAAGATTTCACTTGATTAGTGATGCATTGCATTTTGGTAGTGATTTTCATAGTTATTTCATATCAAATCTAGGCTTATTTCGGCATTTTTATACTCATTACGGGCTTATTTCCTTCATATCTTCGTAATCTTCACTTTTTGGCACTTTTATGGAATTTCAGGTAAAAACACCCTTTTTCCTACATATTTTAAAGATTCTGAGGCCACCGGACGATTTCTTATGCGAAAACGAAGCAACCCGTCAAATTTGGAGTCATTTGGAGTTTTGCCTGACGATCACGGCCAGGTGAACCCCACGGGGTTCACCATCCCAGTCGCCAGCCTGCGAAACTCACAGAGAGCATCACGGCCGGGTGAACCCCAGCGGGGTTCACCAGAATTCCATTTGGCCAAAATCTGTCCAGAAGACATCACGGCCAGGTGAACCCGGCGGGGTTCACCGCACTTCTTTCAGCTGAATTCTCAAAAGACATCACAGCCAGGTGAACCTGGCGGGGTTCACCGCGATTCTAAACCAGGCTCGCAAGAGACCCGACCCACACTCAGTTTTCCCTCGATTTCTCACCCGTTCGGAGGCCAAATTAGGCGAGTAAGGTGTCTATGGAAAGTTCTGTCAGAGGCGAATGCAGAGGACATAAAAGCCCCAATTTTCTTGTGCTAATCATATTGCATTCATGTGAAGAACAGAGGCGGGCGGAAGAACACGGCGACAGAGGCGATTTTTGGAGATTTTCGGCAATTGAGACACACAATCATCACGATTTCTTCAGGATTTCTTCGGTTCATTGTCTCCTTCCACTTAGCTTCATTTTCTTATACTTTTATTATCATTAAAAGAGAGAGATTTTGAGCTTTTCAATGACAATTGTAGCGTAAACCCTATTTCGGGGCTTGGTGGAAACCCTTTGATTATTTTAACTTTGTATCCATTTTCGTTATTTGGTATAAACTTGTGAGCATATTTTACTTCGACGTACTTATTTTGTGATTTTATCTTGGCCGAATATTTTCACGTGTTAGCCGTTACGATTCATATCGAGAGAAGGATCGTAAGGGTCGAACCTCCGAGTAAAACTTGCGAGACCTCGACACGAGAGTGCTTGGTCCTCGCTCGAGGATTTCATAGTCTGCCATAGAACTCATTGGGTTCGCCTTAGAACGACCCACCGAGAGAGTAGGAGGTCGGTCTAAGACGAACACTAGGGTGTTTCACTCGAGAGAGGGCACCTTGTACCCTAGGGTTAAACTCCTTTTGCAAAAACAATAAACCAATTAACTACTATCTTTCTTGTGCGGTTAAGATTATCATTGTGGTGGAAGCCGTAGCCCTGAATTCTCTCTTAAGTTGATTCTCTACCGACGTATTTGTGATTGCTTATTTACGATTTTTGTTCTCAAACCCACGTTTTGATTCGCCTAGCTATTAGGACTCGGACTTTCTAGTACTCAACCTTGCTCCCTGTGGGATTCGACATCTTTTGTATTACTGTGACATAACCGTGCACTTGCAGTCGTGTCACGTTTTTGGCGCCATTGCCGTGGAGCAACATTTGATATTAGTATATTTTCAAGAATTGGTAGACTAGGCTTTAGGTTAGTTTTTCTTTATTGTACTACTATTTACTTATTCTCTTTACTTGCTATCTTAGAACTTTAAAATTTTGACTGACCATTTTATGCAAAGAAGTTCTAGGGCAGAAACGCTCATTGATATTGACCCTGAGATCGAGCGCACCTTCAGGTTGAGAAGAAAACAAAATCAAATTCTAAAGAAAGAAATCATGAACCATCCTGGAGGAGAAAGTCAGATGGAACACATTCAGATTGAAGTGAACAATGAATGAGCACAACAACCAATGGGCAACAACTATAACAACAACATGACATTGAAGGATTATTCTACTCCCTACACTTATGGTTTTCAATCAGGAATTGCTAGGCCCGCCGTTGAGGCCAACAATTTTGAAATAAAACGTGCTCTTCTTTCTATGGTGCAACAGAATCAGTTTGGTGGTTCTCCTCTTGAGGACCCCAACATGCACCTTTCTATTTCTTTGGAATATTGCGATATGTTTAAAATTAATGGAGTGTCTGCTGATGCTATCAGGTTGCGACTATTTCCCTTCTCTCTGAGGGATAGGGCGAGAGCTTGGCTGCACACACTACCTGCTGCTTCGATAAGAACATGGACAGAGCTTTCTCAAGCCTTTCTCTCCAAGTACTTGCCTCCATCAAAAACAATCCAATTGCGAAATCAGATAACGAGCTTCATGCAAAAGGATGGGGAGTCTCTATATGAAGCTTGGGAGAGGTTTAAGGAGCTCCAAAGGATGTGTCCACATCATGGAGTTGAGACTTGGGTTTTAATCCAAACATTCTACAGCGGTTTGGATTACAACACAAGGCTTACAGTGGACGCTGTAGTAGGAGGCGCTTTGATGAATAGGAGAGTTGAGGATGCAATGCACCTTCTCGAGGACATGGCGATTAACCTCACCAATGGACATCTGAGAAAGGTACTTCTACCAAGAAATCAGGTAAGTATGACCTAGACTCTCTTACTGCACTTACGGCTAAAGTGGATAATTTGACTAGAAAGCTTGATTCATGGTCTGGTAATGCTATGGATATTAATGCTATTTCTTGTGAGGTCTGTGGAGTCGTAGGTCATACAGGAGCAGATTGCCAGGTGGGAGACGGACAGATGAGTGTGGCTCATCCTGAGCAGTTGAATGCAGTTGAAAATTTTAACCAGAACAACAACCCTTATTCCAACTACTACAATCCAGGATGGCGCAACCATCCAATTTTTTCTTACCGGACAACTCAGCCAACACAACCCGGTGTTGTACCACCACAGCAAACACAGCCCCCACAAGGAAACTTTAGGCAGCCCCAACAAAGCAATTTCAGACCACCAGGATTTCAGGCTAGGAACTACAATGCAATGCCGCCGCAACCACAACAGCCAAGGCCCAACAATGATTCAAATCTGGGCAAGCAACTTGAAGGACTTACAGACATGATGAAGATGATGATGACCAGGATGGACTCCCTGGAGACACATAATAAGATGCTAGAGAGCCAGCTAGCCCAGCAAGCTAGCTCATCTTCTAGAGCACTAGGGAAGTTACCATCCCAACCTGAGATAAACCCGAGGGAGCAGTGCAATGCAATCTCCACTCAGAGCGGCAAGCAATTAGAAGACCTGAAGATGCCGACAGATGACAAAATAGAAGAGTCAATACCAGAACCTGTGGAACCGTATACTGATGTGACACTGGTGGCATCTGAACCAGCTGAAGAGGAGAGGCCCTATGTGGGACCGCCTGCATATAAGCCACCGATTCCCTTTCCACAGAGGCTTGTCAAGGCTAAATTGGACAAGTAGTTTGGTAAGTTTTTAGAGGTTTTAAAGAAACTTTATATTAACATCCCTTTTTTCGATGCTCTTTCGCAGATGCCGACTTATGTGAAATTTCTGAAAGACATTTTATCAAACAAGAGGAAGCTAGAAGATCAAGGGACCGTTGCACTTACCGAGGAGTGCAGCGCCATCATTCAGAACAAGCTACCTCAAAAGCTTAAAGACCCCGGCAGTTTTTTCATACCTTGCCAAATTGGGGAGATGTCTTTTCAGAGGGCTTTGTGTGACTTAGGAGCAAGCATTAGCCTCATGCCACATTCACTCATGCCACATTCCAACTAACATTTCTATACAGCTCACAGACCGATCTGTGCATTACCCAGTTGGTATTTTAGAGGACGTACCTGTTAAAGTAGGAGATTACTTTATTCCTGCTGATTTTATTGTCTTGGAAATTGATGAGGATGATAGGCTCCCGATCATTTTGGGGAGGCCTTTCTTAACCACTGCGGGCGTTGTCATGGATGTCAAGAATGGGAAACTGACCTTGAACATCAGTGGCAATGCCATTCAATTTGATCTTACTCATGCTTTGAAAAAACCTTCTCTTGCAGGTATATGCTGCAGTGTGGACATTGTGGAGAAATCCGCACAGGATGTTGAGCCGCCTAGAAGAGAGGTGGAACCATTGGAACTTACCCCGACCAAGAACGCCAAGAGCTACAAAGCACGCACCAAATTTTGGCACGACAAGCGCATAACAAAGAAGAAATTTCATGAGGGAGACAAAGTACTGCTGTTCAATTCACGACTTCGACTGTTCCCAGGAAAACTTCGCACGAGGTGGCCCGGTCCTTTTACAGTTCAGAAAGTTCAACCATATGGTGCTATCACAATTTGGACATAACGAACTAGGAGCTTCATAGTTAACGGGCACCGCCTGAAACATTATTTTGTAGATGAGCGAGTAGAGAGAGAGGAAGTTTTAGCTCTCTCAGATCCCCCGGATTTGAAACTTTGAAAACTCTTATGGTCGAGCTACCGACCTAAACCTAGCGCTCTTGGGAGGCAACCCAAGTTTTTGGATGATTTTAATCCTTATGCATAATTTTTCTTTGTCATTAGTTAGTGTTTTAGATCATAGTTTTGTTTTTCTTTTATTTTTACTTTTCTAGAAGGGATTGCTACTAATTTAATATCTCTATATGTTGTAGGAAGAAGAGGGAACACCTGGGAATTTTTCCAGATTTTTTCCAGATTTTTTCGAGCATCCAGTGAACATCATCATGGCTTGGTGAACCCCATGGGGTTCACCGTGATGTGTACTGTACAGTCCGCCCAGGCTTTGTAACTAGAGGACTTCACGGGCAGGTGAACCCCAAGGGGTTCACTAGAATTTTATATGCGCTGAAACTATCCAGTAAGCTTCACAGGCAGGTGAACCCCACGGGGTTTACCACGATTCCGAAGACTAGAAATTTTCCAAAATGCTTCACAGGTCGTTGAACCCCAGCGGGTTCACCCGTGCTTCTGTTGCATCCACCCGAACTCAGTAAACTTCATGGGCTGGTGAACCCGGGCGGGTTCACCAGAATTTCAAGTCGTGTTCAGCCGAGTTAGGGCATCGCATGCGTAAGGTTTCCGTCGCCCTCCAATCTCGGTGAAATCCCGTCGATTGCGCCTCTCTCCGATCTGCTCAAAACACAAAGAAGATCCTCGGGGCTTCGATCCGGACTTCCCTTTTCTAGTATCTTCTCTAAGCAAGTCGCGATCTCAGTTTTTACGCATCCGCTGTTCTTCGAGTTTTTCAGCCGATCGCCGCCGCCTTTCCGATTTCGACGCCGCCGACCTGATCACGCCGCTTTCTCTACTTCCTAGCACTTGAAGAAGACCTCTAAGGGTTTGATCCAGTTTTTCCCTTTTTCTGACGGATCTTTGCTTTGAGAGAGTAAGGATTTTGGTTTCCGCCGATCCGCCACAAACTCACGTTTCCTCACGCCACCGGCCAGATCTTCTTCCCAACTGATCTTGATCTATTTCTGCACCATGCCTCCATGAACAAAAGCTATGGCCAGCAAGAGAACCTCACGGCCGCAGTAGGCGCTTTCAGATTCGTCCGCCACGGACGATGAAGAGTATGAGCTGACGCCTACTCCTCCTTCTTACTGGCCTTCTTCGGCTATACTAGGTTCTTCATCTCGTCGCAGTCGCACACCTGCCAGTCGACCACAGCCATACGTGTCTCCCCCCAACGAGTTTGGGATTATCTTCCGGAACGCTGCGCAAGAGGAACGATATCAGATTCTGCAACAACGCCGCGTGCTCAATACGCGGTATCTTGATCGAACCACCTTACAGATGCTAGGGATGCTTGGAGACTTTGACTTGATGTATGCATCCATAGGGTGGGAGCAATTTCAGCAGCTATTCTCACCCACCTACATCGGTACCACATTGGAGTTTCTGAGTTCATTGGAAGTTAAAGCTGATCCTATACTTGAGGATGATCCAAGCCGTCTATCCTTCCGCCTGGGTAATATCGAACACATCCTCACTCTTTCACAGTTTCGCGGTATTTACGGTTTTCTAGAGCCTAGCACACGCAGAGTCCCTACTGAGTATAATGAGCAAAACTTCTGGGGCGCTGTCACTAACGAGCACATCTACTCCTCTCACACAGCTCGTGCTTCCAGTCTGTGCAACCCGGTGATCAAGTACGGTCACCGAGTATTGGCCCACACTCTCTTCAGCCGCCGTGAAAGTGACGGTATGATTCGACAGACTAAATTTTTTTATATCTGGTGCATGCTCCACAATTTTAGAGTCGATTCAGGATATTATTTGGCAAAGCATTTCAGCCGCGTTGCCCGTTCTTTGAAGGGGGCGATAGTTATTGGCGGCTTCATCACACCTCTGGCTGTTTCCCTATGGCACATTGGATTCTACCGGCAACAATAGGCTCGACATCGAGTCCTGCGTTGCCATGAAGCTAATTATACACAAGGGAGATTCATATTGTATGACATTCAAGGGGAGCCCCTTCTGCTTGCCTTTGCCAAACCCGGACCGCACATCTATCAGAGTCCATGGAAACTGGCGCATCCAGCCAGTTGAGGACGCACAGCCCGATCCAGTTGACACTGCATTGCCGGCACCTGGAGCATTTTCTTTTGGTGGCACCTCCTCTCATGATTCTATGATGTGAGCATTGCAGGAAATCAAAGAGGAGCAGCTTCATCAGCGAGAGTTGATTGATCACATGGACACCACTATCTCCAACATGCAGCAGGACTACGCCACTAGATGGGAATCAAATGAAGCTGGTATGCAACGCCGGCACAAAATGCTGAGCTCTATTTGGGGAAAGCTGTCCGAGATGGATGAGCGCCTCGCCTTCATCTATGAGGAGCACAAGGCTCAGATGGATATCTCCTCCGATAACGTTTTTCCTTCAGATGAGGAGGTTGAGCCGGATTATAGTGCGCGTGGGAAGAAGAAGAGCTCAAGCTCGAGAGCTTCTGGCTCCCGCTCGCGCAAAAAGAAGTAGCTTCCCTGGATATCTGTTTCAGCATCCACTCCTCTTACATCATGGTATTGCATAGAGGACTATGCAAAATTTTAGAGTGGGTGAGCTCTCTATCTTCCGATTTCTATTTTCTTATTTCATGTGAGTATTTGACTGTGCTATGTACGGTTGGATACTGTTACTCTGTGATGGATATTATGTGGCATTGTATCTTATATGCCATTTTATTCATGGGCCTGGCCCACATCCTCAGGCCCCATTCTGTGACAGTTATGTATGACACATTGCTTTTACTTTCATGCTTATATTAATGCTTTTCTATGATGATTGAAAATTTTGAAATGTTTTGATGCTTATTATTCATGATTCGTGTGTCTATTATGAGATTTGTCCTATGAAAGCTATTTAAAAAATTTGAGTTAGTGCATGATTGGTTAGGAATGATAAAAGAAATAAGTCTGGAGTATACCTCCTTGTTAGAAATACTGTTTGATCATATCCATATGTTCTATGATTTAGAGATTTTGTGATTGGATTGATATTGAGTTATTCATTAGTGGGTCAAACATTGATATGATTGTTAAATCAACTCAAGCTTGCATCTTACATGAGATTGATATTGAGTTATATATTCGCTTAGTTACTCTTTGAATTCCTTTCTTTTGTTGGGGAAACACTGCATTTGTCAAAAAGGATATGTGATCAACTGCGGAACATGTTTATAAAAAATTTACTCACCCTCAGATTCCTATACTTGGCACTGCGCAAAATTGGCAGCGGTACCGAAGGACATGAGTTGAAATCTAAAGGATGTGAAGTTGAAAACAATAAAATGACTCCTCTACTTGGCATTGCGAAAAATTGGCAATGGTACCTAAGGTTATGAGTTGAAGTCTAGTGCAATAATCAGTATATCGTATCCTGAATAAAACATTTGAGTTAACCCCAACGATTTGACTAGGAAGGATTGGAATTGCAAGAGTGTTTTATGTAAGCTTAATTGAATCCTATGTTCGCTGTTTACTAAGTTGTTTGGCATCTAGTTATTGTGGGATCAAGCTGTTGAATACTTGGGACAACCATTTACTTAATTTCTCTTGATTAGATCTTGGATTGGTATTAAATGTTTTTCTAACTTGGATGTATATCTTGAAATGAAAGATTGCTCTTTTACCAATCATGTATCTCATCTTATTTTATTGCTTAAGGACAAGCAAAGATTTAAGTCTGGAGTATTTTGATGCATTGCATTTTGGTAGTGATTTTCATAGTTATTTCATGTCAAATCTAGGCTTATTTCGGCATTTTTATACTCATTACGAGCTTATTTCCTTCATATCTTCGGAATCTTCACTTTTGGCACTTTTATGGAATTTTAGGTAAAAACACCATTTTTTCAACATATTTTGAAGATTCTGAGGCCACAGGATGATTTCTTATGCGAAAACGAAGCAGCTTGTCAAATTTGGAGTCATTTGGAGTTTTGCCAGACAATCACGGCCAAGTGAACCCCACGGGGTTCACCATCCCAGTCGCCAGCCTACGAAACTCACAGAGAGCATCACGGCCGGGTGAACCCCAGCCAGAATTCCATTTGGCCAAAATCTGTCCAGAAGACATCACGGCCAGGTGAACCCGGTGGGGTTCACCGCGCTTCTTTCAGCCGAACTCTCAGAAGACATCACAGCCAGGTGAACCCGGCGGGGTTCACCGCGATTCTAAACCAGGCTTGCGAGCAACCCGACCCACAATTGGTTTTCCCTCGATTTCTCACCCGTTCGGAGGCCAAATTAGGCAAGTAAGGTGTCTATGGAAAGCTCTTTCAGAAGTGAACATAGAGGACATAAAAGCCCCAATTTTCTTGCCCTAATCATTTAGCATTCATGCGAAGAACAGAGGCGGGTGGAAGAAAACGGCAACAGAGGCAATTTTTAGAGATTTTCGGCGATTGAGACACACGATCATCACGATTTCTTCAGGATTCCTTCGGTTCATCGTCTCCTTCCCCTTAGCTTCATTTTCTTATACTTTTCTTGTCATTAAAAGAGAGATTTTGAGCGTTTCAATGACAATTATAGCGTAAACCCTATTTCGGGGCTTGGTGGAAACCCTTTGATTATTTTAACTACAAACTTTGTATCTATTTTTGTTATTTGGTATAAACTTGTGAGCATATTTTACTTCAACATACTTATTTCATGATTTTATCATGGCCGAATATTTTCACGTGTTAGCCGTTACGATTCATATCGAGAGAAGGATCGTAAGGGTCGAACCTCCGAGTAAAACTTGCGAGACCTCGACACAAGAGTGCTTGGTCCTCGCTCGAGGATTTCATAGTCTGCCATAGAACTCATTGGGTTCACCTTAGAACGACCCACCGTGAGAGTAGGAGGTCGGTCTAAGACGAACACCGGGGTGTTTCACTCGAGAGAGGGCACCTTGCACTCTAGGGTTAGACTCCTTTTGCAAAAACAATAAACCAATTAACTAATATCTTTCTTGTGCGGTTAAGATTATCATTGTGGTGGAAGCCGTAGCCCTGAATTCTCTCTTAAGTCGATTCTCTACCGACGTATTTGTGATTGTTTATTTACGATTTCTGTTCTCAAACCCACGTTTCGATTCGCCTAGCTATTAGGACTCGGACTTTCTAGTACTCAACCTTGCTCCCTGTGGGATTTGACATCTTTTGTATTACTGCGACATAACCGTGCACTTGCGGTCGTGTCAATTAGAGAGATCATAGATAGAGGTGATGTCAAGATTAGCAGAGTTGACGCAGAGAACAATCTGGCGGACCCATTGACCAAGGCTTTGGCACAGCAGAAGCATGACTGTCACTCTAGAGATATGGGGTTGAGATTCCTCAACCTCTAGGTCTTAGTGCAAGTGGGAGATTGTTAGTGTATATGCCCTAGGACCTAGTTTTGGTCCATTATTATACTACATGACTTTGAAATTTATATATATCATTCTGGCACTGCCATTATCAATGTTTGTCTACATCTGTGATTATGTACTTACATGATAATGTCCCTAGAGATAGATTGGATCTGTGCTCAAATGATCATCCCTAGTCGATGTACCAGAGTGGATATGGGACAACTCTGGTACTTGTGAGACTGGTATATGGGCTGGTTAGGCACGAGGTGCTAACGCAGACATATGGGTATATCAGTGGTGGATATACTGGATCGACCCGCTGTGAGGCAATGACTTGGTGTCGCAAGTTATCCTCACAAGTGATAGGAGATGCATTGATCCCTTGACTTGAGGTCATTGGCCATTCTATATGGTTAGGGATATGCTTTCATACAAGCTAACACCTCGCCGTAGTTGGGGGATAATAACGGTTGTCATTGAGCATGTCACAACCCATATGAGAAGGTCAATGGACAAACAGATGATTTGTCCAATCCATGGAGCTCCTCTATGGTTCTATGACTGAAAGTGTATGGCCATACCCAAGTGAGACCTGATTTAGTCATAGACATGACATTGGATGAAAACAAGTGGTGACACACTTGTCCAATCGGATATTAGTACGAAAAAGAGACTGGAATGCATCTGTACCTAATTGCGATGATGGGGATGTCATTGTTGATATCCATTCTGATGACTTGGGTAGCAGCGATGCACTACTAGGTGCCACTCACTGCTGGTGGTGACCTTAGGTCAGCACTGCCAACATCAGAGGAACCTACAGGGTCGCACACCTTGATACTCGAGTTCTCGTATTGATCGAGAAGCCTTATGATCGAGTTATTGGATGACTCAGATCTATTTGGGAGATTTCAACAATGCCGATGGGCCTGATGAGATGGAAGAAACTTATTAGGGTCAACTTCCATTTTTGGCATATTGACCAAAGTAACCATGGTTAACCTAGTTTGACCTTGAGTTAAATTAGATTAGATCCAATGGGTTGATTGACATGCATAATGGACCTTAGGCTAGGCCCATTATATAGTTGGGCTTATTAATAAGTTAAATGGGCTTAAGGAGAAGAATGTGTAGGCTCATGTTTAACCCTGGTTAGACTGGGGTTGGTGGCTATGACACATATGGTTAATCTAAGTTGATTTAATCATTTGTGGTATAATTAATTAATTAATTGGAGTCCTATTTAATTGGGCTGATTAAGTCCTAATTGGATTAGGACTTGATTATTTAAATAATTAATTTTACTCCTAATTGGATTAGGACTTGATTATTTATTAAAATAATTCTATTTCCTACTTCTTCTCCAAGCCGCCCACTTGGCTTGATCATAGCCATCCCTAATCGCCTCTCCTTGCTATAAATACAACCCCTACTCGCCCCTCTTGCATGAATGAATTACTTGTAGGCGTGAACAATAGAAGGGGCGAGAGCAAGGAGAACTTGGGCGAACATCTTCCATACCCTAGCTGCAAGCAACCTTCCTCCATTCCTCTTGGCTTTTGGAGCATTGGAGCTTGGTGGCTTGTCTTCTTCCCTCCTCGTCCTTGGCGTAACTTCTCTAGAAGGTGGCGCAAGTGAAGTGGAGGTCTCTCTAAGGCTTGGATCTTCTTCCCGCGGCTAGCACCAGGCGTGGAAGAAGTGGACTCGAGGCATCCGTGTGTGTGAGACTGTAGAGGGCACACGCTTGGGCGCCTACCTCGACATCGGCCTCATCTTGCTTTAAGGTATTTTCTATCTCATCGTGTCGACTCTCTCGCATGCGATCTTCATTGGGTTTTTGGGACCGGCTTGTTTCGGGGATATTGCTTCCGCTGTGCAATGTTTTGTGTAATCTCTATCATTGAAAATTGTAAAATATCCCCGGGTTTCCCAACAAATATACCTTGGCCATGTATAATTGCATCTTAGACGTTGCTAGAAGCACCGAGAGGTGAATCTCAACATTCGATCTATTTCAGTTGAACCTTCAATAATCACGAGAGTAGGTTGGATTCGTTTGAAGGATTTAACAACTTTTCCTAGAACTTAATCGGTTTAGTTAAGTTAACTGTCACGAGAGTAGGGAGTTAACTTAATTAAACACCGTATTACACTTTGAGGGGAGGTAATATGTATATTAGGAAAAGTTCCTTTCATGATAGATATTTTCTATTGATTGAGTAATCTTTATAAGATTCATAATAGTTAGTGTGGTGAGACCCAGAAATCCCGATTCTCTTAGAATTTGAACCCTCTAAAAGCTGCATTTGAATTGTTCGTACTTAGAAGTTCATCACCATAACATACTTGGTTTGCTTAGATTCAAACAAGTCGAGAAGTCAGTACTTAACTACGTAGTCCTCGTTGGGAACGATAATCTTTTTATTACTTCGATAATTTCATGTACTTGCGGAAGCCTATCAGTGCACCCTTGTCCAAACCCCTCCCTCCAAAGATTGGAGGCGCACAAGTATTTTCAAGACTTACATCAAGTGCAATTGGCATTCATGTAAGATTGTCATTGACGGGGGAAGTAGCTTGAATGTGGTCTCTAGGACCGTGATTACCCGTTTTGGTCTTCCCCTTGAGCCTCACCCAAAGCCCTACTCTATCGCGTGGGTTGACACATCGAATCTTCTAGTCACCCACCAATGTCAAGTTCCCATCGCTTATGGGGACTATCTTGAGAAGGTGTGGTGCGACGTGGCGGCTATGGATGTCACTCACATCCTCTTAGGACACCCTTGGCTTTATGATAGAGACATGGTCCACTACGGCGGGTCGAACACTTATGTGTTTGACCATAACGACAAAAAAATTTGCTTGATCCCGGCTCCTCCCAAGGAGTTACATGCATCCACCTCTAAGGGTTTGATTGTTCCACCTACGTCTTCCCCTCCGGCACCCGCCGTGGTCTCCCTCATGTACACCTTCGTGCTTATGTGTGTGGCCACCGAGTCTAGAGTAGTCTACGCCCTGATGGTGCATGAGGCACAGGATCCCTCGCCTCCCACGAACTCAATGCCTCCTCCGGAAGTGTCCACTCTATTAGCTGAGTTTAGTGACATCAGCTCAGAAGACCTGCCCCATGGACTCCCTTTGGATTGGGAGATCCAGCACGCAATTGACCTTATTTTGGGTTCGCCCCTCCCGAACCTACCCCATCATCGCCTTAACCCCACGGAGCATGTTGAGTTGTAGCATCAAGTAGATGACCTCCTCACAAAGGGGTACAACCATGAAAGCCTAAGTCCTTGTGCTATCCCCGCCTTGCTCATGCCCAAGAAGGATGGGTTGTGGCGCATGTGCATTGACAGCCGCACCATCAATCGGATTGCTGTCAAGTATAGGTTCCCTATACCTAGGCTTGACGATATGTTGGACTTAGTTTCTGGAGCGTCATGGTTCTCCAAGCTCGACCTTCATAGCGTATACCACCAAGTCCGCATTCGCGATGGTGATGAGTGGAAAACCGCATTCAAGACCAAGGACGGTCTTTACGAGTGGCTCGTCATGCCATTCGGGTTGTCCAATGCCCCGTCCACGTTCATGCGGCTCATGAGCCAAGTCCTCAAGCCCTACATGGGCAAGTTCCTGGTTGTCTACTTTGACGACATTTTGATCTTTAGTCGGACCCAAGATGAGGACTTGAGCATCTTTGTTCCACTTTTGGCCTCCTATGCAAGGAGCGCCTCTTCCTTAACACGAAGAAGTGCTCCTTCATGACCAACTGAGTCCACTTCTTGGGTTACATTGTGTCTGACCAGGATTTTTTTATTGACCCCGCCAAAGTTGAGGCCATCTAGCATTGGCCCGAACCCCGCACCGTATCTAAGGTCCATAGCTTTTTGGGCCTCATGGGCTTTTACCGCCATTTCATTCGAGGTTTCAGCACGATTGCAACCTCGTTGACCTAGCATCTGTCCAAGGATGACTTTGAGTGGATGCCCGCCATTCAATGCGCCTTCTATGCCCTTAAGGACGCCATCACGACTGCACCTGTCTTGCGCCTCCCGGACTTCTCGAAAGTCTTTGAGGTTGCATGCGACGCCTCCGGTATTGGAATCGGAGGTTCCCTTAGCCAAGAAGGCCACCCAATAGCCTTCTTTAGTGAGAAGTTGAACACTGTCTGGTAGTGTTACTCGATGTATGACAAAGAGTTTTATGCCATTGTCCAGTCCCTCCGTCATTGGAGGCATTACCTCCTCCACTGTGAGTTCATCGTGTATAGTGATGACACCAAAATTCATAGTGTATTTTGTGTCATTTCATTGGTCTTTTTATTTTATATTTATGCTATTTTGCTTGTTTTTAAGCCTTATTTGTCAAATATTGAGACGAAGTTCCCTGTCAAATTTTATGAAAATTGGAGCCAATTTGCAAAAATACGACACTACCGTATTTTTGGTACTAACTATCATGGTCCGTATTTTTGGAGGATTTCAACCAGAAAGTTTCTGAAATTTTGGCAAAAATACGGCAGTAAAAATAAGGCACTACCGTATTTTTATTACGGTACCGTATTTTTATTACGGTATCGTATTTTTTGCCCAGTTTCCCAATTTTTCTGCCCGAATATTGCGCGGACCATATCTTTTGATCCAAAAGTCCAAATTGAGATCCGAAAGAAGTGACAGACTCGTCATAATGAGGAAACGATAAAGGGACCAAAAGCCCTAATTTTTTTAAAAAAATTCAGAGAGGAATTGAAGGAGACGTCTTTAGGGTTCGGCCACACGCCTAGAGGCGTAGAGAGTACCTTAGGCCGTGAAATTTACACCGAAGCTTCGTATGGAGTAGGAGAGCACACACCAGAAGTTTTAGAGTATTTGGAGTCCGATCAAAGGAGAAATCAACAAAACAATGGTGACAATGCTGTTCAAAGGCAATTACGGTGCTGTAATTTCGTTACAGCACCTGTTTTATAACTTTTCTTCCCCTATTCGATTTCTAATCCTCTGAAATTATGGTTCATTGTAATCCTTTCACCATGATAGCTTAATCTTCTTATGGGACATGGGGTGTAATCTCCTTAGTTTTATAAATATCAGCATGTTATAGAATTTTGCGAAATAGACTGTGAGGTTGATTGTGAAATTTGAAACCCTAGAAATCATTGAGTGATCCTTGGATTCTGATTTTTAGTGATTTTAATGCCTTGTTGATTTTATGATTCTTTTGATCGAGTTAATGTGTTAAACGTGAAGATCTTGTGCAAGAGTGAGGATCAGAACGTTGGAGAACCATAAGTAGAACCTGTGTTGAGATTTGGATGCATGAGAGTGATCCTTGAGTTTCCACTTGAGATTTTTGACTTAGAATTCGGATGCACGAGAGTGATCCTTGAGTTTCTTTTCACGAGAGTGAGGATTAGTCCTTTGTATGAATGACTGCGCGAGAGCGAGTTAATCCTTTTATGAAGTAAATTACATCTTTATTATAATAAAATTTGATTGACAGCCTTTATTTCTTTCTACTCATTAGAATCAAGGTGGATGAACCCCTAGTCCCAGTTTTCTTCTCTGATATTTTCCCGTGCACTTTTTGAAAGTCCCTTGTATCTAAGGGGGGGGGGGGCGAAACCCTAAGGTGGCGCAAACATAATATGGGCAGCGGATGCTAGGGTTTCATAGGATCGAAAACATGTCACATGATTAACTTTTAATAACAAGTATTCATGATAAGAATTCATACCATAGCCATTTCTAGATGGCGCCTTGGAAGCAAAAACGCAAATGCCTTTTCTCCAAAGATGACGCACACAATGAGAAGGCGACTACTTCCTCGGAGACTTTGTGCTAGCAAATCTTCAAGGAGTCCTTCGTATGGAGGAGATGAGATCTCTTGCGGCTAGGACGATCAAGCTCTCGCTCCCCTCTTTTGTGTAACCCGTTTACCACACGAGAGCGAGAGAATAAATAGGCGACGAGTGCAACGTTCTCGTTGAACGTGGGAGCGTGGCTTCTAAAAATAGCAAGCCAAAAACTCGCCTCATACTCACATGCGATCTTGCGTTCACATCAAGTGAACCAATCGCTCCTCTTTGAACCGAGCCATGGTTCAATTGCATTTGGTTCAAAGACCAAATCAAACCAGCCCAAGCCTTTAGTCCAGATCAAATTAAACCCCTAAGGCTTAAGATCTGACCGTTGATCTCTTGATGCTCTTGATCTCACCAATCTAGCATCAATTCTCTCAATCGAAGCTTACCGATCTCAAGCCCTAATCAATCAAACATGATCAGACCAGATCTCACTTTCAATCAGAGATTAAATCCCTTTAAAACTGAACCTAAATAATTCAGTCCACACGATCTGACTTAAGTAAGCCATATCATCAAATTGTGCGACCCTCAGGGTTTCCTTTAAATTTCGGTAACGATAACTCACGTTATCACGATCAGTGAGGGGTATCTAGCAACACATCACTGTCTCCCGATATAAAGGAAAGAGTCTTCCAAGACTACACCCAAAACACAGCACAAGTGTGAATCCAACTCACAAGGCATACATGCTTCCTCTGCCACTGGATGTTCTTTATTGGACAAGCCTGTCAAGCTCGTAACTCCAATATGATGAGCATGATTAGATCAGATGAACACAGTCATCTGGGTATGGCCATACACTTTCTCAATCATCTCATCCAGGGGGCCCCTTTAGAACATCACACTCCTTAAACAAGGAGACGGCAATCCTATGTCTATCACTAGTGCCCTAACCTGACTCAAGCTCACCATCCAAGATAGTCTATAATCATTATGTTTCAAATGATATTGAACTACCTCAAAACAATGACAATCATCATTTAGAAACACAAGTGATCTCAAGTCAAAGGAAATGTGCCACTTGTACACATACAAGGATCATTCACATTGTGACAAGCAATTGAATATCCTAGTAGGGTCTGTCCAGTACATCCAATGTACCCATGAGTCTACATCTTATTCCATGCTCGAAGCATCCTATAAGATTAGAGCACATATTAGTCTCAATCATATCAAGGCTGTCTCATGTTCACCAAGATATCTCGACTAAGGACTTTATAGCATGTCAGCCCAGCTGAACAGCTTTGAGACATTATTCAGAAGTACAATTATTGCAGCAGACAATGTAACAACCTTGAATAATAACCATGCCTTTATAAACATAAGAGTTTATACATGATACTGTTACAATCCCAAGGCCTCAAACATCAGCCTTAAGGGCATACCCCAACAATCTCCCACTTGCACTTAATCTAATGGTTGAGAAATCTCAAACCCATGTTATTACAGTGCTTCTCATGCTTCTGCTGCGCCAGAGGCTTGGTAAGCGGGTCTGCCAGATTGTCATCTGTATGTACCTTGCAGACTTTGATCTCGCCACGATCTATGATCTCCCTGATCAAGTGAAACCGTCTCTGTATGTGCTTGGACTTCTGGTGCGACCGTGGTTCCTTTGCTTGTGCGATTGCTCCAGTGTTATCACAGAAGATAACCAAAGGATCTGCACTCGAAGGAACAACACCAAGTTCTCTCACGAACTTACGAATCCACACTGCCTCCTTGGATGCTTCCGAGGCTGCAACATACTCGGCTTCTGTTGTGGAATCAGCAACAGTTGACTGTTTGAAACTCTTCCACACCACTGCTCCTCCATTCAAGCTAAAAACATAGCCTGATTGCGATCGGAAATCATCCTGGTCAGACTGGAACGAAGCGTCAGTATATCCTTCTATACTGAGTTCTTCCTGACCACCATATATCAAGAACATATCTTTGGTCCTCCGCAGATATTTTAAAATGTTCTTGACCGCAATCCAGTGCGCCATACCTGGATTACTTTGGAACCGACTGGTCACGCTTAACCCGTAAGCGACGTCTGGGCGAGTACACAACATCGCATACATAATGGACCCAATAGCCGAAGCATAAGGCGTATTGTCCATTTCATCTTTCTCAGTCTGTGTTTGTGGACACTGACTCTTCGAAAGATTCAGACCATGTCTGACTGGAAGATATCCTCTTTTAGAATTCTCTAAATGAAATCTCTCCAGGACTTTATCGATGTAAGTACTCTGGCACAGCCCGAGAAGCCTCTTAGATCTATCCCTGTAGATCTTCACACCTAATACATAGGCTGCTTCTCCAAGATCTTTCATCTGGAAACATTTCCTTAGCCATGCCTTAACCGCATGCATTTCGGGAATGTCATTTCCAATGATCAAGATATCATCGACGTAGAGGACTAGGAAAGTAATCACGCTCCCACTAAACCTCTTATATACATACGGGTCATCCTCGTTCTTGATAAAACCAAATTCACTGATTGATTCATCAAAACGATTATTCCAGCTTCTTGATGCTTGTTTAAGTCCATAAATGGACTTCTTTAACTTGCATATTTTATGACGATCTGATGGATTAGTGAAACCTTCAGGTTGTGTCATATACACATCCTCATCCAGATTTCCATTCAGGAAAGCCGTCTTCACATCCATTTGCCAGATCTCATAATCGTAATATGCTGCTATCGCGAAAAGAATCCGAATAGACTTAAACATAGCTACAGGTGAGAAAGTTTCATCATAATCTATCCCGTAGATTTGTTTGAAACCTTTCGCAACTAGCCTGCCTTTATAGGTAACCACATTACCATCCATGTCAATCTTCTTTTTGAAGATCCATTTACAGCCCATAGGGATAACTCCCAGAGGCGGATCAACCAAATCCCAGACTTGGTTATCTGACATGGAGTCCATCTCGGCGCGCATAGCTTCAAGCCATCTCGCTGACTCCGGTCCACTGACCGCATCCGCATAAGTAAGGGGTTCATCATTATCAATGATGTAGACTCCGTCATAGCGCTCAGGCTGTCGATGAATCCTTCCCGATCTTCGCGGTTCCCGTGATATCTGAGCCTCAGGTTGTTCCGTAACCTGATCAACTGGCTCAGGCTCATCCAACTGTGCTTGACTACTTTGTCCTTCCTCTGGATTCTCATCCAGCTTTATTTCTCTCCCACTGGCCTCTTGCAGAAGAAACTCCTTCTCAAGAAATATGGCCGTCCGAGCAACAAATACCTTGTTCTCTTTGGGATCGAAGAAATAATAACCCTTAGTTTCCTTAGGGTAACCGACAAAGATACATTTGTCAGATCTGCTCTCTAGTTTCCCAGAGGCGAGCTTTTTGACATAAGCCTCGCAGCCCCAGATCCTGATAAATGTCAAGCTCGGCTGTTTCCCATACCATAACTCATATGGAGTCTTAGAAACTGCCTTGGATGGCACTCGGTTTAGTACCTTTGCAGCTGTCTCCAGTGCAAAACCCCAAAAGGAATATGGAAGAGTAGCCTGACTCATCATAGAACGAACCATATCAAGTAACGTTCTATTTCTCCTCTCGGACACACCATTCCATTGCGGTGTTCCTGGCGGAGTGAGCTGTGAGATAATCCCACACTCCTTCAGATAGTCAGTAAACGCATGACTCAAGTATTCTCCACCTCGATCAGAACGAAGTGCCTTGATATTTCGGCCTAGCTGATTCTGTACTTCATTCTTGAACTCTTTGAACTTGTCAAAAGATTCACTTTTATGTCTCATCAGATAGACATACCCATACCTACTGAAATCATCAGTAAAGGTAATGAAGTACTGATAGCCACCTCTGGCATGTTTACTAAATGGCCCACACACATCACTGTGTATAAGGTCAAGTAAACCTGAAGCCCTTTGACCTTTGTTAGGAAAAGGTGACTTCGTCATTTTACCCATTAAACAAGCATTGCATGTATCAATCTCCTCATAGGAGAATGATCCCAGCAGTCCATGATCATGCAACCGCTTAATGCGCTTCTTGTTAATATGGCCTAAACGACTATGCCATAGCAAGGTGCTGTCATCAGCATACTTGGCTTTCTTATTATCAATGTTTTGTATAGAACATTCCATGTCCAACATGAATAACCCATTGTTAATTGAACCAGTAGCATAAACAATATTATCAAGAGAAAGAACACACTTTGAAATATTGCATTCAAAGGAAAACCCCTTCCTGACAAGAGCAGGAATGGAGATAATATTTTTAGTAATGCTGGGAACAAAGTAACAATTGTTCAGTTCTAATACAAGCCCAGATGGCAAAGAGATGAAATAGTCTCCTACAGCAACAGCAGCAACCCGTGCCCCGTTTCCAACTCGTAGGTCCACCTCATATTGTCCCACCTGTCTTCTTCTCTTGAGTTCCTGTACATTTGAACAAATGTGAACTCCACATGCAGTGTCTAACACCCATGAAATAGAAGAAGATGAAAACATGACTTCCGTCACGTATATACCTGAGCCAGAAGCGACGCTTCCCCTCTTATCTCCTTGGAGCGCTTTACAGTCCTTTTTCCAGTGACCCAGCTGGCCACAATGGAAACATCTGTATTCCTTTGACCGCTTAACTTTTTGCTTCAGAGCCTTGCTGTAACTCTTGACAGGGGCCTTGCCCTTCTTCCCCTTCTTCTTGTTCCTAGAAGGAACCATTAAGACAGAGGTCGAAGGCTTTCCCTTCAGAGTCTCCTCAGTAGTCAAGAGCATATTCAGCAGCTCTGCCGGAGTACAATCGATTTTGTTCATATTAAAGTTAATGATGAACTCATCGAAAGAGGGCGGGAGAGACTGCAGAATAATGTCTACAGCAAGCTCCTGGTTGATGGTATGCCCCAGTTTCTCTAGAGCCTCCTTGTGCCCAATCATCTTGAGCACGTGAGCTCCCACTGGGCTCCCTTCAGCCAGTTTGCTCTGAAAGAAAAGCTTTGTCAGATTATAGCGTTCTGTCCTCGCCTGTGCAGCATACAGCATCTTGAGATTTGCTATCTTGTCTATAGCAGACATATCCTCATGCTGACGCTGCAGCGGTGGCGTCATAGACGCTAGCATCAGGCAAGCGACATCAATGCTATCATTGACGTGCTTTTCATAAGCTTCCCGAACCGCCCTTGCGGCGTTCGGAGCGGGCTGAGGCGGTATCGCCGTCTCGAGGACATACAGTTTCCTCTCTGCCTTAAGAACAATCTTAAGGTGTCGAACCAGTCTGAGAAGTTCGGCCCAGCAAACTTCTCCCTTTCCAGTAGGGATCGCACATTGAAGCTCATGGTGTTCGTTGCTGCAGGAATCTACAACAATGCAAGAACAGCAAGGTCAGTATCAATGTAAAGAATCTATTCAGGACTTAAGAATGATTCTTTTTCTCACTATTTTATCTGGCTGAAAAATCCAGCAAAACAGCCCGAAAGAGTAGAACTCTTTTAGTGAGATGGGATCCAGATTTCATACTTGGTCTCCGCGTCCCGCTCAGGCGAGATAAGATGCACAGAGAGTACAAGCACTAATCTCTGGTAGGCTTTCCCAGCCAATCGCCAACCCGTGCGATTCCCCTTCATCTGGGCAATCCAGCAGACTGTGCCAACTGAGTTGGTATAACACAATCTCTGACCCCACAGATGGCTGCCTCCATGCGCTACCATATGCGCCACATATGTAGTCTACATGGTCAAGCTGACCCGACCTACTCCCTGGACCACCACGTGCTATGCTGAGCAACGAGAAGCGATAAATCCCTTCTCTGTAACACGCAGGTGTAATCCCGCACCGTCTGAAGATAGATGGACGTGCCCACTCAGTGGGTACAACACGGCTCCAACGATAATCAGAACAGTGAGGTTTCGCGTCAGAAGGCATACGAGCTTGATATTTTAGCGTTGGATTTTAACGGTCTTTTATCTTCTTCACTATCATGCATTTCCTATGGTGATAGCAGAAGATAAATAAATCATGCTGTTCTACTTATTTAAGCAATAAAAGAAAGCATGGATCTTATGTGGTAAAAGCCCATAGCCTAAGTAAGACCTTAATTAACTTAAGTCTTCACTTGCTTTTCTTCATGGGTCTTTTGCTGCTCATCTGGCCCAAACCAGGGCCCAAGCGCCATCTGCAGCTTAGGTGCGCCTACCAGGGAAAATGCGCCTGGTCCCAGAGTCGAACCCTGGACCTCCCACCTGGTCAAGCCACTGCTGCATGCGCCTCTGCCAAGTGTGCTCTGTGCTCTTGTCTGATTAACTTACAAATTAATCTATCTAGACAAGATTGACACGCAGGTCAATTACATTTTATAAATTAAATACAATGTGATACGCAGATCACAATAAATAATTTACAACTTTAATTTCCAGGCACGCAGGCCCCAGCACAGCACACAATAAAACGGGTAGCCCACATAAGATGAAATAAACAAGCAAATGGCATCTGATTTCATGTGATCCAATCAGGAAAATAAAATTTTGAAAAACCCCATTGGCATCAATTTTAATTTCCTTATTTGCCCTGCTGCCTTACAACGGTCCATTAATAGGGATCCACTCATCAATCTAGTCAGATCCATTGCCCTTGCATGCACCAAGTCCTAACTGACTTGAGTCGACCAAATGGTCAACCATGCATGCGCCTAGGGCTGAACGACCACAATGAGGTTTAGCAGGCGGGTGTGACCCCGGGCCTAACTCATGTGCGTTCAAGGTTGTCTCAACCAGACATCGCTACACGCCGTCTGCAGTCGACCTATAGCCACCTCAGGCTTGCGCCAAGGTGCTATCTGGTCGACCCATCTGGGCTATCAGATAGTCTGATCAGACAGTTTGGATCTATCTAGAAGATGACTTCAACCCTAATAACCCGTCTAAGGGTTTAAAGCAGGCGCTAGTTAGATCTAATGTGAGTCGCGCAAGAGTTTTGTTTTTGTTTTTAGAAAAACCAAAGCATGCGCCAACTAAAGGAAACATATCTTGAGTTTCGACATGCTGAAAGCATCATGTAAACTTTCGCATACACTATAGATCTAACCCATAAGCGCAACCAAAGAAACATCATTCATGCGCCACAAATAACTAAACATGCGTCAAGACAAGCATGTAAAAATTTCGCATGAAGATAACCCTAGGTCTATTCAGCTTGCGCAAACATGGATCACAATACATAACATAAAGTAATCATATGAATCAAGCATCAAACATGGCTCTGATACCAATTGAAAGTCCCTTGTATCTAAGGGGGGGGGGGGCGAAACCCTAAGGTGGCGCAAACATAATATGGGCAGCGGATGCTAGGGTTTCATAGGATCGAAAACATGTCACATGATTAACTTTTAATAACAAGTATTCATGATAAGAATTCATACCATAGCCATTTCTAGATGGCGCCTTGGAAGCAAAAACGCAAATGCCTTTTCTCCAAATATGACGCACACAATGAGAAGGCGACTACTTCCTCGGAGACTTTGTGCTAGCAAATCTTCAAGGAGTCCTTCGTATGGAGGAGATGAGATCTCTTGCGGCTAGGACGATCAAGCTCTCGCTCCCCTCTTTTGTGTAACCCGTTTACCACACGAGAGCGAGAGAATAAAGAGGCGACGAGTGCAATGTTCTCGTTGAACGTGGGAGCGTGGCTTCTAAAAATAGCAAGCCAAAAACTCGCCTCATACTCTCATGCGATCTTGCGTTCACATCAAGTGAACCAATCGCTCCTCTTTGAACCGAGCCATGGTTCAATTGCATTTGGTTCAAAGACCAAATCAAACCAGCCCAAGCCTTTAGTCCAGATCAAATTAAACCCCTAAGGCTTAAGATCTGACCGTTGATCTCTTGATGCTCTTGATCTCACCAATCTGCATCAATTCTCTCAATCGAAGCTTACCGATCTCAAGCCCTAATCAATCAAACATGATCAGACCAGATCTCACTTTCAATCAGAGATTAAATCCCTTTAAAACTGAACCTAAATAATTCAGTCCACACGATCTGACTTAAGTAAGCCATATCATCAAATTGTGCGACCCTGAGGGTTTCCTTTAAATGTCGGTAACGATAACTTACGTTATCACGATCAGTGAGGGGTATCTAGCAACACATCACTGTCTCCCGATATAAAGGAAAGAGTCTTCCAAGACTACACCCAAAACACAGCACAAGTGTGAATCCAACTCACAAGGCATACATGCTTCCTCTGCCACTGGATGTTCTTTATTGGACAAGCCTGTCAAGCTCGTAACTCCAATATGATGAGCATGATTAGATCAGATGAACACAGTCATCTGGGTATGGCCATACACTTTCTCAATCATCTCATCCAGGGGGCCCCTTTAGAACATCACACTCCTTAAACAAGGAGACGGCAATCCTATGTCTATCACTAGTGCCCTAACCTGACTCAAGCTCACCATCCAAGATAGTCTATAATCATTATGTTTCAAATGATATTGAACTACCTCAAAACAATGACAATCATCATTTAGAAACACAAGTGATCTCAAGTCAAAGGAAATGTGCCACTTGTACACATACAAGGATCATTCACATTGTGACAAGCAATTGAATATCCTAGTAGGGTCTGTCCAGTACATCCAATGTACCCATGAGTCTACATCTTATTCCATGCTCGAAGCATCCTATAAGATTAGAGCACATATTAGTCTCAATCATATCAAGGCTGTCTCATGTTCACCAAGATATCTCGACTAAGGACTTTATAGCATGTCAGCCCAGCTGAACAGCTTTGAGACATTATTCAGAAGTACAATTATTGCAGCAGACAATGTAACAACCTTGAATAATAACCATGCCTTTATAAACATAAGAGTTTATACATGATACTGTTACAATCCCAAGGCCTCAAACATCAGCCTTAAGGGCATACCCCAACACTTTTCGATCGTTTGCTACATCATCTTCAGTTTGCTTAGTTAGTGAGAAAATGATTATTTGGTACTTAACACGTAGGTTTCTGTGGTTTGATATTTTTATTACTTCAAAGTATCCGTGCACTTGCGGATCACAACAAGTTTTTGGCGTCATTGCCGTGGACCTTAGTTTTGTTAATATCAAAATAGTTGTTAGTATTGCTAGACTAAGTTTTATTTGTTTTAGATTTAACTTTGTTTTTTGTTTTTGCAGGTTTTGGATTTTCACAAGTTGTGACAGACCTGTGATTTCTGAAATTTGTGAATTTGTTTATCCTTTTCTATTTTTTTATATATTCTGAAAAAAAAATTGATTGATTGGTGTTGGATAATCTTTCTGTTTCAATTCTAATTGTCTATACATAGGACTCTTAGATCTTAATATATTTTATTTCCTATGAATTTTGAGATAACAATTTTTAGTTGTGTAGAAAGCTTTGAATTGAAGATATGTCTTTTAATTACAACTCATGGGCAACTAAAAGAGGTGAGGTATACATGCCAAAAGGTAAGTATGAAAATGATTCATTGTGTACTCTTCAATATACGTTTAACTCTTATATGCACTATTCTTCTTCTATTATATGTTATATTTGTGGATATTTTGATCATTATTCCTCTGATTGACAATTTTTAAATCCCAATTTATCATGGAACGAATCTGATCAAATGTATTCTAGATGGGAACACCAAACTTCTTTTTATGATAATTGTTCAAATCATGTTTCTGAACCATACTCTGAGGATACTGAAAAATCTAGCTTAGAGTTGATGTTTGAAAAACTCATGAAACAAAGTGAGGAGGCACATGAGACCCATAAACATAGAATGGATAATATGCATGGTCTTTCTGAAATTCTAGAAACCCAGTTAGGACAGCAAGCTTGTTTATTTAAGTTTGAAACTGAAGAACTTGATTTGGAAAAATCTCCCTCTGATTATGATTGTTTTGAAATTGAGCCTTATGTGAACATTAATGAATCTCACTCTGATTTTGATAGTTGTAAATGTTGGTGTATATGCCCTAAGGACCTAATTCTGGTCCGTTACTTGTACTACTTGACATTGATATTTATATCATACTGGCATTGTCGTTATCATTATTTGTTTACATCTGCGAACATGTACTTATATGATAATGTCCCTGGTGACAGATTGGATCTGTGCTCAAACTATTGTCCCTAGTCAATGTACCTTTGTGGATATGGGATAGTTATGGTACTTGTAAGACTGGTATATGGGCTGGTTAGGCACGAGGTGCTAACGCAAGCATATGGGTATATCAGTGGTAGATATACTGGACCAACCCGCTGTGAGGCAATGACTTGGTGTCACAAGTTATCCTCACAAGTGATAGGAGATGCATTGATCCCTTGACTTGAGGTCATTGGCCATTCTATGTGGTTAAAGATATGCTTTGATACAACCTAACACCTTGCCATAGCTGGGAGGTAATAATGGTTGTCATTGGGCATATCACGACCCATATGAGAAGGTCAATGCACAGACATAGGACTTGCCCCTTCCTAAGGGAAGTTTGATATCCATGGAGCTCCTCTATGGTTCTGTGACTGAAAGTATATGGCCATACCCAGGTTAGACCTGATTTAGTCATAGCCATGAGATTGGATAAAAACAAGTGGTGACACACTTGGCCAATCGGATACCAGTTCGGTAAAGAGACTATAATGCATCGATACCTACTTGCGATAATGAGGATCTCGATGTCGACATCCATTCCGATGACTTGGGTAGCAGCGATGCACTGCTAGGTGCCACTCACTGCTTGTGATGACCTTAGGTCAGCACTGCCAGCGTCAGAGGAACCTACAGGGTCACACACCTTGATACTCGAGTTCTCGTATTGATCGAGAAGCCTTATGATCGAGTTATTAGATAACTCGGATCAATTTTGGAAATTTCATTAGCGCCGATGGGATGGAAGAGACTTATTAGAGCCAACTTCCATTTTTGGCATAATCAGCAAATTAACCATGGTTAACTAGGTTTGACCCAGGGTAAAGTTGGATTGGATCCAATGGGTTGAGTGACATGCATGATGGACATTGGGCTAGGCCCATTCTATGATTGGGCTTATTAATAAGTAAAATGGGCTTAAGGAGAAGGATGTGTAGGCGCATGGTTAATCCTAGTTAGACTAGGGTTGGCGCCTACGACACATATGGTTAATATAAGTTGATATTAATTATTTTTGGGTTATTTAATTAATTAATTTAAATAATTGTATGGAGTCCTATTTAATAGGGCTGATTATTTAAATTATTAATTAGAGTCCTAATTGGATTAGGACTTGATTTTTTAAATGATTAATTAGAATCCTAATTGAATTAGGACTTAATTAAATCATTAAAATAATCCTATTCCTACTTCTTCTCCTAGCCACTACTCTAACTGCCCCTTGCTCTATATAATGAGCCCTACCGCCCCCTCTCATGACACACAACTTATTGAAGGCGTGAGAACAAGAGGAGGGGCGAGAGCAAGAGGAGCAAGAGGAGTTGGTGCATCTCTTCATCAACCAAGCCGCAAGCACTTCTTCTTCTTCATCCTTGGCACTTCTTCTATTGAAGGTGGTGCAAGTGTGCCTTGTGCTTGGCGGCATCTCCCTCTTCCGTCTTCATCTTTGGCGCATATACCTTGGAGGTGGCGCAAGTTGAGAAGAAGGTGACCTAAGGCTTGGATCTTCTTCCCGAGGCTAGCACCGGGCGTGGAAGAAGATGACTTGAGGTGATCCGTGTGTGTGAGACTGCAGAGGGCGCACGCTTGGGCGCCTACTACGACATCAGCCTCGCATCGTTCATAAGGTATTTTCTATCTCATCATGTCGATTCCCTCGCATGCGATCTTCACTGGGTTTTTTATGGCCGGCCTATTTCGGGGATATTCTTCCGCTGTGCTATGTATCTCTGTTGATAAAACCTAAAAAATTTGTAAAATATCCCCGGAGTTTCCCAACAGTGGTATCAAAGGGACTTGCGAGACTCGAACGATGTATTTTCATGCTTTTCCATGCTCACATGTCATATCTCAATTTTTGCAAATTGCATGATCACATGGCAAACGGTTTTTCTAAGTCAGAAAAATTAGGGTTTCTTGTTTCTATCATCTTTTCAATCTCTTTTGGATTTTTGGGTTATTTTTCTTGCATGATTTAAGGATCAAAGGCGCACGTGGTTTTGTCAAGTAGGATGGGCATTGTGTCTTCGGACTGGCCGGGTCTCTTGATCTGACAAAATTACTAGCCGAGAGGATCTTTGAAATCATCATGAAAAATAGATCGCAAATAACTAAAAGATTTGTGAGAAGAAGATGAGAAAAAGAGACTAGTTTTATGAAAAAGTAAAATTTCAAATTTTATGTTTTTCATGAGCATGTAGAATTGCATGTGTAGATACCTTGCTTGTGCATAATGTTGTTATCATGAGTAAAGCCCCTTGCATGCCTGTGATGTATCCTTGTGCGGCCTACGTGCCATCTTTTTCTTTATTTTTGTAAAAGTAAGATGAAGATTAAGGGAAGGAGCTTGGTGGCGCATCTTGGATGCTGGCACAACAAGCACCCTACTTGGATTGGTGGCGCATGCAAGATGGTGCAAGCTTGGTGGCGCAAGCATAGCGTGGCTGAGCCTTAGGGCTTGTGAGCTAGCTATGTTGGACCTTGCAAGATGGCGATTCACCCTTGGAGGACCTTGGAGCCAACCTTGAAGTTCAAAATAGAGGTCGGCTAGGTTAGGTCTAGTTCTTGGGGCCTGAGTCCGAGGTCAAGTGTTGAACCTCCTTCTTGGCATGGGTTGGTTCAATGTCTTGAATAGGTCATTATCACATCATTCTTTTACTGCTTATCTTATCTGCTAAAGCATGCCTGTATTGTTTTATCGTTATGTTATCACTATAGGAATGCATGCCTATAATGACATAAGATAAAACTAATTGAGACCTCAAAAACCCTCATTCAAAATATCAAGTCTAGTAGCCTTCTAACGCGTAGCCTTCACTAAGCTATCGATCAGTGGTGTTGTGAATTGTTTCCCACCCTCGTCGGACACACCCACTTATCTTTAGAAAGTGCGTGGTGGCAATGGTTTCCCCAGTCCGTTTTAGCCGGGTGCGCCTTCGCAAGGAAACTCGTTGGCCCTGGGCATAACGGTTAGGAATGGACTTGACTAGAAGTTCATATGTGCTTGGCACATGATGAAAGTCTAGAGGCATCGTTGAAAGGTTAGGGTTTCATGCTGTATCTAGCCCTCGCCGGACAAGAAATGCCTAGATTGTCTCAATAAGGGGAATTGCTTGGAGCAATCGGCCGGCGTGCCCACCTTAGGAAGCATGAGTTACTTTGTGCATCTCATCCCACCCTCGTGGGACGCGAAGCCTCATGTGAAATAAGGATCCCATCTCACTAGGGAGTCTTTATCTTCCCGATTGACTTTGTGGGTTGTCAATTCGATTAAAATAGTGGGATCCATGATCATTTAAAACAAGTCCAGTTTAAATGATTTGAAGTAGTACTAATATGCTTTTCTTGGTAATTGTAGAATAATGACTACGAACAATAGCAGACTATCACTGTGATGCCTTCTAGAGAAGGACAAGTTGGTTGGATCCAACTTGATGGATTGGTATATAAACTTGAGAATCGTTCTCAAGCTTGAAAAGAAGCTGCATGTGCTTAGGCAGCCTATTCCTGACCCACTTCCATGCTCGGCCTCAGTGGCTGAGAAAGATGCTTACGATAATCATCAGGCTAATACTTTGGAGGTTACACAATTGATGCTAACTAACATGTCGCCCGAGCTTCGAGGGCAATATGAATTAAAGAGTGTTTCTGAGATTATTACTAATCTAAAGTAGCTCTTTGATGAATTGGTTAGGCTCAATCCTCCTAAAGTTAATATTCAATATGTTGAGCCGAAAGGCTTAACCAAGGAACTGAAATTAAAGATGGAAAGGATCAGGAATAACAAGTGCTATTCATGTCGAGGACCACCTCACATGTTAAAGGACATGGTGCAGCTTCAGAATGAGAAGAAGAGAGGCAAGGCTTCGTCTTCAAGCTCAGGTATTTATGTTACAGAAGTCAACCTTTCTACTTCTATGTCATGGGTATTGGATACCGCATGTGGAGCTCATATTTGTACAAATATGCAGGGGCTCAAGAAAAGTAGATCAGTGCATCCTGGAACCTACGAGTTGGAAACGGGGCACAGGTTGCTGCTATTGCTGTCGGAGTTTTGATTCTCTCCCTACCTTCTGGACTTCTATTAGAGTTAGATAATTGCTATTATGTACCTTCGCTTACTAAGAACATTGTATCTATTCCATGCTTGGCAAAGAAAGGATTTAAGTTTGAAATAAATAAGAACTCTTGTTCTTTTTCATTTGCAAATATGTTCTATGGAAAGGGTACTTTATGCAATGGTCTATATGTGTTGGACATGGATAACTCTATTTGTAACATAAATAATAAAAGGACCAAACTGAGTAGTTCAGTTAGTGCTTTCCTATGGCATTGTCGATTAGCCCATATAAACAAGAATCGCATTCAACAACTCCATGCAGATGGGTTGCTAGGTTCAAGTTCCTTGGAGGAATTTGATACATGTGAGCCTTGTTCGTTAGGGAAAATGACAAAGGCACCTTTCACCAATACAGGTGAAAGGGCAGGAGGTTTGTTGGATCTCATACATAGCGATGTGTGTGGGCCATTCAATAAACAAGCCAAATGAGGACACAGCTACTTCATTACCTTTACTGATGATTTCAGTAGGTATGGTTATGTCTACTTGATGAGACATAAATCTGAATCCTTTGAGAAATTCAAAGAGTTCAAGAATGAAGTAGAGAACCAGCATGATAGATCCATTAAGGCACTTCGATCAGATCGTGGTGGAGAGTACCTGAGTGATGAGTTTCTTGACTATATGAAAGAGTGTGGGATTTTTTCTCAACTCACTCCTCCTGGAACACCCCATTGGAATGGTGTGTCTGAAAGGAGAAATTGAACTTTGTTGGACATGGTTCGATGTATGATGAGTCATGCAACTCTACCTCCCTCATTCTGGGGATATGCACTTAATACAGCTTCTCTAATACTGAATAACGTTCCATCTAAAAGTGTCTCAAAGATTCCATATGAGGTATGGAGTGGGAGACGCCATAATCTATCTTTTATCAAGATCTGGGGATGCGAGGCATATGTCAAGCGTCAGGATTCTAGCAAGCTAGAACCTAGATCTGATAAATGTGTGTTTGTGGGGTACCCTAAGGAAACTAAGTGTTACAACTTCTATGTTCCCACCGAGAATAAAGTTTTTGTTGCTCGGGGTGCTGTCTTTCTAGAGAAAGAATTTCTCATAAAAGAAGTTAGTGGGAGGAAGTTTGACTTGGATGAGGTCCAAGTGCAACCACAAGACATAGAGATGGAACCTGAGCCACCTGTACCAGTTGCTAGGCAACCTGAGGCTCAGACACAGGCCCCATGTAGGTCTGGGAGAATTCGTCATGCACCTGAGAGGTATGGATCACTGCCGACCCAACATGACGGGATCTTCATCATTGAGGATGAACCCAGGACTTATGATGAGGCGGTCAGTGGACCGGACTCCGAGAGATGGCTTGAGGCCATGCGATCCGAGATGGATTCTATGTCAGCTAACCAAGTCTGGGATTTGCTCGAGTTACCTGATGGGGTAAAGCCCATAGGGTGTAAATGGGTCTTCAAGAGGAAGACAGACATGGATGACAACATAGTCACCTATAAAGGTAGACTAGTGGCTAAGAGATTCAAACAAATCCACGGGGTGGATTATGATGAAATCTTCTCGCCAGTTGCCATGTTCAAATCCATTCAGATTCTGCTTGCTATAGCTGCATATCATGATTAGGAGATCTGATAGATGGATGTGAAGACAGCTTTCCTTAATGGGAAGCTAGCTGAGGATGTGTATATGACACAACCTAATGGCTTCATCCATCCTGTAGAGGCCAATAAGGTCTACAGGCTAAAGAGATCCATCTATGGATTAAAGCAAGCATCTCGAAGTTGGAATCTTCGATTTGATGAAGCTATGAGAGATTATGGCTTTATCAAAAGTGAAGATGACACCTGTGTATACAGAAAATTCAGTGGGAGCTTGGTGACTTTTCTGGTCTTGTATGTCGAGGACATACTGCTCATCAGGAATGACATCCCTAGTCTTCAAGCTGTAAAGACATGGTTAGGGAAGTGTTTTGAGATGAAAGACTTAGGGGAGGCCGCCTATATCCTAGGCGTGAGGATCTATAGGGATACATCCAAGAAGCTCCTAGCCCTTAGTCAGAGTACATACATTGATAAGGTCCTGGAGAGGTTTAGCTTGGAGCAATCCAAGAAAGGGTACCTTCCAGTGAGACATGGCCTTACTCTCTCAAAGTGTCAGTGTCCCACCACACAGGCTGAGAGGGATGACATGAGTCGAGTACCCTATGCTTCGGCAGTAGGATCGATCATGTATGCAATGTTGTGTACTAGACCAGATGTGGCTTATGATGTGACCATGACCAGCCGATACCAATCCAAACCTGGAATACAGCACTGGGTGGCTGTAAATTACATCCTAAAGTATCTAAGAAGAACTAAGGAATTGTTCTTGGTCTATGGGGGACAGGAAGAGCTCAGTATGCAGGGCTACACTGATGCGTCTTTCCAGTCTGACCCTGACGACTTCAGATCGCAGGCCGGCTATGTGTTCAAGATAAATGGAGGCGCTGTATGCTGGAAGAGTTTCAAGCAATCCACCATAGCTGATTCTACAACCGAAGCTGAGTATGTTGCCGCTTCTGAGGCAGCCAAAGAAGCTGTTTGGATTAGAAAGTTCATTTCTGAACTTCAGGTGGTTCCCAGTGCAGTGGATCCCATTGAAATCTACTGTGATAACAATGGAGCAATTGCACAAGCCAAGGAACCAAGGTCTCATAAAAAATCCAAACACATACTCAGGAGATTTCACCTGATCAGATAGATCATCGACAGAGGTGATGTCAAGATTAGCAGAGTTGACACAGAGAACAATCTAGCAGACCCATTGACCAAGGCTTTAGCACAGCAGAAGCATGATGGTCATGCTAGAGATATGGGGTTAAGATTTCTCAACCTCTAGGTCATAGTGCAAGTGGGAGATTGTTGGTGTATATGCCCTAAGGACCTAATTCTGGTCCATTACTTGTACTACTTGACATTGATATTTATATCATATTGGCATTGTCGTTATCATTATTTGTTTACATCTGCGAACATGTACTTATATGATAATGTCCTTGGAGACAGATTGGATCTGTGCTCAAATTATTGTCCCTAGTCAATGTACTTTAGTGGATATGGGACAGCTATGGTACTTGTAAGACTGGTATATGGGCTGGTTAGGCACGAGGTGCTAACGCATACATATGGGTATATCAGTGGTAGATATACTGGACCGACCCGCTGTGAGGCAATGACTTGGTGTCACGAGTTATCCTCACAAGTGATAGGAGATGCATTGAACCCTTAACTTGAGGTCATTGGCCATTCTATGTGGTTAGGGATATGCTTTGACACAACCTAACACCTTGCCGTAGTTGGGACGTAATAACGGTTGTCATTGGGCATGTCACGACCCATATGAGAAGGTCAATGCACAGACATAGGATTTGCCCTTCCTAAGGGAAGCATGATGTCCATGGAGCTCCTCTATGGTTCTATGGCTGAAAGTGTATGGCCATACCCAGGTTAGACCTGATTTAGTCATAGCCATGAGATTGGATAGAAACAAGTGGTGACACACTTGGCCAATCGAATATCAGTTCAGCAAAGAGACTGTAATGCATCTGTACCTATTTGCGATGATGGGGATGTCGATGTCGATATCCATTCCGATGACTTAGGTAGCAGCGATGCACTGCTAGGTGCCACTCACTGCTTGTGGTGACCTTAGGTTAGCACTTCCAACGTCAGAGGAACCTACAGGATCGCACACCTTGATACTCGAGTTCTCGTATTGATCGAGAAGCCTTATGATCGAGTTATTAGATAACTCAAATCTATTTAGGAAATTTCATCAGCGCCGATGGGTCTGATGAGATGGAAGAGACTTATTAGAGCCAACTTCCATTTTTGGCATATTGACCAAATTAACCATGGTTAACTAGGTTTGACCTTGGGTTAAGTTGGATTGGATCCAATGGGTTGAGTGACATGCATAATGGACATTGGGCTAGGCCCATTCTATGATTGGGCTTATTAATAAGTTAAATGGGCTTAAGGAGAAGGATGTGTAGGCGCATGGTTAACCCTAGTTAGACTAGGGTTGGCGCCTACGACACATATGGTTAATATAAGTTGATATTAATTATTTGTGGGTTATTTAATTAATTAATTTAAATAATTGTATGGAGTCCTATTTAATAGGGCTGATTATTTAAATTATTAATTAGAGTCCTAATTGAATTAGGACTTGATTATTTAAATGATTAATTAGAATCCTAATTGGATTAGGACTTAATTAAATCATTAAAATAATCCTATTCCTACTTCTTCTCCTAGCCACTACTCTAACCGCCCCTTACTCTATATAATGAGCCCTAGCCGCCCCTCTCATGACACACAACTTATTGAAGGCGTGAGAACAAGAGGAGGGGCGAGAGCAAGAGGATCAAGAGGAGTTGGCGCATCTCTTCATCAACCAAGCCGCAAGCACTTCTTCTTCTTCATCCTTGGCGCTTCTTCTATTGAAGGTGGTGCAAGTGTGCCTTGTGCTTGGCGGCATCTCCCTCTTCCTTCTTCATCCTTGGCGCATATACCTTGGAGGTGGCGCAAGTTGAGAAGAAGGTGACCTAAGGCTTGGATCTTCTTCCCGAGGCTAGCACCGGGCGTGGAAGAAGAGGACTCGTGGTGATCCGTGTGTGTGAGACTGCAGAGGGCGCACGCTTGGGCACCTACTACGACATCAGCCTCGCGTCGCTCATAAGGTATTTTCTATCTCATCGTGTCGATTCCCTCACATGCGATCTTCACTGGGTTTTTGGGACCGGTCTGTTTCGGGGATATTCTTTCGCTGTGCTATGTATCTCTGTTGATAAAACTCTGAAAAATTTGTAAAATATCCCCGGGGTTTCCCAACAGTAAATTTGATTCATCTGATAAATTATTTGTGGAAAAGATTGAGAAAATTGATTTTGAAAAACCTTATGATTCTAGTGATAGTCATGAAATTGATTCTTTTGATGATACACTATTTATGGTTAAATCTGATTCTTGTAATTCTAAGATTGATTCTTTTGACTATGTGGAAAGTCATGAGGAAATTGATTTTGAAAAATCTCACCTTGATTTTGATGATAATTTTGATATTGATAAATTATTTGATTGTGGGTATGAGGAACTTGAAAATGATTTGAAAATTACAAACATTGATGAATCTCACCATGATGATGTTTTGCCCATATCTGATATTCACACTTATGATTTTGCTTTTTGACAAATTTAGGAAGATCATTGAATATCCTTTAAGTGGAATTGAAAGTATTGATTTTGATTTCTGCATATTTAAGAGAGCCACTTTGATTGTGATTTATATGAAATTTTGAATTTTTGGATTAATGGCTAAACTTTTTGGTCAAAGAAAATGCAGAAAATTACATGCTATTTACTTTGGTACCGATTCACCTACTTCACCATGATTTTTGATTTTTGGTCAAGCTAATGACCTAAAAATTAGCGCTTCTTGTGAGGCAACCCCAGCACTTTTGCTTAGCTTAGTTTCTTTTATCTTGGTTTATTTTTAGAATTAATTTTTCTATTCTTTTTGAAAAAAAAAAATTTGCGCAAAATACGGCACTGCCGTAAGGAATTTCACGGTACCGTATTCTAAACCTGCGGCCTGCTCATCTGACTAGGTGTTTTCTCGCAATGATTTTAAGAAGCTAGTGTGCAAAAATTTTTGATCTTTGGCACCATCACAAAGTACTCATCTTTGTCTATTATCTGGATATTTTTGCTGAATTTTATAGTTCATAGATTATCTTAAAACACATAGCATCTTTTCGATTCTGATTAAATTCTGCAGCAGTTTTTCTAGACTAATCTGATTAGCATTTTTGCTACAAGTTTTTAAGATGCTTTAATGAGTTGACACGCTGATCTTTTACTGGAAATTGGAAGAACATGTTTCATTTTATCTTGTGGATTAGTTGTTTTCATTAAAATATTTTCTGAACATTCTATAAAACATAGCAACTTTTCAAATATGATTAACTTTTGTGTAGTTTTTGCAGTTTTGTAATCTGAGTAGCCTTCTTTCTGTTGATACCCTAAATTCCTGACAGATTTTAATCTTTTGATTTTCATATATCTGAAAAGAACATATCTTATTCTATAACTTGGTTCTGTCCATTTTCTATTTTGATCATTAAATTTTATTCTTGGGTTTAGCTACTTTTCATAAAAAATTTAGTGGATGCTCTTTTTGCTTTCAACTTGTTATAGCTTCTTTTGCCTCCAGATCCAGGGATCTTCACTAGCAACTGTCTTCCACCTCGTGCCAGCGCCAGCTATCATGCTCAGCACCCCCAGCAGTCCCTTGCTTCTTCTGTTGCCACTATTTCCATTGATTTTATTTATTTATACAGCTGACTCTTCATTAGTGACTCTGATTTTTTTTTATCTATGCAGCATTATTTCTCACCGCCCATAGGCCGACGATCTCACCTCCAGGACTATAGTCTCTAACAGGCCACTAGTGGTTACTCACTCTACTGTCGGCATCATCGTCATTGCTAGTAGCTCTTCAGCTAGCATTTGTTCCACCCCTGCTTGTCACCTGCATCAGATCTTTCTACCAGCATGCTCATTTGGACCATTGATGATATCTCTGATTATTATTTTTTATTAAAGTTAGATACTATTTTTTTTTTGATCTGAGCCTTATGTATCTTAAATTGTGTAGGTAAAATTTTTAAAAGGCACACATTTGGACCTTGCAGCATTTGCCCTGACACTACTTTTGGTCTGAGCCTTATGTATTTGTGGATTGAGCATGCTATATAGTTTTGTGAGTATTGTTTACACCCTCTTGTATTCATGATTATTTCATATGGTTGCATCTTTGATTTGCTTTTGATTGTATCACTTACTGAGATTTCTATATGAGGTTGCTTGAGTCTATCATGTCACACTTTTGACTATGATTCTATGAGTTTCATGCTTCACACCTTTTGCATTGATTTAGTGATTTTTGATGTTTAAATTTTTTATGACTTGAATCTATGTGATGAAAGTGTGTAGATTTTTCTATGATTCTGAATGATCATGCATGCTTGTGAATGGAGATAAGATATACTTATTATGTTAAATTTATTTCTTCAATATATATCTACTTATTGAAATCCTTCATTTATTGATCCATAAGGTTTTTGGGTAGGTATGTTGTTTGATGAATGCAATCTAAGAGTGAAGCATCTTTCTTGAATAAAATGAGCATATGAGTGTAATATTTGAATTAATTCAATTGATTAACCTAGTTGATGTTTATTTTATCTTATTATTTGTTGGGAAGAAAGAATCCAAGATCCACAAAAATAGTGAGAGACTCCCCTACTTGGTACTGTGTAAAATTGACAGTGGTACCTAAGAGATGGGTTGAAGTCTACACATATTAAAAAAAGAGAGTGAGAGAGAAGAAAAATAATAACAATGACTCCTCTACTTGGCACTGTGTAAAATTGACCGTGGTACCTAAGACAAGAGTTGAAGTCTAAAATAAAAAATATGTATCTATGTGAGTATATGAAAAAATAATAATAATAAAAAAGTGAGGGGCAAGAAAAGAGAGATTCTGTGTGGAAAAAGATCTTGGAGACTTTATTCCTATAAACAAAGGTATGATAGATTTAAATTGAAACAAAGGTGAAATCATGACACTGAGATTTTTTTTATTATGCGAGTTACGAAGTTTTATTTGATCAAGTTATGAATCTTAAGGATTAAATTCGGAGGACGATGTATTTATTTGAAATTTTATGTAGCTTTTCGTGGAATATTTCATGAGTGATTATATTTTAGAAATTTAATTTTCATAAGAGGGTATATTTTCCATAGCAGTGTTCTTTATTCTATTTATTTGCTTGAGGACAAGCAAAGTTTGAGCCTTATGTGTTTGATGACACCAAAATTCATAGTGTGTTTTGTGTCATTTCATTGGTCTTTTTGTGTCATATTTATGCTATTTTGCTTGTTTTTAAGTCTTATTTATCAAATATTGCAGAATCTACACCATTTCTTATTTTTGATCATTTTTAAGTTAAAAGTGTCATATTTTGATGGATTTTGAAATATTTAAGCACACCAAGGGATTCTAGACATTGAGACGAAGTTCCCTGTCAAATTTCATGAAAATTGTAGCCAATTTTCAAAAATACGGCACTACCATATTTTTGGGACTAACTATAACGGTACCGTATTTTTGGAGGATTTCAACCAGAAAGTTTCTGAAATTTTGGCAAAAATACGGCACTACCATATTTTTAATACGGTACCATATTTTTGGCCCAGTTTCCCGATTTTTCCGCCGGAATTTTGCGCGGACCATATTTTTTGATCTAGAAGTCCAAATTGAGATCTGAAAGAAGTGGCAGACTCATCATAACGAGGAGACGATAAAGGGACCAAAAGCCTTAATTTTTAAAAAGAATTCAGAGAGGAATTGAAGGAGGCGTCTTTAGGGTTCGGCCTCATGCCGAGAGGCGTAGAGAGCATCTCAGGCCATGAAATTTCCACCGAAGCTTCGTCTAGAGTAGGAGAGCACACACCAGACGTTTCAGAGCGTTTGGAGTCCAATCGAGGGAGAAATCAATAAAACAGCGGTGACAGCGCTGTTTACAACACCTGTTTTGTAACTTTTCTTCCCCTTTCTGATTTCTAATCCTCTGAAATTATGGTTTATTGTAATCCTTTCACCATGATAGCTTAATCTTCTTATGGGACATGGGGTGTAATCCCCTTGATTTTTTTATGACTAGACATTGATTATTTTGTCATGATAACTTTGTTATGATAATTTTACTTATGTGATGACTGTCTTTAATTCTCCTTAGTTTTATAAATATCAGCATATTTTAGAATTTTGCAAAATAAACTGAGAGGTTGATTGTGAAATTCGAAACCCTAGAAATCATCGAGTTTGGAACTTATCGTAAAAGATTAGGTTTGTTCTTGAATTCTGATTTTTAGTGATTTTAATGCCTTGTTGATTTTATGATTCTTTGGATCGAGTTAATGTGTTAAACATGAAGATCTTGTGCGAGAGTGAGGATCAGAACGTTGGAGAACCATAAGTAGAACCTGTGTTGATATTCGGATGCACGAGAGTGATCCTTGAGTTTCCACTTGAGATTTTTGACTTAGAATTCGGATGCACGAGAGTGATCCTTGAGTTCTTTGTTCAATGATTTACTTATTTTTAGCATTGGATAGATCTTGCATGAGTGCGAGGATTAGTCCTTTGTATTATTGACTGCGCGAGAGCGAGTTGATCCTTTTATGAAGTAAATTACATATTTATTATATTAAAATTTGATTGATAGCCTTGATTTCTTTCTAGTCATTAGAATCAAGGTGGATGAACCCCTAGTCACAGTTTTCTTCTCTGATATTTTCCCGTGCACTTTTCGATCGTTTGCTACATCATCTTTAATTTCCTTAGCTAGTGAGAAAATGATTATTTGGTACTTAACATGTAGGTCTCTATGGTTCGATATTTTTATTACTTCGAAGTATCCGTGCACTTGTGGATCATAACAAGTTTTTGGCGCTGTTGCCGGGGACCTTAGTTTTGTTAATATCAAAATAGTTGTTAGTATTGCTAGACTAAGTTTTATTTGTTTTAGATTTAACTTTGTTTTTTGTTTTTGCAGGTTTTGGATTTTCACAAGTTGTGACAGAACTGTGATTTCTGAAATTTGTGAATTTGCTTATCTTTTTTATTTTTTTATATATTATGAAAAAAAAATTTGATTGATTGGTGTTGGATAATCTTTCTGTTTCTATTCTAATTGTCTATACATAGGACTCTTAGATCTTGATATATTTTATTTCCTGTGAATTTTGAGATAACAATTTTTAGTTGTGTAGAAAGCTTTGAATTGAAGATATGTCTTTTAATCACAACTCATGGGCAACTAAAAGAGGTGAGGTATACATGCCAAAAGGTAAGTATGAAAATGATTCATTGTGCACTCTTCAAGATACGTTTAACTCTTATATGCACTCTTCTTCTTCTATTAGATGTGATATTTGTGGATATTTTGATCATTATTCCTCTGATTGCCAATTTTTAAATCCCAATTTATCATGGAACGAATATGATCAATTGTATTCTAGTTGGGAGAACCAAACTTTTTTTTATGATAATTATTCAAATCATGTTTCTGAACCATACTTTGAGGATACTGAAAAATCTAGCTTAGAGTTGATGTTTGAAAAATTCATGAAACAAAGTGAGGAGGCACATGAGACCCATAAACATAGAATGGATAATATGCATGCTCATTCTGAAATTCTAGAAACCCAGTTAGCACAACAAGCTTGTTTATTTGAGTTTGAAACTGAAGAACTTGATTTGGAAAAATCTCCCTCTGATTATGATTGTTTTGAAATTAAGCCTTATGTCACATTAATGAATCTCACTCTGATTTTGATAGTTGTGAATTTGATTCATCTGACAAATTATTTGTGGAAAAGATTGAGAAAATTGATTTTGAAAAACCTTATGATTCTAGTGATAGTCATGAAATTGATTCTTTTGATGATACACTATTTATGGTTAAATCTGATTCTTGTAATTATTGATCCACACTGAAGTGCTCTCACCCAACACTCATCCTAACCACTGGACTGCTATATGGGAGTTGTTAGCTCATTATTAATGCACATTGAAGTGCTCTCACCTAAGGGCCATGCGACCCAACCTCATGAAGGCCTATCCCAAGACGGGCCGCATAACCATCTCAACAATACAGCCCATGAGCACGCAACGACAGTTGTGGCCCAGCCCACAACATCCAAGTTCTGCTGCTTCATCATGGCGTGTTCCGAATGCATCTAATCACCCGGCTACACTCAAGGATGAAGAATCAAAGGACATGCGCCAGCTTCACTTTAGTTGTTAGGAGTTTGTTTCATTTTGTCTTTAGCTGCAGCTTGACCACTTATGGGGTTGTAAGAGTAGGTAGTTGTTGCAACTTCTATTCTGTCTTGTTCCTACCCCTCTTATTCTATAAAAGAGGAGGATATGCTGCTTAGTTCCTTAGTTCTCACATAGAAGTAGAGTTCTCTTGGTGAGCTGCGAGAGCCTCCAACATTTGGGGATCGTGGCCGGTGCTTCGATTCCGGTGTTTGTACGAGTCTTGGTTAGAGTCTCGACTCCTCGTTGTATTTTCAGCCTTGTTCCAGCTTTGCAAAAAGTAAATCCCACCACCTCCGGTGGGTCAGGTTCGCCTGTCTTTTGACGTTCGTTGTGTTTTTGTGTTGCTGCGATTCCATTTTAATCCCTTGACCCAACGAGCATCCATTCATTGGAAGCGTGGATTCTCACTGTTTCCTAGGCGCACGAGCTGAGCCCCGCAAGCCCACTACCCCTAAACGTGCTGAGCTTAAAAATTGATAAGAGGTTAGTGAGTTTAATTCCTGTAGTTGAGTGCCATTGTGTTTTCTTGCATTGGTGTTGCCCCGAAAGGAGTTCGTCGCTGATTTCAATGCGTTTCCCTGCTATATTTCTGAGTGCTTTTACTTCCCTCGTCTAAAGACCCTCTCTCATTTTCTCGTGCATTGTGTAACACTATAGAGTATGGCATTAAGGACCCTCCCACCTACTGTAGCTCTATCACTCTAACTTAGTGTCATGAGTTAATCTCACAAGTTACAGGAGATGCATTGATCCTTTGACTTGAGGTCACTAGCACTTCTATATGGTTAGGGACATGCTTTGATACAACTTAACACCTCACCGTAGTTGGGAGGTAATAACAGTTGTCATTGAGCATGTCACGACCTATATGAGAAGATCAATGGATGGATATAGGATTTGCCCCTTCATAAGGGAAGCTTGATATCCATGGGGCCCCCGTATGGTTGTATGACTGAAAGTATATGGCTATACCTAGGTAAGAACCGAATTTTGTCATAACCATGAGATTGGGTATAAACAAAGTGGTGACACACTTTGTCCAATCAGATATCAATTTGACAAAGGGACTATAATACATTAGCACCTTGTTGTGATGATGGGGATGTCAATATTGATATCCATTTCGAAGACTTGGGTAGCAGCGATGCACTGCTAGGTGCCACTCATTACTTGTGATTACCTAAATTCATCACTGCCAACGTCAAAGGAACCTACAGGGTTGCACACCTTGATGCTAGAGTTTTCATATTGATTGGGTAGCCTATGAATCGAGTTATTTCATTACTCGGATCTATTTGGGAGATTTCATCAGCGCCAATGGGTCTAATGAGATGGAATAAGCTTATTAGAGCCAAACTTCATTTTTAGCATATTGACCCAAAATAAACCATGGTTAGCCTCATTTGACCTTGGGTTGAATTGGATTGGATCCAATGATTTGGTTAACATGCATAATGAAGTTTGGGCTAGGCCCATTACTCAATCGGGCTTGCTAATAAGTTGTAATGAAGAAATGAGTGGAGTAAAGGGTATAATAGGGAGAATTAATTGGCATAGGCGCATGAGGGCTCCTAGTTTGACTAGGATTGGTGCCTATGGCCATATTTGGTTTCTTCCAAGTGATTATTTTAAATTGTATTTGATTTAATCACATGAGGCATTAATTGGCAGGTAGTGGGCACTTGTGGCCTAATTATTTACATAATTAGAGTCCTAATTAAATTAGGACATGCACCCATGACACATTAGGCAATCTATCATGATGCTTTGACTAGGTCTTGGCGCATGCTTGGAATAATTGCCTCATTAGGAATGGTTTGGGCACATATGGCATGGGCTTATTTAGGCAAGGCTTAGGCACATATGGGATTAAGGATTTGATCAAGATAATTGATTGGATAATTCCCTTAATTTAAGCCCTAATCACCTACCCCTTCGTTATACCCAAACCGCCTCTTCTTCATATTTAAAGGACCCTAGCCGAACCCTCTTGTGTACATCTTCTCTTCTTGGTGTGGAGAACAAAGGGGGCGAAAGCTAGAGATCCTTGGAGCTTCTTCTTCCATGAAGGTCACAAGCACCTTTCTTCTACCTTACCTTGGCGCAAGTGTAGCAAAGCTTGGCGGCATCCCTTCCTTCTTCTTCCTTTTGGCGCATCCTCATCATTGTGGGAGGCGCAAGTGATGAAGGAAGGCTTCCAAAGGCGTGGATCTTCCTCCCAAGGCTAGCACCAGGTGTGGAAGAAGAGAAATCAAGCATTAGCTATATGCGAGACTATAGAGTGCGCACACTTGGGCGGGCGCCTACATTAGTTGTCCATCTATTGCTTTGAGGTACTTTCTTACTCATCGTGTCGACCTCCTCGCTTGATTCAATCTTCTAGGTTTTTGGGACTGGCCTATTTTAGGGATTTGCTTACGCTGTATGTATATAATAAATTTTTAAAATCCCCGGGGTTTCCGACAAATCCATGACACCATAATGACCAATACTTTACTAATACATATGGCTTAGATTGGGGGAACCATTCAACTTCATTTTATGAGAGCAATTCAAACTTTAGGTAAACCAAAGAGTCTAAGCTTGAAGCCTAACTTGAAAACTTCATTATTGCTTAAATCAAGTAAAATGAAGAATTTAGTCTGCAAAGGCAGATGCAATGTGAAACTATCTAGAAGCTTGTATCTAAAATAAATAGTATACCTACCCGCTTTAAGATATTAGAAGCCTAGATAGCTGAGAAAGCTATAGCCTTAGGTCGACGCATTGGGACATTAGAGGAACTTCAAGTAAGGAGTAATGAGTTAGATGAGGGTGAACATAAAGAGTTAAAGAATTAAGAAAACCATTAAAGAAAAAAGGACTGAGGAAAAAAAAAAGAGGAGACTGAACCTAATGTCAAACCTAATTTTGAACCACTTGATTTAGTTCCAACCATTGAAACACATGAGGTAAAACTAGAAAAATTAAACCATGCTAACCTTGAGGTAAGAGAGAAAACTAATGTTGAACTTAAAAATCTCCTAAACAATCCATAGTGTGAATTTCTAGACCCAAATTCTACTCTTTTTGTAGTTGCTTATATAAATTTTAATGAAAAAAATAATTCTACTTTTTGGTTAATATAGGAAGATCATAAATTGTTCGTTGAATGGTATTAAAAGTATTGACTCTTATATTTGCATATTGATGACACAAATTTTTATAGTATTTTTTTATGCAAATTTATTATAAATTTGTCTCATATTTTCCTCTATTCACATTCAAAATTTAAAAAATTACTAGGTATTATAAAAAAATATATGTTTCTCTATTTTATTTAACTTTCACGTAAAAAGTCCCAAAAACAAGCAAATTCAAGGAGATTTCATCACAAAAGTGTTTGAAGCATAAAAATGGACCTTCACTAGAAATTTAGAGTCTAAAGATGAACAAAAGTTATTAGTGGCGATTACAATCACGCGTGGTCATTCCCAAGCAATGAAAGATTTTGTGAGATTTAAAGTTAAAATTGTCAAAGAGAAATGAGGGCACACCTCTTTTTTTAGTGAAAAATAATCAACTTCCCCATGATCACAAAAATCAGCCCTAATTCGAATGGGTGATAGGCGACCATTTCTCCTTTGACAGGCTATAGTAGAAGCCAAGACCTTTGGGATTTTGGAGAGAACACATAGAGTGGTAAATCCACCAATTTAAGTCACTCTTGTTGGTCCGTCGTGTTGGTGTATATGCCCTTGGACCCGTTGTTGGTATCTCTTTTGTACTACTTAACATTGATATTATATATATATGTTCTGGCATTGTCGTTATTTTGCTATGTTACATCTGCGACTATGTAGTTGCATGATAATGTCCTTGGAGATAGATTGTATTTGTGCTCAAACTTAAGTCCCTAGTCAAGTACCTGAGTGGATAAAGGACAACTCTGGTACAAATGAGACTGGTATATGGGCTGGTTAGGCACGAGGTGTTAACGTAAGCATATGGGTATATTAGTGGTGGATATATTAGACCGACCCACTGTGTGGCTCTAATTTGGTATCATGACTTAACCTCATAAGTGACAGAAGATGCATTGATCCCTTAACTTGAGGTTATTGACTCTTCTATATGGTTATGAACATGCTTTGATACAACCTAACACCTCACCGTAGTTGGGAAGTCATAACGGTTGTCATTGAGTATGTTATGACCCATATGAGAAGATCAATGGATAGACAGAGGAGCCCCTTCTTGAGGGAAGCTTGATATCCATGGGCCCCCCTATGGTTCCATGACTGAAAGTATATAGCCATACGTAGGTGAAAGCCTGATTTAGTCTTGACCATGAGATTGGGGGAAAATAAAGTGGTGATGCACTTTGTCCAATCGGATATCAGTTTGGCAAAGAGATTGTAATGCATCGGTACCTAGTTGTGATGATGGGGATGTTGATGTCAATATCCATTCCGAAGACTTGGGTAGCAGCAATGCACTACTAGGTGCCACTTACTACTTTGTGATTACATGAGTTTATCACTACCTATGTCAGAGGAACCTACAGGGTTTCACACCTTGATACTCGATTTATTGGATAACTCCGATCTATTTGGGACATTTCATTAGCGCCAATGTGTTTGATGAGATGGAAAAACCAAACTTCATTTTTGGCAAGTTGACCCATAGTTGACCATGGTTAGCGATATTTGACTCGGGTTGCATTAGATTGGATCCAATGGCTTAATTAACTTGTGTAATAAAGTTTGGGCTGGCCCATTACTCAATGGGGCGTACTAATAAGTTGTCATGAAGAGATAAGTGGGCTTAAGGGTATAATGGGGAAGATTTCTAGGCATAGGCACATATGACTCCTAATTGGATTAGGAGAAGTGCCAATGGTCTTGATTGGTATCTTCTAAGTGATTACATTCAGATTGGATTTGATTTAATCACATTACCCATTCGTGGAAATGTTGCTTGGCCACAATAGTAAATCATGGCTGTATAAGACCTAACAGGATTACGACTTATGCCTAATGGCTTAATTAGCAACACCCTTGGCGCATATGACTTGGTCTTGGCACAAGGGTGGAAGACTTACCATTCTTGGCATGATGTGGGCGCATATGGCTGATTAGGCTTGCATGGCAAGGCCTAGGCACATATGGTTGATGGCTAGACAATTAAGGAAAAGTCTTGGAGACTTTCCTTGCATCTAGACCTAATCGCCCACTCCTTGTTACCCTAGCTGCACATCCTCTTGTATTTGCACCTATATAACTTCACCTAGCTGCCCCTCTCATTTATGCGAACCTATCCTTTGCATGAACATCAAAGGGTGAGAGCAAGTTGATCTTATGTGCTTCTTCTTCCATCAAGGCCGCAAGTCCTCTCCTTCCTTCCTCTTTGGTGCAAGTAAGGAGGACATTGGAGGCATCATCCTTCCCTCATCCTCTTTTGGCGCATCTTCTTGGTGGGTGGCACAAGTGGTAAAGGAAGGCTCCCTTGGCGTGGATCTTTTTCTCGATGCTAGCACTAGGCGTGGAAGAAGAGAACTCGAGAATCGGTTATGTGCAGGACTGCAAAGGGTGCACGCTTGGGCGCCTACATCGGCATCTCTTTGTTTTGCTCAAGGTATCTTTCTTCTCACATCGTGTTGACTCCCTCGCATGACTGATCTTTTGGATTTTTGGGACTGACCTATTTCGGGGATTGCTTCCACTGTACTTGTATTTAAAATTTTAAAATCCCCAAGGTTTCCCAATAGTGGTATTAGAGCTGACTTGCTAGACTCGAACAATATTTTATGCTTTGATTGTATGCTTACATGCCATCAGAATTTTTTGAAAAAAACTGCATGTGGCTCATGGTTTTTCAAAATAGGAAAAATTATAGGTCGTTTGTTCCTAACTTCTTTTCAATCTCTTTGCTTTTTGCTTTCTTCACATGGTGGGATTGACCGACATGTGGAAGAAATAATTTCTACTCGCATAGTAGGATAGACCTACTATGTGAGACTTGTTGAGATTATCTAGCGCAAGTATTATAGCACATCATGCATGGAGGAGCCACCAAGGTCTTGGCCAAACCTTCTAGGGGCGCATCTTGCATGTGCTTCTAGAGTTTGAGTGTTATGCCTTGGTGTGGAGGACCTTGGAGTTGCACTTGAAGATACAGCTTAGTGGCGGCTAGGTTACGTCTTGTTGGGGCTTGTCATCTAGGTCAAGCATTGAACATCCTTTGGCATGTGATGTTTCAATGTGTTGATTAGGCTATGACCACATCACTTGTGTATTGCTTTCCTTATCTGCTAAAGCATGCTTGGATGAGTTTTATTATTTTGTTGACACTATAGGATTGCATGCCTCTAATGTTAGACATAAGATAAAACTAAGTGGATGAGATCATAAAAACCTCAAAATTAATATTAAGTCTAAAATAGCCTTTTGACGCGTAGCCCTCATCAAGCTATTGATCAGTGGTGTTGTGCATTATTTTTCCACTCTCCTGGGACATACCCACTTATCTTTAGAAGGCACGTGGTGGCAATGGTTTCCCCAATCCAATTTTAACCTGGACGTGCCTTCGCAAGGAAACTCATTGATGTAGGAGGAGCCAACACTGATGAGGGGGAATATTTGGACAGAATGACCCCCCCTGTTGGTGTATATGCCCTAGGACCTAGTTTTGGTCAACTTATGCACTACTTGACTTTGATATTAATATATCATTCTAGCATTGTCATTATCTATGTTTGTTTACATCTGCGCATATGTACTAACATGATAATGTCCCTGGAGACAGATTGGACCTGTGCTCAAACTATAATCCCCAGTCGATGTACCTTAGTGGATATGGGACAGCTATGGTACTTGTGAGACTGGTATGTGGGCTGGTTAGGCACGTGGTGCTAACGCAGACACATGGGTATATCATTGGAGGATATACTGGATAGACCCGCTATGAGGCTATGACTTGGTGTCATGAGTTATCCTCACAAGTGATAGGAGATGCATTGATCCCTTGACTTGAGGTCATTGATCATTCTATATGGTTAGAGATTTGCTTTGATACAACCTAACACCTTGCCATAGTTAGGAGGTCATAACGGTTGTCATTGAGAATGTCACAACCCATATGAGAAGGTCAATGGACAGACATAGGATTTGCCCCTTCCTTAGGGAAGTATGATATCCATGGAGCTCCTCTATGGTTCTATGACTGAGAGTGTATGGCCATACCCAGGTAAGAACCTGTTTTAGTCATAGCCATGTGATTGGATGAAAACAAGTGGTGACACACTTGTCCAATCGGATATCAGTTCGGCAAAGAGACTGTAATGCATCTGTACCTAGTTGCAATGATGGGGATGTCGATGTCGATATCCATTCCAATGACCTGGGTAGCAGCGATGCACTGCTAGGTGCGACTCACTGCTTGTGATGACCTTTGGTTAGCACTGCTAGCGTCAGAGGAACCTACAGGGTCGCACACCTTGATACTTGAGTTCTCATATTGATCGGGAAGCCTTATGATCGAGTTATTGGATAACTCGGATCTAATTGGGAGATTTCATCAGCGCCAATGGGCCTGATGAGATGGACGAATATTATTGGAGCCAAACTTCATTTTTGGCAGGTTGACCCGTATTTGACCATGGTTGGTCACATTTGGATTAGGGTTGCATTGGATTGTATCCAAGTGCTTAATCAACTCATGTAATGGAGTTAGGGCTAGCTCATTATCTAATGAGGCCTAATAATAAGTTGTCATGAAGAGAAGAAGGGCTAGAAGGGTATAATGGGGACAAATCTTCTCCCCTAGGCGCCTATGGGCATAATGGGGAGAAGTGGCGCAATTTGCTTCATAAGGAAGCAATTGGCGCCTCCCCCCTTTATCCCTTATGGTATGAATGCCTATATGGCATTGCTTGGGGCGCAAGGCAAGGCCTTGGCGCACAAATAAAGACATGAGCACAAAAGGAATGGTTGAATGAGAATTGTGGAAATGTCTTGGAGACTTTCCTTGTCTCAAACCTTCTCATCCTAGCCGCCCACTTGTCTTGATCCTAGCCTTTCATAAACCGCCTCTTGCCCTATTAAAGAGCACCTAGCCGACCCCTCTTACAAGTGATTAATGCTTGAAGGCGTGAACACAAGAAGAGGGGCGAGTGCTAGGAGCAAGAGCGCATCTTCCTTCTTCCATAACCGCAAGCTTCTCCCTCCTTTCCTCTTGGCGCAAGGAGCTTTGGTGCTTGGCGGCTTCGGTTATTTTCCTTCTTCTCTTGGCGCATCCTTTCTCTTGATGGCGCAAGTGAAGTGGAGCATCTCCCTAAGGCTTTGATCTTCTTCCCGAGGCTAGCACCGGGCGTGGAAGAAGAGAACTCAAGAGATCCGTGTGTGTGAGACTGCAGAGAGCGCACACTTGGGCGCCTACATCGGCATCACTCCAAATTGCTCTTAAGGTATTTCTTAACTCATCGTGTCGACTCTCTTGCTTGCGATCTTCACTGGGTTTTTGGGACCGGCCTGTTTCGGGGACATTCTTCCGCTGTGCAATGAATGTATGTATGTCTATGATTATGAAAAATTGTAAAATGTCCCCGGGGTTTCCCAACAGTGGTATCAGAGGGGCTTGCAAGACTCGAACGATGTTTTATGCTTCTCTTTCATGCTCATATGCCGTATCTCTATTTTCGTAAATAGCATGATGCATGGCGAACGATTTTTCTAAAGTAGGAAAAATTAAGGTTTCTTGTTTCTATCATCCTCTCAATCTCTTTTGGATTTTTGGACTATTTTTCTTGTTTGATTTAAAGATCAAAGGCGCACGTAATTTTGTCAGGTAGGACGGGCATTGTGTCTTCGGACTGGCCAAGTCTCTTGATCTGACAAAATTGCCAGCCGAAAGGATCTCTGAAATCATCATGAAAAATAAATCGCAATTGACCAAAAGATTTGTGAGAAGAAGATGAGAAAAAGAGATTAGTTTTATGAAAAAGTAAAATTTCAGATTTTATGTTTTTCATGAGCATGTTGAATTGCATGAGTAAATACCTTGATTGTGCATAATGTTGTGATCATTAGTCAAGCCCCCCCCCCCTTTGCATGCCTGTGATGTATCCTCGTGAGGCCTGCGTGCCGCTTTTCTTTTTGCTTTTAACTAAGAAGAAGATTAGGGTGGCGCATGTACTTGGAACTTGGCGCATGCATACCCTGCTTAGTGGCGCAAGTTAGGCATGGCCGAACCCTTGGGTTTGAGAGCTAGCTAACTTGGCTTATTGCATTATAGCGCATCCTCATTGGAGGAAGACCATGGCATTGGCCGAACCTATGGGGAACTTTTAAAGTGTACCTCTAGGGTTTGAGAGCTAAACCATGAGAGAAGGACCTTGGAGCCAACCTTGAAGTTCAAGCTAGAGGTCGGCTAGGCTAGGTCTAGTTTTTGGGGCTTGAGTTCTAGGACAAGAGTTGAACCTTTTTCATGGCATGAATTGGTTCAATGTCTTGAATAGGATATGATCACATCATTCTTTACTGCTATCTGCAGAAGCATGCCTGTAATGCTTTATCGTTATGTTATAACCATAGGATTGCATGCCTGTATTGATAGACATAAGATAAAACTGAGATGATGAGACCTTAAACAAAAACCCTTAATTAAAATATCAAGTCTGGTAGCCTTCTAACGCGTAGCCCTCACTAAGCTATCGATCATGTAAGTACCCCTTTCATGAGGGGGGCGAAACCCTAAAGCATGCGCATTCAAGAAATTTTCTAGGGCTTCATAAGATCGCATGTGGTATAACCATATGATCAACTTAAGTTTTACTAAGATCAAGAAGTGATCTTACCATAGCCATCGCTTGGATGGTGCCTTGGAAGCAAGAGGGCGAAAGGGGCTCTCCTCCAAAGGTGGCGCACACAAGAGGATGATGGCTACTCCTTGTGTTCCTTGTGCTAGCAAGGCTTCAAGGGTCCTTGTCGAATGGAAGGGATGAGGTCTTCTCTTTGCTTGGCCGAATCCTCTCTTGTCGTCTACCTTCACAACGCAAGCCGTGAGTCGTCAAGAGCAAAGGGGCGAGAGATGAGAATCGAGAAGCATTGCATTCGAACGTGGAGACGTTCCCATTTTGGAAAACCGAAATTCCAAAAATAGCAACTACTTGATTACATGCGTTATGCGTTCACTTGAAGTGAACCAAACGCATATCCCTTCTCCCATATGAACCATGCGCTCACACATGAGCCGGTTCAATGTATTTGGTTCAATGACCAAACCAAATCAGCCCAAGCATTTAGTCCAGATCGAATTAAACCCTAAGGCTCCAGATCTGACCATTCATCTCCTGATGCTTCTGATCTCACCGATCTAGCATCAACACTCTCGATCGAAGCTTACCGATCTCAACCAGATCTCACTTACAATCAGAGTTTAAATCCCTTTAAACTGAACTAAAAAAATTCAGTCCACACGATCTGACTTAAGTAAGCCATATCATCAAATTGTGCGACCCTGAGGGTTTCCTTTAAATGTCGGTAACGATAACTTACATTATCACGATCAGTGAGGGGTATCTAGCAACACATCACTGTCTCCCGATATAGAGGAAAGAGTCTTCCAAGACTACACCCAAACCACAGCACAAGTGTGAATCAACTCACTAGGCATACATGTTTCCTTTGCCACTGGATATTCTTATTGGACAAGCGTGTCAAGCTTGTAGCTCCAATATGATGAGCATGATTAGATCAGATGAACATAGTCACCTGGGTATGGCCATACACTTTCTCAATCATCTCATTTAAGGGGGGGCCCCATTAGAACATCTCACTCCAATTAAGGAGACGGCAATCCTATATCTATCACTAGTGCCCTAACCTGACTCATGATCATTATCCAAGATAGTCTATAATCATTATGTTTCAAATGATATTGAACTACCTCAAAACAATGACAATCATCATTTAGAAACACAAGTGATCTCAAGTCAGAGGACATGTGCCACTTGATGCAAAACAAGGATTATTCACATTGTGACAAGCAATTGAATATCCTAGTAGGGTCTGTCCAGTACATCCAATGTACCCATGAGTCTACATCTTATTCCATGCTCGAAGCATCCTATAAGATTAGAACACATATTAGTCTCAATCATATCAAGGCTGTCTCATGTTCACCAAGATATCTCGACTAAGGACTTTATAGCATGTCAGCCTAGCTGAACAGCATTAAGACATTATTCAGAAGTTCAATTATTGCAGCAGACAATGTAACAACCTGAATAACAACCATTGCCTTTATAAACATAAGAGTTTATACATGATACTGATAGTATCCCAAGGCCTCAAACATTAGCCTTAAGGGAATACCCCAACAGATCAGTGGAGTTGTGAACTGTTTCCCACCCTCGTGGGACACACCCACTTATCTTTAGAAAGTGCGTGGTGGCAATGGTTTCCCCAGTCCAGTTTTAACCTGGCGTGCCTTCACAAGGAAACTCGTTGGCCCTGGGCATAACGGTTAGGAATGGACTTGACTAGAAGTTCACATGTGCTGGGCACATGGTGAAAATCTAGAGGCATCGTTGAGAGGTAAAGGTTTCATGTTGTATCCAGCCCTCGCTGGACATGAAATGCCCAGACTGTCTCAACAAGGGGAGTTGCTTGGAGCAACCGGCCGGCGCGCCCACCTTAGGAAACATGGGTTACTTTGTGCATCTCATCCCACCCTTGTGGGACGCGAAGCCTCATGTGAAATAAGGATCCCATCTCACTAGGAAGTCTTAAACTTCTTGATTGACTTTGTGGGTTGTCAATTCGAATTTAAAATAGTGGGAGCAGTAATCATTTAAAACAAGTCCAGTTTAAATGATTCGAAGTAGTACTAATCTGTTCTTCTTGGGTGTTGTAGAACAATGGCTATGAACACTGGCGGATTATCACTGCGATCACTCCTTGATAAGGATAAGTTAGTTGGAACTAACTTTATGGACTGGCATCGGAACCTGAGGATAGTCCTCAAGCTTGAGAAGAAGCTGTATGTCCTTGAACAGGCTCTTCCTGCGGCTCCTCCGCCTAATGCCCGAACGGCAGACAGAGATGCTTATAGAAAGCATCAGGATGACTCTTTGGAGGTTGCATGTCTTATGCTAGCCAGCATGGCACCTGAACTGCAAGTGCAATATGAGGTGCAGAACGCTTTTCAGATGATCACTCGTCTGAAACAGATGTTCGAGGCTCAGGCTAGAACTGAGAGATTTGACACCGCCAAAGCAGTCTTTCGGTGCAAGTTGTCTGAGGGTGCACTAGTGAGACCCCATGTTCTCAAACTCATTGGGAACATGGATCATCTCAGGAGATTGGGACACACCATAGACAACGAGCTGGTTGTGGATCTTATTCTGCATTCCCTGCCCCCTAGCTTCAGTCCATTTATTATTAACTTCAACATGAACCGGATTGAGTGCACACGGGAGGAATTGATGAATATGCTCCAAACAGCCGAGCGAGAGATGGGTAAGACAAAACCCAATTTTGTTCTTTTAGTCCCTGCGACCAAGAGGATAAAGAAGAAGGGTAAGGCACGTGCTAAGAGCAGTGCCAGAGGTCCTACCAAAGCACTGAAGAAAAAGGCGAAGAAGTCAAAGGACCAGAGGTGTTTTCACTGTGGCGAGCAGGGTCACTAGAGAAGGGACTGCAAGTAGCTTCAGAATGAGGAGGAGAAAGGCTTGGCCTTAACTTCTAGCTCAGGTATCTATGTTACAGAAGTCAATCTTTCTACTTCCATGTCATGGGTATTGGATACCGCATGTGGAGCTCATATTTGTACAAATATGCAGGGGCTCAAGAAAAGTAGATCGGTACGGCTTGGAGAGATTGACCTACGCGTTGGAAACGGGGCACAGGTTGCTGCTGTTGCTGTAGGCGTTTTGACTCTCTCCTTGCCTTCTGGACTTCAATTACAACTAGATAATTGCTTTTGTGTACCATCACTCACTAAGAACATTGTATCCATTCCTTGCTTAGCAAAGAAAGGATTTAAATTTGAAATAAATAAGAACTCTTGTTCTTTTCCATTTGCAAATATGTTCTATGGGAAGGGTACTTTGTGCAATGGTCTATATATCTTGGATATGGAAAGTTCTATTTGTAACATAAGTAATAAAAGGACCAAACTGAGTGGTTCGGTTGGTGCTTTCCTATGGCACTATCGATTAGCCCATATAAACAAGAATCGCATCCAACAACTCCATGCAAATGGATTGTTAGATTCAAGTTCCTTGGAGGAATTTGATACTTGTGAACCTTGTTAATTAGAGAAAATGACAAAGGCACCCTTCACCAAGATTGGTGAAAGGGCAGAAGGTTTATTAGATCTCATACATACTGATGTGTGTGGGCCCTTCAATAAACAAGCCAGAGGAGGGTACAACTACTTCATTACCTTCACTGATGACTTCAGTAGGTATGGCTATGTCTACTTAATGAGACATAAGTCTGAATCCTTTGAGAAATTTAAGGAGTTTAGACATGAAGTAGAGAACCAGCTTGGTAGATCGATTAAGGCTCTTCGATCAGATCGTGGTGGAGAGTGCCTGAGTAGTGAGTTCTTTGACTATCTGAGAGAGTGTGGGATCATATCCCAACTCACTCCTCCTGGAACACCTCAATGGAATGGTGTGTCTGAAAGGAGAAATCGAACTTTATTGGATATGGTTCGATCTATGATGAGTCATGCAACTCTACCTTCATCATTCTGCGGGCATGCACTAGAAACAGCTTCTCTGATACTGAATAATGTTCCATCTAAGAGTGTCTCCAAAATACCATACGAGATGTGGAGTGGGAGACGCCCTAATCTCACTTTTATCAAGATCTGGAGATGTGAGGCTTATGTCAAACGTCAGGATTCTAGCTAGCTAGAACCTATATCTGATAACTGTGTGTTTGTGGGGTATCCTAAGGAAACTAAAGGATACTACTTCTATGTCCCAACCGAGAACAAAGTTTTTATTGCTTGGGGTGCTGTCTTTCTAGAGAAAGAATTTCTTATGAAAGAAGTTAGTGGGAGGAAGTTTGACTTGGATGAGGTCCAAGTGCAAGCACAAGACAAAGAGATAGAATCTGAGCCACCTGCACCGGTTGCTAGGCAACCTGAGGCTCAGACACAGGTCCCGCGTAGGTCTGGGAGAATTCGTCGTGCACCTGAAAGGTATGGGTCACTGCCAACCCAACACGATGGGATCTTCATCATTGAGGATGAACCCAGAACCTATGATGAGGCGGTCAGTGGACCGGACTCCGAGAGATGGCTTGACGCCATGCGATCCGAGATGGATTCCATGTCGGCTAACCAAGTCTGGGATTTGGTTGAGCTGCCTGATGGGGTAAAACCCATAGGGTGTAAATGAGTCTTCAAGAGGAAGACTGACATGGATGGTAATATAGTTACCTATAAGGGTAGACTAGTGGCAAAAGGATTTAAACAAGTCCACGGGGTGGACTATGATGAAACCTTCTCGCCAGTTGCCATGATTAAATCCATTCGGATTCTGCTTGCTATAGCTGCATATCATTACTATGAGATATGGCAGATGGATGTGAAGACAGCGTTCCTTAACGGGAAGCTGACTGAGGATGTGTATATGACACAACCTGATGGCTTCATCCATCCTGCAGAGGCTAATAAGGTCTGCAGGCTAAAGAGATCCATTTATGGATTAAAACAATCATCTCGAAGTTGGAATCTTCGATTTGATGAAGCCGTGAGAGATTATGGCTTTATCAAAAGCGAAGATGACGCCTGTGTATACAGAACATTTAGTGGGAGCTTGGTGATTTTTCTGGTCTTGTATGTTGATGACATACTGCTCATCGGAAACGACATCCCTGGTCTTCAAGCTGTGAAGACATGGTTGGGGAAGTGTTTCGAGATGAAAGACTTAGGGGAGGCCGCCTATATTCTAGGCGTAAGGATCTACCGGGATAGATCCAAGAGGCTTCTGGCCCTTAATCAGAGTACCCACATTGATAAGGTCCTGGAGAGATTCAACTTGGAGCAATCCAAGAAAGGATACCTTCTAGTGAGAGATGGCCTTACTCTCTTAAAGAGCCAATGTCCTACACAGGCTGAGAGGGATAACATGACTCAAATTCCCTATGCTTCGGTAGTGGGATCAATCATGTATGCAATGCTGTGTACTGGATCAGATGTGGTTTATGCTAAAAGCATAACCAGCCGATACCAATCCAATCCAGGTCTGCAGCACTGGGCGGTTGTAAAGAATATCCTTGAGTGTCCGAAAAAGGACTAAGGATTTATTCTATATGGTCTACGGGGGATAGGAAGAGCTCAGTGTGCAGGGCTTCACTGATGAGTCGCTCCAGTCTGATCCTGACGACTTCAGATCGCAGACCAGCTATTTGTTTAAGATGGTTGGAGGTGCTGTATGCTGGAAGAGCTTCAAGCAATCCACCATAGCTAATTCTACAACCGAAGCTGAGTATGTGGTTGCTTCTGAGGCAGCCAATGAAGCTGTTTGGATCAGGAAGTTCTTTTCTGAACTTCAGGTGGTTCCAAGTGCAATGGATCCCATTGAGCTCTACTATGACAACAATGGGAACTGCACATACTAAGGAACCACGGTCTCATCAAAGGTCCAAACACATGCTCAGAAGATTTCACCTGATTAGAGAGATCATTGACAGAGGTGATGTCAAGATTAGCAGAGTAGACACAGAGAACAATCTGGCAGACCCATTGACCAAGGCTTTGGCGCAGCAGAAGCATGATGGTCACGCTAGAGATATGGGGTTGAGATTCCTCAACTTCTAGGTCTTAGTGTAAGTGGGAGATTGTTGGTGTATATGCCCTAGGACCTAGTTTTGGTCAACTTATGTACTACTTGACTTTGATATTTATATATCATTCTGGCATTGTCATTATCTATGTTTGTTTACATCTGCGCATATGTACTAATATGATAATGTCCCTGGAGACAGATTGGACCTGTGCTCGAACTATAATCCCCAGTCGATGTACCTTAGTGGATATGGGATAGCTATGGTACTTGTGAGACTGGTATGTGGGCTGGTTAGGCACGTGGTGCTAACGCAGACACATGGGTATATCATTGGAGGATATACTGGATAGACCCACTGTGAGGCTATGACTTGGTGTCATGAGTTATCCTCACAAGTGACAAGAGATGCATTGATCCCTTGACTTGAGGTCATTGATCATTCTATATGGTTAGAGATTTGCTTTGCTACAACCTAACACCTTGCCGTAGTTGGGAGGTCATAACGGTTGTCATTGAGCATGTCACGACCCATATGAGAAGGTCAATGGACAGACATAGGATTTGCCCCTTCCTTAGGGAAGTATGATATCCATGGAGCTCCTCTATGGTTCTATGACTGAGAGTGTATGGCCATACTCAGGTAAGAACCTGTTTTAGTCATAGCCATGTGATTGGATGAAAACAAGTGGTGACACACTTGTCCAATCGGATATCAGTTCGGCAAAGAGACTGTAATTCATCTGTACCTAGTTGCAATGATGGGGATGTCGATGTCGATATCTATTCCAATGACCTGGGTAGCAGCGATGCACTACTAGGTGCCACTCACTGCTTGTGATGACCTTTGGTTAGCACTGCCAGCGTCAGAGGAACCTACAGGGTCGCACACCTTGATACTTGAGTTCTCGTATTGATCGGGAAGCCTTATGATCGAGTTATTGGATAACTCAAATCTAATTGGGAGATTTCATCAGCGCCAATGGGCCTGATGAGATGGAAGAATATTATTGGAGCCAAACTTCATTTTTGGCAGGTTGACCCGTATTTGACCATGGTTGGTCACATTTGGATTAGGGTTGCATTGGATTAGATCCAAGTGCTTAATCAACCCATGTAATGGAGTTTGGGCTAGCTCATTATCTAATGAGGCCCAATAATAAGTTGTCATGAAGAGAAGAAGGGCTAGAAGGGTATAATGGGGACAAATCTTCTCCCCTAGGCGCCTATGGGCATAATGGGGAGAAGTGGCGCAATTTGCTTCATAAGGAAGCAATTGGCGCATCCCCCCTTTATCCCTTATGGTATGAATGCCTATATGGCATTGCTTGGGGTGCAAGGCAAGGCCTTGGCGCACAAATAAAGACATGGGCACAAAAGGAATGGTTGAATGAGAATTATGGAAATGTCTTGGAGACTTTCCTTATCTCAAACCTTCTCATCCTAGCCGCCCACTTGTCTTGATCCTAGCCTTTCATAAACCGCCTCTTGCCCTATAAAAGAGCACCAAGCCGACCCCTCTTACAAGTGATTAATGCTTGAAGGCGTGAACACAAGAAGAGGGGCGAGTGCTAGGAGCAAGAGCGCATCTTCCTTCTTCCATAGCCGCAAGCTTCCCCCTCCTTTCCTATTGGCGCAAGGAGCTTTGGTGCTTGGTGGCTTGGGTTGTTTTCCTTCTTCTCTTGGCGCATCATTTCACTTAATGGCGCAAGTGAAGTGGAGCATCTCCCTAAGGCTTTGATCTTCTTCCCGAGGCTAGCACCGGGCGTGGAAGAAGAGAACTCAAGAGATCCGTGTGTGTGAGACTGTAGAGGGCGCACACTTGGGCGCCTACATCGGCATCACTCCAAATTGCTCTTAAGGTATTTCTTAACTCATCGTGTCGACTCTCTTGCTTGCGATCTTCACTGGGTTTTTGGGACCGGCCTGTTTCGGGGACATTCTTCCGCTGTGCAATGAATATATGTATGTCTATGACTATGAAAAATTGTAAAATGTCCCCGGGGTTTCCCAACACCCCCCCCCCCCATAATTTCCTGCGAGCCCATTACGGGCGGGTTGTGACCTTCATCATGGTGGATCCAGGCAGATGAAAACATGGGCGTGCCTCCCGGCATAGCTTGGAGGGCCAAGCCATGACCGTCTCAACGGATTTCCATGAATAGAAGCATGGGCATGATGACCATCATGGCATGGCCATGAACGCCTCAACAAAAAAGCAAAATATTAGTGATTCCAGACGTGAACGCGATCATGGCCATGAAAACTACACGGCCAGGCCATGCACACTGTGGCAGATTCTATTGCACCCAATAACGGCTAGGCTGTGAACACCCCTAAAGGCTCCATTTCACCCTGATGACCCCATTTTCATATGCACAACCCTCTGTACCACATTCATCCATACAAGGAGGACCTAAAGGAGCCCCAAAAGGTGATAATCTAATGATCCCAATGCTCAAGTCAACCACCGGATCGCTACATGGGAGTCATTAGCCCACTTTCGGTCTATACTGAGGTCCTTCAACCCGACCCTCCAAAGGCCCGGCCCTAGATGGGTATCACAATCACCTGAAAAACACAGCCCATGAACAAGCCTCAACTGTGATGAACCAGCCCACAATTTCAAAATTCTGCTGCTTTGTTGCGGCATGCTCCGAACTCATCTAGCCACCACCACCACCTGCACAAGAATCAAGGACATGCGCTAGCTTCACTTTAGTTGGTAGAAGTTTGTTTCGTTTTGTGATGGAGGGCCTAACACAGCTCTTAGAAGATCCACTAGGGCTCGGAGGAAGCCCATCAGGTATGGCTTCACTTAGAGTCCACTTTCCTTTTCAGTACTTTCCTTATTTGCATTGCATGGCATGATAGGTTAGTTCCACCCCAAAGTCTATCATGTAGTTTACTTTTATAAATGTTGTTGGTAGGTTGTGCATTGTAATGTCATGGTAGGTTAGTGCATGTAGTTTGGATACATTAATATTCAGCTCAAGGGATACAAATCAGCTAGCTCACCACACTCCAAGAAGCTAGCTCCCACTTTGGAAGGTTCACTTCAAAGTAGTTCAAAGAGAGACTTCTAACTCAACTCAACATCAAGCTCCACTTCAATTATTCCCTTCCAATTGAAGAAAGGCCACCCCATGGAATCATTTGCGCCATCTACAACAACAAGGCTCATCTAGATCCACAATTCAAGGAGGCACCCATCTAGATCCACAAATCAAGGAGGCGCCCATCTAGATCCACAATTAGGGGAGTTGCGCCATCAAGATCCACAATTAGGGGAAGGCTTATTTCCTTCTTCTCATTGCCGCCCAAGACAACAAGGAAGGTTTTCAAAATTCAAACTCTCCCTCATATTCGCCAACACCTCCAAGGAAGATAGCCATTTCGAATTCAAAGACTTACCATTTCAGCCATCCAAAGAAGGCAACAAGATCAGCCCACTTAATGCCTTGTCTCCATTTTCGAATTTTCTCCAATTATGTAAGGGGCGAAAGGGGCCAATGACCACCTTGCCCTCATCTTATCCTCATCCCTAAGCTGCCTATAAATGTATCCCCATCGCATCATGTGCATAGCATTGTTGAATATATTGTTGAATAGTTTCCTAGCCAAACTATGGGTGCTTGTGTCGCCTAGGGTGCTTGTGCCGCCCACACCTTCTTCTTTGGGTGCTTGTGTCGCCCAAGCCCCTCCTCTTCCCCTTTCTTCCTTCAAGATCCGAGCCTCCCTTCTTCTTCTCCTCGCCCTCCATTCATCAAAGCAAGGCCGAGAGTCACCACCTTCAAGGCAATAGCATCAAAGAGAACAAGAGCTCAAGTTGGCGCAAAGAACATGGATGCATCTCTTGGTCTCCTTCAAGGCGATTCTCTAAGTTAAGTATTCCATCTTCTTGTGTCTTCTCTTTATACATTTTAAGAACATCTTACTACACATCTCTTGGATTTGTAGTGTTGGGGTATGCCCTTAAGGCTAATGTTTGAGGCCTTGGGATTGTAACAGTATCATGTATAAACTCTTTTGTTTATAAAGGCAATGGTTGTTATTCAGTTTGTTACATTGTCTGCTGCAATAACTGTGCTTCTGAATAATGTCTCAATGCTGTTCAGCTAGGCTGACATGCTATAAAGTCCTTAGTCGAGATATCTTGGTGAACAAGAGACAGCCTTGATATGATTGAGACTAATATGTGTTCTAATCTTATAGGATGCTTCGAGCATGGAATAAGATGTAGACTCATGGGTACATTGGATGTACTGGACAGACCCTACTAGGATATTCAATTGCTTGTCACAATGTGAATAATCCTTGTTTTGCTTCAAGTGGCACATGTCCTCTGACTTGAGATCACTTGTGTTTCTAAATGATGACTGTCATTGTTTTGAGGTAGTTCAATATCATTTGAAACATAATGGTTATAGACTATCTTGGATAATGATCATGAGTCAGGTTAGGGCACTAGTGATAGATATAGGATTGCCGTCTCCTTAATTGGAGTGTGATGTTCTAATGGGGCCCCCCCTTAAATGAGATGATTGAGAAGGTGTATGGCCATACCCAGGTGACTATGTTCATCTGATCTAATCATGCTCATCATATTGGAGCTACAAGCTTGACACGCTTGTCCAATAAGAACATCCAGTGGCAAAGGAAATATGTATGCCTAGTGAGTTGATTCACACTTGTGCTGTGGTTTGGGTGTAGTCTTGGAAGACTCTTTCCTCTATATTGGGAGACAGTTATGTGTTGCTAGATACCCCTCACTGATCGTGATAATGTAAGTTATCGTTACCGACATTTAAAGGAAACCCTCAGGGTCGCACAATTTGATGATATGGCTTACTTAAGTCAGATCGTGTGGACTGAATTGTTTAGTTCAGTTTAAAGGGATTTAAACTCTGATTATAAGTGAGATCTGGTCTGATCATGTTTGATTGATTAGGGCTTGAGATCGGTAAGCTTCGATCGAGAGTGTTGATGCTAGATCGGTGAGATCAGAAGCATCAGGAGATGAATGGTCAGATCTGGAACCTTAGGGTTTGATTCGATCTGGACTAAAAGCTTGGGCTGATTTGGTTTGGTCATTGAACCAAATACATTGAACCGGCTCATGTGTGAGCGCATGGTTCATATGGGAGAAGGGATATGCGTTTGGTTCATTTCAAGTGAACGCATAACGCATGTAATCAAGTGGTTGCTATTTTTGGGAATTTCGGTTTTCCAAAATGGGAACGTCTCCACGTTCGAAAGCAACGCCTCTCGATTATCATCTCTCGTCCCTTTTGCTCTTAACGACTCACGACTCACGACTCACGGCTTGCGTTGTGAAGGTTGACGACAAGAGAGGATTCGGCCAAGCAAAGAGTAGATCTCTTCCCTTCCATTTGACAAGGACCCTTGAAGCCTTGCTAGCACAAGGAACACAAGGAGTAGCCATCATCCTCTTGTGTGCGCCACCTTTGGAGGAGAGCCCCTTTCGCCCTCTTGCTTCCAAGGCACCATCCAAGCGATGGCTATGGTAAGATCACATCTTGATCTTAGTAAAACTTAAGTTGATCATATGGTTATACCACATGCGATCTTATGAAGCCCTAGAAAATTTCTTGAATGCGCATGCTTTAGGGTTTCGCCCCCCTCATGAAAGGGGTACTCACAATTGGTATCCAAGCTGATGTTTTCGGTATAATTCATATGATTGCTTGATACTTTGTGTGATCCATGTTTACTCTCATGCTTAGATCTATGGTTGATTACATGCGCAAGTTCATGAAAGTTCATGATGCGAAAACAACATGTATGATGTTTATTGCTCTTTGGCGCATGTATTGGTGCTTGTTGTTGTTTTGTCATAGAAAAACTTAACTTGCGCGCCCCTCTTTAGACTAAGCGCCTGCTATAAACCCTTAGACGGGTTGATGGGGTTGAAGTCATCTTCTAGAGTAGATCCAACCAGTCTGATCAGACCATCTGACAGCCTAGATGGATCGACCAGATGGCACCTGTGCACAAGCACGAGGTGGCTATAGGTCGATTGCATCACAGGCGTGTAGCGAGGTCTGGTTGAGACAACCATTGAACGCACATGAGTTAGGCCCGGGGTCACACCCGCTTGCCAGAACTCATGATGGTTGTTCAGCCCTTGGCGCATGCATGGTTGACCATTAGGTCAACTCAAGTCAGTTAGGACTTGGTGCATGCAAGGGTAATGGATCTAACTAGAAATGATGAGTGGATCCCTATCAATGGACTGTTGTAAGGTTGTAGGGCATATAAGAAAATTAAAATTGATGCCAATGGGTTTTCAAAATTTTATTTTCTTATTATTATTGGATCACATGTTTGAATGGATGCCATGTGCTTGTTTATTTCATCTTATGTGGGTTGCCCTTTATTGTGTGCTGTGCTGGGGCCTGCGAGCCTGGTTAATTGTAAATTAATATTTAATTGTGATCTGCGAATCACATTATATTTAATTTAAAAGTGTAATTGACCTGCGTGTCAATCTTGTCTAGATAGATTAATTTGTAATTTAATCAGACAAGAGCACAGAGCACACATGGTAGAGGCGCATGCAGCAGTGGCTTGACCAGGTGGGAGGTCTAGGGTTCGACCCTAGGACAGGCGCATTTTCCTGGTGGGCGCACCTGAGCTGCAATTGGCGCTTGGGCCCTAGGTTGGGCCAGATGAGAAGAAAAAGCCCCATGAAGAAAGCAAGTGAAGACTTAAGTTAGGTTAAGGTCTTACTTAGGCTTAATGGGCTTTTACCACATAAGATCAGCATGCTTTCTATTTATTGTTTATATAATTAGAATTGCATGAGTTATTTATCTTCTGCTATAGCCATAGGATTTGCCTGATAGTAAGAAGATAAAAGACCGTTAAAATCCAACGCTAAATATCAAGCACGAAATGCCTTCTGGCGCGAAACCTCACTGTTCTGACTATCGTTGGGGCCGTGTTGTACCCACTCAGTGGGCACGCCCATCTATCTTCAGACGATGTGTGATTTCACCTGCGTGTTACAGAGAAGGGATTTATCGCTTCTCGTTGCTCAGCATAGCACGTGGTGGTCCAGGGAGTAGGTCAGGTCAGCTTGACCATGTAGGCTACATATGGGGCATATGTTAGCTATATGGAGGCAGCCATCTGTGGGATCAGAGACTGTGTTGTACCAACTCAGTTGGCACAGTCAGCTGGATTGCCCAGATGAAGGGGAATCGCACGGGTTGGCGATTGGCAGGGACTACCTACCAGAGATTAGTGCTTGTACTCTCTGTGCATCTTATCTCGCCTGAGCGGGACGCGGAGACCAAGTATGAAATCTGGATCCCATCTCACTAAAAGAGTCTTACTCTTTCGGACTGTTTTACTAGATTTTTCAGTCAGATAAAATAGTGAGAAAAGAATCATTCTTAAGTCCTGAATTGATTCTTTACATTGATACTGACCTTGCTGTTCTTGCATTGTTGTAGATTCCTGCAGCAACGAACACCATGAACTTCAATGTGCGATCCCTACTGGAAAGGGAGAAGTTTGCTGGGCCAAACTTCTCAGACTGGTACGGACACCTTAAGATTGTTCTTAAGGCAGAGAGGAAACTGTATGTCCTCGAGATGGCAATACCGCCTCAACCCGCAGCGAACGCCGCAAGGGCGGTTCGTGAAGCCTATGAAAAGCATGTCAATGATAGCAATGATGTCGCTTGCCTGATGCTAGCGTCTATGACGCCACCGCTGCAGCGTCAGCATGAGGATATGTCTGAAAGTCCCCTAGAACAAGGGGGGGGGGTGAAACCCTAATAGTGTTGGGGTATGCCCTTAAGGCTAATGTTTGAGGCCTTGGGTTTGTATCGGTATCATGTAATAAACTGTTATGTTTATAAAGGCATGGTTATTATTCAGTTAGCTACATTGTCTGCTGCAATATATGTTCTTCTGAATAATGTCTCAAAGCTGTTCAGCTAGGCTGACAGGCAATAAAGTCCTTAGTCGATATATCTTGGTGAACATGAGACAGCCTTGATATGGTTAAGACTAATATGTGTTCTAATCTTATAGGATGCTTCGAGCATGAAATAAGATGTAGACTCATGGGTACATTGGATGTACTGGACAGACCCTACTAGGATATTCAATTGTTTGTCACAATGTGAATAATCCTTGAATGTAACAAGTGGCACATTTCCTCTGACTTGAGATCACTTGTGTTTTCTAAATGATGATTGTCATTGTTTTGAGGTAGTTCAATATCATTTGAAACATAATGGTTGTAGACTATCTTGGATGATGAGCTTGAGTCAGGTTAGGGCACTAGTGATAGACATAGGATTGCCGTCTCCTTGTTTAAGGAGTGTGATGTTCTAAAGGGGCCCCCTGGATGAGATGATTGAGAAAGTGTATGGCCATACCCAGGTGACTATGTTCATCTGATCTAATCATGCTCATCATATTGGAGTTACAAGCTTGACACGCTTGTCCAATAAGAACATCCAGTGGCAAAGGAAAGATGTATGCTTTGTGAGTTGATTCACACTTGTGTTGTTTTTGGGTGTAGTCTTGGAAGACTCTTTCCTTTATATTGGGAGACAGTGATGTGTTGCTAGATACCCCTCACTGATCGTGATGACGTGAGTTATCGTTACCGACATTCAAAGGAAACCCTCAGGGTCGCACAATTTGATGATATGGCTTACTTAAGTCAGATCGTGTGGACTGAATTGTTTGAGTTCAGTTTAAAGGGATTTAATCTCTGATTGTGAGTGAGATCTGGTCTGATCATGTTTGATTGATTAGGGATTTAGATCGGTAAGCTTCGATCGAGAGATTGGATGCTAGATTGGTCAGATCAGGAGCATCAAGAGATTGACGGTCAGATCAAGAACCTAAGTGTTTGTTATGGTCTGGACTGAATGCTTGGCTTATTTGGTTATTGAACCGAACCAAAGTGAACCGGCTCATGAATGAGCGCATGGTTCAAGGGTGAAGAGAAGTTTGCGCTTGGGGTAAACCCATGGTCGCATGAGTGCATGAACGTGGGAGTGTTTCTATTTTTAGAAACCATGACTCCTAAACGTGACATCGCCTCACGTTACTCCTCTCTCACGCCTATTGTCGCTCCTTCCTCTCGTCGCTTGCTCATTCGAGAGTGCATGTGGTGTTGACGAAGGGAGAAGGAAGTTTTTCGCCAAGCCAAGAAGATCTCATCCCTTCTATACGAGAAGGATACTTGGACGATCCTTGCTAGCACAAGGGACGACAAGAAGAAGCTATACCTCATCTTGTGTGCGACAATTTGGAGGAGACCTCTCTTGTTCTCTAGCTTCCAAGACGCCATCTAGAAATGGCTATGGTATGGTTCTATCACTACTATACAATCGGTTTTGTTAATCATAATACCATGCAAGATCTAGAAACCCCCTTTCCGCTGCTTTCATTCTTCATATGCGCCTATGATTTAGGGTTTCGCCCCCTTGTGGGAACCTTTCAAATGGTATCAGAGCTATGGTTAACGCATGTTTTATGATTGCTTAAGCCCTTTTGTGATCCTTGTTTGTGAATAACGCTTAGATCTTGATTACATGCGCAAATACATGTTAAGTTGTCATAATCGAAACTTGTAAGTTTGTCTTGGCGCATGTATGTTGGCGCATTTTAATTGTTGTTGTTTTATCAAAACTATTATAACATGCGCGACTCACTAGATCTAAGGCCTTGCATTAAACCCTTAGACGGGTTATTAGGGTTGAAGTCACCCCCTAGGTTAGATCCAAAAGTCTAATCAGACCATCCGATAGCCTTGATGGGTTGACCAGGTAGCACCTGTGCGCAAGCATGTGGTGGCTACAGGTCGGCTGCAGACAGGCGTGTAGCGATGTCTGATTGAGACAACCTATGAACGCACATGAGTTAGGCCCGGGCTCACACCCGCTTGCCAGACCTCATTGTGGTTGTTCAGCCCTGGCGCATGCATAGTTGACCTTATGGTCGACTCAAGTCAGTTAGGACTTGGTGCATGTAAAGGCAGTGGATCTGACTAGGTTGGATGAGTGGATCCCTAGTAATGGACCGTTGTAAGGTTGTAGGGCATATAAGCAAAATAAAATTGATGCCCATGGGGTTTTTCGAAAATTTTATTTTAATGATTGGATCACATGATGATTGATGCCATGTGTTTGTCTATTTATTCTTATGTGGGCTGCCCATGTTAATTCTGTGCTGTGCTGGGGCCTGCGTGCCTGTATTAATTTTGTAAATTAATTTTAGATTGTGATCTGCGAATCACATTGCTTTTAATTTATAAAATGTAATTGACCTGCGTGTCAATCTTGTCTAGGTAGTTAAATTTGTAATTTAATTAGACAAGAGCACAGAGCACACTTGGCAGAGGCGCATGCAGCTTGAGGCTTGACCAGGTGGGAGGTCCAGGGTTTGACTCTGGGACCAGGCGCGTTTACCTGGTGGGCGCACCTCAGCTGCAAATGGCGCTTGGGCCCTGGTTTGGGCCAGATGAGCAGCAAAAGCCCCATGAAGCAAAAGCAAGTGAAGACTTAAGTTAGGTTAAGGTCTTACTTAGGCTATGGGCTTTTACCACATAAGATCCATGCTTTCTTTTATTGCTTATATAAGTAGAACAGCATGTTTTAATTTATCTTCTGCTATCACCATAGGAATTGCATGATAGTGAGGAAGATAAAAGACCGTTAAAATCCAACGCTAAAATATCAAGCTCGTAAGCCTTCTGACGCGAAACCTCACTGTTCTGACTATCGTTGGAGCCGTGTTGTACCCACTCAGTGGGCACGTCCATCTATCTTCAGACGGTGCGGGATTACACCTGCGTGTTACAGAGTAGGGATTTATCCCTTCTCGTTGCTCAGCATAGCACGTGGTGGTCCAGGGAGTAGGTCGGGTAAGCTTGACCATGTAGGCTACATATGTGGCGCATATGGTAGCACATGGGGGCAGCCATCTGTGGGGTCAGAGATTGTGTTGTACCAACTCAGTTGGCACAGTCTGCTGGACTGCCCAGATGAAGGGGAATCGCACGGGTTGGCGATTGGCTGGGACAGCCTACCAGAGATTAGTGCTTGTACTCTCTGTGCATCTTATCTCGCCTGAGCGGGACGCAGAGACCAAGTATGAAATATGGATCCCATCTCACTAAAAGAGTGTTTACTCTTTCGACTGTTTAATGGATTTTTCAGTCAGATAAAATAGTGAGAAAAAGAATCTTTCTTAAGTCCTGATTGATTCTTAACATTGATACTGACCTTGCTGTTCTTGCATTGTTGTAGATACCTGCAGCAACGAACACCATGAACTTCAATGTGCGATCCCTACTGGAAAGGGAGAAGTTTGCTGGGCCGAACTTCTCTGACTGGTTTGGACACCTTAAGATTATTCTTAAGGCAGAGAGGAAACTGTATGTCCTCGAGACGGCTATACCGCCTCAGCCCGCTCCGAACGCCGCAAGGGCGGTTCGGGAAGCCTATGAAAAGCACGTCAATGATAGCATTGATGTCGCTTGCCTGATGTTAGCGTCTATGACGCCACCGCTGCAGCGTCAGCATGAGGATATGTCTGCAATAGACATGATAGCAAACCTCAAGATGCTGTATGCTGCACAGGCGAGGACAGAACGCTATAATTTGACAAAGCTGTTCTTTCAGAGCAAACTGGCTGAAGGGAGCCCAGTGGGAGCTCACGTGCTCAAGATGATTGGGCACAAGGAGGCTCTAGAGAAACTGGGGCATACCATCAATCAGGAGCTTGCTGTAGATATTATTCTGCAGTCTCTCCCGCCCTCTTTCGATGCGTTCATTATTAATTTTAATATGAACAAAATCGATTGTACTCCGGCAGAGCTGCTGAATATGCTCCTCACTACTGAGGAGACTCTGAAGGGAAAGCCTTCGACCTCTGTCTTAATGGTTCCTTCCAGGAACAAGAAGAAGGGGAAGAAGGGCAAAGCCCCTGTCAAGAGCTACAGCAAGGCTCTGAAGCAGAAGGTGAAGCGGTCCAAGGAATACAGGTGTTTCCATTGTGGCCAGCTGGGTCACTGGAAAAAGGACTGTAAAGCGCTCCAAGGAGATAAGAGGGGAAGCTTCGCTTCTGGCTCAGGTATTTATGTGACTGAGGTCATGTTTTCTTCTTCTATATCATGGGTGTTGGACATTGCATGTGGAGTTCACATTTGTTCAAATGTGCAGGAACTCAAGAGAAGAAGACAGGTGGGACAACATGAGGTGGACCTACGCGTTGGAAACGGGGCACGGGTTGCTGCTGTTGCTGTAGGAGACTATTTCATTTCTTTACCATCTGGAATTGTATTGGAACTAGACAATTGTTATTTTGTTCCCAGTATTACTAAAAATATTATCTCCATTCCTGCTCTTGTCAGGAAGGGATTTTCCTTTGAATGCAACATTTCAAAGTGTGTTTTATCTTTTGATAATATTGTTTATGCAACTGGTTCAATTAACAATGGGTTATACATGTTGGACATGGAATGTTCTATACAAAATATTGATAATAAGAAAGCCAAGTATGCTGATGACAGCACCTTGCTATGGCATAGTCGTTTAGGCCATATTAACGAGAAACGCATTAAGCGGTTGCATGATCATGGACTGCTGGGATCATTCTCCTATAAGGAGATTGATACATGCAAAGCTTGTTTGATGGGTAAAATGACGAAGTCACCTTTTCCTCACAAAGGTCAAAGGGCTTCAGGTTTACTTGACCTTATACATAGTGATGTGTGTGGGCCATTTAGTAAACATGCCAGAGGTGGCTATCAGTACTTCATTACCTTTACTGATGATTTCAGTAGATATGGGTATGTCTATTTAATGAGACATAAAAGTGAATCTTTTGACAAGTTCAAAGAGTTCAAGAATGAAGTACAAAATCAGCTAGGCCGAAATATCAAGGCACTTCGCTCAGATCGAGGTGGAGAATACCTAAGTCATGCGTTTACTGACTATTTAAAGGAGTGTGGGATTATCTCACAGCTCACTCCGCCAGGAACACCGCAATGGAATGGTGTGTCCGAGAGGAGAAATAGAACGTTACTTGATATGGTTCGTTCTATGATGAGTCAGGCTACTCTTCCATATTCCTTTTGGGGTTTTGCACTGGAAACAACTGCAAAAGTACTAAACCGAGTGCCATCCAAGGCCGTTTCTATGACGCCATATGAATTATGGTATGGGAAACAGCCGAGCTTGACATTTATCAGGATCTGGGGCTGCGAGGCTTATGTCAAAAAGCTCACCTCTGGGAAACTAGAGAGCAGATCTGACAAATGCATCTTTGTCGGTTACCCTAAGGAAACTAAGGGTTATTATTTCTACGATCCCAAAGAGAACAAGGTTTTTGTTGCTCGGACGGCCATATTTCTTGAGAAGGAGTTTCTTCTGCAAGAGGCCAGTGGGAGAGAAATAAAGCTGGATGAGAATCCAGAGGAAGGACAAAGTGATCAAGCAGAGTTGGATGACCCTGAGCCGGTGGAACAGGTTATTGAACAACCTGAGGCTCAGATATCACGGGAACCGTGAAGATCGGGAAGGATCCGTCGACAGCCTGAGCGCTATGACGGAGTCTACATCATTGATAATGATGAACCCCTCACTTATGCGGATGCGGTCAGTGGACCGGAGTCAGCGAGATGGCTTGAAGCTATGCGCGCCGAGATGGACTCCATGTCAGATAACCAAGTTTGGGATTTGGTTGATCCGCCTCCGGGAGTAATCCCTATAGGCTGCAAATGGATCTTCAAGAAGAAGATTGACATGGATGGTAACGTAGTTACTTATAAAGGCAGGCTTGTTGCGAAAGGTTTCAAACAAATCTACGGGATAGATTATGATAAAACTTTCTCACCTGTAGCCATGTTTAAGTCTATTCGGATTCTTTTCGTGATAGCTGCATATTATGATTATGAGATCTGGCAAATGGATGTGAAAACAGCTTTCCTTAATGGAAACCTGGATGAGGATGTGTACATGACACAACCTGAGGGTTTCACTGATCCATCAGATCGTCATAAGATATGCAAGTTAAAGAAGTCTATTTATGGACTTAAGCAGGCATCAAGAAGCTGGAACATTCGTTTTGATGAATCAGTCACTGAATTTGGTTTCATCAAGAACGAGGATGACCCGTGTGTATATAAGAGGTTTAGTGGGAGCGTGATTACTTTCCTAGTCCTCTACGTCGATGATATCTTGATCATTGGAAATGACATTCCTGAAATGCATGCAGTTAAGGCATGGTTAAGGAAATGTTTCCAGATGAAAGATTTAGGAGAAGCAGCCTATATATTAGGTGTGAAGATCTACAGGGATAGATCTAAGAGGCTTCTCGGGCTGTGCCAGAGTACTTACATCGATAAAGTCCTGGAGAGATTTCATTTAGAGAATTCTAAACGAGGATATCTTCCAGTCAGACATGGTCTGAATCTTTCGAAGAGTCAGTGTCCACAAACACAGACTGAGAAAGATGAAATGGACAATACGCCTTATGCTTCGGCTATTGGTTCCATTATGTATGCGATGTTGTGTACTCGCCCAGACGTCGCTTACGGGTTAAGCGTGACCAGTCAGTTCCAAAGTAATCCAGGTCAGGCACACTGGATTGCAGTCAAGAATATCTTAAAATATCTTTGGAGGACCAAAGATATGTTCTTGATATATGGTGGTCAGGAAGAACTCAGTATTGAAGGATATACTGATGCTTCGTTCCAGTCTGACCAGGATGATTTCCGATCGCAATCAGGCTATGTTTTTAGCTTGAATGGAGGAGCAGTGGTGTGGAAGAGTTTCAAACAGTCAACTGTTGCTGATTCCACAACAGAAGCCGAGTATGTTGCAGCCTCGGAAGCATCCAAGGAGGCAGTGTGGATTCGTAAGTTCGTGAGAGAGCTTGGTGTTGTTCCTTCGAGTGCAGATCCTTTGGTTATCTTCTGTGATAACACTGGAGCAATCGCACAAGCAAAGGAACCACGGTCGCACCAGAAGTCCAAGCACGTACAGAGACGGTTTCACTTGATCAGGGAGATCATAGATCGTGGCGAGATCAAAATCTGCAAGGTTCATACAGATGACAATCTGGCAGACCCGCTTACCAAGCCTCTGGCGCAGCAGAAGCATGAGAAGCACTGTAATTACATGGGTTTG